>OY660865.1:15129410-17529410 GCA_962446985.1 Xyrichtys novacula
TGTGTGTGTGTGTGTTTGGATGTATATCGTGGTAAATACATTACAGATAACTTCCGTTCTTAGGTCAGCTGATGCAGCCTGAAGATCTGCATAGCAGGATAAAATGTCCTGACCCCTGTTTGAGGACAAAGAGGATCTGAACGTACTGTTCTGCACTCAGCTATACAATAACAGTGACCACATCCTTCTGATTTCATTTATAGTCCAGTCCGCAGTTGGTCCATGGGAAGAAAGACCTAATTAAATAGGAGAAGTCTGCTCTCTTGCTATTAAATTACCATCCAAAACAGACACAAATCAACAATCTCAAACCCACAGCTTCCTGCTGAAGCTCACAGATGCGTAGTTGAATTTTCAAAAATACGTTCATCTGTTCACAGGGCTGCACATCACCTCTATCAAATGACACCAAAAGGAGGGGGGGGGGGGGGGGGGGGCATTGACTTAACATTACTTCTCTCACAGTTACTCGGTTTTGTCAGTTAGTGTGTAAGGATGCAACATTTCATTAATTCCACTCGTGTTGATACGTAAATGTCTACACATCACTCCAGTATAACAAAGGTATATTGGGAGGTGTCCTTATTAAATCAGAAGACAATTATTGGATGCATAAGACTGAACAAGTATTAGTCCACGGGCCATACGAGATGTTGCTACCACTCAAGGTGGCAAAGGTTACTTATCATTTTGAGAAGCTCTGTCTGTAGATAATATCTTGGTATGATACCCCTTCCTGAGACACAGCTAAATTGGTGTTATCAGCTGCTAAAGTTACCCTTCCCCATTGATATGCAGTGGGTGCATATCTTGGTATTGGCTCATGTTAAGGACATATTGCAATGTTCTTTATTATAGTGGTTGGTGTCATTGTTAAGAGGACACTTTGAGCTTTCATTCAAGCCCTTTTGTGTATATGTGGGACAAGTACAGTGGTTACTGGAGCTCTTCAAACTTTTAATAAAACATTTTTTACACAATATCCGCCTAAATCATATTATTTCTTTTAGTCCCGTGCCATCAAGAAACATCAGAGACACAAAACACCATATCTGGAATACTGACATGACCCTAAGGATTCAGGAAATGTATAGTTTACCTATAATATGTCATTCTGAGGACTGATTTTCAGCCTTATATTAAACAAGCAATTTTAATGCGAAACTAATCAGACCATAGCAATTACAACACAAGTATTTGTTAATAGACAATGACAATACAGGATAATGATTTATGTCACAGTGAAGTAACAACTATAACCAGACATGGATAACATTAACATTTACATAAAGTAATTGTGATATTAATTATTTTCCTTGTATCAAGCTCTGAGCATCGGAATAGCCACACAATTCACAAAGATATAATCAATAATCAAGAGTCAATAATTAAGGGGGTTTATTTCTCATTATCAATGTCCTCCAAAGTGCTGTGCTACAACAACATGCAATGATAATCATAATAACAAAAAACAACTAAGATAAAATAAATTAAATAAGAAGAAGCCTTCAACTGGCATACACATGTGCAATAAGACAGCTAATGGTTTTTTCCTTGTATGGCTTTTTCTTTTTTCTCTTTTTGTCTCTTTTTTCCCCAATGTCAAGCCTAGAGCCTTTAAACTGGTCTTCAATTTCTTCATCTGACTCCCTAAGTTCAAAGTCAGGTTGTGGATCATCTGCCTGTTTTTGGTTGCTGCATGTCTGTCAACCTGCACATGTCTGTGTAGGGAAGTCCATTTGACAGGCACGTGCAATCTGGCAGTTTGCACAAACGCACACATCTGCATCTGGTGCAGGTGGGATCCAGTAAATGGCCAGCTTGCCATCGATGTCAGTCCATCCATGAAGCACAGGGCTTGGCACAACAGGAGAAGCTTGTAGACAGCGGTTCCAGATTTCTGCCTGGTAGTTTGCCTGTTTAATATGCATGTAGAGACAATCTCTACATGGTGGCAGCTGGCTGGACTCGATTTCTCCCCTTTTTGTGCAGAACAGTTTGCCATTTCTAAAACTGGTGCATGCTTCGGTATCTGAGCTGCCCTGAGAAGAGTTCTCCAGGAGTGAACACTTTGAAGTGAAACCAGCTTATCTGTGTCATCAGAGCAATGGATAATGCATTCCATTTTTGGTTGCTTTGGTAATGGGCTGTCATTTACTTGCTCACTGGTGACAATGATCAATCAGTTTTCAACTAGAAATATAAACATCAGAAATAATCAATCAAAATATATCCTAACTCATTTAACTACATCATCTTTTCATCTCAACAATGATTCAAAGCTTATTGAATGTAAAATTAGTATTTTAAACAGAAATACAGAACTATTACTACTTACCTTTGAAAATGAGTATGAACAAACAAGCATGTATCAGTCATATGCCAAGCCATTACCTACAGTCTGCATCAGTGCAGTCTACAGAGAAATACAACAGACATAAAAATACTGTATGATAATTCCAAACTAACTAAACAAACACACACTTGTACAACATTAAATTGGTTCAAATGAGTTACCTGAAACATGTTTTCATAGCTTGCCTGAGACATCACATCAATGCACCAAAATGTTTGCCAGCATGGCAAAATTATCTCAGCCGGAAAAAAAAAGAAAAAAAAGGAAAAAAAAAAAAAGAAACAGTTCAGCAATTTAACCTGAAAAAACGTGGTCGATGTGAGGTGTGTGAGACAGTAACAAGATCGAAAAATGCACACAATCTTTTAAACATGCAGTACCAAGAGCGGATGAAGATGTGTAGCAAAAACACAAAAGGCAAACAAAAATAATTACATTTAACACTTATTTTTGTCACCGACTCACTCATTGGCAAGAAAAATGCAGCTACCTGGTAAGCTAAGCGGTGCAGACTGAACTAAACATTCAACACAGGTGCATGTTTAATTAAGCATCTTAACAGGTGCAACTAATTAACCCATGCCTATAAGTTATTTGATCATTTACTCCTTCTTTTTGGGACTGTTTGCTGTTCAGTTTTTCTGGGACTTAGTTAATTGTCATTTATGAATTACAGTATTTACAGTATACCTGGATGAGTTAGAAATATATGTATTTATATGATGAATTATATAACTAAATGATATCAATCTCAAATTACATCATATCAATGTGTCACACATTCATGTGTCAAAATGAAATAATGTTTGTGACCTTCATGGCTTTGGTCTGTTTACCTCCTAAAACTGTTTGTCTAAAATAAGGCTGAAAATCAGTCCTCAGAATGAAATATTATAGGTAAACTATACATTTCCTGAATCCTTAGGGTCATGTCAGTATTCCAGATATGGTGTTTTGTGTCTCTGATGTTTCTTGATGGCACGGGACTAAAAGAAATAATATAATTTAGGCGGATATTGTGTAAAAAATGTTTTATTAAAAGTTTGAAGAGCTCCAGTAACCACTGTACTTGTCCCACATATACACAAAAGGGCTTGAATGAAAGCTCAAAGTGTCCTCTTAACAATGACACCAACCACTATAATAAAGAACATTGCAATATGTCCTTAACATGAGCCAATACCAAGATATGCACCCACGTCTAAAATGCCATTTTTCAATGGGGAAGGGTAACTTTAGCAGCTGATAACACCAATTTAGCTGTGTCTCAGGAAGGGGTATCATCCAAGATATTATCTACAGACATAGAGCTTCTCAAAAATGATAAGTAACCTTTGCCACCTTGAGTGGTAGCGACATCTCGTATGGCCCGTGGACTATATCTACTACTACACTCTTAAAATAGTGGACACTGTTGTTTGTATCCAAGACTGGAGAGATGATTTCTTATGATCCAGAGGCTTTTTAATCTGATGTATAAGAGCATCTCTGTTCCCTGAGTCTAGATCTGAGAAAGGAGGAAAGCTGATGGACCAACAACAAAGTGCATCTTGGGATGTGGATTAAAAGTTAATGATGACCTGGTTCTGTGTTTTTTTTTTCTTTTGTTAAAATTTATTTGTTTATTTTTCATCAATAACATGAGAAATTATCAGTACTTCCACTGAGGTTCAATGGTCTAATGACCTGACATGACATTTAAATCAGATCACTGCTGTTAAATCCAGCCCAGCCTAATCCAGTTCTTTCCAGTTGAATTCACCCAAACCAAGCCAACCCAAACCGGTCCAATCCAATCTAATCCAGCTTTTTCCTATCTATAGCATTTTTAATCTAAACAGGCATGTTACCAGTAGTGGTTAACATAAAACAGACTGAAAATAACGACAATGATAAACAAAAACAGAACATGAAACTGTACAAATGAAAACTGAGCGCTCCGGGAATCAGTAAAGCCTGCAGGACTATGCTGCTGTTTGGACTGACAGAGATCACCTTTAGGCCGGTTGCCAACAAACCCTGAAATCTGTGCTGCTGATTTTTAATTTTTTTTTAAGTGATGTGAAGTGAAGTGATGAAAACTGAAGAAGAGCAAAAACACACACAGATGCACACACAGCCCTGGAGAAAGTGCAGCAGGATGCAGTTTTCCGTGTTCCTGGCAAAGCTGTGGTTACTCCCTTTGATGACTACCACCAAGCATGCCGAACTACACACACACACACACACACACACACACACACACACACACACACCACATTAAAGGCTGTTCCCAGAAGGAATGTTCTTCCTCCTCCTCTCCCAGCAGCTGACGGAGGTCAGACGGGCGCTCGCTCCCATTAAGCCCCCAGAAGGAAGAACTCCACCCAAAACCACTTAAACCCTCCAAACCAGCTGCTGGTGGTCTGCCTGACATGTTTGCGATTGTTTGGTGTTTTTGCTATATTGTTCTTTGTCCCGGTTCTGACGCCAAGTCAAGAACTTTCCAGTGTTGGTAGAAATTGTTCCTTCACTCTGAAACAATGTGGTTTGTCTGGGTTTGGTGCCAATTCTATATTTAGTATCGACGCTCCTAACTTCTGATAAATGTTTATTTCTCTCCTGAAGCCAAGTGAACTTAATGACTTTTATTGTCAGAGTGATTTTTGTTCCTAATCCAGGCACTAAGGTGCGAAAAACAGGACCTACCCCGTATCGTTTCTTTGGAGACAATCCAGTCCATTTAAGTCCAACCAGTGAAAACAAGACCAGGTTTGCCATCAAACTTTCAATATCTCCATCTGTGAAGTAAAGACGACTCTTTGTGGACAGGCTGATGGGCGTCGGCCTCATCTGTACTGACTGTGTGATATAACCTCTCTTGTGTCTCTGCCCTTATGTGTGGTCTGTCTTTAGAGTTTCTGTCTTTGGAGTTTCTGGGCTGAGACACAGTAGATGTGGAGAAGATGGCAGCTCTCTTCTTCAGTTTTCAGCTGTGTTGTAGTCTCCTGTGTATTAAAACCATCCTGCAGATATAAAACCGATGACTGGCTGTGGATGATTCTTCTCAGTGCAAACTTAAACACAACTCTTCAAACTTAAACATTAACAGTCAGTGTGTGTGAGAGAGGGTGTAGGTCGGTTATTACACACTTTAGAGAGATCCTGAGAGGGCTGTAATTTCAGAGGAATGAAGGGAAGACAAATCTCTTTCTCTGTGACCTCAGTCCCCTTTGGTACCAACAGAAAAAAAATCATTTTCAGTGTTAGGTTACATTGCTAAAGATGGGACTCCTTAGGTCAGGAAACTACTGGTACTCAACAGAAACAGGGCAAAGGTTGTAGCTTTGCCTCTTATTTGCGTCAATTTAAAAATGTGGGAGCACGATCCTTCTCAAGGGACAACTTTGTTACCAATATCAGCCCATGTTGTTGAATTTTTAAACAGTTATTAGCAAAAAGAGAGAAACAATCTGCACACTTCTGGTCTGTTGCAAAAAGAGCTTCACTGAAGCAAGCTTTCGGTCAGTTAGACCTTCATCAAGGCAGAGTGCAGGTTACAAACAGTGCTAGGGGTTAATATGCTTGATTAGCAGCACCTGTCAGCGGTGAAGAGCATCATGGGAAATGCAGTCTGCAAAGCATGAAACAAACAGAAAGGAAAAAAAGAACAAGTTCATGCTGTGTACACATCAGGCTTTAGCCATCATAAAACAAAGCACAAAAAGTTCAGAATTAAATAGTTAAGTTATATAAACACACTCATGTCAAAATCCTCGTTTAGACCTGATGGTTGTAGTGCATCTAAAGTTTAAACCAAAAATAGTTCCCATTGGCATAATTTCCTGTCGACATCACCCCCTCTGTGTAGGGTTACTTGTTCTATACCCCGAAATCTAAGGGAATAGAGAGGGTGTGACAGATCATTAAAATGACAGGCAACAGGATAGTTTTCATCTCTTCTCCTAATGGGGCTCTTATGTTCACTTATCCTTTGTTTCAGAGGGTGGGTGGTTTTACCAATGTAAATTTTGTCACACAGACAGGTCAACATATAGATAACATTTTTTGTATTGCATGTTATTATTCCCCTGATTCCAAAGCTTTTACCGGTTCTAGGGTGCTTAAAGGTATTTGTTTTCACTGAATTGTGACAATGAGCACAGTTTCCACAGGGATAATTCCCGTCTTTGATAGGAGATAAAAAAGTTTGTTTTGGAGGGGGTAAGATGTTGGCTCTGACCAATTTGTTACGGAGGTTTGGTCCTCTTTTGTGAACAAAGAGAGGAGGGTCCTGAAAGAGTTCAGACAGGGCTGGATCTGTGGTTAGAATATGCCAGTGTTTCTTAATGGTTTTTTTGATGATGTGGGCCTGAGGAGTGTAAGTGGTAATACAAGAGACTGAAAAAACTTTTTCTTTTTTTACACTTTTTTTCAAAAGGTCAACTCTGGACTTAGAAAAAGCATTCTGATATGCTTCATCCACACACTGAGCAGTATAGCCCCGTTCTAGAAACCGCTGTCTCATTTCTACTGCCTTCTCAATGAAGTCGTTGTCAGAGTGGCAGATTCTTCTTAGCCTATAGAATTGGCTTTTAGGTAGGCCATTCTTTAAAGCTCTAGGGTCCACATATCTAAGAAAGATACACATGATTGGTTATATTCTAGGGTAAATTTTAAATCAGGATTACAGCTATTCAGATATGTACCAAACGCAGACAGTTCTTCACTTGTTCCTTGAAATAAACATAAAACATCATCTAGGTAACGATACCATTTAAGGATTTTTTGACTGAAAGGGTTTAAATCTGGGTTAAAAACAAACTTCTGTTAAAAAAAACCCACATATAGGTTGGCGTAATCCGTAGCAAAGGTAGAGCCCATAGAGGTTCTTTCAGTTGTAAATAGAATTCCCCTATAAAAGAGAAGTAGTTTAATTTCAGAACCATGGACGCCAATTCAATGATAAAGTGACTTGGTGGGGTATCTGTACAATTTTTAAGATAGAAGCCTAGGGCATCTAGTCCCCGGTCATGTGATATATTTGTATAGAGGCTCTCCACATCTAAGGTAACTAACAGTATGTCAGCGGGTAAATCGGTGATGGCGTTGTCATCATTTCACAGATATCCCATTTGTCAATTGTTTGGGGATATGACGCTGTAGGTCACCCAGGAGATGACGCATTGTTATCTGGATAATTGGGAGCATGTTACCACCTTTCCAGACGTAGGCAGACACACTTCTGTCACTAATTGGATTCTTGCCCAGATCTTTTAAACTGGGACAAGGACAGAAGTCCAGTTAAATCCAGTTAAACCCCACCTGGAAACAGCGCCCTCCAGAGCCCCCCCTCTGAGACCCTCGCCCTCACCATCCCCACCACCGGCTCCCCCCAACAGGCCCCAACTGGTACTGCACACCAATCCCATCGCCTCCACTACAGCAAGCTCCCCCTCCCGTCCCAAACTGGTACTGCACCCTCCAATCACAGAGCCTCTCTGCCATTCTGTCATTTCACCAGGATCTCACCACAGCTTTTTCATTCAAACAGTCACAACTTCTAGACCCTCCTGCTCAAATCCTATGCATGCAAAACAAAGGACAAGAAATCAAACAAACCTCCGCTGCCTTCCCCCTGCCTCACTGCCCACCCCACAGCCCCCTACCCTAAAGGTGGCCCTTCAAAACACCCGCTCCCTCAACAATAAAGGACACATCATGGCTGACTTTTTAACGGACAATAACCTAGACTTTCTCTGTTTAACCGAAACCTGGCACAATCATCTCGACCTCTTCCCACTAAACCAAGCCACACCCCCCGGTTACTCCTACCTGCACCAACCCCGCCTCACTGGACGAGGCGGTGGCGTCGCATTCATCCACAAACAGACCCTCAAGACCACCCCCATCCCCACTCCGACTGTCCACTCATTTGAACACATTTCAGTCAAACTCCCTGGCCCCACCCCACTGGTCATTGTCACCATCTACCGCCCTCCAAAACCCCACCCATCATTCCTTTCTGATTTCTCCGAACTGGTCACCCAGCTAAATACCATCTCATCCTCTGTCCTGTTACTTGGTGACTTCAATTTCCACATCGACAACCCCACCTGCAAACAAGCCTCTGATTTTCTGGACCTACTCGACACCCTCAACCTCACCCAGCATGTACACTCCCCCACCCACTCCCACGGCCACACCCTCGACCTCGTCTGCTCTACCGGCATCTCCATCCTCCATCTCTCCACCACCAACCTCTACATATCTGACCACCCCCCCCCCCCCCCCCTCTGCTCACAGTGAAAAAAGACGCATCTCCTTCAGAAACCTCAAATCTCACCACAGGACCTCTCTGCTTCCCTATCTGCCACCCTCACTGCATCCCCTCCCCCACCTCCTGCCAAACTTGCTGACCTACTCAACCATTACAATAACACTCTATCCTCCTGCCTGGACCAGCTCGCACCCCTCAAAACAAGAACAGTTTCATTTAGACATTCCGCCCCCTGGTATACTTCAGAACTACACAAAATGAAATCTCACAAACGCCAACTAGAACGTCTCCACCACAAAACCGGCCTCACTGTCCACCTCCAAGCCTACACTGACCACCTCCACCTATACAGAACAGCCCTCAAGTCCGCCCGCTCATCCTATTACTCCAACCTCATCCACTCCAGCTCCAGCAACCAAAAGACTCTTTTCACCACAGCCAAAAAACTTCTCCACCCCATAG
Organism: Xyrichtys novacula; assembly: GCA_962446985.1. Lineage (NCBI taxonomy): Eukaryota > Metazoa > Chordata > Actinopteri > Labriformes > Labridae > Xyrichtys > Xyrichtys novacula. The sequence goes on from OY660865.1 coordinate 15,138,488, forward strand.
ACACCATCTCCACCACCTTCACCCCGGAAAAGTGTAACTCATTCCTCTCATCTTTTCAAACCAAAATCAACACAATCTACAATTCCCTTCCCCCACCTTCCATTCCCAGCTCCTCCCCTCCTCCCCTCCCCTCATCCCATCAGCACTCTCCCATTTCTCACCGGTTTCTACAAACGACGTGACCAACATTATCCGCTCCATGTCATCATCCACCTGCATCCTAGATCCCATCCCATCCTCCCTCATCAAGCACTGCCTCCCCGTCATCTCTCCCATCTTTACACAAATCATCAACTCCTCCCTCAACTCTGCCACTGTTCCCCCCTCACTCAAACTGGCTGCTGTCACCCCCATCCTTAAAAAACCTGGACTCAACCCCGACGATATCAATAACTTCCGGCCCATCTCCAACCTCCCTTTCCTGTCGAAAATCCTGGAACGAGTCATTGCATCACAGATCAAAGCCCACCTCAACAATAACAATCTCTATGAACTGTTTCAATCAGGATTCCGCACCCACCACAGCACCGAAACTGCCCTCATAAAAGTCACAAACGACCTTCTCATATCTACTGACTCCGGCCAACTCTCCATCCTCATCCTCCTCGATCTCTCCGCAGCTTTTGACACCATTGACCACGCCATCCTCCTGTCCCGCCTACACTCCCTCCTCAACATCACAGACACTGCCCTCAACTGGATCCAGTCATATCTCACAAACCGGAATCACTTCATCCACATCAACAACTGCTCCTCCAAAACTGCCCCCGTGTCCCAAGGTGTCCCCCAGGGTTCGGTGCTTGGTCCTCTCCTCTTTATCATCTACCTCCTCCCTCTCGGCCACATCCTCCGTCAACACAATCTCCATTTCCACTGCTATGCTGACGACATTCAATTATATATCTCTTCCACCTCCATCACCCCCCAGACCCAACGCTCCCTCTCAAACTGCCTCACTGATGTTAAAAACTGGATGGACACCAACCTTTTAAAGCTCAACTACAACAAAACAGATCTCATCATCATTGGCCCAAAATCCCTCACCTCCACAGTCACAGACTTTCAGCTCTCCATTAACAACACTACCCTCTCCCCCTCCCCCCACTGTCGCAACCTTGGCATTCTCTTTGACAGCAACCTCACCTTCACACAACATGTCAAGCACATCTCCAAAACAGCCTACTACCACCTCAAAAACATTGCCCGCCTCCGCCCCTCCCTCTCCTACTCTGCAGCCGAAACCCTTATACATGCATTCATCTCATCCCGTCTAGACTACTGCAACAGTCTCCTCCACGGCACTACCTCCACTCTCCTCAATAAACTTCAGCTCATCCAGAACTCTGCCGCCCGCCTCCTCACCCATACACGCTCCCACCAACACATCACCCCCGTCCTCCAGAACCTACACTGGCTCCCCATCCCCCATCGCATTCAGTACAAAATCCTCCTTCTCACCCACAAAGCACTCCACAACCAGGCCCCCCCCTACCTGCAAGATCTTCTCCACCCCTACATCCCCCCCCGCACCCTCCGCTCCGCTGATGCCAACCTCCTCACAGTACCCTCGACCAAGCACCGAACCTGGGGGGACAGAGCCTTCTCAGTCTCTGCCCCCACCCTATGGAACTCACTCCCACTGGACCTCAGAAATTGCTCCAACCTTACCAAATTCAAAACCCAGCTCAAAACTCACCTTTTCCGCACTGCTTTTCATCTTCCTTAGCCCCCCCCCCTTGATTGTTGATTTTACCTGATTTTACTTGATTTTAATTGATATTGATGTATTTTATTGTATATTGATGTATTTTTATTGTATACTGATATATGATTTTAGCTATGTACAGCGTCTTTGAGTCTTTGAAAAGCGCTTAACAAATAAAATGTATTATTATTATTATTATTATTATAAATCACCTAGTGGAGTTTTAACCATATCTCCTCTTACTGTGCGACAGTTATATACGACCACAAATATCTGCCAGACGTTAGACCCATCAGTAGACTCAACATTAGCAACAGTCTCATGTAGCATGCTAGCTTAGCATTTCTTGTGGCAGGTCTTAAATGTAGGGACGGTTGTAGTGCAGAGCTTTAACTCATTAATGAGGCATTCCCTCAGCATTACATCTGCAGCATATACCCAGGACTAGAGCCACACTAACTCCCTCAGTGCAGATGCTGCAACTGATGGCTGTTTTTAGTGACCCAAATCATTTGGCCATACAAGAACTTGTTCTTCTGCGTACCAGCCAAACATCGGGGTGGATGACGCAGTCATCTACCTGCTGCAGAGGTCCATGGCTCACCTGGAGAACACTGGCAGCACTGTGAGGGTCATGTTTTTTGACTTCTCCAGTGCGTTCAACACCATCCAGCCTTCACTGCTCAGGGGGAAGCTCGAGCGGGCGGGAGTGGACTGTCACCTAGCCGCATGGACCGTGGACTACCTCACCGACAGACCACAGTTTGTGAGGCTTCAGAACTGTGTATCGGACATGGTGGTCTGCAGCACGGGGGCTCCACAGGGGACAGTGCTCTCCCCCTTCCTCTTCACCCTGTACACCTCTGACTTCAGCTACAACTCTGGGAGCTGTCACCTCCAGAAGTTCTCTGATGACACAGCCATCGTCGGATGTGTATCGTCAGGGGATGAGCGGGAATACAGGACTGTCATCACTGACTTTGTCAACTGGTGTGGCACAAACCACCTCCAGATCAACGCCAGTAAGACAAAGGAGATGGTTGTGGATTTCCGCAGGAGGGGGACACCTCAAACAGTTCCAGTGAACATACAGGGTCTGGACATCGAGATGGTGGAGTCCTACAGATTCCTGGGTGTCCACCTCAACAACAAACTGGACTGGTCAACAAACACAGACGTTCTGTACAAGAAGGGCCAAAGTCGTCTCCACCTGCTGAGGAGACTGAGGTCCTTTGGAGTGTGCAGGACTCTGCTCAGGACTTTTTATGACTCTGTGGTAGCATCTGCACTTTTCTATGCAGTGGTCTGCTGGGGGGCAGGGAGCACCGAGAGGGACAGGAAGAGACTGAATAGACTGGTCAGGAGGGCCGGTTCTGTCCTGGACTGCTTTTTGGACTCCCTGGAGGAGGTCGGTGAGAGGAGGATGTTAACAAAGCTTGTATCCATCATGGACAATCCCTCTCACCCACTGCACCAGACTGTGGGGGCTTTAGGCAGCTCCTTCAGCAGCAGACTGAGACTCCCACCCTGCAGGACGGAGCGCTACCGCAGATCATTCCTCCCCTCTGCAATAAGACTTTACAATGAACAGTAACAAAACTGGATTTACACCACCACTTTTTTTATGGCATTTAAATTGTGTATATTGTAGAAAGCTTTATTTCTTCTTCTCCCTTTTCTAATTTTTTCTTAATTATTACATTTATTTAAGTTCTTAATATTAGGACCCTTATTGTTATAACTGCATTTTTGCACTTTTTGTCTTGTCTGTGATGCTGCTGTGACAAAACAATTTCCCCCATGGGGGATCAATAAAAGGAATATTCTATTCTATTCTATTCTATTCTTTCTGCTTCCAAATGGCTCTTAGACATGGAAATCATATCTGTACATTGTTGCATTGGTGAGAGCCCTATAAAAATGCTAGGACTTAGTGGGGCGCGTACGTGGATGAAAAAAAAAAAGCGACTCAGTCGCGCCCCCTTCAGATTTTCATGCTTGGGGACGTTTTTGAAGGACTACAAAATTTCGTAGATGTGTAAAGCTCTCAAAGACCTTTCATTTTGCACACTTGGATTTCCTCAAAAATGCAAGGAGGAGAAACTACATATTGTAAAATCACGTGTTACATACACTTGGGGTCAATTTGATGTTGACAGCATAAAGATTTCCATCTGGAATTGACGCATACTCCTTTGACCTCTAGGGGACACTAAGGTTAGACACTCTTTTCAAAGTATTAAGGCAGTCTAACTCAGCCATTGTTGGTTCAAAAACCATCAACACATCAATAGACCTTTTTTTTTATTTTTCCAAAATAGCGCCCCCAAGAAACTACAGTACAACTTAGTATTAGGACGCTTAATTTAGGTTAGGGGGGCAGTGCAACAGGGTAGGGGTGCAACGCTGCTCAGGCCCGCCATGCCCTGCAGGGCACTAGTGTCCAATTAAAGCAGGCAGATGGGCAGACAGGCAGCAGTAGCCTGTCTGCCTGCACAGATGCTGAGCAGGATGGCGAGTCCTAATAAGGAGGAGATCACAGCAGTGGACACACACACACAAACACACTAATCCCTCTCTCAGGCTGTCCCTCCTCCCTGCTGTGTCTGCTGTGTGTGTCTATTAGCTTCTGATGCCGTCAAGTTCACTGGACCAGTCAACCAGTCAGTCAGTTTGTTGGTCAGTCAGTCAGTCAGTCAGTCGGTCAGTTAACCTTTTACCTCATCAGCTGGTAACTGCACTGTAAAAACAGAAAAGAAATAAGGGTCTAACTTTGCAGCTACATGACTAATTTAACAACTTTCTTTTGTAAAACACTGATAAATCCAAATATAGTAGCTTTGAAGCATCTTCTACTGAAAACAGACTATGAGAGATTTTTCAGAGGTTATAATACAAACTCAGATTTATTATCTTTCTTTGTTTTTCTGAATTAAACATGACTTAACAGAAGAACAGAAGATTTGTAAACTGTTATTTTCACCTTGAAAACTAACAATGGGTGTAGGGACCAGGTAAAGAGACTAACAGAATTCAGCAGAAAAAGCTGTCATTCCATTTTCAACTACACACATTCTCATACAGTCTCATACATTTGAAGGTGGTGTAGGCAGGAATCTTTTAAAGAAGCATCTTTTTTGTGGTATATACAAAAAGCTTTTAATATCATTTGGTAACATTTGGTAATGTAACGATATTGCTGTGTTTTGTTATATCTGTGTAGTCAACATTTTAAAATTTCAGAGTGCTCCGCTCTTTCTGACTGTAAACAAAGCCATTCTCCGCCTCCCCCATCCTGATTGGTTGTGAGGCAGATGCTGCTCCCCAATGTCGTTCAGGAGCACAAACACAGTTCGCGTGCTACAATATCAGACAGTAAAAAACCAACCAGAAAGTACAGAAAATTGTCTGAATCCTCCTTTAGCCACGACTGCCAACACAAGCAAGAAAACAAAGTTGATATCATAGACTCTGGTGGAATAACGGGTGCTTAAAAAGGAGGTAGACCGGACAGGAGCTAAGAAGCCGGGTCAACAATGATGGGGGATGCTTCGGGATCTTACGGACCCTGGAACCTTTCTGCTGGACCAGCCTACCCCACCTTTAAATGTTAAAAGAAACCAGGATGAGTTTTGTTTTTAACTTTGTACAGAGCATAATCTAGCCATTAGACATGTTTACCTCGGGTCCTGGAGTATGTCATTTAATCCTAGTTGTAGAAGTCCTGCAAACATTGTGTTTGCTGGTAGTCTGTTGGCATCCATGATCAGACCCCGAAACAACATTTATTGGAAAAAGTCACTACAATTAGCACCTGACTGTGTCAATACTGTATTCGCTACTGGAACAGAGATGCCACTGCCTACAACTTGAGTCTCAGTGCCACCCTCAAGGTTATATACTGTAATGCAATTGTAATTACTTAGTAGATGATACAATAGTTATAAGAAGGGAGTCTTATCCTCTGAGTTTTATGGTGAGAGCAAGAAATTCCTTTTACCATCCATAACCAGGCAGTAATTTGGTCCATTTACAGCTGGATGGGAGTCATTATGAGAGTTTATACTATCACTTTAATCAGAACCAGTCAGTTGATAAGAACTAAGTTTAGTGAGTCATAACGTGATTATTTCAGTATATATTTTCTTGGTCCTTGTAGAGATTAACAGTGCTGTAAATGAAAGTATGATTGACATCTAATTTTTGGCAAGTCCGGATCTCATTCTTTTTTAGACCCCATGAAATTTCACATAAGTTCCAGACAGCTTTTTTATGTTTGAAAAAAATCTACAAACGGTGATGCGGAAATGCTTATTCCCACTTGTCATGTAACTGGTTGCTGAAACAACGATTGCAGTGAGATCTTTTTCCCTGACATTATTCAACTCAAACAGGAAGGAAATGTGAATCCACTTCCTGAACTTTTGGCTAAATGTTTTTTAAACACTTCCAACGGAATTTCTCACCCTGAACAAGGAAAAGACATAATTTCCCTTGGAGTAGCTCTCGAAAAGATAAGCATCTTTCTGAATTTAGTCAGTTTACTTTTAGTTTTAAAAAAATGGAAAAATTACAAGTGAGAGGACTTATTCTGTTCATTTTCAGGCTTTCTATTGCCCTGATGTGGTTTTTGATGATTCATCGCTCAAAAACTCTGTTTTATGTTTCTGATTGGAGTCTGTAAAAACATTCATTTTCAGCCCGCCTTTAACACTTCATTTCAGCTACTGGGTCATACATACCATGTCAATTCAACCAAGAATCTCCACTCACGTCACAGATTTTGATGAAATTTGGTGGAGTGATTGGCCTTCAAGAGAAACTGTTAGAGCTCAAATATTTTTGTTCAAAGCCATCTAATTAGTGAGATAGGGGCTAATGAATATTTGGCTGATTAGCATGACATGCGTTACAAAAGTGTTCATATCTCTGGAAGTATGGCACCTAGACAGCTGATTCAGGTGTCATTTTAAAGCTCTTGTTTATACCATTTTTGCCCAAATTGGACCACAAAAAAATGATAAAAGACCAAAAACTTTAATTGGAAATAGCAAAAAACGCGCGTCTTTCCATTTGCTTCATATTCACACTTCACACTACAGTCCTGACCTCATCTGGAGTCAGCCCCACTTGCCTGCTTGTGTAAAACATTACTTCCTCATAGTGCAAAATGCTTTTTTTGAGTTTTTTCATTTGTATTTTATCCCATATTTATATGAAAAATGGCTAGAATAGCTTATTTTTGCTCAGTTTTCCATCGCATTTCATTTCTATTTGCACCTATATCCAGATTATGAATGATCTTAGCTTCATGGGAGAATTATTTGGACATACCTGCATGTCCTGGATCCTAGGGTTGACAAATAGCTTCTACCTATGCACCCTGAAATTTTGTTGCTGGTTTCCCTGTGAAGTATTCCAGGCTATTTATCCTGAGCCCTTTCAACGTTTCCTTTATACTTCAAAAGTACTTTTAGCATGGTGATCAAGCTTTGTGCAGCTTTTCGATATTGTTAGTTTGTTTCCAAATAGGAAAGAATGTATGAACTACAAAGAGTTTGATAGCGTCAGTGTTAGTACTTGAGCCAAGAACCAAAATTTCACATATCGGTACCACCTGGGTGGGCAAATTCTAGTTGTGATTTTTTTGTTGCTATACATCCCTACAATAAGTTTTTATATGATAGACCTTGGTAACTGGTAGCTTTATTGTAGTTATCACTCATTGAAGTAATAGAGTGCAGCTGTGCAAAAACGAAAAATCGCCTTCCTTCAAAATTAGCTTTCTTTCATTTTGACCTCTCATTTAGGTGTGTTTGAACTATTGGCTAGCCATAGAGACTTGTAATAACCCCCTAAGTAGTATTTCAAGTCATTTATCTAATACAGGTGTGTATATATAAGCTTCAATTAGCCAATTGTCAGGTCTAAATCAAGGTCTAAATTAAGGATATTTTTTGACATAGAAGTAGAAGTCAAATAAATGCAGACTAATGGCATTATAATAACACAACTTTAATATGACACTGACATATTTTAAATGCAGGCACTCAATATACAATCATCCTGGCTGGTGCAGGGCAAGAAGACATTAGCAACAAAATAAGATCTACTGATGTATACACTCTATACAATCATCTAAGAAAAACTCCAATTCCTATTCAAAGTCCTATTCTTTCCATAAGGAACAGTGACAGCAAATATATAATAAGTTTTGGCTTAGTACATAATACTGTCACTGAGTCACAGTAGCTCCTTTTGGTCATCATTTATTAATCAACATCAGTAATTGACATCAGTATCTGTATCTTCTTCTACATCTGAGTCTGCCGGGTGTGCAAGGGGCTCTTCCTCACTGTTTTGGTTGGCACAAGTTTGTAATTTGCACAGGTTTGTGCACTTCAGCCCATTGCTGAGACACGTGCAGTCTGGTGGTTTGCATGTCCTCACACACTTGCAGGATAGCAACTGCAAGACCGCATCTGGTGCTGGGGAACCACGCATCCACTGTATTTCCAGCTGCCCTTCGTCATTTATGGTCCACCCATGGTCCTTGGGGCTTGGTACAGATGGCTTGGTATGAAGAGACCGTCTCCAGATAGCAGCCTGGTAGTTGGCACGAATCAAATGCATTAATAGGCAATCCTGACATGGTGTAAGCTGGCTGGACTCAACTTTAGCCAAGGTCCTGCATGAAGGTGGTGATAGTGAAAGGATTGATGTTGTCTTTGACGTTTACAAGGACATGTCAATCAAAAATTCAGAAAGACTAAACAGAGGTGCAGACATGGGGATCCAGTTCAGAAACATTGTTTCTGGCCACAATATTCAGCAGTGGAGGAAACTTCTCTGCAGCCCTGCCAACAAAGCCAGTCTCATCAAGTTCTTGGTGGAGGAGTTTTTCTCAGATGATTGTATAGAGTGTATACATCAGTAGATCTTATTTTGTTGCTAATGTCTTCTTGCCCTGCACCAGCCAGGATGATTGTATATTGAGTGCCTGCATTTAAAATATGTCAGTGTCATATTAAAGTTGTGTTATTATAATGCTATTAGTCTGCATTTACTTTACTTCTACTTCTATGTAAAAAGATATCCTTAATTTAGACCTTGATTTAGACCTGACAATTGGCTAATTGAAGCTTATATATACACACCTGTATTAGATAAATGACTTGAAATACTACTTAGGGGGTTATTACAAGTCTCTATGGCTAGCCAATAGTTCAAACACACCTAAATGAGAGGTCAAAATGAAAGAAAGCTAATTTTGAAGTGCAGTGCAGTGCAGGTGGCCCTCACTGAGGAAACACTGGAGAAAGGCAATAAAAACATTAACTAAATCAGCTAAAAACATCAAACTAGATAAAATTATAAAATACTGATTAAAAACTAAAATACCATTTAAAAATAAGTGAACACATAGAATAAACATAACATGTAAAATGAGGACTTAAAATATATAAATGAAATAAAATAAGATAGAAATAGGATAAAAATATAGATTAAAAAATAAGACATTAGTTAAAAGCCAAATTAAATAGGTGGGTCTTGAGCCTGCTTTTAAACTATGATACCTGAAAGAACTGCTCCACCATCAAATTGGGCCACACCCACTTCATCAACTCATTTAATTAGACACAGGTTTGATTCATTTATAGAAAAGAGCAGTGTGACCCAAAAAGAGTATGACTTTTAATGTGCTTTTGACTTTCTGTGTTGCTTTTGGAGTTAACAAAAATTCGCCTATTGAGGAAAATAACAAAATGAGAAAAAAATATAAAAAGCTACCCCTATGAAAAGTCTATCATATTTTAATTTACTTATATTGACCCTAAAAACAATTTAGTATAAGGTTTTGCCCACCCAAGTGGTACCGACATCTAGTCCGGCTCAAGGACTATGTAAGGAATGATGGTTCCCCAGTTGTCTTGGTCTTCTGGCTTTCAGTACATGCAAATCTTTGAGAAAGAGCATATCAGGAGAGCTACAGTAATTAGCAACCATTCCAAAATATACTAGAAGAAGTTGGGCAAGAGGAGAGCAAAGGAGCCATGTAAGGACTGTAAAATAATTTCTCTTGAGTAGTGAATAATGGTGCTCTGTTGCCCCGAGTCTCAATTTCTTGATGCACTTTGGAGCAGAGGCAAATCGAGTAAGCTACAAAAATGAGCTTGCACTTTAGCTACCACATTACTGTATCAAGGAAATTGACCAAGAGTGAATCATAAAATCTGGATTCCCACGAGCAAGTATTGGATGATACCATACTCAAGAGAAATTATTTTAATAAAATTATTAACAAAAGTACTTCAAAAGTATGCTAAAAGTACTTTTGAAGTATAAAGGAAACGTTGAAAGGGCTCAGGATAAATAGCCTGGAACACAGGTATGTCCAAATAATTCTCCCATGAAGCTAAGATCATTCATATTCTGGATATAGGTGCAAATAGAAATGAAATGTGATGGAAAACTGAGCAAAAATAAGCTATTCTAGCCATTTTTCATAAAAATATGGGATAACATACAAATGAAAAAACTTAAAAAAAGCATTTTGCACTATGAGGAAGTAATATTTTTCACAAGCAGGCAAGTGGAGCTGACTCCAGATGAGGTCAGGACTGTACAATGTGCCAAATATGACAATTTTCGACCTAACAGACCACACATTTTGACTGATTACTCAAAAAGTTATGGAATGCCCATCCTGAAACTTGCAGGGATGCTAGTGGACATGATAGTCTTTCTTAAGTGTGAATATGAAGCAAATGGAAAGACGCGCGTCTTTTGCTATTTCCAATTAAATTTTTTGGTCTTTTATCATTTTTTTGTGGTCCAATTTGGGCAAAAATGGTATAAACAAAAATATAGAACTTGAAGAGAGCTTTAAAATGACACCTGAATCAGCTGTCTAGGTGCCATACTTCCAGAGATATGAACACTTTTGTAACGCATGTCATGCTAGTTAGCCAAAAATTCATTAGCCCCTATCTCACTAATTAGATGGCTTTGAACAAAAATATTTGAGCTCTGACAGTTTCTCCTGAAGGCCAATCACTCCACCAAATTTCATCAAAATCTGTGAGGTGAGTGGAGATTCTTGGTTGAATTGACATGGAATGACCCTACTGTCTCTTTAAGGGACTTCAAAGTACCCCAAAACCCAGCATTCTAGAACACAGCACTCCAGAACCCAGCATTCCAGAGCCCTGTACTTACAAACCAAGCATTCTGGAATCCTGTATACTTTAACCCACAGTTCTTAAACCCAGAATTCCACCACTCAGGCACAGAGCCCTGTACTTAAAAACCCAGCGCTCCAGGAACTGGGATTCCAGCACCCAGCCCTCTGGAATCCAATACTATTGGACCCAGCATTCTAAAACCCAGGAATCTGGAACCAAGTGTTCTTGAATCGAACACTTTGGAGGTCTGCCTTTTGGAATCCATTTCCCCTGAAACCAGTATTCTGGAACCCATCAATATGGAATCCAGCATATAGGATCAAAGTTCTTCAAAACTCAGCCATCCAGAAACTTCCACTGTTGCTATGCATTAGAGATGTCAACATGAACTTAACCTTTGTTGAAAATCACCATCTTTAAAAAGAAACCACTGCTTTTTTTGTATTGTGCTTTTTTCAAGAGTTTTACCTGTCAGTGATGTCAAGACTTGCTCTCATGCTGATCTCACTCAGCTCTTGTGCAATAGTTTTGAACAGGTTGTTTTGAGAAACCTGAGGTTTCACAGTTTATATCTTTGCCTCAATTTAGCTTTAAAATCTGTTATTTTAGCTTCATTTGAAAGTAAAGGAGAAAAAAAAGAGATCCTGTCTCTTTAAATTTGACCTCGGATGCCCTGATCTTGGGTTCACTCAAAGCCTATAGATGTGAGTCCTGCTCATGTCCAGAGCTTTTGGGGGTTAAACTTACATGAAGCAGTCCAGAAATCCCTGAATTAACCAGTTAGTCACAAATTAAACCAGTGATTCAGTCAGCCAGGCAGCCTGGGGGTTTAGTATTCAGAGCAGAAACCAGGCCAGTCAGTCAGTCAGTCTGCCAGTCGGCCTGTAGGTGGCACATTAACCCACTTCTTCTCTCCATGATCCCCTTCCTCCTGCCTCTCTTTGTGTCTACTCCTGCTGGAGCAAAATGTTCTGTTCTGCTCTGCTGCTAAGATCCGCCCCACATCAGCTGCTTCTCTCTCAAACATCCCAATCCAAAAGTGGAGTAGATCGTTTTTAAACGCTCAGATCATGTTTGTTTTCCTCTGCAAGATTATGCAGCACTTTCCCTGTGGAAATTTGGGGAGCATTTATGCTCAGCTGAATATTTTTCCCCAGATAACAGACTCCTACCAAAGCTATCATAACCTTTAAAAGTGCAGAATGCATTAAGTAAATGCAAGATTAAAAGCTCAAAGGAGATGTTTATTTGTGCTGTAACCTACAAATGGAGGCTGAGCTTAGGCTCATGTTTGTGAACCACTCTTATGCACATTTATGTAATTTTAAACCAAAATAAGCAGGGATTATTGCTGCAAAACTGAATATAGACTCATTTTGAATATGAGTTAGTCTTTTTATGCAGCCTACTTTAGTTGATTGAAACACCAGATGAGCTCCAACTGGACATGAGTAAATGTCGGGTGAGACAGGCGTGTGTATTTAAAGAGCTGGGTATAAATCAATGTATATTGGCCAGTACTCGGTATGAAGCTCCTGTTGCAAGATGCCTTACCGAGAACTCACGTGAACCGAGCTGGCTGTGCTCTGATTGGCCGGTGCTTCTGCACGTGTACCGGAGGATCCTTGTCCGTTATGTAACGTGCAGCGCACGAGAGAAGCGGGAGCTGAGGAGGAGAAGGAGAGGAGGAAGAGAGAGCTGCGGTATCAGTGTGGAGCTGCAGGGAGTTCATTCATCCTAATGCACAGTCACTTAAACTACTTCGTTGTAATTTACTTGCATTTGCACCAGTTTCTGTCCACGTACTTTTGAGTGACTTTTCAGCTGGGATCATTGTGATTTTTCTCAGCGATAAGAAATGCAAAAATATAATTTAAAAAATTGGAGAAGTTTTATTTCCAATGCATAATTTTCATTTAAACGCGTTTTACTGTAAGAAGAAAAAATGTTAAGTATGTATTTTTATTGGCAGAAGTCTCATGTTGCACTAGCACTAGCTTTTAGTGCAGTGAATGTCGTTTTATGTGATGAGTGACACTTAAGAGATAGTTTATGGTAGTAGTAGTAGTAGTAGTAGTAGTCGTGGTAATAGCCCAGCAGCAGTGGGAGGAGGAGGAGGAGGAGCTGGAGTTAAATGGATGGATGGTGAAACACTCCTGCAAGAGCTGGAATTCGAGGACAACGTGGCTTTGAAAGCATCAGCCTGTCTGTCTGCCTGTCTCTCTGCTACTTCACTACAATTGACTGTTCAAGGACTGATATTCATACTGTTACAACCCCTGTCTTTAAATCTGCAATGAAAAAAACACACCAAACAGTATTACTGTACCGTACCTGTACATTCACAAGTAATGACTGTTCAATTTGACGATCACGAAAGCATTACAATGTATGCAACCGGCTTCAAACGCAACGCGTTCAGAAGAATTCGTCTTCTCTGATCGTTTAAAATCATGATCAAGTCATTCGTGTGATTTAACGGTATCTGGTGCACTACTGGCAGTCGGAGGCGGGCGGACGGACGGACGGACGGACAGACAGGCAAGCAGGCAGTGAGACACCCGGCATCTCCGCACAATCCACGTGTGTTCTGTCCTAACTTTTACCCGCCACCATTTTCCTAGAATCTCTGCGTTCGTCGTATCACTCCGCCGAGAAGACAACATAGACCCAAACTTCGATGCGAAATTAATCAACGGTGCCTTTACCCTTTCTTTTCCGCCTGAATTTTCCTGAAACAGAACTCAAACGAGAACATTTTCGCGATACATTTAATTGTCACTCGCTATAAATGAACTGTTTAGAAATTTTGGCGCGATTTTGCTCCGTAGCGGAAGGACACAGGCGGTAGTCGATTTATAAACCGAGCGACCCCGACAGCCACACCTACTCTGTCTGCTAGTAGCGGAGGAGAAGAAGAAGAAAAAGAAGAGAGAGACAGGATATAAACACCATGCTGCCGTGTTACGACTTTAATTTCACACGCAGAAAATTTCCCCCACACACAGAGTTGTAGTGATTTTCCTCTCCTTTTGGACTTTAAAGGATATCTCGGACGTTTCCTCCATTTTTCTTCATTGTGAATTCCCCTCTCTATAAGGACAGCTGAAGGTAACTTGGTGCATGCGGGTGAAATGGGGTTACCTTCTGTTATCTAACTTGCATATGAGACGTGGAAAGCTTTTTTGTTGCTGGTCGTAAATGTGGTTTTGTGCATTTATGTGCTAGTTTTATGTAGATTTAGGGGGTTAAATCGATGAATGTCGATTTTCATGTCTAAAGTCTGCAGTCGCTCAACCCATGCTGGGTTTAAATGACCCGAACTGCGGGTCAACCTGAGAAATCTGTCGGACTTTGTGTTCCTGTCCACACAATGACACTGTCACCCCCTGAAACATGATAATAGGGTGGCTACACGTCTTTAATAGTATCAAGTTTTATTACATTTTTACTTTTGGAGAAAATGTGTGTATGTTGTGTTCTTTTTTTAAGAAAAAAAAAAAAAACGAATTTCACACAGAATCACAAACAGATGATTAATGAATTTCTACTGAAGCTTCAGTCAAAACCTGATTTGAAAAAATAAAAAACAACAAAAACGGTCATTTCTTTGAGTCTCCACTTTAAACCCTCATGTGCACACGCTGTTCTCAGCCTCCGGGACTTTTTGACAGTCTCATCTATTCATGAGTTGATCACAGAAGTTTAATGCCTAAGTAAACCTGACACACTTGAAAATGAAACACTTTTAATGGCTGTTATTACAGTCAAGGAGCAGATTGGTCTGGGTTAAAGTTCTGTTAAATGTTCTCCTGGCTAAGTCCAAGTCTGTCTGCACCTCACACACTGCTGCTTTGTTCTCTCACACAGACTGCTATACATGCACGTATATAAGCATGAGAGGCTGATTATTATAGGATTTCCCCTCATAAAATAGGGCCTCCCTTTGTCTGTTGTCCTGTGGTTTTGCATACAAATGATTGATTTGCATAATTTTTGCTTCAGTTTTATAGCTTTGATGAGTGGTTCGCTTAAGCAGCAGTTTCTAGAAGGAACCCTGGCTGTTTTTTAGGATTATAGGTAGGTTCTTTTGGCTTTTTTAAATGACTCATGATATGTCTGATATAAGTTTCTCAGGGCCAATACTGACACTTATTTATAACCATTATGGAACCAATGTGTATTTGCAGTTAAAATAAACTTTGGTCTGTGAAAAATTCATTTGCTATAAGAGAAGCTGCAGTAGTGGTAAAAAGATGCACACTTTTGAATGGATAAATATGATCAGGAATCTGCTGCATGTGGGCTCCTCGTACTTGGTTGTAAACTTGGTTTTGTGTATTGACTTGATTTCCTGCGTGAGTGTGAAACAGCAGCAGAGGTCTTACGTGTTGCATGACTAAAGGAAGACAAAGGAAGCCGACAAACTTTCTCTCAAGCTACCCCCACCCCCACCCAGGCTGTTTTTATGCACTTTCTTTGAAGGGAAAATGTAAATTGTGAAAAGGGGTGTAAAATTTCTGGCATGGACTCTCCCAGCTGTTCCTGTGATGTCATGGGAAGGGGGGCGCCAAATTTTCGGGGTGATTTACGCCTTGGGGTAGCGATGTGGGCGGGGCTTAAGTGATGTAAACACAGATAAAAGGTGGTACGCTGCCTTTGACTCTCTCAGTGAGGAGAAACCAGTGAAAACTTTTACTACAACACGTGTCTCTGCTGCTGCTGGATTTTCTCATTCAGTCCTCCACACTACCAGCTCTTCTTCTTCCCTGGATTTTAAACTTCTCACACTCCTCTACCTCACTGGTTAATTTATTTTTGGGTGTTTTTGTCGGTTTTTCTCACAGAGACCACCATCAAGATGTTGCAAAGCTTCGCTCAGTCACAGGACTGGCTTTACTCTGAGCCATTGCTGTTTGATGATGAGTTCTGCCAGAGTTTGATGAAGGACCTCCAGTCTTTGCCAACTCCCCCACAGTCCCCTCCAATGAAGGCTGAGGTCGGCAGCAGTAAGCCCCTGTCCAAGGAGGACCAGCTGAGCTTTGTGTCCGAGCTCCTCCTGGAGGATCGCGACATGCAGCTCAACTGGAACTACGACTTCTTCCACTCCGACATGGCAGAGAAGGAGGGTGAGCCCATCCAGCCTTGCTCCCCACTGGAGGAGAGCGGCGAGGACTGCCTGTGGCGGTGTCTCGCAGGAGACAAGAGCCTAGAGGAGAAGCTGGTCTCCACCATGCTCAGCTCCAGCCCACTGCTTTCAGAAATCAATGAAAGCATATTTGAGGAGATCGCTGGGTCCACTCTGGACTGCCAGAACCTGATGAACACTCAGGAGTCCAGCGAATCCACATCAGACTATGGGTCAACAGGAGGATCCACATATTCATCCAGTGACTCTGGTAAGTTCAAACTTCCTCATACTTAACCTTTATGGTGAAGTTCTGCTAAAACGCTGCACCCATTTCTAAACCTCAAACCAATGAGCCCGACTTAGAGGACCGAGTTAATTTCGGTTTTCTTGATTTTATTCTTAAATCTTAAGGATTTTGGGATAAAATCTTTTCTGCTGTTTTGGAAGTTTCTTTTTTTCTTACAGGATTGCTGATGTTTTTTGTGGATCTCACATCAGAGTTTCACCGTGTTAAACTTCCTCCCCTTTTACGGATGTTGTAGTCCTGATAATCATATCCGACCTTGTTCTCGTGCAGCTTATCAGTATAAACAGTCTTCTCCCTCAGCTCCTTCCCTAGTATTTCATTGATAACTCATGGTTAATGTTTAGTGGCACCGAGCCCGAGTTGTTCTTTGAACTCCTCTTATCTGCATGCCGGCCGACCACCTGGAGTGTTTTATGACTCAAGGATGTAGCTGGAGTGTGGGCGGGGCTTTAGCTGTTGACTGACATAATGAGATGACACGATTGACTGTAATAGTGTGTGTGTGTGTTTGTGTGAGAGAGTCATGTTCAGGAGCTCCGTCTATTACCACCTAATGAGTCATCACAAGGACTTAAGCCCTGTGGCATCCTGTACTTTCTAAACCAGAGAAGAAGAACAAGGGGCTGACTAGTGCTTATTGAATTATCTGGTCAGGATTAGTCATTGCTAAAAATAGAAAAAACATGTTTTCAGTCTTTATGTATCCATCAGGACTGTCACGACTGTAGAGCGTCACCCATTTTCATAGTAAGGGGCGGTAGTGGGTCGTGATGCCAGTTTTACAGCCTTGGAAGTGGCACAAACTTCATTTTTAAAATAAAACCATGTTTTTACAGACTTGGGAATAAAATCACAGAAATTCCAAAAATAAATGTAGAGCACAATCATTTCAAGGAAGTCCTGTTTGTGTCTATGTGTGTGTGTAAGCAGATCCCTTATGTGTACAGTGCATACACTCTTGTTTTTGGTGTCAGTGTATTCTCTGAAATGTCATGTCGTCATCACGCCGCAGATTCAGCTCCCCAAAGGGTCAAAAAAACAAACCCGTCTGACCTTTTCTTCTCTTTCTTCCACAGAGGAGGAGATTGATGTAGTGACTGTGGTGCGCTGTTCCTCCAGCCCCCCCCCTCTGCCCTCATTGGCTGATCTGTCAACCCGTCAGCAGAAGCAGGAAGAGGAAAAGCGGGCCCTTCAGCGCCACAACATTGAGATTCAGCTGCAACACAACTATGCTGCGCCATGTCCTGCCTCACCACCGCCACCGTCTTCCTCGTCTAACAAACGCACGAGAGGGAGTGATGGCTCATCCCGCTACCATCACTCCTCCTCCCGCAGCTCGTCCTCCTCATCCTCCTCTTCATCACGATACCACCACCACCACCACCACCACTCATTCAAGAATTCAACAGAGACGGAAGATGAAGAAGAGAGGAGGAGAACGCACAATGTAATGGAGAGGCAGAGGCGGAACGAGCTAAAGAACTGCTTCATGCGCCTGAGAGATAACGTTCCTGAGCTGTCGCACAACGACAAGGCGTCCAAGGTGATCATCTTGAAGAAGGCAAGGGATTGCATCTACGGCCTGGAAGACGAAGGTCATAGACTGCAGTCCAAGAGGGACAAACTTAGAGCCAAGCAGGAGGAGCTGAAAGCCAGGCTGGAGCAGCTCCGCAGCTAATGGACCAATCACAGGCTGTGATTGTAGCTGCTTATTGAGGACACTTTGTACAAAGACTAGGGAGGTGTCATGCTGAAAGGAGTGCACAAACTTTAAGACATTTCAAGGACTTCATGGTAACAATAACTGTGTCTGGACTGTATAGACTTATGTAACACACACACTCATTGCCTCAGATTTGATCATTCTCATGCCTTGACTGCTGACTGTTGTAGAGAGTAGGACTTTTAAATTTGGAACGAGGTCGGAGAGAGCAGAGCAGATATTTTTATTTTCGCTGGGCTGGACGCACATAAAACACAAAAACCTCTTTGGTCGTCATTCGTACTTTGGGCAGAGGTGTGCCCTTGGCCAAATAATTTGAAGCCTCATGAGCTAGGTAGTTGAATGAAACTTGAATATTGTGTTTTCAGGACGTATTATAGCCATACTAACCAGTGATCCCTCCACTCTGACTGATGTGTGATGCTGGCTTCAGAGTATTTGGTCAACTGCACCTCCTTCAGCTCTGATTAAAGAGGTTGCATTATGCTTATTTCACATTACAAATGAACCAATTTTAAATGATACTGAAATGGTCTGCTCAGATTGGTCATACCAATCAGTGAGACCTTACACGGCATAATGATCATAACGTACCTGTGCTTTGTTGCTGCGGGCTCTTTCACTGCCCCTCCAAATTTAGGGGTTAGATAGTAGTCATCTTCAATAGAGTGACAAGACTTTGTAGCATGGCAACAGTGGAGGAGGGCTCTGGAATGCAGCGTTCTGAGGGTATGAGTTCCGGAATGCTGTGACTTGGAGTGCTGGGTTCCAAAGTGCCTTAAAGAGACAGTAGAGGTTCAAATGAGGGTTTTCAAAGACGTCCGTCTGAGGGTTAGGGTTATCAGATCTGTTCATGGTAAAAATACCAACCCTAAACATGAGCATCATGGCTCCTCTTGCATCCCAGTCGGAGTCCAAAGAGGTATTCAATGTGCTTCCAGCCCCGCTTGACTTCAGGCGGACCCTTGGGCCCAACACCACTCTGTTATCAGGTTCATGTGTTTAGACAGTACTGTATAGACCAGGTGTGATACTGTACAAATACCGATGCTCAGCCTGGGTTCAGTTCACCACCAGTTTACTCCCCCCAGTGTGTGTGTGTGTGTGTGGGTGTGTGTTTTCTCAAGCTGGGAAAAAAAACTGTGTGTGAGGAATAACCAGTTCAAGCTTGGAAGTAGCCATAATAAGCAGCATTCAGGTTCTGAGGAGGCTGAACTGGAGCGGGAACTGAACCCCGAGGTGAGCTACAGTAGCAATTCAGCCAAAGTTGGGTCAGAGAAACCTCTGAATAAGGCTTGTATGTTTGAAAAATGGAGATGGTATATTTAAAGGTTCTGGTTGGAAGAATACTGTGACGTTTAGTTCTGCTGCTCAGAAAGCAGCCATCCTTCTAAATGTACAATAAGAAGAGGATGATATTTTATTATCCAGTGATCGATGCTTCAGTGTGACAGAGATTCATCAACTGGTGGCCCAAGATTATCAAACATCAGTTTTGTTGGGATGAGCTTCAACCTCTTTGCATCCACCTGCTTCAATCAACCAGATAGTTTCCTATAAGTAAAAAGCTAACTTCTATCAACAAGACGCTGATTTTTCTGAGCACCTATAAAATCATTAGATGATAAAGTGTTTGCCCTTTTGTAAATTAAGATTTCAACCATGTATATTTTCTAGAGGTGAGGATCACTCCCCTGAATATGTCACTTGTCAATGGATGACTCCACTGGTACCAGTTTGTTCCCTGATAAGCTGTTCTTTTGGTTCAAGGGGTCCAAAACTGGTTCTGGAGATTATCAATCCGAGTGATATTAAAAAGTAAATATGATTAAAGTAGGTATTTTTAAAAATAATGGCGATCTGTACCTGTTCACCATGAGCTTGTCGTACCTCTCAGGTGTTTGGTTGAGCTGGTACTTTGGGCTGGATATGAAGTTTGCCAATATGATCCATTTAATGTGCTGTTTGTAATGAAATGTGCAGATGGGAAATGTTTGCTTCTTGGTGTCAAATGTCTTAAAATGCATCCTGTAAGTATTTTTGTATTGGAATAGAGTTCTTCCTCTTCCTCAGTCTGGCTGTACTTGAACAGACCCTGTTTGTTGGTAGAGAGAGTGGAGGTGTTTTTGGTGTTTAATGGTAAAAACCTGTTCTGCCTTGAAATGTACTCTGTTCAGGACTCCTAGTTTCTTTTGTTTGATTACGCTGCTGTCATGTTAAAACCACAAATGCTTCCAATACGAGTTAATTATTTTGTAGTTTTAGATTTTCAGTTATTTTTGCTATTCTTCTAGAGCTTTTCGGTCACCGCGTTTTTCAAGGGCGGATTTGGAGGTTTTAACGGGACAGCAGAGGTGAAACATTTTTTTTGTTAGCATGATAAACCTACCTCCACCTGGCTGCAGTCTGGCCTGTAATGTTGTTTTATTTTTTAATTTTTTTCCTGTCTATATTATTGTATAGATTTGTTTTTATTAAAATGTAAATATTTTTGTTATTGTATCATAAATTATTTTTGTCATTTTTTTTCTTTGTTCATATGAATTTGAGGATTTAAAAAATGTTATTCTTTACCAAGCAGCACTTTTTTGATATTGATGTAATTAAAGAACGAGAATGAGCTGAGAAGGCGGTGTGGTTTTTGCTCCCTGCAGAAGAAATGCACAAAAGACACAGTTAGGCAGTTAGTGCACACAATCACAAAGAATATAGACTGAGCTGGTTAATACAAAGTGTGTGAAATGTGGAACAGTGAAAAGCTTCATAAACATACATGATCTTTACCCTACAAGCTTTTTAATGCAAAGGCTCAAAGAAGGAAGTTTCCAAAGCACCACCTCACACTAAATATTTTCATTTTATTTGAATGAGGACAAAAATAGTCTGCTCTTAATTTCCAGTATTACAGGAATAAGGTCTAAAACAAGTAATGTTAAAAAACACAAGATAAACAAAAGGGATAAAATATGGAGAATAGTTCTGTGAAGTAGTCAAAACAATCAAATGATAGTTAAGAGAATATGAGGATGAAGTCTTGTTTCAAGAATAGGGTCAAAATCTATGGAGGACGAAAAGAGAGAATAAAATATATATATAAATCTTTAAATAAATACTTGAATATGCCATTAATTACTTATAATGGGAATTAAATAAATAAATGTGTCATTAGTTTATCAAAATATGGTCTCATTCAATGTAAAAACCATAGACTGTATATACTATGTACAACTTGGTTCCGCCTACCGCCTGTATACGGATTTGAAGCCAAAAAGCTCTCGATATTTCCCGGATTTTCCTTCATTTCCTGAAACCAGTGCCGCGCGGTAGCGATGCACGCATTCGGCCGCGCAGTCGCCGAGAGCCACTGTGATGACGCTTGGCTCAAACAGCGTATCCCCCCCCCCGGGTGAGCGACGCAATCCCTGAACGCCCATAGGCTGTATCAGGTGTCAATCAAAGAATACATGAACCCCCTAATAACTTTTAAAATGGAGCTTCACAGAAAAAAGAGGACTTGAGCACAAACCAGTCATAACCAGACATAACTACATGTCAACATCACAAGCAGGGGGGAGAAAAATTTATATTCTAAAAACATATATTATTATTTCACTATTTAATTAATTATTTAATGGACCTGTGCTGCAGTGCTTCATGAATTTATTCTATCTGTCAATAAATAAATCGATAAATTAATGACACATTTAATTACACATTTATCTATTTAATTCCCATTCAATGACATACTTAAGCATTTATTTAAAGATGTATTTATATATTTCATTCTGTCTCTTTATTGTACCTTTACCTGTACCTTTAATTGTACAGGTAATGGTGCAGAGGAAGAATTGAATTTTTGTGTTGGCAGGTAAACATACATGATGACTCTGTAGCAGAAATCACCGCATGGGCTCAGAACCATGTCCAAAAACCATTATCTGTGATAAAAACCATATCTAGCTTCCAGAAATGAGGTTCAGACCGAACCATGAAAGAGGAGACCAGATAGAACCAGGATCAAATCTGACCAATAACGGTGTGTGTGACCTTTTTTTGGAAATCCTGGACTCTGCATACTCCTCTCTAAAGAGTAGAGGATCCACCAGGCTTGTTCTCAGCTCCCAGTCCAAATCCAGCATCGCTGGTGGTTTAAGGATCATCAGAGTCCATGTCATGGGTATCTTCCACATCTGTGAGGGCTCCATTAATATTGAACATTATCTACAGGTTCAGGCGCATCAGGACACTGTAGCTGAATGCACCACATGGGCTTAATGTCACTTGTCCGTGTATCGTACTGAGGTCTAATGAATCAAAATCTAACACTCTTTTAAAAATGGCAAAACGTCCCAAGTAAATCCAGTTGTCCTTTCAACAAAAAATTGGAAATCATAGATGCTGCATCCACAATTTTAAACAATATTTCCAGGTTTAGGATCAACATCTGCATCCATCCAGACAATGAGTTTTTTAAGGGAAGACCTTCATATGATCCCAATTCACATTCTGACAACAGGGATTACAACAGCATAGCTTTGTAGGAGAAGAGTCCTGCTGGGTCCACTAAGGTCCACAGAGAACTGAAGACACATGATGAGGAACATGATCCTGTAACTACCATTTAGAAATGTGTAGGTGGTATCAAACATTAATGAGTAGAGTTGTTGTCTTTGCACTGAGGTACGGAGAAAACTGACTGAACCACTAGTGAGGAGTCCATTCAGTCCTCTCTCTCTTTGTAAAAAGACTTTCCCTCACACACTTGTCACCTCAGCAACCCCTCCCAGGTGTGGAGATGTTCGAGTGTTATCTCAGGGCAAAGTATGAAACTGCAACAGGTAGGTGTGTTGTGCAACCTCAGCTCAGTCCATGTGTCCTAGTGTGCATGTGGAGCAGGTGGACATGTGCCAGACAGGTGTGCGCACTAGTGTGTAACACTCGTAATGGTGTCTTATGTGATCTTGTGCTGCCTCCACTTTCTTTATTTACCATGGAGTTACTTCTTGAACTTTCTGGGTCTTAATTTTTACAATTACAAAGGGCGGTGATCATAAATTTGACTGCATTTACTTTATTTTTTACTGGCTAGGAATCTAAAATTCCAAGATAAGGAGAGCAGAGTGGTAAGATAAAAAGGCAGGGAAAGCTGCAGCAAAGACCCCAGTTTCTTTTCCTCATGAACTGATAATGCCTTTTATCTAGGCTTTTATCTCTCTTTCTATCTTTTATCTATTTTATTTCAGAGCTGGGAATCTGGTCAGCTGAGGCGGATTCGGGTTTTGAAACTTACGAGAAATATGTTGGAATCATCCTTTAAACCTGATACTCTAGCCTCTTCTTAAAGGTGTTAAAGCCAGTTTTGACTAAACTTAAATGCATTTTATGAAGTAGGTTAAAAGGGGTCAATGAGTCTGAAAGGTCAGCATCACCATTTCGGACAGTACCAGAACAATCAAATATGTCGCGTTTTTGCATATATTAGAGATCAGAGGTTAGTTTCAGGCCTTGAGAAGGAATGCTAATGGGTGAAGTGTGTTGTGTTGAGTAATACACAATAAGGACAGGTATGTAGGTCAAGGTGAGTGTGTGGTTGCCACTGTCAGGTGTGTCGGATAGCAGCGATAGAAGAGATCTCTTCACATGCCATAAACACCTTTTCATCAGCAGGTCACAGATTAGGTTTGTTGTTTTATGAAAGGGGCAGGGTGAGGCCTGATAGCACCTGAGCTGAAACACACACACACACACACACACACACACACACACACACACACACACACACACACACACACACACACACACACACACACACAGCTCGTTGTTGGTTGAGGTGGAGAGAAAGGACTTGGCATGCATGGAGCCAACTGAAGCGTTTACGTGTGTTGACATATGTCAGTTATCTCATTGCTTCTTCCTTTAGTGTTCAGGAACCGAACCAAACGAGTTTATCTGACAGTGTGACACACTTTTACCTCACAATGACGGTTTTCTTTTACCCAAACTAAGATTCAACATCCTTCTGAATGCTCCTCCAGTATATGAAACATGGAAAAATGCCCCTGGATGCACTCTCAATAACACAAACCTGAAAAATGGATCCTCATTTGCATTAATGCTCTATCTTGATGCCCTTCCAGTTTGTTGTTCATGTAAAAAGGTCCCTCTGGCTTCACTTTTAGGAAATAAAACATGAGAAAAGTCCTCTCTTGTTGCTATGAAAGTATATTGCATTCACTTAAAAAAAAAAGGAAACTGTTTTTTTTTGAGTATTTTATTTTTCTTTGCTTGTTTTTCAGACATTTTTTTTCTTCTATCTGTTATTCTTTTTTTTTTTTGGACTAATATTTTTCCCCCTTTTTTTGTTTTTGGTACTATTTTTTTCGTCTTTTTGTTTTTATGACTATTTTTTTTCCTGGCTAAGCAAGACACTTCAAAATCCTGCAAGAATCTCATACAGTCAGATACTGTTAACCACTGCTGCTGCTCCAAATCAGCCGATTCTCCAGCTCCTAGATAATTTCTACTACGGGGTTATTGAGAGTGAAGCATGTTATTAGTTAAACATAGGGTATGCAAATCCTGGGGTGCCTGCGAAAAGCAGACAAACTCATGATGACTCCATCTATCTGACTTTAAGAAAGGAGTATCTCCTAGTGGCCCTCATTTATCAAGCTTGCGCAGATCTGAGAGCAGGATTCATCGTACGATAGGACACACGTGAGATTTATGAAAAGGTTCGTATCTGACCAATCCCAGCGTATGTATGATCGGGTCTTGATAAATGCGGCGGCTGAAATTGATAGTCATTAACATGTTTACGCCCTTAAATATTTGTGGTTCAGAAGCCTCGCCCACTGAGGTCAAACATGAAAGAGGAGAAATGTTAGAAAGATTTGAAACTTTTCTGAGCTGAAAGTGGATATCCTCGCGTCTGTGGTGGAAACTAACAAGGACTTTCTCTTTGGAAGCATCAAAACTGGTCTAAAAGCAGTCCAGGATTATGGTGGCGCTGAACAGCGCTGCCGCGGAATAGTGGACAGTGGTTGAAGTTTGAATAAATCGTTAGTCAATAGTTGCTCATGATGATGAATTAATATCTCATACATGCCTCATATTTGTTTATTGCCATGACATAGGGTACGTTGCTCCTATTATTGAAAGTGTTTAGTTTTAATTTGTTGCGTCTTTGTCATGTAGAGCAGACTGGAGCGTCTGACAGAGGCTCAACAAAAATAATTATTAACGTCACCAAATGGTGTGTTGCTGCCCCTGAGGCACATTTTGATGGATTTCTATTGGATTTTTTTTTATCACTGATTAAATAGCAAGAGCACTTTCTAAACTTATACTTTACATCAGAATCCATTGATAAGGTCCTGTCTCCTCTGTGCAGCACATTTGTGCAGTCTCTCCTCGTTATTGTTCTCCGGGCATCGGGTCCTCACGTTGGACTGGCACAGCCAATGGCACTCCATTCACCAGTGCAACATTGTGCAAAACTGTACCGGCTCAAATGATGTCCCACACCCTTTCAGGAGTGTACAACAATGTCCCTGCTGCTGGGCCAAGACAGAGACACCTGCCTTTTAGGAGTCAAACGCAGCACTCCACAGTGGCGCGTGTGTGTAATGTTAAAACGGCGCTCCTGCTCTGTGGCAGTGTTTCTGGGCAGAGTTATCAAATAGGCCTATTCACTAAGAACATAACAAATTTATTTTATTTTACTTTATTTACGTCTTATTCTTTAATGAAATCTGGCTGATTGTGCTTAATGACAGGTTTGAGGTTTGTATATCAATTATTTTGAGACAGACATTTGCTGCACCGCAGATCCACACTGGGTCAAACTTGCGTACACGATGTCAGACCTGTCGTGAGATTTGGTCGTAGCATACGCTCACGTGCTCACGCACTCACGCAATAAGCTTCCAAGGCGGAAAATGCCTCCTTGATGCTTTTATAGGATTAAAAGGATTTTATAGGATAACAAACTATAAATTTATAGGGGAAATGCGCCTGGATGCACTTTCACTAACACAAACATGGAAATGCTCCCTCATACCTCTCATCTTAATGCTTAAAAAACTCTTTCTTTTTGTCCTTTTAATGCACCAACTGTTAAAACATTGGATGGATTTTTAGTATGTTGAACAACTTAAGTTACCCCCTGAAATCCCTTTCCTATACATAATACAGGATCAAAGTTTCCCTCTGGATTTGAGAAAACCTCCTTGCTATTTCAGATTTGGGACAGTAGATTAAAATTTACTTATAAATCTGGAGACATTTAACTCCATCCGATTAACCTGAAATTTCTTCAGCTCCTTTTTCAGCCACGAAAATTTCAGCTGAGTTTGAGCAACATTACATAAGAAGACCTGAGCTGCTCACCATGAACCAGCAACAGAGAAACAGGCATCCAATTAAGAAAGGTTTGGGGTGGAGTGTCTGTTTTTCGTCAAACTATAACAGACTAAAGCTCTGAGTGTGTGTCTGAGTGTGTGTTTGTGTGTACAGTAGCTGACTGCATTTCCTTCTCATGTGGTTCAGTGACCCAGATTTTCTGACTCATTCATTCTGATCCACCAAATCACGAGAGAGAGGGAGAGGAAGAAAGTGAGGGAGTGGATGGATATGGAGAGATGGAAAAGGACGACTAAAGAAGAGAGGAGGAAACAAACGAGAGAGAGAGAGAGGGAGAGAAAAGAGAGAGAGAGAGAGAGATGGGAGAAAACGCTGAAAAAAGCTGTTGCTGGATTGTTGGATTTGTTCTTCAAATGTGGAGGAAATAATGACAGAGCTCAGAAAGCTTGTTACATAACTGAGTCCAAACCACTTTCTGAGCACACATGGTGAAGCAGGCCAGAGTCATAAAGTTCTGGTTCTGAGAGGAGATCAGCACACTCTGAAATGTTGGCATGGAAAGATCCTGGTGAGAGTTTTCCTCTTCATAAGACACTAAAAAATGATTTAAGTTTTTTAATACATTTAATTCACCTGGAAAAATCAGTTTAATTCATTCATTTAAGGAAAATTCAAACTCGTGAGTCAAACTGAAACCACAGCGAGACGAATTCATCAAAGCTGGACTAAAATACCTACATGATGGGGTAAGGGGGTTCATAGTTCACACACCAGGATGTAGAGTTGTCTGTGTTTTCATCATTAAATGTACAAACTGTGTGCCTCTTGTTAACTCGTTTGTCTATTGTTTTGGTTTGTGGCATAGAAGGTAAAAGTTTGAAACTGGATTAGTTCAAGGGTAAAGCCATTTTTAACGGCATCATTTGGTAAAGGTTTTGGATATAGTCCACGAATCATCTTTGAATTTCCCAGAACCCTCTTGCAAGTTTAAAAAAAAGCCTGTTTGACATGTAAAGTCAAGTCCGGCCACAGTGGCCTTCAGTCTGGAAGTGAATCTCAGTCGTTTTTCTGCTGATCCTTCAGTAAAAACACAGAAACTCTCTGAAATGCTGTCAAAGTTTCTGCTTCGGTTTCCTCTTTCTGCTGCCAGAGAAACTTTCTAAGACCGAGGCTTCCTCTGAAAACACTGATGACCTGGTTTGTGTGATAATCACACCTGTTGTGTCTGTCAGAGGGTCAGTGTGTAGCAGCTGCTCTTCGTCGTCATCATCATCATCTTCATCTTCATCATCATGTGTGCATCCACGCTGAGATGTTAAATCTACACCCGGAATGTGACTCAACAGCCAGTAAGTCTTCGTACCTTCTGACGCAGCTGTCCTACATTCCCCGTCATCTGTTACCCATTACCCAGAACCCTTTGCTCCCCTGAGGGTCGCCGCCAGCTCTGATGCAACATTTCCTGTCTGCACATCACTGACTGTGAGAGTCAAGCCAGAAGAATAAGATTATTCTATCAGAGAGCACGAGATCCACACTGAGGGAATGTGTGTGATCGTGTGTGTGTGAGAGAAAGAGTGTGTGTGTGTGTGTGTGCGTGTGCGTGCGTGCGTGTGAACCAGGGATACCAGGACAGTGGAGATGTGTGTTTGCCCTCTGCTTGATAAACTGGTCTTAAGCAGGGAAAGAAAATTTTCCTTCAGCCTATAATAAATAAGATGCTTCTATTTAAAAAACACATGTATTTCAGCTGTTTCAAAAGTTCCTCCTCAAACAGCCAAAAAAGGAAAATAAATTTAAAGGAGTGAAAACACTGAAAAAGGGTTAAAGGTTATTTAAAATGATTATTTATAGAGTCACGTGAGACACGACTGATGCTTGTTAATATCAAACTGATATTACTTGCACTGAACATTGAAGATTTGTTGAAAAAAAATTGTGTTTGATAAAAAAAAATTGTGGTTATCAAACCTTTTTTTGTTTTGTGATTTTCTTTGAATGTCTACATTTTGTCATATGTTTTTGTACATGAAATATTTAATTATAAATAAATATAAAATAAAATATGAGTTCTGAAAATTAAATTTGTTTGTGAAAGTTTTCCTATCGGTGAATTCTATTTTTTTTCATTGAATTATTTCTCGTTTTATAAAAATTTCTGCTCTGGGAAAATAGAGTGACATTTGATTTTAGTGGAAGAAGATATATTTATGTTATTTCACATTTGTAAATGTAAGTCTATTAACAAAAATATTTTTGCTGTGTTTGTTTTTTTGTTCAAAGATATTTTTTGGGAGTCATGAAATGTTTCCCAGTTGACCCTCAGGACGACCGTACCTGAGGCTATAACAGCAGTGAAATAGTACAAATGTGTAATGATAGCCATGAGTGTACAGTGATGGTTACATAATGAAAACTGATAAAAATAAACGAGGCAGCTGTAGTCAAACAGGTCTAAAATTAGCACTAAGAACATGCAGTATATACAGAACATGCAGCACTGGAAACAAACAGTGTTAAGATCATATCACTGAGACTGACGAGAGTTATTGCAGCACATGGCAGCAAACAATCGGCAGCAACAGGAACAGGTCTGACACCAGACCCTCCAGTCTTCAGTGAGTCCTCACTGATCTGATGTCAAGGTGTTAAATGCTCATGGTGCAGAGCTTCAGAGGAAACATCTCTGACTGGTTGTTTGATCTCAGTGAGTATGTTAAAGTCCTCAGAGCTGTGACACACTGTTATAGGTGTCAGAGAGTGTACATGTGTGTGAGGGGGTAGAGTAACACAGGGTCACTGTGTTCATGTGTAAATGCAGCTGAGACTCCGTGGCTGCAGGTTTGAAAGCTTGTTTACACCCCCTGTCCCCTTAAATGTCAGATCCTCTCATCATCCTCCTCATGTGAGAAAATACTCACCATCAAACCATTGACACGTCATTAGCACACTGAAGGAAGCGGCCAGTGGTCTGTTTCACACCTTTGGATCCTCTCTTCTTAGTGTCGGTGTCGTTGGATTGTAGCTGTGAGGTGACACAGAGTCTGCGTCTAAAACTCTCTGACCTTCATCATGAGAGAAAGAGCAATACATCAGGGTCCTGCAGATATTTCACCTGATTTGAGAGTTTTTATTTTGGAGAACAAAGAGGCATTCACACTGTAGACTAACATGAGGTGTTGGTGAGCTGTCACAAATTTAAAGTTCTGTGTAGAAGCATGAAGAAAAGTCATGATGCTCCAAATGGTTCCAAGTCAGGACTACATCATTCTGAAACTGTTGAACTGTTAGCTCACGCAGTCTCTCACAGAGTGGTGAACCTCTTCCACCCCTCCCTCTCAGAGACTCAGCCTCTCTGAATGTCCGTCTTACACCCAGTCATGTGACTTACCTGTTGGACATTCACCTCATTAGTTGGAGATGTTCCTCAAGATCAGGGTCTACTGCACCAAACTGTTCTAAACCGAACTGGACAGCTTGGTGAAAATGCACCATTTGTCAGCCATGATGTGTTTACTGCACCTGGGAAAGTTTCATAACACAGATAGGGGAATTTTTCATTGCCTACTGAAATGAATGAAGACCAAATGCAGCCCAACAGATAGTGAAACTCACTCAACAACTACAGAAATTAAACATCAGATAGATCAAATATTTGTTTGTCATGGTACCAATAGGCTTTGTCTGCTCCTACACTTTTCTACTCAGCTATGTTTACTTCCTTTCTGTGGATATGCACACTCTGGTAAAATACACTTCTAGCTGAGTAAACTTATGCTGTTAATTGGGAGCATTGACACTTCATCTTGCACAGAGTTCAACAGTGTCATGTAAAAAAAAAACTCTTCTCAGTTTCTTCTTTGCTCTAAATCTAGGTGACATGATTACATGTTCCTTCATGTATTAACCTGAAAAACAAATCCTCAGGTGTTTGAGTTCAGATTGCAGCAGGTTATGCACTTTAAACTGTCTGATACCTTTATCTGCCCCCTTACAGATTCAGGGTCGCTGAGTTTATGGAAATGAGGGGAGGTCCCTCTCTGTATGTTACTCTGGTTGGAAACAGAAATGCGCACTCCTCAGAGTCTTGAAATTCCCCTCTGACATCTCAACAGATTCCCCTGAGGGTCCAAGAGAGAGAAGAGAAGGGTTAGTTTCCAGATTAGACTTAGACTAAGGTGTATGTTTGTGGAGGATTTCACAGAAAAGTTTTCTCACTAGAGTATGAGGGCGTAATGAAATTTCAGCTTTTTTGCAAAAAAACGGAAAACCGTTTCACCAACTGAAACTAAGTCATGCTGTCTGTCTGATAGAGATAAAAAACAAACAAAAACTCCCACATCTGCAGGGCTCTGAAGTCACTTTATGAGGAAAACTGTCTGTAAATCCATTTTGGCAGCAAAGAATGTTTTCTCATGTGAACTGTCCTTTACAGTCCACTTGGTGGCCTGGTTTAAGTCAAAGCCAGTTTTTTTGGTCCATCACACCCCCAGAGGAGCGCCTGTTCATCTGTTTGTGGTGAGTCTCAGTTTGACAGTAAACAGAAAGTTATATACAGGCTTCACTTTGACTTAACGTTTGTTTGTGATGAGTCTTAGTTTCACTATAAGTCACAAAAGTCTCTCCCTCTGACAGTCTGAACCTGATGAGTCTCAGTTCTGATGTAAATGGTAAGTTACACAGAGGCGATGTTCTGGTTCACTAATAGTATAAACCAGATGAGTCTTAGTTTCACTGTAATTTTTTAACAACATTGAGGCTTCACAAATAACTTATTGTTAAAAGTTTTCATGGCACATCTCAGTTTGACTGTATATAGAAAGTTACACAGAAACTTTACTCCAACCTACTTTAACAACTTAATAAATCTTAGTTTCACTGTAAACATCATCTTACACAGACGCTGTTTGATGATTTGTGGGGCTTTACTGTAAATAGTGGGTCACACAGAAGCTTCACCCTGGCATACTTAAACAGTATGAATGAGGCGAGTCTCAGTTTTACTGTAAGGTACATAAAGGCCTTACTCTGGCTTACTTCAGTAAAATGAAACCATAAGGAACTGGGTTTCCTATTACAAACAGGTCTCTTCCAAAGTTCTGCATCATTACGTTTGTCCTCGAGACAAGAACACAGTTCTTGTTTGATGTTGCATGCAGCTCAAGTTTATCATTTCTGATGCATTCCAATGAGTCACATGCAGCACATCATGAGGTTGGCATGTAATGAATGGAGAGCTTTCATGGAGGTGTCTGTTCACTCAAAGAAATGAACCCTCTTCAGGAAGTGGGATGTCACTACAGCGGCTTCTGTTTCTCCTGCTTTTGCTCTCCATACAGGCGCTGAAGCTTACTGAAGCATGATTGGGCAACGCTACTAGAAATCCAGGATCAGAGCACAGTCTACGTTTTCATATAAATTCTGCAGGGAGAGGAGGACAAACTTTAAGTTTGTGCTTTTGTCCTTACTGAGACTTAAAGATGTCACTGCCTCATGATCTGAGACTTTAAAGCTGTTACACCCTCCAAGAAACAGTTCTGCTCCGGCCCATAACTCCCGTCCCTCTGCCATTTGACATCTGTCAACAGAGCTGTGAAATCCTGCACTGAAACAAGGGCACAGACAGACAATGACCATCAGGTTGGTGGTAACACAACAACAGACAAAACTCCTAGACCTTTTTTGAAACGTGCCAATGCCAAAAAACAAGACCAGGATCAACATCTGTGGGAAACCCCCTGAAGAGAATAAAAGTGTGACTCACCTGCATGACTCAGCAAAACACATTCAGGACAGGTGAGAGAAACAGGAAAGGCTTGATCATCGCAGTAATAATAACGTGAGGGACTCAGTAGTGTTTGACTGACATGTAATGTTTGTGGTCTAATTATCTGAACAAACACGACATAGATCATAAAACGTCAGGAGGAGCTTCTATGAACGCAGAGCTCTGTTAGAGCAGGTCCTTCCAAGGCGTTAAACCTGTATTAATCCACTGCTAAAAATAGTCCCGGTTAAATTTACCTTTTAAACACCAGGTGTTGAGCTTATTAGAGTTCTATTAGAGTCACATCAGATCCTCACAGCAACTTTTGTGTTTGAAACATCTCATCAACGACACAAAAGAGACTCTAGATCTGCTGTTTAATCTCTGGCTCTAAGTTAAAGTACATCTATGTAGCATCATGAACAACCATGGATCCAAAAAAAAGTTGAGAGGAGGTAAAAAGTTCTTATAGAGGACAACCAAACAGCTAAAAAACTCTTATAGAGGAACTACCAAAATGGTCAACAGTTGTATTGCTAAAATAAAAACATCTGGAGGAACATCTCCAACTACTGAGGTGAATGTCCAACAGGTTAGTCACATGACTGGGTCTAAGACAGACATGATGAATGATGTTCCTGACATTCAAAGATTCAGAGGATCTGAAGAAATCTCTGTACTAAAAATATCTGTTCTTTTCAAAATTAAATTTGGCTGAGGATTGTAAGGCGCCTGATTTGACCAGTGTGCTTCCACAGAGCTGAGGGTCCAAAACAGACTAACTCTTTTGTTTGTTTGGGGATATTTGTGGATCTGTTGAAAGTATGAAAACCAAAGTAAACTTTTTAACCTTTGAGGAATATAGTGGTCACTGTTGAGAGTAAACTCTCCGATGCGTAGGTGAGCTAACAGATCCACATGTTCTTGTTCACGTGTCACTGTTTGGTTTCTAGCAGCATGTTTACTCTACACACAGCCGGCCTCTGCTGTCAAACATTTTCTCTGGAGACTGAAAACTGAGGGAGCATGCAGCAAATCAGCCTTAGAAAGGAGTAAAGTCTCTTATCTGTGTGCAGGAATGTGATGCTCCCCCTGCAGCTGGTTGGAGATGAGCTTCTCACTGATTAGCATCAGAGCTAATGACCCCTGAACACCAACAAAAGCCCAGCAGCACTGAACCCCAGGCTGCTCATCCATTTCAACGGGAGCTCCTCATTGGTGCAGCGGGGGTTCTCCAGAGAAACAAAGGACTCAAAATAAGCAACAGAGGAAAGAGTTACAAAGTGGGATTAGCTGCTGGAGGGTTTGACCAGCTTTCAAATCTCATTTCCCTCCAACAAAAACCTAAAAGCACCTTTCCTCCTGGTCCTGGATAGATGATCATCATCTTTAAAGCATAAATAAAAAACACTTGAAGCTTTTTTATGATGACCACAGATAAAAGGTCGTTCGCTGTGGCACCACATTCTTTATCCAAATCTTGCAGCAACAAAACCAGTTAGAATGAGACCATTGCTCTGCTGTACCTCCCCTCAAAGACTTTACAGTCTGTCTTGGGTCACAGTAGCTGTGAGACAGCAGGAGTCACACAACAGCATCAGTAAAACAATAAAACCTGACAAGGGTTGAACAAACTGAAGTCCTGCTGCAATAATAAAGACTAGTGCACAGACAGAAATAAGCTTGGTTCCAGGTTCATGTTTCCCATCTAGGGTCCTCAGCTCTCTGTAGACCTTAGTAGACCCAGCAGACTAGGTTCTGGAGTCTGACAGTGAAATGTTCTGATGGAGGATTTCAGCTGCTCAATAGTTCAGGGTCTCCAAATGTTTCCAATGGGGGACAAGTCAGGACTGCATCAGTCCAGTTTCTCAGCAGGACTCTTCTCCTACAGAGCCATGCTGTTGTAATCCCTGTTATCAGAATGTGGTTTGGGATCATATGAAGGTCTTCCCTGAAAAAGTCTTTGTCTGGATGGCAGCAGATGTTGCTCTAAAACCTGGAGATATTGTTTAAAACTGAGGATGCAGCATGATTTACAGTTCTTGGTTAAAAGGGTAACTGGACTTACTTGAGACGTTTGCCTAAGGCCAAATGTCCCACATAAGTCCAGTTGTCCTTTCCAAAAGAGTGTTAGATTTTGATTCATCAGACTTCAGGACAGTTCACAGACAATATTAAGCTCATGCGCTGATTCCAACTGGACAGGACTACAGGACTGCAGAGTCCTGATGCTCCTAAACCTGGAGATATAGGTAAGGAGATGGTATTGCTCTCATTGAAACCTTAATCTCTTTTGTCAGACTAAAAACTGTTTTTCCTCCTGATGGTCTCCGGTTGAGTCAGAAACTGTATTTAATAACTGTTTAATTCTTAGTTTTGAGCCCTCACCATTCAGGACATGCTGAATCAAGTGTTTCCATACTATATTTTTCCTATTTAGAGAAAACCGTAGGCATTTCAGCCCTCAGCATGTCATTGTTCTGTCTGTTTTGGTGGAGATTTGAGCACAAACGTGGGATCTCTGTTCTCTTGAGTGAAAATGAGTGCAGGGTTAGAATTAATGTCCCAAACAGGACTGTGCATCTTCACTTATCTCACATTTTAATGACAGTTTTACAGTCTTATTAATCATTAGGTTTGATTTTATGTCATGCTGCACATGTCTGCTTGTTCATAAATGAACCAAAGTTTCAGAGGAATTTGAACTACCTTTTTTTTTTCTCCAGGAAGCGCTGAGAAGAAAGTTTTCAGTCTGTTTTGGACTCTTATAGGCTGAAAACTAAATTATAGGTCACTTACAGTTTTCATCTCTTAAGTTGAAAGCTTTCAAAATTTTGAGTTTGCTGAAGTCAGATAAGTCATGTTTGAATCAAATTTGCTGCAGCAGAGCATTGTTTGTCATTGGCTGAAGGAAAGAATGCGTCCAATGTGTTTGTCATGTGATTGTGAGAATGAGGCCTCTCAAGTGTTACATGAAAAACACATCATTTTCTCATCATGGTGTATAATGGTTTTCAATTTGCCACTTTTTTCTCAGTTTAAAGAACTCTGCTCACAAACACGTGCACACAATGTCCTTCTGTCTTTAACGTGATAGACTGGTTTCACATCATCATCGCCTCCAACTGTTCCTACACAGTCATGGAGACAGGATCTGTTTTGAAAGCTTTGGAGGGAAACCTCAGTTTTTGGAAACACCTGCCTAACTGTGGACCAGACCGAGGTAGGATGTCACCATGAATGTCTTTGCACTACACACCAGATTAACATTACCACAGCTTCGTTGCATTGTCTGTATTTTAATTATCATTGTCAGGGAAAAAAAGTTGGCTGATGAACAACGATCGTAATTGTCATTCCTGCAAGTGATGGAGCTGCACATCTGTGTGGCGATGCATCAAAGAAACTTTTGACTTTTAACACCATCAGCTATTTGGTGGAAATGCACCATAAACCTGCTGGAAGTTCCTCCTAATTGCATTAAAGAGTCTGAAAAAGAAAATGTGAGCATGTAATCCTTAAATGTGGCTTTTACTAGCCGGCACCCCACCCCAAACTGTCGGGACACTACCAGAGTGCCGATTGTGTGTGAACAGTGCTCATGAGAGGTGGTTTTTAATTTTAATGTCTTTGCAGAGAAACATCGTTTACACTTTTTTGGACTGAGAGAAATGAGAGTGAGGCTTTAGAGAAAACAGGAAGACCTCAGAGACCCCCCCCCCCCCCCCCCCCACACACACACACACACACACACATCCTCCCCTTTTATTGTAAGACCTCATGTTCTGACGAGAACTGAAATACAGAACTGAAAGTGGTCTTCCAGTGTGTGTGTGTGTGTGTGTGTGTGTGTGTGTGTGTGTGTGTGTCACTAATGAATGGTGGGGCTGGGGTCATGTTGGTGTGTTAACGGTTTGTTCACACTCACTCCACTGACTGACAGCAGCTTCCTCCTCCTCCTCCTTGTATGAGGATACAGCATAGGTGCAGCACACTACAGAAGAAGAAACGGGTGAGAATCAGTGTTTACCACGTTTAAGCCTCAAACCTAAAAGAATATTAACGTTACTAACACACGTTTATATCTGATCAATCTGGACAGTGAAGTCCAAACAAAAGAAAACCCTGATGCTTGAGGGTGACAGAGGAGAGACTGATAGAGGGAGACTTGATTCCACTGTTGTAGCCTAAAACTTGGTTATTCATGGATGTTGTCTAGCATCATAGATAATGACAATAAATATTTGTCAATCACATTTTTTCTACCTCCTCATTTTACCATTATTTGGGGATTCATCTTAATCCTTTTGCACCAAAAGAGGAAGTGAAAGGATATAAATAAACTCATGATGACTGCAGAGAGACTGTCTGACTGGGTTTCAATGCAGGACTTTGATGTGGACATTTTCTTCTTTCTTTGAATTCTTGTATCCTGCAGCACGTGATACTGCCCCCATAGGCAGGGCAGATATAGTGCAGCAGCTCGGCGTTTGAGGAAATCCCAGACTTTGCTTATCCAGGCCTCCCTGTGTTAGGATACTGTTGACAAATGTCCAAACACACCAAACGGTTTAAGCTGAGCTGCAGACAGCAGCGGGGACGTCTTCAACTGTCACAGCTGCAAGAAACACAAACTAAACAACTTACACTTTTAAACACACAACAGACACACCAGCTGATAGAGAGATATACAGACTTTTCACAGCTGCAGAGAGGAGAGAGCAGCTGTGGGATGGACACTCGACATCACAACTGACAGAAACAATGACACAACGAAAAACATGGTCTGAGTGTGATAGATAGATAGATAGATAGATAGATAGATAGATAGATAGATAGATAGATAGATAGATAGATGTGTGGTTTGACATCTGTGATTTGTGTGACAGAAACAGAAGACAGGTGACGCAAATCAAATGCTCAGGTTTGTCAGTGTGTGTTGTGTGTGTGCACACAGCATGACAACAGGTGTGAGTGTGTGTGTTGGGTCACACACACACACACACACACACACACACACACACACACACACACTCACAGATAAATCCTTCCGTCTGACAGCAAGACAAATGGAGGCACAGATGTACACACAACACTGTGTGCGTGCGTGCGTGCGTGCGTGCGTGCATGCGTGTGTGTGTGTTCAGCCTTAGTAGACCCTTAACAAATGTGGAAGCTACCCATGACATGATGATCCCCATGCCAACAGGGATGCTGGATTTTGACTGAGAGCTGAGGACAATACCCTCTACTCTTTAAAACTGAGGATGCAGCATCTATAATTTCGAATTCTTTGTTGAAAGGACAACTGGACTTACTTAAGATGTTTCAGTGGTAAGTGGTAAAATGTTTCAAGTAAGTCCAGTTGTCCTTTCTATGTGGTAATTCCCACTTCAGAGTCCTGCCTGTTTTTAATACTCTTAAGATCTGGACCATCCAGTCTCGGTTTTGGTCCTTATTTCTTTCATACAGAGGTTTCTCCAGATCCTCTGAATCTGTCATTGATACTGTAGATGATGAAATCCACTCGTTCTGCTCTATGATTCTGGTTCTGAATCCTTAATTGCTTTAAAACCTTAACGAGGTTTTCAGAAAGTGGGGCTTCATTAAAGATGAATCACTGTATCTGTTTGAGCCCCTGATCTAGTGTCACCATCCTTCCCCTCTTCTCTGTTAGCTCCTGAGCCGGCCTCAGGGGGTTGGGGGTGGAGAACTCTGAGCTTTGGGGGTTAAGGGGTAAGGAGGTTCGGGGGAGGGGGGTCAGCAGCTAATGATCTTAAATCCTGGACAGGTCGAAGGTCTTTTGAGGATCCACTTCCAGGATACAATAGAGTCCTGTTCCTTCTCTGGACTGGAAGAGTCCATTCAGCTGCAGAGCTTTGACCTTTGACCCTTGTGCCCCCCCCCCCCGTGGAGTCACGGCTTCTGACTGTGGAGTGTACAGAAGTGTTGGTCTAGATGTTTAGTGTGGAAACGATGAATATCCTGTCTGCAGTCCTGATGTGGTGTGTTACCTGAAGGGCTCAGGTGAATATGGTTGGGCAGCAGTTTTCTGTTTTCTTCTGTATGTTTTTACATGATGTACAGATGTCTTTCCCCTCCTACACGCTATCATCACATGGTGGGTTTCATTTCTGGATTTCACAATCCATGTTCACAGTTCACAGGTCAGGGTGTTTTTCTGTGGAAATTCATGTGAACACGACAGATGTCCTTTTAACATATGACTAAGGTGTGAAATCTCTTCACTGTGATTTATTTTTACTCCAGAACTGTAACTTTCAGAGAAATGACGAAATGTAAGGGACAGAAAACCACCTCCAGATTAAAAACGGACTCCCTTATTTTACTTTTTTTTTAAGTGTTGTTTGGTTTTTGTCCTCTTACCACATTTGTCCTTGTCTGGTTGTTTTTCTCTTCAATCAGAGCGACAACTTCTGCAAATGAAAAAGAAAAAAAAATGATGTAATGTGAAAAAGTTGCAAAACATGAATAAGGTCTGAGCACCA
Organism: Xyrichtys novacula; assembly: GCA_962446985.1. Classification (NCBI taxonomy): domain Eukaryota; kingdom Metazoa; phylum Chordata; class Actinopteri; order Labriformes; family Labridae; genus Xyrichtys; species Xyrichtys novacula. The sequence continues at coordinate 15,177,179 of OY660865.1, forward strand.
GGTGGTGTGACATAATCCTTGGAAATACTATGTTTCTCCTCCCTGATTGATTGCTAATTTAGGGGGATTTACTGACCTGAAAAATCCTGGATTTTTTCATGTCAGGCCCGGAGAGATGTGGTGGTCAAGTGTCCATAGTTACAGAATATTGGATCAACTTTAGCTAATTTTTAAATCCAAAAGAAACTTGGAGAATAAAGTTATAAGGTTTGTCAGGTAAATAAGAGTGTGTGGCCACCATGACACAGGAAGTGGTGTTTTCTCGGCCACGCGAGATCCAATCCAGACCACACTCAAACATCATGGGGGTCCCCGACCTGAACACATTCATTTGGTAACACTTCGTCACAGTTAGAGCACCCCCGGGAACTTTGCTGCATTACCACTATGACTGTTGAACATATCCGCATCATTTATGCTCAACATGTTCCAAAGATGTTGGTCTGGATGTGTACCAAAGACTTTGAGCTTTAATCAGAGGGCGTGGTCAGAATTGCCTTGAAAAATACAGTGCCATCCTCTGACAACTAGAAGTAACTGCCTCCACTGTTACCCCTTCTCTCCTACAGAGCACATTAGCCAACGCTAAACGCTGTATCTAAAATTACTTAATTCACTATCAAACAGGAAGTAATTTTTTTAATGGCTTAAAATACTCTAACCGTCCCCAGGTTCAAATGAGCCCAGTGAGGCAGTGACACATTTCATACAGGTCCAGTCAGTGGGTGTGGCCTTAATGGTCCATTTAGCCACCCATAAACTTCTAAAACACTCTACCTCACAACCACTTTTTAGCTAAAGGACTGGGCTTTGGTGGGCTGATGCGTCCTACCTGGATCCAAAAAAGTCTCTTGGATTTATAAGAAGTCCATCATTTTGGATTTTTAGTAAAATTAGGCTAATTTTTAAAATGAGACATTTAGAAAGTGGAAATGAGACAAAAGCAGCAGCTCTGGTTTGAGCTTTTGCAGTGCAGACCCAGGTTTGTGTGCTGGTGGGTGGTTTAACAGAAATCTGTTCCTTGTTTTTGTTTATGTTTGAAATAAATACTTGGTTATAAAATTACAGGACGACTCTGCTGGATGATTGCACCATTTCTGTGTGAGTAAATACCTATAAAACTACAGACTGACAGCAGGTTTATGGAAATGCACAAGCTTGTATGCATAAGAGTATCTGACTCCTAAGATCAAGTGGTTTAAATTACTGTGAAGCCGTCTTTCTGATCATCGTAGAACAGCAGATATCTCTCCTTTCAGTGGGCTGTAATTTGTACTTCAGCTGAGATTACGCCTCAGTTGTCTCTGACGCTCCTGTTGAGGGTCTCCTGCAGTGTTTTTGTCATGTCTGGTTCCTGAACGGGAGGTTTCCTGCATAGATTTGTGTCCTGCAGAGTTTTAGGGGAGAGAGGAGTCAGTTGGGTAATTTGGAGGAAGAAAGAGGCCCAAAGTTTCCAGAAGGATCCAAAGAGTGGAGCAGCATGAGCTCTCGAAGGGGAGAGGAGGGTGAGGAGGGAGGGCATGCAACAGTGGACCACACACACCTGAGAGTTACATCACATAGCAAAGAAGAACATTCAGACAATCCCTCAGCTTTAGAAAAGGTTCAAATCCTTTATCCTTTGCCTCCTTTGCAAAAGGGATAAGGACCAAAACCAGGACTGGATGGTCCTGATCTTCAGGGCATTAAAAACAGACAGGACTCTGGAGTGGGAATTACCGAATCGAAAAGACGACCGGACTTACTTGGGACATTTCGCCAAAGAATTGGAAATCATAGATGCTGCATCCTCAGTTTTAAAGAGTAGGGGGCCTTGATCATTAGAGTCCATATCATGGGTAGTTTAGAATCACTCCAAAAACCATTGACTGTGAACACAGTTTAAACACTGCATCCACAAATGAGGTTCAAACTGAACCATGAAAGAGGAGATTAGATAGAATCAGGATCCATAACCACCTGGATTAGATGGTCTTTTTGGAAATCCTGGACCCTCATCCTCCTCTCCAGGGAGGAGGACTCAAATCACCTTTAAAAAACGCAAGAGGTGAATAAAGGAAACCCTGAATTGTTGAGCAGCTGAAATCATCTATCAGGCCAGAATGGGACCACATTTTCACTTTCAGACTCCAGAACCTGGTCTGCTGGATTCACTGAGGTCTACAGTGTCATAAGAACATGTTTTTACTCTTATTTTTTACAACATCCAAACCCTCATGGAGTTGAAGTTGTTGCATTTAAAGTCATCTGTACAGAGATCGCTAACTTGAAAAGTTCAGTTAGATTAGAGATACCGCTCAGAGTCTGATTTACTGAAGGACTGCAGGTCTGCTGCACACAGTAAAGTCCCAAAGACATTGATTCATTCACAAAGCATGCACACAGGTTTAGATGCATCACAAACTAGGCTGCAGCGATGCTCAGATACAAACTAGAGCGAACTGCACAGAGCTGTGAAACTTAGATGGTTTTAGATTCCTCTTCCCACTAGTCCATCCTTCACACTCAGGTAGGGTTGCCAACTCCCTAAAAAAGAAATAAGGGACACCTCACTGGCAGGGCCTGATTGCCTTCACCCTTCCCAGTATGATGAATTTTTCAGACCCTTTTCTGTGTGTGAAACAATTTAAGAAGATGCATCCCTTTTCAGCTCAATACAGAACGCATACATTTGTTTCTAAATACGGGATGATTCTGTTTTGTTCTGTTTTTCAAGGGACAGTTGGCAAGCCTACACTGAGGTGGGGTAAAGATGATAAAAAGTCAAAGAGTCCACGACACCTTTAGTTCAAGAGGGGAAACAATCAGACAGAGTGCATAAATAAAACCTATATTAGAGCTAAATGGTCGGTTTGTAAGTCGCACACACACATAGCCAGTCTGACCCCACGCTGCAGAAAACATGCTGTAGGTTCTTAGCAGAAAAACTCAACATGTGCACCACTCCTCCTTCCCAGAAGCAGCCATATTTTCCTGGTATGAGTCCCGCTCCTTGAACCCCCTGCCACTCATAACCCGGCACCAGTGCAGCGTTTCCAATCTGTTTTTTCAGGGTCGGTATAGAAAGAGGGGGAACGGGCTTTATGATCTGTGGGGGCCCACACTGTCTTCAGGAACTCCCTCTCTGTTCAGTATTGTTGGACCTGTTTTGAGGTCGGACCTTGAAAATGTCCTGACTGGTAATCAGCAGTTTTTAAGATGATCAAACAGGCTCCTTTATGGCGGAGGACAAAGGGGCTGACAGGAGAGGTGGGGGGGCAGAGATGACAATAGATTTCCTCTTTCTTTCTCTTTCCCACTCTTACTATTCAGGAGTTTTTTCTACTTTCCACAGGAATGTTCTGGTGCTTTCTCACATGGTTAATGTTAAAGAAAAACACTCTGACCCGAGGATGCTTCAATACCTGCACACAGTGTGATAAAAATGTGTGTTTTAGACATATAAGACATGAAATACACAATCTGGCTTCAGTGATTCCAACACACCAGAAACATTGTCTGATTATTAGAAAAATATCTTTTTTTTGTTGTTGTTGCTTATTTCAAATAGAATGTTTTTGTTCATTTTCAAGTTCATTTCAAATCGTATGTCTTCAGCTTATTTACCAACAATCTGCACACATTAGTGGACCTTGTAGACCAGTTTCTGGAGTTTAAAGTGAAATTATGTCCAATTCTTGTCTGCAAGAGCACAGGGTGAGGCATTCATGATTTAAAAAGAGTTATTCAATTTTAGATCAGTCAGATTTTAGGACAGTTTGAACCTGATTAGTTCATGGAGTGATGATGGCTTTTGAAGTGATCTAACATGGACTCTGATGATCCCCAAGCCATCAGGGATGCTGGATTTGAAATGAGAGCTGAGAACAAGACCCCCCTACTATTAAAAACTGAGGATGCAGCATCTATGATTTCCAATTCTTTGTTGAAAGGACAACTGGACCAACTTAAGTCTCAAGTCAGTCCAGTTGTCCTTTCCATGCGGTAATTCCCAATCCAGAGTCCTGTCTGTTTTTAATGCCCCGAGGATCAGGACGATCCAGTCTTGGTTTTGGTTCTTGTTGGAGATGTTCCTCCACCTTTTTTTTTAGTTTTTTAAGCATAACAACTCTTTACCTGTTTGGTTGTTTTTTTTCTGGCATCATACTTATAAATATAAAAATGTTCACTGAAATATTTGTTGTTTTGTCTTTTCAGTATATCAGTTGAATATAAATTCATCATAATCTTTTCTTTTTTTTTTATTGACATTTGCAGTCCAAACTTGTGCAGAAAAAACTGCAGAGCTGCTCCGTCTGTACATGTCACTTGGTTAAGAACAAAATTAATTCTGAATCCACTTTTAAAAAGGTTATAATTTGGTGTTTTGTGGTTAAAATGTGTCTGTGGAGGGTGAACCTGTGCTCAGTTGTGAACAGTTCAGTGAAACAGGCGTCAGTCTGACCACCTGTTAACTCGGAGTATCCAGAACTTTGAAACTTTTCCAAGAAAACACACACACACACACACACACACACACACACACACACACACACACACACACACACACACACACACACACACTGTACTAAGTGTTTGCGCCTGAATTCAAAGTGTGTGGCTGCATGTGAGGAGAGCAGGGGGGTGAGTTTAAGGATTTTACCTCCCAGCCAATATAACTGCAGGAAACCCCACTGTAACAGCCAATCATTGCTAAGGAAGCTCTGCAGCTGGCCAATCATGACCTGAGGAGGGAAAGCAGATCCACGTGGAGCATAGGACAGCCCAAAACACACACTCACACACAGAAAATAACAAGATGTTCTAGGAATTAGAGAGGGAAATGAGAAAAAAAAAATACAAAAACACGAGAGGACAAAAAAGCAGAAAATGAAGGAGAAGAAGCTGTGTGTGTGTGTGTGTGTGTGTGTGTGTGTGTGTGTGTGTGTGTGTGTAGGGGGGGGCTGAAAGGGTATTTGAAAAAAAAGAGGGTAAAGATGGAAACAATTTAACCCACATAATACTGACATGTGACATGTGCAAAATGTTCATAAAACAACAGAATCATATGTTTGAAAATCCCTGTAGGTTCTTAGTTATCCAGTTTACGGTTATCCAATTCTGTGGACGTTTTAATGTCGGTTTTTATTTTAAGAAGTGCATCAACAGAAATTTAAATGCTGGAAATGAAAAACTACTTATTTTAAATGTAATGCACCAAAACATTTTTGAAGTTCTCACTTCATTCACAGTTATATCCAGCTTCGGTTAAAGCTACTTGAGGTGATTTGGCTGGACCTACAAGTCTATATTTTGCTTGTCTATGTCGTGGACAAAAACAATTACCAAGCACTTCAGCAGAACTCAAACAGTGAAAACAACGTCAACCTTTAGTGACAGCTTCATCTATTTTTACAGGTGAGAGAATTGATCTCCAACTGCATCATTTTGGTATGTTAGTTTATCAAAAGTTTAATTTCAGTCCAGTTCCAGTCGGACTAACATATAAACCTGTGTTGTTAAAGTACAGTTCCAGTAAGGGTGACATGAGAAATCTTTTTTTTTTTTCTAAATGTAAAAGCTGAAAAAGTTTTGTCATCTCTAATTGATGAGGTTCAATTTCAACCTTTCTCTGATTTCTCTGGACCTTGACCCCTAAAAGAGTCTGCTGCTGCTGTCAGGATAAAGCTGCTCATATTTTGGGACTCTGTGTGGAGGAATCTCAGAGTTAGATTTCAGCCGACTGATACAAAAACACTTAAAAGTTTTTTTTTTCTTTACTGTAAATCCTTTACGCTAACTGTCCTCTGTTAGACACTCTCCTGCTGCTCACACATTTGTTTGCTGTGTTGTCAGCTGTTAATATTCACACCGAGCAGGAAGTCCTCTCCTGCTGTTGCCGGTTTGCTGTGTGTGTGTGTGTGTGTGTGTGTGTGTGTGTGTGTGTGCGCACGCGTGTGTGTTTGTTTGTTAAAGCAAACAGGAGTGTGTGACGCAGCCTCTTCATCTAACAGCTGCAGCGGTGACAAATGTTGTGACAGCAAACCGTGAACGAGTTCAGCAGCTCTGAGACGTTAAAAACACTTTCACACTGAGGTACTGTTAACGCAACCAAACCCTGACAGCAGGACATTAATCCACTAAGTTGGTGCAAACAAGACAACACAATGATACAAATGATCTGTATGTTTAAATATGATGTTTATTTTTGAGTTATCCATGATTTTAAGACATTTTTGTTTGTTGGTCAATCAGATTTCTTTCACTATCATCTACAAGTCTGAAAACACTGATATGTTGAGCTGTTTGTACGACACACCGTCAGTCTTTCATAAAAGTGTTATGACCTTTAACCTCTGGTCCTCTCTTTCAACGACACATTTTTACTTTCTTATTGTAAAATTATTACAATGAACTCTTCTGGAATCTTGTGCATGTTTGAGATTTAAAAGCAACTGAGACGTGAGGGCTCTCAGTGAGGACGCTCAGTAAGGACACTCAACAAGGAGGCTCCTTCAGGGCACTCTGTGAGGGAGCTCTGTGAGGAGGCTCTGTGAGGAGGCTCCTTAAGGGCCCTCTGTGAGGGAGCTCTATGAGCAGGGCTAAGGCGGCTGGCTCTGATGAAAAACTGGCTTACACTCACTGACTATTAACTCCAAAATAACTAGTCCAGTTTATCAAACTGGGCTGCTGGTCTGTTACTCGAATTAGTGAACACACCACAGCATCACAAACACACCTCCTGACACACTCAGAAAACAGGTTAACTGAACTGGTTCCACACATTTCTCAGGGCTAACATGAACACAAGGCTCCTTTCTTAAACTCCCACATGACCGAGAAATCAAACTTAAAGGGGAATTCCACCAACTTTACATAACAAAGTCAGTTTAGTAGCTGCATGGAGTCCAGGCAGCCTGTGAAATGACAGAGTGGTTGCTGCAGTTCTGGAGGAAATGAGTCAAATGACATCTTCAGTTTCTTGATTTGAGCCAAGAAACGTTGAATTACATAAAGACAGCCTGTGATAGGAACAGTGGGTGTTTGGGATAAATGGGTGTAAACCAGACAAAGGTAAAAAGGTGTCTTCATGCTGAGTTGGTTCAGTTTCAGATCAAGTCTTTTTGGATTTGATCGCCCCCTAAACATTAACATACAGTCTGAAGACCACGGCGCTAAGTGAATTTAATAATTCTGCTAGTTTAGCGCTGCACAATCTGAGCACTATGTGAGATGGGATGATTATTCAAAGGTGTGATTTTTTCTAGAGATCTTAAAATGATCCTTCACTGGAAAAACTGAGAGCTCATCTTGGTTTTCTGAAGATAAGATAAACCTTAACTCAGGCGTGACGGGACATGGATTGTCTAGACAAGTGGTTCTCATGTCCAGTCCTTGAGGCCCACTGTCCTGCATGTTTTGGATGTTTCCCTGCTCCAACACACCTGATTCAAATGATTAGCTCGTTAACAAGCTCTTTAATGGCTTAATAACGAGCTAATCATTTGAATCAGGTGTGTTGGAACAGGGAAACATCCAAAACATGCAGGACAGTGGGCCTCAAGGACTGGACTTGAGAACCACTGGTCCAGACCACAGTTCTGCCAGTGAGGCACTACAGAGACCCACAGTTTGCCCATGATTGCTCCTGTACTGGATCTATCTAAGCTGATTTATCTATGATCTGATCCTCAGCTGGTTTCTGCAGAAAGTTGTCTTGTTATCTGTGAGAACCTTCTGGTAAACTTTCTCCTAAAACAGCCAGATCTGAAAACTGGATCACCTTAAAAACACCAAGCTTCAAGACTGATGAGGAAAGACATCCTTGGAAGTACTCTATCTGAGACCCCTCAGCTCCATGACCTTGATAGACCCTGAAAAAGTGGATTACATGTGGGAAGCAGCCGAAACACAGATGTCCTCCCTCCCAAAGATAGAGATGCTCACATCACATTTTGCAGGTATTATCAGTGAGGTCTACATTTTTTCTGTCCATGCACAGCTGATCTGCGGTCTAAAACCCTTTTGAGTAAGACAACCACTCGGTGAAAATCTCTACTAACCGAGCTCCAGTCTGAGAAGGGAGCTCATATCTTCATGTGAGTCAGTCCTGCACAGACTTCATTTAAAGTCTGGGACTTTGGTCATTTGGTTACACAATCTTGTTTTCATATTAAGATACATGAAGAGCCCTGTTACCAATGTGATGCATGCATGGTTTCTGATGGTATAATTTACAGAAAAATTACACCTCTCAGCTGGTGGAGCCCCAACCTCGCCCTCCCCAAACAAACAAACAAACAAACTGAGAGAGGGTTTAAATGGAAAGAAATTTGGCAGAAAGAGAGGAGTTATGCTGTGGGCGCTGATCGCTCTCCTGTAAACACCAAGGGGGTTTGACTCTCCTCTTAGTGGTCTTTCAGCAGATATGTGGAGGAGCTTTGGTTGCTCATTTTCTCCATCTTTCTGCAGCGAGGCCCAGATCTGAAACTAAAAAACCTGAGTCAGTCCAGACCTAACAGCATGTGGTTTGTCTTTACTCAGTCTGTGAGTCACTGAATGAACCAGATAGATCAGAAAGATTGGCGGGGAACTTTCCCTCCTCTCAGTGCTCTCTGGACAGTCTATGTTGAGGTGTGTTGAAGTGCACAGACGCCGGGTTTTCTGGTCTGCTGGGTTTCAGTCCTCATCTGTGGGAGGCGAGTCGATTCTGTACGGCCTAGCAACATCATAACCTTTACCTGACAGAGAAGTTTCCTCCACAAACCAGATATAAATACAGTTTTGAAATCGATATTTTCACCCCATTGGTCAGGGTTATCTTCTGTGGGTGGGGCCAGATGATCAGATCTGTTAGAGTTCTGCTTTTCTCTTTGTTTCCTGGTTCTGAGCAAAAAAGAGGGTACTCAAGCTTTTTCTTCCTTCTTTTTTTTTTACCTCAAAATAAAGAGAAGAAATAAAATCTATAAATGTGGAAGAGAGGGATTATCACTCCAGAAGATAGAGCTGAGTTGCGATTGGTTAAATTAGCAGGTTAACTGGATGAGCAGGGGCAGATCCAAGGGGGTCCAAGGGGTGACATGGGTTCTTTATCAAATCGAGTCAGCCTGTTCTGGTGCCTCTTTAGATGCCAGAGGGTCTGTGTTTGATGGCAGCAACACATTTAAACCATTGTCATGTTTCCTAGAGTCTCCTTGGTCCTGTTTTTGGGGTCATGATGCTCCAAATGTTTTCAATGGGGTCAAGTCAGGACTGCATCAGTCCAGTTTCTCAGCAGGACTCTTCTCCTGTTGTAATCCCTGTTGTCAGAATGTGGTTTGGGATCATATGAAGGTCTTCCCTGAAAAAGTCTTTGTCTGAAGGCAGCAGATGATTTCCAGTTCTTCATTGAAAGGACAACTGGACTTACTTGAGACGTTTTACCTTGGGCACCTTAGGCGAAACGTCTCAAGTAAGTCCAGTTGTCCTTTCCATGTGGTGATTTCCACTCCAGAGTCCTGTCTGTTTTAATGCCCTGAAGATTAGGTTCTCCCAGTATTGGTTTTGGTCCTTGTCCCTGTTCTCCAGATCCACTGAGTTAACAGTAAAGATAATTCTGTTTCTGTAACTGTTGATGCTTTAGGCAGAAAAAAAGTTGTGAATTGAGATGTAAGAAAATTATGAAATTAGTTATTTGACCTTTTTGTCTGAGCAGTTGGATTTCATAAAGAACATACAGATAGTGAAATCTGCGGACACTCTCTGCTGTTGTCGTCAGTTTGGGGCTTTAAGCAGCTTTCAGGACGATTATCCTGTTATCCCTTTTTTGTTGGGTGATTAAAAACCTTCACTTTCTGGTATGCACGAGCAGATGGTCTGTCCCTGAAACAACACCGACAACGGCTGCTGGTATCAATAAAGTTTGGAGGATTGAATTTATAAAACACAGAATGATTAAATCCACTTTGAACTAATCTATCCTGTTGTTCTTTGTCTTTCATTTGTGTCTCCTATAAAATAACTGTCAGTGCTTTTTTAATTACAGTTAATGACAGATGGGTAAGCTGCAGGAGTGAGCAATAATTCCTCCCCCTTTACACACACGCACACACACACACACACACTCACACACACACACACACACACACACACACACACACACACACACACACACACACACACACACACACTGGTTTAACTGACCACTCTGCAGTTCCTCTCAATCACACCTCTCTCTTTCTTCACTTCAATGACTCAGTTTCTCCTCAGACTCCCCCTCTGCCCTGGAACCTCCCCGCTCAACAAACCACAAAAACTAAAGATATTTTTAATGCCAGTGAAATTTCAACAACTTGTGCATCAAAGTCAACCACCTCCTCCTCCTCCTCCTCCTCAACCAAAGACGGTAAGATAAGAGAGAAAAGGTGTCACCATCCCAGTAAATGAAACTGACAAACACCAGAGCTGACACCAACTTCTTATTTATGCACCAATTTACAGACTTGACACTCAGAGAAGTCTATAAAGCCTCCTGGTTTTCATTTCAATGAATAATTATACATGCATTTACTTTATTTCTGTACCAGATCAAGCATGCAATCATACAGTTGAACGGACTTTGGCCATTTTCATGCAGCATCTCTGCAAAGCTTGCAGATGATTCCAGGACATGCAGACCCTGACATTATCTGGAGTTGTCCGTCGTGCATACACTTCACTAAAGAATGATATCATTATGTTATGACTGATATTAAAACAAGACTAGGTTGACCATACGTCCTCTTTTACCCGGCCATGTCCTCTTTTGAGGGGCTGTACAGCCTGTCTCAGGAATTAGGAATATACGTTTAACTGAGTTTAAAGCAGGTAAAAAAACACTCGAGTGGCACGCACACAGCTCCTCCCCCACATAATAGTGTCCTCTTTTTGGGGATTCAGAATATGGTCAGCCTAAATAAGATGCACACTCATCCTCAGGCTCCACCAAAAATGAAACTGAGTCAGCTTTTCCAAAATGGCGACTGCCGCCAAGACAGAGTGGTCCCAGTGGAGGGGCTGTACAGAAACTGATCAAAACGACCTCTTCAAAACAGAATAAGAATAAGAGTAAGAATAACTTTATTAATCCCCAAAGGGAAATTCAATTGTCTGTTTTCTCACATAATATGTCTCTAAAAGTTATCTACTATTTACATATGAGTTATAAAGTCTAGTGGCTGTTGGTACAAAAGATCTTTTGAATCTCTCTGTCCTGCAGTGAAGAGAGAGGAGCCGTCCACCACCATTGGCCCTTTGGTCCATCAAGGTGTTGTGTAGTGGGTGATCCATGTTCTTTAGAATAGTCTCCACCTTCCTCAGTGTAGATCTCTCCACCGCATCCTCCACTCAGTCCAGCTTGAGTCCAACCACAGAGCCAGCCTTTTTCACCAGTTTGTTAAGACGTCTTGCATCTTTGTGTTTGATGCTTCCTCCCCAGCAAACTGCAGCGTAGAACAGAACACTTGCCACCACAGACTGATAAAACATCTGCAGCGTCTTACTACAGATCTCTATTGAGCGGAGTCTTTGATGTCCACTCCACAGGTGTTCACTGGCTGAAGAGGGGGTTTGGATCTACGGAAGTCTGTGACCATCTCCTTTGTCTTTGAGGTGTTGAGGAGGAGGCAGTTTTTGTGACTCCAGTCACTGAAGGCTCTTATCAGATCTCTGTATTCAGCTTCTTGTCCATTTCTGATACATGCCACACTAGCGGTGTCATCTGAGTATTTCTGGATATGGCAGGACTCAGTGCTGTATTTGAAGTCTGATGTATACAGTGCGAACAGGAATGGCACCAGCACTGTCCCTTGTGGAGCCCCTGTACTGATCATTAATGTCCCAGGAACACAGTTCCCCAGCCTGACAAACTGTGGCCTTCCTGTCAGGTAATCTGTGATCCAGGAAACACAGGAAGGATCCACTCCTATCTCTGTGAGCTTGTCTTTGAGTATGGTGGGTTGGATGGTGTTGAATGCACTTGAAAAGTCGAAGAACATGATCCTCACATAAACCCCAGGTTCCTCTAGATGAAACAGGGCACGGTGAGGCATGTAGAGGACAGCATCATCCACTCCAATGTGTTCTTTGTATGCAAACTGCAGGGAATCCAGTTTGTCTTTGACCTTGGACCTCAGAAGGCGTAGAATCAGCTGCTGCAGGGTTTTCATGATGTGTGAAGTGAGGGCCACTGGTCTGTAGTCATTGAGTTCAGCAGGACATTTTGTTTTTGGTACTGGCACAATGCAGGATGTTTTCCACAGAGCAGGTACCCGCCCCAGCTGTAGACTCAGGTTGAAGATCTTGTGGAGAGACACAGTTCTGCAGCACAGTCTCTAAGCAGCCTTGGACACACACCATCTGGACCAGCTGCCTTCCCAGGACAAAGTCTTCCAAGCTTCATCCTCACCCTTGTTTCGGTGACAGACAAGGACTGGTGTTCATGGAGGGAGGCAGTTGAAGTGGTTGAGACATTCGAATGAGATGGAGGAGGAACAGGAGAAGTTGTAGTGGAGATTTGTTGCGGAGAGGAAGGTGGAGTAGCAGTGGAAGTGGGAGTGACAGCAGTGTCAAATCTGTTGAAGAACAGGTTGAGTTCATCATCCACCACTGGCTGTCTTTTCTTTTTATTGCTGTGTCCAGAGATGGTACTGATTCCTCTCCACACTTCACGGATGTTGCTGTGTTGTAGATTCTTCTCAACCTTCTTTTTGTACTCCAGCTTTGCCATCTTCAGTCTCCTCTTCAACTCTTGTTGCACTTGTTTGAGTTGTTCTTAGTCACCATCTTTAAAAACTTTCTTTTTCTGGTTAAGAATTGCTTTTATGTCACTTGTGATCCAGGGTTTGTTGTTGGGGAAACAGCAAACAGTTTTTGTGGGTATAACTGTGTCTCTACAGAAGTTGACATAATCAGTAAAGCAGTCAACCTGTTTATCAGTGTTCATAGTATCCACATCTGTTTCCAGCAGCACATTCCAGTCTGTTGATTTAAAACAGTCCCTTAGAGCTTCACTGGCTTGAGGTGTCCATCTTCTAATTTTGACTTTGGTCACAGGCTGCCTCAGTACACAAGGTCTGTAACAGGTTTGCAGATAAACCAAGTTATGATCTGTCCAGTGGTGGTAAGGCAGTGACTCTGTAGGCTTCTTTGACATTGGCATACAGCAGATCCAGGGTTTTGTTTTCTCTGGTAGGACAGTTCACAAACTGTGTGAATTCAATCAGGTGAGAGGAGAGGGTGACATGGTTAAAGTCTCCTGATATTAATATTAGTGCCTCTGGGTGTTGAATCTGTAGCCTGGCAACACTATTTTGCAAAACATCACATGGAATTTCTTCAGTTGGTTTGGGTGGGCTCCTTGACAGTTATGTGTGAAGGATTACACCATCTCTTGTTGACAAATAAAGCCAGACCTCCTCCTTGCTTATTACCTCCGCCAAGGAGGTTATGTTTTCGGTAGCGTTGGTTTGTTTGACTGTTAGCAACTTTAAGGAGAAAGTAACAGACGGATTAAATTTTGGTGGTGATTTGGACAAAATTCTGGATACTGTGATCAGAACACACAAAAATATGGGTGTCATTGGAATTTTCAATGCTGAAAGATAACCAATGGGCGGCACAGTGGTGTAGATCGGCGGCACAGTGGTGTAGTGGTTAGCACTGTTGCCTCACAACCAGAAGGTCCTGGGTTTGAAACCCAATCAGGGCATTTCTTGTTTAAGGGGGGGCATGAGCTGCTTGGCGAAGGTCTGCACTCTCCGAGTGCTTTTCTAGTTGCCACTAGCTTGAGCATCTCTGTCTGACCTTATGAGAGTGAAGCCAGGTAGATCCACACTTGAGTCCGAGTTGTTTTGATTCAACCAGGTTTCAGTAAAACACAGGAAATTGCACTCACGGTATGCTTTCTTAGTCTTCACCAATATCTCCAGCTCAGTGCTTTTGTTGGGCAGAGTTGACGTTTCCTATGATGATTGATGCAAGAAAGGGTTTATATCACCACCTCCTAGCATTCAGCTTTGCCTTCACCTTTGCACCAGTACGGCAATCATGATAACACCCTCTAGAATTGTATGTTGTTGTCCAGATTTTCTTTTCCTTAATGAAAGGAGCTCTTCTCTGAGTAAACCTTTCACCCAGCAGAAGTATCCATCAGCAGCCAACAAAATGACAACAAAAACATTACAAAAATTACAGATAATACAGACAGACCAGACTTGCAGCAACCTCTTGGTTCAAGCACATTATTTGAATGATTGAGCTGCTTCGACAAGGAAAGGGAGAACCCCCCTGGAGCAAGACCTGGAGGGATGTTCATGGCCAGGTCAGGCCCAGTCCCACCATCTGCAGGGACAGGTATACAGATTCAGTGGCATGTAAAGCAGGTATCGAAATGTATGACTTTAAACTCAAACATTTACGTCTTTATCCCTGGAAGTTCAAAGTTTAAAAGACTCTTGGGATCGCAGGTTTTTTGTTTTCTTGATTTGGACTTTGGATGGAAAATGCATTAACATATTTCACACTCAGGTATTTTTCTCTTCCTTCCAAAGAAATGTAGATTTTTTTTTTGTATTCAAAGAGTCTTCAGAACAATCAAGATGAACCCTGAAGTGAAAAGTTCTGGTCTTGTTTTCTGAATCATATCAAACATCTATGCTTCCATTTATAGCAGCTTCAGGTTAACTTCAGTCTCTTTGAAAGTCTGGGTTTGTGGTTTCTGATCAGAGAGGATCAAGATCAATGATCTCAGAGGGTTCGAGGGGATCTTTTAATCTGTGATGGAATAAGACCAGAAAGAGTCTCTTCTGCTAAACACCCACCTCCTCATTTGCATCTCTTTCATGGTTCAGCTGTGGGGGTTTTCTGACACCACATCTTTCCCCTCTCAGAGCCGACTGTTCACGGTCATGGTAACTCCACGTCCACACCTGAGCCACAGCTGAAGGTCAGCCTGAGCTGTCTGACACATGCAGAGAGTTAGATTGGACTTTCAAGTCTGGGTCAAACTTTTACATTTGTAATTCAGTCAGAACTACAACACTATAGTTCTGGCACTAAATGTAAAAATATGATAAAAACAACAACAACAACAACAACAAAAAGAAAGAAAGAACCCGCCTGACATTGAAATTTAAACTCTTCCCACAAATTTGTCCAACCACAAGCTGCTTGCGTCTCTCGTGATGAAAAAACGCAGAAATATCATTTTCCCACCCTCTCGCTGGAAAAAAAATCCACCGCTCTAGAAATCTGTCACGTAGGTGGAGGTGAGAACAAAAATAACAAGAACAGGAAACCACAACAACATATCTGAGCGAGTCCATGAGGGTGGTACAAATGAGAAACCAGAAAATAAGAAAGCAGATGGATTAAATATCTCGTACTAACCACTTCAAACCGCTGAACCAGAATCTCAAACCTAATAACCCAGAAGAGAAAATTCTGCAGCAGCAGCCTCCTGAAAACCTGGAGGGGAAGTTCTGCAGATTCTCAGAGAGGGTGAAGTAAAGACACTGATCAGAGGCTCTGAGGTTTCTGGCTCGATGAGTATTCAAGTTTCTCACTGAAGTCAGGAGTAGATCAGATTTGATGTTAAGTGCATAATTTTTTCATCATAGGCGCTCTACAGTAAACCATAGATCTCATGAACATGCAGTTTTCTTGCAGTCCTCAGGTTTGCTGGAGGAGGTCAGTCATGTCCTGTTGAATTTCCAGTGGTTGGCCTGCTGCTGTGTGCACACTGTCCTCAGCTAACCTCGTCACCAGACTCTCTCTAACAAACAACCTCAAACAGGCTGTGGTGGAGCCTGATGGAGTATTCAGTGAGTCATTTGAGTGCAGCGGAAACACTGAGCTTTTAACCGACTGATACCACAACCATCCATCATCGCTAATGTGTGAAACCCAGTCATTTAGAAACGGTTTAATACTAAAGCACAAGACCGGGACTCAAACTGAGACTTGAAACTACTTTAGACCTTCAGAGGCTGTTTGTCAGGAAATGCACTTTTACTTCTCTGCACTTTAGACCTCTGCTGCATCAATGTCTAAAGAGTTTGATCATCCAATGGAAATCAACAACGAGATAATAAGAGAAGGGGATGAAATTATGAACACAACACTCCTTAAATGAACATGATAAAGTTATAATGGACGTATGCACTTATTTTAATCTGTCATGTCCTGTGCTAAGATTCATTTTGGTGATTTTTAACAGAAGAGAGTTTTAAAATGAGCAGATCCAATAAAAAAGAGCTCAACCGGAATAGAAAATTTCATCCCTCATGAAGAACAACATCATGACAATGACATTTTTAAAGCTGTTTTCACTATCCTGCTCATCCTGCTTACAAACATGTGAAAATGAAAAGAACGGTCCTGGACACGATTTCAAAATAAAAGCATGGAGCAAAATAAAAAAGAGTGACAGCACTAAAGAAAGGTCTTCTAAAACGTAATCTAAAACGACCTCCTTTCTATATTTTTCACACTGTGAGAGTAAAACTTAGTGAACAGCAGATTAAGGTCAAAGCTCCTGAAATTTTCTGGAAATTTCCCAGAGCGCAAAGCTACGTTTCAAAGCTCAGAAGTTTGATGCTTGCAGCACTCACTCTGTCGTAGTCCCGCCCACCGGAGATGCGTGTAGTGGTGCAAGGAAACGAGGAGATGTGCGAGGAAATGAGGAGAGGAGAGGAGAGAGGGAACCAGGGGATGAGGGAGTTTGTTAAAAGAGATGAGAAGCCCTGTCCTCTGGAGTGTTAGACTGATGATGGCATCAGCTGATCACAGCTGGATCAGCTGTGAGTCAGATTTAACAGCTGTCAGAAACACTGGCCCTCATTTATCAAGCTTGCATACGGCAGAAAACTTGCGCACACCTTGCGTACAAAAATTTTGACGTGAGGATCGGCATTTATCAATCTGCACGTGAGCGTACACTACGACCAAGTTTCACGACAGGTCTGACATTGTGTACGCAAGTTTGAGTCAGTATGGATCTATGGTGCAGCAAATGTCTGTCTCAAAATAATTGATATACAAACCTCAAACCTGTCAATAAGCACAATCAGCCAGATTTCATTAAAGATTAAGATGTAAATAAAATAAAATAGATTTGTTATGTCCTTAGTAAATAGGTCTATTTGATAACCCTGCCCAAAAACACTGCCACAGAGCAGGAGCGCCGTTTTAACATTACGCACACACGCCACTGTGGAGTGCTGCGTTTGACTCCTAAAAGGCAGGTGTCTCTGTCTTGGCCCAGTAGCGAGGATGTTGTTGTACACTCCTGAAAGGTTGTGGGACATCATTTGGGCCAGTACAGTTTTTCACAATGTTGCACTGGCAAATGCAGTGCTGCTGGCTGAGCTGGTCCAACGTGAGGACCCGATGCCCGGAGAACAATAACCAGGAGAGACTCCACAAAGGTGCAGTGCAGAGGAGACAGGGTCTTATCAATGGATTCTGATGTAAAATATAAGTTTGGAAAGTGCTCTTGCTATTTATTCAGTGATGAAAATCCAATAGAAATCCAAATCCATAAAAATTTGCCTCAGGGGCAGCAACACACCGTTTTGTGAGGTTAATAATTATTTTTGTTGAGCCTCTGTCAGACTCTTCAGTCTGCTCTACATTACAAAGATGCAACAAATTAAAACTAAACACTTTCAATAATAGGAGCAACGTACCCTGTGTCATGGCAATAAACAAATATGAGGCATGTATGAGATATTGATTCATCATCATGAGCAACTTATTGACTAATGATTTATTAAAACTTAAGCCACTGTCCACTATTCCGCGGCAGCACTATTCACCGCCACCATAATCCTGCTCCAGACAGGAGTTTTCTGGACTGCTTTTATACCAGTTTTGATGCTTCCAAAGAGCAAATCCTTGATAGTTTCCACCACAGACACGAGGATATCCACTTTCAGCTCGGAAAAGTTTCGCATCTTTGAAATTTTCTATTCTTTCATGTTTGACCTCAGTGGGCGAGGCCTCTGAACCACGAATATTTAAGGGCGTTAACGTGTTTTTGACGATTGATTTCAGCCGCCGCATTTATCAAGACCCGATCATACGTATGTGGGATTGGTCAGATACGAACCCTTTCATAAATCGCACGTGTGTCCTATCGTAGGATGAATCCTGCGCTCAGATCTGCGCAAGATTAATAAATGAGGGCTATTGTATTTATATTGGCTGTGTATCTGCCTGTGAGTCTGACATCCTGTTAATACAGAAAACTCTGGAAATGATCTGTATGGTCTAAAGTTTTAGGGAAAAGTCAAAGTCAGGCATTTTGTTTTAAAATCAGCATCTTATAATGATCGTGTGTAGTTAACAGAATAAATCAAAACAGTGTAGAAATAAAGGAACTGGCTTTGTAAGGTAACTCTAGGATTTGAAGGCCACAAGCTATAAACCCAACGAAGAAAGTGGACCCCCAGAAAGCAGTTTCTCATGAACATGAACAACTTTAACAAAAACATCCTAAAGTGAAGTTTGTGAAGTTTGTTGTTCTGGGTTTAGTTAGACTAAAGCTCATCTCTTCACTGGGAGGACCATAAATCTGGTTCTGAATGGGCAGCCGGGCCGACGGTAATTCTCTTCTTTTTAGGGTGAGACTAAAAGCAGCCGAGCGTCTTTGTGAGTTGCAGTCATTAAGTCTGACAGAGCTTGATCATTGACAGCAGCCCTGTTAAAACTAAAGGACTCTTATTCTGACAGTCACGGTGGTCTCTGGATGAGCTGTGGAGCTGCTTCATCTGTCAGCCAATCAGAATCCTCACACAGCATCGGCCTCACAGATCATTGGACTGCCAGAAATTTGAATTCAAACAATTCAGTATTTCTGACTCATCATGAACTTGGTTAAAAAGTGATAGTAAATGTTGATTTAGATCATTTCTCTCTCTCTTTTACTCTGTAAAGAAACTAAACAAGAGCAGACAGAGAGGCCGTTTGAAGTTTATACCAAACTCTGAACTCAGTTTGAGCTTCTTTCAAAGGTTAGTGGTCTCTCTCTCTCTCTCTCTCTCTCGCTCTCTCTCTCTCTCTCTCGCTCTCTTTCTGAAGAGGTGTTGGGTTTGTTTTTACAGTGTAAAAGTGTGGGTGGTCAAATCTGGATTGACTGTAATGCAGATAAATTAATCTAAAACAGCAGGACAGAGTCTCACACAGGGACTTATTATGCAAACAGCAACATGGTAGTTCATACAACATTATTTTAGCCATCTGAACCAGCATGTTAACCTCAAAGTCCTGACAAAATCGAAATTCCATCTCCACCTGCTGTCTGAGAGTTTCCTTTATAAATTAGATAAATTAGCTGCAGCGTGTAGATATAACGATTCTAGGGAGTTAAAGTTCTGGTTTTGATAAAAGTTTTCTGAGCGGTTGAACAGCAGAACTTTTTTCTTGGTTGTTTCTCTTAAGTTTGTTACTTCCTGTCCTTTTTTTTAAAAATCAGGTGTGCATAACAGGCTTTCAGGTCTGACTGTAAACACGTAAAACTAAACAGAGGACAGTGCACGTAGACCCTCCTCCTCTTGAGCCCCGCCCTCTGTTACTGCCAGCTCAGATAAGCTGCAGCAGAGATAAATGCTGCCCTGACAGGAATGTTCTCTAACGGCTGGGTTGCCTCATCACTCAGGTGTAAAACCCCCTAATGGTGGCCGCGGGTTGACTTTCAGTCATATGCAAATACCATGCAAATATTTATCCTCCAGCAGCAGGAAATTTCAATACCAGCCTTCTTGAGTAACTGCCAGGAATTTAGAGTCTTAATGGCAGCAGGCGAGCGTGTTGAGACATCACTGAGAGGTTACAGTGAGGACTCAAACACCTCAGGAGCCGTGCAGGTTTGCAGAGAGCTTCAAAAGTGAAAAATAGTCAGACGAATGTGTAAAAGTTTTGTTCAAAAAGAGACTTCTAAAATTATCACATGTCTGTGGTGGAAACTAACAAGGATTTTCTCTTTGTAAGCATCAAAACTGGTATAAAAGCAGTCCAGAAAACTCCTGTCTAGAGCAGGATTATGGTGGCGGTGAACAGCGCTGCCGCGGAATAGCGAACAGTGGCTTAAGTTTGAATAAATCATTGGTCAATAAGTTGCTCATGATGATGAATTAATATCTCATACATGCCTCATATTTTTTATTGCCATGACATAGGGTGCGTTGCTCCTATTATTGAAAGTATTTAGTTTTAATTTGTTGCGTCTTTGTAATGTAGAGCAGACTGGAGAGTCTGACAGAGGCTGAACAAAAATAATTATTAACGTCACCAAACAGTGTGCTGCTGCCCCTGAGGCACATTTTTATGGATTTCTATTGGATTTTTATCACTGAATAAATAGCAAGAGCACTTTCTTAACTCATACTATACATGTCAGAATCCATCGATAAGGTCCTGTCTCCTCTGTACAGCACCTTTGTGGAGTCTCTCTCCCTGTTATTGTTCTCCGGGCACCGGGGCCTCACGTTGCACCGGCACAGCCAACGGCACTCCATTCACCAGTGCAACATTGTCCCACAACCTTTCAGGAGTGTACAACAACGTCCCCGCTTTTGGGCCAAGACAGAGACACCTGCCTTTTAGGAGTAAAACGCAACGCTCCACAGTGGCGCGTGTGCATGTGTGCGTAATGTTGAAACGGCGCTCCTGCTCTAGGGCAGTGTTTTGGGGCAGTTATCAAATAGGCCTATTCACTAAGGACATAACAATTTAATTTTATTTTACTTTATTTTATTTATATCTTAATCTTTAATGAAATCTAGCTGATTGTGCTTAATGACAGGTTTGAGGTTTGTTTATCAATTATTTTGAGACAGACATTTGCTGCACCGCAGATTCACACTGACTCAAACTTGCGACACAATGTCAGACCTGTCGTGAGATTTGGTCGTAGCGTACGCTCACGTGCAGATTGATAAATGCCGATCCTCACGTCAAAATTTTCGTACGCAAGTTTTCTGCTGTACGCAAGCTTGATAAATGAGGGCCAGTGAGTTAACTGCAGTTTATCCATCAGTAAGCCTGACTTTGATCCAGATCTTTACCGTGTTTTAGGTCTGTGACCTCTGTGCCATATTTTACTGTGAATTTATATTTGAGGTTTAACAGGACATTTTTATAGCAACACAAGGATTAGTGAAATGAAACCTTCTTTTGAATCTGTGGAGCTCACTTAAGAAATGATGGGTGTGGAGGTGAGTCTGTCTGTGCTGGTTTATGGTTTAGACTCCTGCACACAAACACATGATAACACATTAACTGCCTCTGTTTGTTATTGCTCCTCCTGTTTCCTATCAGCCCCATCGGTCCTGAGGGCGAGTTTACAGGAACCCAAATCTTATTCAAATCTCTGAGGTAGGAATGTGAGATTGGTTATCTCTGAGGGAGGACTCTCAGCCTCTCTGTCATCTTCTCTGACTGGGAGGTTCAGGAGAGTAAAAACCCTCCCAGAGGTGTAAAGGTCACTTCATCCTTATGTTTATTACTTTGATCTCTGACCTTGAAAGACACAATGAGGAGTTTTAAGTAGTCCAGAAATGACTGAAACTGATACTGATTCCTTTAAATGGCTAATTTCTCTGTAGTTATTTTTAAGGTATACAGTTACAGTGAGGGGAAGGTGTCAGAGCAGATAGGAAACAAAAGAGGACAGGATGAGGTTCATGTGTGGAAACAAAAGATAAGAGTTAGACTGACAACATCATGAGATCAGAAGTGTGCCCATACCTTCATGAACCTGTGACAGAATGAAGACAGGTTGTCCAAGAACTCAGAGACGATTATCCGACCATTATTCCTCTCATCATCATCCCTCTGAATGGGGCCTGAGATTTCTTAAATGGTGGACACAGAACAGAGAGACTCACAGTTATCCTGCTGCTCACATTCACAAAAACGATTTACTTCAATGAGAGTGAAATTCTGAGATTTGAGTTTAAAAACTGTTTTTCTCCTGCAGGAATTCAACCAAACAAACAGAAACAAGAACAGCTAGAACTGTTGTCCTCATGTTTAATGACTTTATCCTCTAATTTTACAAAAATCATCTGATGTTATTGATGGAGTTATTAGAGTTAACAGATCAGATCAGAATGTATTTCCATCTCTGCTGCTGCTGCTGCCCTTGAGTGAAACCTGAATCTCTGCCCACAAAATGCAGAGGCAGTTTAATGTGCAGACATCTGCAGACACTCACACAGTGTCCTGACACACAGCCAGCAGCAGCAGCAGCAGCTTATATAACCTTACTCTCTCTTTCTAGGAATACATACCGTACACACCACAAGTGTCCTCACTGCAGAGAGTCATCAGTCATCGCTTTTCCAGGGAATGGCTTAAAGTGTGTGTGTGTGTGTGTGTGTGTGTGTGTGTGTGTGTGTGTGTGTGTGTGTGTGTGTGTGTGTGTGTGTGTGTGTATGAATGTGTCTTTATTTTGGGCAGCGTCAGATTTGACCGCCAACATTTTTAGTGTTCCCTGTCAATGTCTCAGAGCCTGACGTCCTCCTTTATCACACAAATACAGACACCAGGGGCCTCATGTATCAACATTGCGTGGGACTCAAACCGGAAACGAGCGCACGCAAGGTCCGTCACACTGAAAAAAATTCGTATGTATCAAGGTGTGCGGGCGCCGAAAGCCACGTGTGTTTCCTTGATAAATCCCAATCAGCTTGGAATTGAGCGCAGATTTTGGAGTGACCGGGCCCGCCCCCGTTACGCCCACCTATAAATATGCAGATTTATTTAAATAGGGTCTCCCTGTCCTCGCACGCAGACAAAATGACAGGAAAAACTAAATTTACGGCGTGCAAGGTGGAGGTGCTGGTGGCGGAGGTGGAGGAGCGACAGCGTGTTTTGTTTGGCAGCCTGTCCAGTGGCGTCAGTGCAAAACGAAAACGCTTGGAGTGGGAGAAAGTTTGCGAGAGGGTGAAAGCGGTGGGTTCCGAGACACACACCCCCGCGGAGATTAAAAAAAAGTGGTCGGACCTCAAGGTGGAGTATCGGCCAGACAGGTGGGGGTCCGGGGGAGGAGACCCTCACGCCGTTTGAGCAGTGGGTGGTGGCGATTATGGGGGGCGCCTCTGTGGGGGGGATTGTCGCTGCTACCTGCGGCGACTCAGACAGCCTGCTGGAGGGTAAGTGGCGTGTCACACAAATGTCCACATGCTTTGCCATAGATGTAAACGCAACAGATACACAGAAGCAGGAATTGAAATGAACCAATATTTTTATTGTGTCACAGAAATCGATGTGTCGGCCGTGTCGCTGGCTTGCGGAACCCCGGCCCGTGGCCTCAGCACCAGCACCGGCACCGGCACCAGCGCGCCGACAAGCAGTGGAGCGTCCACCAGCCGCGGCGCTTCCGCTGGACCACCCGGACGCAGTGGAAGGGTCCTCACGGGGACGGTCCTGCAATCGCAGGAACAAATCATTAGGGGGGTCGCTGGGATCAACGAGCGGCTGGACTGGCTCGTAAATGTCCTCGAGCGTCTGGTGGCGAAAATAAATTAATTTGGCTCATTGAACTGTGTATTCACTTCTTACCCATTCACATTGTGGCGATGAGATTCTCCCGCGCGAGGACGGCGGCCCGGCAGGGATCAGCTCGCATCCCTCCGTCTGCTGCTGGTTCGTCATGTGGGGTGACGTGCTGCTTGGCCACGGGGATGTGGTGCACGCTTGTCACATAGCTAGTCACCAAACACCGCCACACAGCGTCGCCAAAGTGCCGTCAACGCAAGTATCGGCTCAATGCCAACTTCTACACCACCTCCTCACTTTGCGTGGATTTGCGCTGGAACCGACGCTGGTGTAGCGATGATAAATCTGGACGTGTGCGCCGATCTTGGCGAACGCAAGGTTTTCTGGCGCCACCAGCGTTGATACATGAGGCCCCAGGAGAGCTGTGATTGGTCACTTTGGCACTTTCTCCTCTCCTTTTAGAGTCAGTTTTATTAAATCTCAAATTAATGTGCTTCTTGGAACTGAACATGTTCTGTATCAAACAATGGACTGCTCTTCAAAAGTGAAGCCAAACTAATGAAGCCTAGTGACTTCATAAACCCAACTCCTCCATGGAAACAGATGGATCATGCCAAACTAGTTCATAGGAGCTCAGTTTGAACCTCATTCGTGGATGCAGTGATGAACTAACTTCACAGTTCATGGTTTTTAAAGTGATTCTGAGTATGTGCGGTGATTTCCACTCTAGAGTCCACTCTGTTTTTAATGCAGAGCTGCCTGAGGAACTGAAGATTGATATTACACACAAAAACACACAAACACAGACACACACACAAACACAAACACACAGTCACTTGATGCGAACTGTAAATCAGCTGTAGAGAGAAAACCTCTGAGTGTGTGGGTTCTTGTGTGTACGTGTGTGTGTTTCAGTGCAGCAGAACAACAGCATTCAATTCCTCGATGACTAAACATTACCATCAGTTAGTGGTAAGAAGGTCAAAGGTCAAACTTCAGCTCTGTGACCTCAGGGTGGCCTTGTGAGAAGAAAAGAAATCCTGAGTAGGGGGAAGACTTTGCGTGCGTGCGCGTGTGTGTGTATGTGTGTGTGTGTGACTATAATGGGTGTGTCCCAGAGTTTAGCTCACATCCATTAATCTCTCTGTGATTAGAGCTGATTTTATAAACCTTTTAATGTGAATGTTTGTTTGAAAAACCATGGACTAAACCTTTAACGTCTGTCAGATCTGTTATTATCACAAGCCCATGAGACCGCCAAGCCCAGCTGACAGGAGAGTCTGTCCACTCCTCTGTTTGTGGACCTAAATGGACCCCTGAGGACACATTTAGACTGTTTGTGGGATAGTGAACACACCAGTTTCCTAACAGACCAGACTGCATTTGTCAAAAACCTTGGGCTCCTGGATCTCCTTCTTCAGAGGCCAAATCCATGATTTCCAAAGGGTGTTAAATATAGATTCATCAGACCAGGGGAACATTTAGTCCACCTTAAATGGACTCAGGTCTAGAGAAGTCTCTGGTGGTTCTGGATCCTGTCTCTATCTGGTCTCAGCTTGAACCTCATTTGTGGATGCAGTGATAAACTTTGTTCTCCAGTCAATGGATTTTGAAGTGATTCAGAGTCCACACAGTGATTTCCACTCCAGAGTCCTGTCTGTTTTTAATGTGGCAAACATTTTTAAATAAAAAGACAGCCTGTTCCTCATGAATGCTGACACCTTGCAGTTAAACCCTGTGGACACTGGTGGCTGTTTTCCACGGTGACATCCTCTGTGGTTAGCTCAGGTTCCTTCATGCACAAAACAAACAGAGCAAAGTGAGGAGGACATGAGTGCTTAGTGTTTACCTGACAGGTGAGCACGACTCGACCTCATGGAGGAGCTCAGTGTGAGCTGTCCACTCTGATGGACTCACACACACACACACACACACACACACACACACACACACACACACACACACACACACACACACACACACACACACACACACACAAACATACACATCCAAGCTCTCTCTCCCTCGCTCTCTCTCTCTCCCTATCTGTGTATTCATCCATTTAACAGGCCATTTCCACAGAGCGGATGTATTTATATATGTGGCCTCTTTAAAACAAACACACTCTGTCACACAGCGGTTAGCTTCCTCTGCTAACAGCTAACAGGCTGACGGCAGTGTTGTGATAATCTGACAACAATTTAGTCACACTCACGCTCTTGTGTACTTCCTTTTCCTGTTCATACAGTCTGTTTCTGCCCTTTGGCAAAGTTACAGAGTTCAGGTGTGTGAATTTGACCTTTGACCTCCTTAAGACGGTTTAGACTGAGCTGTATGGACTCATTTATCATCATCAAATAAAAAACAACAGTTAAAGGTTTAACGGACACAAACTGATGCAGAGGTTTAAACAGAGGGTCCATGTTAAAGCTCTACAGTTTTTCTAATGTTTTACTGTCTAGTTTGTTTAAACTGATGATCTCAGCCTAATTATGAACATCAGCTCTTCTAAAGTGAGCACAGCTAAAGGCAGGATGCAAACACATGAGGAAGTAAACATCAGTAACCCCGTGGCCAAAATGACAACCTTGAAAAATGTTTCAAAGAAGAAAGACTAGTTTCTGATCAAGGATTTCAGCTGCTCAACAGTTCAGGGTCTCCTTGGTCCTGTTTTTGGGGTCATGACACTCTAAATGTTTCCAAGTAAGGATTGCATCAGTCCAGGACTCTTCTCCTATGGACCCAGTTGTAATCCCTGTTATCAGAATGTGGTTTGGGATCATATGAAGGTCTTCCCTGAAATAGTCAGTGCCATGTTTGGCTGTGTCCATGATTTCCAAAAAGCACAGTCATCCATTTCTGTTTCCATGAAATCCAACAAGATCTACAATCTTGCCGGGTAGAAGTATTTTGAGCCCATGCAGTGACTCCCACTGCAGAGTCATGTCATGTCATGAACCTTATGCATCCCTCTTCTATCAGGGATACCGACTTTGAACTGTGTGTGGATAACAAGCTGGTTTTTCCCTCTCCTCCTAAAGAATGACATTTCCATGATTTCCAAAAGGAATCTCAAATTTGAATCAGGTCAGATTTTCTGCCAGAAGTTGGCTACCCTCTCGGCTCAGGTCCAGAGAAGTCCCTGGTGGTTCTGGATCCTGTCTCTATCTTTTCATGGTTCAGTTTGAACTTCATTTGTGGATGCAGTGATGAAGTGTGTTCTCAGTCACTGTTTTTGGATGTTATCTAGAGTCAATACGGTGATTTCTACTCCAGAGTCCTGTCTGTTTTATCATTTGACACAGTGTCTCCCTGAGGATTTGGGATACAGAATTTTGGATTTAATGAAACAGACAGTGGAGTTCCAAAACTTGACTTACTAATAATATAAGGTTCACAAAACTGCACATGATTTCAGACTCTTTGATAAAACCACTATTAGGCAGGACTGTTCTGGTGTCCACTTACTTTTGACCACATGCTTCTCCTCTCAGTCTGCCATTCACTTTTCTACTTTCTCTCTCTCTCTCTCTCTCTCTTACACACACACACACACACACACACACACACACACTCGCACGCACGCACGCACGCACACATGCACATACACACAAACCCCGGAGGGATTTACTTAACAACTAAAAACAGGAAGTTGCTCACATCCCACATTCACATTCCAAAGCCCACACACACACACACACACACACACACACACACACACACACACACACACACACACACACACACACACACACACACACAGCAGAAACAAAGAGGGAGGGGTGGAGGGGTGGACAAATGAGAGAAAGAGAAAAAAAGGAAACAGCAAACCACTGCTTCAACGCTCAGCGCTCTGGAATGAATGGAATACCGCTTGTGTCACTCAGTGCTCATCTATCATTGGCTGAGAGGAATTCCGTGGGCGGGAAGGAATGCTGTGATAGGCTGGAAAGGAACGCCGGTCTGTTTGAATTGGACCGGGTTCAAGCTGCTGTGTAATTTAATATCGCAGTGACTAACAGACTCCTTCCTCTTCTCGAGTCAGTGATAAAAAAAATAGTTTCACTGACGGGAAAGCTGGCGAGCCGGATCCTCCCTCTGAGGCTTTCTTCATTCATTTAAAGAAGCATGTGGGTACAACAAACTGAATCATCGGAAATATTAATCTGATTACAGAGACACAACAGAGTTACAAGAAGGCGTTGTGTTCATGTTAGGGTCAAACAAGATGACAAAGAGGCTACAGGACAGAAAAATAAAGAATACGATTTCAGTTCAAACAAAAGACTCTTACACCTTTAAAACAAAGCCCAACCCTGTTCACAGACGAGTGTCTATATCATTTACTCCAATATTATGATAAATGCTTGTCTATGACCTTTTGACAATGATGCACACAAGTTAAACTGTGATTAATGAAGGTTTTCGTCATTGAGGCAGGACCTCAATTTCAGTGGCTGGGCTGACAGAAGTCTAAATTCATTATCTTCCCCCCACTGTGCATGAAATCTGTCTCCCAAAACCAGACCAGGACCCCGCTGGTGTCCTACTGTCTGAGGAAAATACAGCAAAATTACCTTTGGATGCTCAAGTGGAAGTCAAAACGTTATAAAGCGCCCTCTCTGGTGTTCAACATAAAACAATACCCAGCAGCTCAAATGTAAACAAAGTGCGTCACAAAGACTATTCCTATGATCGAATGTAAACAAAAGGCCTTACGAAGAATATTTTACTAATATTCTAATGCCCCTCTGGGTGCTCTTTTATTGTATCAGTGTGAACAGAGTGCCCTGTGGATGCTCTTTCACTGGATAAGTGTAAACAGAGCACCCTCTGGATGATCTTTTATTGGATAAGTGTAAACAAAGAACCCTAGGGATGCTCTTAACAAAGAATCCTATGGATACTGTTTTACTGGATAAGTGTAAACAAAGAACCCTGTGGATGCTGTTTTACTGGATAAGTGTAAACAGAGTGTCCTCTGGATGTTCTTTTACTATAGCAGTGTAAACAAAGCACCCTATGGATGCTCTTTTACTGGATTAGTGTAAACACAGCGCCCTCTGAATGATTTTTTTACTGGATCAATATAAACAAAGCACCCTATGGATGCTCTTTTACTGGATTAGTGTAAACACAGCGCCCACTGAATTATTTTTTTACTGGATCAATATAAACAAAGCACCCTTTGGATGCTGTTTTACGAAATCAGTGTAAACAGAGCGCCCTCTGAATGCTTTTTTAAGGAGATAAACAGTAAACAAAGTGTATTTTGAGGCCTCTCTGGCTAATGAAATGTGATGTATAATCCATAAAAATTGTCTTTGGATGTTTTTCCCACAAATTTCAGGAACACCTTGTAAACATCATTTAGACTTTTAATACAAACAAACTAATTAGATTTAGTCTGAAGTTTAAAAACACCAGAATAAACCTTTAAATACTGAGTTCGGTCATTTGGCATGTTTCTGTTATTAGCAGCTTGTGTGACCCTCACAGTGATTCAACATCACTTTCACACACGATCAGCTATGGCTATATTTCTCGCTGTGTGACACGCGCATGCTGTTATGAGCGTCATCATTAGTGTCGCTTGACCTCTGACCTCTGTGCTTACTCCCATTAGCTTTTGGCACATACAGACACACACAGAGCAGGTCCCGACCCTATCCCACTGAGATCACTGGGGGTCACTGTGGATCAGAGGGTGATGGGATTTAAAGACAAAGACATTCAGACGTGAGGGGATGAAGAGGAGAGAGAGAGAACGGAAAAACCCAAGTGTTTATCCAAGATTTATCCAAGTCATGGTAGAACAGAAAAAGAATAAACATAAAAACTTATAATATTAGATTAGTCAAATTAACTTACACAAGTACCAGGGTATATGTCGTTATTGGCTAAGGAAATCTAATCTGGAAATTATTGATTTATTCAGATTAATGTCAGTTTTCTGTTTCATGGTTTTTACTGTTACTGTTTCTGAAGTGTTAAAGGAGAGCTGCACAGTTATAGGGTTGCAGTCTTACCTTTAATTATGGACGTACTTTGAGTTTTTGGAGTCAGACCTTTAACTCATGACCTCTGTTATCCCTGCTGCAGTTATTCTTAAACAGAACTAGTTATTTAATATTTGTACATATCAACATATTCTGAACCCAATGTACATCAGCTCTGTGTTTAAAGATCTGAAAACTTGATGCATGTTATTGTCTTGAAATGAATGTTCATACCAGCAGATATGATCATTTCTGCAAGTCTAT
This sequence comes from Xyrichtys novacula, assembly GCA_962446985.1. Lineage (NCBI taxonomy): Eukaryota > Metazoa > Chordata > Actinopteri > Labriformes > Labridae > Xyrichtys > Xyrichtys novacula. The sequence goes on from OY660865.1 coordinate 15,206,941, forward strand.
TATTGGTCAAACAGCTGATGCATGGATTATGAGTGCACAGTGACAACATGTTGGTTGTTTGCAAGTTACTCTAACTGAATGTCTATGGTGGAAAATTAATACAGAATAAAAAGAATTAATACAGAAAAAACACAAATGATGAGTTCAGTTAAAGGACGGGAAAGTTTGGTGAGAAGAGAAAGAAAGGATTCATCTCAGCGGTGAAGCCTTTTCACCTATTCATGCTTTCACTTATTCATTCATGCATTCACTCACAAAGATGCTTTAGTGTGAATCTGCCTGTCTGTGTGTTGACCCCTGCTTGTGTTTGCAGATCTTTAACTCGCTGCTGACCTTTGACCTCTGCCTGAGTGTGTCTGTAATGATTACCTCTCACTAAACGATCACTCTGTCAGATTACTGATCCAGCTTTGATCAGAAATCTGGACTTTTACAACCCAAAACTCAAAGTTAAATTCGAACTTTAAGAGATCACGCCCTTCTTATAGCCCCGCCCACTGCTCCATCTCTCCCTGTCATTGTGTCCCTCTCTTTTTCTCACACTAATCCGTTCATCGTCTGTCTCTGTCAGGCTGAAGACTGTCATAACAAACCGAGGGAGTCTCATTTGTCTGCAGGACTCATGTTTACACAGCTCTCTCTCTTTCATTCATTCATTCATGCTCTCTGTTTTTCTTTGGTTGCTGTTTGGGGTTTTTCCTCTCAGGCTCTGATGGTACTATATGTGAGGGTACGTGAGTTAATGGGGGCATGTGTGTTTTAAGGACAGGGTGGAGGACACACCCTCATAAGGGTAAAAAAACAGATTTAAATCAGCCTTAAAATAATAATAAACTCTCTCTTTGTCGATCTGAACAGATCTGGGATGCTGTTTTGTTTAAACCACAATGCAGGATCAGTGTCAGATATCGATCAGAACAGTTCTTCAAGCTGAGGAGGAAAGCGCAGGAAGACAGTGAAGTAGGACAAACACAGTTATCATGATGCAGATAAGAATGATCGTTTATGGTTGTTTGGTGGTCTCCTGCTCCTCAGAGACCAGCTCCTAGAGTCTAAATCTTGTCCCATTCTGGCCTGAAAGACGATTTCAGCTGCTCAACAGTTCAGTCTCCTTGGCCCTGTTTTTGGGGTCATGGTGCTCCAAATGTTTTCAATTAGGGACAAGTCAGGACTGCATCAGTCCAGGACTTTTCTCCTACAGAGCCATTCAGTTGCAATCCCTGTTGTCAGAATGTGGTTTGGGATCATATGAAGATCTTCCCTGAAAAAGTCTCTGTCTGGATGGCAGCAGATGTTGCTCCTAAACCTGGAGAATTTGTTTATAACCGAGGATGCAGCATCTATGATTTCCAGTTCTTTATTGAAAGGGTAACTGGACTTACTTGGAATGTTTTGTCTTAGTCCCAAGTCCAGTTGTCTTTTCCAAAAGAGCGTTAGATTTTGATTGATCAGACCTCAGGACAGGACAAGTGATATTAAGCCCATGCAGTGACTCCAACTACAGAGTGAAATATGAAGGTCTTCTCTGATTCAATTCAATTCAACTTTATTTATATGGCACTTTTCATACAAAAGGAAATGCAATTCAAAGTGCCTCACAGAGGCTAAAAACAACAATAATGACAAAAACCCAACCCTTCCACCCACACACACACCCATGGACCCACACGCACACAAAGACACACACCCACCCTCACTCACTCACCCACACATACACACACACACAACCGCACGCAGTGTGAGAATTTAAGATATATTGTTGAGACATGAAGAGACATGGCCTGACACCGAGACATTACAGGAGGAAAGAGCTACCTTTAGGAAACACTGGAGATAAAAATAGAGATAAAAATGGTGAAAAGAGTAAAACCTGATATAAATAATAACTAAAATAAGAAATAATAATAAAAGTAAAAGGGGTAAAAGAAGTAAAAACCTGTGACGGGAAATCAAAAAAAAAAGACTAAGAACAGAGATAATGAATAGAATAACATAAAATAAACACTAAGGACTTTGATTAAATTGAACATTTACAATAAGAGAAATATAAAAGGCAATCAGTAAAAAGCCTGGCTAAAAATGTGAGTCTTGAGCCTCTTCTTAAAATTATCAACAGTCTCTGGGGCCCTTAGGCTGTCCGGCAGGCTGTTCCACAACCAGGGACCATAAAAACTGAAAGCGGCCTCCCCGTGCGTTTTTGTTTTGACTCTGGGTAAGGTTAAAAGGCGTGTGCCGGAGGACCTCAGGGTCTGCGAGAGTTGATATGGTAAAAGTAAATCAGATAAATAGGAGGGGCCAAGACCATTAATACATCTAAAAACTATTAAAAGAACCTTAAAATCAATCCTGACGGGGAGCCAATGGAGCGATGCTAAAACTGGCGCTATATGCTCTCGCCCTCTGGCCCTTGTCAGCACTCTTGCAGCTGAATTCTGTAATAGCTGAAGTGTATGTAAGTTCTTCTTTGGGAGGCCAGAGAGCAGGGCATTACAATAATCTAAACAAGAGGAGATAAAAGCATGCATCAGCACCTCCGTGCTGGCCTGGGAGAGAAATGGTTGGACTCTGGCTATGTTCTTAAGGTGGTAAAAATCTACCTTTGCTATGTTTTTGATGTGTGGAATAAAACTGAGCTCAGAGTCGAAAATTACACCCAGGTTTTTTACAGATGTTGATACTTTAAAATCTTGTCTTTTTGGTAAAAGTGTCTCTCTCTGGCCTTCAGGACCAATAACTAAAACCTCAGTTTTGTTCTGGTTGAGCTGCAGGAAGATGGCTGCCATCCAGGACTTGATGTCTAAAATGGGGAAGCGAAGGGAGCGGAGGAGGAGAGCATCGAGGCACACCTGTCTGCCATGGTGGAAGCACTCGCCGCTCCGGTGTGGGGAGCAGGGGGGAGTCCTGCTCATCCAGAGGGCTGAAGCTATTGGAAAGAAGAATTCCAACGGAATGACGGTGTGGAGGGGATTTCTTCTTCAGCCTGGTGTTGCTTTTTACCGGGATCCATGGACCAGGAGTGGAGTTACACGATTTTGGTTTGGGAGTAAAATAACCATGAGGCGCCTTGGGCTTAGCACCCTCCTGCAGCCAACGGGCTTCAGCGCCTCTAGTTGGAGGCTGAGTCACCGGGATGTTAGGATGGCCTCAACTTTATCTTAAGTTTTGGGAATTTTACCCAGATATAGTGCGGTTTGCCCTCCTGGCAGTTGTTGTAAAAACACAATAGCAGCTGAGAGTGACATAAAAAACCAACACTACAACTGCTGAAAAAATAAACAGCACTATCAGGAACCCTGAAGACCCTGAAGGCCTGAGCCAACAACACAACTGATAGCAGCATATTCCTGATTTCCAAAAGAGAGTAAATCATGCTGAATTTATAATTTCTTCAAGAATGTCTGGTATGCAGAAGCCAAGGTTTCCACTAAGAATGCTAAATTCTGTGGTTAAGATCAGTTGTCTTTAAACTTTGAGATATGAAGCAGAGGACTTCTGCTCTTTGAACATCTCTCAGCTGAAAACACAAGCAGAAAAGGTGTATAACTTCTGACATCCACATCAGACAAGTTATTGGTTTATTTTCAGGTGTTACAAAAGTTAGTGGTCCTTATGCAACAAAAAAGATATGTTTTCTGATGTTGTTTTCTTCTTTTATGTGGTAGAAAAATTATGTAACATATTTTGGTATTTGCATGGCAGCAGTTTTTTTTTTTTTCAGATTTCCTGCAGTAAAGGAAACTCCACCTTTATCGAGAACACTCTGATCTGAAACAAACCCAAATGTCCTCTCTCTCTCTCTCTAGTTATTTTGATGACACTCTGACAGCTGAGCATGGCGTCAGTCTGTTGTCCACTTAAAAGGGACTGGCAAATTCTTCAGGCTGTGGATGTCATTTTTGACATATCTTCCTTTCGCCCCAGACCCCTGACTCTTTAAATCAAGCCTGTATGAAGTCTAGGCCGGTTGGGGGGTGGGGTGGGCGGGGGTACTTGTGGGCCATTTATGGGCCTCTGATTTAGAGAAACCCGCTACAGTAACGTAACACCTCTGGGAAAGATCTTCAGTGAGCTCTGAGAGCAGAAGTCTGATGGGCCTGACGATGAAGTAAAAATGGGATGCAAATAATTAGGATGTGTCTCCTCAAAGATGTTTTACCATCCCGTTTTGCTTCTCATGTTTTTGTGGTGTTTTTGTGACCCCCTGAGCTTGGGTTCTCTCTGCTGTCGCCTCAGGAGGAGTTTATGAGAAAGGCTTTCTCAGACATGGCTGAATGGAATTCCTCAAGGTGCTTTTCTCCTCCAGCTTTTTCTTTTTTCTGCAGGCCTCTCCACCATTCCTCCTTACTCTCACACACTTCTTTTAAGACTCTCTGTATCTCTGTCTCTGCACGCTCTCTCTCTCGACCTGTGCATGATTTATTTTTCTTTCTTTGCAGTGACAATGTGTCACCTCAGATACCCTGTGCACCCCCCCCACACACACACACTCTCACTGAGTTATCGCGGCATGTTTGTTTTTTGTTACTTGCCTTTACAGGAAATTGTGGTAGCCATGGAAACAGAACACCTTCACCTGTTTCTGCAGTCACCATCCCCGCACTAAAACCCACAGTCGGTGACATCAGCTGCATCTTTCCAGCATGCTCTATGATGCTTTTTTGTGAAGCCACAGAGAAACCTCTGTCAAAGAGAGAGAGAGAGAGAGAGAGAGAGAGAGAGAGAGAGAGAGCGAGAGAGAGAGGACAGGGACGGTTTAGAGCTCAGAACAAATATCTCTGTACATTTAGTTTTTCTTTTTTTTTGTGCAGGTTTCTTTATAGCAATTAAAGTTTTTTGCAGGTTTGCATTCAACATTTTAGTTTTTGCAGGTTTAGGTATGACATTTTTGGATGGTTTGACTTTGCAGGTTTGCACCCAGTTGCATTTTTCATGCATGCAGAATAACAGACACAGATTTTGTATATGTAAACACTGAGGGCCTCACTGTGTGCCCTGAGTAAAGTTTGTGGTAAACAGAGAACTTTTATTGCTGTTTTCTTCCTGAAGCACTATTTTCTTTCAGCCCTGCATCCTTACATATTCATTATATGGATAGAGATAAACTTGTGCCCGTGGATGTGTTGGTCAGGTGCAGAGGTTGTGAGTTGCTGTATTGAGCATGCAAAAAAAGTTCAGCCACTCAGACCTGTAGCTGTGACGTTAGTTTTTTGGACCTTTGCACGACTTTTGTGTTTTTGCATCAGCAGCACGCATCTGTTGTTGCAGATCCACTGGACAGCCGACCCCAGACAGATGTGCAGGACGCTCACTGAAGGGATTATATTCATTTCTGTTGTCTGCAGGAAACACCCCGCAAAAGAGGGCAATTTTCAGGGAAAGTATGTGTTTGGGTCAGGAGCTGCAGTTTCCTCATGTTATTCAGGATGAGTTAAACACAAAGCAGAGTGTTTTAGTTTATACTGAAGCAGAGAGATATGTAATGTAAAGCAGGGAGGAGTGGAACCTGCTCTGTCAGCAGACCCTTCTCTGAGTAAATAAAGATTAACCAAACACAAACTCAGGGAGATGGATCTCCGTAAACTCCGACTCTTAACTGCCTTCAGTCATCTGTCAGCTTGGGTTCAAAGAAATTACGGCACTCCCTCTCTTCATACAGGTGGGTATTATTGGCCTGTCATTTACCCAGAAGGCTGTTCAGCTGGACTGTATATTTACTGTCTGACGCAGTAATGTGGATGTGCCTGTGCTGTAAATGGACCGAGACCAGAGGAGTCAGAGAAATACTTCTTCATCACACCATCAGGGTTTGGTTTAGAGCTTCATGAGCATCCACAATAAAACCAACACACTGATAATGTTGTTTTTTCTTGTTCTAATCACTCTGCATTTAAACATTATTCTGGATTTATCATCAGTAAAACCAACAACTTTCAACACAAAAGTGAAACTTTTTCTTCCTCCACGATAAAAAAAAAAAAAAATTGATTTGAGCCATCAAGGGTTAAAAAAAAAGTTGATTAACCGCCTTCTTTGCATAAAAAAACCTGCTGACACACGCCCTAACCATAGCTCCAAAACACACACACTTACGCAAACACATTCAAAGGAAAAATCCCATGGGAATCAGTGTGTGGGTGTGTGTGTTTGGTTTGGCAAATGTGATCTCTGCGTGTTCTGTACACACTGATCAGGGTGTGTGTGTGCATGTGAGCAAAATTAAAAGGAAAGAAACCGGAAGCTTCTCCAACTGCTGCCAACTGCTGATTTCTGAGAGACCTGCAAGATCTGTTCAAGGAATCGGAGTCGATCATCGTAAAAGGTCCTTCACACCCAGAGCTAATGTTTGTTATCAGCCATTCTCTAACACATTCAAATTTACTGTTTCTATTTATAACTCAACTGATCGTTGGTTTAAAAAGAAGCTCAGTGTCTCAGACATCCTTCCTCATGAGCCGCAGAACCTCACTGATTCAGAGAGAGCCCAGTTACCGTCAGTCAATGTTGAACACAGTGAATTATATCCCAAAATCATGGGACATGTTGGGCCTTTGCTCATGAACCCAACATGAAATAAAACTGATGCTGAGGTGCAAAAAACTGCAGTTCCTGGAGTGTCCACTAGGAGCTGTCTGCAGGAGCACCAAAAACCACACACACACTCATTCAAAAGACAAAAACAAACTGACCGGACAGGAAGTAAATATGTCTCTGAAGGGTTTGTTTTGGATTCATTAAGATGACAAGATTAGCCAATCAGAGGCACCGCTGATTTGACTGACAGGAGGACACTGTAGCTATTTGAAGGAGGCTGAATGCCCTCCTCTGATGGACTGACCCAAAATCAAATATAGAGTCAGCAGTACAAATATGGCGACTGCTGCTAAACAGCTTAAAACTCTGCTTCACAGAGAAATGGTCGGCTGTAGGGAAAGTCCCGGGAAAGTCAGGGACCTTCAGAGAGGTCTCTGCGATCGGACAGACGTGGTCTGATTGTGTTTTTGCAAAATGAGTGACAGACTGTCATCATTAAAACTAATATTTTATCTAAGGCAATAACAGGTGGATTCAGGTTGGTTAAACGAGGTAATGCTGGTGATACTGCAGCCATGCTAGCTGGAGCTGATGTCATAACACCACGACACTCTATTACTCAGATGTAGACGAGCACAGATAAGAAAATACAGATGTTGATAAAGTTGTTGCATTGAACTGGTGGACATCCAGTCACCTGGAGTAATGACTGACCAGCACAGGTATGAGGACCTGCAGGAGGACTGGCTGGTGGTGCTAGCTCTGCGAATGGTAGAAAAGCAAGACTGCTCATCTGTAAATGATGAGTTAGGCTTTATTCTGACAGTTTCTGTGTTTTCCTTTAAGTCAGAAATTTGATTTTCATTTAAACATTTTCCAGATTTTTATACTACCGTGTTTTTAAAATTGTCGTCTGCTCATTTTGATCAGAGTGCAGCTTCTTCTTCTTCTGCCTCATCATTTAAACTGTAGAAAATAATCGCCTTAGATCAGTCGTGATGATCCTTCCTCAGGGATCTAAAACCGATCCCTGACACCAGACCAGATCATCCCATCAGTCAACAGTCTGGATTCTGGTAAATGTGGTCTCTGCTTGGAGCTTCAAAGAGTCACTAACTGAAGACATTAGACTAAGATGTCTTCTCTCATGAAGTAAAATTTTATTTTATGGGTTTAAATGTCATCAGGGTGTGTGTCAGAACCAGAACCAGTGGCTGCAACCCGTCTGCCCTCCACAGATGTAAACCTTATTAGCCAGGTCTGTATAAAGAGTGTGATCTTTGTCCTTAACTGTAGACCGCACCCCCCGGTCAGTGTCTCACTGACAGCTCTGTGGCTCTGTAAACAGCGTCCTGCCCTCTTTCATTGTTCCTCATGGGAAAGTATTTCAGCTCAGAGTGAATCATACCGCCAGAGAGAGAGAGAGATAGAGAGAGAGAAGGAAAGAGCAAGAGACTCAGATCAGAAACAGATCTGAACCTTTACTGACCGGTCTGATGTCAGCTGGCAGGGCCCGGTGTTGGTGCCTGTTAAAATACCAGAGGAGGGACCTCTGACTCATCCTGGAGTAAAGAGCATCACAGCAGCATGGAAAAGGAAACGTAATCCCAGGGACAGAGAAACCATTTCATTTTAGGGAATAATAAAAAGGATAAGACGTAATGGATACAGAGATGTACTAGGTACCAAAATGTCCGCAATACCCAACTTTATATTCAACTTCAATATATGTATGGGGCTTAAAATCAAGTCATTTTGAGTTATAAAGGAAAAACCACATTTTGGGGCGGACATCTTGGATTTTGGGGCCGCCATCTTGGAATTTTGCATGGCTAACGTTATTTTTGAAAAGAGTGGGGTTTGAAGAGTATATGTACCAAATTTCATGCTTGTATAACAAAGTGAACGATTATTTCCTTATCTGCTCAGCTAAAACCCAGAAATACAGAGAGCTTTTTGGCTTCAAGTTAGTATACAGGTGGAAGGCAGAACCAAGTTGTCTATAGTATATACAGTCTATGGTCAACACCTTAGTGGATCTATTTCAGATCTGATTGTAGGAGGTAGTCTATACCCATTGACAATACGATTGATGCCACATAGAAACATATTATATTCGGTTGATAAACTTGATTATTATTATGTTATGTTATGTTATGTTCTGGGCAAGCGCTGAAGTATGTATGGTCACATAATAACTTAATAAAATAGGAAACTCAGAAGTTATGACCAAAACACAACTACTTTGGCAAACAAGCAGAAAAATTCACTCACACCTTTAGAGGTAGAGAGGCTTTTTATCGTAGGAGCTAATCAATCCGATTTAGCTGAGCCCGTGTCAACACGAATTAAACGTGGATCGCTTTTTAGAGGTAGAGAGGCTTTTTATCGTAGGAGCTAATCAATCCGATTTAGCTGAGCCCGTGTCAACACGAATTAAACGTGGATCGCTTTTTAATCGTACTAAGAAAAATTTTGCACGTGAATGCAGCTACAGATACACAGACCTGCCTCCCCTCCTCTCTCCTCCTGCTCCTCTGGTTCGGTGGAAGTACAGCAGGTATAAACTCGGTGTGTGGATGTGTGTGAGAACTCCTCAGGGGAGTGTATCTGGGTGTTGGTGAATCCCACGATCCTCTTGGAGCAGAATCAATTTCACAACCTCAAAGATCGAGTTTCATCTCTCTCACATTAGTTGACACACATACCGATAATATCTTGTTCTCGGTGTTTCACGTGCACTCTCTCTTTCTCTCTCTCCCTGTGTTTCCACTTTTTCTCAGTCCATGTCCAAACGTTCAGTTTGCAGATAACTTGTGGACCTCTGCGTAACAGGTAGGAACCTGCATATGGGTTGTGCACACTCTGTTAATCTCCCTGGGGCTTTACTGTACAGCTTTATTGCTGCTTTCATGGGAAGCATGCCTTTGATTCATCATCTTCGACATTGCACAACTTCATTGTCGAGCTGTAACAGTTCAGACACAAACATCTCAAGCGGATGGACGAGTTTGAGCCCTGAGCTAACAAACCGATCGGTCAATCAATCAATCAATCAATCAGATATAAGCGCCTGTGTAACAGCATAAATCGGATCATGGAGGGCTTTAGGATTAGCAGAAGAGTGGAATGGATGTAAAAGTTTGAGTAACTCCAGATTTTGACCTTTTCTGCTTTACTTAGAAACTTTTTGTTGTGTTTACTCCACACGTGAACTTGTTCCCATTGTTTTATACATAACTTGGTTGATTCACTTGTGTAAATCACTTTGTTTGCGCATCAAATCTCAAGATTCAAATTAAAGCAGGAGGGTTTCTTAACGTCATCTGTGTCTGTTTCTGAGTTAAGGTTGACTATATTGTGAGAATTTGTCATGTTTTCACATTTTGCCAGATCATCCAACCTCCAGTCGGTTACCATAGAAACAAGTGGTACCCTTAAGCTCTGGATAGCTGCACACCGTCACTATGGGATGGTCCAGATAACCAAACCTCCACTGCTCTGCTCTGAAAAACTTCATGGGAAGATCTCAGGGTTTGTTGGCCGTAGCAGCAGCTGGATTCAGACTTTGTAATGATCAGTCTGAAAATTTGAACTGGTCTGTCAGCAGCCTTTTTAAAATCACGTCTTTGTGTGGAGAAACAGAAAAACAAACATGCATGCAATTAAAACTGCTAAAGTAGGAGACAAAATTACTTGGGTTTCTGGTTAACAACAAAAAGACCTTTTCAAAATTCACCTTTTTAATTTTGGTCCATTTGAACAGACCAAATAGATTATATAGATTACCTGTAATTCAGGTAACAGGTAACAGACTGAACAAAACGTAATTAAAAAAAACTCCACGTAAGGCGTGGACCACGAAAGGCCAAATCAAAGAGTAAAAACAGACTCAGCTGATTTCTCTGTGAAGAACAAATGACCTCTGAAGAAGTGAGAGTCTAACATTAGAGCTTTAAGAACATTAAGAAGGTCTGTAGACAATTGAGAGATCTCTGCAGAGAGAAGCGTTTAGTCTCATTCAAATATTGACTGTATTACAAACTGCAGATGATGACGGATCAGGAGTCAGAGCAGTTTAAATCCTGGAAAAAAGAAAAAAACACTTCTTAATATTTAAACTTCATGACCTTTAGAAAGAGAGAGACCTGCTGTGCAAGCTCAACACACACACACACACACACACTAACAAATGCCAGATCGTCTTGTTTCCTTATATGGTAGTTCCTGTGACCCACTGCACTGTAACACGTGAGGGTTTAAAAACCGTTTCTCCAAGCCTGCAAGATCATATTTCAGCGTGCGCACACACACACACACACACACACACACACACACACACACACACACACTGACAGACGTGCATGTAACAGCTGCTGTAAGCCAAGACACTTCTCTGGAAATGAGGTAAGGAGAGAAGACGAGAAAGAGGGAAGGAAGTGTGCAAGGAGAGAGTGAAGGAAGGAAGGGAGGGAGGGAGGTAGATAAAAAAGAGGAAGTGTTCAAAGAAAGAAAGAAAGGATGAATGGATGAATGGATAGAGAGGAAGTTGGCCAGGTGTATTTTTGACTTTATCTGGAGAGCGTGCGGGTCGTTCCTGTCTTTGAACATTACACATAGATATAGATGAGTCAGACTGCACACACTTACACTGCTCTGGATACTGAGCAGTTTTATTCTCTTTTTTAGATACTTTGTCTGTTTGATTGAAACAGCTGGAAAGATTTCCTGCTGCAGTGATATGAAAGTGCATCGGCCATATTGGTAGGGTCAGGACCACCAAATACAAAACTATTGTTTTAATATTCAGAGGTCATGTTTACTTACATAACAGCCTGTCTGTCAGGTTTGTTACCGGGCAGATGATGTTATGATGAAGATGAAGAAGATGATGGAGACCTGCTCTCAGTATTAAACAGTGTCTGGAGGTCAGGAGGTCAAAGACTTTACACAGCAGCCCTGACAGGTTTACGGTGGCGAACAGGGTCATCCACACTTTGTCACACAGACTCCTTTGAGACCCTCCTACAGACAGCAGAGACCAAAACCAGGACAGACGTACAGGATCACACTGTTAGTGTTAAAACTCTGAATGAAGCAATTAGGATTGGATTAGCAAGTTGGGATTTGTACAGGTAAAGGACATCACAGGTAAACTGTACTGATGTTTGTGTGCACTGCTCCTTTAATCTTTAATAGATCTGCTGGTGGTCGTCCTGTCAGTCATTGTACAGCGTCATTTATACTTGTCAGATTTTGGGGTCAGTTTGAGTCAAACTTTATAAAATGACTTAGGACAGTGTCAGTATCAAGGTCCTCTCCGTCAGCCTCATTTCCTTAATCACGTGCATGCTGATCCATAAGAACCACATGACCCACAAACCTCCAGAGCTCTACAGTCAGTCCTGGATTTTCTCAATTGTCCCTGGTTTATTTCCAGCCTGGGTTGTAAAAATTCCAGACATTTTCAGCAGAACTGTACCTCTGACTGTAAAACCGCTAAACTCAGAGAATGTGTGAAACAAGTTGTAACACAATTTCGCGTGACTTGGGGTCACTGCAGCCGCCTTTTACAGGAGGGGGTGGAAGGACAGAGCGGTTTGGAGTAGTTTCATGAACAGATCCTTAGTGTGTTTGGAAAAATGAACTCGTGTGTGTGTGTTTGCTTCAGTACAGACAAAAAAAACAAACAGGCTGCAGATAAGGAGAACTGGATCTGGAGGAAGACTGAGGAGTCAAGTTTGTCTCCACAATAGCGACAAGTATAACAACCCAGAGTCCCTTGTTCATAGAATGTTTGTACACCACAGACCTGCAAAAGGTGTAAAAAGTGAAATAGCTCTGAATTATAAATCTATGCGCACACACCAACACGCAACACTTCCTGTAAAAATCACAATCCACGTCTGGATGTGTGCATTTTGGTTCATCCTCTGCACACCGATATCCATCCATAAATAAATGGCCAGTGAAGAAAAGTACACAAATACATCAGCGATTTGGTTTTGGTTAATCACAGTGAGAGCCGACAGCATGATGGGAAAATGAAGTTTCCAGCAGAAGTCATGGTGCCTGTGATCAGAATCGAGGACAGAGAGCATGCTCGCAGCAGCAGGAAGGTCAGAATCAAAATAAAAATGTGACACCGTGTCGCTGCAGCGTTCACGTCGTCCTTCAGCAACATCAATGCATCCATCAATCATCGTTATAAATGATTCATTCTGCAGGGTTCATATGTTTAAAGGACACACACTGAGTTTTACATCAAGCTGCAGTGTTCATGTTCTTCTCTATGATATTATCTGATGTAAGTTTGACATGTGACACAAGTTTGGATGTTTTTATTCATGTCTGAAAATAAGTTAAGTAAACAAGTGAGCCTGTGTTTGCAGCCGAACCGTCTTTGGTTTTACGTGAAGTTAGTTTGTGTTTGATTTTCCTGGATACAGGTGGGGCATCCAGAGATTTCTACCTCCTCCTCGGTCACATCTTCTGTTAACATCATATTCACTTCCACTGCTACGCCCATGACACCCAGCGTTACCTCTCCACCAAACCTGACCACTCACTTCCACGGTCTTCTCTGACCAACTGCCTGCTAAAAATAAAACTCTGGTTCAACTCAAACTTCCTCAAATTTGACAGCAATAAAACTGAACCTCTTTTAATTGGCACAAAATTTACAGTAAACAAACTTCATAACTTCTCCATCAATAACTTGTCTATCTGATCGCCCACCCTTCCCCTCAGGTTCAGAGTCTGGGTGTCATCCTTGATAGTACCCTCACTTCGATATCAACCACGTCACCCGGTCTGCCTAATTAAACCTACGTAATATTACCCACCTCCATCCTTCACTCACTCCTCACACCACTGCTGTTCTCGTCACCCCCCGTCTGGACTTTTATAACTCACTTCTGTTTGGCCCCCCAATACAAACCCTCCATAAACTATAAGAGGTTCAATATTCAGCCGCTTGTTTCATCACATGCACTGCCTCCTTCCACCACATCACACCCATCCTACAACAGCTCCACTGACTCCCCATCACATCGACTATGAATGACTTCTCCTGGTAAGATACCTTGCCCCTCCATATCTCTAAGACCTCCTCCGGTCCGCACCCTCAAATCTTCCTCCTCCTCCATCCAACTCACTGCCCCTCCACTCACTTTGTTACCATGGGGACAGATCTGACACTCCCTCCCACCTGACCTCCGTAGGATCGACTCACTTGTGAACTTCCTAACTTTAGGTCTAACCATTGCCTACACTCAGGAGGGAGAAGCTGTGAAGGACAGCTTATCTGAGTGACAGAGGATCTACTCACAGATGGAGAGGGGAGAGGAGAAAAGAGGAGAGGAGAGGAGAGGAAAGAAAAGGAAAGGAATGGAGAGGAGAGGAGAGAAAAGAAAAGAAAAGGAAAGGAATGGAGAGGAGAGGAGAGAAGAGGAAAGAAAAGGAAAGGAATGGAGAGGAGATGAGAGGATTGGAGAGGAGAGGAACAAAGAGGAGAGAAGAGGAAAGGAGAGGGGTAGAGGAAGCAGGAGAGGAGAGGAGAAGAAAGGAGAGGAAAGGAAATGAAACGGAAGCAAAGGAGAGGAGAGGAGAGGAAAGGAAAATGAAACAGAAGCAAAGGAGAGGAGAGGAAAGGAAATGAAACAGAAGCAAAGCAGAAGAGAGGAAAGGAGAGGAGAGGGGAAGAGAGGAGAGGAAAGGAAATGAAACAGAAGCAAAGGAGAGGACAGGATAGGGGAGGAAAGCAGAGGAGGAATCAGGAGAGGAGAGGAGAGGAGAAGAAGTGAGGAGAGGAATGGAGAGGAGAGAAGAGGGGAAGGGAGGAGAGGAAAGGAGAGGGGAGAAGAGGAAAGGAAAGGAAAGGAGAGGAGGGGGGAAGAGGAGAAGAGGATAGGAAACAGGAGGGGAGATGTAGAGGGGGAGAAGAAGCAGGAGAGGAGAGGAGGGAGAGGGATGTGGGGATGGATGCTGCAGAGGAACACCGCGCTCTCTGCTCATCAATCAAATGTCAAAAACAGCAATGCTTGCAACACTCACAGTCATTCTTGCAGATCCTGCAGTAAATGTTAACATTCAGTGACATGCAGAAGGTACGGAGAGAAACAATTAGCAAGACAGCAGCATCTAAAACACATACTTAGACACACACACATACTCAGACAAACACACACGTACAATTCCACAATTTCCCAGTTTGGGATCAATAAAGAATAAAGTGATTCTGATTCTGACACAAACATGCATGCGCGCACACACGCATAAACACACACACACACACACACACACTTGCTCCCTCTGGTCATGTGACCTCTCAGCTGCTCCTCTGAGGTGGTCTGCAGGAATCTGAATGTCAGCAGTTTTCAAACAGCAGCAGCTCCTCAGAGGGCGGCTGTAAATCTGAAACTGTGTTGAAACTCATGATTACAATAAAGATAATAAGGAGCATATGTGTTTGGTCTTTCCTCATCTCTCTGTCTCTATTCTCAAATCTTAAGCTCATCAAACTCTCAGTAAGTCACAGAGGAGCATCCACACTGAGATCTCTGACATTTTAACACGTTTTTATTCTCTTTTTGCTTCATTTCAATTTTTTTTTATGTGTTTCAGCATTTGTTTCAGTTTTATTCTGGTGTGTGGTTTTAGGTAGAGGAAGAGGTATTATGAATTAAAAAATTCAAAACAGCACAACATTAAAATCAGAAACGATGCGACTCTGAACTCCACGAGCCAAAGCAGATCAGAGATCAGTGTCATCATTGTGACGAAGCTGTCTGAGTGAAGTCCAGTTTCTGCAGGTTTGTCTTGCTGATGACTACTTTCATTTTAGTTTTTGCAGATTTATTCAAAAACATTTCTGTGTTTGCTGTTTATGATTTTCAGTTTTTGCCAGTTTGTCTTTATGAATGTTCATTTTTTAAAGTTAGTTTAAAGTTAATTTCACTGATCCAAAAATGAATTATATTTATAAAAATGTCCCTCTGATTCCTTAGTTTGTAGATTTACTGTGGTAGATAAATCTGATCATCTTTTTTATCTGAAACAAAGGGATTTCATTATTGTCTAATTAAATTATAAATATTCTTAAAAGTGACACTTGGCATGATACTTTATTTAAACTTTTTTAAACTGTGAACCTTTAATCCTTATATTATTTTTGACTTTAATCCCCGGGAATATCAAATCAAATCAAATTTTATTTATATAGCGCCAATTCACAACAGTTGTCATCTCAAGACGCTTTTCAAAGAACAAGAGCAGGTCTAGCACACTCTCATTGTTTGATGATCAAGAACCAACCTTAGATGCGTTTTGGCCCATCTCAACTAACATGAGTAGCAGTGGCAAGGACCAGCATCATGTTAGACAGCCACCATGCCGAATAGTCAGCAGGTGCAAAAATCAGGCTTAATCTTTAGATGTATAGTTTTATAGTCTGAATATTTGTTTTTTTTATCCTCCTTCTCACCCACAAAGCACTCCACAACGTGCAAGATCTTCTCCACCCCTACATCCCCCCCTAACCCTCCACTCCGCCAACCTCCTCACAGTTCCCTCGACCAAACACCGAACCTGGGGGGACAGAGCCTTCTCAGTCGCCGCCCCGACCCTCTGGAACTCACTCCCACTGGACCTCAGAAACTGCATCGACCTTAGCAGATTCAAGACCCATCTCAAAACCCACCTTTTCGGCACTGCCTTTCATACTTCATAGTCCCCCCCCCCTACTATTTACTATGACTGTCATATGTAAATAAATTTTTCTTGGTAAGGATCTTGATAAGTTTCAGTCTATAAGTGTGCGGGAACCCTGGACAAGGTCCTGAGCAGACAGAGTCTGAGCGGAGGCTGGACTGGGTTGCCCGGGTGGTCCGGTCCGACAGGAGCTGCAGTTACTGATGTTTTCACAGCATCGACTCTGAGGACAGAATATTCTCCTGAGCATATCCCACCCACTGAGAGGAGCCATGATAGAGACATAATCAGCCGCGCAGTTCTTGAGTCCTCTGTCTTGCAGTCTGGGCTCAACACTGTTTATTATTCACAGAAATATCTGAAGCACAAACTTCAGGAAGTTGAATTGATTTATAACTTTTCTGTTTCATGACTGGGAGTCTGTGCTGCCCCTGTTTCATTCTCAGATCTGAAGGTCTTTGTTTGGAGATGTTTTATGTCTGTATGTGTGAAGGACTAATAAACGCCATGACTGCTGCTAATGGAGATCTTAATGCAGGAAGAAGACACAAAGAGGGGAATCATGCGTATCAAATCTGCTCTGTTTCTCACAGTAGGGGGGGACAGGATTCAGTCTGTGTCCAGCCGTCCTCAGTGTGTCTGAGGAAAGAGGGCTGTTCATGCTAATTAAGCTTTTCATGAACTGAGTTAGAGAGAAACAGGAGGAGACAGAGAGATGAATCAGTGCAGCCTGAGACCAGCGGCAGCAGCAGCTTTAAAGAGAATATAAATTAAGTTTGGAGCCTGACTCTGATCTTATTTTACAGTGAAGACCCTTCAGAGTAGCTCCAGAAGGACTCGCTCAGACTTTGAACGTGTGCTCTCAGACTCTGCATCAGTCAGCGATTTAGGTTAGGATTAGGAAACTACATTTCAGGGCAGGAAACCTCCGAACATCATTCTTCTATAGTTGTTATCACAGAAGTCAGACTGTAGGAGCTGGCGTCAAATACGGTGAATAATAAGCTGCCTCCAGTACAACAATGAAACCAGTGCCCCAGTATCAATGCAGAGAGCAGGACTTCAGCGACCAGTGAAGTCAGTATTTGGTGGGCGGGGCTTAAGTGGAGGCAGAAAACTTTTAAACTTAGTAAACAGCATTTCCTCCTGCTTCTCCTAATCATGTATTCAGGATTATAGAGCAGTCTAATGGATTGACTGGACGTTTTGTTATTAAATTATTTGTATGTCATACTATCATATATGTACATCACTGCATGTACCAAAATCTAACTCTTTAACAGGAGCAAGGCCAAGCAAGCAAGGTTTGGTATGAAGCACTCAAACTGGACTACTTGGGGTCATTAGAGGTCAAAGGTGACTAGTCTTTATAACCTGGTCTGAGTACGCCCCACTTAGCACAGATGAATCTCAGTAACTTCATGTAAAGACGAGAGACAAAGATGATTGTAAAATGTCTCAGATTATGAGTCCTCCTCAGCAATATGAGGTGGAGACTAAATACTCCCTCAGTGCTGCAGAGAGAGACATGTCTGGACAAGAGCCCAGGGGGCAAGCAAGTGAGCGAGAGAGACAGAGGCAGAGGTGACCAGAGGACAGGGAGACAGGAACAACTGTGGATGAGCCCTCATTGTTCAGCCTGTGCGTGCATGTGTGTGTGTGATTCTGTCACACTAACACACATAAACAGAGACACAATCTGACTGAGTGATCTAGAACAAAAGAGTCAGCAGTGCTGTTTCACTGACCTGCTGATGCTCTGAGATGACCCTGCTGAGAGAGAGGGGGAGAGAGTGAGAGAGAGAGAGAGAGAGAGAGAGAGAGAGAGAGAGAGAGAGAGAGAGAGGCAGCAGATCAAACATCCCTGTTTACTTTAACATCCGTGTTTTAATCAGAGTGGCTGATGTCACTGTGGACATTTGTGCCACCCATTGTTGTCGGGGTCAAAGGGTGATCAGTGTTTACACCTGGATCATCATGACATTCATTATATTGTTATACAGGACTCACCTGTATGGAATGCTGAGAGGCTGGATTAGTGGGACACACTAACCCAGTTTATCAGTGATGACCCAGATTAAGGCCAGTTTGTAAAATCATTAAAAATATGAACACACTCTGAGTCATTTTGGTCACTAATACGTAGTTTTCCTAACTAACAGACGAGGTTATTAAGACTTCAAAAGATTCAAGAGTACAGGTTCAACTCTAAATGTTGTCAATAGGGGACAAGTCAGGACTGCATCAGTCCAGTTTCTCAGCAGGACTCTTCTCCTACAGAGCCATGCTGTTGTAATCCCTGTTGACAAAATGTGGTTTGGGATCATATAAAGATCTTCCCTGAAAAAGTCTTTGTCTGGATGAAAGCAGATGTTGCTCCTTAACCTGGAGAATTAGTTTAAAACTGAGGATGCAGCAGGGGGAAATGTCCCAAGTAAGTCCAGTTGTCCTTATCAAAAGAGTGTTAGATTTTGACTCATCTGAGCTCAGGACAGTTCATGGACAAGTGATAATAAGTCCATGCGGTGACTCCAACTATAGAGTCCTGATGTTCCTAAAGCTGTAGATATTGTTCAGCATTCACAGATGTGGAAGATACCCAGGACATGGACATGATAGAGACAATGAGTTTGGATTAAATCTTTACTGGACTCTTTGATCAGTGACACATCCATTTGTTCTTAGTATATGATGTGATTAGCAAAGACAGCTTTATCCTCAGGGGGCGACAAATTCAACACAAACGGAAAGTTCCTGACTAGACCTTTAAATTTCTATCATATATTTCACAATCTATCATCTGTGTTGTTGCGTATCTATCAGTGAGCTGTGAAATGAGCTGGAGCACAGTGATAACAGATGCTGATCTTTGTAAACACATCTAGTAATGCAACTGGACACATCATCAGTGATGTTCCTGGATTTATTGGGTGTTTTGGGTCTTTCAACATCATACACCCTCATCCAGGTGACCCAGCCGGGGCTGATCAGGCCCCGGCTTGTGTCCAGATGGCACTCTAGCTACCACAACCCCATGGTTCTCCTCTCTTGAGCCACAGCCATCTTGAGGCCCTCTCTGCCGCTTCAGTGGTATTGCGGATGGCTCTCCTCTTCTGTTGTCCAACGATGCCTAGACAACCCAGTGCGCTGGCGAAGGACCGGGCCACAAAGCCCCTGCAGCCAACCTCCACTGGAAGGCACTTCACCCTCCATCCTGATTGCTGACAGTCATTGACCAGTCCCGTGTACTTGGAGAGCTTCCTCTCAAAGGCTTCTTCCAGGCAGTCTTCCCACGGGACGGTCAGTTCCAGCAATATCACCTGCTTGGTGGTCTCTGACACAAGGACAATGTCAGGACGGAGGGTGGTGACTGCAATATGGCTAGGGAACTTCAGTTGATGTTCAAGGTCCACTAGCAGCTGCCAGTCTCTTACAGAGGTCAGGATGCCTGCTGGTACCCTTTTGGCTGTGGCACCCTGCTCCCCAGCCCTGACAAAAGCGATGGTGTTCATAGGGGGGCGGCACTGCTTTGCCCATGCCAGTTCTGTGCTGATGGCTTCAGCGATGGTCTTCAGGACTTGGTCATGCCTCCACCGGTAGCGCCCTTCTCCTAATGCTGTAATGCAGCTGCTTAGGACGTGTTCTAAGGTGCCTCTCTTTGAAACACAATGGGCAAGCGGGTGACTCTGCTAAACCCCATGTGTGCAGGTTCGATGGACTGGGCAACACATCGTACACTGCCTGGATGAGAAATCTGATGCGGGGAGGCTCAGCTTTCCAGATCTCAGTCCAGGTCACTTTCCTCTCAAGCGCATTTTCCCATCTTGTCCAGGCCCCCTGTTGTCTCATGTCCACTGCTTTGCAGGATCTTGTTTCCTCCACAGCAGCTCCCACCTCCTCTTGGACCAGGCGCCTTCTCTCCTTCCCCCTGGTGTTGATTTGGGGAGTTGACAAGGAACCTAAGCCAGCTCAGCCCCGTGTAACCACTCCCACCAAAGCCCTGTGGCGCAGCCTAGCTTCAGCCGTTTGTATGGCGTCTTCCGCATTCCACTTTCTGCCCGCCCTCACTTGGATCCCAGCATTAGCCACCTTTGGATCCCTGGAGTCCCTGTACAGCACCACCTCTCTAGCTATTGTTACCTTGAACTCCTCCTCCAAGGATTTAAAGGGCAGCTGCAGTTTGTTATTGCGCCCATAGAGTGCGATTCTACTCAAGCTCTTGGGTAACCCCAGCCATCTCTGCAGGTGGTTGCTAACTTTCCTTTCCAAGGTCTGTGGATAGTGGGACAGCATAGACAAGACCCATGCCTTGAATTTTCCAGGTAGACCGGACTTGGCCACGGACTTGAGCAAGCCATCCAACTCAGCACAAGCTGTGTGGATAGATGTTGAGTCTTTGAGAGAGCTGTCAAAGACCTTGCCCAGACTCTTGACTGGCTTCTCTGTGATTGTTGGGATGACTGTGCCTGCGATGTTGAACCTGTACTTGTCCTCTACCTTTCCCTTTCCTCAGTACCATGCACCTACATTTGGCGGGTTTGAAGCTCATTCAGGCCCACACCATCATCCTCTCCAGGCCGTTCAGAATCCACCGACATCCTGGGACTGATTCTGTTGTGACTGTAAGGTCATCCATGAAGGCCCTAATGGGTGGCTGCTGTTGTCCAGAGCTCATAAGGGGTCCTCGGCACTCTGGCTCAGCAGACTTGGTGAGCATATTCATGGCCAAGGAGAATAGCATCACTGAGATGGTACACCCCTGTGATGATGCCAATCTCTACCTTGTGCCAACTGGATGGAGTTGCTCCCGAAGAGACCCTCATGCTGAAGTTGTTGTAGTAGTCAGCAATGAGGTCTCTACATCTGCTAGGGACGTGATTTTTTACCAGAGTGAGCTGGACTAACTTATGGGGGATGGAGCCGAATGCATTGGCCAGATCAAGCCATAACACTGACAGGTTGCCCCTCTTTTCTCTGGCTTCTCGGATGAGCTGCGTCACCACACCTGTATGCTCCACACAGCCTGGCATCCCGGAAATGCTACCTTTCTGGACTGATGTGTCGATGTAAGTGATAGGTAGGAGCACAGTCTCTTGGAGATGGCGCTGAAGAAGATCTTTGATTCAATGCACAGGAGGGAGATGATGCAGAACTGGTCAAGCCGTATGGACCCTTCCTCCTTTGGAATCCATACCCCTTCAGCCGTTCTCTATTGCTCTGGGATCTTTCCCTTTCTCCAGAAGAATCTTAGGATTTTCCACAGACGCAGTAGCAGTTTGGGACAGTTCTTGTACACTTTGTATGAAGTGCCACTTGGTCCTGGAGCAGAGCATGCTCTGGCTTTATGGACAACCTCTTTGATTTCCACCAGCTTCAGCTCTGACATGTCAAGCTGCACCTCAGGTTCAGGGGGATCGATGAGGATGTTGCACTCACCCAGCTCCATCTCTCTTCTGGGGTCACTGAACATCTGAGAGAGGTGTTCGTTGATGATGATTGTTATTAAGGCTTGCAGCTTTCGGTCTGCCTCTCCCTTTGACACAGATTCCAACATCATTGTCAAACTGCTTCTACAGTGAAGTCATGGTAGCTGCCGGCCACTTAATCCGCCTCTGTTCTGACTGGGTGCTCGAGGAGTGCGATGACAACACCTGGAGGTTCCGAGCACTGTGGGGTGACTCCAGGCAAGGCCCCTCCTGCATCTCACCAGGTGGAACACCTGTGCGTTGTGTTGCTCCTGCTTCCCTCAAACACTTCATCTTCGCTTGGTGGATTTTCAAGCCGTGCAAGTTCTTGCAAACTTTTCCACAAGTACACTGTGAGCTCATAGTCATTTGTCCATTGCCTTGGTCTGTTGCTATTGTAGCCGTCCAGTTGGGGTGCTCATCCTTCCCCCCTCTCGGGCACCCCTAGGGGTATCTCTCCATTGGATACGTCGCAACATAATTGGGTGTCCTCCTCACGGTGAACACAGATTGGGTTGCCAGCCTGCTCTTCCCCGGTTGCCGTCTCTGTCTCTCCAGTAGTCACCACACTATTTGTGGTTGTCATCCAGTCTTTCCTGGCTGTCACTGATTTGTCAGGGTAGTCATTAAGGTTTTTCCTGTGAGATTATGGTCTTATATCAATATGAGTCTTGTTGTCCCTGCTCTTGTTAAAATCTTTAAGCTCCATCCTTCACATTCCATCGGTGTCAGAGCATTAATCTGTCAGAGGGAGACGATAAAAGAGTTCCTGATGAAGCCGACAGACAGCCAAACAGTGAAAGTCACTTTTTACTACAGGAAGTGTTACTCAACCTGACCAACAGTCAGACTGAAACCAGCTCACACACATGCACAAACACACAGCTCTGGTTACAGTCATTATGAAACTGGCCCAATAATCCCAGTTTGTTAGGTCTGAATCAGAACCACAGACCTCTGCTAACAACAACAGCAGCTAAACCATGATGGTCAACCACAGGGAGAAAGTCTGAGAGATTAGAGCTGCAGCAGGTGAATCATCCTGACTGACCTTTCAGGGGTTTAGTCATCCTGATGCTTTATAACAACCAAATACATACATTCATGAAACATCTGAAGAAGAACTGAGCAGGAAAAACACTGCAGGAGCTAAAACCTGAACTGCTGCATCTGATCACAGAAACAGAGTCTGCAGACTTTACCAGAGCAGTAGAATAAAGCATCATTAGCTCTTCAGCCTGCAGCAAGGTGTTCAGCGTCACAGCTTCAAAGTCCTGGAGTGAATGAATGGAGGGTGTGTCTGAGAAATGGTTTGGCCGACTTTCCTTGGTTAAACAAAGATTAATCTCTAAACCCAAAGAGCCTCTGAAAACACCAGCGTAACCTTCCAACCACCTCCAGCTTACAATAGTATGACTGTTAATGTTTTACGACGTTACATAATGAAACTTACAGAATCACAATGCAGAGTGTGTGAGGGATCATTTCCAGAGGAAACATATTTTTAAACCTTTTCAGGCTTCTGCCAACCACTACAGCAACGACCCAGGACCTGAAGGGCTCTTCAAACATCACCTCTCTGAAACTCCGAAAACTTCTTCAAACACTTTTACATGTACAGCACACACCTAAAAACTGAGGAGTCCAAATCTGTCCACACAGTTTTTCTGTCTGATAGAGAAAAACAGGTTCATTTTAGAGAGAAGTCTTTTTGTTTTTGCTTCAAAGATACAGGGGGTATCTGGGGTAATGACTCCCAGTTACATTAACACCTGTTCAAATATATTTGCTTTTTCCTCTTCTTTTACCTGTTCTATCCATCTATGCACTGTCTCTGTGTCCATACTCTGTTGTTAGGTCTCATTAAGTCTCATGATGCTCCAGATGCAGATTAACCTACACAGAAACATAATTAAACTTTGTTCTGACCCCCTAATTAAGGAGTCTGTCAGCTTTAAGCATTTCCACACATATAGATTATACCGGTATCTATGCATGTATCTATACATCTATACAACTACAGTGTGTGTGTGTGTGGGTGTGTGCGCGTGCGCGCGTGTGTGTGTGTAGATATATGATACATAGGTTAGATTAGATTAGATTAGATTAGACAGAATTTTATTGACCCTTTGAGAAGGTTCCCATGGGAAAATTAGAATTAGAATGGATTAGATAATCAATTAAACTGAGGTTAGTTTAACAAATTTTAATCTAAAATATCTAAAAAAATTTATGATCTTTATTTTAATCACACACTGAATGAAATGTTCAGATTATTTGCTGTTCTTCAGTGAATAAAACTGAAGTAAATCCAGTAATTCCATAAAAACAACATAACTTTAAGTAGGAGATCATTTACAGCTCACAGATGATGTTTTTATGCATTTCTGAAATATCAAAAGCCACAAGTTTTCTGTCTTTCTATGAGGTATATATCATATTTCTTAAAACACACAAGGTAGTTAAAAAATCCACCCTTTCACAGGTTCATTAAAATGACTGCAATACTGGATTTGTGTGTCAGGAGGTTTGATTTTGTAATGAAACACCTGAAGATCAAACAGACAGGAACATGAAACACACCTTAAAGAGTGAATCAACTCAGAGGAGTCTGGGCTCTGTGTTTGGACGGGACACTGACCTTTGACTGACCTGTACCCCTGTTTACACACTGACAGGTGAGCTGTTATCCAAATGTCTGAGTCATATTTGAAGTGATTGATCTGAAGCAGTATTTCACTGAT
Organism: Xyrichtys novacula; assembly: GCA_962446985.1. Classification (NCBI taxonomy): domain Eukaryota; kingdom Metazoa; phylum Chordata; class Actinopteri; order Labriformes; family Labridae; genus Xyrichtys; species Xyrichtys novacula. The sequence continues at coordinate 15,231,392 of OY660865.1, forward strand.
AACTGTTGCTCCTCCTCTCCTCTAACTGTGAGCAGGATTCGTTGTTCCTGATGATTTGCATTCAGACGTGTAGAGACTTCAGGTAGTAAATATCAGAGGAACAGTCCGTTAATGCCAGCACAGTTGATTTAATGCTCTATAATCAGTCCACACCTACTTTGACAAATATGGAAATCCACATCCAGTTCACAAAGCCGATCAACACACAGCTGTTAACTGTCATTTTTATCTCCTGACAGAACAGAGCAGGAACAGGACATACATATATGGGCGCAGCTGTTGCGGAGAACTGCATATTAGAAATGAAGTTGAACATCATTACAAAAAATAATTTTCCAACCATTTCCTACAACAGTACGAATGTATGATTATGATTATGATTATCGGGATACCACAATAACCAAAAAAACACAATACTGACCAAAAACTGATGAAAGCAGCATAATCAAGCAGATCAGAGTAACAAAAAAAACTTAATAAACTTACACAAAACTGTCTGACCTTCATGTTATCATCTGTTTCTGATTTTGTTAAAAGCTGTTTTTTATCCATTTAATCGTCATTGTGACTGAAACTTCTGAAAGAAGACTCCGCCCCATAATCGGCCGATCACTACTTTTATTTTGACAGGTATTAATGACAGATGGTGGTATGAAGAGCTACACGTCTGCATACAAATTGCACATTGCTGAACAAGGGGTCGACGCTCAGTGTGACATAGTGATTAGTTTAATTCCTACTCACTTTATCAGACTGGCGGCTGCATGACGATAAACTCCAGGTGTAAATTCTAGTGAAATAGTGTCATTACTGTTGTCAGCAGACTGTGCTGGATAGAGGCTGCCATCTTTGTTTTGGTCTATTGACTAATCAGAGGCTGTATCTGTTATTAGCTGACTTGTAAAGGCCTGATCAGAAGCCTTAATATATGTCGTTTTCTTCTGTGTTGTTGTTGTGAGCTGTCAGCAGCTTCTTTTAAAGTTAAATCTAGAGTTTTTAAAGTCTTTTAAAGGAACTTTTAAAGTGAGGACTGTGATGCTCTGTCATAATATAAATGAACCCTTCTAATGTTTCAGTGGAGCCAAGCTTTTATTAGCTGCTAATGTGATAATAATTTACAGGACACTTCCAATGAAGCACCACATGATAAGACATTAAACAAAGCTTTATTTGACAGTTTCCCTTTAACTGTCTAACTGACAGATGTGGAAAGCCCCGCCTGTAAACTTTTTAGAGCCTTATATAACAGATGTATATCTCCATCTATATCAGAGAGAGAGAGAGAGAGAAACATGTGGAAAGTTGCTGGTACATAAACACTCTGTGAACCAGGAACCTGAACTACATAGGCTAATGTTAAAGACCCGCAGTTCCTCACGTGTCCACTTGAGGCTTTAAATCTGAAAAATTCCCATTTATCTTTGTAATTAATTTATACTGGCTTCAGATCACGGTCTAGTCTTACCCCTTCAGGATTCTTGTCTGCCTTTCTGTTCACCGTGTATTATCGCAATTGTTATCCAGCTACCATCTAAAACCACAAACCCGATGAAAGTTGATTTTATTGATTGAACAGCTTCAGATCCAGGAGCTGTTCAGGAGTGCGTTCACTGCTGTTACGTTAATGATAAGGGATTAGTGAATCCTAATGAGGTGTTAACATAGACTGTATAAAGAATGGACAGAGTCTGCCTCCTCGCTGGGTGAAGCCACTCCGAGAACAGCACCCTCTGATGGTGGGCTGCAGTATAGGTCATAAATTCTGCCTCCGCCAGCAAAGCTTATGGGACTGTGGACAAACTTTAGAAATTTATTACACAGAACATAAATTTTTCTCCCCCCGCTTGTGATGTTGACATGTAGTTACAGTAAGACTGGTTTGTGCCCAAGTCCTTTTTTTTCTGTACAGCTCCGTTTTTAAAAGTTATTAGGGGGTTCATGTTTTCTATGATTGACACCTGGTACAGCCTATGGGCGTTCAGGGATTGCGTAGCTCAACCGGGGGGATACGCTCTTTGAGCCAAGCGTCATCACAGGGACTCACAGTGACTGCGCGGCCAAATGCGCGCATCGCTACTGTGCAGCTCTGGTTTCAAGGAAGTGGAGAAAAACCCGGAATTACCGAGAGCTTTTTGGCTTCAAATCTGTATACAGGTGGAAGGCGGAACCAGGTTGTCCATAGTATATACAGTCTATGGGTGTTAACCAAACGATCACAAAACAGTGAGAAAATTTCAAAATAAAAGCACGACTGTTAATACTTTTTCATCCACGAGGGTCTGGGTCCACCTTTTTAGGCAGTAAGACCTCCAACCTCACAGGCGGGTGACTATTATGAGCAGACTGTGAATGTCTCCTTGTTGTTTTGACTCTAGCGCCCCCCTCAGGTGACACATGGGGGTCTTTCAGTGCTCTGTGTGTGTGTGTGTGTGTGTGTGTGTGTGTGTGTGTGTGTGTGTGTCTGTCTGTCTGTCTGTCTTTCAGCTGGTTTGGTTCAGATCCACGTCAGCTCTCTGACAGTTAATGTGCAACTAATCTGTGTGTGTGTGTGTGTGTGTGTGTGTGTGTGTGTCATGTACCTGACCAAGGTCGAGCTGATCTCTGTGTTTAAACACCCTCATGTCCTAACAGCAGGCCCATTTAGGGAAGTTGGACTTTTATAGTCTTTAAGTGTGGTCTACTTATCAGGAAGATGGATTTAGTCTGATCAAATTTATTACCCACACAGGTTTTAGAATCAGGAGGGGATACTTTTGGTAAAATTTTACTCAAAACTGGCCATTTTGAATGCAGCGCTGCATCATAAAACGTATTCGGACTCTAAAGAGCTCTTTGAGCTCAAAGTTAGCAGTCTGTAAGGCCGCCTGAAGTTCCTGTTTGATCCAGCAGAGGGCACTCTTATCGTAACCTGACTATTGCATGCACTCTTGATGTTGACATACACAAACAACAGACGTGTGCCGCAGTCAAAGTTTTAAATGAATGGTCAGGACACCAAAATATCAAATGCAGAAAAATCTCCTCTGTCAAAATGGTCAAAATTCGACCACAAACTCTATAACACATGGGCATACCCTCAGTGACACCACCTGCTGGTTTTGATTTGAAGCTCACTGAGGACAGTGATAAACATTTTTAAGAATGTTTATCCTAACTTTTTAATCAACCCAGCGTAAGGCAGAGAGGCAGAGTTGAGGCTAGCTTTAGCCTCCTAACTAACTGCTATAGTGGTGGATGAATTGGCCACACCCCTAATAATGAAAAACTCGGAACCTTTGAATCTCCAAAACTCCAAGTTATTGTTCAGTGTGCAGAGAGTGGATGAAGTTATTTGGACCTGAATGGTTCTCGGTACCAGGCTGTTTATCTTTGCTGTAGAGATCAGCACCTTGAATGGTTGTGTTTGTGGCAATGAGGAGCCCGAGTAGATGCTGTAGGAATTGCCGTTTTTAGCACTTTTGCTTCATTTTGACATAACTGGTGTTTGGATTTTTATGAAGTAAAAAATAAAATTTAACTTTGGTTTGAATGGTTCTAACACACCTCTGTACTGGCTGGGTTTTTTTTTTTTTTATTTGAACCTGTTGATCTCATGTTGCATCCTCTGTTGCCATGACAACCATTTTTATTGTCTATCAATAATCCAAAACCACAAATGCATTTAGTTTATCACTCCACAGAGACACTGTGTCTGGAAATTTGCCTGACTTAATTCAATCAAATTTTATTTATATAGCGCCAATTCACAACAGTCGTCATCTCAAGACGCTTTTCAAAGAGCAAGAGCAGGTCTAGACCACGCTCATAAAATTATAAAATAAAATAAAATAATTTGATGATTGTGAAAGCAGTGTGGTGAAATCTTTAAATCCACAGAGCCTTCATTTACTAAAAGGGATATTCTGCATATTTTTAGCCTTTTCTCTGTCTCATAGACCTGGGGATAAATCCTGAAAATGCATGCAGCTGTTCTGCAGAAACTCTTATTGACATACTGGTAAAAACTCTTGATGTTTATTTCTGTCTAGATTTGATGAATAGCTGCATCTCCTGGATGAACATCAGAATAACTTCAGTGTACACTTTAATCAGGATGAGAGTTTAGGTCTGAGTCTCTTAAAATTAGCTTCAATACGGTGCAGAGCCAGCCTCGCCTGCAGAAAACTGTAGCATCACTTGCGTGCTGGCTGTCCTGACAGTTTCTTATTAGAGGGGTGGAGCTGACCAGTATTTAGTGTGGCTTTGTTACTCCTACGGTCACATTAAAAATGACTGAACTAACCCTTTAAAAACAGTTCCAAAATGCTAAATAAACATGTGGTTCACTGCAAGTACACACATAATAATGATGCTGACGGTTAAGTGCTGGTGGTCACAGAATAAGACAACTAAATCTCCTGAACTCTTTTTAGTCCTGGTCCATGATCAGGCCTTCAGAAACCTGCGTGTGTGTGTATGTGAGTGTGTGAAGATAGCAAATATTTGCCTTTGTGGTCTGAGTTGAGAAATTTTCCATGTGCAGGAGTTTCAACTAAGTGTGTGTGCAAAGTTGGGAAACCTATCGATGTGTGAGTGTTTGTGTGTGTGTGTTCATCTCCTGGGGCAGATCCAGGAAAAAGACATTCCTCTGTCATTTCTGAGTTATGCTCATCATTGCTGCCAACTACACCTCTGACCTCTGACCCCACAGCACATTTCTGACAATGACTCTTAAACTCTTGCCCTCCGCTGCTCCAGATTCAGATTAAGAGAATACAAGTGTTGACCTTATCAAGGAAACTCCTGATCGGGGATTTCATCCGCTAAACAGTTCAGGGTCTCTTTGGTCCATTTTTGGGTGTCATGGTGCTCCAAATGTTTTCAATAGGGGTGAAGTCGGGACTGCATCAGTCAAGTTTCTCAGCAGGACTTTTCTCCTACAGAGCCATGCTGTTGTAATCCCTGTTGTCAGAATGTTGTTTTATCATTGTCTTGCTGAAATATGAAGGTTAGCGGATGTTGCTAATTCTAAACACTGGATTTTTTTAACTCTACAGTTTTGCTTCCTCTGCACATGTACCTTTTTATGTAGATATTTCAGAGTAAACATCATTTCTTAGTGTTTTCATGAGTCTTCAAACTCTTTTAAACTCTCACCTGCTTGCTGGTATTCAGCAATCTTTTGAATCCTATAAAAACAGACTTGTCTCTCTGTTGCATCCTCTATTTAAACCATATTTTCCTGTAAACTCTCCTCCATCTCTCCACCAATTGAAACCTGTTAAACTTGACCTCCTCCTTCCTGCTCAGTTAAACCTCTAACATGTCAACAGTCCAACTTCTTGTTACTCAAGTGTTTAAACTCATGTTTTGTGTCTGAAGTTGACTTTTGACCCTATGTTTAAGACCTTTAAACTAGAGCCGAAGCTTCCTCTTTCTGCAGAAACATGAACCTCCTCTCTTACAAAAACTTGAGCCTTACTTCCTCCTTTTTTGTTTTTAAAGATCCTTCCAGAGAAACACACAACGACAACAACCTGCTCAAAGGAAAACATGCATGTGGACTTAGAGGGCCGCCAAGGTTGAATTTCCTCAATCATGATCATGTAGAACTTTAAATCACTTTAGATCATTGTTTAATCAAATTTAAACGACATTATTTTACATTTCAAAACAGAGAATGAAAGGGTTGATAAGTGTAGTCGTCTGTTCTAAGACACAGGACGGCAGGTCTTTTCTAATCTACACTGAACAAAAATATAAAAGCAGCACATTTGTTTTAGGCCCCTTTTTTATGAGCTGAACTCAACGTTTGAAGACTTCTTCTCTGTACACTAAAGACCTATTTAGTTTGTCTAAATCTGTGATAGTGAACACTTCTCCTTTGCTAAGATTATCTATCCACCTCACAGATGTGGCATATCAAGATGCTGATTAGCCAGCACAATTATTGCACAGGTGTGCCTTAGACTGGCCTCAATAAAAGGTGCAGTTTTATCACACAGCGCAATGCCACAGATGTCACAAGTTTTGAAGGAGCATGTGATTGGCATGCTGACTGCAGAAATGTCCACCAGAGCTGTTGCCTGTAAATTGAATGTTCATTACTCCAACAGAAGCCGCTTCCAAAGGCGTTTCAGAGAATTTGGCAGTACATGCAACCGGCCTCACAACCGCAGACCACGTGTAATTACACCAGCCCAGGACCTCCACATCCAGCATCTTCACCTCCAAGATGGTCTAAGACCAGCTGCCCAGACAGCTGCTGCAACAACTGGTTTGCATAATCAAACAATTTCTGCACAAACTGTCAGAAACCATCTCAGAGAAGCTCATCTGCATACTCGTCGTTCTCAACGAGGTCTTGACCTAAATGCATTTTGTCGCCATAACTGACTTGAGTGGGCAAATGCTCACATTCGATGGTGTCTGGCACTTAAGAGAGGTGTTCTCTTCACGGATAAATCTCGGTTTTCACTGTACTGGGCAGATGGCAAACAGCGTGTTTGGCGTCGTGTAGGTGAGCGGTTTGCTGATGTCAATGTTGTGAATCAAGCAGTCCATGGTGTTGGTGGGGTTATAGTATCGGTAGGCATATGTAATGGACAACGAACACAGTTACATTTGATTGATGGCATTTTGAATGCACGGAGATACTGTGACGAGATCCTGGGGCCCATTGTTGTGCCATTCATCCGTGACCATCACCTTATGTTGCAGCAGGATAATGCACGGCCCCATGTTGGGGGATGTATACAAAATTCTTTGAAGCTGAAAACATCCCAGTTCTTGCATGGCCAGCATATTCAGCAGACATCTCCCCCATTGAACATGTTTGGGATGCTCTGGATCGGCATATACGACAGTGTGTTCCAGTTCCTGCCAATATCCAGCAACTTCACACAGCCATTGAAGGAGTGGACCAACACTCCACAGGCCACCATCAACAACCTGATCGACTCTATGTGAAGGAGATGTGTTGCACTGCGTGAGGCAAATAGTGGTCACACCAGATACTGACTGGTTTTCTAAACCCCCCAGATGCCCCCAATAAAGTAAAACTGCACCTTTTATTGAGGCCAGTCTAAGGCACACCTGTGCAAAAATCATGCTGTCTAATCAGCATCTTGATATGCCACACCCGTGAGGTGGATGGATTATCTCAGCAGAGGAGAAGTGTTCACTAACACAGATTTAGACAAATTTGTCAACAATATTTGAGAGAAATAGAAAAAGGCTTCGATCTTTGAGTTCAGCTCATAAAAATTGGGAGCAAAAGCTAAAGTGCTGCGTTTATATTTTTGTTCAGTGTAAATTTTCAGTCTTTGTAAATACAATTATGGTCCAGATTGATTAATGCACAAATTTTCAGTTGCTATCTACGTGCTGTACAGCTGTCCTGTGATCCGTGGATAATGCAATAGTACTGGTGGCCAGTTTGGGTCTTTCTCTGTTTCATACAGGTCTGGTCTGCACAAGACATGCCAACTTGAGGACGTTGTTTAGACCGGTCAGTGATCACCTTTGAATGAATAAAAATAGACGGGGTCTCAGTGACATCACACACTGGGTCCTCATTGGTGTTGGTGGCAACTGGTAATGCAAAGAGGCGGAGTTAAAGAGGGCCTTTAGCCATGTAGCTGACAGAGGCTGTGTCTGAAATGAATCACTCAATCCCTAACCCCTAACCCCCATATTGGGTTTCACTATATAGATGACTATGTAGTGAACTCAATCACCGGAGGTTTCGGACACTACATGGTAAATTGCAATGCATGATGGGATGACCATCACCAGTGAGTGATCATCAGATGGTCACTACATTTTGCAATGCTTTATGAGAAATTTTGAGTCACCTATATGGGGCACTGGAATTGATCACTCAGGTTTCGGACACCCCTCGAAATGGCGCTAACCCCAATATAGTCGCCTATATAGGGGTTAGGGGTCCATTTTTGACACAGCCAGTGTCAATCAGGTCAGCTGTAGCTGTGGTGCCCGAAAAGTCACAGACTAATGAGTGACACAGAGATTCACTCTGACTCCAGTGTGTGCTAACAGAGAAACAAGCCGTATACACCAAGCCTGTTTTTTTTTTTAATCAGGAAGTAAACATGTTTATTTTGACGGTGAGTTTTTTTGAATGGGTGTTTATACAGCTTCTTTGGCTTTTGCAGCCAGCCTCTAGTGATTTTTGCCTTTTTCTTGATAGAACAGTGTGAAAATATGGGGAGAACCATGGTCCCTAAAAATGGGGTACACTAACCCGTATCCCAGTAACTGCTGGGGCGAACTTTCAGTCCGTGTCAATTTTGGCGCCCCCTGTAGAGAAAGCTATCTTTGCCCCTTTTGTCCTCTACATATTAAAACAGTGACTGACAGAGACAAGACAGAGAGACTCATGCTGCGGGTTTATGATTTTTACATCTGATTTATATTCAATGTTTGATGCAAAATAAGATTTTTCTTCAGTAAACTGAAGCAACTAAAAAAATATGGTTAAATCTCTTCTCTCTCTCTCTCTCTCTCTCTCTCTCTCTCTCTCTCTCTCTCTCTCACACACACACACACACACACACACACACACACACACACACACACACACACACACACACACACACACACACACACACACAAACAAACTCATTCAGGTTTATGTAAAGCAGCTCTGCAGGGTGAGTGACTCCACAGCACCAGTTAAACCTTTAGGGTGTGTGTGTGTGTGTGTGTGTGTGTGTGGTGTACAGAGTGTTTCAGGTTCCAGCCTACTTCAGCTGAGGTGTGACTTGGACTTCACATGTCAGAGAGAGTTTTCCAAGAAACTCTGCTGGTCGAATTTAACTCCCCCTCTGTTCTCTGCTCCAGTTACACATGAGGAAATATGAGTGATGACGACCAAATAACACACAAACACACAAACACACAACACACAAACACACAAAATGCAACAGCAGAGAATAAGACCAGAGGAGTGGGAGATGAGAGAGTCAATCTGTTGACACTAACAGCTCTGATCTGAGGCCACCCTGTGTGTGTGTGCCTATGTGTTAGTGTGTGTTAGCAAAGGTGAGAGTGACAGTGTGTGAACAGGAGCATGTGAGCAGAACGGCATGTGTCAGAACTAAGAACATGTTTGACATGGTGTAACTTTACAAGGTCACACGCACATGAACACACACAGATACACACGTGAACACACACATGAACACAAACAACAACAACTTTTAGAATTCTTATCTGGTCCTGGACTTCTGTAGTTATGAAACTGTAAGTTCTCCAGGCCCAAACTGTCACATTAATCAGGTATTTGCACATTTACTGTCCATGCAGCTGTTCTTGTTTGGTGCACTGTCCTCAAGTCTGTTTTCTGTCCTGCATTTGTTTTGGACTTTGGTGTTTTTAAACTTGCAGCTTTGAGTCCTCAGAGCAGATCCTCTGTTCTTGTTGGACACTGTGCGAAAAGAATCCTGTAAAGGTGCAGACTTCAAGAAAGTGAAAGTTCATTCACAGGCGCGTGCTGCAAATATAGAAAAATTGATGCCTTAAAAGACTCCCGGTTGGGCAACGATGCCGATGGCAGCTTGAAACGTGAGCTCCTGCCACTTTGAATGAAAATCGAATTCCCCGCGGATAATAAGTAAGCGGAACACACAACAGACACAAAAACTCCAAAGTGACACAAGTGAAGAACTTTGTATGGATTAAAACTACGCCGACAACATGCTAAGTGCTAATGCTGAAATGCTGCACAAGGTGCTAGAAAAACATAACGAGGGAAATAAGAAACCTCAAACAAGAAATAAAAGTCGACATTTGCGACATTCAAGGAAGAATTTAAAGCTGATTTCTGTCAAGAATTCAACGCCTTTAAGGAGGAGATGGATAAAGAAACTGTCAGCTAACAACAAGGAAATACAGTAGCAGAGACAAAGTCTTAAAGAGGCCCAATGGAATAATGGAATATCAAGGTAAAAGAAGCACTATTGTCAGCACCTAAAGAACAGAGGGGCTTAAAAGAAAAGATGACTGATTTAGACGGAAGAACATGGAGAAATAATTTACGTATTTTCGGTGTTCCTGAGGAGGCAGAGGGGACTCTGTGTCCTGCTTTGTGGAGGAATTACTACCGAGAGAACTGGTACTGGCTTCCAGATTCAACTTGCACACAGAGCGTTTACAGGGAAACCGGGTATTGGAGCAACACTGCAATCCATTATTGTGAACTTTTTGAAATTTGAAATGAAAGAAATACTTCTTAAGAAAGCGTGGCAAAAGCGCATCAAAATCACCATGAGCTGATATTTTTCGACCATGACTACGCTAACAAAGTGGTGCAGAAACGTAGATCATACGCCGAAATAAAGACAGCTCTAAAAGAGAAGGGGATAAAATTTCTGACTCCGCTGACGAAGATCAAAGTCCACTGGGATGAGGGCCCCAAAGTCTACAAAGGCACACAGGGAGCAGCAGGAGACATGGAGAAGAGAGGGATCACTGTTCAGGTGAGAGATGAGGAGGAAGGAGAGTTGATGGAGGACCGCATACACAGAGCGTTCCCATGGCAACAATGTGGACCCTCGACAGGATTCAGAACAGCGAGTCAGATAGCAAAGGAGAGGCTGCAGGAGTTTAAAAGATAAAAGATGAGTACAACGGAGTAAAAAGGGAGGAGACCGTAAGGTTGACATACACTATTCCTTTATAAATCTAGAACTTAAACTAGAGACATTTTGACACAGATGTTTGAATCTAAGATCTGGGTGAAATCTTTATCTTATTTTCTCAATCAACCCCATGAGAAAAAGACTCATCACCCTCTAAGGTGTTTGATTTTGATATTTGATTTGAATATAAAGAAACAACCACCCTCCCTACTAAAGTGTCTATTTAAAATGAAGGTTTATTCTAACTGGCAGGTAGAGATGTTTGGAGTTAAGTTGGGCTTACCCAGAGGGAAAGGAATGCTCCCTAGTGAGCCACTACCTACCTCTTGTGAGGGGCCCGTCCCTTACAGGAGGGTTACCCCCTGGCCCACCAACAGGGATCTGGGATCAACTTTAGGATCCTAATGCTACTGGAAGAATGTTTTTTTATTTCTGTTTTTTCAAGTTTGTCAGGTTTTTGGTTTTAGGTGTCAGAAGATCAAAGAATCATTTTGGAGACGATAAGAATGTTACTTAATACTTTAAAAATAGCCTCTCTAAATGTGAATGGGATGAATAACCCAAAGAAACAGGGGAAAGTCCTAAATAAGTTTAAAAAAGGGAACACACAGGTTATCTACTTGCAGGAGACACATCTGTCAGAACAGGAACATGAGAAGTTAAAGACGATGGGATACAGAAATACTTTCCATAGCAGCATTAGCATTCCAGCTCATTTAAAAAGAGCCGTAAAAGAGAAGTGGCTACCTTGATTTCTAATTCTATCAAATTTGAAAGTGTAAAAGAGATAAAGCATAAAGACGGTTGTTATGTTATTCTGAAAGGGAAATTGGAAGATCATATAGTCACACTTATTAATGTTTATGCACCTCGGGTAGACACTTTTTCGTGGCTTTATTTGATATTATTTCTCAGGAAACAGAGGGGTTTATGATTTTTGGAGGAGACATTAATGTTGTTCTAAAACACGATCTGGACACAACCAGCACTAAAAAAATTTTTTAAAAGCAGTTGGCCAGATATATTAATACAGTATTGACAGAATTTGGGATTTTAAGCTTCATTTAAGCCAAAGGGAGAAAAAAACGACATGGAGATTGAATCTTAGTACGCTTAACGACCAAACGATGCTAAGGAAAATAAAACATGATATCAACACATATAGAAAAGAGAACAAGAACGGAGAAATTGACCCCACTATCTTGTGGGATGCCCTGATAGCGGGGATGCGAGGAAAATTCATATCCTACGCAGCTCATCTTAAAAGAACTAGAATAAAAGAATACAATGATATAATGGAAGAACTTGGAAAACTAGAAAGCGAACATAAAATTACAAATGACCCAGAAAAGCATAGCCGGATAAAAGAGTTAAGGAAAAGAATAAATAAAATCTTAGAGAGGGAAGTGGGAAAAAAAATAAGATTCCTAAAACAAAACTATTATGAGAGGGCCCCCAAAAAAATTACTTGGCAGACAGCTCAGAAAGAAACAACAACTCAATGAAATATATAAAATCAGAGAACCCACAACTAATACCCTAGTGTATAAACCAGAAGAGATAGAAAAATTATTTGAAGATTACTATAAAAACCTTTACTCACAACCTGCCTCATGTAATGAAGAGTTTTTCGGGATACATTAGATCGACCAGTAATAGGGAAATCCCAAAATACAATTTGTTGTTCTGAAATAACTGAAATGGAACTGGAAAACACAATTAAGAAACTAAAACCCGGTAAGGCACCTGGTAGTGATGGCTTCCCTCCTGAATGGTATAAAATTTGGGGTAAAGAACTAAATCGACTTTTAATAACTTCACTTAATCACATGTTAACAAATGGTTCTTTATCCCCCTCATGGAACAAAGCTATAATAATAGTGATCCCCAAAGAAGGCAAAAACAAAGAAATTTGTGAAAACTATAGACCTATATCAATACTTAATTGTGATTATAAAAGATATACAACCATTTTATATCAAAGATTAGAAAACTTTATGCAAGAATTAATTCATGAAGACCAATTTGACTTTATAAAAGGAAGACAGACATAAGATAACATAAGGAGGACGTTACATGTCATTGAAGAAATACAAAAAAAGGTAGAGAGCACACTTCTTATTAGTTTAGATGCTGAAAAAGCTTTTGACAGCGTTCGATGGAAACTCTTATACCTGTGCTTGGAGAAACTTGGGTTTAATGAGGACACAGTTAAGTGCATCAAGACAATATACAAGGATCCAAGGGCAAGAATAAAAATTAATGGAAGCTTAACCAAAGAAATCAATCTAGAAAGGGCCACTAGGCAGGGGTCTTGTCTATCGCCAATTCTCTTCGCAGTTTATATTGAGCCATTGGCCCAAGCCATAAGGCAAAATGAAGAAATTATGGGAATTACCATGAGAGACAGTGAGCACAAAATGACGCTTTTTGCTGATGATATTTTGATATATTTAAAAAACCCAGACTCCAGCCTCCCAAAATTAATGACATTACTAGAAAACTATGAATATTTTTCATGTTACAAACTAAATGTCCAGAAAACACAAGTGCTCAAGTTTAATTATTTACCATCCAAGGAAATTCAAGATAAATATAATTTCAAATGGAATAATAAAAAACTTTTTTTTTATTTAGGGATAAGTATCACAAAAAAAAAAAGAACAATCTGTTTGAGAGTAATTATGTACCTCTAAATCAAGAAATATATAAGGAGATGGAAAGATGGTCGGTACTGATGTTTGACCTTAGTTCAAGGGTTGAAATCATAAACATGAATGTATTGCCAAGAATTTTGTATCTGTTCCAGTCCTTGCCGGTGCCAATCCCACCCCTGCAATTTTAAGAGTGGGACAAAAGAATTTCAAGATTCATCTGGAAAGGGCAACGACCAAGAATTAGATCTCCAACACTTTAATTACCGAAAGAAAGGGGGGATTGGCACTGCCAAATCTTAAAGAATATTCTTTTGCTGCACAGCTCTGGCACTTGGTTTGTTGGTGTAATAGAAACTATTTTACAAGATGGAAAGAGATTGAGTTGAATGTGGAAGGGAGTCATATACAGAGTTTGATAGCAGACAGAAGAATGTTTAAAGAAAAAGAGTAAATACTGAAAGTTCACCTTGGAAATCTGGTTTAAAGTACTTAAGAGATACAACCTGGAAAAAGAAATTAAGATTTTGAGATGGTTGGCTTACAACAAAAATTTTAAACCAGGGGCTTTGAACCATAGATTCAAACAATGGGAAAAGAAAGATATAGTGATAATGAATACAATTACTGAAAAGGGAGGAGTCAAAAGCTTTCTAAAACTAAGAAGAGATTACGATTTGGACAAAAGACTTTTTCATGTATCTACAGGTCAGAGATTATATTTAAAAAAGTGATTAAGTCAGATCTCCAAGGAGAGCAAAACTGGCTTATTGTTACATTATGCAACGCATACAGAAATCAAGTTAAAAGACCAATCTCTGTGCTATATCAAAGCACAGGCATAAATGGGACTAGGAAATTAAGAGGGAAATAACTGAAAAAGAATGGTATAATATGTGCAGGACTCAGATGAGGATGCTGGAGGGAATTCTGCTGGAAAAACACAGTCAGATTCTTCACAAAAATTCTTCAGGTCCCACAGCCCTGCTGGAGCAACTGTGGAGAACAGGACGTTGATCATACCCATATCTTTTGGTGCTGCAAAAAGATAACTAACTACTGGGAAGAAATAAGCAAAGGAATAAGAAAAATATTAGGTTACGAGCTCCCCATGACCTTCGAAGTAATGTACCTGGGCAGGAAAACATACAAACTAAAGACAGATACTTGACTGAAATACTTCTTGCAGCATCAAAGAAGGCCATCACGAGGAATTGGTGTAAGGAGAATCCACCCAATCAGAAGAACTGGCTGGACATGGTGGAAGAACTATATGCAATGGAGGAACTAACACACGCTGTATGACTGAATGAGCTGCAGAAAGAAACAAAATGCTGTGAGAGTAGAGACTGAGGAGCATTTTAAAGCAGACTGGACCGAGTTTAGCACCTAACTACAACTTTAAAAAGTTCATCGATCTTGGACTTCAAACATGTTGGAAAAAGTGAACCCTGCTCTTTGTAGGAAAGTGTTTGTTTGTGACCGCACTGCAAACTCAGCAGCAGTAACTCCCCTCTGACAATTTTTTATAGAATTCAGTTTTTATTGAATAAAATTTAAAATCTGATCGATCAGATCCAAACCCTTCGACTCTTCTCGCTTCTACAGTATGAACTTCCTTCACTTTATTTTGTGCGTGTTGGCCCCTTTGAACATTATCCTGGAATGAACCGACCCTCTGAGTGTGTGTGTGTGTGTGTAAGTGTGTGTGTGTGAGTTTGCAGTGAAAGTAAACGTGAAAAAAACTCTACATATTTCTGCTCTTCTGTCGTCTTCACGTGCTAAAAAAACTGGTCCGCTCATGACAATACTGACCAGCTTTTTAACCACACACATGCAAATACCCCCCCCACCCCCACCCACACACACCCACCCACACACACACACACACACACACACAAACTGAGAGGGAGGCCAGTCGCATGTTCACATTTGTGAATGAAAGACTTTCTGTCTCCTTCTCCTCTTTTTTCTCACTCTCTCACTCTCTCACAGGAATTTCTCTGTTGGCAGTGATCCAGAAACTTCTCAGTGGCGGGAAAACACAGAAACACACACTTACACAGAGACACATACACACACACACACACACTGTAAAAAGTGAGGAGTGTAAATGCTTCACTGTACACTGTGTTTGTAGTATTTCAGCAAGTTGCAGAAAGAGATCCATTTTAACAGAGAGCTGATTTCCTCAAACTTTGCCTGTATGATCAAATAACAAAGGAATAATCAATTATTGTAAGAAAGTCATTAAAAAAAGTTGATCTAGAGTGTAAAAGTTCAATAACCTCTAAGAAAAAGTCAAAATGACAGTCATCATTAAAAATCTTGAGGTAAGAAGTCAAAACCATAATGCCATAAGGTTTAGGTTGAAGTTAAACTTTGGATCAAAAGTCCAAATAAGTTTTTAAAGTTTTTTAAGGTGGTTTCACTCAATGTTTATGAGTCTTTGTCCTGTTATGGTTGGGTGTTTAATCATCATAAACTAATTTTCAAATATTGATAGAAAATCAGAGTTTGTGCTTTTTCTGTAACTTAAGATCTACTTCGAAATAAAAGCATCGTTAAACCATGCAGGAACCCAAACATAAGACAGGAAGATATCAAAATAATAGCCTGGAAAACCATGATGGCTGTATTTTATGCCCCTCTCTCTGAGGTCTTAGTTGTTCTCTTTCTCTGACTTTCTGACCTCTGCAGCATGGACACACTACATGAACACATTCATTCATTCACACCACATTCATACAGTGATGGCAGAGCCTGTTGTTTCATGTATTCAGACCGAGAAGGAGAAGTTTGGAGTCTAAAGTCTCGTATGTTTTGACATCCTCAGACAGGACTGACTGTAACCAAACTCTGTGAAGACTCTGGTCCCTGATCTAAAACCCACTCACACTTTTTACAGTGTTTGACCACACACCAGCACTTTCTCTAACAGCTGCTACTCACTCAGCTCCTCCCTTCTCAGCTCCTGATTGGCTGCTGAGTTTGGCGCGCTTTGCTGCTCCTCGTGACTAATCCTCCTGCTGATACAGTCATCGGGACAACAAACGGAACAAAAGTTCAGCCGGGTGGTTTCCCGGCAACGCGTCCAGATTACAACCTGTACTGTAAACAGAGGAGAGGCTGCAGGGAGAGTCAGGACCCAGAGAGACAGACAGTCTCTGTACGGGGAAACCTGAGACCAGGATCTGTACGAGGAAACCAGAGACCAGGATCGGACAAGAAAATATCATCTAGAGATATTTTCATGTAATAAAATCAGAGCTGTTTACAAACCTTATCTTTAAAGCACTTTGAACAAAAACAGGTTTTAAGGTTTAATAAAGCAGACAGCAACATCATAAAATAATTAAATAAGAGACAGAAAATCCTTTTTAATTCTGCAACTAAAGGGTTTTTATTTCTCTCCTTCCTCTCTAAACTGGTCAACAGAAAGCACATGTCCGTATCTCCTTATATAGTACTCATTGGCTATTGGTCGGCAGAGATTTCTGCTGATTCCTGGCTAAAGGGATCATAAACTAACACATTATGCTTCGATCAAATATGTGTTTTCTGACCTAGAAATCTGTGAGTTCTTGGTCCAGAGACCCAAGTGAGACCCAAGCATCAGTTTCTATTTTGTGCAGAATTATCATCTTAGTCTGCTAATGTTAATGTATCTGAAGGACTGAGCTAACGGGTCCCTCAGAGACTAAAGAAGCATGTGATACCTGATATGAATGGCATCATGGGATACCTGCTTTAAGGAGGTCACGGTATTTTAAAAAGTGAACTCAGTTACCGAGTAACGATAATGTAGAAGAGGTTTTACCTGACCTACTTCTATAATTAACTCTCCATGTCATGATGCAACAGCTTGAAAAGCAGCTGCCATTTTACACTGAATACTCCTCTAAATATAGAGTAGCCTCTGAGATAATACCACAGTGATAAGAGGTGTCAAAGTCCTGTGACATCATTGGTCATTGTTTTAATGTAAACAGTAGACAGACAGGCTGATGAGAGCTGATCAGCTCTGCAGTGTTTTTCCACCTCTGCATCTGAGGAAAATACTAAATAAATGAATAAATACAAATAAATGCAAACATGGTCAGTTCCCCAGGAGAACTTCCATCAGTAAAATATGCAAATGACACAGAAATCAGATCCTAACATTAGTCTTGGACCAAACGGAGGTTGGTCCAAAGAACCACTGTAGTTTTAAATATGTAGAAAACTCAGATGTACTGACTCGCTGTAAAATCCACTTGCTCCGCTAGAACGGCAGATCTCTGGTGATAAACTCTGCCCCTCTCCCACAGATCGGTGTATTTCAGACTGTCTCTCTACAGCAAAGGTGATCTAAGATGATTTATTGATTAGTTAGTCAATGTGACAGACAGAGGTTGATGTCTCCATTTCAGTGTGTCACCAATCAGAGGCTGCATTTGTGATCAGCTGACCTGTAGGGGTTCAATTAGAAACAGTTGCACACTACTGTCAGAGTAGAAATCAAAGAGGTAGAACTGTTCTGAATGGAAAAAAGCTAAGACTGAAAGACTGAATTGGGAGATAAAAATGAGCTCTTCAGCAAATATTAGCAGATTAAATCATTTCTGCTGTGTCGTCGTTTCTTCGACTCTCTAAAAGGAGGAGACCAGAGTTCATACCAGGAGGTCTCAAACCCAAAACCTCAAGAAGAATCTTTGCTCTGACCAAGAACCAAAAGTGTAAATCTGACACCCTTTAAATAACCATGTGAGTCTGAAACCAGCATCCCCAAACCTCCAGGCTGACCCTAACTCCAGACTACAGAGCTAAAATCCAGAAACCAGAAACCTTTAACCCTTTACTTTAGAGCCTAAAATTACAGCCTGAGCCTGCACACACACACAGCTGAGAGATAGGAGCACCTTTTAGCAAGGCATCAAACCCCCACAATAGAAGCAGTGCACTGTGGGTATTCCTGACCACCTGTCCTGCTGCAGGAAGGTTGAATTAGAGCAAAAACCTACACCAACTCAAGAAACGCCCTAAAAACTAAAAAAATTACCTTCAGCAGGTTTGAGTCTCACATTTGTGTTTTGTTGTTTAAATATGATGAGTTTTTTAAATTAGCACAAAAACAGGATAAGTGATGTGAAGCAGTCACTCCTGAGAGGACGCTTCAAACCTCCTGATTCACCATCTGAAAATGTTCCTAGATTTGCACCAAATCTTGTCAAGTGTTCCTCAGCTCTTGGCTGAATTTTACACATTTCACAGAAACCCCTTCAGAGACTTTTTGGGAAATTACTGATAAACTGACGGGTGGTGGGAAGTTCAGTTACTCAAGCTCTGGATCTGAGGTTAAAGATGACGTTCAGCACTCTCTTTTACAGGTCCAGATCTCACTCTAACTGGTCCCAGTGAGGAGAATTAGAGACTCTCTCAGGACAACATGAACCAGAGACTTGTCTGTTATGGTAGTTCAGTGGTGAGTCCATCATAAGAGTCACAGCAAGATTCAAGATTCAAGAACTTTATTGCCCTTTTGACAGAGTCAATAGGAATTTGTCTTGGTTCACCTTCTCCACAACATCCATCAAACAAACATATCATCACATCAAAGACAAGAACAAAAAAAACACAAAACAAAAAAGTAACCAGCAGCAAGGAAGTGCAAACAGTTGTTACAAAGTGCTATATGCATATTGCACATGTACAGTACATACATTCAATACTGTCCTAACGACTCGTGAACTTGTTCAGATGTCTGATAGCTAGAGGGTAAGTGCTATCACTAAAGGGAGAGGTAGAGCTCCCGATGCTTCTATATCTCCTACCTGATGGGAGGAGATTGAAGAGGTAGTGTGCAGGATGAGAATTATCCTCTATCATTTTTTTGGACTTCTTGATAATTCTCGAGTTAAACAGTGATGAGAGTGAGGGGAGGCTACACCCAATGATTTTAGATGCTCGGTGTACTACTTTTTCTTGGCAGGTCTTGTCCTGAGAGGTTGTGTGACCAAACCAGACAAGCATTGAAAAAGTCAGCACACTATAGAAGTGAATCATTGCTGCTTGGCTAACACTGAACTTCTTGAGCTGCCGCAGGAAGTAGAGTCGCTGGTGGGACCTGCTGATTATAAGATTGGCGTTGAGATCCCATGATAGGCATTCATGTATGGTGGTGCCCAGGAACTTAAAGGAGGATATCCTTTCTACTACTTCCCCATTGATGGAAAGAGGGGAGAGGGGGCTCGAGATCTTTCTAAAATCAACAACCATCTCTTTGGTCTTGGAGATGTCGAGTATTAAGTTGCTGCTCTCACACCATCTTACCAGCTCCTCTACTTCTCTGTGGTAGTCAGATTCATCCTCGTTTTTAATGAGACCCACCACAGTGGTGTCATCCGCATATTTATACAACACGACTGATCCAGAATGTGACTGACAGAAATGTGCATATAGCGAGTACATCAGTGGAGATAAGACACAGCCCTGGGAGGCCTCAGTGTTCAGGAGCCTAGACAATGAGACCAGACCTACTAAGTCACTGGTTTTCTATCATGAGGCTGCAGTGCTCGATCCAATCAGCTAAGTCTTCATCACTCAGAGAAACTCCAGGACGGGTTTGATTCATAAACACAAAGCTAGTCTCATCTGGGTCAGCTTTCCTGTGCTTAGACTGACTATGAGGATTTGTAACTGTCAAGTACGAGCAGAAACTGTCACTCTTTATAAAGACGATGAAGACATGATGAGGAGGGAGTGTGAGCAGCAAACATCACTGTGACTGTGAACCATGTAGAATAAGAGTCATTCCAAAGTGATAGATGGGAATAACTACACCATATAAACAGGACTCAATGTTTCCCACAATGTATTGTAAAAAGTAGCGCACAACTGATTGTCAATAACTCTAAAACCTGCTTATCTATCTCAAATCCAAGTCTGGTAAACCTTTCAGCCTCTGACTGAAACTCTTCAGAAAGTCACACAGTTCTGGGTGTTTCTTTTTACACAGCTGCAGCTTCATTCTGTCCTGTTGTAATGTTGTTCACAGTTTGTGTCTCTGAGCTTCATGAAGGTCTTTTATAAACGATAAGCTCCGGGTTTCAGTACCAACTGAGACTCTAATCCAGCTCATACTGGTCTTTGTTCCCAAAAGAGTCCTCAATAAAGTGGCATGTACTAACAGCTACAATGGAGTCTTTGAAACATCCAAACTTCCTGCTGTTGTCTGGGGAGAGGAAACAGCTGAAACTTTTCTTCAGGACTGAAAAAAGACTAACTTTAGCGGCAGATTGGACCAAGAGAGACCAGTGAGGGGGAGGAAGACCAGCAGGGAAAAGGACTTTACAGCATCCTTGAAAGAGCGGTCAGGTGGGAGTGTCCTTAAAGAATGGCAGAACATGATGTCAGGTTAAGTCTCCTGAAATCCTTCAAACCAGCTGTTCAGACAAAACAGGAGACAGATTAAAACAGCTGTAAATATCTGAACATCAGTGCGTCAGAGTTACAAGGTCGACCACGACACTGTCTGCATATTCAGTGACACTGCACCCCGTCACGGACCAGATCAGGTTTTCTTTTTTCCTTGTTCCTGTGGGATCTAAAATCAAATGTGAGAAAGACCCCAACACATCCCAGACAGTGATCATATCTCATCAAAGCATCCTCTGAGGACTGTGATACTGGATGCGCGCACGCACGCACGCACACACAGGAAGTTACTCAAGCTGGCTGTAACTTCCTTCAGATGCTTTATTGTTAGTGTGTTTGGGATGATAATGTTAAGATATACAGAACAGTATAAAGAGCATGACTGCCACATGCTGGCCAACAGAGAGAACTGCAGCTCACTGAGAAAGCTGCTATTAAAAAATCAGACATTCAGATCCTTCGAGGAGTCAGAGGTCAGCTAGTTGCCACGACTACTCTCAGACATTAATCATTCGACTCAAGGCTCCACAGCATTGAGTTTTGAGTCCTCAGACCTCAGGACAGTTTTCCTCCTCCCCTCAGTCCACCTTAAATGGGCTCAGGTCCAGAAGAGTATCTGGTGTTTCTGGATCCTGTTGGTCTCTAACGGCAGGTATATTAACACCTCTGTAACCTCTGGACTCTGTGTGGTCCCTGTTTTACCAAACAGTGTCTGTGTTTATCTGGTCCTCTCTCAGCTCTGTGATGTTCTATGGTCTACAGTTAAGAAACAGAGCTGCTCTCCTGAGTCACAGCCTCCCGTGATGGTGAACAGACTCTGATTCAGACTCCTTTTTAACACATGGACACCTCGACATAATGCGTGTCATTTTTCAGAAGTGAATCATCACATCAAGAACTCAGACAAAAGTCTCCAAATGAAGAGGAGCTTTCTGTAAACTCTAAAATAAGGAGGGGAAACATTTGAGGCTGGTGTATTCAACATTTATTTTCTGTCATTTTAAAAACTGTTCAAGGACAATTAAAATATAAATACATTTCTCTCTCACACTCATAAACACACACACACACACACACACACACACACACACACACACACACACACACACACACACAACCCCTGCCCCTGATTTAGAAGTCAAAAGGTGCAACAATCAACCACCAACAGTCGATTCATCAGAAACTTTTATAGTCTGCATCATCAGATTTCAGAAGCTTTTGAAAAAACACAGAGAGAAGAAAACATAAGGTTATTGAACGTGTCTCTTTACAGCTGTAATACTCTGAATCATTACCATGGTTACCAGGGACAGACAAAAGAGTGTCTGCTTCAGTCAAACAAACCGTTTTTAATTTTCTGGGTAAACATAACATCCTCCTAAAAAAGAGGCTTGACTGAAAATGTGTTTAGACTTTTTTTAAATAAACAGTTTAATCATTCTATTTTGGCACAAGACCTGACATCCATGATTTCTAAAAGAGTGACAAATTTGGAGATTTCAGATGTAAAGGGAAAGAATTTTGAGATTTTGTACTTGAATCAATCAGTCTTGTGGTCGTAGTTAAACAAGAAAGTTGAGGTCCAAGATTTCCAAAAGGAATGATGGGTTTTAAAATTTAAATATTATTCTTAAAATCAAGTATCTTGAGATTTTAAATCAAGTCCATAAATGTTGTAGTGGGACACTTGGGACCCTCGATTTCCAAAGACAATGTCACATTTTTAAATATTCGAGATTAAAAGTTCTTGTACTTATGGAAAAATAAATGTTACGGTTCTACCTATACAGGGAGATATATCCACGATTCCCAAATGAATGAATGAAACATTTTCAGTGAAAAGCTTGATAAAAAAAAAACAGACATTCTTAAGATGAGTCCTTGTGACAAGGAAGTGTTTTGGTTCTACTTCAGCGGGGCAGTTGGTGTCCATGAGATCCAGAAAGAAAGTCAAATTTGGAGATTTAAAATGACAGATTCCAGGATTGAATGTTGAGACTTTCTACATATAAGAATTCATTTAAAGGTTCTTCTGTAAGAGAGGATTAGATGTCCATGATTCCCAATAAGAATGTCAATTATTTCCTCAAGATTGATCATCTCAGGTTTTTGAACTTGAGGCAGTAACCCAAGACAAATCTGAACGAAACATCAAAAATGAAACAAAAACTTAAGGAGGAGAACAGGAAGGGAAAACTGTGGTACTGTAGGATTAACATTCTTCTCGTCCTCCTGCTGTTTTCCATACTCAGGGATGTATTGGTCGGTTGGTGCAACTTCTCAAAATGCATGATGGAACAAAACAAGTTCACTTTAGAGAGGGTGTTAATCCAAAATCCAGACCACACCAAACGACCAAACCTTGTTTTCACTTCATCATGTGCATAAAGTGACTTCAGACATGGGCGTGTATTTAAAGAAACTCCAGCACTAAAATAAAAGTATAAATATTGAGTCTCAGTAACATTTTGAACAAAGTTCAAACTTCTAATCAAGATTTTTGGAACATCTTTGAGTTAAAAACTGTGTCTGGATAAAGATGTTGCCCGATTTGCAATCAACGGTCCAGAAACTGTCGGTCTAAAGGTCCTTACACACCAGCGAATTTGCGGAGCGAAGCGAAAAAGCGAGAAGAAAATGCGAAAATATTCGCCAGTCCGAAAAATAGTTTTCGCCTATACACACCGGGCGCGAAGCAAATATGTGTATAAATTTTGCAAAGCAAAGTTCTACCCCCCAAAATTCCGCCAGTATTTTAGAATGTCCCTCGGGCAATTTAACGACCTCCTCCAGCAGCTGACCCCATAGCTGGAGAAGCAGACAACTAACTAAAGAGAGCCAACTGGTCCAGAGGAGCGGCTAGCCACATGTCTGAGGTAAGATTAAAATAATAGGCAATATTCTATATGAATGAGACAAAGTCCCATTTTCTTGAAAGCTCCGGGCCCCCAGCCCTGTTATAATGTATATAAGCACATAATAGCTCATCTATAGCTCACTCGTCTCCAAGAGGAGCTGGATGGGTTTGCCATAGCGTGCTTGATAAATGAAGATCATCAACAACATGACTTTTGATTGGCCAGAGGTCTAGCAGGTCCCGATATTCGCCTGCGAATCTGCTAAAAATTCGACATAAGAGCGAAAGAATAAAAGACGCTTTTCGCCTCACGGAAAAATCGCCGCCGGTGTGGAAGCTTGCATTGACTTTATGCTGCTTTTAAAAAAGGCGAATAAAGGCGAATAATTCGCCTGGCGAATTCGCGCCTGGTGTGTAAGAACCTTAACCCCGGCTGTCGCCCTGCTGAGTCTGTTTCTATTTGTCTAACACTCTGGATGTTAGAAAATAAACAAAATGTGGCGAGGATCAAACTGTAAAACACATCTGGCTCTCATGAGTCGACCCGGCACATGAGTCAGGAACAGATCCAGAGTCAGAATGATATTTACGTGCTGTCTTTCTGTGGTCTGGAGCTTCCTGCTGAGCTCCCTGTCATTGACTTAAAGATGAGAACGACACTTTGAAGATTTCAGAGGGAGGATTATTATCTGAGGAGACTGGTAGTTTTAGGATCTTTTAAAGATCTCCCACTCCAACAGATGGAGGAGTAAAAATACGAAACAGAAACACATGATTAAACCGCAGTCTGGCGGGGCAGAGAGAGTTCTGAATCCCAGCAAAAAAAGAAACAGAGAGGAAGCCAAACTGAAGAAGCCCCTTTTTCCTGTATGAACTAAATATCAACTTCATCTGAGTGCTTTTTCACACAGTCACCAGTCATTTCCTTCTGCTCTCAGAGGCCAGTGTGTCTGTACAATATTTACACTAAAATAATGACAAAAAAAGAGGAACCTTCAAAGGAAAGTGTCCTCTGAATCTCTGCACGTCATACTAAAAATGATGCATCTCAATAAATGAGAGTGTTGTGACAAAGTTCATCTCCTTCTTAGTTTAACTCAAAAATCAACTTTCTTATGTTCTCCTGTTCTCTGCTTGTACTGTGAAACATTTCAAACTGTTGTGATTTAAAATCTGGACCTCTACGATCTTCCTCCAGACTCTGGGACCTGGATTTACTAATTAGATGATATGCTGCAAACAGGACTTTGGTCCACTGAGCTCTAGTCCAGTTCTGTTTCTTCTCAGTCCAGGTGTGACTCTGGTTCAGGAGTGTGACAGGTGATGAGTCCACTATTGATATAACTTTACTAAGTAACCAATGGAAACCGTTCAACTTTTTCACGACACTCTAATTGACAGACATGCATCTGTATTGTGGCCACAGTAAGGGCCTGTGTCCACTGACTGCATTTCTGTGCTTCAATATGCTGCTTACTGTTAGTTTCTCAAGATTTACGTTTCTTTACTAAGACTGAAAACTGATAAAAAATGACTGTGTCATAGAATCAGTTGCAGCTCCTGACTTTCACAGACTCGGTGAAGTCAGTTTTTCCTCTATTACTGTTGATTAGGGCTGCCACGATTATTTGATTTAGGTTTGACAATCAAAACTAAAAAACTGGTTGAAAACTATTTTATTAATCAACGTCATTGTTTTTTTTTTTTCCTTTTCCCTCTTTGTTTCTTGCTAGAAAGTGTCACGGTACCCGCCGCTCATAGCCTCCGCTGTGTGTTCCTTGTCCTGGACGCACAGTAGAGCTCATAGAAGTTGGTGTCTGACGTCACTACAACTCAGTACCAATGTAGAACAGGACGTGTAGCTCCAGTATTTGAGAGCATTTTACCAAAAATATAAAGGAGAAGTCCATGAAATGTAAGATATGCAAGGCAGAGCGGACGCCGGAGAAGGACCGTAGAAATGCTTATTTTCCTGGTAATGAATAAGACTGTGTAGAGTTTTATGTCAATACAGTGTGACTAAAGCACAAAAAGCACATTTCTTTTTATTCTTTTTAAGTGCCCACCTCATTTGATTTTGCTGTTTGATTTGATTGATATTTCTTTTGTTGTTGATAGTTCTATATTTTTCTATGTTAAATGCCACAGCCAGAGTGAAGTTTGTGTTTTTACAATTATTTGTTTTTGATACCATTTTGTATTTTATTTTAACTCAACAACGCAGAGTTTAAGCTTCTCGTGAAATGTGGGAATGCAAAAACTCTGGAAAGATTGGACTGCAACATTTGTGGAAGTAAAGAGATTATGTGCCTTCATAAAGATCTTATCAAAACACACAAAATGTATGGAACAGAGGAGCGAGAACTACTTTGAAAATCCTCCAAACACTGACTACACCATTAGGTTCAGCATTTACACAGGAAAGACTCCAACTGCAAGTGAGCATGGAAGAAGATCAGTGAGATGGATCAGAGAGGGCCCACTAGTTTTATGTGAAGTGGATAGACTACAGGTGTCTGACCCCTGTGTCCCCATGGTTTTAGCATTAGACCTGGACTTATCAGCTGATGATGATAATGCTGTTCCACTCACTGGCGAGGAGGTAGAGGGACCTCTGGACAGTGAGCAAGAAGAGATGGGAGTCAAGGATGACAAGGGAGAGAGCAACTTGAACCTTGAGTTTCAGAGGTCCCCCGAATCATCACCCAGATGTTCTACCCTAAATCATGAGAGACACCTATCCTCCAGCTACCCTGTCCAGAGTACCAGTTGGCCACTTCCCTCAATCCCTGTTCCCGGGTCCCACAGCTCCTCATCTTCTCCTCTTCACCAGCTGCCTGCCAACTCTCAGCATGTGTCCATTATTACTTCCACTGATGAGCGTCATCTTTCACCTACAGGGAGACCAGGAAAGGATGCCCCAGAGGGAGGGAAAATGCTCTCACAAAAAACTGTGGAAGAGGATCAGTGAGATGAATCAGAGAAGGCCCACTAGTTTTTGTGAAGGAGATGGACTACGGGAGGTGTCTGTGTGCTCCACCATCCATCCTACATTTTCAGGTGAGACAGTGCAGAGAAGAATGAAGGATGGAGATGGATGCTGGGCTGTAAGAGACATCCCATGTCCCACACCAATCACAGCCTACAACAAGATTATGGTTGGAGTTCATCCATCAGACCAGCTCATCCAGTATTACTCCACTCACAGAAAAACTGCTCACTGGAAGGGACTGTATTGCTGCACTCCCTGGACATTGCCACATGAATGCCTACGTCATGCACCGTGAGATGCGCAAAACCAAGCAGGTACAGCCCATGACACACAAGGACTTCATGGTGGAGCTTGGGTGTCAGCTTTATGGCAACGACAAAGCAAGAGTTCCCCAGAGGGAGAGTAGATCACATTCCTGTGCCCATCATCACACCCACAGATGCAGGCAAATCAACCAAAGGCAGAGAAAAGTGTCATCGCTGCCCCCAAGTGGACTAAAAAGGGGAGTGACACACCATGGATGTGTCAGGCCTGTGATGTGCCCCTCTGTATCTTGGTCTACAGGAACTGTTTTTTGTGGTGGCATAAATAAAATGTGCCATTTGTGCAACCATATATTGTTTTGTAAATAGTTGTACAAAAAAGGCCTGAGGCATTGCCTGCATTTTAATGTAAGCAGTACGGGTGTCACGATTTTGTTTTTTTATCGAAATCAATCGAAATTACGTCACGGTCTCGGTAATGGAAATCAAAGAGAGGATAGACGATCCCCTCCCTCCACATCCGGGAGGTGTGCAAAGCGGAAGCAAATGACAATGCCACACACTGTAGCCGACGCAAGCCTCTGTGAGTTCTCATTTTTGTTGTTATAATGTAGGGCTGCAGGATACATCAAGATACACTGCGTGTGACTCTGCATGTGCTGTGCAGCGAACCACCGATCACATTCGTTCTTTACTTAGATGCCAATCACACTACCCTACCAGCTGTCAATCAAAATTAGAGAAGAGGAAACTGCGCCCCTGCACTTGGAGTGAGTCACTGGCGCTCACACCTGCCATGTAAACTACCACTAGTTTGAAGCCAGGATATAGACGCACAAGAAAAAGTTTGAAGCCAGGTTGCAGATACTGGAAAAAAAGTGGATGGAATGATGACAGTGCTGCCACAGACGACAAAGAGCGAGGGGCGGCAGTAGCTCAGGAGGTCGAGCGGTCGTCCAATAACTGGAAGGTTGGCGATTTGATTCCCCCCTATCCCTAGTCTGTACATTGTGTCCTTGGGAAAGACACTTAACCTTGCTCCCAGTGTGTGTCCTCCACTGGTGTATGATTGTGTGTTGTGTGGTGGTCGTAGAGGCCGTAGGCGTGAACTGGCAGCCACGTTTCCATCAGTTTGCCCCAGGGCAGCTGTGACTACTAAGGTAGTTTATCACCACCAAGGTGTGATTGAATGAATAATGTATCCAATGTAAAGCGCTTTGAGGGTCTCTGATAAAGCGCTTTAAAATCTAATTTATTATTATTATAATTATTAGTTTAATTCAGTAGTCCCGCCCCTGTCTGATTTTGATTGGTCGACAGAAAGGTGATGTTACAAACAAAAACATAGCTGACACCAGAGGGTGTTTTTTGTGTCAGGGATGCTGAGCGCCAAAAACGTTGAACTGCATTTTTTTATGGGAATAAGCCCTACCAGCACAAAATAACATAATTAGTGGACACAGGCCCTTCAGATTTAAAAGATCTGACAGTCACGATGTTACCAGGAAGAAGGGTGTATCGTTATGAGGAGATAGTCCTGATTTTAGGACATGATTAGCCTACACTTTATTTTGAAGGTGAATATCTAAAGAGCAGCTGGCTGCTGAGCATCTTAAGAAGTTAAACTCAATTAAAATTTCATAAATAACTAAATATTCAATATGTAGACTCATCAGAACCTCAAGTTCTGAACAGTTGAGCTCTTGATTTTCTTCAGGTGATTAACACTGCAGGTGAGGGTAGAAGAAAAGTAAACTGAATTATAGGTCAACTTCTCCTTGAATACAGGAGCTACCCAGCCTTTTTTAACACATTCATTCAGTAAATTAGGGCTGATGTTTGTGGTCATTTCATTTAATTTCCTACAAGCCTTAATTCTGGTGGCGTATTCTTCTAAATGTCTCAATCTCTTCCTTACTGAACACACTGATACAGATCTAAAGGCGGGCGGGCCAACGCTGAAGCATGACAACAAAACAGACAAGAGAAAAGAACCGTTGATTTCCTGAATCTGTGAAATACCTTCTTGTCTGCTCCAGTGTGACTTCCAAAATCCTTATTCCCCAAGTCTGATTCAGACTCAGTCCAGTAGGCATCAAATTTCCATGGCAGAAAGTAAAATTCAAAAATCCCACAAATCCCTGCAGTGATTTTAACCCCTAAACAAAGCGACAGAGGAACTCAAAATAAAACCTCTCTTCTGCCGTCCTTCAGTCTTTTTGTCTTCAGTAAGATTTAGGAGCAGGAATAAGATCCTGCTCCTGATACCATTCTAGTCCCTCTCCTTCCCTCTCTGTCTTTGTGTCTCTGTGTCCGTGTCTTGGTCTGTGTTGCACCTCGGTAGCCAGCGGGGGCGCTGTTAGGACACCTTTCCCAGCTCTATCTTCTTCTGGATGACCCGAGCCGAGTGGTAGATGAGCGAGTCGATGAGACCGGCCACTGCAGGAAGACAGGATGATCCAGTATGTATGAATCCCTCAGCAGGTATTTTATCAGGTAACAGCGAGTGTGAGTAGAGAGACACTGACCTGTAAATACTCCTCCAATGATAGCACAGACTCCTGTTAAAAAGTGTGTGAATGATCTAAACAGAAACAAACAAATAAACAGAGTCAGAGAGGGACCTTCACATCCTCTCAAACACACCTGTCCTGAAAGGATCTCCTACCTGTGCTTCTCTGTGAATTTAACCATCATGGGTGACAGCTCGTATAAAACAAACACGCCCGGCAGACCCTGGTCTCCTATCAGCCCGTTTGCCACTTTCTCATGTCGGGTCACTGAGAACTGGTTTGTTTTTACCACCTGTACAGAAAAAATACAGTGAAAAAACGAGGAGCGAGGAAGACAGGTGTAAAGACCTGCAGATTATACGATGAGCTGAGCAACTCTCTGATATGATATAAAAACTATTTATGAGACAGACTGAAGATAAAAGATCAAATTCTGTTTTTATCAACATTTTACACAGTGTCCAAGCTGCTGTGGAAAATATGAGAAATAACAATCTTTAATGTGAGACTGCATCTCTGTCCAGAGCTGGAAACGTTCAGATGTTAAAATGGAAAAACGTGAAAATAGGGTCAGGACTACAATAAAATAAAAATAAATATAAAAACCCAGTTGTTTCAGGATGAAAATATAAATCGAAACTTCAGATTCTTGACTCACCTCTCCATCAGTTTTCATGTAGATGGTCGGAACAATTTTCACAAAATACTGGTACATCATGGATGCTGAGAGGAGAGCGAAAAAGAAAATATAGGAAAGTGTTTGAGGAGACAAAGAGATCATAATGAGTGTCAACATTCACAGTATTCACAGCAAAAAGGAGGTCCAGGTAAAATGGCACAAATACAGAAACAAAACAAGTAAAGGTTTTATCAATAATCAATAGCTCTCTAGCAGAAGGTGTAGTTCCCTTTGTTTTCAAACATGCTGTGGTCCAACCTCTCTTAAAGAAACCAAACCTAGACCCCTCTGATTTTAATTATTTTAGACCAATTTCAAAACTTCCTTTTATATCCAAGGTTTTAGAGAATGTGGTTTCTACTCAGCTTTTATCTTTTATGACTCATAATAACCTCTTTGACAAATTCCAGTCTGGTTTTAGAGCAGGTCACAGCACCGCGACAGCCCTCCTCTGTGTGACCAATGACCTTCTTTTAGCAGCAGATAGACGGGAGGGCTCAATTTTAATAGTTTTAGATCTCAGTGCAGCTTTTGATACCGTTGATTATGCTATTTTAATCTAATGCCTTAGATACTGGGTGGGTATCAAGGACACAGCACTTAGCTGGTTTCATTCTTATCTTTTAGAGCAAACCTTTGCAGTAACCCCTCTTCTTCTACCTCTACCCTTACCTTTGGTGTACCACAGGTTTCGGTTTTAGGCCCAATTTTATTTACTATTTATATGCTGCCCTTGGTCAAATAATTCAGAATCATAAGGTCTCCTTTCACTTCTATGCAGACAACAAACAGATATACCTGCCCCTGAGACCTGAGGATCCGAGAAGTTGAGCTGCTGGTACAGACTGCCTGAATGATGTAAACTGTTCGATGGCACATGGCTTCCTACAACTAAACAACTGCAAATCTGAAATAATCATGTTCAAATTACAAAATTCCTCAACCACAATAAGGAACAGCCTTGGTTCATTTTCATCAAATATCAAATCATCAGCCAGAAATCTTGGAGTTCAATTTAATTCTAACCTCACCTTTGCAGCTCATATCAATAAAATCACACAGTCTTGCTTCTTCCATTTACGCAGTATCCCCAGGCTTCTGACTGGTTTTAACAAACGACATCACATCATTCCTATTTTAGCATCTTTACATTGGCTTCCAGTTAGTTTTAGAGTTGATTTTTAGGATTTTACTCATTACTTTTAAGGCAGTAAAGGGTCTGGCTCCAATCTATGTAACAGGACTTCTAACCTCCAATGAGCCAGCCCACACCCCGAGATCCTCATGTGGGGGCCTCCCGGTCGTTCCAAAGTCGAGACTTGTAATTAAAGGTGACAGGGCCTCTTCCATCAGGGCCCCTCGACTTTGGAATAGCCCCATTGCTTTTAAATCACGTCTTAAAACTCATTTCTATAGACTTTCTTTTATGTGATTTGGGGATTTTTGTGATTGGGTTTCTGTGTTGGCTGGGTATCACTGGCTCTTATAATATCTTTGTTTTAATGTCTTCATTTTAATGACGTCTCAGCTCATGTGACTTTCATCAGAGCTTTTATGTGTTCCACCAATTTTTATTTCTTTATTGCCAATGTGATATTTCCCCCCAAGTGTTCTCTTGTTATTGTTATGTTGTTTTTATCTTATCCTGCATGTCAAAGCACTTTGTAAAGTCTTGTTTTTAAAAGTGCTATATAAATAAAGTTATTATTTAAGGTGGTCATTAATTAATGAGATCTCATCAGAGCAACATTTAAAACAGGTGTTTGGATTTTTACAGTAGTTTAAGACAGACAGGATAAAAATAAATGACCGAGTTACTTCTTTATACGTGACCTCAACATGTGAGACTGATTTAATGTCTCAGTTTTAAAATAAAATTTAAAATAAAGATTCTTTATGGCAACCACAATCTACTCATTTGAGAAAATTCAATTTTTCTCTTTTAAAAATTACCTTTCTTATTTCACAACTGAGATAAAGCCAATGAAAAAAAATGTTTTGAAAAAAAATGTTTTGGTGTCTATAGTTTTTCGTGTCACTTAGTTTAGAGAGCGTGAAAAAAACTACTGCACTTGAGCCAAGTTTTTTATATTTCAAAATAATACAGGCATAGTTTGTGTTATTTATAGGGGTATGGGTTTATTTATTTATTTATTTTTGTTGAGCTGTCTTATAACGGGAATGAAAGGAGCATGCAATGAATAAAACATGTTTGTGTGGGGAAACTGCAAGTTTACTGAATAGAAATGGATGTACTGTCAGTGGCCACTGAGCGGCGCTGTTTGTTTCCCCTCCCCGTTTTTTCCCATCTTTATTGGACTCCTCTGTTTGAACCTCCTTCCTGTATCCGGGTATGGGGATCTGTTAGAAAGACATTGAAAGGCTGTTGCTGTAAAAAACGCGAAAACCCTCCGGTTTGGCTCCAGAAACAGCTTTAATTTAACAAACAGACCAAGGTAAAGTCAACCTGAGAAATCTGACCTTTATTAAAGACGCTAAAAGAGTTTTGATCCGCGGAGTCTATCAAGGCCGCAGGGACGTTAGCCCGACAGTAAGCATGCTAAGCTAAAGTAACAAATGTAAATGCTGAAAGAAAAAGTAGAAAAAATATGGTTTAAGTTTGACATGTTTAACTAATAACACCGTTAACCTACCGTTAGAAGTTCGGCCCTTGGTATTTGTTTTTAGAATTAAATTAAACTGTCTACGGTTAGTTCAGCCCCGTCTGTGACAGTGAAGAAAATCCATAGACTAATAGAACGTAAGTTTGAACAACTGCCTTCAAGAATTTACTCTTTTACTTCACTTGAATTAGTCTTGACTTGGACTTATTTCCCCGAGAGGATCCAGGTGGTTTAAAACGACTTCATAGAGCTATTTTTGTCAGTTGAGACCACATTGTACTGGGTCCAGATCCAGAACTCTCTGCCCTAGACCCCCTTAGATTTAGTAACCGAAAAAGGTCTCCTTCAGACTCTGTTTTTCTTTGTTAAACCTGGTTTACTCAAAATGCAGAACAAGCAGTTTCACTGCGATTTTCTGATTTAGAGATGTTCCTGGACCAGATCCTGATCCAAGAACCCATTTGATAGGGTCTTTGGACCTGGTCTACATCATTCTGCGGTGTCTTTAGTCTCGGTAAAACACAGTTATATATAATTTTTAGACTTGATTCACTTGTGAAAATGCCATTTAAAAGCTTTTTCACTTCTTATTTTGTTTAGATCACATTAAATCAGATCATGGTCCAAAACCTTGTCACCCAGACCCCTCACATCTGGTCCTAGTTATTCTAGAAAGGCTCAAGATAGATTCTCTTCAGGATGTTCAGGTTTTCAAACTTTTGCTCTGTCTGTAAAATAAGGAAAAACAAAATCAGTTCCTCTGATATTTTTTTAACCTATCTGGACCACACTGGACCAGGTCCTGATCTAAAGCCCTATGTTTCTAGGCTTGGTAACCCATGTGTAGACTACAGAATATAAGGTCCTATTTTTTAACTGGGTTACCTATACTTCCGGACTAGATCTAAGAAACCTGGGTATTGGGATTTTTGTGTAACAGCCGGATCAGGTGGTGCGAATAACTTTGTCCTGATAATAACCTTCACATCACAACCTGGTTAATTTCTAATGAGCTGCTCAGCCTCAGGATTTAACTGGTTTGACTGGAACTACTCGGGTGAACATTGTGGATCTGCAGCAGTAAAACCTAAAGTCCAGGATACTGAACTCCTTCAGGATTTTTTTTTAATGACCTATAAAAGTTATGTCAACCTTTATCAAAGACAAACTGAAATAAATGTTCAAACTCTGATTTCAGCTGTAAAGTGAAACAGGAACCACAAAACCGCCTGAACTCTGACCCTCTTTCTTCCAGATGCCCGTGGCTGTAGGTCCGTATGGCCAGACCCAGCCCAGCTGTTTTGACCGGGTCAAGATGGGCTTCATGATGGGGTTTGCAGTAGGCATGGCTGCTGGCGCCATGTTTGGCACTTTCTCCTGCTTAAGGTAAACCTGTACCCAGCAAACCAATCCCTGACAACCTGATCCATCAGCCTGTAAACTGCCCTCTTCAGTACATCAACTCTCTTCTGTTCTGTCTGCAGGATTGGCATGAGAGGCCGGGAGCTCATGGGAGGAGTGGGGAAAACCATGATGCAAAGCGGGGGGACGTTTGGCACTTTCATGGCCATTGGTATGGGCATCCGCTGCTGAGGAAGACGAGGAAGGACCTCCTCCACCTCCACACACCTGTACAGCTATGGGACTCTTCCCGTTATTACAACAACAGCTTCCCGTCTGCTCGATGCTGTCACACCCTCAACCTCCTGTCTAGTTTTGTCAATAAAAGTTCCATTTGTCAAACAGTTTCAGAAGTTTTCCCCTTTCTGAAGCTGCAGACATCCTGCTCAGAGAATTTTACCTTCAGAGTCAATTTTCTGAACACCTGCAGAGTTTGATTTTAGTACGGATATGAAATATTTGTAACTTTTACTGTGATAACAGTGTGAACCCGGCTGAAGGAAGCTCTTTTAGCTCTTTTAACAGTTCAGACCACTGACCTTGTTGTGCTGTGACATCTGTCCCGTCCAGAGGATTCACGATGCCGGGGTAATCTCTCCCAAATGACAGGTGTTTGATCAGGTGGGTCATGTTTATCTGCAAATGAGAGGAAGGTTCAGAAACAAGCACAACTTTCTCTGAGTTTGAGTCATCCTGGGTATTTTTATCCAGAGACTTTTAAGATTAAGTTTAGGGTAATTGTGAAACTGAAGGTTACTCACGTTGTCTAAACCAAAGCTCTGCAGGTCATGAACTGCAAAAACACACAGACGACACCAAACATGAGTCTCAGTTTGTTCATCAGAGAAGCTTCAAATACAGCAGAGACAAACAAACATCTCTCAGGTTACAGATCTGTTAGAAATGAGAGATTTCTGTTAATGAGGGCCCTGACTGGTTCAGGTGTTAGAGGAGTTCATTCGGGAAAAGAAGCAAGTTTAGTTAAAGCCAGCAGGCACACAGGAACCTGTCCTTGCTCTGTTCAGATCTGACCTTTGACCTTCCTTAAGAGGCATGTCTTTGTCTCCATAGGAACTAAATATCTGCTAAAAAGGATCTTAAATAATTAACAAAAACTGAAGGTGATTTTAGCGTGAAGCACTTTAACAGTCGACACTGAACAGTGAGCTGCTTTCACTTTAAAATTTCTCCAGACCTGACCCACAAACTTAAAACAGGTATAGGACTCATACAGACCAGCAAAGAGCCTTCATATTTCAGCAAGACCATGACGGACCACATTCTGATAACAAGGATTACAACAGCATGCCTCTGTAGGAGAAGAGTCCTGCTGAGAAACTGGACTGATGCGGTCCTGACTTGACCCCCATTGAAAACATTTGGAGCATAATAACCCCAAAAACAGGACCAAGGAGACCCTGAACTGTTGAGCAGCTGAAATCCTCTACCAGGACCACATTTCACTATCAGACTCCAGAACCTGGTCTGCTGGGTCCTCTAAGGTTGTTTCATGTTTAATAATTACCAAACCATCAGACTCTCACACTTAAACACATTAAGTAATTTCAGTATGTGTGTGTGATGAGAATCAGCCTGTCTTCTTCAGTCATGTTCCCTCTGACATGCCAACTGTTCTCCACATATCTGTGAACAGGTTACTGCACTAAAATAAAGCTGAATCTCAGTGTTGACAAGCTTTTCACCAAATCCAGAAAACTGCAAATAAAGATGGACTTACTTTCCACAGCGTGCACTGCAGAAAGAAGAGAGAAGAGTCACTGTGATGAAGCAGGTAGACAACAAAGCAGGTCATATTTACGTGTGGGAGGAGAAGGAGGGGCTGCTGGGGCTGCACAACACTGACTGACATTTCAACCTTACTGTTGGCTCACTTTATATTGTTAGACATGAACATTCATGTATGTGGACGCAGCTCTGTGGTCTCAAATCTGAGATCAGAGCTGAACTCATTGAGGTTTCATCTCATCAAAGAGGATTATCTTTGATTAAACTCTGAAGGATCAGCTCTAAGAAGGGGCGTGGCCTCTGTCAGGATGGTCGTGCAGCCCCAAACACATGGCACAGATGTAATACTCAGGCGGGTCCAGGCTGGGGGGAGTTTGGAGTCAATAGAGGTGAGCCTCGTTTGATAGAAGTGATTCTCGTCTCTTTTTTCTGCTACTGAATATTCAGATTTACAGACAATCTATCGTGTGGCAGAGATGGAGGTCAGGAATCTCACAACACCAACACGTGCAGCTGAAACTGCAGCTTTCTGGGGAATCTTGTTCTTGTGTCCAGATTAGACATGGTTCTATTTGTGGCTGCTGTTAATTTCCTGCTCAGGGTTAACATGCGTGCATGCAAACAAACAACAGAGGACAAAACAAGCGAGAGAGACAAATGAAGATGGAAATACTCAAATAAATAGGTGCTAAAGTAGTCTTGAGCAGGTTATTATTCATCCAGGTCATGGTGATCCAAGTCTTTGTTGAAAGAGAAACTGGATATTTTGAGGTTCTTGGAGACAATTTGCCTCCTTCAAATACCTCAAACTTTTACCCTCCTTAATATAAACAATATTAGACTCTTCCACAATATTCTGTATCATGCATTAGCTGTTGTCTTAAGAGCAGCATTACTCCTCAACGTCTGCAAAAGACACTCATCAGTTGCACCTTGGTGCATGCCTGAATTATGACCCGGACTAGAAAACAAACTCTGAAGCTGTGGTTAATCTGGGCTCACAGAATCCTGCAGGGATCAGATCACCAAAAACTAAACTTTAACATATTTTGCATGTTCTGATGAAAATCACGAGATTCAGCTAATACCTACAAATGTGTTTGCAAAGCTTTGGATGTGCAGGGTTTATGCAAAACAAGATTAAACTCACTCCACTGTTGCTATGGCTCTGAAAAGGTGTGACTCTTAGAGACATCAGGGTTAATCATGAGGGCTTGGACTCAGACATTCGCTGTAGTTTTAATGAAAGATTTTTATGTATACTAAACTTCTCTACAGCAGCTCCTCAC
Organism: Xyrichtys novacula; assembly: GCA_962446985.1. NCBI lineage: Eukaryota > Metazoa > Chordata > Actinopteri > Labriformes > Labridae > Xyrichtys > Xyrichtys novacula. The sequence goes on from OY660865.1 coordinate 15,268,469, forward strand.
ATCCCAGTCTTTGGTCCTGAAGAGCAACATCTCTGGATTTAACAAACTTGGCATTTCAACAACCAGAATAAAAGTCATTAATGTGCTAACACAAAACTCAAACTTGATGTCTTCATCAGAGCAAAAAAAAGGAAAGATTCAGCATAGGGCTGAGCTGAGAGCTATAAACAGAGGTGGATGAAAGTGAGATGTTTGATACCACGATGAGATGAGCAAAGGAAAAAAAACACACCGACAGATGGATGTTTCTGAACACCCTGTATCTTAAGTCTTATGTGCGGAAAGTGGACTTTTACTGATACCTGATTTTGGCAGATTAATGCCCTCATGTTCACACCTGTAAAGACCACAGAGTCTCTGCTCTAACAGAGTTTACCTGTTGGTGTTAGAATCTGACCTAAATTTAGACGAGTCTGTTTGACAGGACCATAAATGATCCATTCAGGATGAGGATTTCTGACAAGCACAGTCAAGTCTGAGTCCATGACATGTGTTGTTTTTCCTCCTCCTCACATCAGCTGGACACTCGGATCATCATCAGTGTATCTGGTTTCACAGACTAACCAGACAGGGGAGGTCCGGTTCACAGCTGACTATCAACCTACTTGTTCCTGTGGGACCACTCATATGAAAGAAGCAGATGAAGTGGCATAAAGCCGATGCAGACATGGGCAACTCTGCTGCCAATACTTCATATACTTCATAAACTCAGAGTTACAGACGGAACTGAAACCTGGTTCTCCTCCACATTTTCTTAAACCCTTAAGTTTGAGTTTTTCGATTCTATTGGGTCCTCTGGGTCCACCTCAGGAATAAATACGGGGTGTTCAAAAGCATCTGTAGTTTGTATGAGTGTGTGTCAGACTGAAGGTCTTACCATGAACATGAGACTGCTGGAAACTTTTCCCAGGAGCAAAGTGGAAATTCCCCGCCACCTGAAACACAGAAAGAGGGGAGAGAGGGAATCGAACCGGGGTGCTTTAAAGGACACCGATGTTTATTCTTCTAAATTTCTAGGTCTTGAGTGTTTTAGTGCATGACTTTGCTCCATCTGTATGAGCATATGAGAAATAAAAAGTGTAATAAAAAGCTATAAATACTGCATGTTCATCTGGAATAGTTGTTTGTGTTTCACTCAGTTATACATTTGCTTTTCTGGCAGTTTTGCACAGTTAGAGTTTTTTCCAACAGGTATAAACAGAAGAGTGCTGCAGCACCTTGTTGACCTCCAGGAAGCCATAAACTTGGCAGCCTTCGTTCTTCTGCTCTTGCATCTTCTGCGTGAACCCCTCCCTTTTACACTGCTCGATGGTGTCGGCACTCTTGAACGCCCATCCCCGCCGCCGGTACGCCTCACGCACGTCGTCGCAGGTGTTACAGCATCTGCAAAAACAGGTGAAGGAAAAGAGTCAAAACACTGAAGCAGTGAGGAAAGAGACTGCGTGTCCGTGTTTGCAGGTCTCCTACTTCAGGTCTTCAGTCTCAGCTCCGTAGCAGCTCTCACATCTGTTTGGGTCCAGAGTGCTGGGGTCAAAGGTTTCACCGTCGTCAGCCTGACCGAGTTCTGCACAAAACAAAAGAAGGATTCTGGTTTAAGACCAGGAGCAGTCCATGAGCACCAGGAGGTCTACAGTCAGAATCTAGATCATATCTACCGTGTCTCTCTGCCTCGTCTGTGACCGGTTTCAGATCTTTGTCCAGACGCTGTTTGAACAGATTGTGTTCAACATCCAGCTGCTGCTCTCCAGCCACATCCATCGCATCTATACTGAGATCTGAGAGAGCACACAGTAGGAGGAGGACTCATGTGAGAGTATTTCATCTCTGAGGTGAAGAGTCATGAAGACAGACAGGGTCAATGTAAGAAGCTGGTTCTATTGAGGGTCATTCTTCAGTGTTTTACAACCTTGATTCTGCACTTACTTAAAAATCATTCAAAGACAACATATGAAAAACACCACAGTGGTCTGTTACTCTGGTTTTACTAATATCTGCACAAATGAACTGGAACCTCTCTGGACCTGAGTTTGTCTGAGATGAAACTCTTCTTGGAAATCATGGAAACACTGCAGGAACCATCAAACGTCTAAACTTCTTTATTTAAATAAAGGTAAAAACTGTATGTATGTGATTCAGAAAATGTGTTGGTGCTTTATTTTGTTTAGAAGAAGTTTGATCAAACTGTCAGGGTGAAAGGGTAGAAGAAGTGTGTCCCTTTTTTTAAACTGAGCAAATGTAATCTGCAAATTTTTCATGTAATGATTATTTTCCTTCAAATCATTCAAAGTAAACAATCATGACGAGGTTTTACATCAGAGGTACTTACAGGCACAGGGCATGTGGGGAAAAATGATGTCGATGTTGATTTTGAGTTTGTCTCCTCTCGATGTGTCGACGTAGAGCTCGGGGTGAACCTGCAGGAAACAAACAGCACATGAGTTGTAAAATTAAAGTGTCAGACAATATTTATAGAAATGTGTAAAAACCACAGAGTGAGGTTTCCTTAAAAACAGAGTTAGTCTGAGGCACTGTTTGGATTTAGGATACTTTTGTTTTTCTGCAGAGCTGAACAATATGTTTGACATCATTTCCAGAAAGAAACGGAAAAAAAGTCTTTTGTGCAGATGTTTCTGTTAATTTTTTTGTACATGTTTGACTTTTCTGGAAAAAACTGTTGCTGAAAAATAAACATGAATTAACACTTCTGAACTTCAATGTTAAAAGAGTCAGGACTGAAAGTTAAACTGTTTTAGTGAGTCTGGTTCTTCTGAAAGAGTTTTAACTGTGAATGGTATGATGTGTTCAAACTGCCTTTCTGGAGGTGAGTCAATAATTAAGACTGCAGAGTCCAATCTCACACTTTTGTGTCTTTACTGGGAGCTTTCAGCACACTGCAGTGTGGGTGTTTGTTTGAGGGGACTCCTCAGACTGGTCTGACAGGAACTGGTTCCTGAAAGCAGTTTTTAGTTCACCTCAGGCTGCCGTTCTTATCATCGCTGAAATCTCTCTTTAAGAGTTTGACAGAAAGTAAACTTTGTGGAATTTAAGGACAGATGTATCATCAATGTATCATCATATTCTGCGCTCAGTTTGAGAATCCTGTTTTTTTTTTACCACATAGAATACAATTAAATATATTTTCACAATTACCTGTCAAACAATGAAATAAAACTTGAAGGTAATAACGTCTGAGGTGTTTATTTAGCTCTATATACTCTGAAATCACAAATATCAGTATTTCCTTGCCTCATCGACACTGTCCATCTGCTGCCATCATAAAGAGTTGGGCATGAAAACCTTCAGGAGACCATCCCTCACACCTAATGTAGGAGAGACAGACTTTTTCTTCTTCTCTGGTTTGTTGTGAGTAGAAGGATGTAACACCTGTTCATGAGGTTACAGCTGCGTCCCCATCTTTATCTGCTGATTAGTGTTTGTGACACATCATCTCATCGTCTACAGAAGTTTGGGGATTGTCTCGTAGTTGAGATATGCCTCGAGTTCTTCCACCAAACTTGTTAAAAATGCTTCAAAATGTTGATCCACAGAAGTGGGCAACATGCATGAAAGAGTTCATTTACATTGAGCAGAGGTCTGTGCATGTTACAAAAAAAAGCATTCAAATGTCAAATTCTGTTTGTTTTCAAGCCTTTAAGGGAAGCCCAGTGTCCTACTCTGCCATATAGCACTGATCAAAGTTAAAAGTTTGTCTTTTTTTGGACTTTAAGTCCCTGTGATTTGTGCTAAATGTAACTTCAACTTCAGTTTTCACTCCTGCAGAAAAAACAGATTAAATAATCTGATAAACTCACCTCTTTAGTGAGATAATACTGCAGCTCAGAAACAAATAGGATCAACATGATGACGCCGCTGATGATGGTCACTGCAGGTAGAAAGAGAGAGAGAGCGAGAGATCTGTGTTCAAACTGTAAGAGTGAGAACTTAAGGGAGCACCAAACAGAGAGACAACATTTAGCAAGTTCCCTTTGTGAAAAATCAATACTCATTTCAAATTTGATACCAGTAACATGTTTCTTACAAAAAAGTTCTTACAGAGGAACAACCAAACAAGTCAAAAACAGCTGGAAGAACATCCCCAACTAATGAGGTGAATGTCCAACAGGTTAGTCACATGACTGAGTCTAAAAAGGACCTTCAGAGAGGCTGAGTCTCTCAGAGGGAAAGATGGAAGAGGTTCAGCACTCTGTGAGAGACTGTGTGAGCTAACAGTTCAACGATTTCAGAATAATGTTCCTGAGTGGATTTCATCATCTACAGTACATAATATCATTCAAAGATTCAGAGGATCTGGATAAATCTCTGTACTAAAGGGACAAGGACCAAAACCAAGACTGGATGGTTCTGATCTTCAGGGCATTAAAAACAGACAGGACTCTGGAGTGGGAATCACCGCACGGAAAGGACAAGTGGACTTACTTGAGACATTTCGCCTTAGGCAAAACATCTGAAGTTAGTCCAGTTACTCTTTCAACAAAGAATTGGAAATCATAGATGCCACATCCTCAGTTTTCACAAGTAGAGGGTCCACCCGGCATCCCTGATGGTCTGGGACTGGGTATCATTAGAGTCTATGTCATGGGTATCTTTCACATCTGTGAAGGCTCCATTAAAGCTGAACAATATCTCCAGGTTTAGGAGCAACATCTGCGTTCATCCAGACAATGACTTTTTCAAGGAAGATCTTCATATGATCCCAAACCACGTTCTGACAACAGGGATTACAACAGCATGGCTCTGTTGGAGAAGAGTCCTGCTGAGAAACTGGACTGATGCAGTCCTGACTTGAGCCCCATTGAAAACATTTGGAGCATCACGTTGATGTTTACAGTTTGTTCAATGAGTGTGACACAATAGTAAAGGTTGTTTCTGATGCTTGACTTCCACTCTTCAGAAAATAAATGTCAATAAATTGCTTCTTTATATTTTTACTCTTTGAATGATTTAGTTCATTTGTGTTTTTGCATGTATAATCCTGTGCTGTTCTCACATATATACAGATCTCACCTCATCTTAATTATAAACCACACTGACAGGGTTGCAGACAGATAAATTATTTGGAATGTTTTGAGTCCAGTTTGTACATATACTATCATCTTTGCCGTACAGAGGCTTTTATTCCTGACTGTAGGAGTCTCATGTTCTGCTGTCTCCTGGTTCAGTCAGCGTTGAAATGACTGTTTCAGACAGAAACTTTGTAATATCTGATATATTTGTGGAGTACAGAGACAGTACTGTTATAGTTGCTGATATATTCCTGGTATTCAGAGACAGTACTTTTATAATATCTGATATATTTCTGGTATACAGAGACAGAGGGCTGTGTTAGCTGTGTTGTTAGCCGTGTTAGCTGTTAGCCGCTACTGCTGCTCCTCTCTCCTCTTTATAACTCTCTTACCGGTCGCTCCTCCCCACGTCTTCACTCGGAAATCCTCCAGAGTTTTGGGATACGCGTCAAACTGCTTTAGTTTATTTAACGTGTCCATTTTCTGCTCCAGAAATCCACCACTGAGCACAGACGCTGCCGACAGACTCCTGCGCTCCAGCTACTCATCAGTCCGCCGCTTTCACTTCCGGAACACGCAGGGCTCAAGGCACGGTTCCACCAATCAGAGCAGGCCGCGTGAGCCTCGTTTATGTTTGAGTAAAGAGACGGATTTTACAATTGAACCTTACATGTCCAGGTGCTCAGGTATCTGCAGGACTCCGGGACATGGAGGAAAGATGTGGTTTTTAAATGACATGTTTAAAGAGTTTCGACTGCCTCCATACTCGGGTGTGTAAATTCGATTTATAACATTTCACTGTTTTTAACTGTAGAACTAAAGGAAACTAACTGTTATTTTTTTTTTAAATAAAAAGAAAGAAATGGCATAAAAATATTTTAAATCCGTGAAGGTAATATTGGAAGTATTTCATTCAAGAAATGTAAATGTCTCCAAAAATACCTGAATTCCAACAACAGAAGTAGAACATAACATACTTATTGCATTAACCTGAAGGCAGAAGAGCAGAGAAAACAGTGAACAGTTAGGAAACATTGAATGAGTTGATTTTAATTTATTTAGCTTGGATACCCCAACACATATGTAAACACACACACACACATATATATATATATATATATATATACAGTATATAAATAGTTCCATATAACTTGGCTTTTTTTGTGTTTTTATCTGTTTATGTCTTGTATATACACACTTTTGCATTCACTGTAATTGCACTTTAACAGTCAATTAAACCCTAAATCTAATTGTTAAGGGTAATAACAAGATAAAAAACATTCAAATGTAAAATATTTTTGATGGAATATATATATGTGCTCATTTTTAAACCAATATTTTTTTTTAATTGCCCCCCTCTTTCCAAGCTATCACAAATTTTCCCTTTTTTTTCCCCACTCAGTGTTAAAATAAACCTCAAGTCTCTCTTTTATCTGTTTCATGAATGAGGATTGTGAAGACATGCAAAGAAAAGACTCACGTTTCCAATACTTTAAGTTACGATTTTACTTTTTACAGTGTAGAAATATTAACAAATAAACAAAAACAGAAAAGATGATTCAATAATAGGACACAAAGTTTAATTTAAAGTTTAGTTTTAAGGTAAAAATGATCAGTTTCTTATACAGGTGTAAGTGAAAACTAAGCTGTTGAATCCAAGTGTCACGTTTGTTTAGAAAAAGACATTCAGACACTGTTGAGAACATTTACATGTAACCAGTCCTTCTTGACATCCCACGTCTTCAGCATCTCTCCTCCTCTTCCTCCACCTCCAGCTGTAGATAAGAGGCTTGGTTCGGTTCCCTCTGCACCTTCAGCTGACCTCCAACCTCACGACCAACCCTGAGGTCAGCCACAGCCGTCTGAACCAGCTGCAGACGAGACTCTCTGAGTGAACGTCTCAGTTTGGCACGCCGGTTTTGAAACCAGATCTAAGCAAAAGATGGAGGATTCAGGACACCAGGCCGAGGAAGCATGGTGGGGTGTTTTTCTGTTTTCAATACAAGTGTAAGAGTTATTTCTGTTTTAGATAAAGTGCTCACTGAACCTGTATCCGGTCCTCGTCCAGGTCCAGCCTCTTTGCTACCTGCTCCCTCAGCTGGATCCCTGGATAACAGTTCATCTGAAACACGGACTCCAGGACTTCCACCTGCACCAAACACACAGATTGACAGTCTGAAGACAAAGCTTTATGTCTTAGATTAAGATCAAATCTCTGTCAATATTAAAAAAATTTCTCTGGATCCCTCTGTCTGAATGATCACCTGACTGACTGATTGGCTACCTGACTGCTGGTGAAGGCTGTTCGAGGTCTGCGTCCGATGTACCAGCTCGATGAGGGTCTGACAGAGTTCAGCTCTTCATGTTGATGAAGGTCATGGTGATGATAGTGTTGTTGTTTTGGAGACAAGCTGTTCCCTCTGTTCTCTTTCTCTGCTCCGGCCTCTAAACTCACCAGAAAATAAAAATATATTTATGATCACTGTGGGACAAACATGTTTCTAAAGATTTAAGAACAGGTAAAAAGAGACTTCTCTAGACCTGAGCCCATTTAAGGTGGGCTGAGAGGTGACTAAATCAAAATTTTACATTCCTTTTGGGCGTCATGGAAGAGTCCAACTTCTCCACCATGACTGAGCCTGTTTATAGAAAAGTAGACCGAGGAGGAGTGAAAGAAAGTCCTAACGGCTGATGGATCTACGCAGTCCTGACTTGTCCCCCATTGAAAACATTTGTAGCATCATGACCCCCAAAAACAGGACCAAGGAGACCCTGATATGTTGAGCAGCTGAAATCCTTTATCAGGACCACATGTGATTTTCAGACTCCTGAACCTGGTCTGCTGGGTCCACTAAAGTCTACACAGAGTTGGTGAAAGAAGAGCTGATACTTCACAAAAACACATTATTACATACACATGAGGAGATATCTAAAGTTTCTGTTCCTCACCTGTCCAGGGTCGGTGGAGTTTCAGGCAGTTTTCAGGTCTCTGCAGTTCCAAACCCAGAATCCTCTCGATGGAAAACATCGACCTGTTTTCTGCTGGAGCCTGAGTGGACATCATGATGACTGACTGGACTTTAAAGTGTCTCTGGAGAACGACTGATGTGTTCCTTTAATACCTTTAACAAGTCAAAGTTACTCAGACTTCACTGTGAAATTCAGAAAGAAGAAAGGTCCATTACTGAACTTGTTTTGAAAGAAATATAGAGGCGTGGGTTCCACTGTAGACCTATGGACTACGGCTGACAGAGCAGGTGAGCGGGTCCTGAAGTGTGAAGCAGCAGAAAGACGACTGCTGATTTAAATGGGAGTAGAGGATTTACACTGGCCACCAATTAGAAGTTACGAGTGATTTTTCCATGAGAATCAGAGTCCCTGAGGCTCCATACAGGAGATAATCTCTGCCCTGTCTGAGTGGGAGTGTTACTGAGGAACAGCATATGTAAATGTTCAGTTTACTTAGCCAAACTAATGAATGCAACAGCTCTGCAAAAACAGTTTACAAACTTTGCAGGAGACACAAGACAGTTGGTGTGTATCTGAACTGGGTTTTCCCTCACGCACTTTGCTGTATGGGTGCATTTGTGCGATTAAACCCGAGTCACCAGAGTCTGAAAAAGTGAATCCTAATTGCCCTTTTCTTCTGAATTACCAAAGTAGAAAATCAGTTTAATTTCAGACTAAAAAGGGCCTCCTTTGGTTTTAGTTCCATGGCTATGTTCATTCTAATAATTGCAATAAAAATGATAATTTTTGCAGTAGTGGTGATCCTGTGAGATCCTCTAATGCCATTAGCCTAATCTGTGTGTTTGGATGCAGATGAAGCTCGTCATGTCTGAATGCAGGTCAAAGCAGCAGGGAGGAAAACCTTTTCAGAGGCAGATTAGCTCCTAATGAAGGCCTGGAGCAGCTTTAAACTAACAGCACACATGATTATTTAGCTCTGAATGAAAGGGAGGATGCATGTAACGGTGTGATGGCTACAGGCAAGAGGAAGTTAGTCCAAACACAACATAATTTTGGGAAACTGACTTATTCACTTTCTATTATCTGTTAGCAATCGGTTCTCTGTTTGTAAAGGTGGAGCAGGGAGGAGAAGATCTGGGTTTACACTCACACTTAAAGGTCAAAGTCCGATCTGTACAAATACAGCAAAAAGGTACAAGTTTAGTTTTCTGTCTGTGGGGCCAGTGATACTCATAAGACTGACTCGAACCACAACAAGCTCAGGGATCCCTGTCATTGTTAAAACTTTCACTAAGTGTAAACACTCTTAAATTCTACACCAGAAACATGTTAAAAAGGAGGTCCAGGTTCAGATTTCTTATTGTGGGTCATCAGTTCTCCTGTAGACATTTGTAAACCCAACAGACCAGGTTCTGGAGTGAAGTGCTTATCCATGATTTCCAAAAAGACTGTCAGAGTTTGATCCATCAGACCTCAGTGCAGTTTTTCTCTTCCCCCTCAGTCCTCCACAATAGGACTCAGGTCCAGAAAAACCTTAAGATATTGTTTGAAACTAAGGATACAGTATCTATGATGTCCTATTCTTTGTTGAAGGGCAACTGGACGTGCTTGAGTTGTTTCACCTAAGGCAGAACGTCCCAAGTAGGTCGAGTTGTCCTTTCTGAAGGAATGTCAGATTTAGATCTCTCAGATTTGACCCCAGTCTGGATTTCTTGTGAGCTTCCGGAAAAAATCATCAAAATGTGGGTGAAAAACACTTTGATTAATGATAAGTAAGCTAAATATGGGACTTCCTGTTAAGTGAGGACAGAAATGTCTTTGAACTACTTCCATTCAAGAACACAGAATGATGTTAATTTCCCAGAATTCCAAAGAGTTGGTGTTGTTTCAGTCACCTGCTCAATAAAATATCGGCTCATTAGTTTGTTCATCATCACTTTATTAAATATTTACATGATAGGTGTAGATGCAAATAAGTCAGACAGAAATACATGGGCATCATTTTCAAGGTGAAACAAAACAAACCCCACACAAACGAGTTTCCTTTCAGATAATTTATTTTGTACAGTAAAACTGAAGTCCAGAGGCTGCCTTTGATCCACTGAGTGGCCCAGTGGAGGACTAGGGACCGCCTCCCAGCCTTCCTCTGGTAATTGAGTATTTTACAAAGATGGACGACCAATCAACTTCTCAGTTAATTGCAACAAAGTTTCTGAAATGAGATGTCATGACGTGGACTGCCAACAGTGATGACTCAAAGCAGATAAAACAAGCAAACTTTGTGGAGGGTGCGTTCAAGGACCCCACAACTCTCTGACCCACAACTTATTATGACTAAAATAAAGGCATTTCTCTGTAGGAACAAACATAGAATATATACTCTTATGACTCTACCCAGCTTTAGAAAGGCATGTGTGTGTCAGCTGTTCTGTCTGCATGTTCTCAGAGAGGTGAGTGTTGTGAGGTGGTTGAACGCTGCCTGCCCACTCTGGTAGTTTTTAGGCCCAGGTAGGGGTGCGTTATATCCGTTTACTTTGGAGGTTTGTAAGCGATCTTCCTGCTCTTCAGCACAGACCACCTGTGTCTCTTCATGTAGTAGATCAGAGGGACGAGGATGGCCGAGCCCATCAGCAGCTGGAGGGAGGGAGGGAGGGAGAGAGAGAGAGCAGAACTATCAGAACCACGACAAGGTTTGAGATTTATCAGAACCCCGTTAACCATTTTTAAAGGTCTGAATGTAACCGGACAGCGTTGAGTAGATATAAGGAAGCTGGAAGTTAAAGGGCAGCCACAAATATCAGACACGGTTAATATGAGTCTGTCTGTCTGTGTGTGTGTTACCTTCAGTCCCATGCGTTTGCGTTGGTCATGCTCCGGCTCCGCAGCCCACCTCAGGAAAGTACACACATCTTTAGCGACCTGACTCATGGTGGCAGGAGTTCCTACGGAGACAGAAACACACACAACCATCACATATGTGTCGGGGCGACATGGTTCATCATAATCAGCTTGCTTATCTCTGATGACTGCAGCTGCGGTTCAGTTTTATCGAGGTCTTAGTGCATAACTAAAATCTAAAGTTCTGTTTTAGACTCTTTTAAAGCGTCCCGAGGAAGACGGTAATAACAAACACATGCTTGTTTTCAGGGAGATCCTGATCAGTCCTGATCCTGATCCCAGGTTTTTCTCTCCAACAGTAGTCTGCAAACCAAAAACTTATAACATTTTTCACACTTAAGAATTAGACTTCAGTTTATACTGATGCCTTTTAATAATATAAAAGCCAACAAGACCAGCAACAATAAGACTGATTATTTTTAACAAGAAACCAATGTGAGAGGGTGGGTGAACGTGGTACCACTAAAAAACCTGGTTTCATGGTTTCAACATTTGATATTTGGGGGAAAAAAATGAAGTGTTTGCAGAATGAGGTTTTTGTGAGAAGACACGACTTAGCCATGTTGAAGACATCTAAGCAAACTGACATAACCTAAAAGTTCCTTACAGGACCTTTAAATAGACTTGATTTGATCATTTGCACCTGAATCTCATCTTTTTCTACACACTGGATTATAATACGAACTGATCTAGACCCGGTTCATTGTAAGGAGGAGGAATCCATCATGGTGTAAATCACCGCCTGTGTTTTCACCAACTCTGCCGTTCAGCTCCTGAGCTGGAGAGTAGAGACAGCAGATCGTACCGAGTAGATCGTTGGGCTGGAGCCATGAGTTCATCCACCTGCACTGTTTTGACTCTTTGACTCTCTCCAGGATATTTATCCTTCCTTTGAAAGTCCAGATTTTGTTGCTTGGACGGCAATAGTGAACTGTTGTTTTCTACTTGTCATATTAGTGGTAATGATAGCAGTTCTACCATAGAACAGTCCAGACGCAGGTATTACCGGTGTCTTCTGGACTTGTTCTCATTTTAGTTGAAAATATTTTCATGCCACTGATGTTTTAGTCAGATGATATCTGATGCTGATGTAACAGACTGTCCTGTGTTTATGGTTTTGCCTTTTTGAAGTGTCCCTGCAGAGTTACCATAGGCTATTGTAAAGCTGGCACATCTGCCTCATCAAGTGTAAGTTTGGGCTGCAGTTCCACATGGATGTCCTGTCTGTTATCATCTCATTAAACATTTACATTCAGGTGGATCCAGAACCTTTGATGACACAAAGTTACTGCTGTTTGTGTTCTGTACACACTGAGCTTAATATGAAGCTGACATGAATGATTGGAGGGAGATGATTGGTTCAAAGACGTCCAGATCAACCTCAGCCCCATTATTTCTTCTTTTTGGCTCACTGTGAATCAACAGTCCAGAAACATTAAGTACACAAACACACATCTTTGCTCACCGTCATCATACTCCAGCACCTCGTTGTAGATGGGTGGGGCCATGCCGATGGCCTGTCCAGGGAAGTATGGGTTATAATACAGTCCCTCTCTCACTGTCACTCCTGCTGGAGGCTCACAGTACCCTGTCAATAGGCTGAACACATAGTCCTCTCCTCCATGTCTGAGGACAAACACACAGGTCAGTTACAAACTCTTTTACCTTCTCGAGCAAGTGAGCAGCTTTTCAGTCTTTTTTCTGTCACCTGGCATTAACGATGTAGCTGAGGTCTGGAGGCAGGGCTCCGTTGTTGGCGACCCTGGCGGCCTCAGGGTTGGGATAGGGCTTAGGGAAATAGTCTGACAGCTTTCCTGGCCTAGTGAACATCTCTCCACTCTCATCAGGTCCATCTACCACCTCCACCTGAGCAAACACACATACACACACCACTTGTTAAAAACACCTGATATAACACAGGACACGTTCTGGTGGCACCATCTACTGGCAGGACTTTGTGATAACAACAAACGATGACACAGTGAGTCCAAACAGAAAATCCTGACTCAGTGCACAGATTCACCTCCTCGGCGATGGCTTTGACCTCAGCCTCTGTGTGCGACACTCCCACCAGGTTTCTGAAGGCCAGGTACTCCATACTGTGACAGGCCGAGCACACCTGCTTATACACCTGGTACCCGCGACGAATACTGCAAAGGCAGAAAAGAAAGCAGAGAGTCAGGGGGTTTCCTCTCGGGAGGATAGAAGATGCTAAAAATGACAAATAAGTAAAACTTAGTGTGTCAGAGAGGCACCCAAGGTCTGTTATTTTCACTGGCTTCTCATCCATAACATAGAAGAGGTGTGTATGGATATTAGCAGAGAGTCTGCTCTCTGTTTTGTCTGATTGTTTTCTTAATGAAATGATTTTATGAGCATTAATCATCAAGGATTATGAAGCTGCTTGTCAACAGCTGCAGACTGACAATGAAAGAGATCCAGAAACATTTTCATAATATTCTCACATTTGTGCTGTATGACAGAGATAGTGTTTAAAAATCACAGACTCTGAATGAAGCATGTGTTTATGTTTTATACCTAGCATGGTCCAGCGAGGACAGGGGTCCAGCGTGGCTCCAGGGGTAGTTAGGGGGATGGAGCTCCAGGTCCGAAGCCTTGACAGATTGGTGCAGCATCAGAGCGAGCCCAGCCCCACCCGCTGTGATGACACCGAACGTCGACAGGGCGACCTTCCTACTCCTTGACATGCTGGAAATCGACATGTTGGCCTACAGAGAAGGAGTCATGTTTCCTGAAGTGAAGCAGTTATCTACAGAGGAGACGCTCTGATCATTCTGCTAAAAAGATTCTCACCACCATGAAAAGAGAGTCTGCAATCCCCTGATCTCCCTATATGTTGACTTCAATGTTTAACTGAATAAACATGCATACTGGGACATCACACAGATGATTTAAAAATCAAAGATATTCTTAAAACTGTGTCATCAGTCAAAATCAGCTGCAAATCCATAGCTGGTGGCTGAAACATGCAGTTATCTCAAATTTATCACATATTTCATCAGAATTATGACCCTGCTTGAATACTGTGAAATTATACTATTTATTCACCAGCAGAAGCTTCTTGTTTAAAATCTTAATGTAACTGTTTTCTCACCAACTTAGGTGCTTTTTAAACACAAACATATCAAGGTATCACACTGTTTTATAGCAAATAGTCAAAAAAGGAAAAACTTGAAAATTTGACAACTTTAGAGCAGAGTTATTACACTCACTCAAAGGACTCTGCTGTGTTTATTAATTTTCTTTGTTCTTTTTGTGTTGACTGAGCCATATCGAGAGATTTCTGTAATTATCAATGGAAGACAAACTGCTGGCGGTTCACTTTTCATAGCTTCAGTGTCCCAATAAAGGCAGGATCATCTTCATTGTTCTTTTCTAAATTAACAGACTCAGATCTGAGATTTGATGACAACTGGAATAGTATTCGATAAAACTCAAATTGGATTAGATAAGATACAACTTTATTATTCATAACGTTATTTGACACCTAACTCTGGATCAAGTTGGCACGAAGTCTGTTAAGGGCTATCATGGTTTTAGTACATCACCATAAAAAATAATAACGTCAAAATATTTTATTATATTGGATGTTTCTTCAAATTCTGTTTGATCCGGCGCCCTTGTTTGTAGTTGTTCCACTGGTTCTTATGAAACTGACCTCCACCGGTGGTTCTGTAAGAGGCATCACATGACAGCATCCCCGCACCTACGCTCTCTCACCCACACACACGCAACCATCAATGTCCTGCACTCAGAGATAACGCCCAGTGACATCTATTGATACATGACTGAACTGTAGTGTGCTGAATATAACTATATTAATAACTATATTATTAAAATATATAAATACCTTAATAAACCAGCAGATGTAACAGAAACGAGGACGGTAGATCACCTAAACTAACCCTTAAACTAAACTAACCTTTTAATGATGAAAATGACCTGTCGGAAATAAACACCTGGTGACGCGATAGCCAGCTTATGCAGTCACCGGAAGTCCTTACAGTCCTTGAGATGCTAACTCGTTAGCATGCTAATATCTCTACAACTTTAACATGAAAACGTCCGTCAGAAAACATGGATCACATCAGAGGAGATAGATAAACAATCCCCACTATTATACACCTTTACATCTGTGGTTCTGATCTCTTGATTCAGACCAGATTCTCAGGCAGGACCACCGTAAACGGTCCGTTAGTAGAGGGGTACACCCGGCACCGCGAGTTAGCTGACCGGCTAACTTCACAGCAAACTGTGAGGCAAATATCACAGGAACTGACACCAAATTAGTCCAAACAGTCAGAGAAAGATGACATACTGTCAGAGGAAACACATAGGCATGTTAAACTACAGTATAAATTAGAGGGAGACTCAGTGACCTTGCCTAACCCCACAGAGACCAGACTGACATTAGTTCCGAGTTTAATGTTAAAAAGACCAGATGCAATCTTCCAATACTGATCTAGTGCTAAATAGAAGAATCCGCCATCAACCTACCGTCGGTGTCCGGATAGTTTTTGGTGCGTTCAGGAAAGTCCTGCTGCTCCCCGATAGAACCACGACCCGCAGCGCCGCCATCTTTGCTCCTCTGAGGTAGCTAATGCTGCACGAAGACAGACACAACTTGCTTCCGGTCAGAACCTTCAAAGTAAAAGGGATATAGGATATCCCGGATAATTATTTTTTTGATAGTTAATGTCAATAAAGAATTAGCACTGTTAATATGCCGCAAAAATTTCGCAAAATTGCGAAATAATTGACCAAAGAGATTTGCCATGGGAACACTGAGGTTACCTTTCTACTCATATTTTGAAGGAGACTCTCACGTGCCGAACGTTACACCGTATCTGAGCCAAATCTAGTGAACTTGATTATAACCTTACACAACTTGATTTTACGCAACCTTTTTTAAGCTTATTTTTGTAGTACGTTATAAAACATCACTTGATTTACGTGATAACGAAAGGTTCCAATCAAATCGCTGTCGTATCAGATACATCTGTTGGTGGTTCATTAGAAGTGAATGGGGGTTTTTATGGGCCCGCGTCTCTTTCTGGCTCTTCCGTGAATCTGACCCACATCGTGTACTGCGGCCACACTGAAAATCTACGATGACCGTGTCTTACTCGGGATTGATGCGTCTTATTTATGTCACTGTCTGCTATTTCAAGCTTATCCAGCGTGGTTTCTGAGAGAGACCAGGACCTGAAATGACTTTTGAATATAAAAACTTTATTGCTAACAGGCTCTGTCTAATGCATTCAAGTCTTTTATTGTCTCTAACATGTTTTCAGTTGTTTCATTTCACACATCAAACAGGCTTAACTTTCTCGATCCTTTTTTATTTTCTCTACTTTCATCAAAGAAAAATTTATATGAATAAAATCTTTCAATTTGAAGCCAAAAATCAACGATTTTGAGGAAAAACCTGGAGAATATGCATATTCTGTGTTTATAGTCATGCATTTTAATATTTCCAATTATCCAACTGTAATATATAAAATATAACAGCTTTAAATAATACTCCCAGAGCATTTTAACTCCCAAGTTTCCCATCCTTTATTTCTGTTTTGTATTTATGGCTCCTGTAACATGTCGATTTCCCCTCTGTGGTACTAATAAAGGAATATCTTATCTTATCTTATCTTACCTTATAATGTAGCCTGGTGAATATGATAAAATGCTTCTAGCAAATTTTAATGGATATTTTTAGATCTGTTACTTCTTTTTATTTACTTGTACTCTGTCCTCATAACACACAGTTTGTGGCAGGTTGTAAAATTATTCAAAACAGTATGTGATGATTTTAAAATTATTCACACACAGTTTTTACTGGCACATTGTACAAAGACACACAATTTAATGCTGAAACTGAAAAAAAAGAAAACTACTGCTTGTTCCAAATGTAATAATGTTGCTCCTAAACCTGTAGATATTGTTCAGCATTGACGGAGCCTTCACAGATGTGGAGTCCATTGCATGGACTCTGATGATCCCCATATCCTCAGGGGTGCTGGATTTGAACTTTTTTTGTAAGACCATCAGAGTTTTAGACTGTAAATGATTTGCAACCCATTAAAGTCTGTTTTTCTTAGCATTTTCCACAGTGTCCTCACTTTTTGTAATTAGGGTCATAGATAAATAACCTAAACATTGCAAAAAAAGAGCAGAAATAAGCCGAAAATATGACAGTAGGCAAAAAAAAAAAAATAGCTTGAATTTCTATCTTGGTACCAAATAGCTGTCTTACGATGGCCTTTGAGAACCTTGAAGAGCTTCATGTGACACAAACTCCAGACGGAAAAGAAACCAGAGCGAAGTTCAATCTGCTGTGCTGGAGCTGTCCAGGAGGTGGAGGCAGAGGGTCAAAATCACAGAGGCAAAAACTGAAGGCTGAGGAAAATATGTGTAAATGAACAGATTTTTGGTCTGTGGATGGTTTTACTCATGTTTGTATATAAAAGCTGATGCTTAAAGACCAGAAAACACGAAGTCTGTACTAAACTGTAAAAAGAAAAAGAAGTTAAAGCCTTTAAGGACAATAACATTTACAATATTTCATTGGTATCTTTATTTAGGGGATAGGTTGTTGCAGAATGTATAAGTTTTAAGGCCTACAAGAAAACTAAAATACAAACAAATGATGAGCAAGAGACCAAAACTTTGATTCTGCTCTGTAAGAATCATGGTTCACATGAGGGACTGTAACACAGGAGCAAATACTGGACAATTAAAGATGAATCATCTGAATACATTGACAAAAATATCACAGTTTCCTGGATTTATTAAAAACCTCATACCTCTGGGACAAATTTAGAGTCTGGGTCATATGAAGTGAAAGCTAAATAATGAAAGAACAGACATGCACTGCCTGAAATATTCAGACAGATAAAAACAGAGAGCATGTTTGAGTGAAGTGAAGTTGTTGTTCGGAGTAGCTGCAGATGGATGTTTGCTGTTTGACAGCAGGTAGAAAATAAAGTATTCAGCAGCTCCAGCTGAGGCTGTCATCGCCCGTCATGTTTGTTTGACAGGGAGGAAGTTTCTGCCGTGATGTCGGCAGGTATGTGCTGTGAATACGAGCCCACTGAAGACACGAGGACCACTGCTTCAGGCAAAACTGGAAACTCCAAACAAGCTGGGAGAGAATCAGAGAGTCTGAAGTCAAAGATCAGGGAACTCTGAGAGGGGTTCGGATGAACTTGATCAACCTCGTTTACCTGATTTGCCCGTTCGATCCTCTAACTAACTGCTTATTTCTGCCTTAATCAGACTTGATTCGTCACAACTGTTATAATCTGGTCTTGCTCTCAGGGTTGAAAGCTCAAGTGCAAAACTTTTTTCTAGTTTGCAGGATGTGGAAACACGGATGCAGAAACATTTGTTGTTAGAAATGTCCTGGTTAAAGAGACTGTAAAAGTTTGGAATTTACTCAGCAGTTTATAGAAAGTACATTAAAAAGTATATGTAGAAAGCAGTGGCGGCTGCTGGTCTTTCAAGGAGGGGAAGCTCATTTTTCTGGCCTACATCATAATTGTGTTTGTTTATTTGTATGTAACAGAACAGAGTCGCCAAACACAACGGCAGTCATTTTTAACAAAGACAAAAGTCGCTGAGGATCGGTAAAGTCTCCGGAGCAGTTAAGAACAACGGAATGAATAACTTGGAAAATGCTCTGGTAGATGTTTTATTCTTCAAGATCGCTGATTCGCTTGTTTAGCTGTCAATCAAAAAAAGGTTTCGCCTCAGACAGCTCATCCAATCATGGATGCAGAAGCTCAGCGTCCGCGAGAAAGTTGGGACCGCCCTCTCGTCATAGAACTCCAGAGACGCTGAGCGTCCGATGGGCGGGACAAAGCCCAGCATTTATCCAATGAGCGTCTACTTTCGCTGCTGGAACAACCCACTTTGAGCTTCCACATTGAAGTCAGCAGACGCTGAGTGTCCGGCTGTGTAAAGCTGCGAGGATGAATGAGAACGAAGTGGTGCCGGTTACCTGTGATTATCAGCTTCTTATCACAGTGTGATAAGAAGCTGATTCTGAACAAAAGATGAAGGCTTTCTAGCGCGTATTTAGTTAATGAAATGTACACACAGCAGTACGTATTTCACCACTTTTTCTTTTTTTGGGGGGGTGACATTTTAAGGGAAGCCGAGCTTCCCTTGCAGTCTTAGAGCAATCGCCACTGGTAGAAAGCATACTCCTGTCAGGACCAGGTGTGGGGATCAAAAACTCATTCCAGATCAGAACCAGTTGAACCAATTTGAACTCAGTTCACCTAAATGCTTACTGTGTCCTGATTGGTCCACTTACTTAAGCGCACCTCACAAAACAAAAACATGACGCACATGAGAAGCAGTCAGTGTGGACAACAGACAGAGCAAAGACAGGACTGAGGACAGGAATAGTCCAATATGCTGTCATATACAGCTTAGTCCTGTTACTAACATACACTACAGGCCAAAAGCTTGGAAGCAAGGCCATTACAGGCCAAACAGTTGGGAGTAACTTCAAGTTTTTGTTCACAATGCTGTTTTCAAAATCCAGTATGAGTTTTACGTATTTTGGGATGTATTTACTCCATGATCAGATGTTGCTTTCATGGAAATGCACCATTTTAATCCATTTCCCTTTAGATATACATTGATGTTAACAGACCATTGCTAAATATATGTCAGCAAAAGATAATAAGGGATTAGTTTTAGGGTTGAAAACATTTGCAAGAGTCACAACTTCAGTGCAAAAGCAAAAAAACAAATCACAGTTGTTCACTTCAACTTTTTGGCTTTTGAGAGTCTGCATACAAAAATCCTAATAAATCTCAACTGCGTTCAAAGTACCGCAAAAATGGCTAGAAAGAAGCAACTGAGTAAAGAAACAAAAGTACAGATTTGTTCATTGTGGATAGAAGGATACACAGAAAGAGAAATTGCAAAACGCCTAAAGGTGTTTAACAAAGGAGTCCACTTCACTCTGAAGAGACAAGAGGAACCTGGAAGTTATGATGATAGAAAAAGACCTGGACGAAAGAGAGTTACTACAAAAGCAGAGGATAAACATATCATTGTCACCAGTGAGAGAAATCGACAAAAGACACCACCAAAAATAAGGGAGGAAATCAACATGACAGAGTCAAAACCAGTATCTCTGACAACCGTGAAATGACGTTTGAGAAAGGCTGGTCTGAAGGGTTGTGTATCTGCAAAAATCACTACTTCGCCCACAGAACAAGATAAAAAGATATGAGTGGGCAAAAGTTCACAAAAATTTGAGTTATAATGACTAGAAATAAGTTCTCTGGATTGATGAAAGCAAGTTTGAACTGTTTGGTTCAAAATGCAGAGTCAATGTCTGCAGACAAACTGGTGAACGTCTGAAATCACCATGTGTTACACCCACAATTCAGCATGGAGGTGGTAGTTCCATGGTATGGGGATGTTTTGCAGGTGATGGAGTAGGAGATTTGTTTGAAGTAAAGGGTATCATGAAGAAGGAACACTACCACTCCATCCTCCAGCACCATGCTGTTCCATCTGGACTCAGACTTGTGGGTTATAAGTTTGTTTTGCAGCAAGACAATGACCCTAAGCACCCTGCCAAGCTCTGTCAGGGTTACCTAGACAAAAAAGAAGAGGAAGGTGTTCTTCAAAAGATGGTTTGGCATCCTTAGTCTCCAGACCTTTCTCCAGTTGAGCTTATGCGGGATTAATTGGATCGGTCGGTCAGAAAAACGCGTCCCACGAATAAGCAGTCTCTTTTTAATAAACTTAAGAAAGCTTGGAATGCAATCCCTTGAACATACCTTAAAAAACTTGTGGAACGAATGCCTGGTATATGCCAAGCTGTTGTTAAAGCCAGAGGAGGTTACTTGAAAGAAAGCAAAGTCTAAGCAACAATAACTCAAATACCTAATAATTATAGTCAAAATGTCTTCTGATAAGTTACTCTTTACACAATAGTCATGTTTATTGTGTTGCAAATTATATATAGGAAACTATGATCTTTTTTGTACAAATCTGATCTTGCTTCCAAACTTTTGGCCTGTAGTGTAAATGATGTTTCAGTATTTTTAAAGTGAGGTTCAACAACTCCAGTGAGTGTTTTAGCCACGATGGATGGCTAATCTCCTTCAGCAGTGCGGTCTCCATGCTATGGTGGTCTTTATATCCGGACTGAAGATCCTCCAATAAACCATTGTCATGAAGAAAATCACAACATTGATTCTTAACATCATTGAGTCTTTCTCCAGGATTTGAGAAGTAAAGGGAAGGTTTGATATCAGCCTAAAGTAAGCTAAGGTGCCTGAGTCAAGAGGTTTTTTAAGGAGAAGTTTAATCAGCACAGTTTAAAAAAAAAAAAAACAGAGAACATATCCTGTTAATAATGACATATTGATCGAGTTAAGCAAAGACGTACTAATTAAAGGAAGAGCTTCCATCAGCAGTTTAGGTGTAATTGGGTCTGAAAGACATGTTTAGCTGAATTTAGCTCAGGGAGGTCAATAAGTTCAAAGTTACAAGAGAAAAGCACCTGTTGACAGCAAGAGATTACAAATTTTACCTCTTATTTTTTAAGTTTTTATCATGAAAGAAGCTTACGTAGCCCCTGAGCTCTGAGAACAAAGACAGCACAGTCCAACCATTGAATGTTCAGGTTGGTACAGAAAGGTTTGATCGACTCTCAGCTAAAATAAATTGAACATAATCTCTGCTCTGATCACACAGGCCTCCACTGTGTTGACTCCTAACAGATGGTCCTTAAATGCACCATTCAGAGAGCGAACAGAAGCCAACTGCAAAATGAATGAAAGCTTCAACGTTTCCACTTCACTGTTGTGTCCGTCTGCTTGTTCTCATTACAGAGAGTGTTACAGTTGTCAGGGTCTGTTTACCTCACCTGACACACACACACACACACACACACACACACACACACACACACACACACACACAAACTGCGCTGCAGGCCACAGCACTTCACAGATGAAGAGAGAGGCTTACACACGCCAACATGCTGTAGTTGAAAAAAAAACATAAAATACTGACCTGACAGGGTCGTCAGGCTCTTTCTCAGCTGCTGATCATTCATTCAAACCTCCCAGAAGTGGGTCTAATCCACGAAACACTCCCTTTGGTTGGTTTAGTCCATGTCAGGGCTCTACTTGGTGGGTCTAGTCCAAATTAAAGCTTCATTGGGTGGGTCCAGTACATTTCACAGCTCCACTAAGCAGATCCAGTCCATGTCAAAGCATTGTTAAGTGGGTCCAGCTAAAGTCAAAGCTCCCTCAGGTGGTTGGACGTATGTTTAAATTAAAAGGTGTGGGCCAAGGACTGATCCTTGTGGGATTCCAAAGGTAACTTCTGCTCCTGCAGATTTGAAGTTGTCAATTAAAACATAAAACTTTGTTTCTTTTTAGTTGAGTGTCTTAAAAAAATAAAGGTTTTAGTAGCTTAACTGAAAACAGCCACTTTCACCTTTTGTCACATAAAACTGTCTCACAGCTGTTTTCAGATCAGGTTCTGTATTAATGTAAAAAAAAAAAAAAACCTCCAGCTGCATTTCAAACCTGACTTTTACAGTCTGGAAATTCACAGGTTGGATTTCTTTCATTGTTGACTTTCGTCACAGCTTGAAACAAAAGTACATCTGTTCAACAACATTTTTTCTGACCTGCTCCTATATATCATCTCAACAACCCTGCGAGTCCACCTCGCTGCAACCCGGGGGGAATCCTGCGCTGTGATTGGCTGAAACGTTCTCATTGACAGACTGTGGTGCTCAGCAGGACAGAGGAAGCCGCTGCTGATGTCGATAGTGATTACAGCAGCAGGTGAAATCTGCCGAGCTGCCGAGGCCTGAACCGGAGGCTCTCTGCGGGCCGTTGTCACCTCTAACAGCCAACAGGCTACCCATAATGCCACCTGACAGGGACGTGCAGCCAAGGAGAGCAGGACAAAGATTACAGCAGGACTCCTGTTAGTTAGTTTCAGGAGAAAGAATAAGAGACTGTGTTCAGACTAAACCTGTTTCAGGTGTCCACTTTCCTCCAAAGCCATGAACCTGTCCTGCATGGATCATTCCAGTCTCCAAAGGAGGTCTGAATCATGTGTCCCGATCGAAAACTAAACCAGGATTTAAAAAGTGTCCTCTGGATTATCATAAGACAACAGCGGATGGGTTTCTAGACTGTTTTGGTGCTGTAATTAAATATCTTTAATATCAGGGAGAAATTTAAAAATTTTTTTACAGACTTGCTTTACTGTGATGCCGTCTTTTCCATTTTTTCCCCTTTTTGTAAAAAAAAAATCTTTTATCTCTTTTACCTCTATCTTACTTCAACCTTTTAGCCTTTGTTTTACTTATAATCTTTTCTTATTTTGCCTTTTAGGCCCATTATTGATTTTATTCTTTTTTCCTGCTCATTTTTGTTATTTCATTTTATTATCATTATTAATATCCTCTTTTATATTTACTATCCTGTTTCCTGCTTTCTACCCCCCTTTTTCATTACATTTCTTTTTCTTACCTATTTTATGTTTTTATTTTGGTCCTCATGGTCACCTTTTATAATGTAATGTTCTTGTATTGTCTGGGTTTCTTATGACAAATGAAGTTGGCCTTTAATTCGGAGGCCTTATTTTTAACAGAGCTTTTGTTTTTTATTTGCAACTGTTTGTCAAAGCACTTTGTAAACTTCTGTTTTTAAAAGTGATATAAAAAAAGTTTTTATTACTATTAAATTAATTATATCTATCTATCTATCTATCTATCTATCTATCTATCTATCTATCTATCTATCTATCTATCTATATATATATATATATATATATATATATGTATATATATATATAGAAAATAAATAAAATAACATAAAGACCTTAAGACCTAAATAAACTGTTAATGCTGCACATATGTAATACACTGTGTGCACAATTATTAGGCAAGTGAGTATTTTGATCATATCGTCATTTTTATGGATATTTTCCAACTCCAAGCTGTATAAACTTGAATGCTTATTGGATATAAGCATATCTGGTAATGTGTATTAGTGTAATGAGGGAGGCTGGGGCCTAAGGAGATCAAAACCCTATATCAAGGTGTGCATCATTATTAGGCAGCTTCTTTTCCTCAGGTAAAATGGACCAAAAAAGAGATTTAAGTGACTCCGAAAAGTCAAAAAATGTAAAAAGTCTCTCAGAGGGATGCAGCACTCTTGAAATTGATTAGATATTTGGGCGTGATCACAGAATCAGCAAACATTTTGATGCAAATAGTCAACAGGGTCGCAAGAAATGTGTTAAGAAAAAAAGACGCAAATTAACTGCCAAAGATTTGAGAGGACTCAAACGTAAAGCTACCAGGAACCCAATATCCTCCAGTGCTGTCATATTCCAGAACTGCAACTTACCTGGAGTGCCCAGAAGTACAAGATGATCAGTGCTCAGAGATATGGCCAAGGTAAGGAAGGCTGAAATCTGACCACCACTGAACAAGACACAAGTTGAAACGTCAAGACTTGGCCAAGAAATATCTGAAGAGAGATTTTTCAAAGGTTTTATGGACTGATGGGATGAGAGTGACTCTTGACAGACCAGATGGATGGACCCGCGACTGGATCAGTAATGGGCACAGAGCTCCACTTCGAATCAGACACCAGCAAGGTGGAGGCGGGGTACTGGTATGGGCTGGTATTATTAAAGATGAGCTAGGTGGACCTTTTCGAGTTGAAGATGGACTTAAAATCAACTCCCAAATCCAATGCCAGTTTTGAGAAGACGATGATTTTGATGCAGAACAATGCTCCATTGCATGCAACAAAGTACTCCACTATGTGGCTCGCCAGTAAAGGCCTTAAAAACGAAAGAATAATGACGTGGCCTTCTTCTTCACCTGACCTAAACCCTGTTGAGAACTTGTGAGCCCTTCTTAAACGGGAAATTTACAGTGAAGGAAGAAAGTACACCTCTCTGAACAGTGTCTGGAACAGTGTCTGGAAGGCTTTGGTTACTGCAACACAAAAAGTTGATCATCAACAGATCAAGAAACTGAAAGACTCCATTAATGGAAAGCTTATGACTGTTAATGAAAAGAAGGGTGGCTATATTGGTCACAGATTTTTTTTTTTTAATTTCTACTATTTTTATTTGTAAATTGAGTTGTTTGTTTATCATTCTCACTTTAACAAGTGAAAATAAACAAGTGAGATGGAAAATTTTTCATTTTTAATTTAGTTGCATAATAATTCTGCACACTAATAGCTGCCCCCAATAATTGTGCACACATAGATATTCTCCTAAGGAAGTCAAAATCTCACTTTTACCCCCTTAAATATTCAGGTTTGAGGTTTATTAATATTTTGGATTGACTGAGAGCACTGCAGTTGTTGAAAAATAAAATTTATCCTCAAAAATACAACTTGCCTAATAATTGTGCACACAGTGTATAGAGTTTGTAATACAGAGTTTAGGGTTGTGGACGTACATGTTATTTGCTTATGAGACAGACAGACAGACAGATAGATACATACATACTTTATTAATCCTAGAGGGAAATTCAATATTGACTCCAAAGCACCTATACAGGATGATTTTTTTTTTCATAAATGACAACATTTTTTATATCACTTTAACATATTTTATCAACATTTCTGATCAAATATATAGTTTCAAATTGTAATGAACTAAAAAGATTTGTTAAAAATATATCTATATATAAACATCAAACAATTTTTCTACAGAGATAAAGAAAACATAAAACTCCAAAATCAGTTTTACGTATATGATCAAAACACATATGTTTGACATACATGGACAAAACACGTGATATCATCTATGAATTCAACATAAATGTATTTATTGTTATACTTGCGTCCATACATTTAACTTATATTATTAACATTTTGGGACAAAAATTTTAAACATCCCACACAGACATTTCAAATTTATGCCAACATTGATTTTTATGAAGGTCTTTTCATATATTTTCTAGACATCTACACTAACATATATCCTGTATGTGTTTTCCATAAATATAACACATATGACAACGTCCCTTCTCCTGATACATGGACCT
Source organism: Xyrichtys novacula (assembly GCA_962446985.1). Lineage (NCBI taxonomy): Eukaryota > Metazoa > Chordata > Actinopteri > Labriformes > Labridae > Xyrichtys > Xyrichtys novacula. Next base: position 15,294,455 of record OY660865.1, read on the forward strand.
GTTATACATGAGCAGACAGGTATGCTAAAGAAAAGTGGAAATGATGTGATAATGATCACAAAGAGCAGCCATACATGTTTGTACGCTCAGAGTGTCAACCCTCACACCAGTAGTGAAAACTAAGCTAGCATACATGACACAGTGGATAATGTGTACTGTAACAAGCCCCATGGCTGACACATAAAGATCTATCTGACTAAACTGGAAAACTAGCATGCTCAAAGTTTCACTGTTAACTCTGGAGGGTCAGTGTGGTCAGCTGATTCTTAAAGCCAATCAGAGACTATGCTTCAATCACCTGGACCTCTCCTATTTCTCTTTAATCACCTGGATCTCTCCTATTTCAGCGAGTTGAGATCTTTTCCCTCACACGTGAAACCAACATTAATCAGGAGAGAGGCCTCAGGTTTGTGTTTCTGGACAACCTTCAGTTGATCTCCACCAGAGCTGCTGCGTTGGTGTTGAAGTAAGGGAACATCTTCTCTGTAAAGGGCTGAGTGAACGTGTGGAGGTGTGTGTTGTTCTCATTGTTGTGGAAGGATAACATCCCTCTGTCATAGTCCAGCTCCACCCTGATGCAGCTCAGGTTCTTCACTGAGAGGAGAGCTCCTGTTTCAGCCTCTGGACCAGTTGGAGACCACGCTGTGTACTTGTTCCTGTGAAACAGGATCCTCCACAGCCCGGACTTTATGGCCACGTCTCCTTTTCTTCTGACTGATTCTGCTGCTACACCCAGAATCCAGGTGGGGCTGCCCCTGACCATGACGCACCAGCTGTGTGTCCCCGAGTTGAAGCCCTCAGAGCCCAGGACAGAGATGCAGGAATCAAACCTCTCTGGGTTGTTGGGGAGCCTCTGTCTCTCTCCACAGTAGAGGCTGGTCAGATCCTGAGACAGAACCAGGTCTGGATGAGCCGAGTTTGGATCCAGAGTCACAGCAGAGTGGGACACAATCTTTTTCATCTTTTTCCAGGTGTTTAAGCTCAGGTTGCTTAGGTGTTTGGCCTGGTCTATCAAAGCTCCTGAGACCAGCTCTGGATCAGCCTGCAGGGGGCGCTGCTGGACTCTACTCACTGCAGCATTGTAGTCATGCATGAAGGAGACATCGTCAGCTTTTATTCTGTCCTGGGTGACCCGGATTGTTTCTGAAAGAGCTGCTATCTCTCTGCTCAGACCCTCTGTCTTCTCCTTCATCACTTTACTCTTTCTCTTTGCTTCCTCCCTCAGAGCAGACAGCCTGGCCTCCTCTTCCTCCTTCAGAAACTGATGAAGCTTCCTGAACTGCTCCTGGATCTGCCTCTCGGTGTTTCTGGCCTGGACCTGAATGTATTCTGCTGTTTGGTCACAGTTTTCTTTCACCCCTTCAAAGGTCTTCAGCTTCTCTCTCACAGGTTTGAGGATTTTACGGAGCTCCACTTTGTGGTCCTGTGCCACCTCTCTGATGGTCCTGATTTTGTGTCCAGCATGAGCATCTGAGTGAAGACAGACGACACAAACCGGCTGCTGATGGGTCAGACAGAATAACTGCAGTTTCTCAGAGTGCAGACTGCAGACAGCGTCAGACTCGGCTGAAGGTCTCTGATCTCTGTGCTGTAAAAAATCCTCACACAGGTTCTTCAGAGCCAGGTTAAGAGGTGGATTGCTGGAAAAAGCTATTTCCTTACAGAGAGGACACTCGTGAATGAGCTTCTCCGTCCACCAGCCTCTCAGACAGTCCTTACAGAAGCTGTGACTGCAGGACAGGACAACAGGATTATTGAAGATGTCATGGCAGATAGGACAGGTGAGATCCTTTTCTGCTTGCAGAGCCATGTCCCCTCTGAGTAAAGAGTAAAAACACAGCCAGCAGACGGTCTGAAACAAAAGTGAAAGTGTTCCCAAACTGCAGCGTCACTGCTTTTATTCATACATAAAACATTTCAGTGAATCATAAACCTGTTTTTCTTGATTTTAGACGGGTGTAGCTGTCGTGGAGAGACTTCATCATGAGTTTACAGTCTTTTCATTTACCATCACTGGGCTCTAACACTGTTGGGAGTCAGAGCCCAGTCAGATGTCTTTGCACAGAAACAACACATGGACTGGTTATAAATGAAGACAAAATTGTTGGATTAATGTTCTTCATGGACACAGAAGTGTATTTTTGGTGTAACGTGATTAAAAATAATCAGCATGTCACCTGCCATCCCCTTTAAGAATCAGGAAAACCTGTAATGAGGGGGTGTTACTTTTTACACTACAGTTTTCAGCTTTGTGACCTCTCTTCTGAGCACGCAGCGAAACACACAGGACACTATAAAATATGCAGATGATGTGATTTAGTGTTAAATCTGCTAAATTATTCCAACAACATTAGAAACAAATTGTGTCTTTACAAATCAAGAGAAACTCTGATATAAACAAACTTTATTAATGACTGAGATCTGCAGAAAGAAAACATCAGACAGAAAAGTTCAGATCTGCTATTAACCGGATCTTTGCTCATATTTTTACTGCTGGACTGTATGACTGTATTTGACTGTGTGCATTAACTGTCAGATCTGCCTCAATCTGACAGGAAGAGATGTCAGGGGGGAAAGGAGCCTTGGTACGTTGGCTGGGAAGTGCAAATCAAAATTACAAAATCTGAAACACTTTTACAACCTTTGAATAAATTTTACAAAACATTTTTACACTTAAAACAAAACAATGTACCTAGCGAAACACTTACGAGGGAGAAAACAAATTTACAAAATGCATAACACTTTTACAGCTTTGAAACAAATTTACAAATTACAAAATTTCAACAGAAAGGGAATGTGCCAAATACCGAACATGACCCAGAAATGATTACCTGGAGGTCAGTCGGTTTGTCTTGACGAGAGGTGTTGAGGAAAGACACGCGGCATGAAATGTAAGGAGTTTTTATGAGTTTACAAATCGTTAATGGTGAGGGAATTATGCTTTGTCCGTTTTGTGGAACCAACTTAAGCCAAGTAACGTGATTTTGTGTGTGGACGGTCTCTGGACAACGTGGAGGAAACAGACGGACCAGATGTTATGGGTCATCGCGCAAATTGTCTCACCGAGCGCCACTCCTACAGTGTAATTGTGGGCATGATGGCAAGTTTACACAGCATTAACATCAGCTTGTGTACTTTCAAAAGTAAGCTAAATAATGCCGTACTGTATTGCAGAAAGAATTATTCCTCTGCAAATACAGTAATTTACACCATCAGATTGGAACTCGCGGACAAATTGACTGACCTCCAGGTAATCACTTTCGGGTCACGTTTGGTGTCTGGCACATTCCCTATCCGTTGAAATTCTGTAATTTGTAAATTTGTCTCAGGATTTGTGAAAGAGTTTTGCATTTTGGAAATTTGTTTTGTCCTTGGTAAAAGTGTTTTGCTAGTTACAATATTTTTTAATTGTAAAAATGCTTTGTAAGATATACATTTATTTAAAGTTTGTAAAAGTGTTTCAAATTTTGTAATTTTGGTTTGCACTTCTCAGCCACCGTACCTTGGTCAGGAGCCTACTATAGCGTTTTCTCTCAGTAAAAACTGATGAGTAAAAACTTTCTACAGAAACATCTCTCTGTATCTTCATTCCGGCAAGATGAACAGACATCTGTACAACTAAACTATGTAAAAAACACCTGAAACACAGAAGTGTGTGTGCAGTGATGGAAACCTGCTGCAAGATCTATCACTCTGCAGGGAGTGTTAGTATCACGCTGCAGAGGAAAGTAAAGTGACAAAGTAAACCACCCAATAACTGCACCTCTACATCCCATTAAAGATAAATATCTGTATGAGTTCAAACACGGACTTCTTGCATCCACACTAAGACCCTAATGGAGGGTAACTTTGATGATAGCTGAAGGTGGATGTCACTGAGACAAAATGAGATCTCTACAGAGACTGTCGTGTCTTCTTAGGGAAACACCAGGTAATGTTCACAATGTGAGAAACCCGGTGAGGCGGTGCAATCAGTCTCTAAAGTTTATACCAAACTGGTGAATCAGTTATTCCAGAAATTAATCTGTACCAAAATAAACTCTTTTATCAGTCAGATGATCCAGCGGTAACAACCAGCAATGCATAGACACCATCAGAACAACCTATTGATCCATCTGAGTTATCATTTGTCAGGATGGCGTCTGGTTCTGGGATTGGCTGCAGTGGCTGCTGGTCATTGATCCGCCCTTCTTTCTAATTGAATACACAGCCTGGTGTATTGATAACAAAGAGCTCTAATTTGATACAACAGTCAGGTATTGATCAGTGAATCTGATGGTGTTATTAAGCAGTGGGGCTATTGATAAATGGAATAAGAGGAGGGTATTGATATGTCATCCCTAGCCCGAACAAGGGGAGGTCAACTGATCAACAAGGACAGTTAGGACTGTGTGCTCTGTATGACAGTGCATGGTCCTGGAGCTGAACAATACCAACATTCAAACCCCCAAACTACCACCCTGACTCCTCTAAGGGCTGAGGCGCTCAGTCACATGTTCATTAAACAGATTTTGATGGTTTGACGGTGCATCCTTGTTACATCAAGAATGCTGGTCTTTGTGTGCTCATTTTAAAAAAGTGGTCCTCAGTAAAGCAAGAGATGCTGCATCCATGATTTCCAAAAGAATATCAAATGGACTCAGGTCCAGAGAAGTCTCTGGTGGTTCTGGATCCAGGATGCAGCATCTATGATTTCCAATTCTTCGTTGAATTATAACTGGACTCAGTAAGTCTAGTTTTGCTTTCCATAAGAATGTCAGATTTGGATGTCACAGACCTCAGGACAGTTCTCCTCTCCCCCTCAGTCCACCTTTAATGGACTCAGGTCTAGAGAAGTCTCTGGTGGTTCTGGATCCTGTTTCTATCTGGGCCCCTCTATCATGTTTTAGTTTGAACCTTATTAGTGATGAACTGTGGTCACAGTCAATGGTTTTTGAAGTGATTCTAAGTCCATGCTGTGATTTCCACTCCAGAGTCCTGCCTGTTGGATGGTAACTTCAGTTCCAAGGTAGACATGATGTTGTGGACAAGGAGAAGGTGTGGAGTTTTATAAGTTTTATAAATCCCAAAGTTTTCACTTTTATCTCCTATCTACCCCAAAACAAACAGTCTTTTGCCTGTCCATCAACCCCTCCAGCTGCCTCCATCTCTCTAAAACTTTAACTAAGACAAAAGTATTGATATTTTCATGAGAAGGAGACTCTAAGGCCGTGTTTCCTGCACAACAGGCCTCTACATGCGGTCAAACAGCGGGTCAAATCGATGGCAAAAGACTGATAACTCCTGTGTTACTTGACAGAACTACCCCAGAAAGTAAACTCACTTTTAATTGGAGGATGGAGTTTTCTGTGATGACCATGGACTGGTTGTTTGCTTCCTTCTTTGTTCTCACACATGACTTCTCCTCTCCTCACTCCTACCTCTCTCCTCGCCTGTAGTCGACCCGCTGCTCAGATAAACGCAGTCATTTCCATCCCTGACTGCTCAGCCGAATGATTCTCCTCTCACCCCTTTATGTTGAGCAGAAGCTGTTACTGTGGAAATAAATTACATCCCGGGTCTCATCAGCGTCCCTCTGGAAGAAGAAAGGAGCAGCAGTCTGCTTGAGAGGAGACGAGATGGATCCTGCAAGTCAATCAGTCTTTCAGTTTGCTGATTGATCTTTTAAGGTCTGGGAAGTGAAGCTATCCAGGAAACGCTGGTGCTTAAAGCCAGTCCTTGGAGTGTGTTGAAAGGAAATGTTAAAGACAGGTTTATGTTACAGTAAATATCAGAGAGATGCAACTGTGTGAAAGAGGGGCTGCAACTAGATGTTGCTAAGCTGCAAACAACATTTTCCTTTCCCTCAGTGCACATCAGGGAGAGCTGAAGCAATCGCATCCTTTATGCACGCTAAACGGCTGACAACAGGTTTAAAGGAGTATGTTACAATGCTGAACAGAGACGTCCCTGTGTGTGTCAGGTCTCTAAATATGGTCTCCTTAGTCCTCCTGCAAACCAGAGGAAGTTCAAGACCTGCCATTATCAGGGGCGTCCCATGACCCTTGGAGGAGAGAGGAGGAAAGTCGGAGGAGCAACAACAGAGGATACATAAGAGCGGCCTTCACTGAGCGACACACCCCCATGTAAAAGATCACTCACTGATTGGATGCTGCAGCTGTTCAGACTCACTAAACTGAAAAACAGTCAGTAAGAAGAGGCTTGACAAATCACAAACACGCACCAGTCATAAACAGTCAGTACGAGACCAAGCGGGAATAAAAAAAGTATGAAGAACTAAACATCCACCATGAGACCGCACTCATAATGTGTACCTGCACAGGTCAGCTGAGATCACTGCAGACACAATCATTATTGGTCATTATTTATCATGCTGTGGGCTCTCCTACAATAATAAGGACAAGCATGCTACTGTCACAGTGTTTTTGGCCGTTCATTTGAATGTTCTTGGCAGTGCTGTAGGGTTATTTAAACTACATTTACATGCAGAATCTATGAAGTATTCAAATAATTATCATTAAGTATTATTTTAAATAAAGTTTCTTGTTTTTCAAGCACCTTCCGACCCTGAACAAGTGATTTATTCTGACCGAAGAAGAAGAGAAAATGAAGGAAAATAAACTCTGATTGGGTACTTTTACCCATCTGCGGAGTGAGTGTTGTAGAGAGAGTTTCTGTGTGATGGACTTCTTCAAGGCTGTGATGAAGACAGGTGAAAGAAAAGGCTAACCTGGAGAACCAAAGGATAGGTGGAGGATGAGAGGGGATTTGACAGGCAGACAAAAAGCAACTGAGGAATGAGAGATGTGGTGTGGTGACTATGGGCTCTATTTTCGTGCCTCGCCGGAGACGTGCCGCAAGCGCGGCATCAGTCAGATCCGCCGCGCTGACAAGGCGTTCCCAAGCACATTTTGGTATTTTGGTGAGCCGCGCAGCCCGGCGTAAGTATCCCCCCTCCCTAACTCAGCTCCTCCCAGCAGCTTAAGTCGTAGCGAGGGAGGAGATAGGGCGGAGAGTGGGTTTAACACAGCCGAGACCTGTTTTCACCAATCACATAAGCTCCTCTCCTTGCCTTTAAATCCGCCACAGGCGAGGCGTATTACTATTTTCATGAAGTAGTCAAAGAGATCAAGAGATGTCTTAAGACAGTAATGCCACAAGATGGCGACAGAGGGCAGCTCCTCAACAAGTGTCGCTGTAAGCGCTGCATTGGGCGTCTCTCATATGAGCACAGATGGATTTGGTGTGTGTATTGTTGGACCCACTGGTAAGACAAACACCATTTTACACAAATAAAGACACTCACATAAAGTTGCATATATTCAAACCTCACGTGACAAAGGTGGGTTGAGCGCACAGATCACAACATAAACTCCAAAAATGGCATTAAAATTGGAACCATCTGTGCGTAAATGATGCATCGCGCTCCGTGGCCTGGCTCTTTCTTTCATAGATGTTGGCATATAAAATTAATTTGGCCCACAAAACTGAACATTATAATATCCGTGTATAGGCTTAAAGTAGATAACACATCTGAGCACTGAAACAAATCATCTGTTCAGCCGCAGCAGCAGCAAGACGGAGAGAGGACACGGAGACGTGTCCAGGTCGAGCTGTGCGAGAAATAAGAGGAAGAGGAAGAAAGAAAAGGAGGGAGACGAATTACATATCTTGTTAACTTCATCATGTGTGTTTATTTACTAGATATTTAATTTAATTTGATGCGGTTTCAGCTGTGTTGATTCGGTCAGGTTGTGTGTCCAAACGCGTGCCAAATGCGCTCATCAGATAAGATATAGATCAGAATATATCTATATAGATCTAAATATATGTGCTGACTCAGATTAATAGTTGTTGTTGATTATTTATTTCACTGAAATGTGCCTGACACTGTGGAAACCTGCCGGTGAGGCATCAGTGACGTATGTCGATACGCCGCAGGTCTACCAAAATACTACTAGACCAGCTGCGCTCTGCCTGCGCTGAAAGCTGACCAGGTTTGAATCGGCGAGCTTTCAGCGCACTTTACACGCCAGTGGCGAGCACGAAAATGTCACTGCGCCTGCTGATTCTGTCGACACCTCCCCCTGCCACGCCACCACGCCCAGCTTGGCGGATCTCGGCTCGCCTCCGTGCGGCTCAGTCCACGAAAATACCAAGCTGGCCGTATGCCGGGCTCCGCCAGACGAAAATACAACTGCGCGGGGTCCGCCACCCTCCGTCGCCTCACCGGCGCGCACGAAAATAGAGCCCTATGAGTTTCACCCTGCAACCCTGTGCTCCCTGGCAAATTTCCCCCTCACAGTCAAATAAATATTTTACTCTAACCATGTGGTGAAAAAGTGAGGATGGACAAAAAAAAAAAACTCCTGACAGTGAAGAGATGTCCACACTCTGAACATGTGAACCTGATACTGGCCCCTAAAAAGACTGCAAAATAAGACCTCACACACATCTGTCCAAGGAGGACATTTAAATCTGGGGTGAGAAACAGGTTACCGTGGTGACCAGTATCATTAAAAATATATCACATTAATGGGAAACATACAGAATATCTATGTGCTCCACTTTTAGATTTTATGTTAATTATATGTATATATATATATATATATATATATATATATATATATACTGTTTATATATATATATATATATATCTGCAGGTCCTGACAAAAACTGCATCTTTTGAGAAAATACCAGGAGATTAAAGAGGTAGTAAAATTACAATGTCACTCTAATTCAGACACAGATGGTGTTGAGTGTTTTTATGACTGAACTGAAAATGTGATCAAATAAAGAAAATTTTATGTAAATGTCACATAAAATTTGAAAATAAACTCATACTGTTCCTGTGGCAGGAAAGTCACATTATTATGGGGATAAAGTGTATGGTCTACTTTATTAATGATTGTTATCGGGTCTGTTCTGGGTCAGTTTGGTCCATTACATGCTTTTTGAAATGCTTGTGGATTTTTTAGTTGGAAACATGAGATGTGAGTGAGATGCTGGACAGAGAAAGTAAATGTTGATTTTACTCCGAGGTGTGGTGTGTACTTGGAATGAATTTGATGATAAAAAGTAAAACTTTCTGGCGTGGCAGCATATGTAATTGGGTCAGAACTTCAGAAGCCCTGAAGCAGAACAGCGGGAGCTTCAAAAACATGAAACTCAGCTTGTATGAGTTAGTTGGTCAGATAAACAGCCTCTTCTGAAACAGTCGGGGGTAAATAGCCTTAAACAGAGCTGGTGTGTCTGACGGTGAAGTGAGATGCTGCAGATTTGGATGGTTTCAGACGAGGGCTTCAGGCGGGTGGAGATGTTCTGTGTTTAACTTTTAAAGTGATGAGGATGTTGTGGTGTTTCTCCTCTTTGTGGACTCAGCTCTGCTTTAGGCTGCTGCAGGTTTATTCTGTTTGCAGAGGGAGCTGCAGAGCACGACCACACAGCAGCTGCAGATTAAACTTATAAGTCAGCCCCCAGACACAGAGAACAACATGACCACTTTGACAAATATCATCTTTGGTTTGAAGACTGCCTGGCTGGTTTTGGGTCAGAATGAGGAGGATCTAGTCCTCATCTTTCCTTGGTTAGTAGTCCAGAATCCCTGATGCAGGCTGTGCTCATGAAAATCTGTTTTGACTTTACTGAAGCAGAAAAAGATCAAAATCTGAAGCTGCACTGTTGGGAGTTTATACTATTTCATTTAAAAATCTAATCTCAATAAACATTTGAGTGTCTCACTCTTCACTTCCTGCTTTCTGCTAAATGTGTCTTCAAATTTGGTGGAAGAATACATGAAATTGCAGAGTTTTATATATATATATATATATATATATATATATATATATATATATATATATATATGAAACTTTATGCATGTTTTATTCTTTTAACGCTTATTTTTCATAGTCATTTTATAATAAGAGTACATCAACACTTTAAATGGAAAAATACTTTTTGAGTGTTGTAATGTAATGTATTACAAAGCAATTTCACCAAAAGCGGAATTTTTTCTCTATTTATCCACCGCAAGTGCATCCAGGGGGTGCTCTGTCATGTTTTACCCTTTCAAAAAACTATTGCTGGTTTATTTATGTGTCCTGCTCTTGTACACCTCTAATCATCGTGTCTCTTCTTCACCTTGATTTGTGGCAGATGATCCTCCTCTTTGCAGATCCAAAGGGAAAATGTCATTTATATTCCGTCAAAGAGCTTTTCCCAATGTCACTTGAGTTTGTTGATGTTTTTTTTAACCTCAGGCTTTTTTATGTGACAGGAGTTTTTAAAAGAGCTCTTCATAAGTATGGTTCTGAATAATAAAATAAGAAACATATTTAATTAAAGTGAACCTACTTCAAACCACACACTGATGCGTCCTGACACTCACACAGCTGCTGATGAAGCAAAAGTCTGAGTTCTGACGAGATCCTCATGACTGAGCTGTGACTCACTGTCTCACTGTCATGAGGAGGTCACTCAGAGTTGAACCTCTGGGCTCTTAAATGATGTTTTTTATAAATGGAGACAGGTTCCTCCAGAACCCTCAGGGTCCAGCATGGCGGGTCAGAAGCAGTTTGGTTCCATGGAGTTCTAAAGGTGAGCTGTTTTGCAGACATTGGGGTAGATGGAGATGGTGAGTAGCTATACAGATCTCTGTGGATTTTTCTGATTTCTGATATTAACCTATGAACCTGTGATCTCATTTTAGCCCCTTATTCCTGTCTTGGTGGAGAATAACACATACAGAAAAACAGAGCGTGAAAACTAACAGCATGCTGTCTCTGCAGTGAGTACAGAGCAGAATTACTGTAACCCCAATGAGGTTTGAGTCTTGGTAGTTTGTAAGAGCAGGATTACTAGCTTGCCGCTCATTGATGTATAAAGCATTACATGACTTTTACTTTGAAAGGACTCACAGGAATGCTACAAAGCCACAGCCTGAGCCTCTCTCTGCTTTTAAAACTCCAGAAAAGACGCTCAAAGTCTGTCTCTGAAGGAGCACAGTGAAAAGTTTCCCTTTGAGTGCACATGAGGTTTTTCTGCTCCAGGTGAGGACACTCCCGCATGAAAACCGGTCCAAAAATCTACACTTAAGTCCTCTTAAACTGCACTTCTAGACATTTCTTTCAGTTTGTTGTCTCTCCTCGCTCTCTCTACACATGATTAAAAGCTTCACAAACACTTAGTTCCCTCACATTTTGGTTTGCATTTTAAAGGTTATTATGCAAAATTTACCTTGATAATGAAAGAATAAAACTGAGACAGAGCGGCACAGAGGTCAGAGTTCAGCAACAGGTTGCAGCTGGGTCATGTAAACAGCTTAACGAATCAATTAAATCAAACAAAAACTCATTATCACTGTAGCAATCAAGACAACCCTGGGTGTGAAACCCACACATTCCTCAGAGGAAAGTTTCCTTATCTGGTCCCAGGAAACAGGATATAAATCTTTCCAGACTCATTTACACTTTCAGGTTAAATAAGTGACCCAACCGGAGGTTGACTAAACCTCCGACTCTTCACGATTGGTCAATTCGGAGAACAGAGACAGAGTTTTTATTACCTTTCAAACTGACTCCATTTGCTGACCATCTAAATAAACATTAACCTCAACCCAGATCTCCCATTTGAGATTTAGCGTCTTAAAGTGTGTGAACATACGGACCCCAGGAAAAGGGGGGGACACTGACCTCCAGACCTCGGTCGTAAAACCCTGCTCGACCATGCACTGATAAAGACTACATTCCTTTGGTGAAAGAATACAAATGACTGATCCTGACATCTTATGCATTCAGCAATGTACTAATCTGTCTAATCATGAAATTTGTGTTAAAATGAGATGTTTCCCATTTTTCTATGTGCTCCAGAAGCCGAGTTATCGCTCTTTAGTTTCTTTAGACCAACAGCTTTTCAGACTGTTTCATGAACTTTTAAGAGTTACATTTATTGACTATGGATCATAACTTTACTCTATGAACACAGAAATAGTTTAGAAATGTTTGGTCTATATTTTAATCGTTTATTTAGTATTTTTAACCATTAGGTGGTTATAATGTCATTGAATAACCTTAATGTGAGTATTTAGAATCCATTATTAATCATGATGAAGTTCATTCACATGTGTTTACTCTTTTGTTGTTCACCGTTTCCATGTGTTACTATCTGTTTCATTTCAGAGTAATTTAGCATGTTCAATGTGATACTTAAAACATAATGAGAATGTTTGATGTGATCCTACACTTCATTCATATGTGTTTAGTGTCAAATTATTTATCATGAAACCAAACATTCAATGATATTAATCATAGTGAGTGAGTATCAGATCTGACTCTTTTGCCAGCCAAAAGAATAAGTTAGATCAAATAATCAAAGACCACACGACCCCTCCTCTGTCTCCTCACACACACGCCGGAGCCACTCCCAGTGTGAGAAGATAAAACCAGTGAAGTCGGGTTGCTCACTCTCTCTCTCTTCTCTCTCTTATGCTCTTACTCTCTTGTGTGCTGACTCTCTTGTCTCTCTTAGGCCCCTTACTCTTGGGCCCTTCTTTTCTGCCCACACCCTTCTGTGGTGCGTTTCTTTGTTTTATCTTAGAACTTTTTCTTAGTCTTCTAAGTTTTACGCCACGTGTTGATTCACGTTGATTTTTCTTTAACATCGTCTTAGTTCAAGTTTTGAAACTTCAACTTTTTGTGCGCATAGCAATTCAAGATTAAGCCTTTGATTGATTTTTCTTTAATTTCGCGAAGCCATTTTTGAAAGTTTTCTCTGCTCGAGTCTCGTTTTTCTGAGTTTTCTGCGTGATTCAAAGTCACCTCTGAACGCAACCCAGCAGGCCCAGGTCATCCTCTGTGCCAGAGTTTTAAGTGAGACCAAAGAAGTACCCAAACGAGCATCCACAGGATCCACAGGCGCTGGCTTTGCTTCGGGCCCGAGTGCTGCAACTCCTGGCTCATCCTTCGGCTGACTTCAGTCGTCTTCTGAGCTGAACCGCTCGAACCGCCAGTAGCCCGGACCTTCGGAACCTGCTCCATCTTCTCCAAGGACCAGTCTCACTTAAGTATGCAAACCTCCAGAGCTCTAAAGAGGGCTGGTGCTGTCTCCTGCGTTCAACTCAGATATCCTCTTATTCTGGTAATCTTAGATTCCTCCAAATCCACATCCGAGTTTATCTCGACGCCAAAGTTAGTGTAGGTTAATATGTTAGCGCATATTCACTCACTATCATTAACTTTAGTGCTCCTAGCCTGACTCAGAATCTTTATTTATTCACCTATTATTATTTTATCCTCATTATCTTATCATCATTTATTGCATGTTTGTTGTACCATCATTTATCCTGTAATAAACAGATCATTATTTTTCTAAGTTCCTGTCTGTTAGTGTTCTTCCAGAAGTGGAGTCCCTGAAATTAGAATTTCGACTTAAGATATGAGACTGATTAATTAAGACTGATTAATTAAGACTGATTAATTAAAACTGACTTGATGTTTGATTTCTGAATTAAACTTTTGTTTTCTTTATTTTCCCACCATTAAGGGTGGGTGGTGCCCCTTTCAACGAGTGCATAAATGTCATAATTTGAGATTATTAATCTTCAGACATTTATTATAAATTCCAATCGCCAAGTATTATTTTGGTGCGGCCTTGTGAGGCTCATTTCAAATCGCTACATATATTTTGGTGCGACCGTATGAGGCTCATTTCAAATCACTACATCACCAACTGTAGATCCATAAGAGTGTTAACTTATTCAGTGCCAATGACGGATTCGGACAGATTTTTTTATTTGCCCTGAGTGCCATTGACAGATTTTAACAGATTTTTCAGTTTTTTTTGTTTTCTGCCAGAAGGTATTCCTCCCCAAAATGCAACTAAGTTTGGGGTCGTTCTGAACGTAGAAAAGCCGACAAATACATTATAACCATGTTACAATAACACAAACAAGTACTCGCCAGTGAGAAGTGTGCCCATTAGCCTAGTTGTGGAGTGTTTTTCCCTGTGAAGAGAGTAGGAAAATGCTGAAGTCATTTGCCAAGAGCTTACGGTCTCAGCGCATCAGCTCCCATGGGTGTGGTGCTACCGTCTCTAGATCCAGAATCAAGGAAACAATTTTACGGTGTGTCCTTGTGCCACCGGTGCCAGTACGGGTTAGTGAGACTGAGCCATAATTCAGCGACAGACCCGGCAAGGAGGATGCAGTCTGTGTGGTTTACGTTGCGGCATCAGGTTCTTGAGAGCCAATACCACTCCCAGCCGTCACAGAGTGACCTATCACAATCGGATCTCGATTTTTCTTTTGAGATATTGCACTTAATTCTAGTCCAAGCACACGATATCCTGGGAGTCAAGATATGGAAATTTCTATTGCGGTCAATGGTGGCACTGGGTGAAAGTTGCATAAATTAACCTGGCACTGAATAGAATAGAATAAAATAGAATATTCCTTTATTGATCCCCCATGGGGGAAATTTTTTTGTCACAGCAGCATCACAGACAAAGAGTGCAAAAATGCAGTTATAAAAATAAAGATCGTAATATTAAGAACTTAAATAAATGTAATAATTAAGAAAAAAAAATTGAAAAAGGGAGAAGAAAAATAAAATTATATACAATATACACAATTTAAATGCCAGAAAAAAGTGGTGGTGTGAGTCCAGTTTTATTACAGTTCGTTGTAAAGTCTTATTGCAGAAGGGAGGAATGACCTGCGGTAGCACTCCGTCTTGCAAGGTGGGAGTCTCAGTCTGCTGCTGAAGGAGCTGCCTAAAGCCCCCACAGTCTGGTACAGTGTGTGAGAGGGATTGTCCATGATGGATACGAGCTTTGCTAACATCCTCCTCTCACCCACCTCCTCCAGGGAGTCCAAAGAACAGTCCAGGACAGAACTGGCCCTCCTGACCAGTCTATTCAGTCTCTTCCTGTCCCTCTCGGTGCTCCCTGCCCCCCAGCAGACCACTGCATAGAAAAGTGCAGATGCTACCACAGAGTCATAGAAAGTCCTGAGCAGAGTCCTGCACACTCCAAAGGACCTCAGTCTCCTCAGCAGGTGGAGACAACTTTGGCCCTTCTTGTACAGGACGTCTGTGTTGGTTGACCAGTCCAGTTTATTGTTAAGGTGGACACCCAGGAATTTGTAGGACTTCACCATCTCGATATCCAGACCCTGGATCTTCACTGGAACAGTCTGAGGTGTCCTCCTTCTGCAGAAATCCATGACCATCTTTTTTGTCTTACTGGCGTTGAGCTGGAGGTGGTTTGTGCCACACCAGTTGACAAAGTCAGTGATGACAGTCCTGTATTCCCGCTCATCTCCTGACGATACACATCCGACGATGGCTGTGTCATCAGAGAACTTCTGGAGGTGACAACTCCCAGAGTTATAGCTGAAGTCCGAGGTGTACAGGGTGAAGAGGAAGGGGGAGAGCACTGTCCCCTGTGGAGCCCCCATACTGCAGACCACCATGTCCGACACACAGTTCTGAAGCCTCACAAACTGTGGTCTGTCGGTGAGGTAGTCCATGGTCCATGCGGCTAGGTGACAGTCCACTCCCGCCCTCTCAAGCTTCTCCCTGAGCAGTGAAGGCTGGATGTTGGTGTTGAAAGCACTGGAGAAGTCAAAAAACATGACCCTCACAGTACTGCCGGTGTTCTCCAAGTGGGCCATGGACTTCTGCAGCAGGTAGATGACTGCGTCGTCCACCCCGATGTTCGGCTGGTACGCAAACTGCAGAGGATCCAGATGAGAGCTCACCAGGGGGCGGAGGTTCCTCAGCACGATCCTCTCCAGAGTCTTCATCAGGTGAGAAGTGAGGGCCACAGGTCTGAAGTGGTTGGGCTCCCTGGGGTGTGCTGTCTTGGGGACAGGAATCACGCAGGAAGTCTTCCACAGTGTTGGGACCCTCTCCAGACTCAGGCTCAAGCTGAAGATGTGCAGTAGCACCTCACAGAGCTGGTCTGCACAGTCCTTCAGGAGTCTGGAGCTGATGCCGTCAGGACCCGTGGCTTTCCTTGGCTTCATCTTCCTCAGCTCACTTCTCACCTGGTCAGCTGTTATGGAGAGGCTGGGGGTGGTGCTGGAGGGGGTGGTGGAGGATGAGTGGAGGGGGGTTGATGATGCCGGTGCCATGGAACTGAGGTGGTGTGAAGAAGAAGCAGCAGATGGGTCGTTGGTTTGATGAGTCGCGGGAGGAGTGGGAGCAAAGTCAAATCTATTGAAGAACAGATTCAGTTCATTGGCCCACTCCCTGTCTCCTGCTTCAGGTCCCCTCTCGTGGCCCCTGCTATGACCTGAGATGGATTTCAGGCCTCTCCATAACTCCCTTGCATTGTTCTGTTGCAGAAGGTTTTCCATCTTGGTCTTGTAGCTGGCCTTCCCCTCTCTGATCTTCTTCTTCAGCTCCTTCTGCACCCTCCTCAGCTCCTCCTTGTCCCCGGATATAAAGAACCTCCTCTTCTCCTTCAGGAGGACTTTAAGGTCCGGGGTCACCCAAGGTTTGCTGTTGGAGAAACACTCTACTTTCCTGGTGGGTATGGTGTTCTCAACACAGAAGTTTATATAGTCCGTGATGCAATGAGTCATGGTGTCAATGTCATCACCATCTGTGCTGCACAGTACATCCCAGTCTGTGGTCTCAAAACAGTCCTGCGGCGCCTATGGTCCTAACAGTCCTATGGTTTCTTCACCATAGGTATGTAAATGGGCTGCAGTCTCACCCGCTGGGGGGGAGGGGGGAGGAGGTGTATGCATCCTTGGTGTTTGCATACAGTAAGTCCAAAGGTTTATTGTCTCTCGTTGGGCAGTTTACATACTGGCTGAAGGTAGGGAGAGTGGAGGAGAGCGATGCATGATTAAAGTCTCCAGAGATGATGATCAGAGACTGAGGGTGTGATGTTTGTAGCTTGGACACTTCATTATGGAGGAGTTCACAGGCTGCAGCAGCATCAGCCGAGGGGGGGATGTAAACAGTTAACGCAATGACGTGCGAAAACTCCCTCGGCAGGTAATATGGCCGCAAACTCACAGCCAGCAGCTCAATGTCCTTAGAGCAGCGCTGCTCTTTAACACTGATGTGCCCAGCATTACACCATCTCTCATTCACATACACCGCTATCCCGCCTCCTTTCTTCTTACCACTCTCCCTCATGCTCCGGTCCACTCTGACGAGATGAAATCCATCCAAAGTTACATGCGGAGTGAGTTCGTTCAGCCATGACTCCGTGAACATCATGAGGCTCTACTCGCGGTACTCCCACTGCAGCCGAGTCAGCGCTGTGAGCTCTTACATCTTGTTGGGGAGAGACCTCACGTTTCCCATGATGATGGACGGGACAGTTGGCTTAAAATGTCTCAGCTTTACCCGATGCTGAACTCCAGCCTTGCATCCTCTCCTTCTCCTGCGGAGCTTGGCGGGGATGTCCGGTTTCTCCCACGAAGGTGGCCAGGCTTGGCGCAGCGCCAACAGCTGTTCACGGCTGTAAACAATAGAGCCACTGAACGGGTCACCAGACGCAGACTTAAAAACTCCGAAAATTAGTAGAAAACAGAGTGCTAGAGCCATGAAATGCACATCCATGGTTGGAATATGCAAAACACAACATGGCTAATTAAGAAGAAAGACAAATAAGGTGCAAAAAACAACAATAAAAAGGCAAAAACGTAAGCACTGTGAGGAGCTACTGTGACTTGCTGCCACGTGAATGAGTTAATACCGACCTGGAGATGATGTTGAAAAGGACAGAGCTTCAACCAAGAGTGTTTCCAAATATTGCAGAAATAGAGAAACTGATGAGCGAACAGTGTTTCACTTCTTGTGTTGTTGACTTTCACCATACTCCTCTAACTATGGCTGCGTGCACACAGCACACTGTGACTCAGTGAGCTATCAAGTGTTAATTGCTGGTTAGTCAGTCTTTCTTCTGAAATGAGACACTGATTTATATGATTGCAGCCTTCCAGACAAAGGCAGAGACAGAAATAAACGTCGGGACATTTTTTAAAGGATGTCTTAATCAGAGACAGAAAACAGGCAGACGTCCCCTGATATTAAAGGGATTGTTCACATTTCTCACAAATATGGAGATCGTTGTGGAGGCAGAGGTTTCAGGGACAAAAGCTGCTCAGAGAGGCAGAGAGAAGAGTCAGGGTTTGTTGTCCTAATAAAAATAAGGACATGATTCTGCATGAGTCAGTCCTTTGGTTTGGGTGAATCAGAGGTACATCTGGATTTAACAGAAACCTTTAAGAAACCATGAGACACACAAAGCTCTACATGAGAGGAGGGAATCTGAGGAGATACATGAACAACTCTTTTTCCTGATGGACACAGGGTCCGGACTTTACTGGACCGAGTGGAGAACAGATGGACTGTCACAGACTCACTAAAACAGGTCATAAATATGTGTCCGGTTTAAGAGCCAGTTGGTTGTGAGTAAATGCTACTGTATAAATAAAGTTTCTAACAAATTTGGTGTCAGTGAGGGTCAGGTCTGAACATATCTATTCAGACATTTCTAGAGCTCCAGAGATGTCAAAGAATATTCTTTATTAATGAGACTTTGAGTTCATGATCAGACTGAGATCAGACTGTCTCATGTTTCTAAAAAAGGACTCTCTCGCTCTCTGAGAAAAAGCCCAAGTCTGGTCCATGGAGAGAGACCACCCCTTAAGGAATTGGAGACATGCTGCTTAAGTCCTAGTGCCAGTTACCATCTCTTTCATGAGCCCCCAATCAGGACAAACACACACACACACACACACACACACACAGTTGGGGTGAGTGGTGTGTGTTTGCGTTTTTGAAGTCTAAAGTTGTTGAGCGGTCCTAAGGGAGCTCTCCATTACACCGTCTGTTAGCAATTAGTAGCAGTGCAACAGACAGGACAGTGACTGATGGTGCACAGACACACACACGCACACACACGCACGCACACACACACACAAACACACACACACACAGAGCACTTAATTACCCTGCATAGTAGCAATTAGCATTAGTGCTAACGACAGCGAAATGATGGAGTGCACACATACAAACTCAAACTACTTCATTATTCTCTCTGCTGGCAATTAGCATCTGCATTAATGACAGTACACACACACACATATACACACACACTGCTCTGCTCTGCTCAGCACTGTACAGCTGAACACACACTCTTTAAACAGAGGGATCAATAGGCAGCGTGAAGGTCCAGACCCTGACGTAAAGGTTGAACTCCCTCATGGCCTCTTTGCTGTAGAGCAGCTCTTCTGTTCCTGACTTCCGGACTCGTTCCTGTTATTAAACTATCAAATTAGGACCTACTTCATCTTTGTTTGAGCTCAGACAGACTTCGAGGTGATCCCACACAGCAGATGGATCAGATCCAGGTCTGTAAGCAGGTGGGTCTGCTACCTCCTCTGGGTTCATTTGTGCACACAGCGTCTGGTTTTATGTGTAAACTGAGGAACGTTTTGTACGTTAATGAGTTTACATGCAGGTCCTGTCCCCTGAAGATCCTGAATAATGCTACACACACACACACACACACACACACACGCACGCACGCACGTACGCACACACAGTGACTGTCCGACAGTTCATCACAGCCATGTAAATAAGGATAGAGCAGAGGATGCAGACTCCAGGATTTCCGAAAAGAAGGTCAGATTTTGATCCACTAGATCACGCTTGACTTCAGTATTAAAGGTGGGGTAGGCAGGAATCAGTTAAATTAGCATCTTTTTTGTGGTGTATATACAAAAAAGCTTTTAATATCAATCAATAGCTATTAGTTATTGATGACATTTGGTAATTATAACGATATTGCTGTGTTTTGTTGTGTCTGTGTAGTCAACATTTTTAATTTTTTGAGCGCTCCACTCTTTGTGACTGTAAACAAAGCCATTCCTTGCCTACGCCAATTGGTTGTGAGGCAGCCGCTGCTTCTTAGTGCTGATTGGTTGTGAGGCAGATGCTGCTCCCCTGTGTCATTCAGGAGCCCAAACAGAATAATAAGGCGCTTAAATAGAAAGTAGACCACCTGGACAAGAGCTAAAAAAGCCGGGTCAACAATGATGGGGGACACTTTGGGATCTTACGGACCTGTAACAGAAGTGTTTCTTGTCAAACAAGACCTGCTGCGTGTCTTAGCGCCACTAAACTTTATCTTGGGTCCTGAAGGATGTCACTTTATCCTAGTTGTAGAAGTCCTGCAAACATCGTGTTTGCTGGTAGTCTGTTGGCATCTACAGTAGCACCAATGCTTTTTACTGTCACGTTCACTGGGCCTCATTTGTAATTATCTGAAGTATTTACCTGCATTATATCTGAATTTAATTGAAACGATACAAGTGAGCAGGAGCGTCTGTTTGTGGGCGGGGCTTTCTGGAGCAGAGAGGGAGGGGAGAGGAGGAGCTGAGGGGAAAACTGGTTGGGAGGGGTAGTGTTTACGTTCAAGATTTCTCCCCAAAACTGGCATTTCCTCAGATCCTGCCTACCCCACCTTTAAAACCAAAAGTAAGAACTTGTGATAAGTTTCTTGAAATAAGAATTTTGTCTTTTTTGGAGAAACTTGGGCTCCTTTTTTTAATCCCACATTTATTTCTCATTAGTGCTGATCAAGGCCTCTTTTTCCTGAAATATCTCTAAATAAAACATTTCTCTGCACTGGTCAGGCATATGTGGCTCATTTTAAATCTAATGAGACATTTGTTTCTTTGTGCCTGAATATGTGAGCCCCCTCAGACCCTCAAGAGTCTGTCTTCAGTCTGTCCAGTCTGACCCTGACCCTCTGTTGTCTCCTGGTTCTGTTTCATCTCTAAGCTCTGCTCAGGAGGCTCAGACGTTTCAAACTGGGTGTAAAATGACTGTCTGACTGCTGCAGCTCAGAGGTAACACATTGTTTTTATGTAGACACTAGAGAGGTCACTCGACCTCCATTATGTTTTCACATTTTGCTCCGGGCACCTTCATGAAAAATATTCTCATTCACATCATCCCTGCAGGCTCTGCTGCCATTTACTGGGACGAGTGTGTGCGTGCGTGCGTGTGTGTGATCACCCTGGCCCTCATTGCTGCTGATCACAGAGCTAATTGTGATGAAGTGTTAATTAAAATGGATGTGTGGATGGATACTGGGGCTCTGTGAGGAATCAGGCTCTGCTGGTAAACACTCCACTAATCAGACAAACAGCTGAATGAGATGCAGCTTGGAGTGAAAACATCTCCTGTTTTATTCAAACTGTGTGAATATGAAAACATCATTCATAACAAGCTGTCACACTGAGAGCTGCACTTCATTATTTTAATCAGAATAATCAGATTTCACTGAAACATCCTCGTTGTAATCAGATAACGCTGAAGTGCATTAAAAACCAAAGGTACGGGACGATTGAAAGAACCAAATTGAACTTTTTTAAGATAACACACAGACCAAAACCTGCAGATAAAGGGGGTGAAGCCACCAGGGTTACCCTTTAACTACAGCACTGCTGGGGGTGAGTTTGGCTTCCTGCATGTCTTTGTGTTGGTTTTACAAAGTTTTCCTCCCGGCTGTGGTGAACGCATCTTTGACAGAGCTATTAAAGAAACAGTCTACAACCTCTGTGTTAGCAAAGGCCTGATTATCGGAGTGCTGTGAAGATGATCTGGTCAGGTTATCCTGAGGTGTGAAGGGTCTTTAAACTGGTCAAAGTGAACAGGTGAGACAAAGGGGGGAGGGCAGAGAGATGATCCTAAAACCTGTAGATATTGTTTGAAACTGAGGATGCAGCAGCTGTGATTTCCTATTCTTTGTTGAAAGGACAACTGGACTAAATTGAGATGCTTCACCTTAGGATGCAGCATCTATGATTTCCAATTCTTCGTTGAAAGGACAACTGGACTGACTGAAGTCCTTTCGCCTAAGGCAAAACATCTCAAGTAAGTCCAGTTGTCCTTTTCATAAGAATGCAAGATATGGATGTCTCAGACCTCAGGACAGTTCTCCTCTTCCCCTCAGTCCACCTTAAATGAACTCTGGTCCAGACAAGTCTCTGGTGGTTCTGGATTCTGTCTCTAGCTGGTCTCCTCTTTCATGGTTCAGTTTAAACCTCATCTGTGGATGCAGTGATGAACTGTGTTCACAGTCAATGGTTTTTGAAGTGATTGTGAGTCTACGCTGGTGGTCTCCATATGGCGGATGTCATAACCCGTCAGATTCTGGTACCCCATCTCCATCATGCACCAAACCCTCTGAAGTGACCGCAAGAGCTGGATGTACATCCTCCTTCCGGTGGCAACACAAGTCAGCATCAACTTCCCGGTCATAATATGGTTTTAAAAGATTTACATGGCAGAGACGCTTGGTCTTCCTCCGTCCTGGCGTTGCAACAACATAGTTCAAATCAGAGACTTTCTCTGTGACAGTATATGGACCTGCAAATTTGGCGTGGAAGGGTGACCCAACTATAGGCATAAGTGCCAGGACTTGGGGCCTTATGTATCAACGCTTGTGGCGCAAGAAAACCTTGCGTACGCCAAAATCGGCGCACACGTCCAGATTTATCATCGCGAAACGAGCGTCGGTTCCAGCGCTAATCAACGCAAAGTTAGGAGGTGGTGTAGAAGTTGGCGTTGAGCTGATACTTGCGTTGACTGTGATTCGCACTTTGGCGACGCTGTGTGGTGGTGTTTGGTGACTCACTATGTGACGAGCGTGCACCACATCCCCGTGGCCGAGCAGCACGTCGCCCCACATGACGAACCAGCAGCAGACAGAGGGATGCGAGCTGATCCCTGCCGGGCCGCTGTCCTCACGCGGGAGAATCTCATCGCCACAGTGTGAATGGGTAAGAAGTGAGCACACAGTTCAATGAGCCAAATTAATTTATTTTCGCCACCAGACGCTCGAGGACATTTACGAGCCGGTCCAGCCGCTCGTTGATCCCCGCGATCCCCCTGATGATTTCTTCCTGCGATTGCAGGACTGCCTCCGTGAGGACCCTTCCACTGCGTCCGGGTGGTCCAGCGGAAGCGCCGCGGCTGGTGGACGCTCCACCACTTGTCGGCGCGCTGGTGCTGATGCTGGTGCTGGTGCTGGTGCTGGTGCTGGGGCCGGGGGCCGGGATGGCCCGAATGCCGCTGGTCCTGGCCGACGACTCCGAGCCGGCGGACGGGCTGCCGCGGGCCGGGGTTCCGCAAGCCGGCAACACGGCCGACACATTGATTTCTGTGACACAATAAAAATATTGGTTCATTTCAATTCCTGCTTCTGTGTATCTGTTGCGTTTACATCTCTCTCCACAGTATCATAGGTAATGTAATCCAGTATTTAGAGGTCAGTAATGCACATTTCAGTTGTTTATTGCATAAAAAGTGAGCGAAAAATGAAGTTAAGGGCGAAGTATAAATCACGTCTAAACATAGACTGAATCCCGACGTTGAAATGAAGTATAAACTTAGACTAGACATCTAATATACGTCTTTTGCTCAGTGGGATGGCAAAGCATGTGGACATTTGTGTGACACGCCACTTACCATATAATAGTAATCGCCACCACCCGCTGCTCAAATGGCGTGAAGGTCTCCTCCCCCGGACCCCCACCTGTCTGGCCGGTACTCCTCTGGAGGGCAGCTGTACACCGCTTGCGCTCCACCTTGAGGTCCGACCACTTTTTTTTAATCTCCGCGGGGGTGCGTGTCTTGGAACCCACAGCGTTCACCCTCTCGCAAACTTTCTCCCACTCCAAGGGTTTTCGTTTTGGACTGACGCCACTGGACAGGCTGCCAAACAAAATACGCTGTCGCTCCTCCACCTCCGCCACCAGCACCTCCACCTCGCACGCCGTAAATTTAGTTTTTCTTGTCATTTTGTCTGCGTGCGAGGACAGGGAGACCCTATTTAAATAAATCTGCATATTTATGTGAGGGCGTAACGGGGGCGGGCCCAGTCACTCCAAAATCTGCGCTCAATTCCACGCTGGTTGGGATTTATCAAGGAAACACACGTGGATTTCGGCGCCCGCACACATTGATACATATGGATTTTTTTCAGCGTGACGGACCTTGCGTGCGCTCGTTTCTGGTATGAGTTCCACGCAAGTATTGATACATAAGGCCCCTGGTCTCCTGGATTGAACTCATGGTGCTCTGAACGACGGTCATACAATTCTTTCATTCTCTTCTGGGAGAGGCCCAGCTTTTCTCTCGCCATGCAACCAGCCATAAACAAATGATGTCTAAACCCATTGACATATTCCACCAGGTTAGTAGGTGGATTCATACTCACACAGTCCCCCTTCAGCACGGCCAGAGGACCCCGCACAGTATGTCCAAAGACCAATTCATTTGGGCTGAAGCCTGTGCTCTTCTGTACTGCCTCCCTAGCAGCCAACAGAAGCCATGGCAACCTGTCCTCCCAGTCTCTATACAACTCTGTACAATATGAGCGCAGCAGAGACTTAAGAGTCTGATGGAACCGCTCTAAAGCACCCTGGCTCTGTGCATGATAAGCCGGAGATTGGTTCTGCGTTATACAGAGAAGCTTCAACACTTGCTGAAAAGTCTTAGAAGAAAAATTCGACCCTTGGTCACTTTGGACTACTTGAGGAATGCCAAATATCAACATGAACTGAGTCAGTGCCTTAACTACCGCCATCGTTGTAATCGATCTCAGAGGATACGCTGCCGGATATCGAGTGTTCTGACACATCACGGTGAGCAGATATTTACAGCCAGACTTGGAAGGTGGCAACGGACCCACACAATACACAATGAGGTGTGTAAATGGTTCATTCACGGCCAAAATAGGCTGTATGGTGCAGGCTTGATCTTCTGATTGGGTTTTCCAGTGAGCTGACACACATGACAGGTCTTAATGTATGTGGAAACATCGCGCTTGACACACGGCCAAAAGAAGTGTTTCAGGATGTTGAGGTATGTCTTGCGCACACCGAAGTGTCCACACTCATCATATGCCACCTTCAAGACCAGAGGGCGGAATTTAACTGGCACCACCATCTGGAAAACATCCACACCATTATCACTCACTGGAACCCACTTTCTAAACAGCAAGCCATTATGCAAGAAGTAACCATTTGCAGCACTTACTATCTCTGAGGCTGGCAAAACATGCTCAAATAGCTCCTTCAAAGAGGAATCATTACTTTGCTCCTGTGCCACCTCGCTATGTGATAGCGACACAGGGAGCTCTGACAGTGATGGAACCTCCAACCCTAAATCAATATCACCGTCAGATGATGCGTCAGGGTCGGACTTGCTCATAGCGCGCGTAACTACACATGATGGCGCGACTTCTGGAGTGCAACCAGAGCCCTCAGACACACAATCAGATGGACAAGAGGTAACCACAGGTGAGGGAGGAGTGTCAGCCCAAACTTTTCCACCAGCCAAATCGTTGCCCAAGATAAAATGCACACCTTCAATAGGCAACGCTGGCCACACACCAACAGCCACCTCACCATTAACCAGCTCACAGTTCAAAACCATCCTATGCAAAGGAACAGAAAGAATTTTCAGCCCCATCCCTCGACTAAGAACACAACCACCGGTATCTGTCTCTCCGGACAAAGGTAAAACAGAGTCGACAATGTAGGAATCGTACGTCCCCGTATTTCTCAGGATTTTTATCGGGACCTTATCACCTCCTACAGTTGACACAAACCCGTTCCGAATAAAAGGAACATAAGCCGCCAAGACACCAGATTCACAAGCATGAGAGGTCCCCACCTCTGAAACACCACAGCTTTGAACCTGCTGAATGCAGCAGGCTTAGCTCTCATTCCCCTGGTTTTAGCTTTAAGCAAAACCCTTTCTCATGACAATAATTACAGAGGTTACCACTGTCGGCGTTGCCATACGTTTTAAAATCAGATTTCGACAGGACTTTCTTTGGGCATTGCATTTCAGCCGAAACATTGTCAGAATAATTTCCTCGTCCACCAAAAACATCACGACCCACAGAGCGCTCTCTAAAACTGTTCCTGTGAAGCAATGCATACTCATCTGCTGAGACTGCCGCAGCAGCCGCGGTAGTGACTTTTTGCTCTGTGATATATTTTGCGATACGCTCTGGAAGACAATTCTTAAGTTGCTCTAGAATCATCAAATCACACAAATTGTCAAATGTAGTGACATCAAGCGCAGATAACCACCATTTAAAGTGAGTTGACAGATCCCTGACAAACTCCACGTATGTTTGGCCGTTTTTCCTCTCCCAGGATCTAAAACGCTGGCGATATGCCTCGGGCACAAGCTCATATGCCTTCAGCACTGCAGATTTTATTTTAGAATAGCTAGAGCTATCCTCAAGACTCAAGGATGAATAAGCCTCTTGAGCTTTTCCTGAGAGGACATACTGCAGCATAAGGGCACGGTCTACATCAGGCCAGTTTCTAGCCGTAGCCACACGTTCAAACATTTAAAAAAAAGGTGTCTGGATCTCTCTCATTAAACTGAGGTAGCAAGCGCAAGTTATTCACATCAAAACGATGAGCAGAAGAGCTAGCCCCCTGTCTGTCCTGATCCTCACCAGACAACCTGCCATCTCTGACAAAAGTCAAGCGCTGCCTCTCCAGATCTAATTTTGCCCTCTCAGACTCCTGGTGGATTCTCGCTAATTCAAGTTGTTTTTTCATCTCCAATTCCTGCGTCATTTTCTCATGTTCCTGTTTAATTTTTTCATGTTCCATTTGCAAAATCAAAATCTCTTTTTGCTGCTTAAAAGTTAACCCCGGTGCCGGAAACTGTAAAGCAGTAGGACTTAGAGACTCCTCCTTGTCTCCAGGCATCAGTCCCTCCTCAACCAATTTTGTTTTTATAGCTGCTTTAATATTTTCTTTAAGACGTTTGTCTCCGACAATCACAACTGAAAAATGCTCAGCAACTATGAGCAACTGCTCCTTTGTAAACGAATCTAATAACTCCTGAGATGGAGCAGTGATGAAGTCATCAATTTCCAACATTTTTAGTGTACGAAGCTGAATAGCTGAGCAGATACAATTTTACACACAACCAGACCCAACAGATACAGTGTTTACCCGTGTGCACTAAAATTTAATCTCAACCTGGTTTGGAGTTTCCCCGCTATCTAACCACAGATCCATCTGACTAAGCTCCCCCCTAGTCTTCATGTGGCCACTTATGGTGGGTACTTATGCACTAAAGACCGCTGGAGCAGGAGAGCGACTAGCAGGCTAGCAACTCTCCCAAAACCACGGACATGCTCCCAAGCCAAGCTTCAGCCACGTTTGCCACAACACTATCCCACACCCAGCTCAACGAACTCAAAGGAGAACGTCGCTACAACCTACAAGGGAAAACTCCTCGCCAGTTCACCCACACACACGCACACACAGACACACACAACTATGCACGGGGCAACACAGTATCACTAGGCCCTGCTGCATGAACAATGAGCAAACAAACTAGTCTCTCAGCGAAATCGGAAAAAACAGCAACAACGCTTCACACAACTAACACCCTATACCTCATCCTTTCCGTCAAATCCACACATGCAAGCAGACAATAAGTCACCTACTCAGGTAAACAAAGGAACAAAAGCCCTGAGTGCATGCATGCTCTGACCCACACGGAACAAAGACTCAGAGCCAAACTTTATGAATATGTCCACAGCACCAAAACCCCTACAATCCGCGCCACAAAGGTCGCAATGAATATGTAGTGCATTATCTTAACCAACCCCAAGCTGCAAACAAGCCAAAGTGACGCACAACTAGGCACCAAATACCCCAAAATACCAAAACTACAAACACACAAATCTTACCCAAAGAATGCGGACAAAACGGGAAAAAACACGGCTGGACGAGCCCCCAATATGTCATAACCCGGCTCTTAAGCCATGACATATAAGGAAACGGACGCAGTGTAGGGCTGGAAGTAAAGATTTATTTTAATAAAGTGGAGACTTAAACAATAATTTGTAAATATGGAGTGTGTTAGTCAGTGATATCAGTCATGTAAGTGTGGATGTGTGAGTAATGAAGTGTAGGGTGTCGTGGGGTGAAAATAAACCATAGTCAAACCAAAGCAAAAAGCCTGCAACAGCAGGCCTGTGGCAGGGTCAGAGGAAGAGACCGAGCTGCACTGGAGAAGGGCCTTTTATGCTCTGTGGCAGATTTAGGCACAGGTGCTTCACTTGTCTGCCACACCCACTCTCTCCCAGGTAGCCCTGCAGGGAAAACATGAAACGGCTCCACCAGGATTAGTCCACCTGACCCCCAGTTAGGCAGGGCCGTCACACGGACCACGGGCCACTTCTGGACCAGGAAAGAGTCTAATATGGACCTGAGCCTACAGCAAAAAATTAATGTATTTTTTTTCTCTCTTGCTTTGTGCCTGGTTCAGTAAACTGCACGTGCAATTTCAGCAAGGCATTACATCACTTGCTTACTCGTTTGACTTGCCAATTAAATCAGACCTCTTAGCCTACTCGACACACGAAGATTACCGAGTAATCCCGATGTTGAAAACTGTCAGGCGGCAGACTGAGGAGAAAGTTGTAGCAGCAGCTAAACATGTCTGCTTCAAAACCACGAAAGGTAGAGAATGAGAACAGGGTGTTTCATGACGAGTAGACCGAGTCATTTGCATTCATTTTATCCGCAGGAAGCACACAGCCTGTGTGTCTCTTATGCACCCAGCACGTAGCAATTGTGAAAAGTAGCAACATTAATCGACACTACGAAGACCATTGGACTAGTTTTGAGAGATTGCCCTCTGAAATCAGATCTCAGGAGCCAGCATTTACTGGAGTTAAGAGCCCGGTACGATCGATCCGAAAGGATTATGACCAATGCATTTACAGGCCGCTTCACAGGTCTGAGTAAAATAGCTCTATACACTCTGACCATGTTTGGTTCCTCCTACAGCTGTGAAGCAGCTTTTTCGACCATGAACATTGTCAAAGACAAATATCGCAACAGGCTCACTAATGATCATCTCCAAATGTGTTTGAGGATGGCCCTGACATCATTCGAGCCCAGATTCAAAAAGTTGGCTGGAAGAGATGGAGCCCGCTTCTCTCGAGCTCCTCTTTCTGAGTGATAAAAAAAGAGTAAATAGGAGAGAGATAAAGAGAAAACAATGACAGACAGGATGATTTGTGAAGATGTTCAGTAGTAAAATGTATTGAATTAAAAGATGGTGTTAAACCAGTTCAGCTACTTTGTTTCAGGGAATTTCATACTTTTTTTAATGCACATTAATTTCAGATGTGCCTGCCTAAAAAGCCATTTTGTTTATAATGCAGATCTTTGAGTATTTATAGTCTTCATTTTATCTAAAAACAAAATGTAAAATGCAACTTTTATGGTTTCAATAAATATTGTTGACTTAAAACTATGTTTGGGATGATCGATCTGGATCACATGTCAGAACTTTAGCAGTCACATTTTTAAAGAGCAGAGATTATTCAGTCAATTTGAAGGATTTGTAGTTACTGTCAGAGGAACAGCTGGCTGAAAGTAAACTGATGAGTTGGATAAGCTCGACAGAGGCTGTACACCAACAGACTGACCTCTCTAAAAAGCTCTTTTTATATCTAATATCTAAGTTTGAACTTTTCATCATGCTTGGCACTATTTCCACCAAAATACAGGGTTTTAAATGATCCTGTTTATCTTTATACACTTGTTATTAACAGTAGTCCAACTCTGCTGTAAATGTTGTATTAGAGTGATTATAGTGCCAGGTCCAGTAGTGTTTTCATACTCCTCTCTCTTTCTCTCTCTCTCTCTCTATCTATCTATCTCTCTCGCTCCTAATTCTTCACCTGTCCACCAGGTGCTTACAGAAATACAACATTTACAGCTTTTATGTTTCTACAGTGGGACCACAGGGGAAATATTTCCGTTCAGTGTGCTGTTGGAGACATTCTAATGCTGTATCGATGAAGTAGGACCTCAAAGGGAAACATTAGGGGCACCTGGAGGACAAATTAAATATTAATAGATAACACACTCACACATCTATTATAACATGTTTTAATAATGTCACACTGTGTACAATGTTAGAAAAACAGGGACCGTTGTGGATCAGGGTATGGGGGCCTCCGGGGGAGCTGAGTCCTCCTTATGACCTCTTTGATGGGTTCATTTAGATGCTACGCTAACAGACCAGGGGTCCGTTTCACGTAGCAGGTTTAGTGGAAACTCCGAGTTTGTTAACCCTGAAATCAGGGAAACTCTGAGTTTTCCGTTTCACAAAGGAGGGTTAGTTAAACCAGGGAGAGAGGGGTAACTCTAACCTGTTTCACAAAGAGAGGTAACTCAACCTCGCGGTCAGTTACCACAGTAACAGACTCCGTGAACCTAACCTGCTCGGGAGCAGGTTTAACTCAGTAAACCCAGAGTTTCAGGTGAGACATCGGCATTTTCTCATTTTGTTCATGTTTTACATTGTCAAGTAAGTATTAAGTGGCAGTTTGAGCCCTTAAAAAATGCTCTTTTCACACTCAAAACAGAATTTTTACTCTCTTATTATGTTCCGTTAAATGATTAGGAATATTAAACTAACACAAAAACGGGTGGTGGTCCAGCAGCCCCACCTTTAACGGAGGCAGAGGAGCTGCCCCCCACCCCCCCGTTCGATGATCGCGGCCGGTCCGATCGCAAATCCCCCCCCACCACAGACACACACACACACACACACACGCACACCAGTCCGACGATCGCTGCTACGGGGTGGGGGTTGCGATCGTCGAGGGGGGGGGGGGCTGCTGGACCACCACCCGTTTTTCTGGCATCTGCCCTCTTTCTGTTTGCTGAGTGAAAGTCTAATATTGAGTGTAGTGTGTGTTAGTTTAATATATGTACATACACATACTGAGAGTTAGTTTAATATTCCTAATCATTTAACGGAACATCATAAGAGAGTAAAATTCATTTTTGAGTGTGAAAAGATTTTCTAAGGGATCAAACTGCCACTTAATACTTACTTGACAATGTAAAACATGATCAAAATGATTCAAGCAGTTTCCCTGCAACAGTCTGTCATTGTGATTGCACGAGACTAGATTTAAAGTTACGCATTGACGCGAGTGGCGATTTCCTCCCATGCCCTCTCCCTCTCCTTTGCAGCTGCTGCTGTATTGCACTTTCTTTAAACGTGCTGTAATTCGCTGTTGGCTTGCTGCTGCCCCCTCCTTCTCCCTGTTTCAATTGGTTGATCAATGAATCTGCGCTCCACAGATGCTGGCTGTTTATGTCTGGCGTGCACGTGCTTAACTCCAGGTCAAACTACTCGGAGTTGTTAAAACCGTCTCAAATCAGGAGTTGTGAAACCGGAAACTCAGAGTTTCCTAACTCAGAGTAGATCAACTCAGAGTTAAGGATTTAACTCAGAGTTTGTTGAACCACCTATGTGAAACGGACCCCTGGTGTAAAAGTGGACTTGCATATCAGGTGACAAACACCTGATTTGATTACTCTGTTACATTGGTATAGAACAATCTGACAGTTTCATCAACTTCACTAGCAACATCAGAGGTGGCTGGTCAATAGGGGGAGCTAGAGTACCGTCCCATCAGGAGGACAACTGTAGCTAAATGAATAATAAACTGTAACAAAAATACAGATGATAAAAATGTCCGAAGTTAAAGCTCAGCCACTTATTTCTGGTTCTGGTTCTGAGTTTATTCATGTATGCTTTCAGGTCTCTACTGATTGTCACACAGTTGCACATTTACATGAACTCCTTTAATTCAAGAAATCATATCTACGACTCAAAAACGCATTATACTCCACCAACCAGCAGGGGGCATCACCAACCCCTGGAAGTGAGACATTAAAAGTTAGACAAGCAGCGTCTTAGTAATGAGAGTTATTGGACCTGAAGAAAAGTTTGAGGCTGGAGTCACAGAGAGTTGGAAGGGTTAGTTCACTGAAAGTGATCTTTGCAGAAGAAGCGGAGAGTTTAAGAGCTTGATCTGGATCTGGTTTATTAAAGCGAGGCAGACACAGGATTACAGAGCCAATGTTGGGTCTGATTTACTCCTCAAACAACTGTCAGCAAAAGTCAGATTATCAGATGGTTTAAGAGATTATTTAGTCAGATTATCCTGCATTGTGGGACGTGTCAGGAGTGATTTTTCTTGCCTCTGATTTCACGACTCTGGCTGCTGAAAAGAGTCTTTACGTACGTGATGCACTGTGTTTGACACATAGGGCTCTATTTTCGTGTACGCCGGTGAGGCGGCAGAGGGTGGTGGACCCCGCGCAGTGGTATTTTCGTCTGGCGGAGCCTGGCGTACAGCCAGTTTTTTTTTTTCGTGGACTGAGGCGCACCGAGATCCGCCAAGCTGGGCATGTTGGCGTGGCAGGGGGAGGTGTCGACAGAATCAGCGGGTGCAGTGACATTTTCGTGCGCGCCACCGGCGTATAAAGTGCGCTGAAAGCTTGCAGATTCAAACCTGGTCAGCTTTAAGCGCAGGCGGAGCGCAGCTGGTCTAGTGGTATTTTGGTAGACCGGCGGCGTATCGGCATACGTCACTGATGACTCACTGGCAGGTTTCCACGGTGTCAGGCACATTTCCCTTCAATAAATAATCATCAACAACTAATAATCTGAGTCAGCACATACATTTAGATCTATATAGATATATTCTGATCTATATCTGATCTGATGAGCGCATTTGGCACGTGTTTGGACACACAACCTGACCGAATCAACACAGCTGAAATCGCATTAAATTAAATTAAATATCTAGTAAATAGACACACATGATGAAGTTAACAAGATATGTGATTTGTCTCCCTCCTTTTCTTTCTTCCTCTTCCACTTATTTCTCGTGCAGCTGGACCTGGACATGTCTCCGTGTCCTCTCCCCGTCCTGCTGCAGCTGCTGCGGCTGAACAGATGATTTGTTTCAGTGATCATATGAGTTTTTTTTTTTTAAGCCTACATACAAATATTATAATATTCAGTTTTGTGGGCCAAATTTATTTTATATGCCAACATCTATGAAAGAAAGAGCCAGGCCACGGAGCGCAATGTGTCATTACGCACAGATGGTCCCGATTTTAATGCCATTTTTGGAATTTATGTTGTGATCTGTGCGCACAACCCACCTTTGTCACGTGAGGTTTGAATATATGCAACTTTATGTGAGTGTCTTTATTTGGAAAGGGATGTTTGTCTTACTAGTGGCTCCAACATTACACACACCAAATCCATCTGTGCTCATATGACAGAGTGTGGAGGACGCCCTCTGCAGCGACACTTGCTGAGGAGCTGCCTTCTGTCGCCATCGTGTGGCATTACTGTCTTCAGCCATCTCTTGATCTCTTTGACTACTTCATGAATATAGTAATATGCCTCGCCGGTGGCGGATTCAAAGGAGAGGAGAGGAGCTTATGTGATTGGTGAAAACAGGTCTCGGCTGTGTTAAACCCACTCCACGCCCTCTCTCCTCCCTCGCTACAACTTACGCCGCTGGGAGGAGCTGAGTTAGGGAGGGGGGATACTTGCGCTGGGCTGCTCCGCTCACCAAAATACCAAATTGTGCTTGGGAACGCCTTGTTGGCGCGGCGGACCTGACTTACGCCGCGCCTGCGGCACATCTCCGGCGAGGCACGAAAATAGAGCCCATAGACCACAAACTACAGGAACAACATAAATTTGTCTTCATTTGTCGTCATCAGTGGGCTTTCTGACATTTAAAGTCTTTTGGTGTTTGTTGGACTCAAAAGCTTTTAAAGACACATGGTGCTAAAATTAAGACCAACATAAAACAGTGAAATTTCTGTGTAACATGACATTTACAGTAAAACTAACACTCCTCAGAAACAGATGAACAGGAGCA
Source organism: Xyrichtys novacula (assembly GCA_962446985.1). Classification (NCBI taxonomy): domain Eukaryota; kingdom Metazoa; phylum Chordata; class Actinopteri; order Labriformes; family Labridae; genus Xyrichtys; species Xyrichtys novacula. The sequence goes on from OY660865.1 coordinate 15,328,259, forward strand.
CCTCTGAGGGATGTGATGAACCAAGAAATGGTGGTGTTTATTTGCAGACATGCCAAAAAGGACAGACTAAATCTGAACACATGCTCCTTTCTCAGAAAGCTAACTGGACTGTAAACAGTGCAGCTCATAGAAAAGTCGGTCTACATCTCTAAAGTGTCCCATCTATCATCCACAGGCTGTACAGAGATGTGTCAGACTTTGCATTTGGAGGAACTGTTATCTGATATAATCTTGACTGACCACACATCTTCATTTCAGCCTCTAACACTGAGCTGGTTGAATCCATAGAAAGATAGGGTTTCTTTTCCTCCAGTCAGGGTCTCAGCTTGTTTATTAGCCCTTCATACCTTTTAAAAAGTGAACCTTACATGAAATATCCGAACTACACTACAGCAGTCCGATTCTCTCTTCACGGCGACCTCGAAAGAGCGGCGTCTTCCCTTCAGTCTGATTTAGTCTCTGCTTTCCTGCTAACAAACAGCTCCGGGGCTCTGGGTCTGGACTGGGAGGATAATTAGAGGGTGAGAAAGGTGAGGATAAATACACTGCTGCTCCAGAGACTGTCAGGGTTATGGATGAATGTGTAGATAACAGATGGTTGGTTTGGAGGAGAGATTAAAAAAAGAGAAAGGAGATGGAGGGATGGGGAGATTAATGGGTGTTTGTGTGGACTATTGATGGAGGGATGGATGGATGGATGTGTTGAGTATGAAGTCATGTCAGACAAGAATCATTAAGGTAGTGATAAACCTGTAGACCTAAGAAAATGATAGTTACATAATTACATTAAATATTTCCCTGTCAGTGGAAAAGTTTGTCATCAAAAAGTTTGAATTGGAACCAACAGGTTAGTCACCTTTTTAACAGCAGAACCTTGAGAGGTGAGTGTTACCTGGGGAAACCTACCGCAGAGACACAACACCATCAAGGTAACAAGAGTTTGAGGGGAGAAAAACAAAGGTGCTAAAGGACATATGAGAATAAGGAGCTGTTTGATTTGTCTTCAGGGCAAAGATGCTCTCTAACAAGCTCAGCAGGCCTTCCTCTAAAGCAACCGTTTGAAGAGCAGACGACCAGACAGGAAGTCAGTAAACAAAGCTGCTGAAGCGAAAATGAAACAGAGACGCTTTCCAATAATAAAGAACCACTATCATGAAATTTAAGACTGATCACCACTAGTGAGGACGCTCACTTTCAATGTGTTACAGGGTTCAGACACAGGAAAACTTAACGAATGTCTCGTTAAGCTGATGCTGCTCTAGGAGATTTCTCCAGATCCTTTGAATCTTTGAATGATGTTATGTACTGTAGATAATGAAATCCACTCAGAAACAAACCAAAATTAGATTTATTTCCGACCTGGGCCTTCTCAAATCCCGATTGAAAACGTACTTATTTATGCTGGCTTTTAATACCCAGTAGCATGGTGATACTTTATTTTATTGCATTGTATTTTATTCTTTTTTATTGCCTTTATTGCTTTCAGTGTTTTTATTGCTTCATTTTTATTTTCTATGTATTGTAAAGCACTTTGGTTCACTGAAAGGGTTGTTGTAAAGGGCTGTATAAATAAAGAACATTTACATTTACATTATTCTCAAACTGTTGAACTGTTAGCTCACGCAGTCTCTCACAGAGTGCTGAACCTCTTCCATCTTTCCTTGTTAGACTCAGTCATGTGACTAAACTGTTGGACATTCAACTCATTAGTTGGATATGTTCCTCCAGATGTTTCCAGGTTTTAGTTGTTAATCATGTCTTTACTTCTCTCTGTCTAGTTGTGTTTCTTAAAGCAAAAACAGACGCCACATAGAGCTGTTTACTCTAGATGCAAAAGAAACAGAATTTGAAACATCTGTTTTTTTTAATAGAAAAGGAAATCTCATTGTACATGATTAATTATGACTGCTCCTAATCTAATGCATAAAACACAATTAGGACAAATACTGATAAAATGCAGAACACAATGTCTTTAAATGTATGCAACATTTAATTCAGTTATTCTCTGTGTCCTTATAATTACAGATGAAATTCCATTCTGCTTCGTTAATCCTCAGGGTGGGGTTGGTTGATTGTTCTCAAACCAATTATGTGATGTTGGGAGAAAGAAAACTGACAGCGATAAACCTGCCAGGGAAAGAGAGGAGACATGAGGTGTTCAATCATGCACATACAAGAAACTGACAGTGTTAATCTGAGATAGCCTGCAGGGATGGCAGCGGCATTTTAGACAGCTGTCACATGAATGTAAAGGTTGTCTGATGATGATGATGATCTGTAACCATGGAGACCAAACACCTCTGGAAAATCAGAAGTGGATGTTTCTGTTCAAACACTCATTAACAGCTTTTTTAGTTTTAACCAGGATGTGTTTAATACTTGATTCTGATTGGTCTAAATCCAATAAACACAGTCGGTATAACCCCCAATTTCCACCGCATCCAGAACATCTGGATTCACATGCAACCGGGCAATAACAAGTTGTCTCTATAAAGACAGCCACAAAACCGTATAAGCAGTAGATTGTGTCCTTCCCCTCCTCATCGATGGTGTCATCGGGGTGAAATACTGTGTAAAAAGCCTTAACTTGTTCATCTCTGTCCATTTGCATGGTGTGAAATACAATCCACCTGAAACACGGAGTGTTTTATTTTGAAAAGAAGACAGTTGTTTTATTTTGTGTCTGTGCCCAAATTCCTTTCCAGCACTGGTTAATCTGTGCTGAATTTATGCGGCATGCTCTGGCGTCTGGAAAAAATGGAACTCTTGTGATCAGCTGCAGAGTCCGCCGATCCGCAGTGGAACGGAAAGGAGCTGGAGGAAATTGACACATTAACTTGAATGTTTACGATCAGCTGCGACTGGCAGATACAGCCTTTTTGTAGCTGTTCCGGATACTGTGGAAATTGGGGGTAACACATTTTGCTCTGGGATCCAGTTGTGGTGAAAAATGCTGAGCAGAGGTGTCAGGGGTTTATATTTACCTGAACAGCTCCAGACTAAAAAACACTAACGATGAATGACACCAGCTTGGGTGCACAGGTGAGCTGGGAGGTGAAATCAGAAACGCTGGAGGAAAATTGAGGCAGAGGAGGAAGAGAGAGATAGAAAGATGGAGAGTGAGACTCTGCCTCTATGTTTATTACCTTTGCAGAGCGCTCCCTGTGTATTATCTGACCCTAAGAGATGCAGATACTTTACTTTAGCAAACACAACTAATTCTGACGATGAGCTCACCTGATGAAGGTCTGTAGAAATAAAAGTGCTCGTTCTTGCTTGACCAATGCACCATTCGGCTTCACATGTACCAGCACTTTTATCTCTACAGACCTGAAATAACTAAAGACCTTATTTTAATTTGAATATGAGTTGAAGTAGATAATTGAATTCTTACCAGAGAACAGGGGGGTATTCGAGAAAGTGGGTTACGTGAAAAACTCTGACTAAGTTAACCCTGAGATGAGGGAAACTCTGAGTTATCCGTTCCAGAAAGAGAGGTAACTTAAACACTGGGTCAGTTACTGCGGTAACTTACTCTGTGAACATAACCTGCTTGCTGACAGGTTTACTATAAGAGACTCAGAGTTTCTACATGTCTCCTCCCACACAAACAAAGCGGTTGAACATGGATTGTCCATTCATTGAAAATCCGATCAACATCGAAGCCATAATAATACGCAACGCTTTACGTCGCGAGAGAATCTTCCGACCCTTAGACGTTTTATCATTTCCATCATTTCTTTTTTCGAACGCTACCGCTTTTCTTTGAACAGTATTCTTTATCTAAATAACCTTCTCCGGCCATATATCACCAACCTCACACACCGCGGACAAGCACTCTCATCAGAGCAAACTTTATGCATAGCCCTACATTTTTTTGCAACCCTTTTTCCTTTTTCTAAATTTTTTCTTAATTATTACATTTATTTAAGTTCTTAATATTAGGATCTTTATTTTTATAACTGCATTTTTGCACTCTTTGTGATGCTGCTGTGACAAAAAAATTTCCCCCATGGGGGATCAATAAAGGAATATTATATTCTATTCTATTCTAAATTATGATATAGGCCTACATTATGCTGCGGCCTCAGAGTGGGGTCAGTAGCTTAATTATCTGTCATTTTGCAGGCCTTTCTTATGTGATAGGCTGCATAGATGGGACACAAATCCCTATCACTGTGCCAACTCACAATGAAGGGGACTATGTCAATAGAAAATCCTTTCATAGCATCAATGTCCAGGTATGTGACCTACCATCTTAAAAAAAAACTATACATGAACATGCATACATTACAACTAACTCAGGTCATTCTGCACTGTAAAGATCATATGTGATGCAGCATCCATCATTACGAATGTGGAGGCCAAGTGGTCTGGCTCGGTGCATGATTCCCGAATCTACCGGGAGTGTAGTCTGAGCAACAGATTTGCACGTGGTAAGGAAGCTAAAGCTTTGTACAGATGTTCTTTGTCTCCCTTTTTTAATGCACTCAAATGTGTCCTATATATTTACAGGAGAGTTTGATGGCTACCTGCTGGGGGATCGAGGCTATCCATGCCAGCCCTCTCTGTTGACCCCTTACCCTGACCCTGAGCCAGGGCCCCAACAAGGTTTTAATGTGGCCCACTGCAGGACTAGAGCCCGGGTTGAGATGACTATAGGCATACTCAAATCCCGGTTCCAGTGCCTGCGTAAGCTCAGGGTCACCCCAGAGAGGGCATGTGACATCATTGTGGCATGTGTTGTTCTCCATAATATTGCAATTTTTAGAGGAGAGTAACACCCTGCCATACAAATCAATGGCCCCGAGGATGAGCATCCCATCCTGGCTGATGAGGATGGAAGGGTGGTTAGGGACCTAATCGCCCAAAATAAATTTTGATTTAAAAAAATAAAAACAAATGCATATGTGATTTGGTTCTTCTTTATTCCCTAAGAGTACAAAAGCAACAGTCAGGATTTGTAATATAGTTCCAACCATTAACATATTTCACATATTCACCATGACTATGCGCCCACCTCAACTGGCGTTCCAGTAATAGAATTTCCAGGTCTGTTTTTGCAATCTGCCGATCCAGATAGACCATTTCTTTTTCTGTTTTTTTAATACTGGTCACGAGGTGCACCCTGTACAACTCCTTAACCCCGGAGCTGGGAAACATGGACGACATTTAATTCCTACAGTTCTATATACAGATTTAACATGGTATTGACCGAAAATCTCACTTTGTCAAGCTGTGCCGTTGAGGTTGATGGACCCTCCTCCTGGCGATGCCCAGCCATGTTCTGTTGAGGGACAAGAATGAGCTAGTTTGTCCATTATTGATGCTCATCTATTCATTGTACATGTCAAACTCCAAATTCCACCCTAGAATGTAAATGAATGGGCACTGCCAGTAGCTATATATTAAGACACACTTCAGGAGGCCCCTCTGGATCTCTCCCTGTGTCAGCAGACAGTGTTTCTTCCTCCTCCTCCTCCTGTAATGCAGGAAAATATACTGTTTCAGAATACTTTGAACTACCATCTGAGGCATCTGAGTATGAAAGACTTACAACTACAGGGTTTGTTTCTGTTGGAGGTTCAACCAGGCAGATGACACCATCCACAACTGTTGGGTGGGTGGATATATATTTGTTAAAAAGTAGGCTATATATATTTATATATTAGTTTTATTTTTTGAAAAGACATAAGTGTATACTTGCATCTGATGTAGGGACTTGTGTCCTGGGGGGTGACAGGCTCAGATGAGCTTCCCCCGGGGATGCCATCAGCCACAGGGTGACCCCTGTTTTGGCTGAGGGCCAGCTCCTCAGCCTCTGTCGGAGGTGGTGGAGGTGGCCCTCCACCCGTTTTTCGGGCCTCTGCCTTCTTTCTGTTGGCTGAGCAGAAGTCAATGTTTATTTTAAAATAGTATTTTAATCAGTGTTGGTGTAGGCTACAGCGTCACATTTTAAATGACTTCAATAGGTCTAAAATATAAATGTGTTTGTATCAAGTGTTAATCCACGAAGTGTAGAATTAAGTGAGAGGACGTTGAAAAACTACATTTTGTTTGGGGTTTAAATTATTATTTGCTGCTGAATTAATATTTTAGTTTAAATTAATATTGACTTTGTCTAATTGCCTAAGTCCATTTAAAATAATTAAATTAAAATCAAAGTGAGGTGCAATCACAGCCTAGCAAAATATGCCTTACCTTTTTGAATTATGTTTTTATGTTTCATTTTGAGCAGTTTCCAAGTCCATTTTTCTCCCGTTGGATTGCACCTAAATGAAAATTTGATTTAATTCCTACTTATATTCATAACTATAGACTATGCTTCGATCTTATATGTTATGTCAATGGAATAGTACATTCAAACTTACGCATTGACTCGCGCAGCAATTTTCTCGCATGCCATCTCTCTCTCCTTCGCTGCTGCAGCCGTGTTGGATTTGCGGCGAAAAATGTTCTCATACTCGCCGTAGACCAGCATAAGGACCTCCAACTCCACCGGGGTGAAATAAGTTGACCGTTTTTTCTCTGTTGTCATGGTGACTCGTGGTATCGGGGCTCCACTGATGATGGCTTTTTTTAGTGGTTGTGCACGCGTGTAACTCCAGGTTATCATACTCAGAGTTGATTGAACTAATTCAGATCAGCTGTTCTTGAACCGGATACTCAGAGTCTCCCATCTCAGAGTAAGTCAACTCAGAGTTCAGGGATAGACTCAGAGTATGTTGAACCTGCTTTCTGGAATACCCCCCAGGGAGGATTTAATAACATCAACACACATTAAAATACCTGACTGCTCGACACTGACGTCTGTGAGATTTATTCATGTTTATGGTCCCTGAAGGTGATGCTGAAGGTGTCTTTAGTTTGTGGTCATACAGCAGCAGGAGCAGCAGCAAAAACAGCAGAGCAGGACTGAAGTATAGTTTTTAAAGTACTCTGCACCGTCCACTTCAGAGGAAGTGTCCACCTTTCTCTCCCTTGGGGATTTGAAAGTTTCAGGAAAGTTGGGCAGGATCTCTAGAGGTTTGTTCCTGTTATAGTTTTTATAAACCAACACAGCTCCCCTGTTCACACTGCTGGTCTGATGATTTATGTTGTACCCTGTTCATCTGTCTGTAACTGTGCACTGTTCTTTTCTGAATAATTAAGTGACTACAGAACAAATATATGACAAAGAGTGGAGACGAGTCTGGTTTAAGAGAATGGTTCGGTCATTCAAAGTGAGACTGTATGAAAGTTCTCAATAGTGTATGTATTACCCCCCTGAGGATCCTGGTTATCTCAGCCCCTTTGTTAAGAACCTAACCAGACAGGGTCAGCTCTACCCTAAAAGTCCACCGAATGATGTTTTACATTTAAGGGCTAGTCCAACATAAGCAAAGATCTGGACTTGTCATCATCATCATCATCATCATCATCATCATCATCATCATCTTCATCATTGTCATTATCATCATCATCCTTACCATCCTCAATATCATCTTCTTTATTATCATCATCATCACCGATATCATCATCTTCATCATTTTCTTTATCATCATTATCATCACCATTGTCATCATCATCAGCAACATTGTCATCATCATCTTCTTTATCATTATTATCGTCATCATTGTTATATTATCATTGTAATCATCCTCATACCATCATCAACATCAACATCATCAACATCATTGCCATCATCTTCTTTATCATCACTATCATCGTCATCATCCTCACCATCATTTTCTTAATCAACATTATCATCATTGTTATCATCATTATCATTGTTATCATCCTCATATCATCACTATGATCATGATCATGATCATTATCATTATCATCATTGTCATTATCACCATCCTCACCATCACCATGATTGTCATCATCACATTTATCATAATCACCCCATCTACTAAAACCAGATGGGCTGCTGGCTGAAACTCTCAAACCTCTGGATTATCTGCAGAGGTTTGACAATTTCAGGGGAGACTTAGTGGGCACAAGTTCACGTGATTGGAGCTGGATCCTGTTTCGGGATTGTATGAAAGGACTTGCTGGAATGACATGAGTTTTGGACAGGTCTATCTGAAGGTGGATTTCTTCATCTATTTAGAAACATCACTGAGGCATGATGGGATTCAGGCTGAGACAGCAGTGTCACCTGGAGAGACTGACAGGAGGAGTCTGCATAGCATTGATATATGAAACAATGAGATTGGATTATTGTACTGAGTGAGAAATGCAGGAGACCAAGTCCTGATCATTGGGAGACTCCTATGAAAAAACAGTTTTCTTGGATCAAAACTCTCACATGATAATAATCCAGAAGTTTTTAAACGTGTTATGTCAATTTCTGTAATTAAACAAAAAGGAAAGGACCCAAAATGCAGAGCACAAAAAAGGATTTATTTAAGAAGAACTTAAAAAACAAAAACTTCCCAAATTGTCTAACAAAAAATCCAAAAGCCGACAAAAGGGACTGGTTGAAAAAAATCACAGGAGACACTGGGGACACCGGCTCCTGTGCATGCGTGGCACGTCTGGGTCCAACACAGATCGATGACAGAAAATTGTTGTTTTTAACCTGTTTTTAAGTCACAAACTTAAGTTTTATCTGTGGTCGCATGATCTTTTCTTTATGTCTTTTAACTGGGAATCAAAACTTTGATAATCAGATGCCACAATAAGGAGTTACTGACCGAATTTACTATGGAAGTGTAGTGCCCTTTGGCGGGCCGGTGTATTGTGGTCACCTCTCAGGCTACAACACCCCTTTTTAGTGCTCTTAATCGTATGATTTTTATTCTTTTTATTTATTTATATTGATCTTTTTATTTTCATTGGATTTTATTGCCCTGTAGACTGTCGAGGACCTGGACTTGTAAGTAATTCTAATAATCATACCTTTTATCGGAGCTACCATGGCTGATGGCAAGCCTGAATTTGTGTCTTGCTCACTCACCATCTAGAAGTTGAGGAAAAGCACTGCAACCACTGAGAGCGGAGGTTATGGAGAAGAATAATCTTATTTTGGAGTTCTCAACAGTGGTCACGACCCAGGCCAAGCACCTCGCTGTCATGAGTGCCTCCAGTCATGGATTCCCCAATGCCTCTCCCAGCCTGCCTCTCTCGCAGCCTAGCTCCAGCAGCAGCTCCAGCAGCAGCTCCAGGGATGGTCTCTGATCTCACTGTTACATGGCTCGGATCCATTATCACGGGTTTCGGAGCCTGAAGCTGGTTCAGCCCTGCCAGAAGATCCATGGGTCCTCCTGGGAACTTGTTGATATTAAAAATGCCCTCCCTCTGCTCCTACGTCATCACTTCTCCGTGTCCACCATGGTGGCACATGTAGGATCAAATGATCTGCACCCTCAGCAGTCTGAGAAACTCTGAAATGATTTTATTTAGTTAATAGACAGTGTTCCTAGATGCAGGGAAACAGTGCGTAATTTCTGGTCCGTTTCCCTCACCCCGCTTTGGTGACGTTTATTTCTCCCGCTTACGACAACTTCATATCTGGCTCAATGACTACTGTTACAACAGGGGCATTCCTTATGTGGACAACTTCACATCATTTTATACAAGAACCAATCTCTTCAAATGTGATCGTCTCCAGCCTAACTACACTGGTTCCCATCTTTTATCACTTAACATTGAACTTAATCTGTGCTCCTGCAAGGCTTTTTCAGCATGACAGTCCAAGCATAATTCCATAGCATGCCCCACCGACCTTATTCCTGTTATCAGTACTTTCAGAAAGCACAGCAGTCATTCAAAACCAGCCTCAGGTGCAAATCTCAACAATGTTAAACCTATAAATAAATATACCCCCCTGCTGATCCCCCCAAAACCTTCACAGACCACACTGAAAATGGCACTTTTAAATGTAAGATCTCTTTTAAACAAGTCTTTTCTGATAAACGACCTTATTTTAGATAATAAAATTGATTTTATGTTTTTAACTGAAACAAGCACAGATGGACCTGTAACACTGATAGAGGCCTCTCCACCAAATTACAAATTTTTATATTCTTTCAGATGGGGTAAAAGAGGTGGGGGGACAGCTACAATTCTTTTAGCACAGCATGGTTTTGAAAACATTTTATTTGATAAATTTTTATCTTTTGAACACCGCTGTTTTGTTTTTAACAGTCCCCACGTACTTTGTTTAACTGTATACAGACCACCTATGCGTTGCACAAATTTTATCCCAGAATTTTCAGAGCTACTAACATCTATCTATTCAAGGTTTAAAAGGGTTATTATTTTAGGTGATTTTAATCTGCATGTTGACAATCAATCAGACTCTTTCAGCACAGAATTTTTAAACCTTCTTGACTGTATGAATTTTGTGCAACATGTAACACAGCCCACCCACAACAGAGGTCACAGAAGCTGATAGGCCATAGGTGATTACTAGAGCTGAAATGTGACCTCTGTTGTGGACGTGGGCTTGTCTGACCACTTCTGTGTCTTTTTTAATGTAAAGAATTTTAAGCAACAGGAAATTCCAGTACGCACTGTCAGGAAGTGTCATCTTACTGCTGAAGTGGCTGCGGATTTTATTGATATCTTAACTGATATCCCCCCAGATGTTTTACCTTCCTCTTGTGATTTTATTGTTGAAAACTTTAACAGTAAACTTTAATCAACACTGGACACTGTGGCACCAATAAAAACCAAGAAATTATCAACAAAACCAAAGCCTCCCTGGAAAAATATAAACACAACCAATCTAAAAATAAATTGCAGGAAAGCAGAACGGAGGTGGTGAAAGGAAAAATTGCAGGTCAATTAAAAGATTTTTAGAGAACAACTGACCATCTACAAAAAAGCCATCAAACACGCCAGAAGAGAACACTTTTCAAAATGAATTAATCAAAATCAAACTAACCCACAGAAACTTTTTTCAACTATAGACCATTTAATCAACCCTGTTTTTAACCATCCTTATAATTCTAACCTGTCATGTGACGACCTTGCAGTCCACCTCAGCAGTAAAATAAGTTTTATCAGATCAAACCTTTTACTTTCTTAGCCTTTTAGTTTTTATCCTTCAGAACCTTTGCTTTTAAACGAGGAAACACTGGCGGGTTTTGTCCTGGCCAAGATGCTTGAAAAAGTTTTTAGATAACTCAAACCAACCACCTGTCTTTTAGACCCCATCCCAGCATCCCTTTTTAAAAGCTTTTATGACTTTTTCAAGCACGATTTTCTTACCATTTTTAATTACTCTCTTCAGACAGGTGTATTCCATTCTGCTTTTAAAACGTCTACTATTAAACCTACTCTGAAGAGAAGCAGTTTGGATGTATCACTGCCTGACAACTACAGACCTGTATCCGATTTGCCATTTTTAAGTAAAATTTTAGAAAAGATAGTTTTAAACCAGTTAAATGATTTTATTAATCACAGAAATATTTATGAAATTTATCAATGGGGTTTTAGGAAAAATCACAGTACAGAGACTGCTTTAGTTAAATTTGTAAATGACCTCAGGTCCAACATGGATAAGAAGTGACCATCTGTTTTAGCTTTATTGGACCTGAGTGCAGCTTTTGATACAGTCAACCACAATTTTTTTTAGATAGACTACGTAATATTATTGGCATCTCTGGCACTGTTTTTAACTGGTTTGAATCTTATCTTAGTGATAGACAATTTTACGTGAACCTTGGGGATCGCTCATCTAAATGTTTTGACATGAAATGTGGTGTTCCTCAAGGTTCCATTTTAGGCACTTCTCTTTTTAATCTTTACATGTTACCTTTAGGAAATGTCATCAGGAGGCACGGCATCAATTTCCACAGCTATGCTGACGACACACAACTGTATGTTGCTGTAGCAATCAAGACAACCCTGTGTGTGAAACTCACACAGTCCTCGCAGGAAAGTTTTCTTATCTGGTCCCAGGACACAGGATAGAAATCTTTCCAGACTTGTTTGCACTTTCAGGTTACCTAACTGACACGACCGGAGGTTGACCAAACCTCTGACTCTTCACGATTGGTCAATTCGGAGAACAGAGACAGAGTTTTTATTACCTTTCAAACTGACTCCATCGCTGACCATCTAAATACACATTAAGGCCTCAACCCAGATCTCCCATTTGAGATTTACCGTCTTAAAGTGTGTGAACATACAGACCCCAAGATAAGCTCTGAGGAGCAGGACACTGACCTCCAGACCTCGGTCGTAAAACCCTGCTCGACCATACACTGATAAAGACTATATTCCTTTGGTGAAAGAATACAAATGACTGATCATGACATCTTATGCATTCAGCAATGTACTAATCTGTCTAATCATGAAATTTGTGTTAAAATGAGATAATGAGATAAATGAGATAAATATTTTTCTATGTGCTCCAGAAGCCAAGTTATCACTCTGACCGAATAAATCCTTCATTCTTTTGTTTCTTTAGTCCAACAGCTTTTGAGACTGTTTCATGAACTTTTAAGAGTTAAATTTATTGACTATGAATCACAACTTTACTCTAAGTAACAGAAATGGTTTAGAAATGTTTGGTTTATATTTTAATCGTTTATTTAGTATTTTTTAACAATTTGGTGGTTATAATGTCACTGAATAATCTGAATGTCAGTATTTAGAATCCATTATTAATCATGATGACGTTCATTCACGTGTTTACTTTTTGTTGTTCACAGTTTCTATGTGTTACTATCTGTTTCATTTCAGAGTAATTAAACATGTTCAACGTGATACTTGAAACATAATGAGAATGTTTGATGTGATCCTACACTTCATTCATATGTGTTTAGTATCAAATCATTTATCATGAAACCAAGCATTCAATGATATTAATCATAGTGAGTGAGTATCAGATCTGACTCTTTTACCAGCCAAATAAGTATAAGTTAGATCAAATAATCAGAGATCCGAGGTCTCCTCTGCTTGGAGACCCCACAACCCCTCCTCTTTCTCCTCACACACACACACACACACACACACACACACACACACACACACACACACACACACACACACACACACACACACACACACACACACACACACACACACGCAAGAGACACTCCCACTGTGAGAAGATAAAACCAGTAAAGTGGGGTTGCTCACTCTCTTCTGCCTCTTATGCTCTTGTTGCTCACTCTCTTCTATTATTGCTCTTCTACTCTTAAGTTCAACTTTTCGTTTTCTCTTAGCTCTTACTACTTAGTCTTACTTTTTCTTAGTCTTCTAAGTTTTACGCCACGTGTTGATTCACGTTGATTTTCTTTAACATCGTCTTAGTTCAAGTTTTGAAACTTAAGCCTTTGATTGAGTTTTCTTTAATTTCGTGAAGCCATTTTTTAAAGTTTCCACTGGTCATCGAACCTTTTTTTTCCCTGAGTTATCTGCATGATTTCAAAGTCACCTCTGAACGCAACCCAGCAGGCCCAGGTCATCCTCTGTGCCGGCTCTGAGCACATAGTTCCTCTGCTGTAGTTTTGTCAACTTTCTTATTTCTAATGTGTTTGATTGTGGTAGCAAGCAGATCAGTTCGTCACTAAGGAGTATAATGTTTGGTTTGCAGATTTTGGTGAGTTCAGAGATCATGCGCTCATGCAGAAAATAAACTCAGATAACAAAAAAAACAGGGGAGAAACTAAATACTAGAACATATCATGACAGTGTTAGACATCTACTGCACCATATCAATCATTTCTGTTATTTTATCCGGTTGAAACAGTTTAAATTCAACCTGATTTAACTGTTTTTGATGACATTTGGATCTTACAATCCCAGTTGTGGTTCCTAGTAGGAAAAAAAAAAACAGGAGTAGGAGAGCTGTAATTAAATCTGGTTACTGTTCATTGAAACTGTCCTCGCTGCTTGTTCGACTCAACCTCCCTGTGCAAGATTCATTTGGATTATTGTGGCTCTGTGTTCTCTGGGACTGACACACTTTACCCATGATCGTAGAGGATGTTGTGTTATTCTTCAACTTATCCCTGAGAGTTCATTTGTGGTTTTATTTCTTTTTTTCTGCTTTAATTTTGGTTCTTCTCTGCAGAACTTTTGTGTGTCTGTTCAGTTAGCAGAAGAAAACGAAGCTGATGTCTTTCCTCGCCGAAACACAGAGGCTGTTTTTTTTCAGAGCACTTCAGCTGGAAATGAAAACAGGAGCAAATTGAGGGTATTTGTTGGCTGCAGAAAAATCATTGTAAGTGAAGGGTATCTGTGGTATAATGAGGCCCTTTTTGACCCTTTGCATAATTGTTTTCAACCCTGTGGACATGAGGATGCAGAGGTCCACGGTAGAGGTTCAGGAGGTCAGGTTGTGCTGCAGCTCAGAGCTCTGATTTGGCTCACGGACTCATTTTTCTTTGTGTGGATAAATCCCATCAGTGGACCAAAAGCAACAAGTCTGATCTATCTGCCTGTTTAATTTCTGCAGGAGGAGGGGGTGCAGAATAATGAAGTCAATGAGGTTGGAGAGCAGATGCACTGAGCTGTGCTGGAGCGTGTTTTACGTCCGTGTGTTTATGCAGTTTATGTCTGGTCTCCCGGTCTTCTGGATGGACGTTCAGAGCTGAATATAAAGTAAAGCGGGGCAGCAATTCAGGATTTCCCTCGAGGCTGAAGACTAAACGCTTGCTTTACCTCGGCCCCTTTCCACGCTCATGTAAAATACATCGTTTTCATGACATGCAGACTGGATCAGCAGAGAGTGGATGAATATAACAAGATGACAGCAGCCTCTGGAGGATTTGTGCCTGCATGTCTCATAAATCTCACACCAATCACAACCATGGAGGTCCAGGTCAAGAGAACCAGGCTGTAAAACAAAGAGGACAAAGACAAGGCTGACTGTTCTGCAGCGGGACGTCCATTAGAGATTCAACCCTCAAACCAGGTGTCCAAACAGCTGCCGTCTTATTTCTGACAGATAATACAGAAACATACTGTATATACGGAACAACATTATTTGAAACACTGCACGAGAAAAATCAAAAACCAAATCAGAGTTGAACTAAATGGAAAAATAGACATTTCTATGACTGTTTCAATTCAGGTCTGTGCCTCTGCTGTTCTCCAAGACTATGTGTATCTGTGGTGTAGGTCTGACACAGAAGCATAAACCAGGTTCTAGAGCTAACATTCATTCACTCAGGTAAAATTCTTAGAAGCTTCCTGCTTCTCTGTATTTTTGCTGTTGTTCAAGCTGCACATTTGCTGTCAATGCAGTTTTTCAGCTTTTTGCAGCACATTTCCCATGATGCGTTGTGTTTTTGAGGTTGTGTCGCATCACTCACTGCGTGTTTCTCCAGATGGAGATCATTCAGGTCATTACAGTCTGTCAGCTCTTGTCAGCTTGTTTTTTAAGCTCATCAGAAACATTCTTTTAAACACATCTCTGATGTGCAGTTTGAATGGGATTTACTCCTTTCACAAATTAATAACTCTCCTTAGTCTGCTCTTTTATTTTGAAGGGACACTCAGACTCTCCATGCTGACACAGAAACAGTGACAGCAGTGAAGCTTTAATGGTATCAGACTGTGAAATGACCCATCATCAGCTGTTCTCTCAGTAATATGACAAAGCTTCCAGCAGGACTGAGTGCGCAGTCAGAGCGGCTCATTATCATCAGTTCTTATTACAGTGTTAGCAGCATGCTCCTCTGGAGCTCCATCATCACAGTGACAGGGGTAAACACAGATAAATGTCAGGAGGACCTCCTCGCTCAGCAGCTTATCAGGACGCTTCATGCGCTGACTTCCACTGTGTGAAGGTTAGCAGGGACAGAGGACTGACAGGACTGTAGCTGATTCCTGCTTTTATACAGAGGTGACCTTTGACCCAGCAGGGACATAATACTGTCGTGAGTCTGCAGGTGTCAGAAGGTGCTGCTCTGCAGGAATCAGAGTCAAGGTTGCAACCCAGGTCCACAAAGAATAATTTAAGATCTGCTGAGTTAATGAATAAAATCTTCACATAACCGAAAAAGATAAATACGAGATAAAAACAGACAGGACTGTGGAGTGGGAATTACCGCATTGAAAGGACAACCGGACTTACTTACTCAAGTAAGACCGGCTGTCCTTTCAATGAAGAATTTGAAATCATAGATGCTGAATCCTTCCTTTCCTCTCCTCTCAGATTGTCTCCATTTGTCACATTTTAGGAGAGCTAATATTTAATTCTGCTGTCGCAAACAATAATTTATAATATGATAATAATTTATATGTTGTGTTATCAGGAGCGTTCCCTCTTTCTCTCAAGTGTTTTCCAGGAAAGACTGATTTCATTCTGGGAATATTGAAAACTTCTTCTCTTGTTTATGTTCCTGTTATTCCTGTCAGGTCTTTTCTTTCTCTTCTCCTGTTTGGTTTCCTAAATTTGTCAAATTCATCTTCCTGCACCTGTTTCAGCTTTCTCTAAGCGTGCTTGGCTTTTTCATCTAAATGGGACATCCAAACATTATGAGATGAGCTACAGATGAAGACCATGATCTTCTTACAGCTCTATAAAAACTACCAGTTCTGGATCTGGACCTCAGATAATCCCTCAAATCCAGCAGAATATTTTGTCTCCATTTCTCCAGAGCAGTCCACTCTGTGCTTTTGTCTTTTTAGCTTTCATCTGTAGTTCCAGCAGTAGCTCTGTTGTTTCAGTCCATATGTTTACATGCCTGGTAAAGTCATGGTCACAGCTCGATCAGCTGATTGAACTGGACTAATGTCTTTGTTCCAGTTTACGGTGAGCAGGAACTGATTTACTCAGACTAACAGGATAAAGTGATGAAAACACGGTGACTTTTCCAACTTTGTCCTGACACAGGAACGGGTCATCTTTTTTACATCCTTTACTCAAATCTTTAGTTTTGTTACTCCTCCATGCTGTTCAAATTCCTGTTCAGAGCCCAGCATGCAAACACTGGAGCATGCTCAGTTCAATTAAGGCATATGATTAACAGAGAAATCAGGTATGTTCTGATGATGACTTACGAGGCGTTCACATAAAGCGCGACTAAAATTATTCAAAACGTTAAGTCAATTCCAATTTGCGATTAGACGCTCGTACTACTCTGGAGGCGCGAAATAAGCAAGTTTTTCGCGCAACTTGAGCAAGTTATTCGCACAAATTGAGCGGATGCAAATTTGCAAGGGTTGAAAATATCACAACTTGAATGGATATACATGTCACAATAACCAATCAGCATGAAGACTCACAGGTGACGTATTAAAAAGGAACATCAGATGTTCACTGATATGAAGATATAAACATAAATCCTTTTCTTCACAGGAGACAGATGGACAGGCACTCTGCAGCTGAGATAGAGCGCCTGTTGGTTATCTGTTGACATGCGAATCATTTGCGCAACTAAGGCGAGTAAATACTTTTCATTCAAGTGTCTAGATATGCACGAATTAAGGTAGTAGATTATTTTACTCTTGCTTGGTGTGAGTGCCATATTAGATTTCGTCACAGTAAGTTTTTCAGTTGTCCAGAGAGATTTCACTCACTTTCTCCTTATTTATGAGCCTCACCTCTAAACATGGTGATAATTCTATGTCAGAGAAAGTAAAGTTTCCGCCACAGACTGGTCATGTTCAGACAGAGCCAGAATCTGGAGCGCTGACCTCCAGGACACAAACAGTTTTCAGCCCATCTTCTCTAGGAGGACTTAAAAAGCCCGAACCCTGATTAGCTGGCACCCTCAGGCACTCATTCTCATCTGTGCAGCCTGTTATTTCCACAAACATGAGCAGCTGACACCAACAAATTGTATTTGGGAACAAAAGATGCAAATTAGCCCTAGTTTCCTCTATTTTCCCTCAGCAGAGCCCACCTCCAGCCCTGGACGTGTCCCTGCTCAGTCCAATTAAACCCAGACTTGTCACCTGGGCGGAGTGGGCGTCTGATTCCCTGAAATCTCAGAGACGTTCAGGCTTCCAGCTAACACAGGGGAGAGGAAATTCATCACAAAATAATTAGACTTGTTCATAGACTGAACCCCCAGGTGACCTGAGGGGACTTAAAAGCCAACAATGGGATCAAAACACCCAGATCTGGATCAAATGGAAGAGGTCTGGAGCTGACTGAGAAAAGGGTTCAGGTTTTTGTTCCTATTCTAAAATAAAGACCTTACAAATGATGTCCATGCAGATCATTCTCCCTAATTTTCTCCTGCTGCACCACCTTAGACTGTTTTCTGCTGCATGTACTAAATCTGCGAATCTCATATCCATCTTTAATTAGGGAGCAATCACACATTTAACTAAAATACTGTATGAATCATCAGATGTGGTAGGAAAGACAAGGACAATGGTGGTTCATTTAAAATAGTTATATATAATACAATACGACTCAATAACAAGTAATCCATACATGTTAAAAAAAAAAAAACTGGATAGATACGTAGGTTTTCAAAATACCTGGATAATTTAGATAACACTGTGAAAATATTAAAATATATAAAGCCTTGAGAGCGCAGGAAGAGTACCAGGATATCCATCAGTTGGGGTCATAAAAACTTGTATAACCTGTAAAGTGCAGATAGAAATATAAATACCAGGATTTCTTTGACGGTGCTCTAAAGACTTAATATTTAAAGCCTCAAGAGTGCAGGAAAGGTCTGAATACTGTCATGATGTGCTTTTTTTAATTTAGTTTTTTTCCTGGTTTTGCTATCTGAGAGTATTTTCCCTAGTGTTTCTGTTCCCCTGTGGTCCAGTCTTGTAAGTTTTCAGTTTGTCTTTGACCTTATTTCCCTCACGTTCTCTGTGTTTTATTCTTTAGATCAGTTTTCAGTGTTTATTTTCTGTTTTTTATTTTGTAGTAGTTGATTCCTTGTGTTTCTAGTCTGGTTTTACTTCCCCACTTTTCCCTGTGTCTCATCCGCCTAACCCGTTGCTCATTTCTCACTGTGAATATATAGTCCCTCTCTTCCCCTGTTTCTTTGTTGGTTCATTGTGAGTGTTTTGTTGGTCAGTGTGTGTCCTTCTTAGACAATGTTTGAATCCTAGTCTCCTTTTGTTTTTTTTCCCCATTCCTTTTTTCTTGGATTTTGCCTTTGGGTTTTTTCAGTCAGACATTTTAAAGATAGTTTTTTTTTTTTTTTTCATTTAGTTATTTTTTAATAAATACTTTGTTCTGCATTTGGGTCCTTTCCCTCTTGTTTAACCTTGAATTGTGACAGAACACTGAGATATCCTGGTTAGTGCAGCCACTGTTAGCTTGGATGTCTTGGATAGTGGAGTAGAGGTTTAAAAAAACAACAACAACAACAACTGGATATCCTGGTTATTGCAGTTGTTGGATTTGTAAAACCTGCATACAGCGGCGAGTGCGGTTAAAGATATAAAATCTGAATTCCTCTTTAATGCAGTTATAGAAAAGAGGATATCTCTGACAGTACTCGGGTGCTAAGAGTTGTGAAAACTTTATGAACTGCATATGCAGTTAGAAATATAAGTCCTTGAACATCTTTGATAGTGCAGTAAAAGTTATGAATATCTGGATATTCCCGATTATGCACAAGCATAGTAATAGCATAACTAAATAGTGTAAGTTATAAACATCTGTATGTCTTTGATAGTGTTGAAAGGTAGGGCTGTATGATTAATTGAGTTTAAATTGTAATCGAATTATTTGAATATGACAATTTTAATAAAATTAAAATCCTCAAATCAATTTTTCTCTTTATCATCTCTCGTGCCTCCAGGCCACTGTAGGCTCCTCCTTCCTGAGGGAGCGCACCCCAGTTCCCACACACACCAGTGTGAACAAACTTGGTGTTTGCAAAAGAAGGCAATAATTTCGTGGCTAAAGTCAGTCGTGTGGAATTGGTAGTTTTGGTAGTAGAATTGATAAGTTTTTTTGTCGTATTGGCATTTCATCAACACGGAAACGGCATTTCAGGTGACTGTAAATGGTACTTTCTGAAAATGAGAGTGCATAAATCCGTAAATGAATACCATTTCATCTCTGTGTGGATGTCTATCTGCATCTCTGAAAACGATCATGTGATACACAGCCTAACTCTTCTTAGGTCCCTGCACATTTCTGGCCAAAACAATCTTTGGCTGTGTCTCATTTCAGAGACTGCACCATTGACCGGCGCATTTGAAGTGTGCATAATGTTATCACGTGGCACGAACGGTGTCCCATTTGGCTCGAAATGCTGAGCGTGCTTCAAATTCGGTCTCAAAACCACACTACCCCTGCCGTTTTTCAAGCGTGCATTTATGCACGCTTTCGTGGCCTTGGTATCCCAGAGTTCTTTGCGTGCCGCTGCACAGCTGAGCATTTTGACGAGAGGCCGGACTCGCTTGGAGACACAGCGCGTCTTCAAAGAAAATGAAAGAAATCCAAAAACAGCAGACAGTCAGCTCAGGCTGCATGAGCACATGATCTCTGAACTCACCAAAATCTGCAAACCAAACATTATACTCTTTAGTGACGAACTGATCTGCTTGCTACCACAATCAAACACATTAGAAATAAGAAAGTTGACAAAACTACAGCAGAGTATCAAGACAACATTGAGTTAGAGATTAAAGTTGTAAACTTAGGAGAATAAAGTCATAAAGTAAATAAAGTAATAAAGCTGCTTTTGTGGAGGGGGAAATGACTGAAGCTGGTCATCTAGAGGTTTATCGGTGGATGTATCAGCGGGTCATTCAGAGAGATTTTGTGGTTTCTGAAGAAACAATCAAACTGATGATTAACATTTGTGATCCAGAGGGAGTCGAGCTCCGACAAGCGCCACGTCTCTGACACCTGCGGTAACCTACACCTGCAGAGACACCAACGCCTTATTATGTCATATGGATTCATATCATAAATTAAAGCTCAATGTCATTCACGGCTATTTACGGCTAAATTGACAGATTTCTGCCATAACCATTTCTGCCTCCACAAAAGCAGCGATTTCCACCAAGTCCACCTGTTTTGTTTTCCCCGTGGAACAGACATATTTCTCAAATGTTCTTTTTAAAGTCTTTATGCTTGTGACAATGTAATGATGTAGGCGCTGATGTGCCAAAGGATGAAGTATCTCCTTTTTTGTGAAATCTATACTGAAGCACAGTTCCTTTAAATGCTTCATGGCCCTAATTTTAACAACTCTCCTCTGAAATAACAGGTAACCTTATGACTTAATTCTCATAAATTAATGACTTTATTCTCATATATTCATGACTTAAATCTCAAAGTCTTTAAAAAAAATTCTCAATATGGCCCTCATACTCCTTCATACAAAACAATCATTGGATGAATTTTGTGGAAATGATCTGTGCTTGTATGTATCTACTGTTTTGTGTCTGTACAAGGTCACACAATTAAAACAATAACTGCTGCAGCTTTTCTTCAAGTCAGCCGTGATGCGAGCCTGAGGGTGGGGACATTTGGCGACTCAACCAGGAAGTCCTCCGAAGGGTAGTGTGTCCCATTTCACAAAAACCGGACCATGTCACTCAGGGTACTTAAGTCCACATAACAGCAGTGCACTCAGCTAAGTGCGCTTGAGTGCGCTCAGCCTAATGCAGTCCCTGAAATGAGAGACAGCCTGAATACACATGCTCTGTACTCTTCTTCTGTCTTTTGTGGCCCTGGCCTGGGGAACCAGGGCCGTACATGACTAAGTGCCCTGCTCTTCCCACTCCCAAGAACCAGTCAATGAAGAGTTTTTAGATTCACAGGAAAGGCAGATTTTATTCACTTCAGAGAGAAGCGATGCCAGCACAAAAAACAAAACAGCTAAATCAAGGACCCTAACTTACCTATAGTAAAATAAAAGTAAAACAAAAGACATCAGATAACCTAACTCCAAACCAAGAAACAGAAGAAAACAAGGTAGAAAACAAAATGGCTTCTCCCTCCTCCATCTGCCTCTAAACCTTGAAGTAAAATATTCACATTAAAATGATCCTCCAATTCCCAAGGCTAAGCAAAAATACCTCACATTGTCTGCATGGACTGGTGGTTGGAAGTGGCAAGAGCCAGAAGGGGGTCGGAGGATGGCATCAGGTGGTTTAAATAGTCCTCAGCCAGCCAATCAGCATGCAGCAATCATGTCACAGGAGCAAACAACAGAACAAGCACACCTGCAGCTCATCTCTCACACACAGGCTGATTTCCACTGCAGACAAGGGGAGGAGAGAGAAAGCTTTCAGTCAACAAAATAAACCAAACAAACTACATAAATGACTACAGTCATAACAACTACTTCGTTTTCAGTGGTTTCGTTTTGAGAGATGATAGAAAAACTTTTTATTAAAGTGAAGTTTGGTGAAGTTGTCAGTGAATAAAAAAATCAAAATCGAAAATTAAGTTTTCAGAGAAAATAATCAGGATTTTATTTTTGGCCCAAATCATGCAGCCCTATTGAAAAGTTTGTATTTCTGCATTCTCTGGGTAATTCAGTTAAGGTTTTTAATATTATTCTTATAAAACTCTATTACAGGAGCCTAACAGTCCCATCCCTCTGCACTCTGCTGTTCATTTGTTCAGCCTTGGTAAAGTCAAAGCTCTTCATCGTTCCTCTTCATCACTCCTCTTCATCTCGCAGTTCGTTGTTTGGTCCTGTTCAACCTTCTGCTAGTTGGTGGGACTCTTCATGAGCACTTTGGTGTTTCTGATCTGCTGCACAGAAACCATAAAATTCACTTTTTTAAGGCTCCGCTGTGTGGGAACTTCCATAATTAGATGAAACTAACCATCACCTCCAGCCTCACTTTCCTCCCACTCCCCATCTCTGGATCTTTGTGTGGCCCTCACGCTCTGTGCTCGCAGTTTTCTTTGAGTTTACCTCAAAAGAAAAGCTGCGGCACTAATTACTCCCACAAGTGAAGCGCTGCCATTGAGTACGAAGCGTGAAACCGAGATTTTCAACTTCTCTTTTCATCTGTCAAACTACTCCTGCCTTCAACTCACTTGACCTCTTCTCTTGGAGTCATACTTCTACATCTCGGTGTGCACACTTCTGCAGCTATCGGCCTCCGACACAATCTGGACTCCAACTCTTCGCTGAGGAACTTCTTTTGAGGAGGCCCGCTCTGTCGTATTTACGGAGTGTCAACAGGTCAAGGGTCGGACCAAGAGGGAGTCCCTATGCTTTAAAAAGTGATGTCAAAGCAAAGACACCCTCAGTGTGGGATAAGGAAGTGAGAGTGGAGCCAAAACTCAAGGGGGTGGAGCTACTAAGTGTAACGCTGCGGCTGATCCAATCATGGGACAGAGTCAAGAAGAGCTGCTCACATCAGACCTGGTCATTTGGAGGGCACCTCAGTCTAAATCAGACAGGTGGGACCACTGAGTCTGGAGGGTTTGAAACCCAGGAGCGGTCTGCAGAAGGAACTGCTGCCTTGTTGCCTCTCATTTGTGGTTTTTGGTTCTTGGTGTTTGATTGTCTTTTTAATTTGTTTTCTAGTTAATCTTGGTGATTTATTTCATTTGTTGTATTTGGTTATAATAAATCCTTGGTTAACTTTTGAAAGTGTTTTCCTTTTACTTAAATGGGTCAGTGGGCAGATAATGTTAGCCCCAGAGGGCCGCCTTAATGGGGGCTTGTCCAGGATTGAACATCCATGAGGTTTGTTGTTTAACCCTTCTGTCACTAAATTAAAACGACTGATTAATGATGAGTATGATGAGTGAACAAAACTACTACAATAGGAAGAAACATCTTTGTTTCTGCAGAGATGTTTTGGTCAGTCTGGACGAAGCTGTTTTGACACCTCCACACTGCAGGCAGACAAGGACACCACTGAGGTTTCAGAACAGCTAGTTTCAGAGGACAGTTAAGGAAGCAGACTTGGATCCTCCAGAAGACCCCTTTGAGATCCCCATCATGAGTGAAACTTGAGTGTTTCATCAGAGCTTTCTGCAAAACGTCACAAAACAACTGAACAGTCTCACACTTTCGCTTTGTGAGGAGAGGAACCTCTGAAGTCCTGGAGCCACATGCAGGTCTGTTTTTCTTCAGTTTGCATGCTCCTCATAAATCCACCTTGTCTTTTTCTTAAAACTCAAGTCTGTGAAATGATTCATCTTTAAAAAAAATCACATGGAGGCTGCAGAATTTAAGAGCTTTTGTCCAACTAAAATAAAAGGCTGGAGGCTCCTTTTGTTCATTATTTTATATTAATTAAGTGCACAGGGAGAACTCTGGCTCTGGGTTTGTTTTTATCTTCCACCTCTGTCCTTCAACAAAGTTTAAAAAACCCTCCAGGAAACTCTTCTGCTCCTTTTTATGATCCTGCTTCAACAGTGTTCTTTCATACAAAAATTAAAAAAAGAAGACAGGAGGATCATTTTCAACAGAGCAAGTCTTTACAATGTTTACTTGTTTTGCCGCTTTAATAATCAATTTAATTTTAAACTTATCTGAACCTTCTGCAGGACACAAATACATGTCCTCCAAGCACACACAACATGCATGTAAATGCACACACACACACACACACACACACACACACACACACACACACACACACACACACACACACACACACACACACACACACACACTCAGAGGCAGCAGCTGGCGTCATCAGGGAGAGCGGAAAACAGGCGGTCAGAGCTGCATGCTGCCAATCAGGTTTTCTTTGATGTGAGCTCCTCAGGTTAGGACGTGATCCTCTGAGGACCCTCCACGCTGTCCTCCAGAGAGCGAACGAGTGAGAGAGAAAGAGAGAAAGATAGCACGTCAGAGCGAATGGAGTCGGATATTCACGTTCAAACAACATTAGACGGTGCAGCAGAGTCACAGAAAGGACACTGAGAACAGTGGAGAACCTGAGAGCAGCTGATGCAGCTTCACACACACACTAACATCAGGAGCTCTGTCTCCTCAGCTGTACAGTCAGTGAGTGAACACCACCTCTTCTGTTCTGCAAGTTGAAACTGGGTTTAATGTGATTTGATGTTTACTCGCTCATGTTGTCCTCAGCTGTTATGTTATGTTATGTTTTATTTATTTGACATGGACATTACAAAGTTACACTGGACCAACCAGATGCATTGCTTGAGTGTGTATAGCACTAGTGCTAGTTTTCAACTTTTTTTTTTTCAACACCTGAGGCTTTTCTAGTAAAAAAGTGTATCTATAATCCAAAGTACAAAAATATTACAAGAAAATTACAAAAATACACTATTATTAATTAACGATATCAAACCCCTTAACAATACATAGTAAAATAGAAACAGGAGTAAATATAGTCATCTCAAGATACCAGTCCAGAGTAATTATACATGGAGCATGATTGATTTGACTTCAGCCATGATTTGAGACCTCTGTTAAATACATTACCATCCAGTTCTAGTTTTAGCTCTGTAGGCAGGTAGTTCCAGAGGTTAGCCCCCTTCACTGAGAAGGCAGACTGCCCGAGTGAGTTCTTACATTTGGGGACAATACAGTAGCCATTTGTTATGGCTCGTGTAGCTCTACCAGTACTATGGCGCCTACTGACCAGTTGAGAGAACACAGGGGAAACATGATTATTTAAACATTTAAAAACCAAGTTGATATTACTATAGGTCACAAAGTTTTCAAAAGTGAAAAGATTGTGTTTCCTTATAATACCACAATGGTGCCATCTCATCGGTTTCTGGTCCATGATTTTGATAGCTTGTTTATAAATAGATGTTATTGGTTTTAAGACCGTTTGAGAGGCTTGTGACCATGTTGAGATACTATATGACAAATGAGAAAAAAATCATAGCATGCATATACAGTTGTGCAGTTCTACATGACAAGTCCCTTCTGATATGACGGAAACAGTTTAAGTTTGGTTTTTACCTTCTTACAGATGTGCTTGACCTGCCTATCAAGTTTTTATCCAAGATGATTCCTAGGTATTTTACTTCACTCACTTCATCAATAATTTCGTTTTTAATTTGTACTTCAAAGGGATCTGTGACAGGCCTGTTACGTATAGAGATGCACATTGAAACGGTCTTCTTAACATTTAAGGTTAGCTGTGACATCTCAAGCCAATTGGAGATGTGCTTCAGAACTCTTGTCAGGTGCGCAGCTGCCAAAGCAGCTGTTTTGGCAGCCACGTAGATGGCAGTATCATCTGCATACAACTGGCAGTTAACATCTGGACAGATTTTTTGAAGATCGTTTATGTACATTGTGAATAACAGTGGTCCAAGGACTGATCCTTGGGGCATTCCCATGTTGTTTGGAAGCAGCTGTGACTTCTCCCCATTGACCTTGACACACTGTTGTCTCCCCTTCAAGTACGACTCAAAAAACTGCAGGGCTTCTACAGACATATGAAAGTGCTTTAGCTTAGAAAGTAAGATCCTATGGTTGACAGTGTCAAAGGCCTTTTTAAGGTCCAGGAACACTGTCCCCACGATATGCCCCCCCCACAAGTAGACCTTTGACCCTGTCAAGTAAGTAGCAGTTAGCCGTTTCTGTTGAGTGTTTAGGTCGAAAACCAAACTGCTGTGGATGAAGTAATTGGTTGGACTCTAAATATTCTGTTAGTTGTGCAGCAACAATCTTCTCCAGTATTTTGGAGACAACAGGAAGAATAGCTATAGGCCTATAATTGCTTGCCAAGTCCTTGTCTCCTGACTTGTAAATTGGAGCAATTATAGCCGTTTTCCAGCTCTCTTAGTTTTTATAGATAAATTGACTAGAAAAGTAATAAGGTCCAACAGACAGTTGTGTTTTTTCTTAATTAGATCAGCACATAAATTGTGGGTGTCCTTCTTTACTGTGTCACTGGACACTTCTTTAATTCTAAAAAGATCTGAGTGAGCATTATCCAGCTCCTCCTGGGGTAGCTCGGTGGATTTGAAATTATTGGACAGTTCCTGAACAGACTCAATGAAAAAATTATTGAAGAGATTGGCCATAGACTGATTATTGTCAATAACATTATTGTTTACCTTTAAACTATTTATTTTAGGGTGCTTGTGTCTACTTGAGTCTGTTATTCTATTTATGTGCTGCCATAATTTGGAACTGTTGCCACTGGCCTCTTCAATAAGCCTGCGAAAGTGGATACTTCTAGCCTTTCTTAGCTCGGACACCACCTTATTCCGCAGACCAGTGAAGAGCAGGTGGTCAGTAATACTTTTTGCTTTTAGGGACTTTTTGAGTGCGAGGTCTTGCTTTTGAGCAGGAAAATATCGTGATTAAACAATGGGAGAGAGTACTTCTTAGGTCTACTAGTCCAAGTTTTAGTGTGTTTATCTACTAAATTACACATGATGGAGGTGAAGTTATTCACACTATTATTTACATCCGACTCCCTAGTTACTGGCTCCCAGTTGATCTCCATTAGGTCATGTTCAAAGCTAGCCATGCCTCTTCTAGGTATTCCTGTTGTTGAGATTCGACTCTCTGGTTTGCAGTGGTGAAGCAATCATTTATGTGTTAGTTTAGGTCATATTATGATCTGAGAGCCCTGTGATAAGATTGTATGTTTTAGAGGCTCTCTCTGGTCTGTTTGTGAAAATCAGATCAATGAGAGTTTCACTCGTTCTGGTGATTTGAGTTGGTTTATCTATTAACTGTTTGTATTTAAATTTCTCCATTACAGATTTTAGCCTTGATTTGCCCCTTTTATCCATCCAGTTGACATTATAGTCACCAAAAAATATGGTCTCGGTACATTTATCACAGATAGAAAGGAGACTCTTTAGTTCATTGTACATGTCAGCGTCATGAGAAGGAGGGTTGTAAAGCACAACAATGTTAAAAATCATATTTGGAGAAAGTATTATATTAACTCCTAAGCACTCCATGTTTACATCTAAATGTAATTCAACACATTTAAAACACTCCCTTATGTAAATTAGACCGCCCCCCCCCACTTTGCCTTTGGCTCTATCTTTCCGATAGCATGAATATAGATATATTGACTCGGTCGGTAGAGACATTGACATTCAACCAGCTCTCACTAATGCACAGAAACTCTAGGGTAGACTCCACGAGTATTTTTCTTATCTGATCTATTTTTGATAGAAGGCTTCTAACATTTAAATGACCACCCAGTAGTCCCTTGGGTTTCGAGAGTGGATTCCAGATTACTTGTGCGTGATTTACAGTTTGAAAGAGCTTAAACTGTCTCTGTTTAAGCGCTGCGCGTTGACATGCGTCTCGTGCCCGTTGTTTGTTAAGTAAAGTAAGTGAAGGTCAAGCATCTGTGAGGATTTGCAAACGACGTCATCGTCCTTGTTCCCAGGACTTAATTGTGTTTTCTGACCCATTTCGTGTGGCTGATTATACTCTATAAACTCAGACAGGAAGATTGTATTTGATGTTTCCACTCATGATGTAAACTCAGCTATGGTCAGTGACTTTGTTTCAGGTTTTATGTTAATAAGAGGCAACGAGCAGACATAAATGACCTTGTTTTCAGGTCGACGCCTCCACATGCTGTTAATAACAGGCAGAGAGGAGATTAATGCGGCAGAGTTATGAGACAGAATTGAAGATCTAACAACTATATTATGATAACTTTATTTATAGAGAGTCAATTTTTGGTTCGTTTCCTCTTTAATCACAGACTCGTCTAGTTCAGAGAAACTGTAACATCAGGCTCAATAAATAGTTTTTTTCTCCAGCCTTCAGTTCAAACTAGTTTTAACTTGTAACTTTTGCTAACGCCATGTTTGTTTACACTGGTGCGTGTGGGAACTGGGGAGCACTCCCATAGGAAGGGGGAGCCTACAGTGGCCTGAAGGCACGAGACATGATAGAGAGGACAATCGATTGGCGGATTATAATTTTTTTAACATCGTCATAATCAAGTAATCAGATTATGATTTAAAATTGATTAATCAAGAAGCCTTTGGCTGTCTTAAGTGGAGCTGAGAGCGGTGGATGTTTTTAGCTGATCTCAGTCTGATATTTAAAAAAATCTGATTATTTATATTCAGAATTTTTCTGATTAAAATAAAGCTTGTTCACATTTAAGTCTCTTGTATTTTTAAGTCTTTATTGAAGAAAAACAGAATATTGAACAGTTTTATAAAGACACATCATTTTAAATCCTCTTTTGTCTCTGAAAGACAGCCTCAGCTTTTCAGTGTTTTCACGGCCTCATCATCTTTGCAGTTGTCCTACATACGATCTGAAAACATGCAATCAGAGTTATTTCCATCACATCCACAGAAAGATCTAGTTTATAGTAAATACTGAGAGCATGCACGCTGCAGGACGTGTACTGATACATATTGTATGAGAGTGAATGGCCTTGCCTAACACAATGAGTGTAAAGTCAGCAGAGGGCAAAATACCAAGGATCATGGCAGAGCTGCAGAAACTGACGGTTCAATGAGAAATAGAACGGCGATAAAAATAGGAAGAGGAGATTTCAGAGAAAAATTAGAGTCTGTCCATTTAAGAGAGAGTGAAAATATGACAAAGAGGAGGAAAATGGAGTGATAAAGCAGCCCAGATCGAGACTGGTGCACAGATAATTAATAAATGAGGCGTCAGGAAAACTCACGCCATGAAGCAGAGAGTGGAAACTACCAGATCTTGACTATCAACGTTATTTTCCTGTTTTTCCAAATGATGATGATGATTTTACAGATGAGTCTGAGTGCACATCAGGAAAAGAGACACACAGGAAGATTAAAGGACAGATAGAAACAAAAATTAACTAATTGTGAATGTTTATGATGTTTTTATTCCTGAAGAGACAAAAGTCAGGACACCCAGACCTCCACAGCCTCCTCTGAATCGGCTGGGACCTGTAAATTGGTTCATGGGGAGGTGTGGGGTCTCCAGGAAACATGCAGATGGCAGAGAGGGGACTTAAACCAGGTCCAAGACAAGAGTTTAAGAAGAGCAGCGAGAGAAAAAGGAGACCAAAGAAAAAGAGAAGTAGCTGGGCTGCAACTCTTTTTAAACACATGATAGAAGTCAGAGGGACATTATTTTGAAACTCCTAAACGTTCACCTTCCAAACTGAAGCTCTGAGCAGCTGGAGAAGGTGACACCGACGGCAGGGAGCTGAGTCTGAACCTCTGCCAAACCCTGAACATACCAAGCTTCAGTGTTCAGCGTCATGACGGAGAGTCAGAGGAGCACCACACCAGGTCTGTCTTCACCAGCTGTAACCTTAAATACCATTGCTCTGGAGCAGCCACCTGCTAAATATTCACTTCTGAGTCTCTGTAGTTTATCAGATATTATCATAATCTTCATTCTAACCTGTACTTAAGATATGATTCTCTTTACATGTTATTCAGAAATCATAAAACTCTGTACTTTCCTCTGGATGTCCTGCCATGAGATGACATGTTTAATGAATTCCCTCTGAATTCTCTTCCACGAGTCAATAACAAAAAAAAAAAAACACCTCTTCGTGATACTTTTTTTTTAGTCGATAAAAACACAAAAACGTGGCCCTGGTTAAAATGTAAAAATGTCCCTCTGAATGCCTTTGATTAAGTGTGTTTTAAGTAAACGGACATTATTATTCCTTATTCATTTCCTGATTCATTCATTCATTATTCCTTATCGCTTTAATTGATCTGCACAGAGGTGATCTGATTTAATATCATGAATTCTTGATCACACACTAAGACGACTAAAGTTCCTGAGTGAAACAGCTTTAAGCGGAGGATACAAATGGTCTTTGAGATCCCTCCTCCTAAAAACTGAGGTGATTCTGCAGAGACTTAAGAGGTGACAGAGGTGAAGACGGCTAAAACCCACAGGATCCGGAACGGCTGTGCTCCAATCCGGCACAGCTGGTGGATTAAATACGCAAGCATCACAATCAATGTACATGATTCCACCAGTCCATTCGCCATTCGGCTCCGCTGCAGATCAGCTCTGGCAGCCAGATCAGATATGCAAGGCTTCTATTTTTGCCGGACGCTGCAGCACGGCGAATCAATTCAGTGCAGCACAGCACGTATGTGGCTATGGAGAAAAAATAATAATTTTCTAAATAAAATAAAGTCAATACGTTGAACTGTTCTTCGCTTGATAATAGGAGAGGCTAGGGTTGTGGGATGTGGGTGTTTATCAACACCGCCGTTTATATACACAAATCGGCAGCTCTCATTCAATGTTTCGCGAGGAAGCACGTGGGATTTCGTCCAGTCTCGCGAGAAATGTCTGTAATCTTGTGAGCTCTTCTCCTCTTATGGCGGCAGTGGATCAGATCTGGTGGGCGCTGTATGCTTGCGTATTTGATCTGCCTACCGGTCAGGAGAGGAGCGGAGCCGTTCCGTATCCAGAGAAATCCGCGGGTAACTCGGCTTTAACTTCTAACGCCTCCTTGTGATGACCAATTAAAACCTTCCAGGTGACACCGCTGACCCTGTAAGATCGTGCTAACAGCTAAATCTGTGCTGTGATTGGTCGGCTTCCAGATTGCAGGTAAAGATTTGTTTAATGAAGCAGGTTTCCAAAGTGGACTAAAGCCAAAGAGAGTCCATGAGGAGGTTTTAATGAAAGACAGAAATATAGGTAAGATATGAAGCGTGTCAAGGGCAAACTTCCCATCTGTGAGGAGGACAAAAAAACACATTTATGGAGTCATCTGTGTCTGTGGGGCTCTAATGAGCTGAAACAGCCGTGAAAGAAGAGGCCAGGAGCCAATAACACTCCAGGTTACTAATGTGGGTCCAACACACACACACACACACACACACACACACACACACACACACACACACACACACACACACACACACACACACACACACACACAAAGACAGATACATGCACAAACACAAATACAAGCACAAATGCAAATACATACACGTAGGAAGAAGTTTTATGACCATATAAGGACAGGTGCTTCAAAATCGAGTAAAAAAAAACTCTGTTCCCTGAATGAAGGACACTGAGGAAAAGAGGCTGAAAAAGAACCTTAAATTTGAGTTCGAAATAAAGACACAGGTGACAATCATCGGGGTTAAGGAAGGTCTGAGACCTTCTGATCAACTCTAATGACCCCCTAACAAAAAGTGAAATTATGGGGGTCTCTTAACCCTTGTGTAACGGTGTGGCTAAAAAGAGCCACTAGGGTCAGAATTTAGCCACCAATTTCCACGTAACTTTTTTTTTACTGCACCAAATGGGATGATTTTTTTGTGGATGCTTATATTGATGGACACTTTGAAAATATTACTTCAAAATTTTCACCAGGTCAAAAATAGGCGCTCGGCAAATTTTACACCCTTTGGTAACGCTCAGTGGCGTTTTTTGACTGCTGTAAAAACATATTGGATTCATATTTTTTCCAGATTTTTTTTTCATATATCTCTTAAGTAACTTCTGCTCTATTCAAAAATAGTAAATTTTTCATGAAGCATCAAAATTTTAACCCTTTAAGGGCCAATTTAAAAAAAAAAGTCACCAAAATTGGGAAAAAATAGGAGAAAATGACTGATATTTAATAGAAAACATCATCCTAAACTGGAAATCTCTTGCAGGGTAATAAAGTCTTGAATATGTAAAGGATTAGTAATGCCCTTTAAGTTTTTTATGTAGGATCAGATTTCCAAAAAACATCCTATCTTAACGCTTAGTGGCTAAAAAAAAGC
This sequence comes from Xyrichtys novacula, assembly GCA_962446985.1. Classification (NCBI taxonomy): domain Eukaryota; kingdom Metazoa; phylum Chordata; class Actinopteri; order Labriformes; family Labridae; genus Xyrichtys; species Xyrichtys novacula. Next base: position 15,360,750 of record OY660865.1, read on the forward strand.
CACTCCTTTGACTGCTGTAAAAACATATTGGATTCATATTTTTTCCAGATTTTTTTTCATATATCTCTTAATTAACTTCTGCTTTGATCAAAAACTAGTAAATTTTTCATGTAAAAATTTTTTTTTAACCCTTTGAGGGTCCATTCAAAGCATAATGTCACTGATATGTTAGAAAAATACACAAAAATGGCCTATTTTCATCATAAAACATTAGAAACAGGTGATTTTTTACATGTTGCATAGTCTTGGCCTTGTGAAGGATTAGGAACCTCAGAAACTATGATGAATTTTTGTGTAATGTCTGATTTTCATAGAAACTTTCAGAAAACCCTCATAAAAACACTTGCACTATTCATGTCTTTTCGATACTCGCATTTTCTTTGCCTACCTGCAGATGGCAGTAATGTGCTGAGCCAGAACTCAGCTTTGTGTGTGTGTGTGTGCGGTGTGTGTGTGTGTGTGTGTGTGTGTGTGTGTGTGTGTGTGTGTGTGTGTGTGTGTGTGTGTGTGTGTGTGTGTGTTCACTGTTTGAAGCAAGACCGGCAGGAGATCACTCTGTGTTCATGCCAGATGTGTTTCCCACAGAACACACAGGTTTTGTCAGTTCTTTTTGACACCAAAGCCGTTCCCAGGTCCTCCAGGAGTAGCCTCTTCCTGAATCACTTATCACTTTCCCCGGTTCCAGGAGAGATCCACATCCCACAGCGAGGCAGTACATTCACCCCTCGAACAAAACAGGCCAGACAATGATGATGGATCCTGTGGGGGGTCAGATTCCATCTCATCAGAATCAATGACCATTGCAAGGGCCTCCGTGGTGCTGAGGCTTCTCTTCATGCTTTCTCTTGCTCTTCTCATGAGAAAATGCTCGCTAGAATCGGCAGGTTGTGGATTGCAGGGGTGGAGCCAGGGGTGGGGCCCCTGAAGATCAAAAGGCCAGCTAGCATGTGCATGGTAATAAAGACCTCCAGACATAAAAGCTCACTTTTGTTTTTGTTTATTTTTTCCCCCTCTCTGTACTTCTGAGAGCTGAAGAGCACAGTTTACTTTGTGGCCAGGTCAGTGCTGGGTCATGACCTGCAGACTCCTCCCCTCTCTCTCTCACATGCACACACTCACATGCAGGCATGCACACACGCACGCAAACACACATTTTTGGGGGCTTCCGATTTTGTCTGGCCTGTTTGGAAACAAATCTGGCATGAACACAGGGAGATCTCCTGGAGGTCTTGCTTCAAACATTGAACACACACACACACACACACACACACACACACACACACACACACACACACACACACACACACACACACACACACACACACACACACTTTTACATTTTTGCTCTCTTTACTCACTCAATTTCTCATACATTCACTCTCTTAGGCTTCCCAGGTTTCTTTCAATCCTCTCCATCGCTTCACCCCAGAAAGTTAGTTGTTTGTTCTGGTTTGATACTCTGTTGTTGTATATTTGTGGCTTTTGTTTTATTGCATTTTGAGCAAAAAAGTATGGTTTGGTTCTGGTGTTAGATTGGTTACATTTTTTCATTACTGCCACCTGCAGGTAGGCAAAGAAAATGCGAGTATCGAAAAGACATGAATAGTGCAAGTGTTTTTATGAGGGTTTTCTGAAAGTTTCTATGAAAATCAGACATTACACAAAAATTCATCATAGTTTCTGAGGTTCCTAATCCTTCACAAGGCCAAGACTATGCAACATGTAAAAAATCACCTGTTTCTAATGTTTTATGATGAAAATAGGCCATTTTTGTGTATTTTTCTAACATATCAGTGACATTATGCTTTGAATGGACCCTCAAAGGGTTAAAAAAAAAAAATTTACATGAAAAATTTACTAGTTTTGAATAGAGCAGAAGTTAATTAAGAGATATATGAAAAAAAATCTGGAAAAAATATGAATCCAATATGTTTTTACAGCAGTCAAAAAAGTGGCTTTTTTTAGCCACTGAGCGTTAAGATAGGATGTTTTTTGGAAATCTGATCCTACATAAAAAACTTAAAGGGCATCAAAGTCAATGATATTACTAATCCTTTACATATTCAAGACTTTATTACCCTGCAAGAGATTTCCAGTTTAGGATGATGTTTTCTATTAAATATCAGTCATTTTCTCCAATTTTTTCCCAATTTTGGTGACTTTTTTTTTTAAATTGGCCCTTAAAGGGTTAAAATTTTGATGCTTCATGAAAAATTTACTATTTTTGAATAGAGCAGAAGTTAATCAAGAGATATATGAAAAAAAATCTGGAAAAAATATGAATCCAATATGTTTTTACAGCAGTCAAAAAAGTGGGCGTTACCAAAGGGTGTAAATTGCGAAGGTTACACAAGGGTTAAAAAACCTGAATCTTTATTTTTCACTCAACTTATTACTGAAAACAGGGTTTGGAACAAAAACTTCTCTCCTTCTCCTCTCCCTGCTCTCCCCTCTCCTCCTCCTCTCTCTTCCTCCTCCTCTCCCTTCTCTCCTTCTCCTCCTCCATTCCCTTCTACCCTCTCTTTTTCTCCTTCTCCTTTCTCTTCCTCCCACTCCTCTCCCTGCTGTGTCCTCTCTCCCTCTCCCTCTCCTCCTCTCCTCTCTTCTCTTTCCTCCTCCTATCGCCTGTCTCTTCTTCTCTCTCCTTTCTCCTCCTCGAGTGTGTTGGTTGGATTCATGCTGCAGAGGTTTTGCAGCTCCAGCACTTTCTTGAGTTTCCTTATCATTGTTTAAGCTTCGGTGAAATCATAATCATGTTTATATCCTTTTTAAAAGACCTCAGCCTGGCACCCACAAGACCCCCAAACCCTCAGCAAGTCTTTGACAGAGTGGTATTCAAATTTTTATCGCAGTCATGCAGACCTGTGTTTTTTAGTTGCTCTAGGATGCGAGTCCATGATGAGTTTTCGTCTCCACAACACAAGGAAAACAGCATGAACAGACAAACACACAGACTCATGTCCCTGTTAGCCAGCAGACATGTGCAACCATCGTTTCATGTATTTGTCTGCACACAATCGTTTCCTCGACAGTTGGCAGGGTGAGCCAGCAGCGATTAGCAGAACAGAGGTTTTTCACTCAGCTGGGGAAGCAAATCTCGTTTAGCAATCATATTACTCTGCATAATGCTCCATTAATGAGATGCTAATCAGATGCTAACTACATGCTAATTGAGCAGGATTCAATTCTGACCTGCAGATGGTTCCTGCGCTGCTGTAATGGAGTCTCTGATGGCCAGGAAAACACTCTGAATGAGTGTTAGTGAGGGTGCTGACAGGTTTTATTTGTTGCTTGTGTGTTACAGTCTAAAGTTTTCAGTGGGAAATAATGGAAGATGAGATCATCGACCCCTGCAGACCAGCCCACTTCAAGGATTAAGTCAGTGTTAGTGGTCTTAATGTCATAGTTGGAGTTACTGCTGCAGAGCTGAGCGGTGCAACAAGCTTTATATTTCCTCAAAATCAACCTGAGAGTAGGATCACCTGACATTCAGAGGTTAGTGATGACTGGGGCTAACTCTTTTGTCATTGAGGTAATAATATCAACTCAAAATGGAATGACTTGCTGTAAAATCCACTCACTTATTTCTGTTGAGCTGACAATGCTAGGATGAGGCTAACAAGTTGTTTTGCTCCGTCAACCAATCAGAGGGGATCAGCTGAGCTCCTGTAAGCAGTCAGCCCCTGAAGGACTAAATAAGACTATTTAATAAGACTAAATAATCCCATTACAACGATGTTCCTGGTGATAAAATAGTTTTCAGTCCATCTAATTACCAGTTTTAAATTCCTTAAAGTTGCTTTAAATGAGACCCTGAAATCTAATGTATCAGTGTTGGACCTCAGCAAAGTTAGGGTTTTTATATAATGAGTTTTGGACTGGTTTTCAGGGCTCCCTGATGGCTGGTTTCAGGACAACAACAGCCTCATCATGCTTGCCACTTCACTGAGGACTCCTTTGAAAACACAGACCGGTACGAGCTGGATTAGAGTCTCGGCTGATACCAAACAGCTGATATGCGCTGATACGCTGATACGCTGAGTTTTTAGAGCTGCTGATCATGCTAAGCTAATCTGCAAGCGTCCCAGAATGACAGAAAATGAATATAACACTACCCTTCAGTAACATGACAGATTATTAATTCTAATTTACAACTGAGCTGCAGAAGTGTCTCACATTGAACCCACTGGACTATTGTGCTTCTCGCTGACTTAAATGATTTATTCACAAACTTGACCGAATGCCCTTCAGGTCCGCTAACGTCCCAGAGTTTACCGAGTCTAACTTCCCCTCTTGTTTTCTGCGGACTCACCCACACACTCTGTCCTCAGATATCGACGTCCTGCTTAAGTCCAGGTTCTGGTCTCTGCTGCAGGACGTTTTACGACCTCTCACACTGAGACGGCTTCAGATTATCGAACAGACTGAATATTCTCATTGCGCTCATTATCTGTAAATTCAACTCCAGACAAGTCTTAAATTAAACCAGGAGAGAAAATGTTCGGAGTGGCCTTTGCTCCTCCACGTCGTGTTTCTGCACGAGAAGAAGCCCAGAGGAAAATATTTAGAGTAATTAACCGAGGATGGAAACGGTTACAGAGACAGAAACCGAGCCAACGACAGCTGTACCAGAGCTGCAGGTCAGAGAGGGGGAGATGAGTCAGGTCTGAGATTTACATATTCATTAAGTGGACAGATGCACACTAAATATAACAGAAAAACAGAGATGTTTTCAGGAGCCACACTGTCTGTAAAAATAACCTCTATAAACCCCAACAAACAGAACCAGAGTCTGAAAAATTAACAAGGTATCAATTTTAAGTGCCAAGACTGAGGACCTGGAGGTCCAGAAAAACTCCTGATAAGGAGTCTTATACCCAAGTCCTGGACCTTTTGGATCTGAAAAGAAATAACCATTATCATCTCAAACTACCTAGAATCCTCTGGTGTTTTCTCCTCGTATTGCTCACTGACTATAAATGACCCAGTTCGGTTTGAACGGTGGTGGAGGTGGAGGTGCTCTAATCTCTGCTGGTCTGCATGAGTCTCTGCTGTTCACTCCTTCAGCTCTAAATAATTTCTGATCTTCCCATTAATACTGGAGCTCTCATCAAATATGGGCCCTCATGCTCACACGCCTGTTTTGTATACTTGTGAGGACTCTCTACACACTATGGATCACCACAGCTGAGAGTTAGGACCAAAACCCAGACCTTTAGTGACATAATCCTATCTGTGTGGCTGAGTAAATGCTTTACAGTTTTATTCATTCAAAGAGTCTCATCCTCAGATCGGTCAGACTCCTGGTAAGCTACAAACAGTTTACATAGGACGCTATTTCTTCTGGTAAACTTGATGCTTTTTAACCAAACAGACCACCAGGTCTTATCTTAGGTCTGCTGTGTTAAAAACAAACATCATTATGTTGAAGTCTCTGAATTATTCTGCAGCCTGCAGGTCAAACAGCAGCAGTGAGATAAAAACTGGGGTTCAGAGCTTTCATGGGCCAAGTCGTACTATAGACTCCGTTACATCAGTGAGGATCATCTTAAACACTTTAAAAATGCAAAAACAGTAAATAAAACTACAGAAACAGATGGTCTTCATGTTGAGTCGTTTCTGTTTTCCGTTTGATCATCTACTTTTAGCAGCAACAGACCACCTGAAATCTGGAAAGAAACAGTTCCTCCCTGAAGGACCAGCTGAGAGCCTCAAACACACCTGAATTAAAACAACAACAGCAGTGAGCAGAGCCAAATCTGCAGCAACCAGACTTTTTCTTTTTCCAGCTTATTTCTTAATTCTTTCCTCCCTGAGTTTTGGCTCTGACAGCTGCTGTTCAGTGGGTTTATTTGAGGTTGTTTGCAGCTAAAGCAGGACAGTTTGTCCCCAGAGATCCAGTCTGCTGTGTTTAGTGGACAGTCTTTAGAGCAACTCCAGCACAGTGAGTCCATGTGAAGGAGAAGTGAGAAAGTAGAAATAAAGAGATGTTTTGTTTGTCCACAGGGGGCATCAAAACCAACATACACCTTTCACAAACTTTGGGTCAGGACCCCAGTGGACCCACCAGCAGGTTTTTATCCAGTCTAGTCAATCAGTCCTAGAAGTACAGTGCTATATCAGCCTATTGACCAAACAGATACTCCTTTTTCCTCACAGATTCCTCTCACAGCCAGAGAGATTCACATGCACCAAGAAAGCCATCTGCCATCCTTCAAAGTAAAGAAATAGAAGCTTCACGTGTCCAAAACAAAAGAAAACATTCATTTAAAGTCTTTGTATACAGAAACAGGTATGCACAGAGAAGCAAACGGGAAGTAGATGTTGTTGGAGAAGGTTTAGAGTTTTCTTCACGGGTTTTCTTGACGGTGTTGTTAATTTTTTTTTAAATCAGATATTGATCCTGGTTTACAAGGTTTAGATTTTACATGCATTTTTAAAACGTTTTAACTGATGCACTTAAAGAACAACATGCCCATTAAAAGTCCGACAGTCCCCACATTCCAAGTCCAGAAACCCATTTCATCCACAAAGACCCACAGTTTCCTACAGGTCTACAAAGACGGTCTTATTATGCTCAGTTTGTCTGTGATCCATCTTACCAGAGCTCACTGTTTTTCTTCTGTGACCCCCTGCCCTCTGTTTTTAATTTACAGAAATGAGAAACAAAAACAAAGACCCAAACCCGCTTCAGTTCCTTTTCTGTGTCTCATGAAAACAGCTGGCTGTGGTCTGGTACATTAAAAAGAGGTGAAAAAGAGCAGGCAGAACAGGCAGACAGGTGCTGTGAGTCAGCCTGGCCGTGGGTGACTGGATTGACAATGAGCTCAACTCGTATTGTGCTCGGCTGATTCTTGGTCTCTTCAAGGCTGACTGAAAGAGAGTGGACTGCTGCAGACTGAGGCTTCCTTTGTCTGAGGAGGAGGAGGAGGAGGTGGAGGAGTGCTTGATTCATCTTGAAGGACAGTCAGGACCAGAGTCATAAACAAACAAAGAAAACCTTTCTGTCTTTGCACTTCGATGTTAGCGGACAGATCTACAGGAGAGGAGTTAAAGGCAGAGAAATGAACAGATTTAAGGAAACAGCTCTGTATATATGAAGACTCGTATTTCTATCTGCAGGTTCTTAAATCTGAAGATCTTAACCCACCAGCTTCTCTCTGACAGTACCGAGTGCCTCTGTGAAAATTAATCTCAGTGTCCCTCATTCATCAATCTTGCGCAGATCTGAGCGCAGGATTCATCGTACGATAGGACACGCATGAGATTTATGAAAGGGTTCGTATCTGACCTATCCCAGCGTACGTATGATTGGGTCTTGATAAATGCGGCGGCTGAAATCGATAGTCATTAACATGTTTACGCCCTTGAATATTCGTTGTTCAGAAGCCTCGCCCACTGAGGTCAAACATGAAAGAGGAGAAATATTACAAAGATGCGAAACTTTTCTGAGCTAAAAGTGGATATCCTCACATCTGTGGTGGAAACTAACAAGGATTTTCTCTTTGGAAGCATCAAAACTGGTAAAAAAGCAGTCCAGAAAACTCCTGCCTGGAGCAGGATTATGGTGGCGGTGAACAGCGCTGCCGTGGAGTAGCGGACACTGGACAGCCACTGTCCGCAAGTTTATTCCACAAGTTTGAATAAATCATTAGTCAATAAGTTGCTCATGATAATCCATTAATATCTCATACATGCCTCATATTTTTGTATTGCAATGTCATAGGGTACGTTGCTCCTATTATTGAAAGTATTTAGTTTTAATTTGTTGCGTCTTTGTAATGTAGAGCAGACTGGAGAGTCTAGTGGTGGGCAAAACCATTCATTTCAGTGAACCGGATCATTCCAGTTCGTTCAGTAAAAAGATCCATTCATTTCGGTCAATTGGTCGTTAGTCAGTCTGACTCGACACGGCTGACCGGGTTTATGCAGGGGGAGATCTGTTCAGACTCTGAACGAACGAGGGCCTCTTAGCTCCCTTTGTGACAATAACATCAAGTATTTCCAACAGATACGTCTTTGCTGACATTCAAAACACAGAGAGATCTAAGGATACGTATTAAACAGCTGTGTGAATTGGGACAATCTCATGCGCATTTTTCCGAAAGTCTCCAGGTAACACGGTCACTTTTTACACCGAAACACCGGCATGTTGACCCAGCTAAACCAAACTATATAGCTAGGCTAGCACATTACACATTGGTACTAATTCAAATAGTGGCTGAATACAGATGTGTCTGTACACAGACACCGTACAGCATCGGGATATTTTGCTGGACAAACGCATCCGGCTGCCTCAAGCAACCCCGGGTACTCTTATCAACCGCTGTTTGTTAGCTTAGCATGCTAAACCTTCTGCTAGTGAGTCTCTGCCTCTGGCTGCAGCAGCAGTTGTGTGCCTGTGTGTGTGTGTGACTCTCCCGCTCGCTCGGGCTCGGCTGTCGGCTCGTGGGGCCACCCGCGGCACTGTTTGTTGGACTCGTGAGTACAGATACCCCCCGCAAGAGACTTCCTTATAGTTTATTTTATTCAGTACATCTTGTTGCGTTCACAAGTCGGTTGGCTAGTGACAGGCTGACAGCACCTCGCAGAGAGTGAACGCTTGTACTCAGTCAGTCTGAGAGTCGGTCAATCTCTTGCTCAGACCGAGCTGACTGAAAAGACGGAGACCGAGTCGGTCATCGGTCCCGGGGCCTCATGTATCAACACTTGCGTGGAACTCATACCAGAAACGAGCGCACGCAAGGTCCGTCACGCTGAAAAAAATCCGTATGTATCAATGTGTGCGGGCGCCGAAATCCACGTGTGTTTCCTTGATAAATCCCAATCAGCGTGGAATTGAGCGCAGATGTCGGAGTGACTGGGCCCGTCCCCGTTACGCCCTCCTATAAATATGCAGATTTATTTAAATAGGGTCTCCCTGTCCTCGCACGCAGACAAAATGACAAGAAAAACTACATTTACGGCGTGCGAGGTGGAGGTGCTGGTGGCGGAGGTGGAGGAGCGACAGCGTGTTTTGTTTGGCAGCCTGTCCAGTGGCGTCAGTGCAAAACAAAAACGCTTGGAGTGGGAGAAAGTTTGCGAGAGGGTGAATGCGGTGGGTTCCGAGACACGCACCCCCGCGGAGATTAAAAAAAGTGGTCGGACCTCAAGGTGGAGGTCAAGCGGCGTACAGCTGCCCTCCGGAAGAGTACCGGCCAGACAGGTGGGGGTCCGGGGGAGGAGACCCTCACACCGTTTGAGCAGCGGGTGGTGGCGATTATTATTATAGGGTAAGTGGCGTGTCACACAAATGTCCACATGCTTTGTCATCCCACTGAGCAAAAGACGTATATTAGACGTCTAGTCTAAGTTTATACTTCATTTCAACGTCGGGATTCAGTCTATTTTTAGACGTGATTTATACTTCGCCCTTAACTTCATTTTTCGATAACTTTTTATGCAATAAACAACTGTAATGTGCATAACTGACCTCGAAATACTGGATTACATTACCTATGATACCGTGGAGAGAGATGTAAACGCAACAGATACACAGAAGCAGGAATTGAAATGAACTAATATTTTTATTGTGTCACAGAAATTAATGTGTCGGCCGTGTCGCCGGCTTGCGGAACCCTGGCCCGCGGCAGCCCGTCCGCCGGCTCGGAGTCGTCGGCCAGGACCAGCGGCATTCGGGCCACCCCGGCCCCCGGCCCCAGCACCAGCATCAGCACCAGCGCGCCGACAAGCGGTGGAGCGTCCACCAGCCGCGGCGCTTCCGCTGGACCACCCGGACGCAGTGGAAGGGTCCTCGCGGAGGGGGTCCTGCAATCGCAGGAAGAAATCATCAGGGGGATCGCGGGGATCAACGAGTGGCTGGACCGGCTCGTAAATTTCCTCGAGCGTCTGGTGGAGAAAATAAATTAATTTGGCTCATTGAACTGTGTATTCACTTCTTACCCATTCACACTGTGGCGATGAGATTCTCCCGCGCGAGGACGGCGGCCCGGCAGGGATCAGCTCGCATCCCTCCGTCTGCTGCTGGTTCGTCATGTGGGGCGACGTGCTGCCCGGCCACGGGGATGTGGTGCACGCTTGTCACATAGTGAGTCACCAAACACCGCCACACAGTGTCGCCAAAGTGCGAATCACAGTCAACGCAAATATCCAGCTCAACGCCAATTTCTACACCACCTTCTGACTTTGCGTTGATTAGCGCTGGAACCGACGCTCGTTTCGCGATGATAAATCTGGACGTGTGCGCCGATTTTGGCGTACGCAAGGTTTTCTTGCGCCGCAAGCGTTGATACATGAGGCCCCCGGTCTTTCAAATTCAGTCAGCTCAGTACTGCTTCTGCTTCTCTAAGCCCCACCCACCTACAGAGCGAGGTGGGACGATAGGATAAGACAGGCAAGCACGGAGATAGTCCCGCCCTAAGGAACGGTGAACTGACTTTTCAGCCAATCAAAAGAACTGAACGGACTGAATGGATCATTTAGGGGGGGTGACCTCGTTCATTTCGTTCACCAAAAAGAACTAGTTCTTTTGATCCGTTCGTTCATGACCGACACACCACTAGGAAAGTCTGACAGAGGCTGAACAAAAATAATTATTAACGTCACCAAACGGTGTGTTGCTGCCCCTGAGGCACATTTCTATTGATTTTTTTTTATCACTGATTCAATAGCAAGAGCACTTTCTAAACTTGTACTTTACATGTCAGAATCCATGGATAAGGTCCTGTCTCCTCTGTACAGCACCTTTGTCGAGTCTTTCCTCGTTATTGTTCTCCGGGCATCGGGTCCTCACGTTGCACCGGCACAGCCAACGGCACTCCATTCGCCAGTGCAACATTGTGCAAAACTGTACTGTACAATGACGTCCCACACCCTTTCAGGAGTGTACAACCACATCCCTGCTGCTGGGCTAAGATAGAGACACCTGCCTTTTAGGAGTCAAATGCAGCGCTCCACAGTGGCGCGTGTGCGTAATGTTGAAACGGCACTCCTGCTCTGTGGCGGTGTTTCTGGGCAGAGTTATCAAATAAGCCTATTCACTAAGAACATAACAAATTTATTTTATTTTATTTTATTTACGACTTAATCTTCAATGAAATCTGGCTGATTGTGCTTAATGACAGGTTTGAGGTTTGTTTATTAATTATTTTGAGACAGACATTTGCCGCACCGCAGATACACACTGACTCAAACTTGCGTACATGATGTCAGACCTGTTGTGAGATTTGATCGTAGCGTACGCTCACGTGCAGATTGACAAATGCCAATCCTCACGTCAAAATTTTCATACGCAAGGTGTACGCAAGTTTTCTGCCATACGCAAGCTTGATAAATGAGGGCCACTGTGACTAAATAACCCCAAGGCTTCATTGTGGCCAGTGTTGCTAAATTCGGCGGCCAGGTCATGTGCGTCTTTCAGCACCACATGTGTGCAAAGCAGGGAGGAGAAAAAAAAAAAGGGGGGGGGGGGGGTGCAGGAAGAGGCGCTCTGTGCACTTTTGTTTGTTTTGAATTGTTTTGAAAGTAGTCCTCATACGGGTCATTTGTGATGTAAATAATTAAATTTATGGTTAAAAGTGCACCTTTTTTTCTAATGCATGTGTTATGATTTAAGGCAGGGGTGTCAAAGTCAAATGGACGGAGGGCCAAATAAAAAATTTAGCTACAAGCCGAGGGCCGGACTGATCGAATGTTCATTGAAAATTTTTTAAATGACGCATATAGTCTAGTGAACCTAATTGAACCTACTGAAAACCTAACAAATATATTCCAATATGATCAGATAATGCATCCTTCTGTAGCCTTTGTTCCATGTCCATATTCTTGTTTTTGTCCGCGTGTTTCGTTTCATAATGTCGTCTCAGATTATACTCTTTCAGTACCGCCACACTTTCTCCACACAGAAGACACACAGGTTTTCCAGCTACCTCCGTGAACATATACTCCGACTCCCACCTTGTTTGAAACCCCCGTTTCTCAGTGTCCACCTTCCGTTTTGCCATTTTTGATGGGTATCTGAAAGTTAATTTTACTGTTATGCTGACGACTGCTGTGCTAATAAATATTGAATTGAAGCAGCCTACTGCTCGGTGCGTCACCGTTGCATTGTGGAAAATGTAGTACTGGTGCGTGTAAAAGATCTGCGGGCTGCCGGCTTGCTGCGGTCTGCGGGCCGGTTCTAATAATAAATCAAGATCATCCCAGGGGCCGTGAAAAACCTTCTCGCGGGCCGGATGTGGCCCGCGGGCCTTGACTCTGACATATGTGATTTAAGGGTTTACATGGGTATCTGGCAACTTCATGGTTTGGGCTGGTTTTTATTGGATTGGGCGGGTTCTAAGATGTGATTGGGCTGGAAACTGTCAATCTGATCTGGCAACACTGTTTGTGGCTAACTTCAGCGGTAAGAACCTGATCAGTCTCACTGGAAATAGAATGTTAAACTAAGACACTGGTTTGTTGTTGAACTCTGACCCTGGTGAGTCTCAGTTTAACTCTTAATGAAGTCACATTGAGGCTTTATTCTGGTCAACCTGAGCACTTAAGACCTGCTGAGTCTCAGTTTCACTGTAACTCTGAAGTAAGGCTCAGCTTTGGCAAACTTTAGCAGTAAGAATCTCATCAGTCATAGTTTTCACTGTAAATGGAAAGTTAAACTAAGACTTCAATGGCTTATTGTTGCACTCTGACCCTGCAGAGTCCCTGTTTCACAGTAACTCTGAAGTAAGTCTCAATTCTGGCGAACTTCAGCAGTAGAAAGTGGGTGTCCACAGAGGTTTCAGTCGGTCTCAATTTCCCTGTAAATGGACAGGTCCACAGAGGTTTCAGTTGATAGACAGGTCCACAGAGGTTTCAGTAGATAGACAGGTCCACAGAGGTTTCAGTCTGGTTAACTTCAGTATAATGGACTTGTTGCATCTCAGTTTCACTGTTAAAGTCAGGTAAACAGAGGCTTTACTCAGGTTCACTTTAGCAGTATTTACCTGAAATTCTCATTTTCACCGTAAAAGGAGGACATTTTACAGTGTCATTTTTTCCAGAGCTTTGGTGAGACTGATGTGAAAAACACATATGTCTTGCTACTTATGCCGACTGTCTGAAAGTCTCATCTGTTAGTATGGATACTGACATAATAGGCTAATTTTAGAGAGAAGCTTATCAGAGTGCTGCAGCTGGAGAAGTTGGTGTGCTGTCTCCTTTCATAGTGCAAAAATAAACAGGTTCTGCTGGAGACGTCTGGGGTTGCAGTCTCATTAAACTGGGTAAAGGTCATGGCAGATGACTTTGTCTGCAGAAAACTGTAGCCTAGCTTGTGTGCTGATTCTCCCAGAAGAGCCGGACTGTGGCTAAAACACTAACTCGTGACATGTAACTTACACTGAACTTCCCCTTTAAGTACATGTAAAGTTTATAAAACATGTAGATATAAATCAAACTCTAACATTTGTGTCATGGTTTAAAGAGAGTTAATGACAAACACAGAACTTTCTTCCCTTGTTTGCTCTGTGCAGAGAATCAAGACTGAGACAGAATCAATGAGAAAGTAGGAGTTCAAGGTTGAGGCTGTCATCTGTGTAAAAAAGACAGCCAGAGAAAGTCAAGAAGGAAAATTCATTCGAATAACAACACTGACAAAAAAAAAAAAAAAAAGGGTTCATTTGCTTATTTGTTAACCAAGATGAAAAACTTTGATGGCACTGACGCAGCTCGGAAGTTCTGCTGAATAAAAGAAGATTATTTTAAGCAAACAGCACACAAGCACAGTTTTAAGGGCCTGGAGGTAAACAGAGCGACAGCCTTTTAATAGTGCATCACTAATTATCTGCTGGCTGAAGGTGCACCAACGATGCAGCAACACTAAAATCTGTTCAAAACAAACCACAGGAATTATTCATTCAGTTATACAACCTATTATACAGATTTTTCTCAGGAATATCAGACATTTACTACTAAAAACAAACTTTCATTTGTTTTAAATCAGAACAGACTCAACTCAAGATTCTCAGACAAACTTTCAGCATTTTGAATGAGATTTTGAGTTTAGTCCATCCGTGTGGTAATTGTGAGACTCTAACAGAAATAAATTTCACTTCTTTTGAAATTAAGTCTGACGGATACCTAATGTTTGAAGGACACCACACACATGTCCTAACATGTTCATTTAGGGCTATACAAACGAGTTCTCAGCTCCTAGTCCAAATCCGGCTTCCCTGGTGGTCTGGGGATCATCAGAGTCCATGTCATGGGTATCTTCCTCATCTCTGAAGGCTCTATTAATGCTGAACAATATGTACATGTGTAGGAGCATCAGGACTCTGTAGTTTGAGTCACCGCATGGGCTTAATATCACTTGTCTGTGAACTGTCCTGAGGTCTGATGAATCAAAATCTAACACCCTTTTGGAAAGGGTAACTGAACTTGGGACATTTGGCCTAAGGCAAAGCATCCCAAGTAAGTTCAGTTGCCAATTAAATGAAGAACTGGAAATCATGGATGCTACATCCTCAGTTTTAAACAATATCTCCAGGTTTAGGAGCGACATCTGCTGCCATCCAGACAAAGACTTTTTTTAGGGAACACCTTCATATGATCCCAAACCACATTTTGACAACAGGGATTCCAACAGTATGGCTCTGTAGGAGAAGAATTCTGGACTGATGCAGTCCTGACTTGTCCCTCATTGAAAACATTTGGAGCAGCATGACCCTCAAAACAGGACCAAGGAGATCCTGAAATGTTGAGCAGCTGAAATCCTCTATCAGGCAAACACATTTTTTCAGTTTCAACATTTCATTTTTTGTTTTTGGACTATTTTATATCAACCATGGGTTTTAAATTTCTGTCCCAACATATTGAAGACCCACTCCAATAAAAATTCTTGTTTTTTACATGTTCATATGGCATTTTTTGATGCTACATGACATATCATGAGAAAACTATGAGCAAAATTGCATTTCTGATTGCAGTATTTCTGCATTCAAATCACTGTGAATCTCTCACAGACCCAAACAGCAGGTTCCGATACAGTGGGATTTCCTACGTAGCAAGCTAGCATGAAGAGGAGTGCGCAGATCAGCGCTGTCTCCGCCCACGGCACAGAGGCGAATTGCTAATGAGCTACTGGAGCTCTGCAGAAGAAAAGCCCTTAAAGATGACACAGGTAACGCGATTTTGGCTTAAAACATCATCATCACAATTTAGAGACCCCTGAGAACACTTAAAGAAGTAAAAAAACAACAACAATAATAATAATAATCATGATAATTGAGTGGAACTTTAAAGAAGATCTTGAGTCCTACGATTAAACCCCACACCTCGGACCTCTGCAGTCTGATGGTGTTGACTAGTGAACTTTGGCCTCTTGTGTCACCTGACAAACTGTCTCTTTTGTTATTTCCACTTCGTAATTTAACTCCTCTCCTCAAACAGCACTGAGGTTTTGGAAAAAGCTCCAAACTGTGAGGATAAGGACACCAAAATAGTCGGCCTGACTGGGTCACCAGAGTGACAGAGTTTATTTTTGGACACAAAATCCTCATGAGGAACTTTAAAAGAAAAAGGATATTTGGGTTCAGTCACACCTGGAGAACAAATTTTCATCTACACAGAGGAGTCTGTGGGAGTGTGTGGTTCTGATCCTCTCCATGACTGACTGACAGTCTGATTTTTTCTTTATTTCTTAATAAACAGCAGAGAGACAAAGTTCAGTGTCATTTAAAAAAAAAACACATTCAGTCTATTTCAGGGAGAAAGTGCAGCTTTGAGTTCATCAGTTTCCATTTTTAAAAGCTGGAAAATTTAACCTGAAAATTCAGTATTTCCACAACTCACTCAGTGTGCCCATACATAATAAAACATCTACAGACGCCCATAAATCAGATCCATCTGCTGACATTAGCATGCAGCCCCATGGAGGTCCAGATCCTCTCTGTTTGATGTGGTTTAAAGATCCTAACTGTCTGTTTTTCGTCTTTTTACACTCATTTATTTTGCCTTTATTTTATACATTATTCTTGCAGGGCAGATGGATCAGCTCAATTCAATATTGATTATCTTACAAAGATTTAAAGTCCCACCCTGATTGTTTTTTTTACTACTTAGAGGGCTATCACTCTAAGTCATTAAATTGTGATTGTGAAGATTTTTACCAAAAATCGCATTACTTGTCATTTTCAAGAGCTTTTCCTCTGCAAAGTTCCAGTAGATCATTAACAATTCACCTCTGAGTCGTGGGTGGAGACAGCGCTGCACCGCACACTCCTCTTCATGTTAGCTCGCAGCCTAACATTAGCTTGCTTACGAGCATTGCAACCCGCTTACGCACATGCTTGTTCTGCCATTGTCCTACCGTGGCTCTGGGGGCGGAGCTTGGATTGGTTACATATGAAATCTCACTGTTTCTGAACCTGCTGTTTGGATCTGCCAGATATTCACAGTGATTTGGATGAAGAAATACTCAGAAATATGAATATGAACATATAAAAAACAAGAAAAACATGATTTTCATTGGAGTGGGTATATGAGCTGATAGGCTTGTTCTTGGCCAGAGAATGGCTGGACCAATCAGCATCATTGAAGGGGTAAAGGCTGGTGTAGAGAGCTTTGGCCAAGGCTGCTGGAATGCTGTGATTTTGTGGCTTTAGTCCTGGTCAAATATTCTGAAGAGTGACTTTAATTCACATATTTCTTTTCTCAGAATCATTCCTTGGTGACACGCCCATTACAAACAAAGTTTAAGGAAGTTTTAAAAAGTCCGTCATGAAGGTTTTTTCCCTTACTGAGAAACATCTGCAGCTGCTGATGGATTCTGGGAAAAACAGGTTTGTGACTTCCATCCATGCTCAGCTCAGTTTTTCTTTTCTGTCATGTGTCCTGGTCGGTCTGGTTATCCATCATGTGATATGCTTTAAAAAGAAAAATAATTACCTCTATCCTCTATCCTTCAGCACCCCTGTGTCACAAACACACACACACACACACACACACACACACACACACACACACACACACACACACACACACACACACACACAGTTTCCTCCCTCTCAGGGTTCATCTCACACAAACTCTCTCTTGCCTCCTGAAATGAATCATGGGACGTCAAACGATTCACACCACCATCAGTCAACCTGCTCAACAACCCTGAGAAAGGGCACACACACACAAACACACACACACACACACACACACACACACACACACACACACACACACACACACACACTGTGCTTCCATATATGTGATTCAAGCCTTAGTTACCTGACAAACACACTCTTGGCTTCTAAAACAAAAACACATCTTTCATTTGCACACTCACACACTTGTTGAGTCTCTCACACACTTGTTTGGTCTCCCTATCACACACTGTTCTGTTTCTCTCACACACGCGTTCCGTCTCTCACACACTTGTTTAGTCTCTCACACATTGTTCTGTCTCTCTCACACGCTTGTTTGGTCTCTTACACACTTGTTCAGTACCTTTCACAAACACATTTACACACTCGTTTAGTCTCTCACATACTGTTCTGGCTCTCTCACACACTTGTTTGGTCTCTCACACACACTTGTTTGGTCTCTCACACACTTGTTCAGTCCCTTTCACACACACATTTACACACTTGTTTAGTCTCTCACACATTGTTCTGTCTCTCTCACACACTTGTTTGGTCTCTTACACACTTGTTCAGTCCCTTTCACACACACATTTACACACTTGTTTAGTCTCTCACACATTGTTTGCTCTCTCTCACACACTTGTTTGGTCTCTTACACACTCAGTCAGTCCCTTTTACACACGTATTTACACTCTTGTTTGGTTTCTCACACACACTTGTTGAGTCTCTCTTACACACTTATTCAGTCTCTCACACATCTGATTGGTCTTTCACACACTCACACACTTGTTTAATCTTCCACATGCTCATTCACACACTCGTTCAGTCTCTCTCACAAACCCTCAAACATGCCCTCCTCTTCATTGTTTCATGAATTTTAATGCGCTTTTGTCTCGTTAGTCTGCAGAACAGATGGACTGTATGAGGAGATCTGTTAACACACTTGAAGTTTGTGATCCTGAGATGAACTTTGTAGAACTATTGAACTTTTTATTAACAGATTGTAACCTGCAGCAGAACAGTAACAATATCTGTCAGCAAAGGTGTGCCACATGGCTCCATAGTAGGTCCTCTTTGGTTTGCTTTTAAAGTGAGACACAGGGGGTTGCACACACTTTGAAAAAAATACCTGCTAACCCTTTGTTACTCTCTCTCTCTCTTTCTGTGTTTGTCTTCATGCTGATCCTTTTGTTTGCATCACTCCCTGCATGTGTGCTTCTGTCTGTAACATCTTTGTTATGCAAATCCATACACACCTGTTTGCACCCTCACCTTAATTCCTGTCTGCACACCCTCTGAGCCTTTTCTTCACTGTCTACCCTCCTACCCCCTCTTTTGTATCCTCTCTCTCTCCTCTCCTCCGTTTTCTCTCAGACTCTCTTAATTTTCTCATCGCTCTTGCCTTTTTCTCTGCACACCTCTCCTCCATTTACTTTTGATTCTTATCTTTTATTCTCTACTTCTCCTCTCTGGTCCTCCTTCTCTCCTCTGCTCTCAATTGGACATCAATTAATTCCTCCCACTTTCATCCTCTCCTGCCCTCGGCTTGTTTCTGTTTACTCTTTTACGCCCACGTCCTATCCATCTCATCTTGAAGTTCACGGTCCCCTCTCTGAACAGAGTGAATATTCAAATTTATCCACCAAAAACATTTAAACTGGGAAATAAATACAGATTCAAGTTTGGACAATCAATGGACTGACAGGAAATAACAAAATATGGTAAGAGAACCTTGATACTGAAACTCCTCCTGATATCTTATTAAAATGTTATTTTTTTCTCTGATATCCTACTCTGTAAATCGGCTCAGTCTCACACAGTGCAATGTTAAACTACCTGAATGCAGAGCTTCAAACTAAAGAAGATCACAGATGATGGTTTTATTTCCCAACAGTGGATGCAGACCAGTAAAACACTGGAACAAGCACGGCAAGCTCTTCAGGAGGATTTTAAGAATCCTTTTGGTCCAAAATAAATAAAGTGGAGGAGCTTGTTTGGCCCCATAACAGTCTCTGTTTTGGAGAAATAAGACATCAACTGTTCAACAATTTCCTATGAACTGTGGTTCGTCTGTACATGAGCAACTGTCCACTTCACTCCCAGTCATAATCACAAATGTTTTAGGTTCAATAAAAAGTTATGCAGTAGCTGGCTCACTCATTTATTCCTCTTGCTGTCTTGCTGTCATAAACTGGTTTGTTTTGCAGTTTAACTGTGTGCTTTTAAAGACAGAGGACAGTCCTGGTTCGTTCTGGTGTATTTAGACAGCCCTGGTTTGCTTGTTGGGACCTCCGTCATCATAATGACTTCTTAATGGTTGACTCTAATGTTACTGCATCACTGTGAATCCTACAAAAAGCTTGGTCCTCTTACCTTCAAAACAAGTGGATCCGCAGAAGAATCACCTTCGGACACTCGTCAATATATGGTGTCTCGCTTTTGTACTCCGTGCTGCCAGAACAATCACACAATGATTCCTCACGACTGCTTAAAAAAAAAACTGGGTGATTATATAATCGTGATTAATGATCATGATAAATTTCAGTTTGATCACGGTGATCAGCTGGGAGCATATTACTTGATTTACTCGGCAGAAATGTGAATGACAACAACCAATCAGAGTCGAGCTTTTCCTGCTCACTTCTGTAAGTTGCCAGATATGTAAACAGGAGAAGTGAACAGAATGACCGAACTTGGAGCCAAACGTGGAGCTGAAGGAAACAAAAAAAAAACGTCACCATGACTTGAGTCATCCTCAAAAGATGCCATTGCTGAGAAGAAAAGTTATTCAACTGCGGTTGTGTGGCGGTGGTTCAGGTATCTCCAAAAAGATGTCAAGCAATTAAGCCGATGTGAAGGGTATGTCGGCAGTTGAGCCCTCAAAAAAACAGCAACACAACAGATCTGCTTAATCATTTTAAGAAGTCCTTCCCGAGTGATTAAGCGTAAAGTGTGAAAATGTGAGTTTGCACAGCCTGCCACTGCTGACGGCCCTAGTAGCATTAGCCTTTTAGCCACAACTAGCTGTGCAGCCACCAGACCAAAGCAGCAATTGTATATCTACATTTACATCATCTAATGTTTACATTTCAAGGCATTTTCATTATCTCTGAGGCGGCGATTTTCTTATTTTGGGTCTTGCATACCTGCAAAAACACTCAAGACTGTAAACTAGTTCACTGTATTA
Source organism: Xyrichtys novacula (assembly GCA_962446985.1). Taxonomy (NCBI): domain Eukaryota; kingdom Metazoa; phylum Chordata; class Actinopteri; order Labriformes; family Labridae; genus Xyrichtys; species Xyrichtys novacula. The sequence goes on from OY660865.1 coordinate 15,381,051, forward strand.
TTTAATATTTATCGATATTTGCTTTACTGTTGGGTTAAAATGGTTTTAATATTTTTCTTAGTTTATCTCATTCAATTTGCTTTTTTATTGACTTAGATAGATTAATCTCTAGTTTCTTCAGTTTTAAGTACAGACACTTTAAAGCTGGCAGTTAGTAAAAAAAGATAGTCCAGATCGGACAATATGGCAAAGTATATTGTGATCATTTTTTTTGGGCCAAATCGCCCAGTCCTACTGCAGAGTCATTGGGGCAACCTTGTACCTAAATCAATATTCTGGGACCATATGACCCAGACTGCAGTGACCCTGTAGGTTTGCATCTCCTATCTTAATGTCCTTTTTGGTTTTCTGTCTCTGACATTATCAGACAGATCAGGAACAGAGGCTTGTAGCCTGCAGACGGATTTGCCGTGAGGTGTTTGATGCTCCCTGCTGGAAATGACACCTGCAAAAACAAATTGGAGTAAAAAGTGAGAAAGTGCAGAAATTAAATGGTTAAATGAAGCCTGAGTACTGGGGCATTCACACCAAACGCAAGGAAAATCATTTACTCGCTTTATTTGCTCTATTCGTGAGAATCATTTAGTCTATTCATGTGATTCGCGTGTCAACAGGGTGCTTAAAAGCCGTGGATGGCCGTTTATGCTAATTTCAACAGTGATCCTCACCGATCAATTGATAGACAATAGTATTTCACAATTTATCAGATGATCTGACCTCCTCACTCACTTTCCTCCAGGCAAGCTCTTTTCTATTCCTGTTTTTATTAAAAAAAGCCTTGGATACGAGAAAGGGGGAAAGTCTCCATCAAGCATGGTAGGAGTGAACCACATTCAGCGGATTGCTGCTTTGTTTTTGTTGTAGAAGGCCCACAACTGTAGATGTAGGCGCCGCTGTGTCTGGGTCTCCTCCAATAGCTGCGCCCAGATTACATCCTTTTCCAGCTGTATTTTTGGGTTACCCAAACCCAATTTGACGACCTGTTGGTGAGGGTCGGTGCCCGGATGTCTCTCCAGGATACCAATGACAGGAGCTCTATCCCAGCTGCAGAGCGCCTGTCCATCTGTCCACTGTGAGTAAACAGATTTGTGTTTATATTTTTTCAAACCAGTCAACATCTTCCGATCTGATTTAATGTATCACCCAGGAATCTTCATGCTGATTGGATATCAAGTTTAGATATTTTCAACTCTCGCTTAATTCGCACAAATACCTCACTCAATTTGCGCCCCCCCCAATTTACGACATTTGTGCCATCAGAGTAGTATGTGCATCTTGTCGCGTCTTTGCATTGACTTTACATGTAATCCATTTGTGCAAATGGTTTAACTTACCCTTGGTGTGAACGCCCCTTTAAGCCTGAGTTAAACTGGACCACCTCCTCTGGTCTGTTTGGAGTCACAGGGAAAATATTGTTGTCTGCAGAGAGTTTATCATCACACCATCTTCATGCACAGCAGATAAAGTCTGATCTTCTTCTGGTTACAGGCTTTCCCCTGTTTCCTTCCCCCTCTCACTCCTCCTCCCTTAACTCCCCCTCCTCTCCTCATTTCCCCCTCTCTCTGGTGCAGCACCGTGGATATCAGTCTCCAGCTTGCTCTCTCCTCCCAGGAGGAGCTGAAAGCAGCAGGCTCCATTCATAATGCATAAAAGTTCCAACACCAAAAACACATTTTTCTTCTTACAGTGTGTTTCTATGAGCAGCCTGCAGCCCAGGAAAAGGAACGATGAACCGGCACAGCTGGAATTGCAGACTCTGCTTTCACAAAACCACAGGAATCCTCAGGTGAGCCGAGAAAGCAGAGGATGCGCCACTGTGGAGGCGCAAAGAGATGACTATTAATGAACTGCAAGACATGGACGCACTTTATTATCCTGGAATCTGACTCAGCATCATTAGGGGGAAATGACAAATCTGCTTCAGACTTTTTTCTCCCTAAACAAGAAATGTTTAATCTTTAACAACAGCTGAAACTCAGTATTTTTAGTCAAATAAAAGACGACAGATGGAGGATCTGTTGGTCTAAGAGGAACCACAGAAATCCTGACTGAACCCCCATGACTTCTATTTAAAGATCCATCTCAATTTTCCAGAATGGTCTGGCTCAAATAAACTTGAATATCTGAGAAATCTGAGTAAGAACAGGAAGGACCTGTGATAATGCTTCTTGGGCACTTGAGCTTCGTTCCGATCGCACTGCAGTTCCCTTCTAAGTGAGCTGCACAGGGTATACAGCCATCTTAACTGAGGTTCCAAACCGCAGGGAGCACGAATGTTCCGTTCAAAAGGAACCGAGAGGGGTGCAGGGAACAACTGAACAACCATTGTACAGTTTGCCAGAAGTTTATGAGCCTTGTTAACCGTGATGCATTGCGCTCTCTCACTGTGGCAGACTTTACAGAACGGGTAGGTAGGCAAAGAGAATCAATCAATCAATTAAACTTTATTTATATAGTACTTTTCAGACAAAAAGAAATGCAGCACAAAGTGCTTTACAATTTTAAAACAATGAGCCCCCCCATATCCAGCCTGCAACCCCACCCCCCAACCCTCACTGAGAGCCCACACCCCAACACACACACACACACACACACACACACACACACACACACACACACACATAGGTTATCACCGGGGTGTGTGGGATTTGAGGCTTCAGCGGATATGCATGCAGTGATTCCTCCTCAGTGATCTAATTCATAAAGGGAATATCAGAAAAAACAGAATCACTCACTTTGATTGGATTTCATATTGTCTTATATCGAGCTGTGATCTTCATCAATCTCAAGATATTAATTTGCTCTCAAATTTGGGTTTCCAGGGGAAACTCTGCAGAGTAAACTGAGGCCGGCTACTGCAGAGTGAGGCTTGCACACGAAGAAAGAGAACCTGATTCCTCATTTTCTGGTGGCTGGCATTAATGATCAACGATGGCTCAAATTGGTCTTCATTTGGAGGGACGAGCTAAAGCAAAGGGACAAAACAAATGCGAAATATGTAAACACTGCAAATCTAATGCAAACCAAAAGATGCAGAATTTTTTTGTGGAAATGATAGTGCAGCAGCCAAGTACACATTTTAGCCAGAATCATTCAATTGGTGATACAAGCATGAAAGTTGGGATGAACATTCTCCATGGGTCTCTTGACTAGAAAGGTGTCCCAAGCTGCTTGAAATTTCCTGATGGTGGCATCTCATTACAGCAGTAATATCATGGGAAGTTGCTGATATAAACATGAAAACATTCTCCATAAGTCACTTCACAAGAAAATGCTTGACTGTGTTTTGTCCAACTCCTCGCCCTCGACCTGTGCAATTTGGTAAAACCTGGCAGGAGTTGCCTCTCAATGGCATAGCCTTTAGGGTTCACAGAAGTATGCAAGCTCCCTAACCACAAAAAGTTAAGTCACAAGGGAGTTTTTTTTTTAAATTTTTTAACTATTTTAAAACTTATTCAAAGCAAACTTTTTTCTTTCTGACAAGGGGAAGGTAAACAAGGGGAAGTAGTCCTGGCAAAAAGAATACACACATAGGCAAATACATAGACATGTGCAAGTGAGTCCATATTTGAAGCTCTTGCATCGTCCAGTACATTCCTTGGTGCACGCACATTTGGTCAACTCCCAACAACTCTCTGCAACAAGAGGAGTATAAAAGATTTTCCATTTGTTATCTTCTTTTATCCATCCCCAGTCAGATGGGCTTAGCATTTCTTGCATTTGCTTCGATTCCTGTCCCTACACATATCCAGCCTCATAAGCTGCACGTTTGGTGTACTCTTTCAGTGCTGCTTGACTTGGTGGGATCAGGTCATACAGTCTTTCCTTTCTTGCAAATAGATCAAGCTTTGCCTCATTGACAGTTGTGACATAACTGGGTCTGTTGTACATCACCACAACAAATCTCTCCAATGCTTAGTCTCCCATGAAGAATGCTCATGCCAATTTTCATGCTTGTATCATCAACTGAACGATTATGTCACTTATCTGCTTCACTGTGCAATTTGATTTGAATTGTGACTTTTCTCTCTCTTCAACTCTGAAATGCTTCACCTTTATCTTTATATTTTTAAATGATCTAAAATGAATGGTCTGAGGCTCATGGTGCAAAGTATAACTGAGAGTGTCCCACTGCTTAAGTGGTCCAAAATCTGGAAGTTAAGTGAGGGTCAGGGTGCAGGAGGTGTCTACATCATCTTTAAATCCCTTTCCCAGGATTTCTGCCACTCAGCAAATCTGCTCAAGCAGACCGGAGGCTTCAGCCAGCACATTTAACCCTCTCCTCATCAATCCTGCAGACTTGGAACAATCAGATACCTGACAATAAAGTTCTGTTGTTAACATGTTCTGAAGAGTACAATTAAGTGACACAGGTGCACCAAAAGGACCAGATTCTTGAACAATGAGTCCGAGCTGAATGGGCTAAAAGGTGACTTGTCAGAGGTCAAAAACCTTGTGAGATTGGTGTCTGTCACTTCAGCTAACAAGTTTCCAGTCTTTAAAAATCAGAAACAACAGTCTTACAGCTGAAAGAGAGAGTTTCCACAACTCAAAGAGACCCAAGCTTGTACGTTTCCACAATGCGCCTGAGAACCTGGAAGGGTCGACGATGAGGAATCCATTCAGGAAAACAAGGACCAGGACAAACATGATGGAAAAACACAGTATTAGGCTTGGCGATATTTGTGCAGTAGTCACAATCCTGTACATTTCCTATTTAATCTGTGGAGGACTTTAGTACAATACTGAAGCTCTGGGTAAAGGGGACCCCTGATGACCAATGGGTACCGTGTACTCACTAGCTTTACCCGAAGAACCCTTTACTACTTATCAATTCATGCAAGTAAACCTGACTGAAGAGGTCTGATTTGAAGTATATAAGCAAGGCAACGCATGACTATGTGTGTGTGTGTGTGTGTGAGCTGATGTAAGTCTTCCTGCATTGAGCACAGACAGCAGCCCTGTAAAAGCCTGTATCTATGTGAACCTTTTTAATTACCCTCATGTCTTTGATCTCATCCTAACGAGGAGAAAATGAGGTGTTAACGAGCCCCGTCAGGCTCTGGGGGACTTTCAGCCACTAATCACTCCATGGGAAAAGCTGTGTGTGTGTGTGTGTGTGTGTGTGTGTGTGTGTGTGTGTGTGTGTGTGTGTGTGTGTGTGTGTGTGTGTGTGTGTGTGTGTTAAAGGTTCAGGTATTTCCCTGTAAACTTTGTAAGGACTCCGCTGTAAAGCCTCTTCAAACGTTTGACTAAAGCTTGTTGTGACTTTTTAAACTTGTACGTTCTCCTTGAAAAGCTTCTTTAAAACTTAAGTTCCCAGAATCCTCCTCTTCACACTCTCTGATCAGTCTGAAAAATCACAGAACCTTGAGCATATTTAAAAGAGAAAACCTCAAAGTGTTGAAAATGAAACTACTACAGAATCACATAAAAACTGCAGTTCCTTAGGTGTCCTGTAGACGATACATCAAAAAGATAATTGAGACCGATCAGGTCTAATATAAAAAAAAAGAGCAGAATTAAACAGCCTGGTTTAATGTTGAGTACTGGTCTTAATGGTTCACTTTTTAATCAATAAAATTTCCCAAAAGTCTAATTTATATTCATGCTCACACTTGTGCAAAAAGTTGCATATTTTAGATTTAATGCCAACTGTGAGTCTACCTCCACTACACTAGGTGGCACTATACTCCACCCACACTGCCATCTCTCAGTTGACTTATTACGTCCAAAACGATCTGTATGTGGTCTACAGTGGCCTTCAGCAGGTCAGGATTTCTGGGTTGGCTGTTCCTCATCTTCCCCTAGACAAATATGCCACTGACTCTCTTTGGGGTTCAGGATCAGACAGATATTTATGCACCATAGTATTAATGGCCATCAGTCTGCAGGGGTTCTGGTTCTGTAAGCAGGTATCACACCTGGCTGGAAAAGAAGATCACAGTAAGATCGAGTTTTTCTGTCAAGATATTGAGATTGTTTTAGAAGCAGAGCAGTTGGTGCACACTGACACTGTAAGTCTATGGGCTCTATTTTGGTGCCTCGCCGGAGACGTGCCGCAAGCGCAGCGTCAGTCAGATCCGCCGCGCTGACAAGGCGTTCCCAAGCACATTTTGGTATTTTGGTGAGCCGCGCAGCCCGGTGTAAGTATCCCCCCTCCCTAACTCAGCTCCTCCCAGCACCATAAGTCGTAGACGGGGCGTGTAGCTGGTTTAACACAGCCGAGACCTGTTTTCACCAATCACATAGGCTCCTCTCCTTGCCTTTAAATCCGCCACAGGCGAGGTGTATTACTATTTTCATGGAGTAGTCAGAGAGATCAAGAGATGTCTGAAGACAGTAATGCCACAAGATGGCGACAGAGGGCAGCTCCTCAACAAGTGTCCTCCACACTCTCTCATATGAGCACAGATGGATTTAGTGTGCGTAATGTTGGACCCACTGGTAAGACAAACACCCGTTTCCACAAATAAAGACACTCACATAAAGTTGCTCATATTCAAACCTCACGTGACAAAGGTGGGTTGAGCGCACAGATCACAACATAAACTCCAAAAATGGCATTAAAATCGGAACCATCTGTGCGTAAATGACCCATCGCGCTCCGTGGCCTGGCTCTTTCTGTCAGAGATGTTGGCATATAAAATAAATTTGGCTCACAAAACTGAATATTATAATATCCGTATGTCGGCTTAAAGTAGATAACGCATCTGAGCACTGAAACAAATCATCTGTTCAGCTGCAGCAGCAGCAAGACGGACAGAGGACACGGAGACGTGTCCAGGTCGAGCTGTGCGAGAAATAAGAGGAAGAGGAAGAAAGAAAAGGAGGGAGACGAATTACATATCTTGTTAACTTCATCATGTGTGTATATTTACTAGATATTTAATTTAATTTGATGCGGTTTCAGCTGTGTTGATTCGGTCAGGTTGTGTGTCCAAACGCGTGCCAAACGCGTTCATCAGATCAGATATAGATCAGAATATATCGATATAGATCTAAATGTATGTGCTGACTCTGATTAATAGTTGATGATGATTATTTATTGCACTGAAATGTGCCTGGCACTGTGGAAACCTGCCGGTGAGGCATCAGTGACGTATGTCGATACGCCGCCGGTCTACCAAAATACTACAAGACCAGCTGCGTTCCGCCTTGCGCTGAAAGCTGACCAGGTTTGAATCGGTGAGCTTTCAGCGCACTTTACACGCCGTTGGCGAGCACGAAAATGTCACTGCGCCAGCTGATTCTGTCGAAACCTCCCCCTGCCACGCCACCACGCCCAGCTTGGCGGATCTCGGCTCGCCTCCGTGCGGCTCATGCCACGAAAATACCAAACTGGCCTTACGCTGGGCTCCGCCAGACGAAAATACAACTGCGCGGGGCTCGCCGCCCTCCGCCGCCTCACCGGCGCGCACGAAAATAGAGCCCTATGTGTTTGTGTGTGTTTGAGTGTGTTTGTCTGAGTGCAAGAGGGACTAATAGAGAGAAGGAGAGAGAGAGAGTTGGCCAGCAGTGATGAAGTGCAGAAGCTTGACCTTTGACCTTACCCCACACTGCTGCTTACCTTAACTTAATTTAGGACTTTCACCTTCACCCCTGATGTAAACCGTGGAGGATTGAAGGTGAAGGATCTCTGACTGTCAGCAGGACTACAGTCTTTGTGTCTGCCAGCTCAGAGTCTAGAGAGGGAGGATGCTTCAGTATCACAGCGCAGCAGTCAGGACAGCGCGGGGTTAAACAGCAGCTGTGCACGATACAAGAAACCAACTCCAAACATTTGCCACAGACAAGAAATCCTAAATAGGTACAGAGCTGAATTTTTTTTTTCATGCCTCAGAAACTTTCAGCAAATGCAGCCCAAAAGTTGTGGACTCAGAGTGGACCTTTTTATGTTCAGGCTCAAACTTTAAAATTATAATTCTAAGGGCCTTAACTACTAAAGGTCTGCACGTGCAAAGACACATGCAACTTGACAGCGCATGCAAACCGGATCTACTAACCGTATGCACCGAGGATTGCATCTGTCAAATGAGCAAAACAGCGTGCGCAATCGATTTACCGTGTTTGCCTTCATGAATATGCAGAAAGCATGTGGATCATCAGAACCCGCAAAATACTGGGAGGAGCAGATGCAAATGAGCACCTGCAATGTGATTTATCAAACCCGGACACAGATTTCAGTCGCTGTTTTGTGTCTATATTTAGCACATTTGAAAGGCATGTGCAAACTGGCACAGCATTACGCATGCATTACGTCATTGTGGGGAGAAGGATGCAGAAGTGCCATGATAGATGCCGTGATTCTCGACCAAAAGCTTGAGATTTATTTTGTTTTTCTGGTAAATGAGGATTTTCATAAATAATAAGGTGAAACATGGAACAGACCAAAAAACTATCTGTTGTCCTACTGATTTAAAATTGTTTTAATCCCTTTTTTGATTTCTAGTACATTTTCTTGCATCTGTAAAGCTCTTTGAATTGCCTTGAGTATGAATGGTGCTATACAAATAAACCTTGGTTGTCTTTTATGCAGTTCCCCAAAACGATATGTGTAACTCCACGGCTTCAAACTTCATTTTTTGGCTACGACCACTCTGCTCTTACAAACTCTCCATGGTGACAGCTGGTAGCACACGCAAAATCTTCATTTAAATAGGGCAGTCCACACCACAATACACTTGTTATCAATTGCGCACACAATGATAGTAGATCACCCGCAACATGCCCACTAATAGCACATGCAATTTTTTTGTTCGCACACACAATTTAGCCTTTTGCTGTTTGGGATCTAAGTAGATCAGGCCCTAGGACTCTTGCAGTTTAGAAGAGATCTGGTCTGGATTTGCTGAGACACTTTCTGACAATAATCAGTCTTTGAGGGAATTCAAACCAACGGTTCAGTGAAAAGAACAGGCTTCAAAGATAGTTGACTGAGTCACCTCAAGGAGATTTTCTGTTTGTCGAAGAAACATCAGACTTGAAAAACTGCAGATTTCTGCAAGCTGAAAAAAACTTCAAGTTTGTCTTTATTGAGTACTGACTCAATGAGACAGTGGAAACTGAGATGATGGGCTTGAGAAGAAACACGTCACTTTGTGAAAAACTGGAAACTGTCACTGATCGATCTTATTCAGACCATCAGCTGCCAAATACTTCAGCTCTCGAGATTAGGAACCAGTGTTCAGGACACCAGCTGCAACCACATGTAGACGTTTCTGGTTTGAGCTGGTTTTAGCTTTAATGTGAATGAATTCACACGGTGACAGAGTTGGTGTTTTCAGCAATTTCCTCCCATGCCCTCTCCCTCTCCTTTGCAGCTGCTGCTGTATTGCACTTTCTTTTAAAAACATGCTGTAATTCACCGTTGGCTTGCTGCTGCCCCCTCCTGCTCCCTGTTTCCATTGGTTGATCAATGAATCTGGGCTCCACAGATGCTGGCTGTTTATGTCTGGCGTGCATGTGCTTAAGTCCAGGTGAAACTACTCGAAGTTGCTAAAACTGACTCAAATCAGGTTTTGTGAAACCGGAAACTCAGAGTTTCCTATCTCAGAGTAGATCAACTCAGAGTTAAGGATTTGACTCAGAGTTTGTTGAACCACCTACGTGAAACGGACCCCAGAACATCTGGTTGCTTCTTGCTCTGACTGTGTGTGATTTTCTGTGTGTTTGTTCCCACTTCTTCTTTCTGATGTTTCCAACACATCAAACTCTCATCTAATAAGACGATCAATAGATTGTCAAAGAGGAGCGTCTGATCCAGAGAAAAATCTCCTGAAGGTTAAAGAAAGCTTCTGTTGTGAAGATAGAGAGAGAGGGTGAAGCAGTGTGGCCAGCTGCAGAATCCACCTACCTCGACAACTCTGGATCTTCCGAATCCCGCACTTTGAGAGCAGATAAGACACATACACACACTTTGCACCTACCTGGGTAGCAACAGTAAAAAGACACTGAAGACACAGAAATTCAATTGACATTGATACACAGAACACACACCTCGGATCCCCTCAACGGAAAACCCCAGAATTCTGAGCAGGAGAGCTCAGTGTCCCATTTAAGTTTTTATTTTTTTTCTTCTCTGGCGCCTTGTTATTTTGAACAGTGAAATACCAGGTTGTTGATGTTTATTTTTATTTTTTTTGTTTCTCATTGATATTAAAATATCACCTGTTCAAATCACTCCTCTTTATTCGAGTCATTCACCCAATTCCTACCGAACCTAGAGATGTGAGTATCCATTAATTCTCCAAGTAGGACTAAAGGTGCTACACAAAAACTTGGCGAGCCAGCCAGGAGGAGTTGGTGATTGAACAGTTGACATTTTCTTTTGCCTTCATTAAAAAAAAAAAAAAAGAAAATTGTGTTGATGTAAATGATATCATGGATGTTATTGAGGCTGAAAATGTGAAAGTACCAAACTCAGTCTTAGTTGACGGTTTAACCGGTGGGGAAATAGACAATGAGGTCTTCGATTACTTAGGGCAGTGCGGTCCCATCGAAAGGATGATCAAAGTGAGCAGTTCAAAAACTATCGTAGAGTTCAAGTCAGGTGAACCCATTCAGTTTCTGCAGAGCACCTTGCCCTGCAGGAGACCCATGAGTAACCCAAACGTCGCTAACGACATTCAGTGCCTCTCTGACTTTTATGCAGCTGACAGAAGTTCAGCCTTGACACACACTTTTTTTGCTGAGCTAAAAGGTATTGCTAAGCTAAGTGGTGCTCACTTTGAGAAGGTTTTGCTCCAAGAGTTGACCAGACTCCGTGAGTCTAATAAACCCCAGGCAGCCGAACCAGGTGCGTTTAGAATCGACCATGAACCTCAGTCAGCCGGAGACTTAACCTCAGCGCCGGCAGTGACTAACCTGAACCAGACTCCTGTTAAAGTGATTACTGACGAAACTCACTCACACGAACATGACTCTGTTTCACTCCCTGCACCCTGTAGGTGCAGAGGCTCTCCCCTCACCTAAGAAACCAAGTTTGTACTTACCCTCGGAATATCTCACCACACCTGAAGTCCAAAGGGTAGTGGTAGAGCATGTCATTAAGAATGGTGATGCGGCTTCTCAGTACCATGGTCACACCAAGCTAAGGTCCTTTTCTGGGAAAACTCCCTGTCCCAACTCCGAGTCTGACTATGATACATGGCGCAGTACTGTTGACTTCTTTCTTGTTGATCCTTCTGTGTCTGACAAACTCACTGTGAGAAGAATGGTAGAAAGCCTTCTTCCACCCGCTGCCAACGTCGTTCAACATCTTGGACCGAACTCCAGTCCCCACGACTATCTCACTCTTCTCAATTCAGCATACGGCATCGTGGATGATGGAGACGAGCTTTTTGCTAAATTTCTGAACACAAATCAAAACTCAGGTGAGAAACCTTCCAGCTACCTGCAGCGGCTGCAGGCAGCTTTGAGTAAAGTGGTTAAGCGAGGTGGCATTGCCACTGTTGAATTCGAACGGCAGCTCCTCAAGCAATTTTGTAGGGGTTGTTGGAACAACAGTCTCATCATAAGTTTGCAGTTGGAGCAAAGGAAACCCCCCCCCATTCTCAGAGCTGCTCCTTCTGTTGCGCACAGATGAAGACCGCCAAGCTGCGAAATCAAACAGAATGAAACAACACTTAGGGTTTTCTAAAACCAAAGTCCAGTCGAACCCTCTTTCTGTCAATGACTGTACCCTTGATGATTCTGATATGGCAGCTACAGCCTGGTCTTCTGTTGAGACCCGCAAATTAGAACAGCAAATTGCCACGCTACAAGTACAGATAGCTTCACGCAAAACATCTTTGAGCAGCAACTCAGCTCTCGAAGGATTTGCTAGGCTAAACACTTCAGATGAATGTATCCTCATTGAACAGCCTAGCATGTCCACACTACCTGGTGGTATCTTTGTAGAGTGAGGTCTTGTGAACAGGCCCAAGGAGCACCCTTACAAGTTACCAGTATGGGTAAGAAACGAGAGTGAACATGACGTAACACTTCCTTGTAGTTGTGTTATTGCAGAACTTCATGTTCCTGCATCAATTCATGACAACTTACCTGCTTCTCATGAGGACGCCAGCACTGTTCAGTGTTGTGCAGTTTCCCCTCAGTCAGCTCCTGAATCCAAGAAGTCAGGTCTTGCCTTCGACTTCAATGAATCCCCCCTCCCAGAAGAGTGGAAGGACAGGATAACAAAAGCTTGAATACCTATGCTGATGTGTTCGCTCAGCATGATCTAGATTTCGGCCACACATCCAAGGTCGAACATCACATTCACTTGAGAGACGAAACACCTTTCAAACAGAAGTCAAGACCAATACACCCTAACGATTATGAAGCTGTAAGGAAACATCTACAAACGCTTCTGGCGGCAGGAGTGATTCGTGAATCCGAATCACCCTATTCTTCGTCAATCGTGGTGGTCCGGAAAAGAAACGGCGATGTCCGGCTTTGCAACGACTATCGGAAGTTAAACTCCTTGACGATCCGAGATGCTTATGCACTTCCACATCTTGAAGAGTCTTTCTCGGCACTTGCCGGATCCAAATGGTTCTCGTGATGGACTTGAAATCGGGGTATTACCAGATAGCAATGAAAGAACGCGACAAACCCAAAACTGCTTTTGTGTGCCCCCTGGGTTTCTATGAGTTTAATCGTATGCCCCAGGGCATCACAAATGCTCCCAGCACCTTTCAGCGCCTAATGGAGCATTGCATGGGTAGTCTCAACCTGAAAGAAGTGCTGGTTTTCTTGGATGATGTCATTGTGTTTTCAGACACCAAAGAGGAACATGAAAGACGGCTGTTACATGTTCTCCAGCAATTGCGGGAATATGGCTTGAAGTTGTCTCTGTCGAAGTGTTGTTTTTTCCAGAGCTCTGTGCGTTACTTGGGGCATATTGTCTCGAGCAAGGGTGTTGAGACCGACCCTGAGAAGGTGAGTGCCCTTCGCACATGGCCACGCCCGAACACACTTACCAAGCTTAAGTCATTTCTCGGTTTTGCGGGATATTACTGCCGCTTCGTCAAGGACTGTTCCCGGATAGTAAAACCCTTGAACGATCTTACAGGTGGTTACCCACCAAGCAGGAATGGTTGAAAGGCAACCCCTCCCTCTGCCGGGTACTTGAACATCAAAGAGCCCTTCGCCGATCGATGGACGCCAGCTTGTCAAGAAGCATTTCAAATCATCGTAGACAAGCTCACGTCTGCACCAGTCCTCAGATTTGCAAATCCGAAACTTCCCTATTTCCCTCACACCGATGCGAGTACCTCTGGGCTCGGTGCCGCTCTTTATCAGGAGCAAGATGGTGAACTACGCGTTATTGCTTACGCTAGTAGAGGGCTCTCTTCCAGCGAGAAACGCTACCCAGCTCACAAATTAGAGTTCTCAGCTTTTAAGTGGTCTGTGGTCAAAAAATTTCATGACTATCTTTATGGGAATGTGTTCACGGTTGTAACGGACAACAACCCGTTGACGTATATCTTGAAGTCTGCCAAGCTTGACGCCGCTAGCTATCGTTGGCTAGCCGCTCTTTCCACTTTTGACTTTAACATGAAGTACAGAGCTGGCAAGAGCAATCAAGATGCAGACGGTCTTTCCAGACGTCCTCATGACGATCTGCCAGATGATGACGTGTCCCTTGAGGAAAGAGAACGAATCAGACAGTTTGCTTCACACCACCTTTCCTCTTCTCCTGAGCATCTTGACTTACCACCTGACACAGTTACCGCCTTGTGCAGTCGTCATCTTGTTGAGGCTGATGGTAACTTACCTTCTGTCGCCTTTGTGGAGTCGTTGGCTTTGCATGCTGATGCAGTGCCAGATGCGTACGGAGAGGTCGAAGCATTAAGTTGTTCCATCATTCCTACATTCAGCGAAGCAGACCTCCAATATCACCAGAGATCCAATCCAGTCCTTGGGAAGGTCATCAACATGCTGGAATCTGGAAGTGACACAAATCCCAAACCCATTCCTGATTCGTTGGAACTTAAGCTAATGCTTAAAGAGTGGAAGCGGTTTGAGCTCAAGAGTAACCTCCTTTACAGAGTCCGACAGTCAGATGGTGACATCACTTACCAGTTTGTGGTTCCTATGTCCCTTCGGTCCCCCATTCTTTCTTGGCTCCATGAGGATATGGGACATCTTGGTTTTGACAGAACTCTTGACCTCATTCGTTCGAGGTTTTATTGGCCAAAGATGGCCAAGGACGTGGAGAACAAGATCAAATCTTGTGGACGTTGTGTAAGGAGGAAAACGCCACCTGAGAAATCCGCACCTCTTGTAAGCATTCAAACGACCCGTCCCATGGAACTAGTCTGCATAGACTATTTGTCCTTGGAACCCGACAGCAAAAACACCAAAGACATCTTAGTTATAACTGATCACTTCACGAAATACGCTGTTGCGCTTCCAACGAAGGATCAGAAAGCAACAACTGTGGCTAAGAGTCTTTGGGAGCAGTTTCTGATACATTACGGGTTTCCAGAGCGAATCTTGAGTGACCAAGGTAGAGACTTTAAGTCACAGCTGATTCAGGAACTCTGTGCCCTCGCGGGCATCAAGAAAGTACGCACCAGTCCGTACCACCCCCGCGCAAATCCAGTTGAAAGGTTCAACAGAACTCTCTTGAGTATGTTAGGGACCCTGAGAGATAAAGAGAAAAATCACTGGCGTGATTACGTGAAACCATTAACCCACGCTTACAACTGTACAAAAAACGATGTGACGGGTTTTAGCCCATATGAGTTGATGTTTGGGCGCCGGCCCAGGTTACCGGTAGACATTGCATTTGGTTTACCGGTCCAGGGTGGAACTCCCAAAAGTCATTCTCAATACGTGAAGAATCTAAAAGCACGTCTTGAAGAAAGCTATCAGATTGTAGTCAAAAATTCTGCAAAGGTCGCAGAAAGGACCAAAAAAAGGTTTGACAAGGTAGTAAGGGAATCAACACTTCAGGATGGTGATCATGTGCTCGTTCGGAACCTGCGGTTGCGGAACAAACACAAACTCGCAGATAAGTGGGAGTCGACTGTATACAAAGTCTTGCACCGAAAAGGAGACTTACCAGTGTATGCAGTGCAACCCATCAATGAAGACAGTCCCACTCGAACGCTGCATAGGGATCACCTGCTGCCTTGTAGTAATCTGGTAGATGACGAGGAACCTGAGCAGGTCGCTCCAAAGGTGCGCCGTTCCAGAACAAGTAGCTCCCAGTCTCAGTTTCACTCCCAAGAAAGTCATTCAGAGTCTGAAGATGACTCATGCGATTGTCCAGTTTCTTTGTCCGTCATTCCTGAGAAAAGGTTCGTTCAAATCCTTGAGCTTCCTACGGGGTGGCATCCCCCTGAGAATCCAGCTCCAGAGGCTGATTGTTCGTCAGCTCACCCCCCGCACTCCGAACCTCAGGGTGTGCTTGCTGCCGGCAACTTACCTTTTGTGTTTCCCAACTTGGCTTTGGTGGAACCAGAGGTTGCAGTTGAGCAAGCCATTGAACCAGACCTGAACAGAGAAAACACAGCTATGGGCGAAAGTCAATCAAAACCAACCGGAGATGTTGTTGACTCAGATGTAGTTGACCCAGATGTAGTTGACAGAGCAGTTGTTGACACAGACGTTGAGACGAACATGGTTGACCAAGACCAGAGTGACAAAGATGGACAGCTGACCGACACATATATCATTGACCAAGACAAAGACGAGAAACATAGACAGTTGACTGATATAGACACTGACGACCCAGACTTGACCACACGGAGATCTGAAAGGTTCAAGAGACCCCCTAAACGCTTTCATTATGATGAGTTAGGGCAGTGTTCTCAAAGTGTGTGGCCCGCCCCCCTAGGGGGGCGCGGAGCCATCCCTGGGGGGGGCGCGATTCACCCGGCTACAAATAGGTTGGTGTGCACCCGCGATAGCACGGCACCTCCTGTGCAGGCACCACGCTCGTCACGCATGCACCATACTGAACTCGCCACACCAGTAGGGGGAGTCCAGTGCCCTAAACCCTGTTTCTTTATTTTACCGCGAAGAAGCAGCGTTTGTTGTGGTGGACGCTCAAGGCGAGATACTTGTCAGGTGTTGTGCCGTAGAATGCACCCCTGCCGTAAAATGCCCCCCGACGGGAGCGCGGTTGAAAGTACTTAACAAGGTGAAAATAATTCAAGTTTTCCTTACCACTGGATGAATTCAAAAGCGTCTGCCTTTAATAATTTCATTCAGGCTATTCAGATAAGCCGAAAAAATAGCCCTCTGATTTGGAATATTTGTTGTCCCAAAAATATAATGTTCGCTAGCTTGACAGCTTACTGTACAGTTTATATACCCAAGCACACCTCTGTATGTGCATTTTTGAGACACATAAAAACAGAACGAAAGTTGTCACGATCAAATACTTGTGTCTTTTTAAAATATGAGATCATTTTCTTCCACTTTAAGAAGCTATCAAGTGGAAGGGATGCAGGGGGGCATTCTACGGCAGGGGTGCATTCTACGGCATAACACCTGTTAAGTATGCCGCTATCCCCACCTGTACAATGTCCTCCTGAAAGCGTACAAAGAAGCTTTCTGCTGTGCTAATTCATGGTGGGAACTAGCTCAGAAACCAGGGCGGAGATAACCACCGACGCCGTGCTATGCCAGCAGCTGCTCCTCTCCTCTCGCTGTGGAGAGCTCCGAGAGGAGCTGAAGCTGCTCCGTTTCGCGTTGTGCAGAGTCCGTGCCGCGGAACCAATGTTTGGATGTCTGAATTTTTTTAGCGGCGGACAACCCGCGCTGTCCCCTGTCACCGTAACAACCAGCAACTGTGTTCAGATCATAATAATGAATTGTATATAAAAGTACAGAATGGAGAGATATTTGACAGGGATGAAAAGAAAAGCTGAAGCCCGCAATACAGCATGCCTAGATGACGGTAGGCCAAACCAACAAAAAGCCAAGTCAAGGAAATATTATGAAGCTATCTTGCTATCTTGCTCTTGGATTCACAGGATTTTTTGTACTTCCTCAACTTGATATTGTTTGATTATTATTGTTCTTGCAACATAATAATAATAATAATAATAGATTTTATTTGTACCGCACTTTACATTTGAAAACAAATCTCAAAGTGCACAACAAGACAACAATAAGAGTAAAATCAAGCAACAGGGCAAAACAATAAAAACAGTCGACAGATAAAATCAGATAAAATTAGTCCGGGTAGGCTTTCTGAAAGAGGAAGGTTTTGAGTCCTTTTTTAAAAGCATCCACCGACTGTGGAGCCCTGAGGTGGTCGGGGAGGGCGTTCCATAGACGGGGAGCAGCAGCCGCGAAGGCTGCACGTTTGTTCTCTAGTTTTGAGAAATACAGCAGAAGGAATGTTTTGTCAATAAAGTTATACATGGCCTATTTTGTCACAATTTTGTTGGGGTAGGGGGGAATGAAATTTTTCTTCCTCCAAAGGGGGGAATGACAAAAAAAGTTTGAGAACCACTGAGTTAGGGAAACCTTTAATCTCTTTTGCCAAAAGTCTCTTGGAGAGTTTCAATAGAGCCCTTGATACTATGGGAGGTGATAGTTACCGTGTAGTCCAGGGAACAGAGCATGAAGGGACTCATGCTAATTTGAAGAGGGAGGGTGTAACCAGCATGAAAAATCAGGTTACTAACCCTGTATTTGTCATTTAAACAATTCTACTAAATTCCCAGTAGGTGGCAGTATTTCCCTGCTGGTCACTGTATCCCGAGTGAACCTGCGTGAACTATCGCGTGAAATCTGCACCGTGAAGCAGACATTTTTTCCTCTCACGATACGAGCTAGACGGCCACAGAGCAGACGCCATCTTCTCTCACGACACGAGCCAGACAGCAGCAGAGCAGACCAGACCGAGAGAGTCGGTAGCTAAAGCCGAGCAAACACGACAGACACACAGAGTAGCAGAGCCGCGGATAACGGCAGAGACGTCCGCAGGCAGACCCGGTATTCACGCTGTGAGCCGAGGAGAAAACCCCTTTGTGGTATTAAAATGCATGAACTCCGGTGAGTCAGCAGACAGTTAGCTTCCAGTTCGGTAGCCGTTCAGACGGAAAAATAAAACGCATTTATTGTTCTATTTACTTGTGTTATTGTGGTCTATGTTGCTTTAAATATGCCATATGATGCCTTTCGATGTTTTCCTGTTGTTTGTAAGCCTTTTTTACCGTAGTTTATGGCTTGTAAAAAGATCGCTAGCTTGAAATGCTAACGCTATTAGCGACCGCGACATGCTAATCGCTAAGTCGGGATGCTATTTTGTCCCTTGTTTTATGTTTAGTCATGCAGTCGCTATGCTAACCGCTAAGCTAATGTTAAGTTTCCATGCAGTTGCATTGAGAAGGTGCAGTTTGATCATTTTTATGCCAATTGAACTGCTTATTTGTGTTATTAGTCACTGTTTTTGGTGATATATTTTGGATGTTGAACTGAGAAACTGATGAGATCTCATGAGAAATAGACAGAATCAGATTAGGTTCTTATCCCTATGCACTTTCTGTGTAGGTTGGTTTTTTTTCTTTGCTAGTCTGAACTGAGAAAGAGATGATCAGGATGGCGAGCCCAGCCCAGCGAGTCTGAGATAGAGAGAGAGGGTGAAGCAGTGTGGCCAGCTGCAGAATCCACCTACCTCGACAACTCTGGATCTTCCGAATCCCGCACTTTGAGAGCAGATAAGACACATACACACACTTTGCACCTACCCGGGTAGCAACAGTAAAAAGACACTGAAGACACAGAAATTCAATTGACATTGATACACAGAACACACACCTCGGATCCCCTCAACGGAAAACCCCAGAATTCTGAGCAGGAGAGCTCAGTGTCCCATTTAAGTTTTTATTTTTTTTCTTCTCTGGCGCCTTGTTATTTTGAACAGTGAAATACCAGGTTGTTGATGTTTATTATTTTTTTTTGTTTCTCATTGATATTAAAATATCACCTGTTCAAATCACTCCTCTTCATTTGAGTCATTCACCCAATTCCTACTGAACCTAGAGATGTGAGTATCCATTAATTCTCCAAGTAGGACTAAAGGTGTTACACCATGCAGGGGTTTTTCCTCCCATGATGGCTCCTCCGGTTCCTCCTTACCTGTCAGTTTCCATTGTCTAAGAAACTCACTAAGCGCTCCATCTCTGTGGGCCATCTTCCTGACATAGTCATGGAGATAGGATGTTTCATTTTGGATAGTGGCTCTGATGGTCACTAATCCTCTGCCTCCTTCTTTGCACTTCGTGTATTGCCTCTGGATACTGGACTAAGGGTGGAACCCCCCATGCATGGTGAGCAACTTCCACGTTTTAACATCTGTGGCCTGAATTTCCTCTTTTGGCCAGCTTATTATTCCAGCAGGGTATCTGATCATTGGCAGGGCATAGCTTCAGGTACTTGGCCGTTGCTGCATTCCTTGAGGCTTCTTCGTGGTGGCCATTTGCCTGTGGTATGCCAAGGTATTTGTAGCTCTCCTCCACATCCGTTATTCTGCCCTCTGGGAGCGTAGTGCCCTCTATATGGATTACCTTTCCTCCTTTTTGCACCATTCAGCCACACTTCACCAGTCCTAACGATATTCTGATGTTACTGCTGTAGATCCTGGTGGTGTGGATCAGTAAGTCGATGTATCGCTCGCTCTTAGCATACAGCTTGATGTCGTCCATGTAGAGGAGGTGGTTGATGATGAACCCATTTTGGAGTTGGTATCCATAGCCATTCTTGTTGATTATTTGGCTGAGGGGATCCAAGCCTATGCAGAACAGCAGTGGGGACAGAGCATCTCCTCAATAGATACCATATTTGATGGAGACTTGTGCTATTGGCTTGAAGTTGGCCTCAAGGGTGGTGTTCCATTGCCTCATTGAGTTTGCAATGAAGGCCCTTAGAGTCTTGTTGACCTTGTACAGCTTCAGGCATTCCAGGATCCAGGTGTGTGGTATCGAGGCGTAGGCTTTCTTGTAACAGATTGGTCTGTCTGGTTTTGCAGTCTCGAACGAATGTTCTGTCTACCAGTAGCTGGTGTTTTGCTCCTCTGGGGCCTCATGTATCAACACTTGCGTGGGACTCATACCGGAAACGAGCGCACGCAAGGTCCGTCACGCTGAAAAAAATTCATATGTATCAAGGTGTGCGGGTGCCGAAAGCCACGTGTGTTTCCTTGATAAATCCCAATCAGCTTGGAATTGAGCGCAGATTTCAGAGTGACCGGTGTCCAGTGGCGTCAGTGCAAAACGAAAACGCTTAGAGTTGGATAAAGTTTGCGAGAGGGTGAACGCGGTGGGTTCCGAGACACGCACCCCCGCGTAGATTAAAAAAAGTGGTCGGACCTCAAGGTGGAGGTCAAGCGGCGTACAGCTGCCCTCCGGAGGAGTACCAGCCAGACAGGTGGGGGTCCGGGGGAGGAAACCCTCACGCCGTTTGAGCAGCGGGTGGTGGCGATTATGGGGGGCGCCTCTGTGGGAGGGATTGTCGCCGCTACCCGCGGCGACTCAGACAGCCTGCCGGAGGGTAAGTGGCGTGTCACACAAATGTCCACATGCTTTGCCATAGCTGTAAACGCAACAGATACACAGAAGCAGGAATTGAAATGAACCAATACTTTCATTGTGTAACAGAAATCAATGTGTCGGCCGTGTCGCCGGCTTGCGGAACCCCGCCGGCAGCCCGTCTGCCGGCTCGGAGTTGTCAGCCAGGACCAGCGGCATTGGGGCCACCCCTGCCCTGGCCCCAGCACCAGCACCAACAACAGCGCACCGCCAAGCGGTGGAGTGTCCGCTGGACCACCCGGACGCAGTGGAAGGGTCCTCACGGAGGCGGTCCTGCAATCGCAGGAAGAAATCATCAGGGGGATCGCAGGGATCAACGAGCAGCTGGACCGGCTCGTAAATGTCCTCGAGCGTCTGGTGGAGAAAATAAATTAATTTGGCTCATTGAACTGTGTATTCACTTCTTACCCATTCACATTGTGGTGATGAGATTCTCCCGCGCAAGGACGGCGGCCCAGCAGGGATCAGCTCGCATCCCTCCGTCTGCTGCTGGTTCGTCATGTGGGGCGACGTGCTGTTCGGCCACGGGGATGTGGTGCAGGTCCACTGCGATGTGTGAACGCTTGTCACATAGTGAGTCACCAAACACCACCACACAGCGTCGCCAAAGGGCCGTCAACGCAAGTATCGGCTCAACGCCAACTTCTACACCACCTCCTCACTTTGCGTGGATTTGCGCTGGAACCGACGCTCTTGTCGCGATGATAAATCTGGACGTTTGCGCCGATCTTGGCGACTGCAAGGTTTTCTGGTGCCGCCAGCGTTGATACATGAGGCTCCTGGTGTTCTTACCAATGCCCATCTGTGCCTCTGTCATGTGAGGCAATGGACATGATATGTATATGTTTATATATACACTCACCGGCCACTTTATTAGGTACACCTGTCCAACTGCTCGTTAACACTTAATTTCTAATCAGCCAATCACATGGCGGCAACTTAGTGCATTTAGGCATGTAGACATGGTCAAGACAATCTCCTGCAGTTCAAACCGAGCATCAGTATGGGGAAGAAAGGTGATTTGAGTGACTTTGAACGTGGCATGGTTGTTGGTGCCAGTAGGGCTGGTCTGAGTATTTCAGAAACTGCTGATCTACTGGGATTTTCACGCACAACCATCTCTAGGGTTTACAGAGAATGGTCCGAAAAAGAAAAAATATCCAGTGAGCGGCAGTTCTGTGAGCGGAAATGCCTTGTTGATGCCAGAGGTCAGAGGAGAATGGCCAGACTGGTTCGAGCTGATAGAAAGGCAACAGTGACTCAAATAACCACCCGTTACAACCAAGGTAGGCAGAAGAGCATCTCTGAACGCACAGTACGTCGAATTTTGAGGCAGATGGGCTACAGCAGCAGAAGACCACACCGGGTGCCACTCCTTTCAGCTAAGAACAGGAAACTGAGGCTACAATTTGCACAAGCTCATTGAAATTGGACAATAAAAGATTGGAAAAACGTTGCCTGGTCTGATGAGTCTCGATTTCTGCTGCGACATTCGGATGGTAGGGTCAGAATTTGGCGTCAACAACATGAAAGCATGGATCCATCCTGCCTTGTATCAACGGTTCAGGCTGGTGGTGGTGGTGTCATGGTGTGGGGAATATTTTCTTGGCACTCCTTGGGCCCCTTGGTACTAATTGAGCATCGTTGCAACGCCACAGCCTACCTGAGTATTGTTGCTGACCATGTCCATCCCTTTATGACCACAATGTACCCAACTTCTGATGGCTACTTTCAGCAGGATAATGCGCCATGTCATAAAGCTGGAATCATCTCAGACTGGTTTCTTGAACATGACAATGAGTTCACTGTACTCAAATGGCCTCCACAGTCACCAGATCTCAATCCAATAGAGCATCTTTGGGATGTGGTGGAACGGGAGATTCGCATCATGGATGTGCAGCCGACAAATCTGCGGCAACTGTGTGATGCCATCATGTCAATATGGACCAAGCTCTCTGAGGAATGCTTCCAGCACCTTGTTGAATCTATGCCACGAAGAATTGAGGCAGTTCTGAAGGCAAAAGGGGGTCCAACCCGTTACTAGCATGGTGTACCTAATAAAGTGGCCGGTGAGTGTATATACATATCCTTTTTTTAGTTTTATCTATTTTGGGATTTATTTACTCCATGATCAGATGTTGCTTTCATGGAAATGCACCATTTTACTCCATTTACCTTTAATATACATTGATGTTAACAGACCATTGCTATATGTCAGCAAAAGATAAGTGCTTAGTTTTAGGGTTGAAAACATTTGCAAGAGTCACAACTTCAGTGCAAAAGCAAAAAACAAATCACAGTTGGATTATTCACTTCAACTTTTTGGCTTTTGAGAGTCTGCATACAAAAATCCTAATAAATCTCAACTGCATTCAAACTACCGCAAAGATGGCTAGAAAGAAGCAACTGAGTAAAGAAACAAAAGTATATATTTGTACATTGAGGAAAGAAGGATACACAGAAAGAGAAATTGCAAAACGCTTAAAGGTGTTTAACAAAGGAGTCCACTACACTCTGAAGAGACTAGAGAAACTTGGAAGTTATGATGATAGAAAAAGACCTGGACGAAAGAGAGTTACTACAAAAGCAGAGGATAAACATAGCATTGTCACCAATAAGAGAGATCAGCAAAGACAGCACCAAAAATAAGGGAGGAAATCAATATGATAAGGTCGAAACCCATATCTCTGACAACTGTGAAATGACGTTTGAGAAAGGCTGGTCTGAAGGGTTATATATCTGCAAAAAAACACTACTTCATCCACAGAACAAGAAAAAGAGATATGAGTGGGCAAAAACTTGCAAAAATTGGACTTACGATGACTAGAAACATGTTTGCACTGTTTGGTTCAAAACTCAGAGTCTATATCCGCAGACAAACTGGTGAACGTTTGAAAGCACCATGTGTTACACCCACAATTCAGCATGGAGGTGGTAGTTCCATGGTATGGGGATGTTTTGCAGATGATGGAGTAGGAGATTTGTTTGAAGTAAAGGGTATCATGAAGAAGGAACAGTACCACTCCATCCTCCAGCACCATGCTATTCCATCTGGACTCAGACTTGTGGCTCATAAGTTTGTTTTGCAGCAAGACACTGACCCTAAGCACTCTGCCAAGCTCTGTCAGGGTTACCTAGACAAAAAAGAAGCAGAAGACGTTCTTCAAAAGATGGTTTGGCCCCCTCAGTCTCCAGACCTTTCTCAATTGAGCTTGTGTGGGATGAATTGGATCGATCTGTCAGAAAAATGCGTCCCACGAATCAGCAGTCTTTTTTTAATGAACTTAAGAAAGTTTGGAATGCAATCCCTGGAACATAACTTAAAAAACTTGTGCCTGGTATATGCCAAGCTGTTGTTAAAGCCAGAGGAGGTTACTTTAAAGAAAGCAAAGTCTAAGCAACAATAACACAAATACCTAATAATTATAGTCAAAATGTCCCCTGATAAGTCTTTACACAATAGTCATGTTTATTGTGATGCAAATTATATATATGAAACTATGATATTTTTTTTGTAGAAAATAAATAAAACTCACAAAGCAAGCTCAGTGACAGACAGGTACTTCTGAAGGTGCCTAATCAAAAAACAAAACTATATTAGACTAAATTATGAAAAGGCTGATTTCCGGTCCTGGTTGTCTGCAGCGGTTTGAGATCAAGTGGTGAAGAAGTGACCGATAAACACATTTCTGTCCCAGTCTGTCCTAAATGTGCAGAAACTGGAGGTGTTTGGCCATGTTTAATTTGTCTGAAATCTTCTGACAGAAATAATTAGACGTGGATTAAACATTCAGCTCACCTACATGTGTTCAAACTTCTCTAGTAAAGTTATAATCACAGAAAGCTGCACAGATGAAGCCTCCTGAAGGTAAAGTCTCTTTAAGCACTCAAAATAATAACTTAATTCGTTGTCATTGGAGTTACTGCAAACAAGACCATGTTCAAAAAGCTGCTGCACACACCAAGGGCTCTATTTTCGTGTACACTGTTGAGGCAGCGGAGGTTGGCGGACCCTGCGCAGTTGTATTTTCGTCTGGTGGAGCCCGGCGTACAGCCACGCCCAAGCTGGGCGTGGTGGCGTGGCAGGGGGAGGTGTCGACAGAATCAGCGGGCGCAATGACATTTTCGTGCTCGCCACTGGTGTGTAAAGTGCGCTGAAAGCTCACCGATTCAAACCTGGTCAGCTTTCAGCGCAGGCAGAGCGCAGCTGGTCTAGTGGTATTTTGGTGGACCGGCGGCGTATCGGCATACGTCACCGATGCCTCACCTGCAGGTTTCCACAGTGTCGGGCACATTTCAGTGCAATAAATAATAAACAACAACTATTAATCTGAGTCAGCACATACATTTAGATCTATATAGATATATTCTGATCTATATCTGATCTGATGAGCGCGTTTGGCACGCGTTTGGACACACAACCTGACCGAATCAACACAGCTGAAACCCCATTAAATTAAATTAAATATCTAGTAAATAGACACACATGATGAAGTTAGCAAGAAATGTGATTCGTCTCCCTCCTTTTCTTTCTTCCTCTTCCTCTTATTTCTCGTGCAGCTCGAGCTGGACATGTCTCCGTGTCCTCTCCCCGTCCTGCTGCAGCTGCTGCTGAACAGATGATTTGATTCAGTGACCAGATGAGTTATTTACTTTTAGCCTACATACAAATATTATAATATTCAGTTTTGTGAGCCAAATTTATTTTATATGCTAACATCTCTGACAGAAAGAGCCAGGCCACAGTGCGCGATGTGTCATTTACGCACAGATGGTTCCGATTTTAATGCCATTTTTGGAATTTATGTTGTGATCTGTGCGCACAACCCACCTTTGTCACATGAGGTTTGAATATGTGCAACTTTATGTGAGTGTCCGTATTTGTGGAAAGGGATGTTTGTCTTGCTAGTGGGTCCAAACTTACACACACCAAATCCATCTGTGCTCATTTGAGAGAGTGTGGAGGACGCCCTCTGCAGCGACACTTGTTGAGGAGCTGCCTTCTGTCGCCAACGTGTGACATTGCTGTCTTCAGCCATCTCTCAATCTCTTTGACTACTTCACGAAGATAGTAATACGCCTCACCGGTGGCGGATTCAAAGGAGAGGAGCTGATTTTATTGGTCAATACAGGACTCGGCTGTGTTAAAACACTCCATGCCCTCTCTCCTCCCTCGCTACGACTTACGCCACTGGGAGGAGCTGAGTAAGGGAGGGGGGATACTTACGCCAGGCTGCGCCGCTCACCAAAATACCAAATTGTGCTTGGGAACGCCTTGTCGGCGCGGCGGACCTAACTTACACCACGTCACGTCTCCGACAAGGCACGAAAATAGAGCCCCAAGACCCAGTTTGACCTTCAAACAGGTTTTCAGATAATACCGTTTTCTCCTCACTGAGGTTGTAGAGGACCTCCTACACCTGGGTATTATAGTGGATTACAGTAACCACGTCAGACCCGGTTCAGCCCACTTGCTTACACAACAGTTGTTCAGCTCATTAAGCGCTTAAGTTGCTGTCCCAGCCATAATTTCATCTGCAACTTGTTAGGAAGCTTTTAGGGCTGAAGACTCAGGAGAAGGATTTCCTCTCTGAGCTCCATGATACCATTACACAGACTAATTGGGCGATATGAGGAAAGAGGGTGATGACGTCTGCTCCTAAATCTGCTGAGTTTTGACCACCAGATCCGCCATCTAACCGTCACAGGAGAAACAGAGAGTGAGAGAGAGAGAGAGAGAGAGAGAGAGACAGAGAGAGAGAGACAGAGAGAGAGAGGAAAGCTTTATGAATAAGTGGACTGTGTTTTAATCAGACTTTACTGTCACAGATTGAGTTTATGTGTTTTCTCTTTGAGGTCCTTTCCTTCTACTCTCTACTCTCGGTTCATACTAAATGATCTTCCTCTCTTTGCCCTGCAGCAAACACAGGTCTGATTTCCTTCAGTGAAAAGTCAGAAAATGACGCTCAAACGGCACGGATAGATCTGTTTGTCTGACGCTGCTCTGTTTCTGGGGCGGAGAGTTTCTCCATCAAACAGTATCCTCTAAAAGCCTGATTGAAACTGAAGACAAATAGCAAAGACAGGTTCGCTGTTTTCGTTCCCAAATAAAGCGTCTGTTTCAAAATCTGATCTAGTTTAACACAAACTCTCTGAGAGAGAAAATCTGACAAAAGAAGACAGAGGGAATTTTTTTTTATACCTGTCAGCTTTCACAGAGCCGAGAGTGGTTTTAGAGAATACACTGACAGACACTTTTCTGCAGATCTTTGCAGATCCACAGTCACAGGGATCTGAGCCAAAACCACCTGAACAAGGTTTTTATGATAACAGAGACCAGTCAGAGAAACCCCTAAACTTCTGACCATCACTGTGCCAGCTTTCCTGCTCAGATTTGAAGGTTCTGATTCTAATCCTAGCTGCTTCACACTCAGTGAGAGCTGAAGGTCACGATCCAATAAAGCCTATGGGACCACGTCAGCTGCAAAAAGCAGTGACCAATTCTGAGACCACCAAACTAGACCCCTCAACGTTCTGGCTGCGACTAGAAATCCTGTCCCTAAAGGTTCTGAACTGGATCAGTGACAAAGTGCAGCCCTGAAAGAGTCCAAAGCTAACTGGAAACGAGTCAGACTTCCTACCTTAGCTCTGGCACCGACCACTCTAACAGACTCTATCAAAAATAAACTTAAAACACAGAAAGCGTCTGAGTGTTCGGAGAAAGTGCTGAATTTAAAGGATGTAGGTTCACAGATGGTGCTGGTCCTCTAAATTTAAATAAAAAACCTTTTTCATCATCTGGTTCAGGCAGTTTTTGGAAAAACGTCCTTTTACATAAAATTAACAGGAGGGAAACGAGGCTGGGACTGACACTGGACTCCATCAATCTCCTGTAAGAAGGAGGTTTGTTTTGTAGCCTGCAGCTGTTTCTGTTGAGCCTCGTCTGTCTCTGCTGCAAACCTCCACCTGTGTGAAAACAGATCAGAGAAATGGGTCCGAATATTTCTGTATATCTGTCAGGAGAAAGCACACCTCCTGCTGTCCTCAGACTCTTGTAAATGACTCTCTCCTGCAGGAGGCAGCAGGTGGGACAGGTGTCGGTGGAATTCCTGAGAGATGTTGAGGAGAGAGCAGAGTGTTTAACCATCTACACGGACATCTGTGGGTGTCAGCCGGATGTTGAGCTCCTGCTGATCCACATGGTTATTAAATTATCAGATTTTCTTCTGTGGAAATGCTGTGAAACAAAGACTGTATCCATACAGACAAGCGTTGAAGAACTATTTGTAGGTTGACAGGGTATCCAGAGGAACTTCTGTCAGCATTTTCTTGAAGACTCCAAAAACAGGCAACTGGACTGTGTAGAATTGAGAAAGTAGAGTTCTCAACTCTACACAGTCCAGTTGCCTGTTTTTGGAGTCTTCAAGAAAACCATGACCTGGATGAATGAGAATCTACATGGACATTCTGTCAGCATGTGATAAACTGTAATGGCATCCAGAAAAAACAATTTCATTTTTAACCCATTATTTACTGTTCACATTTAAACTGAAATGACATTCAGAGGACCCTGTTTCACTTTTGATAGACCAGAGGGGCTTTTACAGTGACCTTCACCGGGCTTTGTGTTCTTTAAGGTTATCCAGAAGAGTGTTTCTTTATAAGATAAATTAGAGAGGTATGGAAAAAGCTATTTAAAAAAAAAAAGATATACTGTGAAGTTATCCAGAAAACACTCCAAAGGTATATATGCAGTTCAATACTGGAAGGACATCTTAAACCTTTTTTCAGCATTCAACAAACTAGATGTACACTCATGATTTAACTTTCATGGCATCGTTAGCTATTTCCTGTTTTATTTTGATAACTCATTTCAGAATTTCCACTTCCTGCACTCATGTTTTTCTCCGGCTTGTTTAATAGTCTGCAGCTACTCCTCATCATCTCTCCCCTTACTTAAGGATCAGTGTCCTTCTGGTCTCCTCCTCATAGTATCTCTCTTCACTGTAGGATCAGTCTGAGCCCTCCTGGTCTCGATCAGAACTCCTCATCTCCGTTAACAGTCTGTCTTGTCTTCAGCTGTTCTTGGACTGAGATCTTTACCTGATCCTTGTCCGAATTATCTGCCTGCAGGTCAAACTGATCACTCTAACCCTACTGTGAGTGTTGGCATTAAAGTCCTCTCTCCAGTAGTTTGGGGTCACTGCAAAGGTAAGCAAATTTTTGGACTTAGTATAATGGAAAGACATCCAGAGAGCACTTTTTTACATTTGACATAGAGGAAGACATCCAGAGGGTCTTTCTCAAGACATAAATATTAAAGGGGTATTCTGAGTGCCCCATATTAAAGGGGCACCTTGAGGACAGATTTACCGCTTCATTTATACCTGAGGGGCAGGTGTATGGAGGGTAAAACCTCCTGGTCTACCTCTGAAACCTGCTGGTGTTGTCTCTCAGCAGGACACGGTAATCCAGACTTCTGTGAGGGAATCCTTTTCAGTGAATGGAGCTCCCCCTGCTCTGTCTGCGCAGATCTCCTGCAGGTACTTGGTAATGCAGATGGAGCTCCTGCAGACTCCCCCACCTCCTCCCTCAGTGGTTTGCTCCAGTCTCTCTCTGCTCCTCACCCTTGCCGCCTCTCGGAGTGCTGCTCAGACGGTGCTCCAGCTGTAAGCGAGCAAACACTGAGCCTCTCCTCTCCTTCCTCTCCTCCGGCTGCAGCCTCAGAGTGTTTTTTACCTCCTCCTTTTGGTAGGTCACTCCTCTCTTTCTGTCTTTATGTCTTTCTTGCAGCTTTGCTTTCAGACTCTTATTTTTGAGGTCTCGCTCTGATTGGCTGGTTGGATTTCTCTCTTGTCTATGTTATCCTGTGAGTCTTTACTGGAGCTTGTTGCAGGAAGGAAATCTGCACCTTCTACCTTTTTCTCTTCCTTATTTTTCTGTTCATTTTCTTCTTCTCTTCTGAAGCAAACATGTCTTTTCTGTCTCTGATTTTAAGTGATTCGTTTTGATTTTATTCTTCAGTTTAGCTCTCTCTTTCACCTTATTTTCTTACTTTTTGGTTTTACAGTCCAGGTGGGATTATAATTTCTCTTAAACCTGGTGTTGTGCAGAAGGCAGCATGGATGAGGATGGTGATGATGTTGGCGTGCAGGTGTTGCACGCTCCTCCCTGGACCGCTCCTGTTGGTCTGGACTGTGCAACTGTGATCTGAGCCGTAAATCATGGTCAGTGTGTGGATGTGTGTTTACAACCACACGTCCATGCCCGGATCCAGCCTTCAGTCTGAGTAACTGTCAGTTGACTCAGGTCCGGGTTGTGACTTTGCTCTGCACAGCTGAGCCTCAATGCACGCTGGGAATATTACCGTGACATGACTTCCACTTGTCAGGTAACAGTCTGAACTTTTCTGTGACAATTTCTTTTGACAGGTGGTTACCAGAGCTGAGAGTATGACTGTTTGGCTCAGTTTAAAACTGAGGATGCAGCATCTATGATTTCCAGTTCTTCATTGAAAGGACAACTTGACTTACTTAAGACGTTTCGCTTAAGGCAAAGGCAAAACAAATGAAACCTAAAGCGGAACGTCTCGAGTAAGTTTAATTGTCCTTTCCATGCAGTAATTCCCTGTCTGTTTTTAATACCCTGAAGATCACGGCCATCCAGACTTGGTTTTGATCATCGTGGCTGGCACTGGATCACAAAGATGTAGACTTACTTATGAAGTTTAGTTTTAGATGGTAAAGAGCAAACTGCCTGTGAGGAAGATTTAATGTTTATCTCTGCGCATGAACGCCACAAAACTAACGTGCTCTCTGTGGAGCATGTTGGACCTGCAGACTGGACTGTGATGGTCAGGAGTCTGCAGGATCAGATCACTGAGGGTCTTCTCACCAATCCTTTTCAAATCACTCAGGACTCTTTTCTGTGTTTTCATGATCAGTCTGTCTGCTGCAGAAGAGAGGAGCTGTTTCATCATTCAGGAGGAGGCAGGTGTGTTTATCTGTGTGAATCTGAAAAGCAGAGGGACAGACTGAGAAGCAGCCTGGATATATGTGGCACAGATGTAAAATCACTGGTAGTTTCTTTAACGGGGCGTTCACACCAAGCACCGGTGAAATCATTTGCACAAATTAATAACATGTAAAGTCAATGCAAAGACACGATCAGACGCTCGTACTAATCTGGTGGCGCAAATCACGCAAATTGAGCGGACACAAGTTGAACGAATTCACGCAAATGACACAAATTGGCATTATTTGTGAGAATGACACAAATTCGCAAGAGTTAAAAATATCTTAATTTTAGCAAATATAATATTTCAGCGTCTCGTTAACAATCAGCATGAAGACTCATGACTGTTGTTTGAAAACGGACCAGAGGATGTTGACTGGTGTGAAAATATACACAAATCCATTTACTCTCAGTAGCCAGACAATCTGTGGCTGGGATAGAGCGCCTGTAATTGGTATCCTGGAAGGATATCGTGGCAGGGACCCTCTGTTGACACGCAAATCGCATAAATGAACTACATTATTCTCATGAATAGAGCATATCATTCAAGCAAATGAAGTGAGTAGATGATTTTATTCGCTCTTGGTGTGAACGCTGCATAATAATCTTGGTTTCAGTTTTAAAGGGGCCATGGCATGAAAAACTGACTTTGTTAACGGGAGGGGGCTGCATATCAGGGATAAAAAAACGCTACAATCCCCCCAAGTTTGAAAAAAATCCATCCAGTCGTTTTTTAGTTATCTCCGTATTTAGGAACTGTGTGCTCAGAGCCGGCCGTTCTGAAAACTCCACTGACATGATGTCATGTCAGTGCTGGCGGGTTGATGGTACTGCCCATGGAGCCGCCCACTGCCCTGCCCAAAAAATGATCAAAACAGCGCCATTATTCCCAGCTGCTTGCTCGCATTGCTCCGGTTAGAACCATGGCAAAAGTACGATCTGAAAAAAGAGGCAGCTTTTGCTCTGTTGTTGGCTGCACAAACGAGCACAAGACTCTTTTGAAAACTCCCTCGTCTGAGGATTTTAGGACTCAATGGGTGGATTTTATTTATAATATCTGTACGTATGTGCGCACCATTTCACTTCGGAGTATTTTAGCAACGAGGGGCAGTTCAACGTTGGATTTGCTAGATGTCTGAAGATAAAGAATGGATCCGTACCAACTATCCATGATCCTACTACAAATGTGGCATCTGTAAGTGTGAACGTTTTATTTTGACTTACTGTTTAGCCCAAATTCCCCCCGGTGCCTCAGCACGGCCATCACGCTTTGATAAACACACCGGATCCACGCTGGTTTACCGGATCATCATGTATTTTAGCCGCTCACTTCTTCCCCGACAACTCCACCGGAGGGGGACAAAATCTCCCTCCGGAGCAGCATGTAGCTTTAGCATTTACCCGTGCAGTGACGCGCTTCTTTTGGCTCAAATACGGGACGTCCCGGCTAATGCTGGACGGTCGGCCATCCTATTAATTAGCAAAGGCTTCAGAGAAGTTTTAGAGCACCAAAATCTTACACTGTAGCAGAGCTCTGGTTGTAATTTTTTCTACATTCATATCTTCCTCCTTAAGCGTGACCCTCCTGGCGGCTTTGAATAATACATAGGATGTGTCGACTATTTCGCTTCAAGTCGCGTTTGGTCTGAACGCGGCTGAGAGTTTCTTTCGGAGCCTCTCCCTCTGGGTCAGACTCTGGCTCAAACTGGTAGGGTTGTACGAGCGATCTTCTTGCAGCCATGACCGAGCCAGTGTAATCATTAGCACATGGCTATCGGAGCACAGCCACAGCCCCTTCCAGAGAGATGGGTGTAAAGTGGACGTGGCCTAGGTGCAGCTCATTTCATTAAAGAGACATGGCCCAAAACAGAGGATTTTGAGTGGAGCTGTTTTTAGCTGATAAAAAGAGCACTAAGATAATTGATCCAAATCGAATTTTGACCGAAGGACGTCACAGACATGCTTTTAACACACCAGGGGACTATTTTAAGTTGTGTGAAATTGGCATGCCATGGGACCTTTAATAGAGATAATTGTGAATAGGATTTTTGCCATAATCTGGTACTGGTCCTCTTTAGGCCCTGGTTTGAGCTGGAACACAGTGATTTAATATCCTTATACATTGCTGTGAAAGATCGTCTGACAGTGAAGTTGGATGTTGAGCAGGACAAAAGCAGTGATTGGTTGTTTCTGGATGGTGCCACTCTTTCCTGGGGAGCCTGAAATGAGTGAGTGGGCTGCGTTTTTCACACGGTGCCCGCTTGTCTTTGAAAAGTAAGGAAAGCAGCGATGAAAGGCTCTCACCTGACAGCAGAGATAATGTAACACTTGATGGCGGCGCGGCAGAGCCTCACAGCTGAACAGATACAATGGAGAGTGTCAAAGAGAGGAAGAGTCTTGATGTGTTCAGAGGCTGTATCCACAGAAAAGAGAGGAATGGAAACACAGATGAATTAATAATGACTCAGATTTAAACTCCCGAGTGTTAATAATTCAGCTCCTATGCTGATAATGAATAGATGCTGCTGCTCTTTGACTCTGTGTGTAGAAACTTGTCAGTGTTTGTGTCCTGCAGGACTGTGTGTGATGGAGTTTGGCTGTGGGCGCAGAGGGAGAAGAAATGTAGCCTGAAGCTGCAGAAATCAGATTTTTATGAGATTTTCTGAGCCTTTTAAATATTTCATCATCTCTGAATTTGATGTTTGCTGCATGCATTCATGCTGCGAAAAATCACAGATTTTATCCACGGAAATATTAACAAGTGAGAGAAAATTCAGGAGCATGGTGTTTTTCAGTTTTTAAAGATCCAGGTGGAGGTGACGCTTTAGTGCCCAAGGTGAGACCAGGAGTTTGGCTTTAACACAGACCTTACAGCAGGATTATAACTGTAATTCCCACTGAAGGAGGATCTTATTATTCAAAAATTACACAAATAGCTTTAAGTCCTGTTCCTGCAGTTTTTGTTTGTTTTTGACACATACCTGTTGGTTAATGTCAGTAAGTGGTGTTTTTTCGTCAGAATGGTCTGAGGGTCTCCTTCATCTCATCTATCACTGTTTGTGGTCTGTTTGCATGATGGAGAGCTTGCTGAGGGTCTCACTCTGGGGTATTTGGCCTGAGCAGGGTTGGAGTAAAGTGTTATCATCTATATAAAAAAGGTAAACGCACAAGCAGAGGTATGTATACAGCGGACATTGTACCGTCTCACTCATGTTCTCTCTAAATATCAGGCATCAGACTTCAGGATTTTAGGTGCAGACCATAGACTGTATATAAGATGGACACCGTGGTTCCGCCTTCCGCCTGTATACGGATTTGAAGCCAAACGGCTCTCGGTAATTCCGGGTTTTTCTCTGCTTCCTTGAAACCAGAGCTGTGCAGTAGCATTGTGCGCATTCGGCCCCGCAGTCGCCAAGAGTCCCTGTGATGACGCTCGGGTCAAACAGCGTATTCCCCCGGAAGAGCTACGGAATCCCTGAACACCCATAGGCTGTACCAGGTATCAATCATAGAAAACATGAACCCCCTAATAACTTTTAAAAACGGAGCTGTACAGAAAAAAAAGGACTTGGGCACAAACCAGTCTTACTGTGACTATATGTCAACATCACAACCAGGGGGGAGAAAAAATTATGTTCTGTGTAATAAATTTCTAAAGTTTGTCCACAGTCTCATAAGCTTTGCTGGCGGAGGCGGGATTTATGACCTGTGCTGCAGCCCACCATCAGAGGGTGCTGTTCTCGGAGTGGCTTCACCCAGCGAGGAGGCAGACTCTGTCCATCTTTTATACAGTCTATGGTGCAGACGCGTCGTTATTCCACGATACAACAACACACTACACCTCTCTTTAATATCAACACACCTGTGTGCATGAAAATGAAGAGTGCATCAAGTGGAACATTGATTTTTAGTCCTGCATGCTGTATCTGCACCTCAAAGGAAGCAACAAATCCACCTGCAAAGCATGATTTTACTCACTCATGATCTGTCGGGGTTAGATCGACAGACTGGGGTTTGGAGGGTGTCTCTCTGTAGAGTCTGCAAACCAACTTTTAAACTACTTGAGTTCATTTCTGAGCTTGAGATCATTGACCTTCAGTATTTTAAACTTTTCAGCAGAATATTGTTCCTCTGCTGAAGATGTTCCTCTGTGACCTGAATGTCCTGCATGTCCTCTTTGGTTCTCAGCAGCCTGAGGACAGAGCCAGTTCTGGTCCTGCAGATTCCTCTCTCTCTTTGCAGAGCTGGTTCTGTCGCTCAATGTTTTTCTCTGGAGGGGTCCAGTAATAGAAACGTGGAGTCTTAAACTGGCATTGCTTTTCTAAGTGAGGGATTTGACACTCTTTCTTTTTCTTTGCAGTCATTTCCTCCTGCAGCTACAGTACAGGATGAATAATGAAGGGAACAGCAGGTGGTCTCTATGAAGACCAAGAAAGGAAGCACTCTGCTGTTTGCATGTGCAACTGTTTGAAAACAAAAAAGGAAATGTATTATACATGCATCAAATTTGAGAAATGTTTGTGCTAAAGTCTCTTTAAAGAGATTAAAATGTTAATCCGAAAGCAAATGTAAATACAGTAATGCAATGCTAATGTATGCATACTCATGCAGTTAATGTTTACAGCCCATCAGAGGGGCTTAAGACTGCAGGAGGATTTGTTACAGCTGCAACAAAGACAGGAGCTTTAGTTTTCTTCAAAATGAGTTTGACTCCTCTGATGAACGGTTTCAAATCTGATGTCCCAGGAAGTGGTTCAGTGTTCGACCCACCAAACAGAGCGGGTACATAGGAACTTCATTTTTGCTGGTTCTGATATGACCAGTCTCAGTGACTGTCACTGATACCGGCTCTGATCTGGACCTCGGGGTCTTTGCTGTGTCAGGTTTTACCAGGCGACTTCAGGACTAATCTGTTTGAGGGACTTTTAAAGAGGAACATTTCACCCCGGAGACTTATTTGTGTTTGTGACTGCCACAAACCTTCAGGTGAAATCAGCCTACAGTTACTTAAACATCATCACTTCTGCAACAGGACCAAAAAAGGAGGATGTAGATGGGGACGGGATGTGTGTGGTCTTTCTTTCAGTTTCTTGAGCTTCTTATGGAGTCACTTTTCCGTGTGCTGGACACACAGCATCTTATGTTTGCAGGAAACACTTTAAAATTGTTGATATGAGGCTTTGTCGAGACAAAACTGTGTTGCATCTCCTCCAGAACTCAAAACAGCCTCGACCTTAACAATATCACAGTTTTTGCTTTCACACTTTCCTGTCGATCAAACACTGATGACTATAGTCTATCAGGCTTTGATTGAACCAGTCTGGTCGTTTCCGTGCTGACCCGTTTGCACTGTCAATTTCAGCGTAGGGCTACACGATCGGATTTTTTGATTATGTCGATGTTAAAAAAAAATAAATTGTCAAATTGATTTTTGACAATTCCTCTCTATCATGTCTCGCACCTCCAGGCCACTGTTGGCTCCTCCTTCCTGTGGGAGTGCTCCCCATATCCCACACATACCAGTGTAAACAAACACGGCGTTTGCAAAAGAAGGCCATAATTTTGTGGCTAAATAGGACAAGAGCAAGTCAGTCTTGTGGAATTGGTACGGCTTTGCAGTTTTGGACGAAACCACTCGCAAAGTCTGTCTGAAGGCAGTATCAAACCGTCCACACGGAAACAAATTCAAGAGTAAATACAAAAGATTTTAGTTGTATCTGCGTTTCATCTGCATCTCTCTGAAAACAATCATGTGAAACACAGCGTAACTCTTTATGGCTCCAGCGCGTGACAGGCAAAAACAATCTCTGTACACGTTCCGTACTGTCTTTTGTGCATTTCCTGGGCAGCGTTACAGCGCCAATTACTGGTTTAGCATATGCACTACATTGCTTTCAGTGGTTTTTCTGTTGAAAGATGATAAAAAACTTT
Source organism: Xyrichtys novacula (assembly GCA_962446985.1). NCBI lineage: Eukaryota > Metazoa > Chordata > Actinopteri > Labriformes > Labridae > Xyrichtys > Xyrichtys novacula. The sequence continues at coordinate 15,417,536 of OY660865.1, forward strand.
TTATTATTACAGTGAACTTTGGTGAAGTTGTCACTGGATAAAAAAAAATTGAATTCAAAAATTTAGTTTTCAGAGAAAAAAAAAAGTGTATGGATGGTATACTTTCTTTTGCTCTTTTATGCTGATGTGGACCTAAAGAATGAAGCAAACTAATGCATGATACTCCCGGAATGTCAGGGTTAGCTGGAGGTAAATTAAAGAATGAAAAAAACAAAGCTGTAACTGGTGGACAGTCTGAGTTCCCTGTTTTGAATGAATCCTTGTTGAGTCTCAGTGACTGCTGATTTCTGAGTCTGTTTTGAGTCCACAGCTCTCTCTCTCTTTTTTTTTTTTTTTTAGATATAAAGCCCAAACGGAGATAGGATTGGCCCACGCTCCATGCATGTAAAGATGATCCTGTCAAAAGGGAGAGATGATATTCCTGGGATTTTAATTTTCCACTCCCCTGGTGTAAAAATGAGGTTCTTGCACTTTATGAAGACGAGGCTCTCTGATTCATTTCTGGAAACAAATTACAGCCATTTCACCATGTACTGTCACAGCATTTTACTAAAAGGATCTATAAAGCTGCTTCCCCTGGACTCATTAAACTGGAAGCTCTGATTGCTGCAGGATCACCCCTGTGCCAAAAACACACAAATACAGACAGTGGCTGGACTATGTAACCAGAATACATAGAAGTCATGATCTAAATCCTCAAACAGAAGCTGTAATCCGCTGTGAAAGGCCAGATTTCTGTGTGAATCACAAATACTGGACTCAGACAGTCCACAGTTTTCTCCTAGGGCAGTTTGGATCCACGTTGGAGGAGTTTGTATTCAGAAACGAGAAGTCTAGAAGATATTAACAGACATGTGAGCATGCGCCCCCTCAGATTAAAAAAACAATGGATATAGTGGGGTCACAAAGTGAGATTCTGTGACCATCCTTTGGCAAGGATGTTTTGACGATTGATTTGACCTCTTTGGACCCTTTAGAAAAGATTTAGCCCCCAGGTCCCTCGCAAAATTCCCGGCATTTTTTGCTAGACAGCTAAATTCAAGATGGCGGCCGGCGCCATTAACTTTTGATCTGGATGACCTAGCATCATGTATGAAGTCACCTTTCCATACAAGTCAAGCATGAGGATTCCAGATCTGACATTGTTTTAATCATACAACTTTGTTTTGACCGCGATATTCAAGATGGCTGCCATCTAGTACTGTGATTCTCAACCTTTTCAGGACTTGACCCCCCAAAACAATCATATTTGAACTGGGTAACCCCCAATTTGTATGACTCTGTTCCACATATAGATATTGTGAAAATAGCAGATCTACAAGCCCGTAACACCTTGTATTGTGAGGCGTGTGAGCTTGTAGATTGGCCATTTTCACAATTTTTGCCTTTTTTTATTGTACATTGATGTCTGTTTTATTGTTCTTGCTTTTACTCATGTACAGCGTCTTTGCATCCTGGAAAAGCGCTTTACAAATAAAATGTATTATTATTATTATTTTATTTTATTTTTTCCTATATTATTTGACAAGTTGGCCAATGGTTTAGCATTGTTTGTTGATTTAGTAATTTAGTAGTTAGTAATTCTTTAGTAATTCTTTTGAGCCCACAGTTAGAGGAGCTACTCATTTGATCTGTAAAGACAGTGTGCATGCAGCATACATAGCTGCTTGAATATGAAGAAAATAATATACCAACAGGGACAGACAGACAGTCAAGTATTCTCCAGTGTGGTAGTCTGTGTAATGAAGCCAAAGATACCATTAAGTCAACCCAGAGATGGGAAAACATAATACACAGGGCACTGTCATGGAGTGGCCTTGACAAGTTTGGACATGTCTATACAACTGTCGATTGGGATAAAGGTCCGGTTGGAAAATGTGTCCATGAAGCATGTAGGTTGACCCTATTCAATTCTAATAAACTGGAACAAGCCAAAAAAAGACAAGAAAAAACAAGAGACTGAAGAAATCCAATCTCAGTCTTCTTTGTTGGATGACTGTTCCACAGCTGCAGATCCACCTGCCAAACGACTGCGATCAAGTCTTGGGCAGATACATGATAAAACAAAATGTGTGTGGTGTTGTAAGCCTGAGTCACCAAAGCACCCAGAAACAAAGCTGATGCTGATTTCATATGATCATGCATGGGCAGCTTTCAAAAGCCATACAGTTGCCCTGGACGATCAGACAATGCAGGACAGAACCAATTGCCTGATCGATTCTGCAGCTGATCATCCCTATGCACTTGAGATCAGATATCACTACACATGTTGGATGAAATATGTAACAAAATACAAGAAAATGACTGACGATGACAAACTCCCACATATGCACAATGTCACTCTACGTGAGGCACAGACTATGTTCTTTAATCACATAAGAAAAGTTATTTTTGAGGAACATGAGCCAAGGTCACTGCAGAGCCTCCTCCTAGACTACAACTCTATGATCTCTCGGTAAGGCTTCCCAACATTCACGGTTAAATCATCTTACATCAGAGACATCCTGACCCAGGGATTTGGAAGTAAGATTGCATTAAACTCCATCGGGGCCGGAAATGAGCAACTGGTGCACAATGTTGCTAAGCGGATCAGGGATGATCTTAAGTCCATCAGACTCATCTGATGGCCACCGAGAGTTGTAGAGCTGGAGGAGGAGGAAGAGCTCTCACCTCTACTGGTGCAGCTGCTATCTGTTTTACGGGGGAAGGAGGAGGTAGATCTGTCTCCATGCACACTTTCCCTCACCTCTCTTATCACACAGTATGCGATAAAACAACTCACCACTACTGCCATTAATGCCACCATCACCCTTCATGGTTTGACTCACAGCAAGGAGCTTGTTGACTGTTACTACAAGTTGGGCATGGGGATCAGCTACCATGAAGTGCTTCTCTTGCGTGATATATGGACCATGCATGACCTTGAACAGTGTTCTGTTCAAGTGTTCAAGTGTTCGGGGGGGGGGGGGGGGGGTACTGCTCACCGCTGTAACTGGATGTTTCTTCAGCGCCTAGATCATCTTGCAAAGAAGGAGAAAAACATCCAGGATGCACACAAGCGCACCAAAGATGCAAAGACTGTTTCACAGGCTCTGACTGAGAAGGTATCGGAGATGCAGGCAGTTACACCATATAGGACGAGCAAGCGTGGGGAACCTCCTATCCACCCCAAGCCCACTACTTTCTCATCAAGTACAGAGCCTCAGCGCAAGTGGAGCATTATTCATGCCCTTGTTCGTGCAAACGAGAATGGTGATCATCCTGATGCAGCTGAGCAGACTACAATGGGTTTCATGCCAGCTTCAATAAGGAGCAGTCAAAGAGCAAGACTTATTTTCATATGTCTTACAATCAACCGCCAAACAAGTCAGTTGTGAATGACATCATGGAAAAGCTATCTCACATCATCATCACAAAACGCATGCCCATTGCCTTTTTAGCGGGAGATCATCCTGTGTATGTCCTTGTCACTCTGCTCAAGGCTGAGAACCCAGACAAGTACTGTGACATCGTGCCCTTTCTTGGTCCTTTCCATACACAGTGTGTAATGATGAGTGCCATCTACAAGCGCTACAAGGGAGTGAGCTAGAAGATGTACTTGTAGCGGCAGGAGTTATTGCTGAGAGATCCGTTGATTCTGCTCTGAAAGGCAAGCATTATAAGAGGGGACTTCATTGCTTGAGGCTGATGTATGAGGCACTTATGAGCCAGCTGGCCAAGGAGAGACCGATACCCAACCTAACAGAGGGGACAAGAGAGAATCTTGATATTCTGAGGAATACAAGTCTGTCCCAGGAAGCCCGTGCTGCTGCTCATTCAGCCCTGGAGGATGATGCCAATCTCCAGGATCTCATCACCAAGCTTTTCTCCCATGTAGACGTGAATGACATGGCAGACTACTGGAGGGACTTCCTGTCCATGACAGATTCACTAATGCAGAATGTGCATGCAGTTCATATCTGCAACTGGGAAGAGTATGTCAGCTCTCTGCGGGCTATGCAGCCGTGGATGGTAGCATATGACAACAACAAGTATGGGAGGTGGCTGCCTGACTTCTGGGCAATGCTGACAGCTCTCCCTGATGAACAGGTTGCCTTCCTTCATTGTAACTTCACTCAGTCCATCACAGGTAACCCTTATTCCAACATGGCCTGGGACATGTGGATTGAGTGTACTATGAACAAGGGCAGCAAAATGAAGTCAGGCTGGCTCTCAATCCTCCAAAATGAAAAACTGCTGGTGCACTCCAGAAATGTCAACAATGTGACCCGCATAAGAGCGGCACACAACTCTCTTGCAACCCGAAAAAAAGCAAAGGGGAAACACACAGAAAGTGTCCCGAAGTGCATGCGAGAGGATGAGCAGTGTGTGCATAACCTAATTGCATGCATGGATGAGTTTGACTCTTTACCATTTAATCCAGCCTCACCCACACTTCGCACCCTACAGTCAGCCATGCCTGCCTCTGATGAGCTCGTTGCGGACTTTAAATCAGCCCATTCTGCAGGAGAGGAGAAGTTAAACATCTTCTTGCGGGACCGAGTATTCAGTAAGAATAAATCCCTCCATGCACCTGTGAGTTTGAGCAAACATTTGACCTTTTCCAAGCATACATGCATAGAGAAGCCCAGCGAGGAACTCAAGGCAAGAGCTGCTGAAATGGAAAGAAGCGCTCTCAAAGCGGTGATCAACCTGGTTGAGGACAGTAAACTTGTCAAGTTCCCCGAGCTGCTGGAACACTGTGTTGTTGAGGAATGTGTGGCCTTATTCAACCCTAACGGCACATACAGAAAGACACAGAAGAGCAAGCTCATCCAGAAGCTCTCCCTCCAAACGATTGCTATTAAAGAGCCCTATGTTGCTCTCATTGACATGGGCATGATCTGGAGGATGGCAACTCCATCAGCAGAGGACACGCAGACACAAGACGGCAGACCATACAAATGGTTGGACTACGTGCAAAAGGTGTCTTCCATCATCCTTGCCCGCCATCTTGGTGCTCACCGTATCATCTGTGTGAATGATCCATATGATGCAGCCTATTCCACTAAAGATGATGAGCGAGACCTGCGCATACAAGGTAAGGTGCATGTACCAAACACGTACATGAAATTGGATGACCCCCTTCCCTCTGCCAAGGCATTCAAAATGCTACTGTGTAGTGTCAGCAACAAGGGACGGCTGCAAAAATTAATATGCAGCCACCTCACCGACCTGGCACAGAATGTGAATGTTGAGATTGTCTACTCTGTTGGCCCACATTGCACCAACTTGTCAACACAACAACCGATGGAAGACTACAGCATTGAACAGTTGGAAGCTGACACCATACTCTTTACTGTTTATGCAGGTCTACGGCAGTCAGGCTATAGTGGCCCCGTTGTTATTGATGCAGCTGATACTGATGTCTATGTTGCAGCATCAGTCATCTCACAGCAGCTCCCTGGCATGCTATGCATCAAGAGGAACAAAGAGACAGTCCTCTATCGTGGCATGCTGACAGAAGAGATGGCACACTGCATTGTGCAGCTACACTGTTTTACAGGCTGTGATGCCAACTCAGGATTTTATGGCAAAGGAAAATCATCAGTCTTTGAGATGGTGGCAAAGAGCTCTTTGGCACGGCAGCAACTCTCCCGGTGTGGAGATAGCCTTGACCTTGAAGAGGAGGTAGAACAAGAGCTATTCGCATTCACTAGACAGGTGATCTACAGAGACAAGAAGAAGGTGATCTACAGAGACAAGAAGAGTAGCACCATGGCTGATGCCCGCGCCTCTAAGTGGAAAGCCATGAAGAGAAAATCGTTTATCCTTCTCCTCCAGATGCAGACAGCTTACGGCAACACTGTCTCCGTGCCAACTACTTGGCATATCTAGTGCGCTGCCCCACACTAAAGAATCACCCCTCGCCACTCGGACATGGTTGGGAATTGGTGGGTGGTCGCTGTCGTCCTGTCCGCCACACACGGCCTGCTCTCCCGACACACCTACCTGCACCAGGGCCAGTTGAAGAGGAGGAAGAAGTTGAGAGTGAGGAGGAGGAGGAGGATGTTGCTCAGAGGAGGGTGGAGTCATCTGAATCTGATGAGTCAGAAAGCAGTGACACAGAATTCTCTGATTCAGACTAAGATGTGTTTTGTGTGGTTTCGGATATGATGTTTCTGCTGTTGGTGATGATATACGCAAGGTATTATAAAGGAAGTTACGAAAGACAAAAAAATACCCAAAAAAGACAAAAACAAAAAAAAAACCTAGAGAACATCTTCTTGTTACTTAATAATCAGAAATAGCCGGACTGACTGAAAATTTATAAACTAAAGCCAAGTTTTTACTCTACTGGATCAATCAATCAATCAAACTTTATTTATATAGCACCTTTCATGCTTTTACGCTGCAACACAAGGTGCTTTACAAAAAGGTAAAAACAAACAACGGTAAAAAACACACAACAGTAAATATAAGGCAATTAAATAGGCATAAAACCCGTCCCTTCCCACCCACAGCAGCACATACAGGCATGCACAGCAGCCCCCCCCACACACACATACACGCACACATGTATCCACACACCCACACACTAACTGTCAGTAAGAACATGGCAAGGCACTGATGATCCTGGTAAGGAAAGACCACCTATGGGAGCCATCCACACTGAGAGGAGCCACAGGATGTCGGCCAGCTTGAATATTGCGGTCAAAACGAGGTCTTACAATTAAAATGATGTCAGGTTTAGAATCCATTTGCTTGACTTGTATGGAAAAGTGCCTTCATACATGATTCTAGGTCATCCAGATCAAAAGTTAATTTTTAGAGATGGCGTCGGCCGCCATCTTGAATTTGGCTGTCTAGCAAAAAATGCTGGGACTTTTGCGAGGGACCTGGGGGCTAAATCTTTTCTAAAGGGTCCAAAGAGGTCAAATCAATCGTCAAAACATCCTTGCCAAAGGATGGTCACAGAATCTCACTTTGTGACCCCACTAATATGTGGTGAAAACTGCAGTTCCTCATGTGTCCACTAGAGGCTGGAAGCACCAAAAGCCACATACACACATTTGAAAATGTCCATCTAAATAGCAGAACTAAACAGACTGATTTTAAATGAGTTCATCCAAATATGGAGATTAAATCTGAACCTGCGGCAAAAACAAACACTAATATGACCTTTCTAACTGTGACTGAACAAACCTCTTGACCCTTGAGGTTTAAAACCTCACAGGAGCTTTATAGTTGGTCTGATATAACCCTGAAAGAGTCTCTTCTTTTGGTGTTGCTGATTCATCAGCAAGTGGAAATGAGCTCAAATATTAAACATGTGGTTGGTTGATGATTTAACTTAAATTCTGATGGTGGGACTCCCTCTTCTCTTTCTTCTTCTGTATTTCTCAACCCCCCCCCCCCGTTTTCTTGTTTGTATCTCCAGCGTTTGATTTCCTGTCAACACTGCTGATGCTCCTGCTCGACTGTTTTCAGACTCTTATCGACTGACTGACTTTACTCTTCTGTTTGCCATCTGTCAACAACCCCCCCCCCCCCCCACCACCACCACCACCTTCTCTTCCTTTGCCAACATTTTCAACTAAACTCTCATTAATGCAAATAGCCTGAGCTCTCTCTCTGCTCTCACAGTGTGTGTGTGTGTGTGTGTGTGTGTGTCAGGAGTCAGGTAAAGTCCTGACATTTAGAAACTCTCTCACCTTCCTGACTCAGCAGAAACTCTGAAACAGATGCTCGTCGTCCTCCTCCGCCTCCTCCTCCTCCCCTCTTTGTCTCTCTGCTCCTCCTCCTCCTCCTCTCTTTGTCTCTCTGCACCTCCTTCTCCTCCTCTCTTTATTGCCTCTTCACCCTGTCATAAATAATTGAAGTTTATCTGAATTTATCGGCTAACCTGAAGTTCATGTTGTTGACTCAGCGACTCACTTTGTCCTCCTCTGTCTGGTTTCTTCTCACATGGGAAGATCAGTTCTGATTTTTGTACTCTTTCTTGTTTCTCCCTGTTTTCTCTTTCTTTTTTCAGTTTCTCTCTTTATATTGTTTTTATCTCTTTTTTTCCTTCAGATTCTCTTTTTTTGTTTCTCTCTTTCTTTAAATTTTCTTTTTTCTGGTTTTCTTTCTTTTTCCTTCAGTTTCTCTTTTTATTGTTTTCACTTTCTCTTTTTCTTCAGTTTCTCGCTCTCTTTCTTTAGTTTCTTTTTTAAATTGTTTTTCTGTTTTTATTGATTTCTCTCTTTTTTCAGTTTCTCTTTTATTGCTTTTTTCTTTAATTTCTTTTTTCCTTCTTTTTTCTTCAGTTTCTTTCTTTTTATTGGTTCCACTTTCTCTTTTATCTTCAGTTTCTTCTTTCTTTGCCTTCTTTTTCTTTTTTTATTGTTTTTTCTCTTTTTTCTTCAGTTTATCTCTTCATATTGTTTTTTCTCCCATTTTTCTTTAATTTCTCTCTTTTTATTGTTTATCTTTTTTTTAATTCGGTTTCTCTCTTTTTTTAATGTTTTTTCCTCCCTGATTTTGTTCTCAGTTTTCTTTTAAGTTCACTTTATGGAAAAGAAAATCAAACTTCAGTCAATTTAATTTTTCAAAACAGACTTAAAGTTGATTTTAAAGTTGCCCCGCCCACTCAGCTCTCCGCATGGATAATGTAGTTATAAACTGGGGGGCTGCAGATCCTCCAAATAGTCTGACATTTTTGAAACAGATTAGAAAACCTTACTTAAAAGACATATAAGACATGCCTTAAAGCCTTTTTTATTGCACAATAAGAACAGATATATGTTATTCAGAAAGAAAATAAGCTTGAGCCATAGTTGAGTTTTTTCAGTTTAGAAATGTCCACTCTGTTGGTCCTAAAGTCAAAAAAACATAAAATGCTGTAGTCCTCTGGGTCCACTCTCAGACTGACTTCTTGCAAGCATGGCAACCTGTCAGTCAAGATGGAGGTGACGCCTCAGAGACAGGGCACAATTAAGTTTTTCCAGCAGCTGAGGGAAAACTGTACCTGCTCTGTACGTATTGACGTGATGTTGTGTGACGGTGCCTCTTCATCTCTTCACACAGCCACACAGTGTGTAGATGCTCCTGCAGCAGGGTCAAAAACTGCAGATGTTGAAGGATAGAGAGACAAAGAGAGAGAGTTAGTGATGGAGTTAACGAGTGCGTCACAGGAAACACTCTGAGTGGTTCAGGCTCATTTCCCATCAGTCCCTGTAAGTCTCCAGCTGTAGGACACACATGTTCAGCTTCATTACCTGCTCTGAGTGACCTTCTGCAGTTCACCTGATAACCAGCTAATTAGACTGACCAACACACGCACACACACACACACACACACACACACACACACACACACACACACACACACACACACACACACACACACACGCACGCACACACACACACACACACACTCCACAAAGTTTGCTAAACTCGGAGAGTGATCTGATAGTAAAGGTAGAGGATGTAGGTCTGTGCACTTTTCACTTGATTGACAGCTACTATTAACACAGTGCCCGCCCACACAGTTTGATTGACAGCTGTTTCCTGAGAAACGCAGATGTATGCTGGGTCTCCAGATGTTTCTGTGACCTTTAACTCTATGCTTGTATATCGGCTCATTAAGGAGCAGCTGAGCTGTGGTCGTTATTGATGGTAATTATTCTCCAGCCTCATTATTAGCAGTTATTTCTTTTCTCTGTCTGTAGGTCTGTCTATCTGTGGATGTGTCTGTGGGTCTATTCCTGGCTTCATCAGTGATGCAGCGTATCCCATGAAGCATTGCTCTGTCGATACCTGCAGCTCAGCTGCTGCCAAATGCCTTGGCGCCTGTTTCCTCCATCCATCATCTGTCCACTCAGCCCCAAACATTGTCCTCCTGTCCCGTCACCGCCCACAGTTTCTGGATCTCCTCCAGGTTTATCTGCACCTTTGGATTTGTTGGGTTCGTCACTGTCTGAACTGCCCGTGCATCATTCTGCTGTCTGTCTCCCTGAGACATTCAATCCATCTCCGGTATCGCCTCAGTGATATTTTGCTTGTAGAGTGTCACATGACCACACCTGCAGCCTCCTCCATCAACCCTCTCACCTTTAATGCCAAAAATGAGTGTGGGAAGAGCAGGGAGAGTCCAAACTAAACCTGTCAACAAAAAATATCAGGGTCACTGTGAAAGTATCAGTCCTGCAGAATGAAAACTGTCAGACTGAATGAAGGCCTCAGAAAACTTTCAGAATGAGGAGATGAGGTAGAGCAACAGGATCATTGTTTTGAGGTTTTCTGTGTGGAGCTCAAAAATGAGCACAAAATTGACACTAAATTGGACTTTTCTGTTGCAGACTCAGGGCTCTATTTTCGTGCCTTGCCAGTGACATGCCACAGGCGCGACGTAAGTCAGGTCCGCTGCGCCGACAAGGCGTTCGCAAGCACAATTTCGTATTTTGGTGAGAGGCGCAGCCTGGCGTAAGTATCCCCCCTCCCTAACTCAGCTCCTCCCAGCGGCGTAAGTCGTAGTGAGGGAGGAGAGAGGGCGTGGAGTGGGTTTAACACAGCCGAGACGTATTACTATTTTCCGGAAGCAGTCAAAGAGATCAAGAGATGTGTGAAGACAGTAATGCCACACGATGGCGACAGAAGGCAGCCCCTCAACAAGTGTCACTGTAAGCGCTGCATTGGGCGTCCTTCACCCTCTCTCACATGAGCACAGATGGATTTGGTGTGTGTAATGTTGGACCCACTAGTAAGACAAACACCCTTTTCCACAAATAAAGACACTCACATAAAGTTGCATATATTCAAACCTCACGTGACAAAGGTGGGTTGTGTGCACAGATCACAACATAAATTCCAAAAATGGCATTAAAATCGGAACCATCCGTGCGTAAATGACGCATCGCGCTCCATGGCCTGGCTCTTTTTTTCAGAGACGTTGGCAAATAAAATAAATTTGGATCACAAAACTGAATATTATAATATCCGTATGTCGGCTTAAAGTAAATAACTCATCTGAGCACTGAAACAAATCATCTGTTCAGCCGCCGCAGCAGCAGCAGGAGACATGTCCAGGTCGAGCTGCGCGAGAAATAAGAGGAAGAGGAAGAAAGAAAAGGAGGGAGACGAATTACATATCTTGTTAATTTCATCATGTGTGTTTATTTACTAGATATTTAATTTAATTTAATGCAGTTTAAGCTGTGTTGATTCGGTCAGGTTGTGTGTCCAAACGCACTCATCAGATCAGATAGAGATCAGAATATATCTATATAGATCTAGATGTATGTGCTGACTCAGATTATTAGTTGTTGATGATTATTTATTGCACTGACATGTGCCTGACACTGTGGAAACCTGCCTGTGAGGATGCGGTGACGTATGCTGACAAAATACCTCTAGACCAGCTGCGCTCCGCCTGCGCTGAAAGCTGACCAGGTTTGAATCGGCCAGCTTTCAGCGCACTTTACACGCCACTGGCGAGCACGAAAATGTCACTGCGCCCGCTGATTCTGTCGACACCTTCCCCCTGCCACGCCACCACGCCCAGCTTGGTGGATCTCGGTTCGCCTCCGTGCGCCTCAGTCCACGAAAATACCAAACTGGCTGTACGCTGGGCTCCGCCAGGCGAAAATACAACTGCGCGGATTCCGCCACCCTCCGCCGCCTCACCAGTGTACACAAAAATAGAGCCCTCAGACTGGAGCTTTGTGACATTTACAAGTTTATTCCTTCATTCAGATCTGATCATTCTACATCCATACATACTTCAATCAGAACATACTTAGAGGAGGGATCATAGAAGGGGCTCTGAGGTGTGTTTTAGTTTTTCTCACTTTGGTCTATTTTACTCTTTTAGTGAACGGTAGTGACCTAGCAGTGAAACTTCCTGAGTCATCTTCCAGCTGGAGCTTCTTGATGAGGGCAGACTCAAGAAAATCTGCAGCATCAGTGTTACTGAATAAAAGAGAGGACAAGAAAACTTCCTCCAATTAGTCTGAATTAACCTTTCCTCAGGCCATCCATATACCCTCACTGTGAGGACGAAGTCAATGAAGGCAGGAAATAAGAGAGAGGAGAAGAGAGGAGAGGAGGACAAGAGTTCATCAGGGTGGGTGTCCGTCAACACCATCAACAGAGCGGGGAGTCAACAAAGGAGGAGATGAGGAAGGGAGCAAGGAAGGAAGGATGGAAGAAAGGGAGGGAGGGCGAGTGTTCATCAGGGTGGGTGTCCACAAACAGTATACTGCACAGAGAGGGGAGTGAACGAGGGAGGAGTTGAGGAAGGGAGCAAGGAAGGAAGGAAGGATGGAGGGAGAGGAAGAAGGAAGGAAGGAAAGAAGGAAAGCAAAAAGGAAAGAAGGATGAAAGAAGGGGAGGAAGGATAGAAGGAAGAAAACAAGAAGGGAAGAAAAATGGAAGGGAACAAGGAGAGAAGGAAGGAAGGAAGGAAGCAAGGAAGGAAGGGAAAGAGGAAGGAAGAGTGGAAGGAAGGAAAAGAGAGTGGCTGGAAGGGAGGAATAATGGAAGGAAGGAATAAATGAGGGAAGGAATCAAGGAAGGAAGGAAGGACAAAAAGGAAGAGCTTGGAAGAGTGTGCTTTTGGTGATGTGTGTTTTTGTTGGTGTGTGTTTTATGTGTGTGCGTACACCAGGCCTCATTCATACCTGTGAGCCGTGCCACACCCCCAAAAGCTGAAATATATTTTAAGCTGACCCTGCAGCTTCCAGCATCACAAACAGATGCACAAATCATTGAGTCGAACAGACGTCAGCACTCACACACATATACAGGAACTCACATACATACACACATGAACACACAAATACATACCTGTTGGGTCCTCAGTTGATGTAACAGTAGATGAGTCTGTATCATCGTCAACGCGTCAGTTAAAAATGCTCCAAACTCACAGACCTTATTTAAATAAATACAAATATTTAAAACCTTCAGATAAAGTTCAGCATCACTGAAAAAGAAAGTCAAAGGTCATGAGTGGATCTCTTATCAAACCCAAGTGTTGTTTGTCCGCAGATCTGGATCTGATATGAGGACTATATTATTCAACGTTTTTTATACTCGGAGCAGTTGAACTAAAATGTTGATGCGGAGGGACTATTAGTTTGAATGAGTCGGTTTGTGTGATCCTAAGGACATGTAGGAAACTCTTCATCATCATCATCATCATCATCATGATCATCATCATTTATTTTCTGAAACTTAAAGGAGATGATGCACAAAGAAAAGTGTGAAATGTTGCATGCAGGCTCACCATGTCTGATTCAATGTTTTATGCATTCTGTTTCTTCTTTTCCAGCCACAGCTCATTTTCATCCTTTTACTCTGATTTCATGTGTTCAGGTTGTTCCCACTTAAAGCCAAAGAGCTGCTATTTCATGCCGGGCTCTCTGTGTGTGCAGGGGTTCAGTGTTTTGAGAGGTAAATGAGTCTCCAATCATGTGTGAGCACATCTCAGCTGCAGAAAACAGAGCAAATCTGCATTTCAAGAGTTTATCCCACAAATAGAAACACTAGATCACAGCACAGAATGGTTTTTGGATTAAACTGTGACTCAGAGTTCAGATTATACATGTGTGTTTCATAACAATGCTAGCCTAAGAGTGCTTTAAGTTAAAGTACAGATCTGGACATGGTCTTGGCAGATACTCAAAGCGGATCAGGTGGTCTCTGAACCAACAAAGCCTCTGGATTTGTTGATTCTGTGGGAATACCAGCTACAGGGTCTTAGAGATAATGCCGAGTGAACCTGGTCCCTGATTAGAAAGAAGGATAATAATTCTGAGATACATATTTACACATCTGGAGGGACTGATGGAGAAGGTGCTTTTGTATTCTCATCACTGACACTTATGCGCTCCCTCAAAAGTAACAAGAACAATTTACCCAGAAATCCTCTCCTTTGAACCTCGCTGCTCTTACAGCATGAACAGCTCAGATTACATCAACAGCAGCCCCTCATTACTGACGCACGAGGCCAAACAGGCCTTTGCAGTTTGTATTGATTTCCTGCTCCTTTAATGGAAACTCATACATTTATATATATCACTGTGGCTGCTCTGGCCTCTCTCTGAACATTAGACTGTCTTTGATCTTCGGTCATGACGCTCTTCGGTCTTTATTCGGTCTATGATCCCAGCACCAGCCCTGTAGCTCTTAATAAAAGGATTAAACGCACAAGAGCTGGGCTCTGATGGAACCTCTAACTGAGGATCCTCAGGCCAGTTTGTTGGTTTCTGATGATATGGATGAAGTGGGCACACAGGCTGGAGGCTGACTGTACTTATACCACGCACCTGCTCAGGTGAGTCAGGCAGGATCTGAGGGAAACCAGGATCTGATGTTTGGAAAGAAAACCTTAGTGTTCTGGTGTTTCAGAGTCCTGATGCTCCAAATGGTAGTAGATGTTGCTCCTAAACTGTAGATATTGAAACTAAGGATGCAACGATTGTCGATGAAATCCAATCTGAAACATTATTCTGAAACTGTTGAACTGTTAGCTTAGCATTTAGCTCTCATCACCTGCAGTTGTCTGGGTTTTGATCCTCTAGGCATTCACAGATATGGAAGATAACCATGACATGGACTTTAATGAGCCCTATACCATTGAACTGGGAGCTAAGAACAAGCCAGGTGGACCCTCTAAGTCTTTAGAGAAGAGGGTGCAGAGTCCAGGATTTCCAAAGAAATCTGTCAGAGTTTGCAGCACCACTAGTCATGGGAAATGTTCCTCCAGCTGTTTCAACAGTTTTGAATAGTTAAAATAATTGTTGTAAATGATTTTCAAGCCATCAAATTCTTTTTTTTTTCCATCAAGATTTGGCACAGCTCCTAAACCCTTTTGAAAGCTGTACCTTCAATGATTCAGAATTGGCGTAAATAAAAAAAGACAGGCTGGAAGCAGGGTTAAGGATCTCAAGATCTGAACTCTGACCTGTGTATTTCTGACCTGTGTATACTTCCATCAGGACTTTGTTCTTTTTGTGTGTGTTTGTCATAAAATATCATGAGGCCATCACGCCCTGCAGCTCTGAGAAGTGAAGAGTGTTAAGCCAATCTGTCCCTCCCTCTGGCGTCCGGATCTGCTGCTCTTTAAAATGGGATTAGAGGAGGATGGACAGAAAGGTCAAACAGCAGAGCCAAAGGTCATGTTTGATTCCTGTCAGGTCAGATTTAAGTTCGGATGTTGGATCTGTCACCAAAGAGTTCACAGAGGAAAGACTGTCAAAGGCAGAGGATTTGCATGATGAGACTGCAGTAGAGATGATCAGATACCAGTTTTTCCCTCCCAATATGAAATCCAATACTTGTGCTGTGGGTATCGGCTTGGGCTGCAACTAACAATTATTTAAATATTTAATTTATCGGTCGATTATTGTTTCAATTAATCACTGAATCGGATTCAAAACACATTTTTAATTTCCACCTCGAAAGCTTTTGGAAAGCTTGTATGTTACTCTTTTTTTGTTTTACTTTTGTAAAGCGTGAAGTGCTCCCACACTTTATAGGGCTTGGGTTGAACTGTTTTCACTGTGTCTGCCATTTGTAGAATTTACTTTAACGCTGCCTCTGCCTCACTCCATTGAACTCAACTCTGCAGGTTGAGTTTTTTTTTTTTTTAACTTTAACTTTAAGTCAGCTAGCATTGACAAAGCTCTGCAGGTAAAGTTCATGGCTGGCTCCGCGTCATGGCGAGTGATGCATTAATCACGCGACAATATCGAATTTCAAATCGATATTGAAATTCGCAATGTTGTCTCTGAACACATTCAATGAACGATCGTTCAATGAACAATTGTTCATGAACGCGTTCATATTTCGGGCGAACGTGAACGTATCGTTCTTTATTTGCGCATGAACGCGTTGGTGTTGAACGCGCTCATTCTGGCATCTGTGAGCAGCGTTCAAAACTCTGTTCACAAGTGTGCCAGATGTCCAGAGCCTTCCTGGTGAAACCCCAGCTAAAACACACCGTAAGCAAGCCTTAATACTTAGCTGAAAGCCACCCAATCTGGCAACTGCAAGCAGCCTGTCTGTCGCTCCAATAAATACGTCAGTCGTCACAACTTCAATATACATGATGGACGAGGGAAGTAGCACTAGCTGCTCGGACAACACAGACTCGTATGGGCATTTTTTGTATACCTGCTAACACTCCTATTTTTTCCGGGACTCTCCCGTATTTCAGACCTATCACCCGCCCACTTCCCATACTGCCATTTCTCCCGGGAATCTCCTGTAGTTTGATGGTCCACGTTCATTCATGAATCGGATCACTATATCTGTCCAAAGTTGCCAGGTTTCCAGACAACTAAAGATAGTCCGGTGTTTCTGCTGAATCTCACAGACAGTGGATTGATACTTTTATTTTACAATTTGGGATGATTCACATTGGTTTAAGCTGTAAACTATATTTAAGCAGTGTTTGTTACAGAATGAATACTTCAATGAAAGGGAAACAAACGTGAGATTTACATTGATAGTCTTGCACCGTCTCAGAGTGATGCGATCAGGGCAGCCTCACATAAAAGAGTGCGGTATTGCAAGCACAGATGTTCAGAGAGCCTCATATGGGACAGCATGTAAGACATACACTACAGGCCAAAAGTTTGGAAGCAAGATCAGATTTGTACAAAAAAAGATCATAGTTTCATATATATATATATATAATTTGCAACACAATAAACATGACTATTGTGTAAAGAGTAACTTATCAGAAGACATTTTGACTATAATTATTAGGTATTTGAGTTATTGTTGCTTAGACTTTGCTTTCTTTAAAGTAACCTCCTCTGGCTTTAACAACAGCTTGGCATATACCAGGCACAAGTTTTTTAAGGTTTGTTCCAAACTTGCATTCCAAACTTTCTTAAGTTCATTAAAAAGAGACTGCTGATTCGTGGGACACATTTTTCTGACCGATCGATCCAATTCATCCCGCACAAGGTCTGGAGACTGAGGGGGCCAAACCATCTTTTGAAGAACATCTTCTGCTTCTTTTTTGTCTAGGTAACCCTGACAGAGCTTGGCAGAGTGCTTAGGGTCATTGTCTTGCTGCAATACAAACTTATGAGCCACAAGTCTGAGTCCAGATGGAACAGCATGGTGCTGGAGGATGGAGTGGTACTGTTCCTTCTTCATGATACCCTTTACTTCAAACAAATCTCCTACTCCATCACCTGCAAAACATCCCCATACCATGGAACAACCACCTCCATGCTGAATTGTGGGTGTAACACATGGTGCTTTCAGACGTTCACCAGTTTGTCTGCAGACATAGACTTTGCGTTTTGAACCAAACAGTGCAAACATGTTTCTAGCCATCATAAGTCCAGTTCTGAGCTTTTGCCCACTCCTATCTCTTTTTCTTGTTCTGTGGATGAGGTAGTGTTTTTTTTTGCAGATACACAACCCTTCAGACCAGTCTTTCGCAAACATCATTTCACAGTTGTCAGAGATATGGGTTTCGACCTTGTCATGTTGATTTCCTCCCTTATTTTTGGTGCTGTCTTTTGCGGATTACTGGTGACAATGCTATGTTTATCCTCTGCTTTTGTAGTAACTCTGTTTTGTCCAGGTCTTTTTCTATCATCATAACTTCCAGGTTCCTCTAGTCTCTTCAGAGTGTAGTGGACTCCTTTGTTAAACACCTTTTTGCAATTTCTCTTTCTGTGTATCCTTCTTTCCTCAATGTACAAATCTGTACTTTTGTTTCTTTACTCAGTTGCTTCTTTCTTGTCATTTTTGTGGTAGTTTGAACGCAATTGAGATTAATCTGGATTTTTGTATGCAGACTCTCAAAAAGCCAAAGTGAATAATCCAACTGTGATTTGTTTTTTTTTTGCTTTTGCACTGAAGTTTTGACTCTTGCAAATGTTTTCAACCCTAAAACTAAGCCCTTATTATCTTTTGCTGACATATATTTAGCAATGGTCTGTTAACATCAATGTATATCTAAAGGTAAATGGAGTAAAATGGTGCATTTCCATGAAAGCAACATCTGATCATGGAATAAATACATCCTAAAATACATAAAACTCATGCTGGATTTAATAAAAAAAAGCATTGTGAACAAAAACTTGAAGTTACTCCCAACTTCACTGATACTTATTTGGATGAGCAATTTTATTACAAATACTCTAATAATTAGCTCATATCCACCATATCCACAAGGTAACCCCAAAACTGCCCGATGTGCGCCACAAAATTTTCACAGATTTTATAGCCCAAATGTTTGCAGGTAAGATTTATTGTCAATTGTTATTGTTATTACCAGTATTTGTTTCAGTTCCTTTTTAGTATTACTAAAATTGAATTTGATGTCAATTGTTTCCAGGTAGGCTTGGAAAAGTATAGAAATGAAAAGAAAAACTTAAGGACTATAGTCCTGTTGTTTTAATTATAATAAAGAGTCTAAAAACCGTTCAAGCAGCAGGTTTTCCTCATGTCTTTGAAAATATACTCAAGAGATGAATGTTCCTACGAGTGAGGACTGACCAAAACATTAGAGAAACGCCAGTAATCTGAGGGCTGTCCTCTCAATGCTATTGTAAACCTGGATGAATTAGGGTTCAAAAATGGATATGAAAATTAATCTGACGTAGTTTCAGTGTTAAACCGGTTAAAATTATTACAGTCTGTGGTTCTATATGGGCTCCGAAAAAAATCTTGACGAATAATAGCTTACAGCAAAGTATTGGAGAAAAAAACAGAACTAAATTAGTTCATTTTCGTGATCTTAGTTTCAAAATGTTAAATTATGAACGTTGAACTGAAGTAGTTCATTTTAAAATGTGTGAACTGAACTTTGAACTAGTTCAGGTAGAAAGACAACTTTACCAACACTGGAAATTCGTTGTCTACACTTTTAATAATCGATTTTTATCAATTTCATCAATTCAGTGTTGCAGCTCTCGTATTGCATGATACTAATGCTAATGCAATTTAAATACATTTAAATAAATCTCGAAATAATACTGTATATATATTTTTTAAATTAAAGTGTAGCTGCAATATTTTTAATAAAAACTGGAATTTAGACAAAACAGAGCAAACAAGCTAGCCAGTAAATAAATTACTTATTTGATAAATTTCTTGGTATCGGATCAGTGCCTGATCCAGTATCGGAGCAATTTATGATACTGGTATCAGAATTGGAACAACTTTAGACTGCAGACGCCAAGTATCATGACCAGTCAGATGACTTTGGTTGGTTAGCAAACATCTCATAAGCTCTTCTTAATGCAGTCTCATAGGTCGAACTCAGACATATCATGTCATGAGTTTGGAGGATTCTGTGATATAAGGTGGATTCAGTTAGCTTTGAACAAAACCAGCCAGTGGAAATGTTTGTGAAAGGGAAACTGAGGACGCCTCAGAGCTTTAATCAGTTCCTTTGCTTCTTTACAAAAGTACCAAGTGTGTGAGCTTTCTCTTCCTCGGAGTAAAAGCCTCTGCAGTGCGCTCAGTCTAATGCATGTCTGCTGTTTGGTCTGTCTGCTTCTGTCTGGGCTGTATCATCTCTGTGTCAGCAGAGATAACACCAGCTCATCCTGAGGAGGTCAGACGGACTCTGATTGTGTGAACATGCAGGAACAGAACCTGCCGTCGAGCTGGGAGTAATGAATGCACATGAAAGTGAGGCTTATAATGTGAACGCCGTGAACGATATTAATACAGATCGCTCAATCATAAGAGAGCGGGAATGAGTTTATTGAATTTAATCCACTGAGTAATGTGTCCAGGCAGCCAAAGACTCCTCATGGAAATGGAGATGCGTTGACCTTTCTCAGTGCATCTGATTACTGTCGACTTCACTTTATCAGAAGAGAGAGAGAGAGAGAGAGAGAGTGTTTGGGGGGGGGGGGGGGCAAAGCCAGGGGGCAAAAAATCAGAATAATATGAAATAATAAAACTCACCAGAGTCTGGTGTAAACACGCTGAGTGTGTTTAATGGACATGACATTGTGCAGCATCTGTACTTACCCTGATTATTAAATAAAGTTTGTTTTATGGTGATGTGGAGCTAACTGTAGTTTCCACATAGAGGCTGTCAGTTTGCACCAATATCAGGGAAGCTGGAGCACAGAGGAACTTTCCGCTGCACAAATGCAAAAATCATCTGTGTGCAAAATAAACACAAGCTGTATTAGACTGTGTGTGTTTCTGTGAGTTTAGGTCAAGTTAACACACATGTCTTCCTACTGGAAGTGCAGTTGTTACTGGTCTTAGCTGTTACTGGTTTTAGTCAGCAGCTCTCTTTAAAAAAGCTTTATAAAATGACAGGAAGACCAGCAGGTGGACACCAAATCTGACTCAATCGTTTGAGTCAAATCTTCAGAGGTTACCTGCTGTTGAGATGAAGAAGATTTTTCTTCTCCTGAATTCAATCATAGGAATCCAAAAAAGCTCAACCAGATGTGCTGAAGTACTTGATGGTATTAAAAGATGGTTATTATTCATGCAGATGATTGGACTACATTTATTAAATACTTTCCCCTATGTTTTTGCCCCACCAGCTGTCTGGTCCATTTAATGTGTCTGCAGACTGAAACCAGCCATGACTGGTCGATATTTATGTGTTTGTGTTGCCAGGAAACACTCTTATATGATTGAATCACCAGTGATTTACACACACACTTCAATGTGCGCACACACACAAACACACACACACACGTTGCGCCTTTTGGTTAATTTTGTTGCGCCTTTTGGTACAATGACAATAAAGAATTCTGATTCTGATTCTGACACACACACACCATACAACATGTTTCATGTGGTTTCAAAGTAACACTGCCAGTGAGCGCTGGTTTCTGCTGTTTGATGCACCAGGTGAAGTCAGGCTTTTCTACCATGACTGAGTGTCTGATAAACTTTAAAAATACATGTACTTACCCAAGAAATATGATTTTCATATTAACTGCTGCATGTCAAAATGTGAGGCTTTAGTGAGGGAGATGTTTTGTTGTATTATTAGAAGAGGAAAAGGGTTTTCTCTCACTGCCAGACTTTAAATACAGCCTTATTTTATCATGATGTGCTGCTGCTGTTTGTGCCCCTACTAATAAAACACCTTAGGGTTAGTATGACCCAGGCAAAATCAGATACAGCATTAAAAGGAGGAGCTTGGCAGAGCAGCAACAAAGACCCCAGGACTACAGACCTGAGCGGGTAGCAGTGACAATCATACGGTGGCCTTGAGGTGAAAATCACAACAGCAAATCAGAAAACACAACAACATTAACCAAAAGACATGAATGGTCGCTGAAATGGTCCGTCCTTTGACCAGAAACACAACACTGCCACGTATGCATAGAGGAGTCTGCTATGCACCAGACAAGACTGTGGTCAAGCCAGCGGATATTCGTTTTTCTTTGGTGAAACCAGCAAACACTAAAATTAGCTTACCCGCGTATTCTAACCTTTACTGCAAATGCATTCAATCGATCCTGAACGATGTGTTTTCTCTTTTGCCATTGTGTTTCCTGATTTGCTGTTGTGATTTGCACCTCAGGGCCACTGTACAATCACTACAACACCAGTAAAATCAAAAGAAGGAGCTGTAGTGAGGACCTCCTGGGGTAGAGAGCAGAACAAGCATCAGTTACAGTCCATATGACACAGCGTTAAAAAGAAAACCATCTGCAGCATCACCGCCGCCTGCTGTTGCAGAGTTTAGCCTCCTAATTACCCTAGGGCTGGGCCATGGGTCAGAACCACAGTATGTGCACTATTTGCTTGTCAGAAACATCAGCGGTGTCATTGCGTAAACTTTGACAGCCCTGTCAGAAACATAAACACAGACATAGCGAGGAGGAAACATGAGTGGAGATGAGACAGGTTATTATCAGTTAAGGTACAGTCTGACAGCAGGCTCCTATTCAAAGTCAGATTCTAGGATTATTAAGCTCCTCTGACTCTGGAGCCAGAGGTATCAGACTGTTAGTGCCAAGACGTGATGAAGAGGAGGAAATGTTTGATTGTGTTTGATCTTGAACCACCTGACAAACCTTCATCCTGGCGTCCAGCCTCCTTATGTTAGGATCTTAATCGAAACTCGTCTCATGTAGTTAGCAGGAAGATTAAAGAGTAAAACTCAAATTAAAGATGAAGTAGTCTCTGAGAGCAGACAGGATGTAATGGAGTGTAACGTCTGCAAACGTTATTGCACTCTTGTACATTATTTACACATTTGTATAATCTTCAATAATTTATTCCCTCTCCATTTTTTCTGACTGTGACTGCAGAGGCTTGTGTAAACCTGATGAATCTTTGACAATGTTTACTCCTCCAGTTTTACAATGTTTGTCATCCTGCAGCTTTGTTATCGCTCCACAAACCAACTTTTCAAACTTCATTAGCTCCGTTTACAGTCAAGTCCTAACGCCTGCGCATTCATCAATACTCTTACACATACATCCTCTCTTTTATTCCCCTCTCACCTTTTCACCTCACAGCAATACCCACAATCCATTGCTCAGAAGCCAAAAGGTCGCGCACCGCCCACCGGTCTCTCAACAGGAGGATAAAAAGATGTCAATTCAGAGTATTAAGCACATTAAGAACATTACATGGAGTTAATAGTCAGCTGTAATTCTCCTGATGCCGATAACTTCATCCTGGGAAAGTGGTTCAGAAAAATTAAAGTGAATCAGTACAGCTGTGGAGGTCCTCCATCCTGATGGTTTACTGGGAAATGAAGTACAACAGTCCACAGGTTCAGATGAAGATCACTCTTCAGAAGGACATCAATAAAGACAGCACCTGGGAGATTACAAGCTCTATACAAGAGAGATGGACAGTGAGGGAGGGGGACAGAAGCAAGGTGTAAGGAAGGAAGAGAGGAGGAGACAAGCAAGGTGTTATGAAGGAAGAAAGAGAAGGAGACAAGCAAGGTGTTAGGAAGGAAGAGAGGGGGCAAGAGCAAGGTCCAAGGAAGGTAATGAGAGAAGGAGACAAGCAAGGTGTTAGGGAGGAAGAGAGGAGGAGACAACTAAGGTGTTAGGAAGGAAGAGAGGAGGAGACAACTAAGGTGTTGGGAAAGAAGAGAGGAAGAAACAAGCATCAATCAATCTGTGTCAGGGTTCTCGTTCAATCAATTACAGTATAGTGGAAAACACAGGTGTATTAGAAAAAATACATTTATGGTGGTATTTCATCAAAGCCGGCCTTTCAAGAAAGGTGTAGCTGCAATGATCAAAAATGATCAAAACAGTGGTAATTTTCCACTCCAGAGTCCTAGATAGACAGAAGGACGGACGGACAGACAGACAGACAGCAGTTTTGGTTTGACAGACAGGGAACGGAGCTTGCAGAGGATGTGGAGACTTTGACATGGAGTCCTGTCTGTTTTTAATGGCCTGAAGATCAGGACCATCAAGTCCTGGTTTTGGTCCTTGTCTCTTTGTAAGGCAACAGCCATTTCTCCAGATCCTCTGAATCTTTAAATGATATTATGTACTGTAGATGATGAAATCAACTCAGGAACATTATTCTGAAACAGTTGAAGTGTTAGCTCACGCAGTCTCTCACATATTTATTTAAATTCATGATTAATTAAAAGGGGTTAAGTTTAGTCAGTGATGCTACACCCTTTGCTATAAAACTCAAAATTGAGCTTAGGTGCATCCTGTTTCCACTGATCAGCCTTGAAATGTTGCTCCAACTTGATTGCAGTCCACCTGTGACAAATTCTAAAAGTGAAGTGGTATGAATACTTTCCGGATGCACCATTGCATCCGGAAAGTATTCATACCACTTCACTTTTTCCACATTTTGTTATGTTACAGCCTTATTCCAAAATGGAATAAATTCCCTTTTTCCCTCAA
Organism: Xyrichtys novacula; assembly: GCA_962446985.1. Lineage (NCBI taxonomy): Eukaryota > Metazoa > Chordata > Actinopteri > Labriformes > Labridae > Xyrichtys > Xyrichtys novacula. The sequence goes on from OY660865.1 coordinate 15,441,355, forward strand.
AAATTCTACACAGAATACCCCATGATGACAAAGCGAAAAAACTTTTTTTTTTAGAACATTTTGCAAATTTATTAAAAATAAAATGTTGCATATACACAAATATTCACACCCTTTGCTATAAAACTTAAAATTGAGCTTAGGTGCATCCTGTTTCCACTGATCAGCCTTGAAATGTTGCTCCAACTTGATTGCAGTCCACCTGTGACAAATTCAGCTGATTGGACATGATTTGGAAAGCCACACACCTGTCTATATAAGATCCCACAGCTGACAGAGCACATCAAGGCACAAACCAAGCCATGAAGTATTCACACCCTTGACTCAATACTTGGTCGAAGCACCTTTGGCAGCGATTACAGCCTCCAGTCTTCTTGTGTATGATGCAACAAGCTTGGCACACCTGGATTTGGGGAGTTTTTCCCATTCTTCCTTGCACATCCTCTCAAGCTCAGTGAGGTTGGATGGGCAACGTTGGTGCACAGCTACATTCAGGTCTTTCCAAAGATGTTCAATCGGATTCAAGTCTGGGCTCTGGCTGGGCCACTCAAGGACATTCAGAGACTTGTCCTGAAGCCACTCCTTTGTCTTCTTGGCCGTGTGCTTAGGGTCATTGTCATGCTGGAAGATTTCAGCGTCGCCCCAGTCGAAGGTCTCGAGCGCTCTGGAGCAGGTTTACATCAAGGATTTTGATGTACTTAGCTGCATTCATTTTTCCCTCGATCCTGACAAGTCTCCCAGTTCCTGCCGCTAAAAAACATCCCCACAGCATGATGCTGCCACCATCATGCTTCACTGTAGGGATGGTATTGGCGAGGAGGTGAGTGGCTTTCTAAATCATGTCCAATCAGCTGAATTTGCCACAGGTGGACTGCAATAAAGTTGGAGGAACATTTCAAGGCTGATCAGTGGAAACAGGATGCACCTAAGCTCAATTTTGAGTTTTATAGCAAAATGTGTGAATACTTATGTATATGCAACATTTGAGTGTCTTATTTTTAATAAATTTGCAAAATGTTCTAAAAAAAGTTTTTTGCTTTGTCATTATGAGGTATTTTGTGGTATTTTTGAAGTGGTATGAATACTTTCAGGATGCACTGTTTATATATGTATATATATGTCACCTACCTTTTATTCTTGCCCCCCCGTTAAAGTTGATTGTCATATGGTTTATAGTCCTGTCACTTTAAGATGAGAAGTGAAGTACCTGAACAATTCTACAACAACAATTCTACGAAGCAGGATTACTGCTTAGCGAGGTAACTTTGAGGGTAAGTTCGGGGTTTCCTGTTCTACGACACGGGTTCACTTCTTAGCGAGACGAGTCCCCATGGCAACGTACGCTGAATGGCTAACCTGCTCTGGGGCAGGTTAGGTTCCAGATTGAACTCACAGAGTATAAAAACCCCACCCACTGACCAATGAGCTCTCTCAAAAAATGGCTTGTCCATTCATGAAGGATCCTATAGACCTTGGTGCTCGCATTGTCCAAGGAGCACCCCAGCGCGCAAGACTTTTCCGGATGACCACCTTTATGAAAGGCTCATATGGCCTACATATGACACAAAAAATGTAAGCATGATAGGAATTAACAAATGAATGAATTCATCTTGAAAATGAATTAGACATCAAATCAATCAATCCAATTTTATTTATATAGCGTCAATTCACAACAGTCATCATCTCAAGACGCTTTTCAAAGAACAAGAGCAGGTCTAGATCACGCTCATTGTTTGATGATCAAGAACCAACTAACATGAGTAGCAGCGGCAAGGAAAAACTTCCTTTTAACAGGCAGAAACCTTGGGCAGGACCAGCCTCATGCCAGACAGCCCCAATGCTGCTGCTGGGTTGGGGAGGAATGTAGAGAGATGGAGGGAGAGAGAGGAGAGAGAGAAGAGGGGAGAGGACAGGGGGAGAGAGAGAGAGAACAAGATAAGGGGAAGGAGAGAGAGAATGTGTAAGGAGGGGAAGGGAGAGAGAGTAGAGAACGAAGGTGAGAGAGAGACAGGGGACAGCAGAAACAACAGCAACAACAACAACAGCTCATGTAATGGTGAAACAAAATGAGATCAGTTTACAGGGTTAGGATTAGGCTTTCCACGGTTTGAGATTTTGCAGTACGGTACGGTGACAGTACCATACACCACAGTATTTCACACTGACGATATATATATATATATTTAAATAAAACTTTACTAGGGGCTTTGAAATGACAACCAAAACACACAAGGATCATCTTCAAAAGAAAACATTGCTTTATTTAAGCAAAATGTGTGTCTGTCTGTGTGGTGTGTCTTGTCTAACCGGTGAAGGAGAGGGATGCGGGCCAACTGGGCCCGGGCTCGAGCATATTATCTCTGCCTCTGGTTCGGAGGAGTCTGCCATCATCATGCCATGCTTTGTGCACGCTTCCTGGAATGAATCATGTGGATATGGCGGAGCGTTGCCTTAGGTGTGTTTGATACCAAAACTACCTTTCCTGGGGGGTGCTTGATTGTTGGACTGAACCATTTACGGGGGGCAGCGCATCATCATCATGGGCATGGCAGCCTGCCGAGAACTAATAGAATATACGATCATGTTTTTTCCAGCACTCCGCAGCATCACACAGGTAGGAAATGATTCAATATTTTGGTGCTGCTGTCTTACTGTAGCCCAGACTGACCACTAATGTTAATGTGAACGTGAAGTGATATCTTTATTATGGCAAGTCGCGCTTGTGTTGAGGCATAACGTGCGCTTTACGCGCTGGCGGCGCTACATAATATTGGAATTACGGCACCGTGAGCTCAGCAATCTCACGGTGTCGCCACCGTGACTTTATTTCACTGCGATGACGGTGTATACGGTATACCGTGGAAAGCCTAGTTAGGATATGAGTGATTATGGACAATGTTAAATTAATTAAATGTGATTACAGTCAGCAGGCCTAATCGTAGTCAGCTCTAGTTTATGTTATTAATGTCAGTGAGGCTGATGTTCATGTCTGCAGTAACAGTCCAGAGGAATCCAAGAGGAGAAGGAGCTCAGGGCCTGAGGCGGACAATCATAGACGATGCGGCTAACAGTCCAGAGGAATCCAAGAGAAGAAGGAGCTCAGGCCTGCGGTGAACAATCATAGACAGTAGTCAACTCTAGTTTTATGTTATTAATGTCAGTGAGGCTGATGTTCATTTCTGCAGTAACAGTAACAGTCCAGAGGAATCCAAGAGAAGGAGCTCAGGGCCTGAGGCAGACAATCATAGACGATGCGGCTAACAGTCCAGGGGAATCCAAGAGAAGAAGGAGCTCAGGGCCTGAGGCGGACAATCATAGACGATGCGGCTAGAGTCAGGCAGATCTGCAGCAGCCATCAGTCCGGAGCAACCAAGGGGCAGGGGGTGTCTGCAGCAACGGTCCAGAGGAGCCTAAGAGATGGAGGAGCTCAGGGCCCAAGGTGGACAATCAGGGATGATGCAGCTGGGGTCAGGCAGTTCCGCAGCAGACCGTGTGCAGCATTAGTCCAGTGGAAGCAAAGAGACTCAGAGACACTCAGAGAGACAGAAATCTGGTTAGTGACTTATATGGGACATAAAGATCTAAAGGAGAGATAGAGACAGACTCTAGCTCAGTGTGCCAGATAACCCTGGCAGTCTAGACCTATAGCAGCATAACTTAGCTTTATCAAAGAGGAACGTTTTAAGTCTACTCTTGAAAGTTGAGAGGGTGTCTGTCCCCCGAACCTCGAGCAGTACATGATTCCAGAGGAGAGGTGCCTGGTAGCTGAAAGCTCTTCCTCCAATACTACTTTTAGAGACATTTGGTACAACGAGCAGGCCTGAAGACTGTGAGCATAACGGTCTAGATGGAAAGTACGGTATAACAAGCTTGTCAAGATATGATGGAGCCTGGCCGTTAAGGGCTTTATATGTCACAAGGAGGATTTTAAACTCAATTCTAGATTTAATAGGGAGCCAATGAAGAGAGGCTAAGACAGGAGAGATGTGCTTCCTTCTTCTGGTTCTAGTCAATACCCGAGCTGCTGCATTTTGGACCAGCTGAGGAGTCCTTAAAGACTTACTGGAGCAGCCTGATAAGAGAGAATTACAGTAGTCCAGCCGAGAGGTAACAAAGGCATGGACTAGTTCTTCCGCATCACTCTGAGACAGGATGGGTCTAATTTTTGAGATATTGCGCAGGTGGAAAAAAGCTATCCTAGAGATTTGTTGAATGTGGGAGCTAAAGGACAAACTCTAATCAAATAAAACTCCCAGATTTCGGGCTGGATGCCAGACTGATGCCATCTAGCGTAGCTAAATTATTAGAGAATGCCTCTCTAAGGTATTTAGGACCGAGGACAAGAACTTCAGTTTTGTCTGAGTTGAGCATCAGAAAGTTATTGCTCATCCAGGATTTTATATCTTTGAGACAAGCTTCTAATTTGGTAACCTGGTTTGCTTCTTCTGGCTTTATGGATAAGTATAGCTGGGTGTCATCTGCATAACAGTGGAAATTAATCGAGTACTTCCTCATAATTTTACCCAGAGGAAGCATGTACAAGGTAAAGAGGATCGGTCCAAGCACTGACCCTTGCAGGACTCCGTAGCAGACCTTGGTGTGCGCAGAGGATTCATTATTAACATGGACAAACTGGGATCGATCCGTTAGATAAGATTTAAACCAGGAAAGAGCGGATCCTGCTATGCCGATAGATCGTTCCAGTCTCTAAAGCAGCATGCGGTGGTCGATCGTGTCAAATGAAGCACTAAGATCCAACAGGACGAGAACAGAGAGAAGACCACTGTCCGAAGCCATGAGTAGGACATTTGTCACCTTCAGCAGAGCAGTCTCAGTGCTGTGATGGGTTCTAAATCCAGACTGGAAATCCTCCAATAAACCGTTATGAAGAAAATCACAAAGTTGATTCGCAACAACTTTCTCCAGGACTTATAAGTAAAAGGAAGGTTGGATATTGGTCCATAGTTAGCTAGGGTGCTTGAGTCAAGAGTAGGTTTTTTAAGGAGAGGCTTAATCAATGCAGTGTTAAAAGACTGGGGAACATATCCTGTTAATAAAGACGTGTTGATCAAGTTAAGCAGGGATGTACTGATCAAAGGAAGAGTTTCCTTCAGCAGTTTAGATGGAATTGGGTCCAAAAGACACATAGATGGTTTGGCTGCCAGCACCACTGACTTTAAGTCAGGAAGGTCAATAGGTGCAAAGTTACTGAGGTGCACCAGAACCCTTAGGGGCTCCTCAACAATTTCAGGGTTATCTGAGAGAGAGACACCTGATGAGGGCAAGAGGTTACTAATTTTACCTCTTATTTTTAAGATTTTTTCATTGAAGAAGCTCAAGAAGTCGTCGCTGCTGAGGGCTAATGGGATACATGGTTCAGCAGTGCTCTGACAGTCCGTCAGTCTGGCCACAGTGCTGAAGAGATATCTGGGGTTATTCTTATTTTCTTCAATAAGAGATGAGTAGTAAGTTGTCCGAGCACGTCGTAGGGCCTTCTTATATTTATCAAGACATTCCTGCCAGAAAAAACGAGCTTCAGCTGTTTTGGAAGTGCGCCAAATCCTTTCTTGTCTTCTTAATAACTGTTTTAGCTCACGGATTTCAGCATTAAACCACGGAGCCAGCCTCTCGCGTGTAAGAGTTTTCTGTCGAAGAGGAGCGACTGAGTCAAGAATTGATCGCAATGTGCCTGAGGTATCATCGACGAACTGATCAAGTTGCAAGGGACTGATGTTCAAGTATGAGCTATCAGCTAAGTTCTTCTCAAGCACAGAATTAAGAGCAGACGGAATTGCCTCCTTGAACTTAGTCACAGCATTTTCAGACAACCTTCTAGTTAGCACAGCTTTGTTGTGAGAAGAGTAGCCTGAAAGCACAAATTCAAAAGTTACTAGAAAGTGATCCGATAAAAGAGGATTTAATGAGCTGACTGACAAGGCTTCAGCTTCAAGGCCATAAGCCAGGACAAGATCGAGGGTGTGGTTAAAGCAGAGTGTAGGTCCATGTACACACTGTGTAAACCCAATTGAGTCTAGCAAGGACAAGAAAGAAATGCTTAGGCTATCATTGTCTACATCCACATGAATATTAAAGTCACCAACGACAATGACTTTGTGTGCAAGGACTAGATCAGATTTCTGACAAAAACTCAGAGTATGGGCTTGGAGGGCGATAAACTATAGCAAATACCAGTGGTCTCATGGTCTTTGAGTCTGGATGCGGAAGACTGAGAACAAGACTTTCAAAGAGTTATAATCCAGTTTTGGTCTTGGGTTAATTTCAAGACTGGAATTGCAGCGAGGAAGCTGCTTTGAAGGGAGTACAGAGGGGCGTTTTACACTGCGGCTCTGCTCCCTTCTCTGTATATAAGTGGTAGTGGCTGGGAAGCTGCTCTAAAGGAGGCGCAGGGGGGCGTGTAGGACTGCGGCCCTGCTCTCTGATCTCTGCTTTGAATTGTCAGTGGTTCGGATTAATAAAATCGGCCAGATTTCTGGATAAATGGACCGCTCCATCTCGAGTGGGATGAATGCCGTCCCCACTAATCAGACCAGGCTTGCCCCAAAATGACTTCCAATTATCAATAAAGCCCATGCCGTTTTGAGGACACCACCTCGACAGCCAGCGGTTGAATGATGAGATAAGGCGACAGATCTCATCAGTTGTCTGATCGGGCAAGGGACCAGAGAAAACTACGGAGTCCAACATGGTTTTGGCATATTCGCACACCGATTCCACATTCAATTTAGTGACTTCCGACTGGCGGCATCAGGAGTCATTAACGCCGACATGTATTACAATCTTATGGAATTTATGTTTAGCCTTTGCCAGCAGTTTTAAACTACCTTCGATGTCGCCGGCTCTGGCCCCCGGAAGACACTGAACTATAGCCGCTGACTTCGCTAATTTCACATTTCGGACTACAGAGTCTCCAATCACAAGAGCATCGGGCTCAGCAGGTGTGTTGCTGAGAGGGGCAAATTTGTTTGAAATGTAAATACGGTGGTCTAACGTGGGCTTCTTAGGCCTGCTGCTATGCTTCCCTTTCACAGTGACCCAACCACTACTACATCCCGGCTGCTCGGGATCTGCTGGGGGAGAAGCTAAGCTAGGCCGACCTGCACCGGCTACCGTGTCCTGGCTGGCTACCGCTACTCTAGCATTGGAGTGGAGCCGCTTTTCTAACTCTGTAATCCTCGCCTCCAGAGCTAAGAATAAACTACACCTAAAGCAGGTATCGTTATCGTCTAAGGAGGACGAGGAGTAACTAAACATCTGACACACTGAGCAGAAGCGAGCAGTAGAGTGAAGCTAAGAGAAGCTAAGAGCTAGTAAAGTAAACTACCAGAGAGATCACCCGGAATGAAGATAAAGACGGTGCTTGGTGAAAACTATCAGAAATACTTACAGACTTTTAAACAAACAGATGTATTTAAAGATTAAATAGAGAAAATAACCCAAACAGCAAGAACACTATCAGGAAGAACAAAACGCTACATACAGTTCAACAGCAAGGAAGGGAATGAAGCAATGCGTACACTCACCAGACATGTCTGGTGCATGTTAAAAGCGCATGTTGAACAGTGCTATTTCAGGGTGATAATGGCATCAAAGATTTTTTGCCACTATACTTACGCACTGAGACTGCAATTTTCTGCAAGCATTTCTTCTGTGCATTTGCAGCGGTGACGGTGTTGCTTTTGAGGTTTATGATAGATAGATGATATGATTTGAATTCTTCATACTTTCCAATGATCGTCTCCTGCTCCTGATTTGTAAAGTACGCGGTCCTTCGCTCTCTGGCCTGCTCTGATGCTCCAGACTGGTCCGTGTTCGCGATTGGTCAGATGCGGCAAGCTCCGCCTTAAATGCGTGCACGCGCTCATAGCAAAGCTGGATCCACTTACCAGCGTCGTAAGACCATTTAGTGAGACCGCTGGCTAGCTCCAAGGTTACCTCGCTAGGTTGAACTTGCTTCGTAGAATAGGCCCCAGGAAAACTTTTTTTTTTAATCTCTGGTTTTACTATTTCACTATTGTTGTTTCTGCTGTTGTCTATGTTGTTGTTGTTTCTTTTATCTGTGTTGCTGTTGTTGTCTGTGTTTCTAATAGTGATCATTTAGGAAAACTTTTTTTATCTCTGGTTTTACAGGTTTTTACTGTTGTTGTTCCTGCTGTTGTTGTTGCTGCTGTCGTATGTGTATGTGTTGCTGCTGCTGTTGTGGTCTGTGCTGATGTTGAATAGTGATTGGTGACACACCTTTATGCACTTGCGGCCTTGGCTAGATGTTTCGGATTGCTCAAGGAGTGTCCATAACATATTCCATTAAGTTTAGCACAGTCAAAGTTCTGTAGGTTTCACTCTCTCCAGGAAAAAAGACACCAAATGTCTTCATACAGATGACATTATTTCACCATTCTTCAGCTTGTCACCAATCACCGTCATGTCACTTTGTCACCGTCGAACTCAATGGCTACACACCACTGTGAGAGAATGAATGAGTCCACTGGGTAATCTTCAATCTTCAAACAAACGTCCAATTCTAAGTCAACGTGACTTTAAACTTAAATCATGTATCTCAAAAGGAGCAAACTTTCTCTTAGTTACAAGTAAACTATGACACATTTTATAAGCTGGCTACAACTTAGCTATTAGCCCAGCTACATGCCTTGGCAAAAGTTAAGCCTCTCTGTATCCATCCAGCATGTGTGAAGCCAAACGCTCAACGAACACATGGGAAAACAGGTTCTCAACACAAAAATATGCCCCCATGCAACAATATCAATAAAATTAGGAATGTCACATAACTACTCAATAATAATTCGGAAATTAACTTCACATATAAAATATCAATTAAATGAATTTGTCTAATTGGGCTTGATCAAAACGAAAATATGACAAACAATAATTTGGCAGTTAAAGTAGGCAAAAGCTTCATTTGAATATACCAATCTGTATATTCCTTTTGCACAATAAACCGATAAATCAAATACAAACCAGCCGCCAGCCTGTGGTCAAAAAATAAAAAAGCCTCTTGTGCACCACACCTGAAACAATTAGTGGGCATTAGTCTTTTTGTGCCCTCCACAGCACCACACAGGTGAACTCTGAGAATTACTCCACCAGTGATCATTCAGGAGAACTATTTTTTATCTGTGGTTTTACAGTTTTTGGCTTATGAATTGTTTAAAAACAGAAACAACATCCCGATGAGCAGAGTTCCCAGCCTGCAGCGTCTTCCTGCTGCAGGGTTTAAAGGGTTAATTACGTTCCTGTTTGCGAACAAAGGTCAGTGACATTTCCAGAAAACTTTGAGGTGTTAGTTCACAGGCTGGCTGCAGTGCATTCTGGGACACAGCAGCTTAGAACAGAGAGGCTGATGGGACGGTTAATTAATTATCCTGCTGTTTGGGGGTAAATGGCTTTGATAGGATGGTGAGAAAGGTGTGCTATCTTTTTTCAATAATTTCATCAGTTTGCTGAAGTAAAGACTGCATGTGTGTAGCTGTGGGGTTTCAGGTGAACCCAGAAGTCCTCTCCTCAGGAATTGTCAGCTGCTCTCAGAGATCCTGATCCTTTCCGTACCCCCTCAGGGTTGTCAGGCTGTCTGAAATATCATCAGATGGACCGAAGTGTCAACTGTGACCCAGACTGGTTAAAGTGATTGGAATGTGGTGGCTAAATGTCATAATTAACTGGTTTTAATCATTGATTTTTGGCTCAACATTGTGTGCATGCTTAAAGCAGGTCTTATTCTCCTTATTTAACATGCTTTAATGGAAACATTATATATTCAGACTGATATCCACAGGGTCTTTGCAGAGGCTGAAACAGCTGGTTCTAGGAAAGCTCAGACTCAGATATACAGTGATTGTTTCCCAACATGGTATCTCTTGACTGATCATAATCTGACAGATCGCTGCCATGTTGATTTATGGTCACCATGGTAACAGATGGGATGTTCATTTATAAATTGTCTGATTCTGGGTGTCGTGTTCTCTTTCTATGGACACATAAAGCAGCTGTGTTTACCGTGATATCCAGCGGGGAACCAATGAGAACAAATTAGATCAATAATTTAAGATGGTCAGACTCCACTGCTGCAGAGGGGGCTGTGTGTTAGTGTGGCTATAAAGACAAAAAAACATAGTCTTTCTAACGTGGGGGATCAGCTGCCTCCATCTGCAGTCTGTGTAAACACAACACACACACATGTAAAATCACACACACACACACACACACACACACACACACACACACACACACACACACACACACACACACACACACAGGGTTTACGCTAATGGAGTTTCTATTGTAACATCTTTATTGAGAACATGACAGGCCTCTGCTGCTGTAAATAAAAACACCATTACATTAACTACTACACTCTGCTTTATTAGCCTGTATTATCCCCCACCCTCCCCCACTCCCACCCTCCTCCCCCCAGACCCAGGCTGTGGTTACACACAAGGTGAAGTGTTGGATATAAACATGAGTTAAAACACTGAAACCAAGTCAGGCTTGTAAAATTGATTCTTTACTCCGAGTTCATGTACAGTGATTTCTACACATAGAGACGCACATGAATGTCAGTTTTCATTAAAGTGAGACTTTAATGAAAGAAACACACAAACAAACACACACACACACACCATAGAGTCTTTATTACTGACAGGTTTAAAGAGATGTAAAAACATAGGATGCTGCAGCTGTCAGAGTCTCCTCAGCTCATAAAAAACTTGCACCAAGAAAAAATACAACACAGAGGCTTTAAAGGAGGACCAGACCCAGAATTTCTGGTTCTGCTAGTTTTCAGTGCTGCAAACATCAAAATCTTTCCCATCAGCCACTTAAGACAGATAAATGCAATAGTTTTAATTACAGTGTGTGTGTGTGTGTGTGTGTGTGTGTGTGTGTGTGTGTGTGTGTGTGTGCGTGCGTGCGTGCGTGCGTGCGTGTGTGCGTGCGTGCGTGCGTGCACAGGAAATGAAAAAAAAGGGTAACATGACTTTGCATCCAGTTTCCTCATTAGAGTATTTAGTCAAGCCTGCAGGAGCTTATCCGCTTTACACACATCAGCTGTGTGTGTGTGTGTGTCAGTGTGTGTGTGTAGCCTTGGAGCTACCTCGCTCAACTGAGTGTGGTAGCCAGCAGTCTGGCTAAATGGTCTTACGACGCTGGTTATCAACCTCTTAAGTGGATCCAGCTTTGCTATGAGCGCATGCACGCATGTAAGGCCTGCTTCGTAGAATAGGCCCCAGAAATCTGGGTTCTGGAGTGCTGGATTCTAGAACCCTAGGTTCTTGAATGCAAGGTTCTTAAATGCTGTGTGAAATCACTGCCTCGATCAGCGGTTCTAAATGCTTGGTTCTGGAATATTGAGTTAAAGGGTTCTTGGTTCTGGACTTTTAAGATCTGTTTTTATAGGTTCTTAAGTGATCTACTTACCACCGATCGCCATGTTTATAAGTGCAGAATTTGCCAAAAAAGAGATCGAAAAATCTGTTTATATGAGCGCAAAACCAAATAATCCAATCATGATATGCGTATACATGCACCAAGCTTTATTCAGATTCGAAGCATTTGTACATGTGTAGAGTTGTCTAGTTCCACAAAAACAACAGCAGAAGAAGAGTTGAATTTCCACCTGTGCTGTCAACAAACCAACAAACGCGGTTGTGGCTCACTTCAGGATTTTTCCCTCCACTCAGAATGGACCTGAGCCAGGTTCTGAAAGCACTTATAGTGCTCCTAGTGTACACGATCATTAAGCGGGCCCAGCAGCACATACTGATCCTGCGTTACATGAGGAGACTGTATCCAAAAATTAAGTTATGTTGGATACAGACCAATTGCTCTAGGATCCCGCCATGTTTACGTCTTGTCACTAACAGCAGAAATGCTCAATGTTGACGTGAGCAGTTTTGCCCCAGGAGAGAGTCATGATCGGAGTAACTGTTTACATGGTTGTGGTTCAGAATCACAGTCTGCATTAACCACCCCTCTCATTCAGAATACAATTTCTTTCCAGTTGAGCCGAATCAGATCAGAATCTGCGGATTGACACATTTACATGACACATTTTTCTGCATCACCATAAACAGCCTGTAGACTTCTCAGTTCATTAAAACGTAATCACATTTTAGTCCATGCTCACACACTTCCCCCCTCTGACATGAAAAACTCCTCTGATGCTGACATGTCTCTGTCGACAGCCAGGATCTGTAATGAAGTGTAAATACCAAAGATGTCTGATGGGGGATGGACTGGTTTTAACAGTGTTAACACAGGCCCATCAGGGCGCTCCTCACAGCAGGTGGACATGATGAGCCGTCACAAACATGACTACTCTGACATTTACCTGCAGCCTGTTCTGGACCTAGTGAGTCATATCTGAACATGTGAGGGAGACAGACCGGTCACTGGCTCATCTGCAGTCTGACAGCTGATGTTAAAACCTCCTCTTTGTGATTATTCATGTAAAAGCAGGTTTCAGTCATTTCTGACAGCCCTCACCTGTCATTCGATGTGTCAATGTGTCACGATACTAAAATGTCAAACAGTGGAGCACTAGCCACAGCTAATCACAAAACAAACTACATTCACTGAGCATAAAGCTAACCACGGCTACCGTGGATTAATGCTGACCACCGGCCAGACTAACGTCACTGATCAATTTAATACAATAAGGAAAAGGATGAACGGAAGCTTTACAAACCTGCCGGAATTCGTCAGGGCTCTCCCTATTGCTGGACACTGTATGCCGGGTCGGCTGCACTGCTTGCACAGTGTGCGCGGCAGGTGCCGCGAGCACGTGCATTGTAGTATCGATACCACGGCAAATTAGTATCAAATCCGGATACTGCGTGTATGTATTGATATTTTTCAAAGTATCAATACTTTTGACAACCCTAGTCAAAGGTGGGTTTAAATCATAGACTGTATATTAGATGGACAACCTGGTTCCGCGTTCCGCCTGTATACAGATTTGAAGCCAAAAAGCTCTCGGTAATTCCGGGTTTTTCTCCACTTCCTTGAAACCAGAGCTGTGCAGTAGCGATGCACGCATTCGGCCGCGCAGTCGCCGAGAGTCCCTGTGATGACGCTCGGCTCAAACAGCGTATCCCCCTGGGAGAGCTACGCAATCCCTGAACGCCCATAGGCTGTACCAGGTGTCAATCATAGAAAACATGAACCCCCTAATAACTTTTAAAAACGGAGCTGTACAGGAAAAAAAGGACTTGGGCACAAACCAGTCTTACAATAACTACATGTCAACATCACAAGCAGGGGGGAGAAAAATGTATGTTCTGTGTTTATAAATTTCTAAAGTTTGTCCACAGTCCCATAAGCTTTGCTAATGGAGGCAGGATTTATGACCTGTACTGCAGCCCACCATCAGAGGGTGCTGTTCTCGGAGTGGTTTCACCCAGCGAGGAGGCAGACGCTGTCCATCTTGTATACAGTCTATGGTTTAAATGCCTCCTTTGTTTCCATTTTTAGGGCCCGTTTGATTTACCATCAATATACATCTCTTTCATACAAACTTTAATAACACAGTCAACAGCCCATCAGTGACTTAGGAGAGGAAGCTGCAGCGTCTCCGGCTGATGGATTAACATCCAAATCAGAGAGTACAAGACAAAACTTTCATCAATCTTCACTTTTTGTTTCTCTCTGAGAGCACAGAGCAGATGAAGCCTCAGACATAGCAGAGTCTGTGATGTTTAAAGCCAGTGTTTATTCCTGCAGGATCTCTGTAGTGAAGAGGAAATTCATATCTGCCGCTCAAGAGCTCACTACCAAACAAAACGGACGGGTCGAATGCCAAAGCTTGAGGCAGGTAGAGCACACCCACCTGTGATTTCAAGTAAAGCAGGATCAATAATGTTTAAGCTGAATGTTATTTCAGTCAGGACCTATTACTTTTAAGTGACTCAATATGTGCACACGATAATTAGATTCGGAAGTACGGCTGTGAAAGAGCTCACTGCCCTTCTGCACGCTTAAAGAGAAACTAGAGCCTGAGGTGGGCAGAGCACACACCCACTGAGTTTCACTCTCAACAATTGTTTACTGTATAAACCAGATTTTTCAACACGTCAAGCTAGGGCTGCACAATTTCAAATCAAATCCTGATTTTTTTCTCTGAAAACTCAATTTTTTATTTCAATTTTTTATTCAGTGACAGCTTTATCCAACTTCATTTAAATAAACAGTTTTTCTGTCATCTCTCAAAACAAAACCAATAAAAAAATATAGTGCATATGCTAAGTCAGTAAGTGGCGCTATATCGCTGCACAGGAAATGCACAAAAGACAGAAGAAGAGTACAGAGCATGAGTATCAGGGATGTTTTGGCCGGACACACGCAGGCGCCATTAGAGAGTTACGCTCTGTGTCACATAATTGTTTTGAGAGATGCAGATAGGCATCCACATGGAGATAAAATGGTAGTCTTTTACGGATTTATGCACTCTCTGACCCGTTTTCAAAAAGTACCTTTTACAGTCACCTGAAACGCCGTTTACATGTGGATGAATCGCAGACACAACAAAAAATATTTATGTTCACTCCGGAAATCAAGCCTGATAGACTATGGTCCTCAGTGTTCAATCAACCGTAGAAGTGTTACAGCAAAAACTATGATAAAACATCTTCGGTAAGGTCGAGGCTGTTTTGAGTGTTGGAGGAGATGTAAAATAGGGTGACCATATTCTGAATCCCCAAAAAGAGGACACTACTACGAGTTGTGCACGCACACACCCATGTGCATGATTTTAACACTAGAAGGACCACAGAGCAGCCATTTGGCTTTACCCCCCTCAAGGTCCACGGGGCAGCCGATCGGCTGGAAGGATTTTAGCTAATATCCTAAATCACCTGTGAGCACTCATTTTGTTATGCAAACGAGGTGATCGTTGGCACACCACAGGAGGGGACTGGACTAAGTGGTGTATGCAGTGGGAAGGGACAACAGACAGGAAGGGATCAACACACATGGGTTGTTTACTTTGTTGCTGAAATTTATTGATTAAAAATAAACAAAATTTAAAAAACTGTATAGAATAAGAACAAGAATCAGAATCACAAGGGGTTTTATTGCTATTGTCAATGAACATGTTTCACAGACTAGGAATTTTTTACAACGTGATGGTGCATTATTAAACGGAGAATAATATGTAAAATACAAGTAGAAAATAAGAGCATGCAGGACATATATAAAGTATAAAAGTATGAAAGGCTATGTACAATGCTAGGATTTTTTACGGCGTGATGGTGCAACATTAAACAGAGAATAATATGTAAAATACAAGAATAGAAAACAATAAGAGCATGCAGGACATATATAAAGTATAAAAAGGTTGGTCATGGACTTCAGGTGAATATGCATTATCAGGATACAGTGTTAGATTCTCACTCACAATCCTGGCACTGCCATGGTATCTCCCCTCTGCATTTCCCACATGTGTATCTGTAGCAGTCAACACATCGCACAGTGGCATGATTGTTCTTACACTGATTTTTAACCTGGCACATGGCTCTTTTCCCAGGGCTAGGTGTGGAAGGTTGTTGCCGAAGCAATTCTTCCTCTCGTGCCTTCTTCGCAGTCACATGAGAGTTAGCCAGCTTTCTTGCAAGCTCCACCAGGAAGTCCACCCGGCTATCCTGCCTCCCATTGCATGCTTGATACAGCACATGTGCATTCTATGCTGCCATATCATTCATGTTATAGAACACAGCGACTGGCCAGCACCGTGTTCCGGTGCGGACAGTGTACTCCTGCACCATCTGGTCCATCACATCCACGCTACACTTTGTAGTATTGTAAAGGGTGATTTGGTGTTTGGCTTCATTTTAGTAGTATTCTCAGTCTGAACCACGCTGTGCATGCATGCTGCTGAGAACGTAGACCTTCTTCTTCCGTTTGGGCGCATACACCGTAAGTATGGCTCCAGTGGTTAAAACACTTGAGTTGTGAATTCATTGCAGTCCCTCTGTCTAGATGATTGTGGAATTTCCCAGTGAATCTTGTTGACTGTGCCTAGGATGGTGGTTTTCCACCTAAGCAGTGGTTGCGCAAGTGACATCAATGTGAAGAAATTGTCTGTGGTTCCATTCTTGCGCTTGTCCAGGAATGGTTCCATCAGCCTCAAAACTACGTTCTCGGACAGTCTTTCCCCACTGGGACGACTGGGGTCCTTGCAAAGATATGGGAGGACATTGCAGATGTACTTGGATTTCAAGTCACAAGCCGCCCAAAACTTGATCCCAAACTTGTCAGGTTTTGTTGCAACGTACTGCAGGAAACAGCAGCGAGTCTTTGACAGGAAAAGCTGTTCGTCAGTGGTGATGTGTCGGCCAGAGTTGTAGGATGTGATGCAGTTGGTGACAAATGACGACCACATGGCAGAAATTGCAGCAAACTTGTCAGTCTTTGTGCGCTCACTGCGGGTGTCCCTATCATCAAAGCATAGGTGTCGCATAATGTCTTTGAAGCGATTTCGGGACATAGTTGCAATGATCTGGGGGTTTCCCAGGTTTGCTGACCAGCAGTCACTCAATGATGGAACCTTGGTCAGCCCCCGCAAGATAATAATGGCAATAAATGCCATTAGTTCAGGGAGGGCCATGAACCAATCAACATACTCTGTTAGCTTCGTATGTTGAACAGTACAGTCTTGAATAGAACCAAGCATGTCCAGTGTGATGAAACACAGGAAGCTCTGAAGACCAGTCAAGATGGACCTCCTGGCCTTAGCCATTGGTTCTCCATCTGCTGAGGTGCAGGGACATCAGGAGAAGTAGAACCAAACAAAACAAACAGAGGCCCAAACTGTCTGTGCAGTGGCTATGGCTGAAGCAGTTTCTGTCTACAGTTGTTCTCAGGTTAGAAACTCCCCTCCCCCTCCCCAGTCCCTCTCCCAACAACACAAGTTTTCTTGGAGTAACTCAGCATATCCCCTCCTGTGGTGCGCCAGCGATCGCCTCGTTTGCATAACAAACTGAGTGTTCACAGGTCATTTAGTACTGGCTAAAAGCCCTCCAAGCCATTTGGCTGCCCTCTGGTCTTTATAGGTAGGAACAGCAAAAGCTGGTCCTTCTAGTATTAAGGGTTTTTCTTGGGTGATCATATTCTGAATCCCCAAGAAGAGGACATGTGCGTGCAAAATTTTGAGGGCTTTTCGGGTCGGGTTGAATGTTATTAAGTCCTTCTCACTTAGTTGTAGATACTGAAAAGTACACACAACGTTGCGGTTATAATCAATATATTCATTTATCTGAAGCATTTCTCCTCAACAAAATTATTGGTCACATACAAATATTTCTCCCTTTTCTTTCTCTCACCAGCAGACAGTGCATATATGCATCTCTTTATTTGCTTTGCTTTGAACTGAGTGGTGGAGCAGAGCAGCAGATGCGCTGCACTGTTTTATAATCGACGAAAACCCGTTCTGGGGTTTGGCATCTCAGAGTGTGTTTCTTAATGAACCATTGAACGTGTATGGTAAATACAGGGGGAAATATGGGCTTCCGTACAAAACCCTGAACATTTGAAGGATTTTATAAACTTCCCCTGGACAGGCCGGACAGCCCCCCAAAAGAGGGCATGTCCGGGTAAAAAAGGATGTGTGGTCACCCTATGTAAAACAGTTTTGCCTTGACAAAGCCTTTATACAGACTTCGTAGGGGGAAGTGGTTTGCTCCTTATCTGAAACTGTGAAGCCATACCAATTCCACATGACTGACTTGCTCTTGTCCTATTTAGCCATGAAATTATCGCCTTCTTTTGCAAACCCCATGTTTGTTTACACTTGTGTGTGTGTGGGAACTGGGGAGCACTCCCACAGGAAGGGGGTGCCTACGCTGGCCTGGAGGCATGAAACATGATAGAGAGGAAAAATTGATTTGATGATTTTGATTTTTTTTAAATCGTCATATTCAAATGATCCGATTACGATTTAAAATCGATTAATCGTGCAGCCCTACATCAGGCTAAAGTGGATGAATATGTGTAGGCATCATTTTTGAGCAGTTAGGCTCTGCTCTGAGAGCTCCCTGACCTTTCACCCCGGTGTCTGAAATACCAAAGCTTTGGGACTTTAACAGCTGTGTATGTGTGGAGTGAATCAGCTGAGCTGTCAGCTGATGTGTGCAGGTGTTGGGATCAGCTGATGTACTGTAGACTGAGCGTTTTATTCTGTTTGAGATCTTAAACAAATGTCCTAGTTTCCTTTGTGGCTTTGTACAAATGAAGACATTTATATAAAAGGATGGATATTAAGAGAGAGAGAGGATCTCATGGTAGGAGGGAAGATAGTGAATTTGGAAACAGAAGATGAACACAGAGAGAAGCAAGGTGGTTGAGAGAGGCAGAAGTTAAACCGGGTCTCAACCCTGTCTCTCACTTGACTGAACATTCAGCGCCCTTCACCCCAGGGCTCTATCGACCGTGAGTGTTCGTGTGTTAGAAGAAACTTGAAGGTCAGAGGAAAAGCATCACAGAGAGGAGGGAGAGGAAGCAGAGGAGGGAGAGGAAGGATGAACAAAGGTAAGACAGGAACAGAGAGGTGAAAGAACAAAGAGATCCAGAAACACAGGGAACAGAGGGACCGTCTCGATGATGTGAGGAAGTCTTAATCACAACTGTTACCATCATCAGGAGAGATCACTCTGGACCTAATCAGACCATGTGACCAGCAGAATGTTTCAACATTTCAGCAGTCTCAGATCATGATCATTCAGGACCAGGGGCTCTATTTTCGTGCTTCGCCGGAGACGTGGTGCAGGCGAGGCGTAAGTCAGGTCCGCCAGCCGACAAGGCGTTCCCAAGCACAATTTGGTATTTTGGTGAGTGGCGCAGCCCGGCGTGAGTATCCCCCCTCCCTAACTCAGCTCCTCCCAGCGGCGTAAGTCATAGCGAGGGAGGAAAGAGGGCGTCGAGTGGGTTTAACACAGCCGAGACTTGTATTGACCAATAACATCAGCTCCTCTCCTCGCCTTTAAATCCGCCACCGGCGAGACGTATTACAATTTCTGTAAAGTAGTCAAAGAGATCAAGAGATGTCTGAAGACAGCAATGCCACAAGATGGCGACAGAAGGCAGCCCCTCAACAAGTGTCGCTGCAGAGGGCGTCCTCCACACTCTCTCATATGAGCACAGATGTATTTGGTGTGTGTAATGTTGGACCCACTAGTAAGACAAATACCCTTTTCCACAAATAAAGACACTCACATAAAGTTGCATGTATTCAAACCTCACATGACAAAGGTGGGTTGTGTGCACAGATCGCAACATAAATTCCTAAAATGGCATTAAAATCGGAACCATCTGTGCGTAATGACGCATCACGCTCCGTGGCCTGGCTCTTTCTTTCATAGATGTTGGCATATAAAATAAATTTGGATCACAAAACTGAATATTATAATATTCGTATGTAGGCTTAAAGTAAATAACTCATCTGATCACTGAAACAAATCATCTGTTCAGCCGCTGCAGCAGGACGAGGAGAGGACACGGAGACATGTCCAGGTCGAGCTGCGCAAGAAATAAGAGGAAGAGGAAGAAAGAAAAGGAAGGAGACGAATTACATATCTTGTTAACTTCATCACGTGTGTCTATTTACTAGATATTTAATTTAATTTAATGCGGTTTCAGCTGTGTTGATTCGATCAGGTTGTGTGTCCAAACGTGTGCCAAACGCGCTCATCAGATCAGATACAGATCAGAATATATCTATATAGATCTAAATGTATGTGCTGACTTAGATTATTAGTTGTTGATGATTATTTATTGCACTGAAATGTGCCTGACACCGTGGAAACCTGCCGGTGAGGCATCAGTGACGTATGCCGATACGCTGCCAGTCTACCAAACTACCACCAGACCAGCTGCGCTCCGCCTGTGCTGAAAGCTGACCAGGTTTGAATCGGTGAGCTTTCAGTGCACTTTATACGCCACCAGCGGGCATGAAAATTTCACTATGGCAGCTGATTCTGTCGACACCTCCCTCTGCCATGCCACCACGCCCAGCTTGGCGGACCTCGGTGCGCCTCAGTCCACGAAAAATACCAAACTGGCTGTATGCCAGGCTCCGCCACACAAAAATATGACTGCGCGGGGTCCGCTACCCTCCATCGCCTCACCGGCGGACACGAAAATAGAGCCCCAGGTCTTCATCAAACACCCTCCATACAGTTTTTAAGGATGTTCCAGACTCAGTTTTAAACACTTCGACTCTCTTTAGTTGTAGGGTTGTGGTAGATCTCAAGAGTTCCCAAACTTGTCAGACTGACAATTGATATAACAATGCCGCAATACTTAGGGGTTTCTGCAGGGTCCGGAAAAGTCTCTGCAGTCCTCAATTTAATGTAGGGAATTTTACGGTCATCAAAAAGTCTGAATCATCTTCACTTACACAAAGGAAGACCACGTGCTCACCAAACTCAGGACTGTGATGAAAAAAACATTCAAGTATAAAGAAGCAAAGCTCAGGGTCCGGTCCTCAGAAAGTCTGGTTTGTGTGGAGGGCTGTGAAAGCTCATATGAACTCTGGTCAGCTTGACAACAGACCCTTCTCCAAACTCTTTGAGCCAAAGTTCTTCTCCTGGACTACCAATCTGTTGTCACTGAAGTCTGGATCAAGTCTGGAATTAAAGCTTTTAGACTCTTCCTCCTGCTTTGGTGTCCTTGCACCTCTCCATGATCTCATGTGTAAAACCTAAAGAGGATGATGAGCTGTGTCCTGAGGATTTAAAGGTTTCACTTTCTCCTCACCAGATCAGACCCACGACCTGGAGGCCATGAGACAGTTCCTGCATGAGAAATGGAAAGATAATTGAGCCTGACAAAGAGAGCAGTGACTGATTCAGACATTCATCAAACACACACATACAAAGTTGTGTGTGTGTGTGTGTGTGTGTGTGTGTGTTATGGCAGATGCACAATTATAGCCTGTGGTGAGATAGATAAATATGCACAAACACACAATGGCATACATTTTAATGATTCTCAAATACCTCCATGGAAAATTAAAGTCAGACGCTGAAATCTTACAAAGTGGACGACAACTTTAGCTACACACAAACACACACACACACACACACACACACACACACACACACACACACACACACACACACACACACACACACACACACAGCCAGGGTCCACAGAGCGAGTGTGCCCTCAGGCTGTAGTTCCCATTAACATCCTGTATGAGCTGCAGAGTTTACCGCCCGCAGTGCCAATCAGCTGAAATGCCAGTCTGCAGCCACTGGCAGCCGCCCGAGCTGTTAAACTCTGCTATCTTTGAGTTTCCTTTCTCTGCTTCCTGCGGTGAGTTGGAGGACAACCACAACATGATAAAAAAGTGGAGAAGAGGAGATAACTGAGGAGTTCACAGATGGTTGGAGGACCTCTAAAAAGAAACACTAAAGGATTACCACCATGACTCTTTCAAATGAATCATCGTTCTTGAACACCTGTAGCTCCGTTTTCAGTCAGCACTTCTTTTTGGTTTGTGGACATGAAGTATCAGTGATCCAGGTGTGTGAATTTATCTGGACTTGGAGTGAAGTGGTTCTTTAAACCTGAAACAAGTATTTAGACTTCTGCATTGTAGGGTCACAAAGTCAGATGACATGTTTCCAAAAACACAATGATGTTCAACAAAGACCTGTCTAATTCATGAGTTGTTCGAGTCTGTTTTTAAATTTTCATTCAATCATCATGAACAGAGACAAACTCAATAATCAATTGAAACTATTTTTTATATGTTTGTATTCTAACAAAACTGAGATTTCAGCTCTGCATCTCCACACACACTCGACTCCTCTATACCCGATGTTTGTGGACTTTTTCAGAACTGACAGCCAGCTGACCTGCTGTCTGTCGTTCAGCTGACTAGTGGTCTTTCAGATTGTTTTCAGTTTGTTGACCAGATTACAGCCCAGGTGAGGTGATCTGTACCCTTTTAGTAAAACTCAAAATAGGGGCGGGCAATATGGAAAAAAGTTCATGTCAGGATTTGTTTTTTGCAAATCATGATTATATTTTTCATCAGCGCCTGAAAAAAAAAAAAATAAAAAAAAAAATAATAATAATAATAAAGATTTTAACAACATACAGCATAGCATTTATCTTACCTGGATAGTCTCATTCTCAAATAAGTTTGAACCTAAAATAAGACTTCAGGAAGCGGATTCTCAGGAAGCAGATTCTGTCTTGTCCTTTTTCTGTGGATTTCGTTAATTTTTTATCAACATGTAACATATTAATTTTGTGTTTTAATTAAAACGTGCTCTCTCAACTTCTTAAATTCTAATTTAAATAAGCAAGACATTCATTTAGACAAGTTAGGGACACAATGCACATTATAGCTTGTTCTATTATTCCTGTGCTTAGGCAGATGGTCATCACTTTTTAATCCTTCATGATATAAGATCATTATGCCCCTATTTCAAAAGTCTTTGTTCCTTTTACGACCAGGTGAACTCAAACTACACGAGTGCAATCAGGACGGACCTTTGAGGAGTGTCATTGTTTCCTCTAAAGTTGTCACTTACGACAGTTAAGACTCAAATCATGAAGCACCTTTCTGACCAAGTCCAGCCCTGAGACTGAGGACCATCTACATACGAAGAGTCTGTTATTAACCTTCCTGAAATTATCAGCTGCTGGTGTTGTTGTTTGTTTTTTTTGTTTGTTTGTTTGTTTGTTTGTTTGTGTCTAATTAGTCCAATAAACTCTGGCTTCAGCTCAGAGGAGGGAGGAGGAGGAGAGAGTGATGACAGAAAAGCTGTAGTGAGTGCAATATGCAAAACGAGGCTGCTACTGAAGAATGCCAAAATAGAGTGTGTGTGTGTGTGTGTGTGTGTGTGTGTGTGTGTGTGTGTGTGTGTGTGTGTGTGTGTGTGTGTGCGTGTGTGTGTGCATGTTTGTGTGTGTGTGCACATAATTGTGCTTTTCCTAAACTGCACAATAGGAAGCTGTGAATAAATGGCAAAGCATCATTGAATCAGACAGTAAATGATGAAATAATTGAATAAGTATAATCATAATAATCATTATAATAGAGTACCTGTCATATTATTTCATCACTTTCAGAGAAACTGTTTTATTGCATTTGTTGCAGATTTATCTCTAAAACTGTTATAAAGTTTCTGACGATAAAATTAAAAACTGTGAACATGTTTCAACCATGGCTGCAGAATTTGGTGAACTGGTGCAGGTGTGGTTTTAGTGGACAACTGCGATTCATGTGCAGAAACATCGGGAAACTCTGAAGACCTTCAGAGGGGACTACTGCATTATCAAAGTTCTTAGTAGAGGTTAGCACCAGCTCCGGATCTAAGGATGAGTTTATTGCAGAAATCCTCCTCAGATGAAAAAAAGAATGATCAGAATGAGACGTGCGCCACGCTCTGCTGACGTGAATAAGAAACAGCTGATGAGACCCGATGAGCCGTCTGTTAAGGGTTGATTGGACCAGGCTGCAATTGAGCAGGTTAGATAAGAGAGAATGTGTGTGTCTGTGTGTGCGTGCGTGTGTGAGTGTTTGTGAGGCAGGCCAGAGTCTGTTAGTCTTTTAATCCAGAGCTGCACAGAGGAGAATAAATGATCCACAGAGTAAATTATGTTTAGTTTCAAGAAAACTTGATCCATTTAAATGCTTGAGAGTAATTTCAGATGAACTGAAGAAATCCAAACAGAGCAGCTTCACCTGAACCCAAGATCGGACTCATGAGTTTGTTCCTCTGAGTTTCCCCAAACTTGAGATTAATTTTTTGTCCCCTAAAATGCAGATAAAATAAAGTTTTAAAAGTCTCCCCTTCGAAACTAAAGATGTTTTCTAAAACCTCTATTTTCACTGACCCAAGACTTTGTATATTGTGGATGTTAGGCCTAAAAATAGAAAAAAACTTCAATCTATCTTCAAAATATATTGACAGAGCTGGAGTCTCCTCATGGCTGGATAAACATCTTCATCGGAAGAAAACGAGTGAGTCAAATAGCAGAGTCGGACTGTATGGTGTTATGTGTTTGTCCTTCAGGGTCACTTCTTCGCTCTTCATCAATGTTTTTCAGACAACTTAGAAAAACCAACAGATCCTGTTTCTAATTGGACAGGAGTGTCTGATGTTCTAGGTTTTTTATCAGCACCTGTCAACAACGAATTTACTTCATGAGAGACGCTTTATTGCTTTTCCAGTATAATTGAAATAGAGGGAGGGATGAATGGATGGATGAAGGGAGGGGGGGTGGAGGGGAGGTGAAGAACTGGAGGAGAGCAGCAGAAAAAGAGGAGGAGAGAGGTGAGACTGTAATGAAGGAGATATTGATTTTCTTTAGAGGCTCTTTAATCAGACGCTGCACTGACAGAGAGAGAGAGAGAGAGAGGAGAGACAGAAAGAGAGAGAGAGAGAGAGAGAGAGAGAGAGAGTGTGTGTGTGTGTGTGTGTGTGTGTGTGTGTGTGTGTGTGTGTGTGTGCGTGCGCATGCGTGCACATGTGTCATTAATGTGTGAGTCTGTGTGCAGGACCAAGCCCGTTCAAATTACTCTCCATCTTTTCTCTTTGTGGAAACCTAACTTGTGTTTGTGTGTGCAGGATCATACAGTCATGTGTGTGTGTGTGTGTGTGTGTGTGTGTGTGTGTGTGTGTGTGTGTGTGTGTGTGTGTGGGCAGGCAGGGGATAGATAGATGAGGCTGCCCAGTAGATGGATGAGTGCAACAACCAGTCATTCATCATGTGGAGAACAAGCGCGGAAGGAAACGTGTGATGGAAAAGAGGAGAAGGGGGTTAGAGAGAGGGATGGATGGAGGGAGAAGAAAAAAGGAGAAGAAGAAATAAAGAGAGGAAAATTAGAGATGATGATGGAGAAAAAGGAGAGCGAAAGCTGCAGAAAAGAGAGTGAAACATATGATGTAAGGAGGAAAAGAAAAAAGAGAGAGGGACAGAGTGAGAGGGCAGGAGGATAGATGTTAGGAAACGGGAAGAAACGAGCTCGGAGGAAAAGATGGAAAGGAGGAGGACAGAGTAAAAATATGGAGTCAGGAGAGGAGGGGAGGAAAATTAGAGGAGGATAAAAGAGGAGGTGGAGAGGAGATCATCCTCCTGACCCACTAAAAGAGGCTGTTTCTGTTCTTCCTCAGAGTCTTCACTCCTCCATCAGGTCTGTCCTGTGATTGGACGGTCCACTTCCTCATTTTAATGTGAAACGATCAAACAAATCCACATTTGAGGTAGGGGTCATTCCATGTCAATTCAACCAAGAATCTCCACTCACGTCACAGATTTGGATGAAATTTGGTGGAGTGATTGGCCTTCAGGAGAAACTGTCAGAGCTCAAATATTTTTGTTCAAAGCCATCTAATTAGTGAGATAGGGGCTAATGAATTTTTGGCTAACTAGCATGACATGCGTTACAAAAGTGTTCATATCTCTGGAAGTATGACACCTAGAGAGCTGATTCAGGTGTCACTTTAAAGCTCTCTTCAAGTTCTATCTTTTTGTTCCATAACATTTTTCCCAAATTGGACCAGAAAAAAATTATAAAAGACCAAAAACTTAAATTGGAAATAGCAAAAAATGTGCGTCTTTCCATTTTCTTCATATTAATAATAATAATAATAATTTTACTTATGTAGCACCTTTAAAAACAGAAGTTTACAAAGTGCTTAGACAACAGTTGCAAGCACAGAACATCAGCACATGAAAATAAAAACACATAAAAACAAAAGCTCAATTAAAAACAGGCCTCTGAATTGTAGGCCTGTTTCACTTTTCGTAAGAAACCCAGGCAATACAAGAACCCTACAAAATAAATGGGACCATGAGGACCAAAATAAAAACATAAAATGAAATAGAAAAGGAGGGCAGGAAACAGGCTAGTAAGTATAAAAGAGGATATAAACAATAATAATAAAATCATAATAAAATAATAATGATGGTAATATAAATGATAAAGTGGAATTAAAAAATATATATTTATATATATAAAATAAAATAAAGGAAAATAAAAAACATTAAAATCAATGAAGGACCTGAGAGATAAAATAAGAAAAGATTATAAGTAAAACAAAGGCTAAAAGGACAGTAAGTCTAAATAAGAAAGAGGTAAAAGAGGTAAAAGAAAAAGGAGAAAAAGAAAAAAGGTAAAAGACGATAAAAGATGGCATCACATAAAGGCAAGTCTGTAAAAGTGAGTTTTTAAAATTGACTTAAAAGAAGCGACTGTCTCTGCATGCCTTATCTCCTCTGGCAGGTTGTTCCAAAGTCGAGGAGCTCTGATGGAGAAAGCTCTATCACCTTTAGTTTTGAGCCTCCACTTTGGAACGACCAGAAGACCTTCACCAGAGGATCTGAGGCTGCAAGTTGGCTCATAAGGTATTAAAAGCTCTGAAATGTAGCTCGGAGTAAGTCCTTTGAGCGCTTTAAAAGTAATCAATAAAATCTTAAAATCAATTCTAAAACTGACAGAAGGTCAGTGAAGGGAGGCTAAAATTTGAGTGATGTGATGCCGTCGACTAAAACCAGTTAAAAGCCTTGCTGCTGCATTCTGAACTAGTTGGAGGCGAGAGAGTGATTTCTTGATTAAACCAGGGAGGAGAGAGTTACAATAGTCCAGTCTTGAGAAAATGAAGGCGTGGATTATCTTTTCGAGATCTGGTGGGGTGAGTATTTGTTTAATCTTTGAAATGGAGCGCAGGTGAAGGAAACAGGACTGGACAATCTTGTTGATATGGGTGGAGAAGGTGAGGTCTGAATCGAAGGTTACTCCCAGATTTCTGGCTGTTGGTTTGATGATTACTGAATGTGGAACGAGACAAGACTGAATGAGGGGGGGAGTTTTGTATGTTACAGAGAATTGTTTCAGATTTTGAATAATTTAGCTGAAGGAAAATTTGTGCCATCCAACAGTTAATGTCACTTAGACAGTCCATGACAGCAGCTAGGCCTCTTGGGTCCTCAGGTCTCAAAGGGAGGTATATCTGTGTGTCGCCTGCATAGCAGTGAAAGGAGACTTGGTGGCGCTGAATTAATTGGCTGAGGGGCAGCATGTAGAAAGACAATAAAATTGGACCTAAAACTGAACCTTGCGGAACACCACAGGCGATAGCAGAAGTAGAGGAGGTGTGATTGCCTATGGTGACCGCAAAGGTTCGCTCTAAAAGATACGACTGAAACCAGCCAAGTGCAGTGCCCCTGATACCCACCCAGTTTTTAAGACGTTCAATTAAAATAGTATGATCAACTGTATCAAAAGCTGCACTGAGATCTAAAAGAATTAAAATTGAGCCCTCCCCTCTATCTGCTGCTAAAAGAAGGTCATTGGTCACACGGAGGAGGGCAGTCTCAGTGCTGTGACCTGCTCTAAAACCAGACTGAAATTTCTCAAAGAGGTTGTTTTCAGACATAAAACCTAAAAGCTGTTTAGAAACCACCTTCTCTAAAAGTTTGGATAAAAATGGAAGTTTTGAAATTGGTCTAAAATTGTTAAAATCAGAGGGGTCAAGGTTTGGCTTCTTTAAAAGGGGTTGGACCACAGCGTGTTTAAAAGCAAAGGGAAATACTCCCTCCACTAGAGAGCTATTAATGATGGATAAAATGCTGGGCCCAACCACGTTAAAAACCTCTTTGAGAAATCTGGTGGGGATAGAATCAAGACTGCACGTAGCTGGTTTCATTTTGGCTAAAATATCAGAGAAAAATTTTAAGGACACCAGCTCAAAACTACTAAAAAAGTGCTTAACTTCCCGACTTAAGAGTACAGGGAGACTGGGAGGGGTGATTTGATGTCTGATGTCCATAACCTTGTTAATAAAATGAATTAAAAACTTCTTGCAGGTGTCTTGAGAAGCATCAGTAAAATAAGAGGGGGAAGGGTTGGAAAGAGACTCTAAAACCTTGAATAAACCTTGAATAAAACCCTTGCATCCTTAACTGCCTTCTGGTAGTTTTTCAAGGAGTCTCTCCAAATTTCGAGGAAAAACACAGACCCAGTTTTCTTCCATTTGCGTTCGTTTCTTCTACATATTCTCTTTAGTTCATGGGTGGACTCTGTGAGCCAGGGTTGGGGTTCTTTGTTAGATCTTTTTTTTTCAGAGGAGCTAGAGTCCAGGATGGTTCCACACATACTGTTAAAAAGAGAGACAAGCTCTTCAGTTTTAAAAACTGGATTAAAATCTGGGTTGAGGGCAGTTAAAGATGCAGCGATAAAAAGCTCTGAAAACTTGCTAGCAGACGATGCATTAAAAACCCTTCTAAAAACAGGAGTGTGATCGGTAAAAGAAGGCTGGGATAAAACCATGGAGAATAAAACCAGTTTGTGATCTGACACACAGATATCCTTCGTTAAAAACTCCCCAGTAAATAAAACCAAATCTAAGCAGTGTCCCTTTACATGAGTTGGTTCCTGAGTTTCAATAAAATCAAGTTAAGGGTTGTGAGGGACAGCAGACATGTACATTAAAATCACCCAAAATAAGAACTTTGTCATATTTACAAATAAAAAGGGATAGAAACTCTGAAAACTCCTGAATAAAAACAGCGTTGTGTTTGGGTGGTCGATAAATGATTATGATTAAAACAATTTCTTTCAATTTAACAATAAAAGCAAGGTGCTCAAATGAACTAAAAGTGCTGAAGGTGATGGGGGTGCATTTAAAATCCTTCTTGTATATGACAGCCACCCCCCCTCCCCAGCCTGACTGCCGGGGCTGATGGAGGTGAGTAAAATCAGGGGGGTTGGCTTCTATAAGAGAAATACAATTGTCCGGAGTCAGCCAGGTTTCAGTCAGAATAAAAAAGTCCAGACTGTTTTGTGAAATAAAATCATGGCATAAAAATGTTTTGTTGTTGAGGGATCTGATGTTTAAAAGTCCAAAGTTTGCAGGTTTGCTGTTAAAAGCAGGGCGGGGTAGCCGAGGAAGAAGGGGGATGTGGATGAGATTGGTGGGGGGGCAAAGTCTGGCAGGAGGACGGAGAGGATGTGAGGATGTGATGTGGACTGGAGGATTTACTGGGTGGGGGGGGGGGGGGGGGGGGGGAGAGGAAGTTGGGGGTTGGCAGGTGAATGAGCGGGGATTGTGGGACTGTTTTGAGATGACCAGAGGTTATTGTGAGGAGGAGGGGGGGTGGCCTGGGTGTGGAAAGATGGGCTGCTGAGTGTAGACTGTCAGACGAGTGAGGAGTGGATCATATACTGGATGTTGTAAGAGAGCATTCGGCTACCCCACCTGTTGGGGTGGATCCCATCATGTCTGAAAAGTGATGCTCGGTCCCAAAAGAGATTAAAATTGTCAATAAAACCGAAGTTGTGGGT
Source organism: Xyrichtys novacula (assembly GCA_962446985.1). Classification (NCBI taxonomy): domain Eukaryota; kingdom Metazoa; phylum Chordata; class Actinopteri; order Labriformes; family Labridae; genus Xyrichtys; species Xyrichtys novacula. The sequence goes on from OY660865.1 coordinate 15,470,681, forward strand.
GGGGCATGTGGATTGGAGCCAGGTATGGAGGCTGAGGATCCTGATAAAACGTTCTGCTCCACGACCGAGAGTGGGGATCGGGCCAGAGATAAAAACTGTCTTTCCAGTGTCCTTTAAAATGTTAAAAAGCAAGTTAAAATCCCTCTTTGTAATTTCGGACTGCGTAAGGGACGTGTCGTTTGAGCCAACATGGAGCACAATCTTAGTGACAGAGGAGGGGAGAGAGGGGAGTAGATTAAGATGTTTGTCCAGGATGACAGGTACCGTGGCGCCGGGAAAACAGTGAGTGATGGCATTAAAAAATCTGATGTACCTGGTTATGGAGTCTCCGATGATGAGCGTGTTCGGGGGAAAAAGGGGACGAGGAGCTGATGTGCAGGCGCTGAAGCCTTCAGATGTTGGGCGCTCCACCTGTGCAGGAGACGGCGATTGTCGGCATTGAGCGGACGCCGGTGGAATGAGGGTGTTGCCGGCCCGGGGGAGCCTCTCCGAGCGCCTGGAGACGGCCTCCTTCAGCAGCCTGCGACGCAATATCCTGGTCGAGGAGGGCTGCGGTGCCAGGTCCATATTGGACATCCGCGGAGCCGCCTCTGCTGGAGCTGGGAGCGACAGGAGAGGTTGAGCCGGAGCAGCGACTGGGTCAGCGGGAGCCTCATCCCTCAGGGCCAAGAAGCGGTTGGAGAGGGAGAGCCGTGGTGGTGAAGGGACTCTCTCCACTGCGGTCGTCCTCCGTCCGCGTTGCGCCACCTCGAGCCAGGTTTGCTGCCCCTTCAGCTTTGGGGTCGAGCTGTGGGTAGGGAGCGCTGGGAGCCCCGCTACCATGCCAGTATCAGGATCGCCCAGCGGTCTCAGACCCTTACTGTACCGATGCGCGGGAGGAGAGGAGGAGAGTCAGCCTGCCGGCTTTGCACTGTGCGGCACGGGTGAGCCGGCTGGAACCCCGGCTGCAGGGCCCCCGGCCGGCCCGTTCTGAGAATGCAGGGAGCCCAACCAGGGCAGAGTAGCAGCGGAGGCCGAAACCAGCTGTGATGCCAGAGCTGAGGGCAAAAGACCAGTGATCCTGGAGGCCTGACTCAGGGATATATGTTTAGCTTGAGCTGAAGCTACAGATATGAAGCCCTCCAGCAGCCTATCCTTCTCACGAAGATCATTTTGCAGACGACAAAGCTTCTCTTCCAACCGTGAGTTTTTTATTTTGCAGTCCGCACACACAGCCATTTAAAATTCCCACTCTTCCGGATCCCGCGCAGAGTTCCATGCGTAATGCAGCGTGGATCGTCTGAGGGCCGTCTTAAAATAGCCGATAAAACCCATACACAGTAAAAATTCAACTTAAAAGCCAACAAACTGTAAAGAATGCAGTCTAAAAAGTTGCTTAAAACCGGTTAAAATTGGGTTAAAAGTCGCCCGGGACGGAGCGATTCGGCGGGATCGTGTGCAATGCTGACACATGCGTGAAGAGAAGAGAAAAATTAAAAAGAAAAAAAAATTAACAGAACATATCATGACAATTGTAGGCTCAAGTGCACACACTTTATTCACACTAAAGAAAGACTATCATGTCCACTAGCATCCCTGCAAGTTTCAGGATGGGCATTCCATAACCTTTTGAGTAATCAGTCAAAATGTGTGGAACGTTAGGTCGAAAATCGCCATATTTGGCACATTATACAGTCCTGACCTCATCTGGAGTCAGCTCCACTTGCCTGCTTGTGTAAAACATTACTTTATCATAGTGCAAAATGCTTTTTTTTTTGAGTGTTTTCATTTGTATGTTATCCCATATTTATATGAAAAATTGCTAGAATAGCTTATTTTTGCTCATTTTTCCATCGCATTTCATTTCTATTTGCACCTATATCCAGAATATGAATGATCTTAGCTTCATGGGAGAATCATTTGGACATACCTGCATGTCCTGGATCCTAGGTTTTTTCTTCTTCAGTGAATATTGTAGAAATCTGACTGATGTTCACGCCACTATGAATACATGTCTAAAGCACGTCAGGGTTCAGCCTCATGAGTCTTTATCACAAAGATCTGTAGATAACTTCATTCCCAAGCGAAAGTCCAATCTTTTAGCAGAGAAGCATCACCTGCAGGTCTGTGTGTACAGGTTCACCTCAGTCACCTGTATGGATATAAGGGGGGGGGGGGGTAATGTTTGCAGATCAATAAAATCAATATTTTAGAAACAGCTTTATTCTGCTAATTGCCATCTTATCGATGACCTACCTGAGCTGGTGTCAGGTGTGGTGTGGTGGTGAGAAGAAAACGATGCTGTATCGACCGCTCCACAGGCAGAGCAGGTCCCAGGAACAACAGTTCATTAATGCAGCCTAAGAGAGACTATCTGTCTCTATTACTGCCTGCTGGCCTGCATGTCCATGATTTATAGGCAACCTGTGGAGGCAACGCAGACAGCTAATGTCGCCCTGAGTGGGAATGGTGGAGGAAACTGGGATGAAGCCAGCAGTGACCAGTGTGCTCTCAGGTCTGCAGCTGTGGCTAATAAAGGTGGTAATGTCTGAACTCAGTGATGGAGGTCATTTTGACTCTACGGGCAGGTGAAGTTCACCCTCTGAACCCCGTCCTTCTTGGAGTCCTGATATTTCTAATAAGTCCACCTTCCCTGTAAAAACTGCTCTAACACGACTCAGTCTCAGACACACAGATTCTGTTATCAGTCAGATCTGTGTCCCCGCTCTGGCTGATAATCGTTTCTTTCTTCCTTTCCAAGTGTAACCTAAATCAAAGCTCTGCCTGCAGAGAGGAAATCATGGATACGCTTACTTGTTGTGAAGTAAAGCCTCCAGCTGCTGTAACACTGTTAAATGTCCATCATCAGTCTGTGTGGTGTTCAAAGCAGGCCAGCAGTTATTTCATGATGAAAGGCTGTAATGCTGTTTGTGGAGCGCGCTCTGCTTCAAGGAAAACAAACCATCAAACAACAAAGTGGAGCTGAAATGAAAGGTACACTAACGGAATTAAAGTGCATTTTTCCTTTTATACTGTGAAATGAGCCGTGAAACACAAACAGGGACTGAGGAGGAGAGTGTTTTTGGTTAGTGTGCTCTGTGAGGAACAAAGAGTCATTGTTTTAAAACCTCTAAAATGAAGGTGTGTGACTTTTACGAGACACTCTGGTGCTTTTGGTTGCACTTCAGAAAGCCCAGTTTGTTAATGCTACACAGTCTGCCAACAAGCACGCTCTGGGGCTATTTGTGATTTATTCATGTATGAATCAAGGTAAGGAAGTGAGGCACCAAAGAGTTTTCTATTATCTGACTGCATTTAAATGATGGAGTTTAGCGCAGAAAGTCCAACCTGCTCTGCTCTTTACCTCAGGACTCTTTGCTCCTGCTCTCCCACCCTTGGCCTTAAATAGAAACACATGAAATAATGGGAAGGTGTGCTCTGTTTGATTTTACCTGTGTCATGAAAACTGTCTCTGATGCAGGTCTTTATGTGTTCCCGGTGTCTTTGCTGTTGCCCTTCCTTCTATAGCTTACTATGTATACATATATACAGACAACAGGTGTGCTCTCCTGATGCCTGTACCCCAGTTGTCTTTGCTTTTCATGCATGCATATGAAAAAGGGGATCTGTGCTCTCAGAACAGGGTCTTAACGCCAAATATAACATTGGAACAATATTGGAACTTTAGCATCTTTCCAAAGTTTCTCTTCACTGTGAAGAACTTGTCACTCACTGCTAATTTTATGACGCTCTGACCTCCAACATATTTTAACACTGAGGTCACAGCCTGTCACTGTAGAGCCTCATCATGTTACTATAGCAACAGATGGATGCCACAGTGCTCTGTTCAGCTCCCCAAATCTCAGGGATAAAAAATGAATCTGGCTCACTGGTGCTGGGACCTGAGTCTTTTTGTATTTAGTGTCTCAGCTCCTCTTCTATCTTGGTTGGTTTGTCATATCTCTCCTTTAGTCTTCTCCTCCATGGTTCTTCAGTGTGTCCTTGTGTTTGTGTGTTTGTTTGGCCTTTTGCATTTAAGTTTGTGTGCGTCTTTGTTTTGATATCCAAATTGGTGCTGACAGCTTTCAGATCATTTATTACTACAGAGCTGTGTAATTAGTAACACCTCGAGCTGTGTCTAACTGTCTACGCTGTGTCTAAGCTTTGTACAAAGTGGCTCACCCTTGCTGTGCCTCCCTTTAAATCAGTGGAACAGCTGTGAAAAAAGGAACAACAATAGACTGTATATAAAACGGAGAGGGTCTGCCTCCTTGTTGGGTGAAGCCAACATCAAGAAAGCCTATGGGTGTGCAAAGATTGCGTAGCTTACCTGGGGATACGCTGTTTGAGCAGAGCGTCATTACAGCAACTCTCGGTGAATGCGCACAACGCTACTGCGCAATGTTGGTTTCAGAATTACAGAAAGCATTTCGGCCTCAAATCTGTATACTGCTGGAAGGCAGAACCAAGTTGTCTATAGTGTACAAGTCTGTGGTAACAACCCACACATGCAGATGTGAGTATCTTAAAAGTCGACAGTGAGAAACGCAGCACTCATTCACTGTCAGTCCTGGAGGCTGATACCAGAGGGTTAAAGATTGTTGTGAGTGTGTAAATGAAAGACTCATACTGTGGTATTTGGAGTGATGGGTTACCCAAACTGAACCATGTTATTCAAGCTGCTGTTTCTGCTGCAGCACTCGCTCTATTTTCACATGTCCATGGGTTATATCAGGTAACAGACCCTTTCCATTATCATTACCCAAAGCAAGCCAGTGCTAAACCTTCAATCACAGAGCTGTGTGTGTGTGTGTGTGTGTGTGTGTGTGTGTGTGTGTGTGTGTGTGTGTGTGTGTGTGTGTGTGTGTGTGTGTGTGTGTGTGTGTGAGCATATGTTGTCCTCTTATCATTTTCAGTATGAGTTCCTCGAGTCAGAACCCTGATGTGTGTGATTTTTTGTGTTTGAGTTTCCATGTGGATTTATAAGTGCTGTGTGTGAATGCATGTGTGTGTGTGTGTGTGTGTGTGTGTGTGTGTGTGTGTGTGCGCGTATGCCTTTTATGGATTTGAGTTTATCCTTTTGTCACAGCTGTTACCCCGAGCAATACCCCCCCTTTATCTCTCAACCCCCCCCTTCTCTCACCCCCCCTTACTTTATCTCTCCCCCTTCTTTCTCTCTCTCTCCCTCCCTCGCCCCCTCTCACTGTATGTGTCTGTGTGTGTGAGTCAAAGTGGTTCAAATGTGCATAATTTTACATTCACAGAAGAGCTACCTTTTTACTTTTCTACTGTGTCATAAACTTAAATGATGAGCTATCAAGTGTTGAAACTGAGACGTCATTATTTCATATATATATATATATATATATATATATATATATGTGTGTGTGTGTGTGTGTGTGTGTGTGTGTGTGTGTGTGTGTGTGTGTTTTTAATCAAGGGTTCCCAGAGGACTGCAAGTGGTCCTAGAACTCTTAAGATCAGAGTGTCTGTGCTTATATCCAGATTCAACAAACTGTGAGTTTTCTTTCCTCTTTAGCAGTGTCCATGATTTCCAAAAGGAATCTAAAATACAACCTACATTCTCATGGAGCTGAGGTTGTACTTAGTTGACAAATTTTCCCTATAAATTTGTCATCAACCCTTAAAATGTCTAGACATGAACAAATCTGCAGCCTGACATTTGGTGCATGTACAATAGGCCACATATCAACAACAATGACCATGCACAATTCAAGGTAACTACTGCAGAATCCATAAACATCATTCTGAAACTGTTGAACTGTTAGCTCACAGTCTCTCACAGAGTGCTGAACCTACTCCATCTTTCCCACTGAGAGACTTAGCCTCTCTGAAGGGTCTTTTTTAGACCCAGTCATGTGACCAACCTATTGGACATTCACGTCATTAGTAGGAGATGTTCCTCCAGCTGTTTTTTTTTTTTTTTTGGCATTACAACTTATTGCCTGTTTTTGGTTGTTCAGATAACTTTTTTTAAACGTGTTCTTGCATCAAATCTAAACCAAGCACCATATTTTCAAAACAAACAAACAAACAAAAGAGCTCATCAGTTTGATATTTTGGCTTTTTTAAATTAAACATAGTCTTTGAATTATTTGCATATATATATATATATATATATATATATATACATATATATATATATATATATATATATATATATTTAACATAACAGACTAACAGCGTTACTCCAACACACACACACACACACACACACACACCTCTTTTTCTCTCTGTGCAGTTTTGATCAGTCTAAAACTTCCTTTAATGATGTCCGATCACTTTGAGGGTATTAGACTCCAGAGTTCGTACTGCTTCCTGTAGATGTTCAGTTTCTGACTGAGAGTGTGACAGACAAAGAAACAGTTTAAAAAGATCTTAAGTAGGGCTGTAACGGTATTATAATTCTACCTCACAGTTAATGTGACCAAAATAATCACGGCTTACGGTATTATCGCTGTATTTTTAAAAATGTATTCAATGGCATTGATTATGGTATTTTTGATGCTTTTAACTAGCACCAAACAATGCCTTGTTTTCACTGTTTCACCTTTACATCTTTACAAATAAAGGTTTACTTTAGCTGTTTATATCTTACAATATTAGCTGCTGGATGTGTTTTTAATGGTAACAGGTGCTGCACTCAAGGTTCTGTTTACATTATTGACAAGTCAATAAGTTAGACAAACAGATCACTGCACTCTCTCTCTACCCGAAGTGCCCACACAATGTATTTTAGCTAAAACCTCAGTGTTCACTCAACTTGCACTGGCTGTAAAGTTGCAGATGATGGTCACGGAGATGAGTTATTAGGTTTGTGCAACTTTTGTTTTGCATGTTCTGCAGACAGGATTACCATCTTCAACTGAGCGACCTTCGACATTTTTATGAAACCCAAAATATGCCCATACATCAGACTTGGTCCTCTTAGAGGGCTGATGGATGTCTTGGGCGCTGCTGTCTCCTCTTTCCTCCCTGATTCCATTTCAAATTTAATAGAAAGTTTCAACGCAAATTGTAGGCTACACAGTGCACCTGCGCGGATACTTCAGGAGAGTTTTGGCTGTAGTCTATTCAGGAGGGGTTCTGAAGAGATGTCTCGAGAGTTTCCTGTCAAAGCCAGAGGCAGCAGATAAAACAGTAAAGAAAGCTTTCTCTGTGTGATTAAAGGTGAAAAAGTGTCCTCTGAATACCTTCAAGTGACCTTCCTCAGACAGTTGAACTATTATCTGATAGCCGAGGAGGTACAATTAAAAAACACAATTATTCATTGATTTCAAAACTTGAGTATTTATTGAACCACCAAAACTTAACTTTACATAAAACTTAATAGAACAGCCAGAAATAAATTAGTATCAAACAAGTAAAAAAAAAAAAAAAAAAAAGAATCAGTTCTGAGATTGCAGACGATAACTTGCTAATGCTCAAACTTGGCGCGCGCATGCTCCACAGTGCATCACCCATGTGCACATACATGTACATGTGCAATACATATTAATCTGAGTTAGAGCCACGTTAATTAAAAAAAAAAAAAAAAAACATTTTTAGGGTGTGGTGGCTTTTATTTAGCTGTGGTCAATTGCATATAGGGAAAACTCTGAAGTTGGTGGTATTGCCTAAACAATAACAATTTCCTTTTGCTCAACCTGCGTCAAATTGAAGCCACTATGTTTCTAGATAACTGAAATTGTCCTTTTTTTGTTCTCAACCAAAGGTTACCCTTGTGCCATACTTGCTCCTCATATTATTGATCCACACCATAGACTGTATAAAGAATGGACAGAGTCTGCCTCCTTGTTGTTTGAAGCCACTCCGAGAACAGCACCCTCTGTTGATGGACTGCAGTATAGGTCATAAATCCCGCCTCCACCAGCAAAGCTTATGGAGCTGTGGACCAACTTTAGAAATTAATTACACAGAACATATTTTTTTCTCCCCCCTGCTTGCACTATTGACATGCAGTTACTGTAAAACTGGTTTGTGCTCAAGTCCTCTTTTTTCTGTGACACTCCGTTTTTAAAAGTTATCAAGGGGATCATGTTTTCTATGATTGACACCTGATACAGCCTATGGGCATTCAGGGATTGCGTAGCTCTTCCGGGGGATACACTGTTTGAGCTGAGCGTCATAGCAGCGACAAATAGACAGCACCCAAATGCGCGCATCGCTACTGTGCAGCGCTGGTTTCAGGAAATGAAGAAAAATCCCAGAAATACTGAGAGCTATTTGGCTTCAAATTCGTATACAGGCGGGAGGCGGAACCAAGTTGTCCATGGTATATACAGTCTATAATCCACACACATCACACGCTTGCTGCAGCTGCATGTTACAGGGGTGCATTTAAGGTGTTTTTCCAGTACAGGAACTCACATACACACCCTGCCATTCGGCACATAAAATCTTTTTTTTTTTGGATTATAATATTTTTGTGATTTTGTGACAAAATCGAAATCATTATTAAAATTCAAGTAATCTTTCAACACTACCTTTCAGTAAATGAACTGTTATAAAAAGTTCTTTCTGGATACTTTTCTGATGGACAAACTTTAGTCTTCTTTGTTGATTACGTGTCAAAAGTGCTCTCTGAATGCCTTATTCATATACAGGAGCCTGATAGCTTACCTTACTTTGTAAATTTAGTTTGACTGTCACTCAAGGTTTAGGGTCTCCTGAAAGTCCTGGTTTTTGTAGCCTTTTATTTGACTGACCTAGTCTGCACTTAAATGAACTTAAACCCTGATTAGATTTTTTTGATGGGCTTGTTCTGTTATTTGGAAAATAAGGTGTTTAGAGTGACGGTGAATACACTCTTCCCAGAAAGAAAGAGGTCCATTAGGTTTGGGAGTCCAAAAGAATTTTGTTTAGTCATTAAAACTTTTTAAAATTGTTTTCCCTCTTTGGCTCATTTGACCCTACAGAGATTTGTTGTTCCTGTTCAAAGTTCATTGGTGTCTTGATTTCAGTGTTTTCATCGTTAGGCATCAAACTTTTGGAGAAAGTGAAACTTCTTTTTAATACAAACCTCCAAGGACACAGAGCAGACGCTGTCTTAAAGCCTTAAAGGTCAGTACTGTTTGTAAACATATTAAAGCCTCTGTGATATAACATCAGCCTTATTGGCTCTAAGCCCACCAAATTACCACCTAGCGCTGTAAGCAAAGTTCACCACAGGAACTCTAATCCCAAAGCTTCTGCTGCCTCGTCTGTTCTGTTTATGATTATGAAGGTTTTCTCCTGGCTGGCTCCTCTGGGCAGGACAGCCCCCGCCCCCTCTATCTGTGGGCGGAGTCAGTTCGTAACTTCACATCATGGTCTGAATTTTGTTTCTATCTGCTACACAGGCCAAGATATCTGCTTTTTTATAAACCTTAACACTTCAGAAAACCTCAGGATTTGGGGGCCCTTCTCAAAATTGTCCTTTAGGCTTTCAGAGGCGTGTCTCAGACAGGGTTCAGGTCTTAATGGGTTAAGCACAGTGCATCCACCAAGTGTTACACAATGCAGGCGAAGGTGTTTTGTCATGTTTGTCATGCATCATCCTTTGGCAGAAATATTTTTTTTCACAGATGTTGCACCGTGCTGCTCTGTCCTCCTTATTCAAATTAAAATGAGGGCAGGCATTTGAGCGTTTTTTGCGGTCCATGGTCCAAATAGGAACCAGTTCTCGGTACCCAACCCTAATCATTGGAGGCCAAGGCAGGGAGAGCAGCAGCAAAGACAATACATATGAGAGTCGTACGATCAGACTGCAGGAAAGCAGCAGCTGGGGTGGAGGTGGACACTGGTCATATTGGTTTTTCCAGGCAAGCAGGAAAAGTGGGCAGGCTTAAATAGTTGGAATAGAGCTCCTGTCCCTTCCACATTAGTGTCAAATGCTGAAGCAAGGGGCGGGAAGAGCACACCCCTTCTTCATTTCACACAGAGCAGATTTTTTAATATAAAAACTAGATATTTTTTATGATGGGACCAGTATATTTAATGAAAAATATATATGTATTCCATGTGATTAGTAATATTTGGCAGTTTGAAAAGTCAAGGCAGGGAGACAATAAGAAAAGCTTTCTTTAAAGGGGACCTGCCATAAAAATGTAATTTTTGGGGTTTTTTGTGTCATATAAGGTCCATATTATGTTCGTCTTATGTTGTACATGTGAAAACAAACCGTTACGTCGTTTGCATTCTGTAAAGGTTTAAAATCAAGGAACCAGTAAACCAGGCCAATTGAAAAAGCCCGTCGGTGTTACGTTGCACCGACCTTGCTCATTATTATTCACGAGCGCGTCCTCGGTGAGCCGTGCCCACTCTCTCGTTCTCGTACTCAGTCACAGCCAGAGCGAGACCCAGCTACCGCTGTATCCGCTATGGGTCTCTTCCAAACGATCGGTGTTTCCTTCGGTTCACTGCCGGGAAAATGAACTTAAAGCTGGGCAGAATGAATGAAAACACTGCTGGAGCTCTCCGGCTTCTTCTTCAACTTCCACCTCCTCTTCAGACTCGGGGTCTAAAATATATGGTTAAATACCTGCCATTTTAAGCCGTTAGCATAAGGTGACCAGACGTCCCCAATTTCCTGGGACAGTCCCCAAATTGGATGACCTGTCCCCGGCAAAAGCTGTCCCCGAAAATGTCCCCGATTTAAGCGTTTCATGAATGAGAGCAAAAATGTTGCGTGTGGGCTCGAACAACGGTTATTACAGTAGCCGAATGGGTAGGAAGCACAAGTAAGCAGTCCTGAAGAATAGTTCTTGCAAGGGTTATTTCAAGGGGCGTGCGCTGCTAATAAATAGTACCGAGATTTTGTCTGTGATCACACAGTCCCTGCAGCCCCTGCACCCCCCTGCCACCGCCGCCGCCACACCGAATGTCCCCGGATTTCATTACAGACATCTGAGCACCTTACTTTAGCACACATTAGCAAAATGGATAAACCAAAATCCGAACCTCCACTGCTGAGCCAATCAGAGCACAGCAGGCTTCACAGCAGCGATCCAATCAGAGCAAAGCTCATTACCATAAATGTTAATGAGCCAAAATCAGTTGGTTTTCCTGAAAGGTTTTTTAGGCATACTAAAACAAACCATCAAATAACTTTTCAGCTAAAATTATGTTGCAAACATGATCAGAGGACATCAAGGATTATGAAAAAATGATTAAAATGGGTATGAAATTTTGATGGCAGGTCCCCTTTAAGCAAAATCAAGATTTAAGTTAATAGGATTCTGCATGGTCTCACTTTACCTCTTTTGTACCACCTTCTCTGTAGCTCCAATGCTGTAAATATATCCATTGTATGTGCATTAATAGACAACTGTTTTGAATCTCACAAATATTGCCATCCTCCATAAAAGGACTTGTAGCAGGTATTCAGTTCCATCTGCACTGTCTTAACCATAGACTGTATATACTATGGACAACCTGGTTCCGCCTTCCGCCTGTATACGGATTTGAAGCCAAAAAGCTCTCGGTAATTCCGGGTTTTTCTCCACTTCCTTGAAACCAGAGCTGTGCAGTAGCGATGCGTGCATTTGGCCGCGCAGTTGCAGAGAGTCCCTGTGATGACGCTCGGCTCAAAGAGCATATCCCCCCGGGAGAGCTACGCAATCCCTGAACGCCCATAGGCTGTACCAGGTGTCAATCATAGAAAACATGAATCCCCTAATAACTTTTAAAAATGGAGCTGTACAGAAAAAAAAGGACTTGGGCACAAACCAGTCTTACAATAACTACATGTCAACATCACAAGCAAGGGGGAGAAAAATTTATGTTTTGTGTAATAAGTTTCTAAAGTTGGTCCACAGTCCCATAAGCTTTGCTGGCAGAGGCGGGATTTATGACCTGTACTGCAGCCCACCATCAGAGGGTGCTGTTCTCGGAGTGGCTTCACCCAGCGAGGAGGCAGACTCTGTCCATCTTATATACAGTCTATGGTCTTAACCCATCCACCACCAGCCTGCTTGAAAACCCATCTAATCATCTCCTGCTCAATGGCCTAAAGAGGGAAAGGCCACAAGACAAAGATAAACATCTCCCCTTTACTCTTTTGCTTCTAAAAAACCCAATCACTTATTCAAGAGGTGGTTGCTTTGGTCCTTATACTGATTTGCTTTGGAACAGCGTTTCTCACAGGTAGTGAATTCACTACACGCACTTATTTGTTTTAATCCCACACATGACCTCACTCTTGCTGACATAGAAATTAAGCCTCACCATTTCACTCTATTTCTAAGCACTCAAAAACTAATAAAGAGAAAGGAACACATCTTTTATTTCTCAAACTAACTCTGACTTTGTCCTTTGTCCTCCATGTCCCGCTACCTGAGAGGCCAGCCACTGGCCTGCTAGCAAGAGCCTCTCTTTGACACCAAAGACCTATATCCAGATCTTAGTTTTCTGCTTGTCTCTGCCTGCTCTGCCAATCCTGCTGGCTCCCACCCGAGCGCTACTCCATACTCTGCGCTACAACTGCATCCTCCATTGTCCCCATCTCGACGCTCAAGGCTATGGGTCGATGGTCCTCATCAGCCTATACCTCAGGCCTAAGGCTCAAGAAATACTTATGCTCAACTAGCTATGAGTGCTTTGAAAAATGCTGCTGCGCCATAATTCTGTCCCGTATCTGTTGTATTCTTAAGCATATTCCCAGTTATAAATATGTGTATGGATTAAATTAATCCTGTTCCACAATCATGTTTTGAGGGTAACCCATACTGCACAAGCTTTGGAGATGGGTAGGTTGCTTTATAGTTTCTCGCCGCTGGCTGCTGCTCTCCCTCTCCTGAGGGATGCTTTTATGTAGCTTATAAAAACTCAAGAGGGTTGCCTGGTATGGTTGTTCTCAGGGGCTTTTAACTTTTTTTTGCTGCTGCTTTCCCTGCCTCAGCTTTAGTGCAGCACATAAAAGCCGGGAGGGTCACCAGGTATGGTTGTTTTGGGGCATTTTAATTTATTTATCTTAAAAGTATTTATTTGCTGCCACTTTCTCTGCCTTGGCTTCTCATGTATGCACATGAAAGGGAGGGGAGGCGCTCTCCCCTCTTTTAGCCGTGATATCCCATGCAAGCGCATGGAAAGGCAGGGAACTCTCAGAACAGAGCCATACCGCCAATGTAAAAATGTTTGCTTGTAATAAATAATTAATTTTGACTAAAGTGGTCCTGACTGAAATGCTTTAACGTTGTTAGCCTCATTATAGAAATTCTGAGTAGAATCTGGTGTTTGTAGTTGGTTATAGATGTACGTTTCTTCTTCATTTCTTTGGCACTGTTTGCCTAAGTCAAATAAAAACTGAACAACCAGAAATTTTCTGTGAAACTGGAACTTTTGAAGAGAATTCACTTACAAAAAAGTCTATTTTTAGTTTAAAAACTAAGAATTTACATTAAAAGCATACATTTAGCTTTTGGATCAACTTATAGAGCTAACAGGCTTATCCTGTCTTTTCCTGGTATATTTATGTATCTCTGAGACCCTGAAGGAGGAAGATTTAAAGCTAATTTACTTGAAGAGCATGAGATTATTTAGATTTAATGTTCCTCTTTCATTCCTGTCAGTGTAGAAAAAGCTATTTTCAATGGAAACTGCTGCTACATAATCTATAGGCTGTGACTTACACTCACCGGCCACTTTATTAGGTACACCTGTCCAACTGCTCGTCAACACTTAATTTCTAATCAGCCAATCACATGGCGGCAACTTAGTGCATTTAGGCATGTAGACATGGTCAAGACAATCTCCTGCAGTTCAAACCGAGCATCAGTATGGGGAAGAAAGGTGATTTGAGTGACTTTGAAAGTGGCATGGTTGTTGGTGCCAGAAGGGCTGGTCTGAGTATTTCAGAAACTGCTGATCTACTGGGATTTTCACGCACAACCATCTCTAGGGTTTACAGAGAATGGTCCGAAAAAGAAAAAATATCCAGTGAGCGGCAGTTCTGTGGGCGGAAATGCCTTGTTGATGCCAGAGGTCAGAGGAGAATGACCAAACTGGTTCGAGCTGATAGAAAGGCAACAGTGACTCAAATAACCACCCGTTACAACCAAGGTAGGCAGAAGAGCATCTCTGAACGCACAGTACGTCGAACTTTGAGGCAGATGGGCTACAGCAGCAGAAGACCACGCCGGGTTCCACTCCTTTCAGCTAAGAACAGGAAACTGAGGCTACAATTTGCACAAGCTCATCGAAATTGGACAATAGAAGATTGGAAAAACGTTGCCTGGTCTGATGAGTCTCGATTTCTGCTGCGACATTCGGATGGTAGGGTCAGAATTTGGCGTCAACAACATGAAAGCATGGATCCATCCTGCCTTGTATCAATGGTTCAGGCTGGTGGTGGTGGTGTCATGGTATGGGGAATATTTTCTTGGCACTCTTTGGGCCCCTTGGTACCAATTGAGCATCGTTGTAACGCCACAGCCTACCTGAGTATTGTTGCTGACCATGTCCATCCCTTTATGACCACAATGTACCCAACTTCTGATGGCTACTTTCAGCAGGATAATGCGCCATTTCATAAAGCTGGAATCATCTCAGACTGGTTTCTTGAACATGACAATGAGTTCACTGTACTCAAATGGCCTCCACAGTCACCAGATCTCAGTCCAATAGAGCATCTTTGGGATGTGGTGGAACGGGAGATTCGCATCATGGATGTGCAGCAGACAAATCTGCGGCAACTGTGTGATGCCATCGTGTCAATATGGACCAAGCTCTCTGAGGAATGCTACCAGCACCTTGTTGAATCTATGCCACGAAGAATTGAGGCAGTTCTGAAGGCAAAAGGGGGTCCAACCCGTTACTAGCATGGTGTACCTAATAAAGTGGCCGGTGAGTGTAGACATTATTTAGGCTCATGTGGGTGAATAATGGGAGCCTTTTTGTGCCCTTTACATCACTTCATATTTTAAATTGAATGGAAACGTATATCATCATGTAAAGAACAATGAAGCTGAAACAGTTTACAGTCAGATCATCTGTGATCAGTCAGAGCTGGAGCCAAAACCTGGTCTGTGACTGACTCAGCATGTGTTTGGATGGAGAGCTGTTATCCCTTTGTTTGGTGAGCTGCAGCTTTGAACCTACAAATCTGTCTTTGTCTTGGTCTTGTTTGAGCTGATTAAACCAGGTCATATCTTTTTCCTAGATAGATTCGTTTATCCATCTGTGAGATATTTTTACAGTTTTTTTTTTTTTTTTTTTTAATCAAATCCCAGTTTTATACTGTTTAAAATCTGGAATCTGGAGGAGTGATGGCTCCTCCTATATCTGCTGATTTCAGCAGTATTGTGTGGATTGTCACTGATGCCTGCTCTCTTCTGTCCCCTTGTTTCTTTGCTGATGCTCTTCCTGCCTTGGCTTTAACATATACACATGAAGCAGAGCTAACTTTGAAAACTGCTTTGAAGACATGGGCTGTTTTCGAATTGGCATTCTGCATACTCCTGCCGACCGCAGTATGCATTAGATATTGCATACTGAGTACTGTGTTGGATAGTAGTATGCAGTACGACCGCAAAAAACGCCATTATTATGCAGTATATGCTTGGCCCGGTTTAGCTGGTTTCTGGCATGGAAAAGTACATCGTGCCCTGGTATACTGCAACACTACAGAGTTGCCCATTTATTTACTTACTGAAAAAAATCTTTAATGTGTTTTAATTGGATTTTTTTCTGGATTTTTTAGCCAAATACCAGCCATCAAAACATGTTCTGTCTATGCAATGACTTGCTGTTCTGACGGCATTTGATTCTCATCATGGCACTGTACAGCAAAGTTATGTTGTCCTCATTTCCTGCCTAAATGAAAGAAGTTGCAATCCTCGCTTAACGTGTTAACTGATGGCGTCTGTGTGGTCTTATTTTCCTTTGTTTCTATAGTTTGACAACTATACCCGTGCACACACTGGTAGGCAATGTTAATGTGAGACCTGAGACTGCTTTGCCTTGCAAAGATCCTCAATTCTGGGTTTAAAGGTCCCATGGCATGCCAATCTCACACAACTTAAAATAGTCCCCTGCTGTGTTAAAAGCATGTCTGTGACGTCCTTCGGTCAAAATTCGATTTGGATCAATTATTTTAGTGCTCTTTTTATCAGCTAAAAACAGCTCCGCTCAAAATCCTCCGTTTTGGGCCATGTCTCTTTAATGAAATGAGCTGCACCTAGGCCACGTCCACTTTACACCCATCTCTCTGGAAGGGGCTGTGGCTGTGCTCCGATAGCCATGTGCTAATGTTTACACTGGCTTGGTCATGGCTTCAAGAAGATTGCTCGTACAACCCTACCAGTTTGAGCCAGAGTCTGACCCAGAGGAAGAGGCTCCAGAAGAAACTCTCAGCCGCGTTCAGACCAAACGCGACTTGAAGCGACCTAGTCGACACATCCTTTGTATTATTCAAAGCCGGCAGGAGGGTCACGCTTTAGGAGGAAGATGTGAATGTAGAAAAATTTACAACCAATCTTACAGTGTAAGATTTTGGTGCTCTAAAACTTCTCTGAAGCCTTTGCTAATAAATTAGATGGCCGACTGTCCAGCATTGGCCGGGACGTCCCGTATTTGAGCCAAAAGAACCGCACGGGTAAATGCTAGAGCTACATGCTGCTCTGGAGGGGGATTTTGTCCCCAGCTGCCGGAGTTGTCGGGGAAGAAGCGAGCGGCTAAAATACGGGAGGATCCGGTAAACCGGCACGGATCCGGTGTGTTTATCAAAGCGTGGTGGCCGTGCTGAGGCACCGGGGGGAATTTAGGCTAAACAGTAAGTCAAAATAAAACGTTCACACTTACAGATGCCACGTTTGTAGTAGGATCACGGATAGTTGGTACGGATCCATTCTTTATCTTCAGACATCTAGCAAATTCAGCGTTGAACTGTCCCTCATTGATAAAACAGTCCGAAGTGAAATGGTGCCCACATACATACAGATATTTTGGAAGTGCCGCGGGTACATTCCCATTATAAACAAAATCCACCCATTGAGTCCTCAAATCCTCCGACGAGGGAGTTTTCAAAAGAGTTTTGTGCTCGTTTGTGCTGCCAACAACAGAGCAAAAGCTGCCTCTTTTTCAGATCGTACTTTCGCCATGGTTCTAACCGGAGCAATGCGATCGAGCGGCCGGGAATAATGGCGGTGTTTTGATAATTTTTTGGGCAGGGCAGTGGGCGGCTCCATGGGCAGTACCATCAACCCGCCAGCACTGACATGACGTCATGTCAGTGGAGTTTTCAGAACGGCCGGCTCTGAGCACACAGTTCCTAAATACAGAGATAACTAAAAAACGACTGGATGGAATTTTTTCAAACTTGGGGGGATTGTAGCGGTTTTCTATCCCTGATATGCACCCCCCTCCCATTAACAAAGTCAGTTTTTCATGCCATGGCCCCTTTAATGTAAGATAAACACAGCCTCGAAATGAACGAGGTCACCCCCCCCCCCCTAAATGACCCGTTCAGTCCGTTCAGTTCTTTTGATTGGCTGAAGAGTTAGTTCACCGTTCCTTAGGGTGGGACTATCTCCGTGCATGCCTGTCTTATCCTATCAACGCGCCTCGCTCTGTGTGTGGGTGGGGCTTAGAGAAGCAGCAGCAGTACTGAGCTCAGTTGACTGAAAGACCGGGGCCGGTGACCAAGTTGACTGAAAGACCGAGTTGACCCAATGACTGGGAACGATGACCGACTCGGTCTCCGTCTTTTCGGTCAGCTCTGTCTGACCGAGAGATTGACCGACTCTCAGACTGACTGAGTACAAGCGTTCACTCTCTGCGAGGTGCTGTCAGCCTGTCACTAGCCGACTGACTTGTGAATGCAACGGGATGTACTGAATAAAATAAACTATAAGGAAGTCTCTTGCGGGGGGTATCTGTACTCACGAGTCCAACAAACAGTGCCACGGCCGCCGCACGAGCCGACAGCCGAGCCCAAGCAAGCGGGACAGTCACACACACACAGGCACACAGCTGCTGCTGCAGCCAGAGGCTTAGACTCACGAACAGAAGGTTTAGCATGCTAAGCTAACAAACAGCTTGCCTAGCTATAAAGCTTGGTTTAGCTGGGTCAACATGCCGGTGTTTCGGTGTAAAAAGTGACCCTGTTACCAGGAGCCTTTCGAAAAAATGCGCATGAGATTGTCCCAAGTTGCACAGCTGTTGAATACATATCCTTAGATCTCTCTGTGTTTTAAATGTCAGTAAAGACGTATCTGTTGGAAATACTTGATGTTATTGTCACAAAGGGAGCTAAGAGGCTCTCATTCCTTCAGAGTCTGAACAGATCTCCCCCTGCATAAAACCCGATCAGCGCGTCTGAACGTACGTGAACTTGAGCGAATGGACTGACTAACGACCAATTGACCGAAATGACCGAAATAGATGGATCTTTTTACTGAACAAACCGGAATGATCCGGTTCACTGAAATAAACGGTTTTGCCCACCACTACTGCTGTCACTCTTCAAATCAATCAGCTGTTCCTGCATATCAACTGACAGCTCATTTGCTGTGAAGAAAAATGGATCTCGAACCCATGCAAAAGTGTGATAATCCTCTTTAAAGTAAAGATGCTGATTGAAACAGGGAGGATAAATCATATGATGTCAGTGATGTCATCAGTGATGAAATCTGCAAGGTTGGGGTGTAGCAGTTCCCTCGACTAATGCGGCTATGCAAGAGATTAATTTCTTGTGTGAATGTGTCCACTCTATCTGCAAGGAGCAAAATATGAGTTTCGCGGCCTTGCAAAGACAGGTTGAGGCCATTCAAGCGGTCAAATATATCAACCAAATAGGACAGAGACGCAAGCCACATAGCACCATCCAGATGCTTCGTCAGATCCGATTTGATCTCTATCAAAAAAAAAAACCTGACTTCTCCTCGCAGCTCATACAACTGCTGTATCACCCGCCCCCTGGAGAACCAGCTGACTTCAGTGTGCAGAAGCAGCTGTTCATGTTCTGACCCCATCTCCTGGCAGAGGACCCCAAACAAGCGAGAGTTTAGTGGCTGTGACTTGATAAGATTAACTATTTGCACAGCTTGTTTAAGCACAGAATCAAGGAGAACTGGCACTTTTTTGCAGCTAGTGCTTCGCGATGGACCATCCAATGTGTCCATTTCACAAGTGGTGCAACCTGCTGTACACGAGCAACTAGGCCACGCTCATGGCCTGTCATTGCTCATGCACCACCCGTGCACAGGCCAACGCATTGGTCCCAAGACAAGCCATGAGCGTGGATAGATTTATCAAGGACACTAAAGATTGCTTCTCCTGTAGTGCGCGACTGAAGAGGACGACAAAACAGGATATCCTCCTCAATCACCTTGTCCTGCAGATACCTGACATAGGTGAGCAGCTGGGCTTGCCCAGCAATATCAGTGGATTTGTCCAGCTGCAGTGCGTAGTAAGGGCTTTTTTAAATGAACTTTATCAGTCGCTCTCTGATATCGTTGGCCATATCTGAAATTCTCCTAGCAACTGTGTCATTTGACAATGGTACTGCACTAAGTTTGGCTGCTGCACTCTCTCCTATCATTATTCTGCACATGTCTTGTGCAGCCGGCAAAATGAGTCTCAGCAATTGTATGCGGTTTACCTAGTTTACCGATTCTTTTGGCCACTGCATAAGATGCTTCCAGACTCTGTTTAGAGACAGTGCTGTGCATTGTAATGGTGGACTGTTGCTGATGGAGGGCATCAAGCTGTGGTTTGAAATAGTCAATGGGTTTATCTTTAAGGTCAGAATGCTTGGTTTCGAGGTGCCTTTTAAGTTTACAGGGCTTTATGCTGTGTTTTGCCAGCATGTCGGGACACACTACACACCGAGGTCTCTGATCAGCCGTGACTGTAAACCCAAACTGCAGGTATGTGTCATTATACTTACGAATTTTGGCCCTTTTTACAGCCAGTGGTGCATCAGATGCCTTGATGTTTTTTTTTTCACAAGAAATTTCTCCATTTTTGTTGCGTTGTGAAATAATTTGTATGTGTTTTTTCCCCCCAGATATGTAGAGATAGTATTTAAAAAGACAATTTGTGGAATTAGTCTTCAAAAAGACTGTTTTGTTTTCAAAGTAAATGAATTAATAATAACGAGCAAGAGATGGCACAATTGGACTTGGCAGGAGAACAGGAAAGTAGTGAATGGTGCTACGGTATGTAAGTGTGAGTCAAATGCAATGATTTTTTTAAGTGTGGATGGTGGAAAAACATTTACATCTCGGTTTGCAAATCAGGGCGGGAACAGTGGCTTTGCACATGCGCATTTCATTTGCAGTCTGGACGCGGAGTCGTGTGTGTCTCCTCGCTGCCCTGGCTGCAGCTGGAACTGCTGCGTGAGGCTACTGTGACCTCATCGCCTGATAGCCCTTTGGGATGGGGTAGGGGCTCGCTGCAGACTCCGCTGCTCATTGAGGAACTGGATAGTAATACTTGTTTTCATGTCAAAGTCTTCAAAACATCAAAAAGCTCTCCAACAATACCAGAAAAAAAGTTGCTAGATTTGTCACTAGTCACTTTTGAGAAAAATGGTCACTAAGAAGAGTTGGAAAGCCACTAGATTTAGCGAGAAAGTCAGCAAGTTGGTAACTGTGCTGTGTGCTGAGCTAGTAACAGTTGGCTTATTCTCCGACCGGACCACGTATTCACACCGTGATAAACATCAGTCACCGTCGGGGAAAGGGGCTCCAGTAACACACAAAGGATCCTTACACACAAACACACACACACGATCAGATGTAAACATCGGTATTAAGTGTAATAAACTTCATCACCAGAGTCTTCCTCATTAACACACGTGTCTGACCAAAACAGCCCCTCTCAAGTCCAGAGATGCTCCTCCTTTTTTCACACAAATGAAAAATGAATGAAAGGCGCTGACCGCGAGGAACAGGCTCTCTGTCATTCCGCCGTCTGTCCAGGTGCTTTGTATTGTGGGTAACAGTAGGCGAAGCAGAATGGTCCAATGCATACTGTGAAATTTTCCAGAATCAGTATTTTTTGGCATACTGCAAATTTTGCATTTGTTCGCCTACTACATACTGCATACTAAGTTTTGGGCAAATCAGTACGTTCTGCTAGTGTAGTAGGCGAATTTGAAAACAGCCAAGGACTCAGAGTTTGCTGCACCCTCACAGAGAACCTGGAAACAGTCCCGCAAACTGTAGTCTCTCTTACTTTATAACACACAAGCACACACAGAGATTTGCTGGGTCAACACTTTTATAAGTTCAGTAAATATGGACCTCTGCAAGAGACACAAACGCACACACAGGTCCCTTAGGGCAAAGCTTTATTTGATTTATTAGAGTCTGACCAATCAGGTTTCAGGTAGCTTTGTCACTGGGGAGGTCAGACAGATCCAGAGATGATCAAATCACACACACACACACACACACACACACACACACACACACACACACACACACACACACACACACACACACACACACACACAAACTACTTTTCATCTTTAACTTTTCTGAAGTTTGTCCTTCATCCTCTTTTTGCTGGTGGGTTTTTTTTTTTAATTAAAGGGGTATTCCACTATTTTTGCAGAAGGGTGTGTGTATTACACAGCAATACAAAGTGTTTTAGCCATAATGGATTTTTGACCTTTAATAAGAAACTGCAGGGAGGAGAACTGTCACACAAGCTCGGCTCCAGTTCTTCTGAAGACAGGTTCAAGTCCGCCACACAGTCATGAGGGGTTTTAGAGACTGACCTGATCACTTACCTTGTTTTAAGTCCACACGTGTTTGTTTTTGCTGATTGGATCTCTTTTGAAAAACATGTTTGCTCTCCTCATATCTTGTAATTAACAACAGCTTTCTCTCCTCCTTTTTTTTAGATCCTCTTATCTCCATCCTACTCTCTTCAAATTCATCTCCATCACCGTCTTTGTCGCACCAGCATGTCGCTGAAGGTCCAGACAAGTAATGTGACAAATAAAACAGATCCAAAGTCCATAAACTCCAGGGTGTTTATCGGTAACCTGAACACGGCGGTGGTGAAGAAGTCAGATGTGGAGACCATCTTCTCAAAGTACGGCCGGGTGCTGGGATGCTCCGTGCACAAAGGATACGCCTTCGTCCAGTACGCCAGCGAGAGGCACGCCAGGGGTGCCGTGATCGGGGAGAATGGCAGAGTGCTGGCTGGACAGACACTGGGTGAGTCCCAGTCTGAACTTCTATGAATCAGGGGAAGAAAACTGATACCTGAATTTATAGTTATAAATCCAAAGGACAAAATTCACATCATTTTTGTCTCCAGTTTTTATTTTTTATTTTTATTTTTTTAAGTTGTTATAGACAAGAAAACTCACTAACTATTGAATATTTAAAAAGTCCAACAAAATGTCACCGTACGGGATTCCTCAAGAAGTCTTAAACTGGATTCATGAAACGTAAGAGTTGTTTTTCCACTGCTCCAACAACATGGAAAATTACCTATGTTTGTGTAGTGTCTTACCAGTCTCTACACCCTCCCTCTCAGGCAATGTTAAGGCAGTCAATCAGAGCAGCCCCTCATTGTCAAAGCAGCCCCACCCACTCAGAGAGGCTGCAGATTCTCCACAGAAGCTGAATTTGCAGTAACTTGGACATGATGTGTGCAGATGAGAAATACTTGAATCAGGGACCAGAGTAGGGCTGCATGATTTTGACCAAAATGGAAATCTAGATCTTTTTCTCTGAAAACTCGATTTTCAATTAGGAGTTTTTTTTAACATCATCATAATAAAATAATCCAACTGCCATTTAAAATTGATTAATCGTGCAGTCCTAAACCACAGAAGCACAAAGATAGTCCTGTGTGAGGTGGCTAAGTTGGTTTCCACGGTGTTTTCACTCCCGTACTCATCAGATCAGTGAACCTCCAGAGTGCTATCACATCTACTTTCTCCTCAGGTGTTTGTATCTGCAGCCTCTCTCTGTGCATTTCTGAGCATTAAAGTATCAGAGGTGAAATCGGAGCTGAGTGCCGAGAGTATTTACTCTGCTGGAGAGGGTGGGAAGAGGAGCTGTCAGTGAGCTGGCGAACAATAATCAGGCTCTGTTCCTGCAGAGTGTGTGAGAGTAAGAGAGGGAAAGAGAGAGAGAGCGAGAGAGAGGGAGAGAGACAGATGAATGAGTGAGACTGATAGTGGGAGACGCTTTACAAACTATTGTCAGGAGCTCTCACACGAACAAACACACTTTTCTGTACAGGACACACTCCCCACAGGGCTGCAGGAGTGTGTGTGCTCGGTGGGATAAAGTGATGACAGCTTAGAGGGACCGAGTGATGCTATCTGCCCCACTGCAGCTTCTGTGTACCATGCACCATATAAATGCACTTTTTCTGTCAGTTGCAGCAGAGCGCTTTGTGTTTCAGTCAGCAGGTGAAACTAAACCCATTAGGCTGCTGTAAAGAAAGGCTGTGGTCTAGGGACATTTAAAGGGTTTGAGTCTCTCACTGGGTACCTGGACCATTTTAGAGTCAAGTATGGGGGTTGGAAACCGGCCCTGTGGTTCAGTGGATCAAACTCTGAGTCTTTTTGGAAATCCTGGACTCTGCATCCTCTGTTCTGAGGAGTAGAGCTTCAGAGAGATGCTGGAGGAGTTGATTAATTAAGACCCGTGTGTGTGTGTGTTCTTCTGCCATTTTCATTCCTGGTTGTGGTCAGAGTTTTGGATCACTGCCTCAAAAACATAAACTGACACACCCATCTTTATACACGCACACACACACACACACACACACACACACACACACACACACACACACACACACACACACACACACACACACACACACACACCCACACACACACACGCACTTGTCTTTATAACATTGTAGGGACACAAGACGTGGACATGCAATCTGGGAACCACCCTTTCTGCAGGTGCTACAGCGCTGAAAAAAATCAGGCAGTTTCTTGGAGTAGCCAGAAAAACACATTTCACTTCAAATTGTCAATCAGACAAAGTAGAGTCTTTCACCTGACCAGGGACAGCCTAATGGGGACTTGTCAGGTTTATAGTAATTAATGGGGTCACAATATACACACTTCTGGTTTTTCTGTCTTTGTTAGGACCACTTAGCACACCCTCAGGTTTAACTTACTTTGTAGAGTCTGCCATCACAGACTTATTTAACTGCTTGATAGCCCCATTATCATATAAACCTAGTGTTAACTGGATTCTAAATAAGGTCTGCATTACCAAAAGATATAGGTCACGTCACTGAGAGGTTTTATTGCATAAAAAATAAAAATAAAAAAAACCTGGTCAGATTCTTCAACCTCTCACAGAGATTGCTGATTACTAATCAACATGTTAGTAAATGTAACAACATAACAGTTATGTTGGTAAACCAAAGTCAATTTTACTGACTGAATCAAACTCAAGTGAGATATTTTAACCTGTCAAATAACTGAACAGCCAACTTTTTGTGAGCTTGATTCTAAATAAACAAAAAAACAAATTGACAAATAACATTTGTCTACTAGTTTTGAACTTTACATTTTACATTGTCCTCTTCAAGGCTGTGATGCGGTTTTTGATGTAAAATTTAATGGCTAGCCAATTTCTGTCCCTAAGAGCGGTCTTCTCTGCGCTAAGGCACTTATCACAGTCACTTTTTCCTGGAACACGGCATGTTGTGATGAAGGACATCATGTGCCTTTCGACAGCAGCAATCTCCTCTTTCTCCCACGTCTTTCTCTTGCTAGGTTGTCGTCCTGTGCATCAACACACAACACAAACAAGTGGCTCTCATTACCTTTCATTTTTGATCTTGAAATCAGCCAATCTTGAAATCTAAATTTGACAAAAGTTTACCTTTTAACCGTTTCACAGGTTTCTGATGATCTCTGGCCTGTGGAGTCGTCACAGTATCTTGCTGTGGTGCTGCATTGTTGACTGTGTGTCTCACATCTGGCCCAATTGTCTCACTGTCCTCTGTTGTGGTTGCATTCTCTGAAAGCCAGAGGGGGGAAAAATGGAATTACTGCCACGCAGTTGTATTCCTCAGTGAACCATCCATGTCCATTCACTTTTAATGTATGAAGTATCTGAAGGAAACATGTCTATCATGCTAATATGCATCTGTTTTTAAAGTTGTCACAATTAGTGGATTTTTTTATGAAGGACAAAACCATAGTTTTGTAATGACATAGCAATGTTGAATGTTGAATACCAAAATGTAAGCTAAATTCATCTTTGAGTTAAAGTGGGCATTTGTGCCTAATCTGAAGAAATTATCTCATGGCATTCTTACGATATCCTGTTCACAAGAATAAACAAATGTATTTTCAGATTGTCTATCATCAACAAGCCTGGAAGACCACATAATTGTTGAATCATTTTCTTGGTGAAGATACACTTCATAACATGTAATTGTGTCAGAAATATCCCAGAGGAGTACAATGAACCAGATTTGATTAATTAAGACCCGTGTGTGTGTGTGTTCTTCTGCCATTTTCATTCCTGGTTGTGGTCAGAGTTTTGGATCACTGCCTCAAAAACATAAACTGACACACCCATCTTTATACACGCACACACACACACACACACACACACACACACACACACACACACACATACAGGTCTCTCATTCTTAAAGGTGGGGTAGGCAGGATTCCATTAAAGAAGCACTTTTTTTTGTGGTGTATATACAGAAAAGCTTTTAATATCAGTCAATAGCTATTAGTTATTGATGACAGTTTGGAATAACACGATATTGTTGTGTTTTGTTATGTCTGTGTAGTCAACATTTTAAATTTTTCGAGCGACCCGCCCATTCTCCACCTCCCCCAACCTGATTGGTTGTGAGGTAGACACTGCTCTCCCGAGTCATTCATTCAAGAGAGTTAGCATACTCCATTATCGGACAGTAGAAACCAACAAGAAAGTACAGGAAATTGTCTGAGTCCTCCTTAAGCCAAGACCGCCAACACAAGCATCTTCCTTAGATTCTGCCTACCCCACCTTTAAGTTAACAGGCTTGAATCTTCAGCCTCCAGGCTGCTGAAATCTTTTCTTTCTTTCTTTCTTTCTTTCTTTCTTTCTAATTTCTATGTTTCCTTTTTCTTTTTGTACTCTCTTTTCTTTCTTTCTGCCTTTCTTTCTGTCTTGCTGTTTTTCTTTCTTTCTTTCTTTCTTTCTTTTTTCTGTCTTTCTTTTTTATTTCCCCTCTTTCCTTCTTTCTTACTTTTTTCTTTTTTCTTTCTTTCTTCCTCCATCCATCCTTTTATGTATCTACATGTGTTTCTTCTTCTTTTCTCTTTGAAGAAATAAGACATGGATGTACCTTCAGGGTTAAGTCTCAGTAAGGAGGGTCACTTCTTACCTGGTGGATCCTTCTTCTGATTACCTGACTTTTTAGAACTTGAGATCTGTTTAGAGAAAACTCCATCTACTGAGCAATCAGTGTGCTTGATCCTAAAGCTCTGTGAGCTTACAGTATTTTGATTTGTGGGTTTTTATATCAACTGTTTCTTAATGTATTTACCTGATTATGATCTTTCTCTCTTTTTTTCAGGTTGTCTTCAGAAGGAAAGTCAGATTTTTGTCCTCTGGAGTTCATTCTCACATCTCTGTAGTTTAAAATCAGCTTGACTAAAAGAAAAGCAGTTTTAACAGAAGTCCTGACCTGATTGTTTTTAAAATGCACTTAAAATCTGTAAATGATGTTGCCAAGTTCTCTCTGATCTGATCATAATATGTTAACAATGTCCAGCTCCCCAAAGGGCTGAAAATGACTGGTAAATACTGTAAATGAAAGCTAACTGCAAACAATAAGCAGGGCTGAAGTATGGTTGTCCAACAGCTCTCTCTAGTGGACGTTATTTGGTAGTATAGTGTGTGTCTGTATCTTTGTTCCTCTCTGTATGGAGACATACTGACCCCCAACAGACTGACTGACAAATTCACTACAACAGTGAAATACTGAGTTTTTATGACTAAATTAAGTCTAAAAGAGCTTTTAGTGACCCCGCACAGATTTAGCTCAGAGGGATTTCAGTCTCAGACCAGCTCAAAGGAAAAGACAGCTCTGTTTGAATAACAGAAGTGTCGAGGGTCTAATCCATCAGCGTGAAAACTGAGCTGCTCTGCTCTATGAAGCATTCACAGAGGATGGATCAGTCCCTTGGGGGCATTTGATATTCACACCTTGACAGTTAGGCGGCCCATCACAGCAGGAGTCAGTAAAAATGATAGATACTAGTTTTTTTAGTGATATTGTGATCATGATAACTAAAAACAATAACCCAATAACACAACTTTTATCTGTTGACTAGTCTGTCTCTGTCAAAGTGGATAAAAAAAAGTCACCTATACTTTTACTGAGAGGGGACCAGCTCTTCACTTTCAGAGCTTCAGTTAAATTTTGATTTTAATAGTCACTGAATTAAATTTCAGATTTCTCTCATATAAAGTATTTTTAGACTTTGCTATTAAAATAAAAGGTTTTGGGTGTTTTTACTGCTTACATTTGATCACAGGCTGCAGATCAGATGAATCGTTGAGTCTTCATCCAAATAACTTTATAACCTCAACACTTTAACTTTATGATTCTGACCTACATCATTTTAGAGCTGATTACAGCCTCTTTCCTCCTCCTCCAGCTCCTCCTGCAGATAAACTCTGTTTACTCCTTTTAAAAACTATCACATCATTACATTTCAAAGCCTATTCTCTGTCAAATATTTTCTCTCCTCAGATATCTTTGTCTTCTCTAGGACTGGACAACTGAGTGTTTTTGTTACTTTTCCATGAAAAGACTGAGACTCTCTCTGCTCTCTTCACAGACATCAACATGGCGGGAGAACCGAAGCCAAACAGATCCAAAGGCCTGAAGAGGTCTGCAGCCTCCCTCTACAGGTACACTCTCTCCCTCTCCAGTTTGTCGGTCTCATTTCTGCAGAGACTTTAGAGATTTAGAGCTCAGCGGCTCCTCAGCTGGTCCCTGCTGGGGTCTCTGCTGGAGGGGCTGCACAGTCCTAACAGGTTTGTATACACTAAGGCTTTCATGGTAGTTCCCGTCATAATGCAGCGCATGTGCTCTTCATCTAGCATGGTCATGCTTCACCTACATCAGCATATGTTGACATGTCCTAATGCTGTTTAGACAGTTTTAAATAGCTTTCAAAAAATGGGAATAACAAGAAGGACAAAGAGCACCAAACCAGACAAGAGATCGGAGGGATGTCTCCTCCTCCTTAATTTCACGCAGCCATAACAAATCTGCATGGAGAAGTAACTGAGTGGAAAAACTGTGAGGAACTGATTTGGTGACATCCAAATCCTGACCGGTAGACAGGATGTGCATCAGTGACAGAGTCCAGGAGGGGATCAGTAACCTGAACAACATGTCCGGGCATTTCCTTCTCTTCTGTGATCAGCCTGAACTCTGCTACTGTCTGAAGTGCCACTAAGTGTTTCACTGTAATGGGTCCCTCAAAGCCTCTGTTGGGATAATAGCTGTTAAAGACCTTTGAGGAGACTTAAGGGAGCACTTAACCGAGCCAGATCAAAAGGTTTCACTCCCAACATCCTAAAGATATCCTTATGGTGCTCCACTCAAAGTCATGCTGGACCAGGATTTAGGAGATGCCTCTCAGCCTAACTGGATTTATACAACCTGTCACAGGATCTTTATTAGGGAGCCAACGAGGGGATTTACACCCACTAATAAGTCCACCACATTATAAACCCGGGTGCTCCACAGCTCAGACCGAATCTTGTTTTAATTTAACCCAGACCATAAAACCACGTCTGACTTTACAAGAGAATTCAGAAGGAAAAACCCAGCCCTTATTGCTCCTCACCACTCCTGAGGTAATTTGTTTTCCTAATTCAATTATCTGAAATAAAGTTATAACCTGTGAAGTCTGACCCTGACCCAGAGGAGGAGTGAGGGGAGCGTTTCAGGAACCAGCAGTCGGGCCTGAATGACATCTGCAAAAGTCTAAAAACAAGCCGAGAAAGAAAGGAAATGGGAAAATATGACTTAGAAAGATAGAAAGAAAAAAGTGGGCATGGCTTAATGGTCTAAGACTCTAAGCGTTCAGCTCATGAGCTTGTAACAGGAAGGGGAGGTTACAGTTTTTCTCAGTCGCTTTGGTGCATTTCTCAGGTCAGAATGAAAGTTCTCATAACTATTAGTTCAACCTCCACAACATCGAGTCATTTGTACACATCATTGTAGCAGTTTCTCATTCCTCAGAACAAATTGCAAATGCTCTTAGACATGTATCAGTTACTTTCATAAAATTCTCTGCAGTTTTATAACATTATCATTTGCTTATATCATGTCAGTCAAAATGAACTATACCTTTGAATGCTAGTCATTTCCTATAAAACTAATAGTCCTCATCTCATTGATTGAGTCATTTTATACAAAATTGTTGGCCTACTTTTCAAAATCTGTCAAGCTGATTACATACATTCCTTTACTTTTTTTTCTGAAAATATCTTCTAAATTGAACAATTGCTCTCAGGTAAACCTCAGCTTTCACTCATGAGGAGGTGTGTAAAGCATTAGTTGTTACCAATGTCAAGCCACTTAGAGCTGAATTTCATGAACCCTCACTTGGCAAGCATATATAAACCAAGCAGGACATAGTGTGTACCATTTCTACAATTCTGTGACACAAAAATGGAAGGTCAGTGTTGTGGAGGAGGGGTGAGAATGCCGGGAGGAAGAGGAAGAGGACAAAACAGAGGCAGAGGAAGAAGAGGTGAAGTACATAGGCAAATCCCTGATAAAATTAGGACTACACTTGTGGACCATGTTGTCAATCACAGCCTCATTATGGCTGAGGCTGGTCGACGGGTGCAACCAAATGTAGGGAGAACCACTGTGAATGTCCAGGAACAAATTATGTTCATTTTACTGCAATATGTACTGTTATATTGTTTATATTTGTACACAGTTCTACCATAATTGGGTTTATGTTTGTTCTAAATAAGTGACTGTTATTTTTTTTTATTTGAGCACAATGCTGTAGAATTGCAAAAAGCATATGCACATACATGTGTCTTGTATTCAGTTACCTCACTAAATACAGTAATGTGTAACTTTACTGTAGTTTTCAAATGGCTGTACAGGTAGAGGATAGTGCTGTCTCGAGCATTTTCAGGTAGTGTCACCAAGGTCTGACTTTTTTGCATTGGAAAACACAAAGAGAGTGAACTGTCATAATGAAAACATGACAAAGCCATTTGACTGTCTTGTTCATAAACAATGATGTCTGGACTAATTATTTTGATGACACAGACAGTTTCATTTAAATGAATACTTGCTCTTGAGGAATCAACTATTCATTTTGAGCAAGTTACGCGCTTTTGTGGGTTATCCACTAGGTTTTACAGTTTGAACTAATTGTTCTGAGAAGTATTGTGCAAATGTTAATAGTGATATGAGAAATGCACCAAAGCGATTGAGAAAAATTGTAAATTAGTAAACGCCAAAGTCACACAAAATAACCTGCTCCTACAAACATGACACATCCCAGAATATCAGATCATTCATTTTCCCCAAAAACTCAGACAATTATCTAACAGTATATTAATAACATTGTGTTATAGAGGGAAACATCTGAAATCATTTATGACCAATCACTGAACATCACAGTATTATCTGATAGATAGATAGATAGATAGATAGATAGATAGATAGATAGATAGATAGATAGATAGATAGATAGATCACATCTTATTTCTCATCATATCATATCTGATGGAGATAAACCTGACCCCCTTTTTTAAAGTCCAGACCGCCCTGTTACACGCAGAAAAATAAATCATTGCATAGTTTATTTTTAAGCTTTGGCATCTATTTAATCTTATTTAAATTATTCACCATTTTAAAATGTATTAAAGTTAATCAGTTAAAATTTATGAATATACATAAATACATATATCTTCATTATGTATTCTAAACATGTTGGGTTAAGTGGTATTATAATCTAATTATAATCATCAATCTAATTATTAATAGTTTAATTTTCATTTGACTGACAAATATACAGAACATAGAGTTTACTGGCCTTTTTATGTTAAATCTAAGAAATTCAAGTGGATGGAAATTTTGTGTGTGATCAGACCTGAATATTTCTGTGAGTGTAGATAAGACTCTGAAGGTCTGCAGAGACTTTACAGATCAGGGGCCTCATGTATCAACGCTTGCGGCGCAGGAAAACCTTGCGTACGCCAAAATCGGCGCACACGTCCAGATTTATCATCGCGAAACGAGCGTCGGTTCCAGCGCTAATCAACGCAAAGTCAGGAGGTGGTGTAGAAATTGGCGTTGAGCCGATACTTGCGTTGACTGTGATTCGCACTTTGGCGACGCTGTGTGGCGGTGTTTGGTGACTCACTATGTGACAAGCGTGCACCACATCCCCGTGGCCGAGCAGCACGTCGCCCCACATGACGAACCAGCAGCAGACGGAGGGATGCGAGCTGATCCCTGCCGGGCCGCCGGGCCGCCGTCCTCGCGCGGGAGAATCTCATCGCCACAGTGTGAATGGGTAAGAAGTGAATACACAGTTCATTTTTTCTCCACCAGACGAGGACATTTACGAGCCGGTCCAGCCGCTCGTTGATCCCCGCGATCCCCCAGATGATTTCTTCCTGCGATTGCAGGACCCCCTCCGCGAGGACCCTTCCACTGCGTCCGGGTGGTCCAGCGGAAGCGCCGCGGCTGGTGGACGCTCCACCGCTTGTCGGCGCGCTGGTGCTGATGCTGGTGCTGGTGCTGGGTCCGGGGTGGCCCGAGTGCCGCTGGTCCTGGCCGACGACTCCGAGCCGGCGGACGGGCTGCCGCGGGCCGGGGTTCCGCAGGCCGGCGACACGGCCGACACATTGATTTCTGTGACACAATAAAAATATTTGTTCATTTCAATTCCTGCTTCTGTGTATCTGTTGCGTTTACATCTCTCTCCACGGTATCATAGGTAATGTAATCCAGTATTTCGAGGTCAGTTATGCACATTACAGTTGTTTATTGCATAAAAAGTTATCGAAAAATGAAGTTAAGGGCGAAGTATAAATCACGTCTAAAAATAGACTGAATCCCGACGTTGAAATGAAGAATAAACGTAGACTAGACGTCTAATATACGTCTTTTGCTCAGTGGGATGACAAAGCATGTGGACATTTGTGTGACACGCCACTTACCCTATAATAATAATCGCCACCACCCGCTGCTCAAACGGTGTGAGGGTCTCCTCCCCCGGACCCCCACCTGTCTGGCCGGTACTACTCCGGAGGGCAGCTGTACGCCGCTTGACCTCCACCTTGAGGTCCGACCACTTTTTTTTAATCGTCGCGGGGGTGCGTGTCTCGGAACCCACCGCGTTCACCCTCTCGCAAACTTTCTCCCACTCCAAGCGTTTTTGTTTTGCACTGACGCCACTGGACAGGCTGCCAAATAAAACACGCTGTCGCTCCTCCACCTCCGCCACCAGCACCTCCACCTCGCACGCCGTAAATGTAGTTTTTCTCGTCATTTTGTCTGCGTGCGAGGACAGGGAGACCCTATTTAAATAAATCTGCATATTTATAGGAGGGCGTAACGGGGACGGGCCCAGTCACTCCGACATCTGCGCTCAATTCCACGCTGATTGGGATTTATCAAGGAAACACACGTGGATTTCGGCGCCCGCACACATTGATACATACAGATTTTTTTCAGCGTGACGGACCTTGCGTGCGCTCGTTTCTGGTATGAGTTCCACGCAAGTATTGATACATGAGGCCCCAGGACTTTAACAAATCCAAGACCTCTGACCATGTCCTCTTCCATGAATATAAACGGTTACCATCAAACCTGAAGTCCATACTCATACACTGGACTTTTCTAAACTGTCACCAGGAGCTGAACCCTGGATTAAAAGCCCTCTGAACACACCATCAGCTATTCGTCGTGTTGTCTTGTGTTTGTGATTCTCCTCTTAGATGGTGTAGATGGAGCTGCAGTGAAATTTTAGACCTAGTTTAATCATAAAATCCTAACCATTCATGTGATAACATATCTAAACACGGTCATAACTCACCATGTTGCTCCAAACATCCTAAAATCTGCTCAATGCAAATGTAATAATACCAGAAAGACAAACAACAGCCCAGATCAGCATAAAGAAATTCGTAGTCTGCCTCAATCTGACAGATTAATTCCTGATAATCCCCCTTCAACTGCGTGAACAGCTGCAGAGTTTTCCAGTAAACATCTCCATCTGAGTGATCCGTGTTTGATTATTTATTTCATGGTTGTCTTGGACAGCGTATTTGGGTATTTGAGTACCTTTGTCTCCACTCTCGTTTGCACCACAGCATGTGTAAAACGTTCATGCAAGCCAACAACAACAATAAAACGTCAGAGAGCATTAAAGTTCCTGCACATCATCCTGCAGACTTCGGCCTCTGCTGCCAGGTTCTGTTCTCTCGCTCCGGTTTATTCCTCTCTGTCTTTCTCATGGGGTGAGATGATGTATGTTGTGGTTTCTTTCTCCTCTGCCAGACACTTTGTAATTGTTTCCTTTATTGCTTTTATTTTATTTTTCATTTATTGATGCAACTATGAACCCCGTGGAAAAACCACAAAACTCCCCATGTGTTGTCTTAAATGTGGTTTGGTGCTCATGCCATAAAAGGCCTCATATCATTTTTCCTTTGTTCAGTCACTCTCTTATTCTCTGCTTCTTCCACAGTGGGTACGACTTTGACTACGATTACTACAGAGAGGACTTCTATGACAGGTGAGACATGCAGCACAGACCCTAAGCACAGATGGATTTGGTGTGTTTAAGAATGGACCCAGTTGTAAGACAAACACCCTTTTCCACAAATAAAGACACTTACATAAAGATGCATTTATTTAAACCCCATGTGACAAAGGTGGGTTGTGCGCACAGATCACAACATAAATTTCAATAATGGCATTAAAATCGGAACAACCTGTGCGTAAAGGACACATCGCGCTCTGTGGCCTGGCTGTTTCTTTTATAGATGTTGGCATATGAAATAAATTTGGCTCACAAAACTGAACTGAATATTATAATATTCGTATGTAGGCCTGACTCTGGATTGAATATTCACAGAATTTACAGATGTGAGAACATCAGATAAACAGGTAATTTTGAATTAAAGTTTCTTTTATTATTTTGTTCAAATTTTCGAAGTAAATAACTCATCTGATCACTAAAATAAATCATCTGCTCTTCCTTGCCGCCACAGCAGCAGGGCGGGGAGAAGACACAGAGACATGTCTGGGTCAAGCTGCATGAGGAAGAAGGAGAAAAAGGGGGGGTGGTGGATTGAATGTCTTGTTCACTTCATCATGTGTGACTGTTTACTGGATATTTAATTTAATGCGGTTTCAGCTGTGTTAATCTGGTCAAGTTGAGTGTCCAAGCACGTGCCAAACGTGCTCATCAGATCAGATATAGATCAGAATATATCTATTTAGATCTTAATGTTTGTGCTGACTCAGATAGTTCCACTGAATATTGGTTGTTCTTGACTATTCTTTGCACTGAAATGTGCCTGACACTATGGAAACTGCCTGTAAGGCATTGGTGACATATGCGCACTACACCGCCGGTTTACCAAAATACCACTAGACCAGCTGCGCTCAGCCTACACTCGAAGGTGACCAGGTTTGAATTTGCGAGCTTTCAGCACACTTTCCACGCAGGTGGCGAGCACGAAAAATATCACTGCGCCAGCTGATTCTGTCGACACCTCCCCCTGCCGCACCATCATGCCCAGCTTGGCACACCTTGATGCGCCTCAGTCTACAAAAATACCAGAATGTCTGTGTGCTGGGCTCTGCCTGACGAAAATACCACTGCGTGGGGTGCGCCACCGCGCCGCCATCGTCGCACAAAAATAGAACCCTTACAGCTCAAAACAGGAAGATTTAGGCAGATGATATGAAAGCCCAACTCTCTGCTGGTCTACATGTAGACTGAAGATCCAGTCCACATCAGGGTCTGTCCTTATTTGCCCTTATTTACCCAAATCCTCATCCTAACCCCTAACCCAAAACCAACCCCTAACCCAAACCTAAAAGCTCATCCTAACTCCTGACCTCTAACCCTAACCCAAAACCTCATCCCAACCCCCTAACCCTAACCCGAGACCCAAAACCAAATCCTTACCCAAACACAAAACCTTATCCTAACCCTAACCCTTAATGCTAACCCTAACCCAAAACCTCATCCCAACCCCCTAACCCTAAACTGAGACCCAAAACCTCATCCTAACTCCTGACCTCTAACCCCAACCCAAAACCTCATTCCAACCCCCTAACCCTAACCCGAGACCCAAAATAAAATCCTTACCCTAACACAAAACCTTATCCTAACCCTAACCTCTAACCCTTAATGCTAACCCTAACCCAAAACCTCATCCTAACCCAAACCCCTAACCCTGAACCCTCAGGTTCTTGATCCCTGTTCTCCCTGCCATCTGAACTCACGACCACACCACTCCTCTGTTTCCACTTATCAGATGTTCTTCATGTTAAGGTCTCGATGGAGAGCTGCAGATTGTAGTTAGGAGGCCCGGCGTGAGCCAACATGTCTGTACTGATTGAGAGTGATGAAGCTCCTGGAGAGGAATGGGAGTGTGGAAACCAGTGAGAAGTGTCTTTTGGTAATGAAACATGAGCACTGTGATGGTAGCTGGACTATCAGAGATGACAACACTGAGAAGGATTCGAAGATTGGCAGACCATTGAGGAGGACCTTGAAACAGCGAGTGTCAGTGAACTCAGAAAACTTGAATTTAAACAATGGGAATAGTGCTGATGGTGAATGATCAAACAAACAAGAAGACCACAACATGAAGATGTTTGGAGTCTCCC
Source organism: Xyrichtys novacula (assembly GCA_962446985.1). Classification (NCBI taxonomy): domain Eukaryota; kingdom Metazoa; phylum Chordata; class Actinopteri; order Labriformes; family Labridae; genus Xyrichtys; species Xyrichtys novacula. The sequence continues at coordinate 15,506,522 of OY660865.1, forward strand.
ATCAAACTTGAAGATCAGCTTCATGTGTCTGTCAGAGACGGCACAGCTGAACACCCGTTTGTCCAGAAGTGAAGCTTCTGTAAGAGAGACACTGAAATATACATATTAAACAACCATTAAAAACCCAAATGTCTCAAAAATAGTCATAAAGGTTCAGTTTGGACTTTCAGTTCTTTCTGAATTATAATCTTTAACACTGACAAAGTTTCCTGCAGTATTTAATTTCCTGACACAGACAGTAAAAACAGTAAAACAGAGAGGGTTCAGTTTGTTTAAAGTTAGGTCATGTGGTTTCAAGTGTGTGACTGATTTTCAGAGAGCATTAATTATTATTCTGAGATGTAATGGTGGGTTAGGCAGGATCTGAGGAAGTGCCAAGTTTTGGGAGGTATCTGGAATGTAAACACTACCCCTCCCAACCAGTTTTCCCCCAGCTCCTCCTCTCCATTCTCTGCTCCAGCAAGCCCCGCCCATAAACAGACGCTTGTGCTTGCTCATATTTTTCTAATTAAATTGAGATATAATGCAGATAAATACTTCAGATAACTACAGTGTTTGCAGGACTTCTACAACTAGGATAAAGTAACATATTCTAGGACCTAAGGTAAACAGTCTAGCGGCGCTACAACACACAGCAGGTCTCGTTTGACAAGAAACACTTCTGTTACAGACACTTGATTTACTTTGTTAAAGCCATTTACCTGTCCAGTAAAAGGGTTACAAGGTCCGTATGATCCTGAAGTGTCCACTATCGTTTTATGTTAACCCGGCTTTTTAGCTCTTGTCGGGGTTGTCTACCTCCTTTTTAAGCGCTTATTCTGCCAGAGTCTCCTGTATTTACTACATTTTCTTGCTTGTGTTGGCGGTCGTGGCCAAAGGAGGATTCAGACAATGTTGCATAATTTCTGGTTGGTTTCTACTGTCCTATAATATAGCACGCTAACTTCATTTTGGCTTGTGCACATCATTCAAGAAGGTGGAGCGTGTCTCATAACACGAGTGAGCAGCGTCTGCCTCACAACCAATCAGCATGAAAGAGCTATGTCCACTTCACAACCAGTCAGGTTGGAGGAGGCGGGGAATGGCTTTGTTTACAGTCAGAAAGAGCGGGATGCTCAAAAACTTTAAAATGTTGACTTCACAGGCATAAGAGTTCCCAGCGATATCGTGATATTCCCAAATGTCATCATTAACTAATAGCTATTGACCGATATTAATAGCTTTTTTGGATATACACCACAAAAAAAGATGTGACTTTTTTACGGAATCCTGCCTACCCAACCTTTAAGTCAGTATTCTGAAAAGAAGTCAGAATTCTTAGGTTTTTTTTCGCATAATAATGATTTTTAATAAATTATCTGACCTTTATTTATTTTTTCCAGTGGCCCTAATCCTCCTCTGTATAAATTCAATTGATTTTGGACTAATTAGGAAATTAAATCAGAGTAAACTTGAATAAAGTTAAGTGTGTTTCATTAAAGAGGGTGAAAGTGAATGATTTAATCTGATGATTTTTTTTTATTAAGATTCATCTTGATTTAATTTAAATTCTCATGGATTGAATTGACTCACAAATTCTTGTCTGTTCACTTTTCTGCCCTGATGGTTTTACATTTTCTCTGATCTGGAGCCTATAAAAACTTTAAAATCCCTTACGTTTAGTTGGAAGCTCATGGAGAGGATGTTTTTGGCTGTTTTGGGGTCGCTGCTGTGCACCATCCTTGGCCAACCGCAGCCAATGGCGAGGCCTGTATCTTGCATGGCAGCTCACTGCCGTGCATGTGTGAGTTCAACCAGGGGATGGAGAGGCCAGAAGGGGATGTATTAATTCAGTCCACGTACACTTTACAGCAGTGTGGTTAACACAGTCTTTCATCATAGTAACACCATTTGCACAATCATGCACAAAGACTTGAACCAAGTATCAACGAGTGTTCTTTTTTTTTCACCATGACTCACATTAAAGCCAATCACCGCAACATCTGGTCAACTTCAATCTATTGACCCCTGTCGTCATGTCACAGTGTGGTAGTTATTAATGCTCAGACAACACCAGACGGAAGTTATTACTAAAGCTATCACTGTTGTGAGCGGAGGAAGGAAAGCTGCATCTGCAGTCCTGGAATTCCTCCTTTCTTAAGGTTTGGACCCTGTCACGTACGTCTCTACTGATTTCCATGAGAGCGCAGACCTTTCAAGCTTTACTAAGAGCATGAAAAACTGCACTTGGGCTGATGGAAGGGGGCAGCAGATAAGGAGGGATGGTCTGCTGAGGTGGAGTCAATGAGGAAGCATTTAGGTGATCCAGATGTCAAACAAGTGTCTGATCTTTCTAGGAAATCTTCGCATAAAAAGAGAAATTTGTGAACCACTGAGGGGTCATATAGAGGGTTTTAAACTTTGCTGGTGCAGAGGTTTTATATTTATGTTTTATTTATGGGAGCGAAACAGATTTTGTGAACCCTCCTCTGACTCCTGTCAAAGTGCATTACGCTATGTCCGTCCTGAAATAAAACAGCAAAGAAGTATAATCAGGGTTTCTCAATCTCTCTGGAAGAGGAAGAGCAGTCTTTCTGCTAATCCTATGAATCATATTTCATCTTTCCAGATATTGCGCTAAAGTACTCTCAGAGGAAAGATGAGGCAGCCGCAGAGTTTCATTACAGCAAGGTTGTTGTTGAACACATGGCTTGTCCTTTGGAGCTGACGTGGGGTTTTCCAGATCTGGAAAGCTTCCTGTGACCCTCCTGACCCCTAACTATCACAGTTTGGACCCCAGAGTGCCTCAATTTCTCTTAAGTATCCTATCACACCAAGGATGACTATTTCAACTCTCCTCTGAGCAGTTACACAACCCAAACCACACCACTGTGATTTTTAGTCTGGCTTTAACAACCAGGGTTTAACTTTGACCCCCAAATATCTTGACCCCATGATGGGAGTCAAGTGGTTTTCTGGGGCTTGTTGGAAAGTATAAATTCGAACATTTAAGGTGGACCTATGACCTCAACGATTCTGTTTCTGTTTTATTAAAATGTGGGATCTACTGCCCTAGTCTGGATTTCAGTATGGGAATTGTTCTGCTTTGGGTTTTTAGTACCTTTTAAGTCCAAGTTCAGTTGATCAATCATAAATCCACATGCTTGGGTGTATGCAGAGTGTACAGTAAATGTAGAATGAAACCCTCGGTGACCTGACTATCAGTTACTCATTTTCGTCTAAAAACTGCGTGCAAGTAAAATTTTGTTTAATGCTCTTTCTGGTTTGATGCAGCGACATATTTCAGGATGAGACCAAGTTTTAGGGCTCTATTTTCGTGTCCGCCAGCGACAGAGTGTGGCAGACCCCGCGCAGTCGTATTTTCGTCTGGCGGAGCCCAGCGTACAGCCAGTTTGGTATTTTTCGTTGACTGAGGCGCACCAAGGTCTGCCAAACTGGGCGTGGTGGCGCGGCAGGGGGAGGTGTCAACAGAATCACCTGGCGCAGTGATATTTTCATGCTCGCCGGTGGCATATAGAGTGCGCTGAAAGCTCGCCAATTCAAACCTGGTCAGCTTTCAGCGCAGGCGGAGCGCAGCTGGTCTGGTGGTATTTTGGTAGACCGGCAGCATATCAGCATACATCACCGATGCCTCACAGGCAGGTTCCCACAGTGTCAGGCACATTTCAGTGCAATAAATAATCATCAAAAACTAATAATCTGAGTCAGCACATACACTCACCGGCCACTTTATTAGGTACACCATGCTAGTAACGGGTTGGACCCCCTTTTGCCTTCAGAACTGCCTCAATTCTTCGTGGCATAGATTCAACAAGGTGCTGGAAGCATTCCTCAGAGAGCTTGGTCCATATTGACATGATGGCATCACACAGTTGCCGCAGATTTGTCGGCTGCACATCCATGATGCGAATCTCCCGTTCCACCACATCCCAAAGATGCTCTATTAGATTGAGATCTGGTGACTGTGGAGGCTATTTGAGTACAGTGAACTCATTGTCATGTTCAAGAAACCAGTCTGAGATGATTCCAGCTTTATGACATGGCGCATTATCCTGCTGAAAGTAGCCATCAGAAGTTGGGTACATTGTGGTCATAAAGGGATGGACATGGTCAGCAACAATACTCAGGTAGGCTGTGGCGTTGCAACGATGCTCAATTGGTACCAAGGGGCCCAAAGAGTGCCAAGAAAATATTCCCCACACCATGACACCACCACCACCAGCCTGAACCGTTGATACAAGGCAGGATGGATCCATGCTTTCATGTTGTTGACGCCAAATTCTGACCCTACCATCAGAATGTCGCAGCAGAAATCGAGACTCATCAGACCAGGCAACGTTTTTCCAATCTTCTATTGTCCAATTTCGATGAGCTTGTGCAAATTGTAGCCTCAGTTTCCTGTTCTTAGCTGAAAGGAGTGGCACCCGGCGTGGTCTTCTGCTGCTGTAGCCCATCTGCCTCAAAGTTCGACGTACTGTGCGTTCAGAGATGCTCTTCTGCCTACCTTGGTTGTAACGGGTGGTTATTTGAGTCACTGTTGCCTTTCTATCAGCCCACAATGTGCTTGATTCCACACAATCCGTCCGCCATCCGGCTCTGATGTGGATTGGCTCGGGTGGCCAGATCAAATACGCAAGGCTTCTATTTTCGCAGCACAGCACAGCGGATAATTTCAGTGCGGCACAAGAAGCAGCGGAAGTTGTATGCAGCTATAGAGTAAAATATCTGGTTAATTTTTAAAAAAATAAAATAAAGTCAATACGTTGAACTACTCTTCACTTGATAATAGGAGAGGCTCGGGTTGTGGGATGTGGGTGTTTATATACACTGCCGTTTATATAAACCAATCGGCGGATCTCATTCAATGTCTCATGTGGAAACCTGTGTTCTCTTGTGAGATCTTATCCAGTCTTGCGAGACATATCGGAAATATCACAAGCGCTTATACCCCGCTCGTGGGGGTGGATCGGATCCAGTGGGTGCTATATGCTTGGGTATTTGATCCGCCTGCCGGTCCGGAGTGGAGCGGAGCTGTTCCGGATCCTGTGAAATCCTTGGGTGACTGAGAGAGGACTTCCGCTGCTCAAAGTCAAACTTTGGTGCATTTCCTCAGTCCATCTCACTGGCCTCAGGTCCAGAGGAGTCCCGGGTCTAGATCATGTTTACATACAGAAATACTCCCTACCTTGCCAGGAGGAAGGTTCTCCATTTGGTTAAACATGCATCACTACAGGATCAGCAGAGGGACACGGTGGAGTCACTGTACTCGGCTTAAATCCCCCTGAATCCGCATATATCCATTTTTCTGTTGGTCAATCACACTGTGTAATGATCATTTGTTGCTATCATTTTAAAAATATCAGATATGTTGCACTAAATAAAATTTAAAAAATTTAAAAAATAAAGGGAACCGTGTATATCTGCATGTGTACATATACTAAACATTTACAGACCAATACTTGGGCTGCCAGGTTCTAGAGGAGACCATAAATCAATGTTCAAATCTGCCAGACAGCTGGTCAGTGTGTTTCAACACCTGCTAAGACAGATGTTGGTCCACTGAAGCTCTGTGTCAGAGCTGGTTCAAAACAATGGATGGAGAGAGGATGGTAGAGGATGGTCCATTCAGATCCTGAACTGGTTTGTTTTCCTAACTCTTAGTGATGAACAGAGAGGCTGAGACATCTGGAAAGAGAGCCTCCACATCTCTGGATTAAGAGCTGGTTAAAGTGTTTGGACAGCTGGTGAGGTTACCCTTCCTGTGGAGGTCTTGAAAGCATGCAAATTACAGCAGAGTGAAATCTGCAGCTCCAGAGAGCTTGTGTCTGTCAGCAGAGCAAACACCAACATTTCTTGGCTCATTACAACCTCAGAGCGTCCGTTTATCTGGGTCTGCTGAGTCTCAGTTTCACTTTATATAGTAAGTAACACAAAGTAGAGGCTCAACAGTCGCTGAATTATATCCAAATCCAAATATACTCCAAATATGCATCCTGTTTGCGATACCCAATGCTGCTTTACGGAGCAAATTCGGAACGCTCCCAATACAGATCCTGTATGTTTTCGGCTTTTCTCACACACGAGAAATCCCAGAGAAGTGAGCAAAGTGTGTAAAAGGTTAATAAATCAGAGTTTAGTGGTTAAAAAATGAATAAACTCATTTGAAAATAGTGCAAAGACAACAAATCAAAAGTTGAAAGTAATAAGAAAAAAGATGGTTGACAGGCAAAAAGTTCCTAAAGAAACAACCAAACAGGCCAAAAGTCCTTAGAGGAACAACCAAACAGGTCAAAAGTTTTATAATGCATTGAAAAAACTTCTGGAGGAACATCTCTAACATCTCCAGGTTAAAACTGAATCATGCAAAGAGAAAACCACTCAGAAACAGGATCCAGAAACACCAGACTTTTATGTTTTTCTGGATAATCATGGATGCTCCATCCTCCTCTCCTGGGAGTAAAGGGGCCACCTTAGCTCCCAGTCCAAATTTAGCATCCCTGATGGTATGGGGATCATCAGAGTCCATGTCATGGTTATCTTCCACATGTGTGAAGGCTCTATTAATGCTGAACAATATCTACAGGTTTAGGATCATCAGGACTTTGTAGTTGGAGTCACCGCATGGGCTTAATATCACTTGTCCGTGAACTGTCCTGAGGTCTGATGAATCAAAATCTAACACCTTTTCAACGAACTGGAAATCATAGATGCTGCATCCTCTGTTTTAAGCGTAATACTGAACAATATCTCCAAGTTTAGGAGCAACATCTGCTGCCATCCAGACAAAGACTTTTTCAAGGAAGACTTTCATATGATCCCAAACCACATTCTGAAAACAGGGATTACACCAGTATGGCTCTGTAGGAGAAGAGTCCTGCTGAGAAACGACTGATGCAGTCCTGACTTGCCACCCATTGAAAACATTTGGAGCATCATGACCCCAGAAACAGCACCAAGGAGATCCTGAAATGTTGAGCAGCTGAAATCCTCTTTCAGGCACTTTCAGATCCTGGAACCTGGTCTGCTGGGTCCACTAAGGTCTACAGACTTAATGAGAAACAGGATTTTTTTTTTCCCTTTCCCTTTGCTCTCTAATGCAGGATCCTTAAATATTCAGACTCAGTGTTTTTGCTAATATCCACTCTTTCATGCTAGCGTGGTGTGAAGCTGTGTGACTCTCTGATCGTGTCATTAAGTGTAGTGTGGAGGTTGGCTGAATGTGTGTCTGAACCACAGGTGCTATTTCCAGGTGGATTGAGGTTTATAAAAAAAACTGACCATCTCTAGGGGCTCTATTTTCGTTCGCGCCGGTGAGGCGGCGGAGGGCGGCGAGCCCTGCGCAGTTGTATTTTCGTCTGGCGGAGCCCAGCGTAAGGCGAGTTTGGTATTTTCGTGGACTGAGTCGCACGGAGGCGAGCCGAGATCCGCCAAGCTGGGCGTGGTGGCGTGGCAGGGGGAGGTGTTGACAGAATCAGCTGGCGCAGTGACATTTTCGTGCTCGCCACCGGCGTGTAAAGTGCGCTGAAAGCTCGCCAATTCAAACCTGGTCAGCTTTCAGCGCAAGGCGGAACGCAGCTGGTCTTGTAGTATTTTGGTAGACCGGCGGCGTATCGACATACGTAACTGATGCCTCACCGGCAGGTTTCCACAGTGTCAGGCACATTTCAGTGCAATAAATAATCATCAACAACTATTAATCTGAGTCAGCACATACATTTAGATCTATATCGATATATTCTGATCTATATCTGATCTGATGAGCGCGTTTGGCACGTGTTTGGGCACACAACCTGACCGAATCAATACAGCTAAAACTGCATCAAATTAAATCAAATATCTAGTAAATAAACACACATGATGAAGTTAACAAGATATGTAATGTGTCTCCCTCCTTTTCTTTCTTCCTCTTATTTCTCGCACAGCTCGAGCTGGACACGTCTCCGTGTCCTCTGTCCGTCTTGCTGCAGCTGCTGCGGCTGAACAGATGATTTGTTTCAGTGCTCAGATGCGTTATCTACTTTAAGCCGACATACGGATATTATAATATTCAGTTTTGTGAGCCAAATTTATTTTATATGCCAACATCTATGAAAGAAAGAGCCAGGCCACGGAGCGCGATGCGTCATTTACGCACAGATGGTTCCGATTTTAATGCCATTTTTGGAGTTTATGTTGTGATCTGTGCGCTAAACCCACCTTTGTCACGTGAGGTTTGAATATATGCAACTTTATGTGAGTGTCTTTTTTGTGGAAAAGGGTGTTTGTCTTACCAGTGGGTCCAACATTACGCACACCAAATCTATCTGTGCTCAGATGAGAGAGTGTGGAGGACACTTGTTGAGCAGCTGCCCTCTGTCGCCATCGTGTGGCATAGCTGTCTTCAGACATCTCTTGATCTCTTTGACTACTTCATGAAAATAGTAATACGCCTTGCCGGTGGCGGATTTAAAGGCAAGGAGAGGAGCTTATGTGATTGGTGAAAACAGGTCTCGGCTGTGTTAAACCCCTATACGCCCTCTCTCCTCCCCTTCTATGATTTATGCTGCCGGGAGGAGCTGAGTTAGGGAGGGGGGATACTTACGCCGGGCTGCGCGGCTCACCAAAATACCAAAATGTGCTTGGGAACGCCTTGTCAGCGCGGCGGATCTGATTGACTCTGCGCTTGCGGCACGTCTCCAGCGAGGCACCAAAATAGAGCCCTAGGTGTTTAGCATACAAGTGCTTGTAGTTCTGGTTCCATTAGACCTCTGGTCTGTTCTGAGCCTGTTCTTACTCAGATGAAGATGTATGTGTTTGCTGAGACTGTGTTTTCCTTTGGGATTGAGGTTTGGAGACCACAAGCTCTGTTTGCAGTGTCTCTGTACATCAGGATGCAGCTTCCTGCGTCAGGCGGGGACATGGTTGTCACACAGCTATCCTCTCACACGTCTGCTCTGCATCAGCTCTGCACAGGCCGTAAAAAACTCTGAGCTTGGGCCAGCACAATAATCAAAGTTGAATTGAATTCACCCCGACGTATATTTCTCAATGCAGTAAGCCTTCAAAGACAACCGCAATTATAAGATGGAGTTTGCTATAACAGTTTTTTCCAGAGTTTCATATGTTCAGTTAACCAGATTGTTTGAGTTTCAGTCAGACTAATGAGAGGACTAAAGTTTCCCCACGGTCTCTTTGCTCTGATTCACTCTGATATTTTTGCCCCTTGGAGGTGCTTTAGGAAAGTATTTCACTGTGATTGGTCTCAGTTAAAGACCTGTAACCTCTTTACTAACTTGCTGAGTTCAGTCGCTTTACGCCAGCGCTCGAATCTCAGAAGTGGGGAAGTGAAAGTGAAAAACCACAGACAGCGGAATAGTACCTGTTTCAGAAATTAACCTTTGCTGGATTTGGTCCATGACCTGACCGATAAACCGTCATGAACCTTCATACCTGTCAGAGCAGGTGCTGAGTGGAATGATGCCACAGCAGCATGGACAGAATCAAAGGTCCAGACTGGAGGGCTGCAGAACCAAACACACTTCTACAGTCAAGAAAACGTGTCCTAATGAGGTTAAAGGTCACTGCAGTAGATGAAGTAATAAGTGATACAACAGAGATCCTGATGAACTGAACCAGAACCACATTTCACACAGAGACCCTGTACCCTGGTCTGTCAGGGGGATCTGGATTTTATTCAAAAGTTAATATGATCAGAGGCCTCATTTATCAACCGTGCATACGTATAGATGTGTGCATAATGAGTGTTTACAATAAATTCCCACACAAAGTATGGAATTTATCAACCTGCACCTGTGCTTAGGAATGTGCCTAAATTAAAACACAACTCTGACAGTGCTTACAAACAAAATCTAGTGGTAGAACAGTGAAACTACAAATAGAATCCATAAAAGGAGTCACAGCATTCAGCAATCTCAAACTTAACACATTCCCCATTACCTCTGTACAAAATTTATCAATTAGTTATTTAGAAGAGATTTTGAATGATTGGTGTGACAAGCTATAAAATCAGTCTCACAAATACAAATCCAAGTATCATGCCTTATTTTGCGCCATTGGAGGATTTGGATAACTATGTACTCCGCAGGGAGCGTGTTTTTAAAGACCATGCTGATCTGTTCAGTGAGAACACAGAGTGGATTCTCAGCAGGTACCGCTTCCCCAAAATATTTTGATGGATTTACGCCGTGATTTACTACCCGTGTTGGAGCGAGAGACAAAACACACCAAAGCCATCCCAGTGCACATCCAGCTCCTGTCCACCCTGGGATTTTTGGCCACCGGAACATTTCAGCGTGAGATTGGAGACACATACGACATTTCGCAGCCAGCGCTAAGCAGAATCATCCCGGTAGAGCTGGATGCAATAATTTCGCTGTCCTTAATTTAGTTTCCATACACACATCACCAACAAGCCGAAATAAAACAAGCACCATCACGCAAAAAATTCAGTTATGTCAAAAGATAAGGATTTCATTCAATCAATGCACAAATAATCTGCGATGCACATATCTGTTAACTGTTGTTGCCTGGTGGCCTGGAGGAACGCACGACTCTTTTATTTTCCAGAACAGCTCTGCGAATGTGTGCTACATTTCGGCGAGGGGAAAAATTCCGTTCACACATTTTTAAAGGTATTGTTGATACCATATATGGTCACTTGGAGATGTTCCTGAATGCAAATGACCCAAACCATGCATGGGCATGGAAGTAAAGAACAGGTGGGATTTATCATAACCGATTAGTGCGTACGACCGATGTTTGATATACAGATTTTTTTGCACTTATGCACATTCTAAATTTTATCTTTATGCCAGAATTTAGAACCTTTTCTACGCGCGGTGGATAAATGAGGCCCCTGGTCATAGTAAATCCTCTAATCCTCTCTCTCTGTCTGCAGGTTGTTCGAATATCATGGCAGGGTGTCTCCTGTCCCTCGGGTCGTGCCCGTCAAACGCCCCCGGGTGGCAGTTCCCTTGGTACGACGGGTCAAATCTCTGCCAGTCAAACTGCTGACACGTAACGCCGCGGTCCTCCCCACCGGCAATGGCAACAAACAGAGATGTGAGTTTGACAGTTTTTCTAACAGTACAGTATGTGAATAAGGACTGGGGTTTATCTGGATTTATTCTAAGAACTGCAGATCCAGTCCAGATCCTCAAAGAGGGCTGTTTCCTCCTCCAAACAGTTCACCATGCCCCAGGCTCTGGAGCCTCTAAGGCAAAGATGAGGGTTAAAGAACAAATCCTTTATAGCGAGTCAGAGAACTGCTGCAGAAGACCTCCTAAACACCATGTCAGGTTCCTGACGAGTCCCAGGATCTGGATCACTAGAAAAAAGCTAGCACCTCAGTGAGCAGAGAGGACCTCCTCCTCCTGCGTTTTTCTCTGCTCTCCTCTTTCCTCTCTCCTTCTCCTGCTTTCCTCTCTCCTCCTTCTGCTCTCCTTGTTCCTGCTCTCCTCTTTCCTCCTCCCTTCTCCTCTCTCCTCTTCCTGCTCTCCTCCTCTCCTTGCTCTCCTCTGCCTCCTGCTCTTCTCTCCTCCTTCTGCTCTCCTCCTGTCCCTTTCCCTGCTCTCCTCTCTTCTTTTTCCTGCTGCCCTCTCTCTTCCTCTTCTCCCACCTCTCTTCCTTATTCTCCTGCTCCTCTCTCCTCCTCCTCTTCCTCCCTTGTCCTCCTCCTGCTCCCCTTAAGTGTGGCAGTAGCTCAGGAGGTAGAGCGGTTGTCCAGTAGTTGGAAGGTTGGCAGGTCGATTCCCCCCTATCCCTAGCCCGTCCATTGTGTCCTTGGGCAAGACACTTAACCCACCTTGCTCGCAGTGTGTGTCCTCCACTAGTGTATGATTGTGAGTGTTGTGTGGTGGTGATCGAAGTGGCCCTGTTTCTGAACATTCAGTCTTTGGCAGCATTTCCCACCACATCACCCTGTCATATGCTGTGTGTTATTTTGTGGGAGCGTTTCTCAGTCAAACGTGAAACAGTTCTACACTCACACTTCCTGTGGTCCTCACCATGTCTGCTCTATTAACTTGGAGTAGTGACATAGTCTGGCTGTAATCCTGGATTCTGTTGAGGTAACAAACCTTATTTCTTAGTTTTTGTGGTTCGAAGAAGGAGGTATTTCAGAGCAATCTGCAGTGACAGTGGTGTCATTTTGGCAGACTTAAAACTGACATCCTTTTATTTCTCAATGACAGAACAGCTGTTAAAACTCAGACCTTAACTGTGGAGGCCGTGGGAATGAGACTGCATCAGTCAGATGGAAAGGAAAGAGAAAAATCACTGACATCTTTTATTACAGACATTGAAAAAATTTAAGTGCTTTTCCATTCATAAAAAACAAAGCTGACATCTCTCTGCTGGTGATCACAGCGTGTTTTCATGTATCCTCCATAACCATAATTTCTGTGCTGATCCAGAGTATCTTGAGGTCTTCACAGAATCTCACACTAACTCCTGAGCTGGCTCTCTCCTCGCTCACAGAAACCAGGTCCTGTCAACAGTTGTTAAATCCGTCCTCTTTACTGTTTGCTCCACTCCTGCTCAGATTTGTTTTCTTACCCAGAAGAAGATCAGACTTCACCTCTGGAGATTTAAACATCTGATTCTGATCAGGAGAAAGCGGTCCCAGCGCTACACTTATGCATTACAACATACTGGGGAAAGGTGATCTCCAAAGCTCTGGCCAACAGGCTGAAGAGCATCTGAGAACTCTTGTCCATTCAGACGATTGTCCTGTTAGGGTCAGAACTTTCCATGCCCGTAACATTAACCACTCTGGGTGAAGGAAGGAGGAAGGAGGATGGCCGCTTGAGCTGAGAGCTCCTCATTTCCTCAGTGCTGAATTTGAAGTTTCTATCTTCACCAAACAATTTAGAGAGCTCATTGTGCTTGATCTCGAGGGTTTAAGCGACAACAATCATGCCAAGAGCAAAAGCTCTAATCAACAAGTTGGAGAGACAACAGGCCGACGCAAACTGTGCAGAAACTGATCAATAGGAGTGCATGAAGTGAGCCAGAGGTAAAGAGACATCATCTTTCCATCAAACGATAACCGCAATCAAGCTCTTTTCTAATGTTATTGACTGGTAACCCCCCTGTTTTCTGTTGATAACTGTACAAAAGTACAATGAAAGTTTTGGATTTTACACCCATCTTGCCAGACGATGGGGTATTTCCGGAAACAAAAGGTTACGTAACGGTGGAAGATAACATTGGTGTTAAAAATAAAGAGGGGCAAGGGGAGCGGTGTCACAGACTGACTCAGACAGACTATAAGACTCACTTGATCTCTTATGGGTCTACTTAAAAAAAAAAAGAAAAAGGAAAAGATCAATCGTGATATAAAAGTTATAATAATCAGAAGGTATGTGGAGTATCGTATTCTCGTCTTCACCCCAACTGCAAGTTACTCTCTGTCCGAATAGGTGAAAAATGGATGGATCAAACCATAAATATTCATGAGGAGAGCTGCAATGGAGGAGTAAAAGAAAGGAATATAATTCTTTATCTTTATTATTGCAATTATTACTTTCTTTCTTTGGACATTAAAATAATTTAATTTTGATCCTCTCCTCTCAGCACTATAGCTGATGTAGGTTATTAAAGATTGCCGTTTTGATCTATTTTATTAGGCAGCACTGAGGAAGGTGCTCCAAGCTGCCAGAGATATAAGGAGTGTTTAATATATATATTTTTTTTGTCAGTTTTTGTGATCTCTGCTTCCTTTCGCCTATTATGAAAGAGGTGTTGTGGTTCTCACAACTTGGGTGGGCTGGGATACTTTCCATATATGTTTTTTTTTTCTTCTTGTTTAATCTATGTCTATTTTTCTAGTTGTAACCTTTTCCTCAGTCTTCTCTGGTTCTGTCTGATCAACTAGGTTTGGGTGAGGAGATTGGCAGTAGCACTGAAGCACGAGAGCAGTTGATCTCCAGCCCACAAAGCACACGACACAGAATGCTGTTTTTTTTCAAAAAAAGTATATTCAGATCTTCAGTTTTTTTCTTCAACTCAAAATATTCGGCCTTGCATCCGTTAAATAAAGTACAGGGTTTTTTTTTAAATTCACAACATAAAAAAATGAAATCAGCTGACCAGGAAGTACCAATATAGAAAATAATAAGGATAAGATAAAGAAAAAAAAAATGTTTCTTTCCCTTTTAATGAGTTTGATTGTCCTTAGTTTTTTTATTGTCCTTCAGGGTCCTCCAAGAAGAAAACAGTTTTTTTAAGTTCCGTTCCTTTCCAAAAAATAGGAAAAAATAAAAATAAAAACCCCCAAAAATTACTGAGATCTCAGAAAAAAGTGCAAACAAAATGTGTCACTCCTCAGAACCTTTCCATACCACACCGATGTCCACACTGGTCCCGATGAACCAAGAGCCTCCCTGCAGCATGGCGGGTGATACGGCTTGTTGTTGAACCAAGAGCCTCCACGGGGCAACAGCGGGCGATGTGGATCACAGTTGAACAGAAGAACTCGTCCTCAAAAAAAACCAGCCTGCATAATATGCAGCGTAATTATTATCAGCTTAAATGGCTGTCTGCTTACTTTTCCAGTGCACATTAACCAATGCAGCTTATTACATGAAATATGAAACAACTCAAAACACAGAAAATATGAAATACTCGGCCGTGCTTGGCCTAGTTAGCAAGCCGCAGCTGAGCTAACTGCTCGGTAAACTACTAGCTGTTTGTCACAGTAACACACAATAAAAACATATCATCATGTCATCACAAAAACATGTCTCGACACCACTAAACATGTATTTACTATTCTGACTGGCTTTTTTTTCTTCCTGTACCGAACAAAAATGATACCACTAATCAAGCTAACGAGGCAGCTAACGTTAACTCACCAGAATAGTTCAGAAAAGTACGGAGAAACTCTCGGTTTGAGTCCCTCCCGTGATCGGTTTCACCAGGTGAGTATCTCTTCACGCTCTCTGCTAACTACAGTTCTGTCACAACTCTCTCACAACTCAAAATCATGATATCTGGCCGCTGAACGAGGACACTTTTGCTCCGCGGCTGCATGACTTTTCTCCCTTTTTTTCTCGTCACCCACGTTCTCACACACACCGGAGCTGCAGGTGATGTGTTCAGGTAAACTTGGAAATTTTACAACTAGGCGAGAAACAACTACAACACAGAAGAACTATGATGCATTCAAAGGGTTTTAGATATCTCAGCACTATAAAACTAACCAGGGTTACACTCTCCCCCTCTAGACTGCATGAGTCCCTGCATGCACACCTGCCCCTACAGGTACAGATATGTGTGAAATGGCAGCTCCTAAAGCCTCAAAGAACGAACTGATGGCCAAGGTCAAAGGCTCCCCCAACTCATCATAAGTGAGCTTCCGGGGCGGACGTCTCTCCCTAACAGAACGCCTGACACTTGTGTTCTCAGACTCTAGACTCTCAGACGCTACGTTGTCAGTGTCTGCACCTACAGGATCTGTGGGGATGAGATCTGTGGTCTCCCTCACAGGTGAGATGAGTGTCATGTTGGGTTCTGGAATGTCAATAACAACGTGGTCTGGGGCTCTACAGTGTGAAGTAGGAGGTGTAACTGAAACACTTCTCTCAGAGCTGACAAGAGGAGTTTCTGGTTGAAGCTCGTGGGTAGGTCTCTCAGGTAAGTGTGTTGGGCTTTGGGGCACAAAAGAAGGGGTGTCTGGGTTTAATACCCTAAAAGCTGGTTGAGGCTCACTGAAGCCCCCTTCCCTCTGCAGGAAGGGACCCCTAGTGATGATTTCTGGCACCCATGAGCAAGGATACAATTCATCCTCATCACCGTACGACTCATCCTCCTGACAATCAGTGTCCCCTTGCGTGTCTTTTGTTGTTTTGTCTCTCAGTTTCATTTTCTTTGACGTGTCAGTGGGAGAACTGTGCTCTGCGATCTCTGTTACAGGTAGAAACCCGCACGGCAAAAGAAGATCTCTATGCAATGTGCGTTGCGGCCCCTCCCTTGTTTCAGGTTTGACTACATATACGGGACTCTCTCTTATCCGTCTGACAACAACATGGATTTTCTGTTCCCACCGATCGGCTAGTTTGTGTTTCCCCCTGATATTCACGTTTCTCACCAAGACCCTATCGCCCTCTGAGAGTTCAGCTGCCCTGACCTTCTTGTCAAACCTAGCCTTGTTCTTCCCTCCCATCTTCTGAGAGTTTTTTGCAGCTAATGAGTAGCTCTCTTGTAGGCGTTGACGAAGGCCTTTGACATACTCTGAGTGGGTCTGGTGGTTCCCCGCATCAGGGTGGATTCCCAGGACAAGGTCAATTGGCAATCTGGGCTGCCGACCAAACATTAGTTCATAAGGCGAATAGCCTGTTGTGTCATGCCGCGTGCAATTGTATGCATGGACCAAGGGCTTGACAAAATCTCTCCAATGGTATTTGTCTCTCTCTTCCAGGGTCCCTAGCATACCAAGGAGAGTCCGGTTAAACCGTTCCACCGGGTTTCCCCGGGGATGGTAAGGGGTGGTACGGACTTTGTCTGCTCCTATCAGTGTGCAGAGTTCTCTGATTGTCTTAGATTCAAAGTCTCTGCCCTGATCGCTGAGTAGACGACTGGGGAACCCGTAGTGAACAATGAAGTTTTCCCATAAAGCCTTTGCAACAGTTTTGGCTTTCTGATCCCTAGTCGGCACTGCCACAGCAAATTTTGTGAAATGGTCAGTGATGACTAGAATGTTTCTTGTGTCTCTGTTATCTGGCTCGAGGGATAAATAATCCATACAAAGAAGTTCGAGCGGGTAAGTAGCGGAAATGTTCTCTAGAGGTGCAGCCTTTTGAGGCACAGCCTTCCTCCTGAAACAGCGTTCGCACCTTTTACACTTCTCCTCAATGTCTCTGGCCATCTTTGGCCAGTAGAACCTGGCACGAGCAAGATGAAGTGCGCGCTCAGAACCAAGGTGGCCAACATCATCATGCACTCCCTGTAGTGCTCTCTCTCTGAACTGCTCAGGTAAGACCAACTGGTAAACAAGATCACCTCGTTCAGACCACTTCCTGTACAGGACATCATCCCTGAGTTCAAGATTTTTCCATTCCCTGAGAAGAAGTTTGACATCAGGATGTTCAAGGCTTGTCTCTCCGAAACTGGGTTTTACAGCTCTCCTCACAAAAGTAATGACACGTGAGATGGAACGATCATTATTTTGAGCATTACACCAGTCAGAGTTAGTCATGGATGGCAAAGTGTCCTCACCAAAAACATCAGGCACTATAGAAGGGTCGACAACAAGAGACTCTGCAACGACAGGTTGCTCTGAATGATGGGGTTCGTCACCTTTAAACATCACAAGATGACGCTGACATAATGCAGAGAACACTTCGTGATCCATGTCATCTCTTGTCTCCGTGAGACGTTTTTTCATGTCCTCTATCCTCTCTCTCTCTTTTGTGAAAGCTTCATCCTCAAGAGGCGGACCTTGAGGCCGCCGGGACAACCCGTCTGCATCGCGGTTGGCCTGTCCTGCTCGGTACTTGATGGTAAACTGGTAAGTAGAAAGAGCGGCTAACCAGCGATGACCAGCAGCGTCTAACTTTGCAGAGGTCAAAACGTACGTGAGGGGGTTGTTGTCGGTGAGTACAGTGAAAGTTGAACCATAAAGGTAATCATTGAACTTCTCGCAAACAGACCACTTTAAGGCCAAGAATTCGAGCTTGTGAGTGGGATAGTTTCTCTCGCTCTTGGACAGACCTCTACTGGCGTACGCAACAACTCTAAGCTTCCCCTCCTGCTCTTGGTAGAGCGCAGCCCCCAACCCGTCACGACAAGCATCCGTATGTACAACATATGGCAGTTGTGGATTCGCAAAGGCAAGGATGGGCGCTGACGTCAATTTCTCGATCAGAGTTCTGAATGCATTCTCACACTCGGGAGTCCACTCCTCACCAAGCGGTGCATTAGGGCTCACAAGAGGTGTGGAGCGCTCCCTCTTGTACACTTTGCCTCTCTTCTTCGGTGGGTAGTAGCCTGCTGTCAGGCAATTCAGAGGTTTGGCTATATGAGAATATCCCTCGACGAACCGCCGATAATACCCAGCAAAGCCTAAAAAACATTTTAGCTCTTTCCTATTTGAAGGACGAGGCCAATCTCTCAAAGCAGATATCTTTTCAGGGTCAGTATGAACTCCCTGCTCATCAACCACGTGACCAAGATACTTCACCGATGTTTTAAAGAAGTGCCATTTTTCTGGAGACAGCTTTAGACCATAGTCTTTCAGACGGTTCAGCACTTTCATGAGCCGTGCTTCGTGTTCTTCCAGTGTGTCTGAAAAGACAATCAAGTCATCCAGAAACACCAAGACCTCATTAAGGTGCAAGTCGCCGACACACTTCTCCATGAGGCGCTGAAAGGTGCTTGGTGCGTTCGTGACACCCTGTGGCATGCGATTGAATTCGAAGAAGCCTAGGGGACACGTGAAAGCGGTTTTAGGCTTATCTTCTTCAGCCACCTCGACCTGGTAATAACCAGATTTAAGGTCCATGACGGAGAACCATTTAGCACCGCTGAGGGCCGTAAATGCCTCCTCAATGTTCGGAAGAGCATATGCATCTCTGATTGTTCGAGCATTTAGCTTCCTGTAGTCAATGCATAGTCTGATTGAGCCATTCTTTTTTCGGACCAAGACCACTGGCGACGCGAAAGGGCTCTGTGACTCTTTAATGATTCCTGCGTCAAGCAATTCTTTAAGATGTTGCTTAACTGCCTCCCTGTCGCTGGGATGAATAGGCCTCGGCCTCTCCTTAAAAGGGGTCTCATCGTGTAGTCTGATGTGATGTCTCACAGTAGTGGTGTGACCATATGACAGGTCATCCACAGCAAAGACTTCTGAAATGGATCTCAGCTTGGTGATGATACGATCTCTCCATTGTCCAGATATTGGCGAATCATCAAGATTGAACTTGAGGTTGTCACTGTCAGGTTGGTTGTAACGAGAGTCACCTTGCTCTGGTCCAAGCTTTGTGACCTGCTGAGCTGCACACATTTGAGCAATGATGCATTTCGGCTGCAGCGTAACATCGTGGTCACTTAGGTTACGCAGGACAACAGGGACCTTGCTGCTAGATTTAAAGGGAATGTCTATTAGCGCAGCCTCAATGAACACGCCACCTGGTAACCCATGACGTTCGTTGGGTTCGAGCACGAATGTGGTTTGATTGTTCTTTTTCAGCCTGACATCACCTGTAACGCAGCATTTTTGTTTTGCTAGGATGGTGATGGGCTTTCCACCATGTAACCTGACAGGATGTGCATGGTTGTCAAGGTCATGGATCCGGGCAATGTGCTGGAAGATCACCGCAAGGTCTTTGGAGGTGAGTTTGCGAATGAACTCAGGGCCATCTTGTTCAAGCACTTGTTCATAGAGTGGGAATAACACATTGGTACCAATTAACAGTGGGGTCCTGCTGTTGAACTGACACTCTGGCACCACAAGTGCTAATGCAACTAGCTCCTCTTCCCTGCCAGGAACGGACAAGGGGACAGTGACACGAGTTTCTATGTAGCCAAGATAGGGAACCTGCTGTCCACCAGCTCCCTCGATTTCAAGAAGAGCATGAATGGGATGTACCGGTAAGTGAGAAAGATGGTTCTTGTGGAAACACTCGGACACTGTTGTAACTTGTGACCCGGTGTCCATGATGGACTCACATGGTATACCCTCAAGGAAGACAGAAGCTGCACAACGACGACCTATAAGTCCCGGAGGTATAGACCGCTGTGTGCCACATTCAGTTTCAGTCATTGTCTGTGTTGTAACTTTCTTTTGTGTTTCCGCGTCATCATCTGATTTGTTGGGACAGGGGTTATCCTCAACTACAGCTCCTGGATGTCCCATGGCAGGAGCTGCTGCTAGTTTAAAGCAAATGGGGAAGCAACCTGCTGAGTAAAAAACTTATCCTGCCTCTCCCTGAGTTCCGCATTTTTCTTGCGAACCAGTGTGGGGTTGGGTTCGTTTGAGCAATGAGCAGCAATGTGGTTGTCCTCCCCACACTTAAAACAAAACCACGGCCTCGGCATCCCAGGCACCTTGAAGGGTCTCCTCGTGTTATTGCTACTGATCACGAGGCAGTCTTTCTTTTGAGCACCCTCACTCTCTCTCTGATTCTGTGCTAGTTTTCCAACTTGTTTTGTCAGTTCAGCTATCTTGTTCTCAATGTCAGAGGTTTCATTCTGCCTTGGTTTTGCCACTGGGGGAGGGATACTATGATGAGTGAGGCTCTGTGGCTTTTTGCTTAGCTTTTCCAGCTGTTTACTTAGTTCATTCACTTTCTTTTCAAGCTTTGATGTCTCATTTTGTTTTATGTTAGGCAATGGGACAGGCTCACAGTCATAAGAGGGCATATCAAAAACATGGTGGGCATACATGTTAGCTTTTGAAGTACCCAAATGCTTTTTCATCCTATCTAGCTTTGCTGAACGACGGTCTTCCTCAGTTCTCAGCATGAGGAGGAACTCTGGGAATGTTGGTGGGTTGCTTCTTTTGCACTCTAACTGTAGGCCTATGATGATGCTCTGATCCCAACAGCCCCTACAGAATTGTCTGAGCAAGTGATCATTGGAGTTTTCAGCTGAGACTCCCCCTCTAGAAATTGCCCTTGTGAGGAGGCTGTGGAGCCTGTTCAGATATGCTGATGGTTTCTCTCCATTGTTTTGGTTAGAGCTGAGAAATGTAGCGAACAACTCCTCTCCATCCTCCACAACACCAAAAGCAGAATCAAGTTGAGTGACATAACTGCTCGGTGGTGAAGAAATGCCAAGAGGCTTCACGACATCAGCTGCTGGACTCAGCAAGCTCTCAAGAATCCTTCTCACCTTGTGAGCGTCGTTCAGGGAAGGATCGTTAAGGAGAAGATCAACTTGGGTGCGCCACGTTTCATAATCCACCTCACCATTTGGCCTTGGCATTCGTCCGGAGAAGGTGCGCATCCTTATCTGTGGGGATGATGAAGTGATGGACTCACTGCGGATGACATGCTCCACAATCACTTTCTGGATATGGGGGGGATTGAAAACATTTTCACTGACGTGGATTGGGCTGGCTGGTACACTAGCAGATGCACTATGAACCTGTGTGGGCTCTGCAGGCTCATTTTGACTACTACGTGTGTTATCATTTTCAGTTGCATGTGGCTGTGTAACACTACTGTGTACATTGTGTGATGTGCCCTGGGTTCCCTGCAGTTCCCCTTGAAGCACACTCAAGAAACCTGCTCTGCCACTGCCAGCAACAGACTCTAGCTCACCCAGGTATCTGCGAGCTATCTCCCTCCCCATCTCTTCCTGGCAAACATCTCTAATGGTTCTTGCAAACCACGACACTTCAGGATCCTTTGGGCTGGGTACGGTACCCAAGGTAATGGGGTCGATTCTAGAGATGGACCTGTCAGATGCGTACTGGATCAGGGCTCTGCCCTCTGGTTGTCCTGACTCGTCAGGGATCCTAACTATTTTTGAAATATCTCCATTAACTCTGAACACAGTATTGACTTCTTCATCTGTGTAATCTGATCCTATACCAGTTACGTATAGAGAGTTCTGACCATTAACCTCAAAACGGTTACAAATATCCATATCTGACTCAATGAAATGAATGTCTAAATCTCAAGGGTGTGTATTGTGGGGTGGAAGATCAGAAAGCTACTATAAACCAATCTCCTGGCTGGCTCGCCACTTTTGTATGTAACCTTTTCCTCAGTCTTCTCTGGTTCTGTCTGATCAACTAGGTTTGGGTGAGGAGATTGGCAGTAGCACTGAAGCACGAGAGCAGTTGATCTCCAGCCCACAAAGCACACGACACAGAATGCTGTTTTTTTTCAAAAAAAGTATATTCAGATCTTCAGTTTTTTTCTTCAACTCAAAATATTCGGCCTTGCATCCGTTAAATAAAGTACAGGGTTTTTTTTTAAATTCACAACATAAAAAAATGAAATCAGCTGACCAGGAAGTACCAATATAGAAAATAATAAGGATAAGATAAAGAAAAAAAAATGTTTCTTTCCCTTTTAATGAGTTTGATTGTCCTTAGTTTTTTTATTGTCCTTCAGGGTCCTCCAAGAAGAAAACAGTTTTTTTAAGTTCCGTTCCTTTCCAAAAAATAGGAAAAAATAAAAATAAAAACCCCCCAAAATTACTGAGATCTCAGAAAAAAGTGCAAACAAAATGTGTCACTCCTCAGAACCTTTCCATACCACACCGATGTCCACACTGGTCCCGATGAACCAAGAGCCTCCCTGCAGCATGGCGGGTGATACGGCTTGTTGTTGAACCAAGAGCCTCCACGGGGCAACAGCGGGCGATGTGGATCACAGTTGAACAGAAGAACTCGTCCTCAAAAAAAACCAGCCTGCATAATATGCAGCGTAATTATTATCAGCTTAAATGGCTGTCTGCTTACTTTTCCAGTGCACATTAACCAATGCAGCTTATTACATGAAATATGAAACAACTCAAAACACAGAAAATATGAAATACTCGGCCGTGCTTGGCCTAGTTAGCAAGCCGCAGCTGAGCTAACTGCTCGGTAAACTACTAGCTGTTTGTCACAGTAACACACAATAAAAACATATCATCATGTCATCACAAAAACATGTCTCGACACCACTAAACATGTATTTACTATTCTGACTGGCTTTTTTTCTTCCTGTACCGAACAAAAATGATACCACTAATCAAGCTAACGAGGCAGCTAACGTTAACTCACCAGAATAGTTCAGAAAAGTACGGAGAAACTCTCGGTTTGAGTCCCTCCCGTGATCGGTTTCACCAGGTGAGTATCTCTTCACGCTCTCTGCTAACTACAGTTCTGTCACAACTCTCTCACAACTCAAAATCATGATATCTGGCCGCTGAACGAGGACACTTTTGCTCCGCGGCTGCATGACTTTTCTCCCTTTTTTTCTCGTCACCCACGTTCTCACACACACCGGAGCTGCAGGTGATGTGTTCAGGTAAACTTGGAAATTTTACAACTAGGCGAGAAACAACTACAACACAGAAGAACTATGATGCATTCAAAGGGTTTTAGATATCTCAGCACTATAAAACTAACCAGGGTTACATAGTGTAGCATCTCCAATTAAAGGTGGGGCAGGCAGGATCTGAGGAAGTGCTAGTTTTGGGGAGAAATCTTGAATGTAAACACTACCCCTCCCAACCGGTTTTCCCCTCAGCTCCTCCTCTCCCCTCCCTCTCTGCTCCAGCAAGGCCCGCCCACAAACAGATGCTCCCGCTCGCTTGTATCGTTCCGGTTAAATCCAGATATAATGCAGATAAATACTTCAGATAATTACAAATGGGCCCAGTCAACATGAAAATAAAAAGCATGGGTGCCACTGCAGATGCCAACAGACAACCAGCAAACACAATGTTTGCAGGACTTCTACAAGGATAAAGTGACATACTTTAGGACCCAGGCTAAACAGTTCAGCGGCGGTACAACATGCAGCAGGTCCTGTTTGACAAGAAACACTTCTGTTACAGACACTTGGCTTACTTTGTTAAAGCGGTTTTCCTGTCCAGCAGAAAGGTTACAGGTCTGTAAGATCCTAAAGCGTTAGCCTGGCTGGGCCATCCTGATGCGTGAATCACTTGCCGTTCCTTCGCACAACAGTCTGGACTTCGGCCAATTGGGAGCGTGTATTCCAGATCAGAAAATAACCGGGCCAATCAGAGACCGTGTTTCCACTGTTACCCGGTCAACAGGGAAAGGCAGC
Source organism: Xyrichtys novacula (assembly GCA_962446985.1). NCBI lineage: Eukaryota > Metazoa > Chordata > Actinopteri > Labriformes > Labridae > Xyrichtys > Xyrichtys novacula. Next base: position 15,530,254 of record OY660865.1, read on the forward strand.
CCCTGATGGATCCATGTGTAGATGGTGACGTCTAACACATGCTGCGGGACTTTTCAAAGCCCTGTTCATTCAGAACGCCGTTAATTCTGTAGTTGACTTTGCAAAGTCGGTAGAAATCGTTTATATCCCCAAAAGATGTCGGATATAAACGATTTCTGCTGACTTTGCAGAGTCAACTGCAGAATTAACGGCGTTAATTAAAATCAAAAGGTTCAATCAAATGGGACAGACTACCCTTCGGAGGACTTCCTGGTTGAGTCGCCAAATGTCCCTGCCCTCAAGCTCGCGTCACGACTGACTTGAAGAAAAGCCGCGGAGCGCAGCATTTATTGGTTTAACTGTGCGACCTTGCACAGACACAAAACAATAGATTCATACAAGCACAGATCATTCCCACAAAATTCATCCAATGATTGTTTTGTATGAGTATGAGGGCCATATTGAGAATTTTTTATTAAAGACTTTGAGATTTAAGTTGTGAATTTACGAGAATAAAGTCATTAATTTATGAGAATAAAGTCATAAAGTTACCTGTTATTTCAGAGGAGAGTTGTTAAAATTAGGGTCATTGAGCATTCAAAGGAACTGTGCTTCAGTACAAGTTTCACAAACAAGGAGATACTTCATCCTTTGGGACATCAGCATCACATTGTCATAAGTATAAAGACTTATATGAACACATGTATAAAGAACATATGTTCATATAAGACTTTTCCACAGGGGAAAAAAAAACAGGTGGACTTGGGGGAAATCGCTGCTTTTGTGGAGGCAGAAATGGTTATGCTGAGGATAAATCCATCTATGCAGCTGTAAATAGCCGTGACTGTCATTGAGCTTTAGTTTATGATATGAATCCATATGCCATAATAAGGTGTTGGTGTCTCTGCAGGTGTAGGCTACCGCCGGTTTCAGAGATGTGGTGCTAGTCGGAGCTTGACTCCCTTAAATCTAAGTCTTAAAAAAAAAAAAAAGAATAAGAAAAAGATACTCTGATGTTGTTTTGACAGCTTTCTTATTTCTAACGTTTTTGATTGTGGTAGCAGAGTAGATCAGTTTGTTTTTAAAGAGGATCATGTTTGGTTTGCAGATTTTAGTGAGCTGTTTTTGGATTTCTTTTATTTTCTTTGAAGACGCACTGCGTCTCCAAGCGAGTCCAGCCACTCACCCAAAAGACACAGCTGTGCAGCGCCACGCAAAGAATTCTGGGATACCAAGGCCACGAAAGCGTGCATAAATGCATGCTGGAAAAAAGGGGCGGGGGAAGTGTGGTTTTGAAACCGAATTTGAAGCGCGCTCAGCATTTCGAGCCAAATGGGACACTGTTCGCGCTGCTTGATGACATCACGCACGCTTCAAATGCACTATTCGACGGTGCGGTCTCTGAAATGAGACACAGCCCCAGTGGGTCCAAATGGAGTCAAAGGGCTCTATTTTTGTGCCTCGCCGGAAACGTGCCGCAGGTGCGGCGTAAGTCAGGTCTGCCGCGCCGACAAGGCGTTCCCAAGCACAATTTGGTATTTTGGTGAGCAGCGCAGCCCGGCGTAAGTATCCCCCCTCCCTAACTCAGCTCCTCCCAGCGGCGTAAGTCGTAGCGAGGGAGGAGAGAGGGCGTGGAGTGGGTTTAACACAGCCGAGACCTGTTTTCACCAATCACATAAGCTCCTCTCCTCGCCTTTAAATCCACCACAGGCGAGGCGTATTACCATTTTCATGAAGTAGTCAAAGAGATCAAGAGATGTCTGAAGACAGTAATGCCACAAGATGGCGACAGAAGGCAGCTCCTCAACAAGTGTCACTGTAAGCGCTGCATTGGGCGTCCTCCACACTCTCTCATATGAGCACAGATGGATTTGGTGTGTGTAATGTTGGACCCACTAGTAAGACAAACACCCTTTTCCACAAATAAAGACACTCACATAAAGTTGCATATATTCAAACCTCACATGACAAAGGTGGGTTGAGCGCATAGATCACAACATTAACTCCAAAAATGGCATTAAAATTGGAACCATCTGTGCGTAAATGACGCATCGCGCTCCGTGGCCTGGCTCTTTCTTTCATAGATGTTGGCATATAAAATAAATTTGCCTCACAAAACTGAATATTATAATATCCATATGTCGGCTTAAAGTAGATAACGCATCTGAGCACTGAAACAAATCATCTGGGGCCTCATGTATCAACACTGGCGGCGCCAGAAAACCTTGCGTCCGCCAAGATCGGCGCACACGTCCAGATTTATCATCGCGACACGAGCGTCGGTTCCAGCGCTAATCAACGCAAAGTGAGGAGGTGGTGTAGAAGTTGCCGTTGAGCTGATACTTGCGTTGACGGCACTTTGGCGACGCTGTGTGGCGGTGTTTGGTGACTCACTATGTGACAAGCGTGCACCACATCCCCGTTGCCGAGCAGCACGTCGCCCCACATGACGAACCAGCAGCAGACGGAGGGATGCGAGCTGATCCCTGCCGGGCCGCCGTCCTCGCGCGGGAGAATCTCATCGCCACAGTGTGAATGGGTAAGAAGTGAATACACAGTTCAATGAGCCAAATTAATTTATTTTTGCCACCAGACGTTCAAGGACATTTACGAGCCGGTCCAGCCGCTCATTGATCCCCGCGATCCCCCTGATGATTTCTTCCTGCGATTGCAGGACCGCCTCCGTGAGGACCCTTCCACTGGGTCCGGGTGGTCCAGCAGAAGCGCCGCGGCTGGTGGACGCTCCACCGCTTGTCGGCGCGCTGGTGATGATGCTGGTGCTGGTGCTGGGGCCGGGGGCCGGGGTGGCCCGAATGCCACCGGTCCTGGCCGACGACTCCGAGCTGGCGGACGGGCTGCCGCGGGCCGGGGTTCCACAAGCCGGTGACACGGCAGACACATTGATTTCTGTGACACAATGAAAATATTGATTCATTTCAATTACTGCTTCTGTGTATCTGTTGCGTTTACATCTTTCTCCACGGTATCATAGGTAATGTAATCCAGTATTTAGAGGTCAGTTATGCACATTACAGTTGTTTATTGCATAAAAAGTTATCGAGAAATGAAGTTAAGAGCGAAGTATAAATCACGTCTAAAAATAGACTGAATCCCGACGTTGAAATGAAGTATAAACTTAGACTAGACGTCTAATATACGTCTTTTGCTCAGTGGGATGGCAAAGCATGTGGACATTTGTGTGACACGCCACTTACCCTATAATAATAATCGCCACCACCCGCTGCTCAAATGGCGTGAGGGTCTCCTCCCCCGGACCCCCACCTGTCTGGCCGGTACTCCTCTGGAGGGCAGCTGTACGCCGCTTGACCTCCACCTTGAGGTCCGACCACTTTTTTTTAATCTCCGCAGGGGTGCGTGTCTCGGAACCCACCGCGTTCACCCTCTCGCAAACTTTCTCCAACTCCAAGCGTTTTCATTTTGCACTGACGCCACTGGACAGGCTGCCAAACAAAACACGCTGTCGCTCCTCCACCTCCGCCACCAGCACCTCCACCTCGCACGCCGTAAATTTAGTTTTTCTTGTCATTTTGTCTGCGTGCGAGGACAGGGAGACCCTATTTAAATAAATCTGCATATTTATAGGAGGGCCTAACGGGGGCGGGCCCGGTCACTCCGACATCTGCGCTGAATTCCAAGCTGATCGGGATTTATCAAGGAAACACACGTGGCTTTCGGCGCCCGCACACCTTGATACATACGGATTTTTTTCAGCGTGACGGACCTTGCGTGCGCTCCTTTCTGGTATGAGTCCCACGCAAGTGTTGATACATGAGGCCCCTGTTCAGCCGGACGGAGAGAGGACACGGAGACGTGTCCATGTCGAGCTGTGCGAGAAATAAGAGGAAGAGGAAGAAAGAAAAGGAGGGAGACGAATTACATATCTAGTTAACTTCATCATGTGTGTCTATTTACTAGATATTTAATTTAATTTAATGCGGTTTCAGCTGTGTTGATTCGGTCAGGTTGTGTGTCCAAACGCGTGCCAAACACGCTCATCAGATCAGATATAGATCAGAATATATCTATATAGATCTAAATGTATGTGCTGACTCAGATTAATAGTTGATTATTTATTGCACTGAAATGTGCCTGACACTGTGGAAACCTGCCGGTGAGGCATCGGTGATGTATGCCAATACGCCGCCGGCCTACCAAAATACTACTAGACCAGCTGCGCTCCTCCTGCACTGAAAGCTGACCAGGTTTGAATCGGCGAGCTTTCAGTGCACTTTACACGCCGGTGGCGAGCACGAAAATGTCACTGGGCTCGCTGATTCTGTCGACACCTCCCCCTGCCACACCACCACGCCCAGCTTGGCGGATCTCGGTTCGCCTCCGTGCGCCTCAGTCCACGAAAATACCAAACTGGCTGTACGCCGGGCTGCGCCAGACGAAACTACAACTGCGCAGGGCTCGCCGCCCTCCGTCGCCTCACCGCCGTACACGAAAATAGAGCCCAATGTCTTTTGAACCCCTCCCCCGGTCGCTCTTATATTTATCAACAAGTTTGAAAAAATTGAAAATATAGACAAGTATTTCTCTGTTCTTAACACTCTGTTTGCATGGCGAGATTGCAGGGAAAAAAAACAAAACGGTATTACTACTTACTACGTCAATTTACTCCTCTATCTATCAAAACCCAGATTTGAACATAAAGCAAATCAACATAGGTGATTGGACAAGCTCTGGTTTGAAACAGTTTAATGACTACTTATTCCAAACAAGCAATTGAAATCATTCATTGACTTAAAAATCAGAATACAACATTCCTGACAAAGACTTTTTTAAATACTTACAGATAAGGAGCATTGCTCAATCACATATTAAAGAAAATAAACTTCAATTTGGGTTATCTGAATTAGGGGATACAGTCATGACCTCAGATACAATTAAAGGAAAGATTATTGAATTTTATAATATTGTATTACAAGGAGGTCTGTCATCTTTTCAAACTTTAGAGAAGATATGGGAGAAGGAACTGGGGATAGTTTTTGAAGAAAATGCTTACTTAAACATATGTGAAAAAACACACTTTCCATTTACTAGTCAGAAAATCAAAGAAGCTAATTTCAAATTTATTCACAAACTGTATTTAACCCCAATGAAAAAGCATAAAATCTCAAAGCATATTTCTTCAAAATGCCCTAGATGCAAGAGGACTGATGGAACATTTGTGCATACATTTTGGGAATGTGATCTTCTAAAAAGTTTCTGGAAATCAATTAATTCCTTCACACAATTAGTTCTGAAAAGTGAGTTCAATCTCACACCTAGCTTGTATCTTTTAAATGACAAATTGGATCTTCAGTTGGACCGGAAAAATGCAGGATACTAATTATAATCACGTTTTGCTAATAAATATATACTTTTACGTTGGAAAGATGATTTCCCACCAACTTTCAAGCTCTTTATAGATCAGATGTCAGCGTTTTTACCACTGGAAAAATTAACCCTGGAAAAACACAATTGTGCTCATATCTTTCAAAGTTTTTGGACTCCATTGTTTTCAGAATTGGAGAATTTCTTTAGGAGGGACCGATGACTATTTGTGATTTAGTAGGTGCACATTTGTATGAGCATGTACATTCCCTTCCAAAAGTATTGGAACAGCAAGTTTGATTCCTTTGTTTTTGTTTTATACTGAAGACATTTGGGTTTCAGATAAAAAGATGAATATGACACAAAAGTTAGGAATTCCAGCTTTTATTTCGTGGTTTTTACGTCTAGATGTGTTAAACAACCCAAGACAGAGCACCTTTTCTTTGAACCCAATCACTTTCAAGTGAACAAAAGTATTGGAACAGACATTATTAAATTAACTTAGATTAAATAACAAATATAATATTTGGTGGCAAAACCCTAACTTGCAATAACTGCATCGAGCCTGCGACCCATTGACTTCACCAGTCTGTTGCATTCTTCATTAGAAATGCTGTTCCAGGCCTTTACTGCAGCCTCTTTCAGTTGTTGTTTGTTTCTGGGGGGTTCTACCTTCAGTCTCCTCTTCAGGAGGTAAAATGCATGTTCTATTGGGTTAAGATCCGGTGATTGACTTGGTCAGCCCAAGACCTTCCACTTTTTCTCCCTGATGTAGTCCTTTGTTGTGTTGGCAGTGTGCTTTGGGTCATTGTTTTGTTGCATGATGAAGCTTCTCCCGATTAGTTTGGATGCATTTTTCTGTAAATTGCCAGACAAAATGGTTTTATAGACATCAGAATTCATTCTGCTGCTACCATCATGACTTACATCATCAATAAAGACTAGTGAGCCTGTTCCAGAAGCAGCCGGGCAAGCCCAAGCCATGACACTACCCCCACCATGTTTCACAGATGAGCTTGTATGTTTTGGATCATAAGCAGATCCTTTACATTCTCCATACTTTGGCCTTTCCATCACTTTGGTAGAGGCTAATCTTGGTCTCATCAGTCTATAAAACTTTGTTCCAAAACTTTTGTAGCTGATCTCTGTACTTCTTTGCAAAATCCAATCTGGCCTTCCGATTCTTTTTGCTGATGAGTAGTTTGCATCTTGTGGTATGGCCTCTATATTCCTTCTCTCGAAGTCTTCTTTGAACGGTGGATTGTGACACTTTCACCCCTGCCCTGTGGAGGTTGGCAGTGATGTCAGTGACTGTTGTTTTTGGATTTTTCTTCACAGATCTCACAATGTTTCTGTCATCAACTGCTGTTGTTACCCTGGGCCGACCTGTTCGAAGTTTGTTACTTAGTACACCAGTAGTTTCTGTCTTTTTCAGAACATTCCAAATTGTTGTAGTGGCTATGCCTAATGTTTGTGCAATAGCTCTGAGCGATTTTCCCTCTTCTCTCAGGACCCTCTTCTCTCAGACAGCTCTCTGGTCTTCATGTTTGCTGAACAGAAAATGCAGTTTTCACAGGTGAAACTCAAAGCCAAAAACAAGAACTATTTAATGTCTCTGCATTCGATCTAAAAGGCAACACCTGAGCAACTAGAAACACTCATTAGTCACATGTTCCAATACTTTTGCTCACTTGAAAAGTGGTAGGGTTCAAAGAAAAGGTCATCTTTCCTGGGTTGTTTAACACATCTAGATGTAAAAACCACGAAATAAAAGCTGGAATTGTGAACTTTTGTGTCATATTCATCTTTTTATCTGAAACCCAAATGTCTTCAGTATAAAACAAAAACAAAGGAATTGAACTTGCTGTTCTAATACTTTTGGAGGGGACTGTTTATGGATATGTTTACATGTGTGACCTATATGTATGCACATTTGGATCGAGTTCATTGATGTTATTGTTGCTGCCTTTTTCTTTTTCTTTCTTTTTTTATTTATTTGTTTGTTTGTTTGCTTACTTTTCTTGTTTTGTTTCTTTGTAATGTGCTTGTCTGATTTTGTGCTCTTTATCTGTTGGTATATACAGTAGATATGTTTATTTCATTTTATTTAGTTTTTTCCTTTTTCTTTCTGTTCTGTGTCCCTGGGGAGTGACGGGGAGGGTAGGAAGTTATGGGGTTAAAAGAAAAAAAAACGCAGACAATTTTCATTTTTGGTTGTTATATCAATATGAAATAAAAAAGATGTTTGTTTTTTTAAAAAAGAGCTTTCCATGCCCATGAAGTCTGCAGGACAGGCTCTGGATGTTGGCTGCATGGACACGGGTTTCTCTGGGGTCAGGGTCACCTTTGTTTTTTCCTCTTTTTACCTTTACTGCTTGGACACGAGAATGTTCAACATGATCTGAAGGCTGGTGGACTTCATGCCATGACCTAAAGTAGTGGGACAGACCTTCACGACTAGAAGGTATAGCCTGTGCTGCGGGAGCTGTAGGTGCAGCAGTTTTAGTCCATTTGTGGTTTGGTATCAAGTCAAACTTTGTCTCTAAGATTTCTGAAAAAACATTTTGTCTGCTAATATGGAGTGTTTGGATCTCATGTGTACTCTCTTAATGTGTGATCCAAAAACCAAAGCAGAACAGATGACTCTCAGCTGGTCTGGCTTAAAGAGGGACAGTTTCTGTGCCCACACATTCCCATTGACAGAGCTAATAAAGAAGTGATGATAAGATTACAGTAAACAGCAACAAAGAGCGAGAGAGAAGAAGAGGGTAGGAAACAGGCTGCAGAAAAGGAGAGGTTAAAGACACAAAGGGTCTGCAGGTTCAGAGAAAACGTGAGAGGAAATGTGTGACAGAGAAGATGAGATGTGATTTGAATAAGTAAGAGAAGGGAGGAAAAAAAGGACAGACAAGAGGAGACTACGGCATGCTCAGAGCTGGTGAAATATGGGAGTGATTGTGAAATAAAAACACAGCAGATGTCTTTTCCTGTCTTCACTAATGCACTCATCTCTCTCTCTGTCCTTGCCCTCTCCTCTTCAGCTCTCTGCCTGCCGCTGTTTGCTATTGATTGTTCATGTTTCATATTTTAGAAGAATATATATATATATTTTTTTTCAGCTGCAGTGGGAAAATATCAGAACTTGTTTCACTGAAGCAGAAACAAACATGAAAACATGAGACAACACGAAAACTGCACCAAGTGGACACAGACACGTACAGATTTCAACATAGAAGACAAAATATGAGGAAAAAAAACAGGGAGGTTTGTGATTTAGCCAATGCAGTCTCACTCAAAAATGTAAAATACCTACATTGGTCCACTGTGCAAAACGTAGCCATTTCATGTGTATGTTTCATCTGCCTCAGTCATTTCTGTGGGCAGACTTCAGCTCACGTGACTGCTTTTTCTCCCCTACGCAGTTTATAAATGAATCTACATCTACACTCAGAGCGCATGTTTTCTCTACATTAACCAGAGCTGAAGTCTGTCTAATTAAAGCAAAAAAAAAGACTTTTTCTTATATCTCATCCTAATTTAATGCATTTAATAAGACCTTTAATAAGACCTGAATGATTGAATTTAATTCACTATATAATATAAATACTACTCTGTAATTATCTATAATCATTGAATTTCCCTTTAGGCATCAATAAAGTTCTTGTCTTATCTTATCTTAAATAAAATTAACATAAGTATATTTATATTTTAAGCACGTTTTGTGACTGTAAAATTTCCCCACCGTGGAATAAATTAAGGTTTATCTTATCTTAAAAGGACTTTTAAAATCACAAGGAAGAAACAAATTAAAGGCTTTTTGAAAGAGAATAAAAAGTTGAGCTGGCTGATTAGGACTGAGCTCTTTTTGCTCTTAACAAAAAAATAATAAGGTTGTAAATAAAACAGATAAAATGAGTGAATGTGCTGAAGAAGTACATTTTTAGATGCACCACCGTTTCTTCCACTGGAGATTTCAGTGAATAAGACTGAATACACAGTAGTAACAAATGTAAGCAGCCCATTAAAATATGGATGACCAGGTGTGACATGAAGACGGGAAGAGGAGGCTCTGGGTTCAATATTTTTCAGACTTAAAAGATAGTTTAAGTGACGTGAAGTTCTGCAGCAGTCCAGTTTTCCAAAGAGCACAGTCGATGTTAAAACAGATCTTCAGCTCATTTACGCTGCAGTTATAATAAAACAACAGGGCGAAGGAGTACATCATGTGACCCTTTATATCGTCTCAACATTATCTGAAGTTTGTGAAGTTTTGTACAGATGAAGATCACTGATGAGATACAAGGATATCTGGATTTGTTTTGACTCTGACTTTTTTTCTGTAAAAGTCAAATATTAAAGCCAAACTTCATAAATTAAAATAAGAACTCAGATATTTTACATGAAAAGTTCCAGGTTTTGAGCCAGAATACCAGAACTGTGGTAATTCAAATTAAAAGATAAAATCCTGAAGAACAATTTCACAGAATCTTTTTTAGATTATAATTAAAACTCAGAGAATTAAAAATAAATTTAAATTTTTTTAAATAAAGGATTATAGTAAAGATTCCGAGATCAAAGGCAAAATTCCAAGATCAACATCAACATTATAACTTCAAAGGCAGAATTTTAAAAAATAAAACAAAGTATCAAGCTTTAAAATAAGGACGAAAGTGAAATTTTTACTCCATGAGAATTAAAATCCCTAAAAAGGAGAATCTACTTTAATCTGAAAATCCTGACATAAGTTTTAGAGTTTCAGATTTAAAGATTTCTGATAATTAGGTCAGAATTAAAAAAAGAAATTCTAATTTTTCAAGTTTAAAGATTGAAGGTAAGACTCCAAGATCAAAGGCAGAATTATAAGATCAACATTAACATAATAATTTCAAAGGCAGAATTCCACGTTTTAAAGTGAAGTATCTAGTTCAAAACCAGGATTTTCAGATTATCAAAGTGAGAGTTTGACTTGATGAAAATTAAAATCATGAAAAAAGAAGAATTTGAGTGTAAAGATAAAGTTTAACTTTTTACTCAGAATTCCTTCTTTAATCCGGAAATCCTGACTGTAGTCTTAGAGTTTCAGATTCAAAGATTTCTGATAATTAAGTCAGTATTTAAAAAGGATATTTAAATTTACAAGATTAAGGATTAAAGTTTAGATTCTGAGAGTAAAGGCAGAATTCTAAGATCAACATTAAAATTATTACTTCAAATGCAGAATTTTAAGATTTTAAACAAAGTACTGAGTTTAAAACTAGGATTTGGGATTATCAAAGTTAGTGTTTGACTTCATGAAAATTAAAATCCTGAATATGGACAATTTGAGTGTAAAGATAAAGTTTAAAATTTTACTTAGATTTCCTGCTTTAATCCTGACTTCAGTTTTAGACTTAAAGATTTTTGATAATTAAGTCAAAATTATAACATAAATAAATAAAATTCAGGCCAGTTATTTTCAGGGGCCTTCAACCTTATGTTTTATTTTACAGTGGTGTTGGTTTACATATCTATATATCTGTTCATTCATCAAATGATCGTCTCTTTTCTTTCATATTTTCAATCCCTCAGAATTACTTAAACTGAAATATTTGATTTATAGATATAAATAAATGTCTCTGGTCTAAGTAGTAACAAAGCAGCATGTGTGACAGTTTCCAGTGAAATCATGAATAAATATTAAAAAATTTGAAAAAATATAAAAATAAAAATATTATTTCAAACACCACAAAGTTTGAGAGGACCGGATTAAAGCGAGCCGTGACATTGAAAGAGTAAAAAAGAGTAAAAACTCTCTGAAATCTGGAGAAAGTATTTCAGCATTAGGAAGGTGATCTCAGATGATTGTTTTTTTTTTCTCTCTGTTCCCATCACTCTCAGTTTATCCTCTTCTGTGAAACTAAAAAGGTCAAGCGTCAGCAGTGACTCCATCCATCCCCAACACGGGAGCAAGTGTCAGCTTCACTGAGGTGTCTGAGAGTGTGCAATGTTTGGAGAATGAACCCTGGGCTCATGTCAGACTCCGTTAAAAACCCCGTATGGTGTCCCATCATGGAGATCCCTGCTGCTCTCAGGATTCAGCCCCTGCCTGATAGAAATGCTCTCAAATTCTGAAAACATGCATCTGAAAACAGACACTAACATGTTTCCTCCTTCTGTTTCTCCTCCAGCGGCGAGAGGGACGGAGCTGCAGGCCATCAAGACTGAGCTAACTCAGATCAAAGCTAACATCGAAGCTTTACTGGGCAGACTGGAACAGATCACAGAGGACACACACATCACCGCCACAGGTAACACACACACACACACACACACACACACACACACACACACACACACACACTCAGACTTTAAACTTACAGCACTGTTAGACTCAAATGTTACTCAGAGACAAACTCAGACCAGTAAATTTACTGAACTCAAAACTTTAAAGTCAGTGTTTTTAAAATGAAAAATTCTCTTCTCCCTGTGCTAGTGAAGAATTATTTAATAAATGAATTTCTATTATATGATCACAGCAGAATGATTCAGTTTTCAGGGTCAGTATGAGGGGCTCTGATTCTGTGAATCCTCAGGATTTAAACTGAGACAGTCAAATATGTCTGCAAACATGAGACACCAAAGAGAAACGGAGAGCCAGCCTGCCGTGTCTTTGTGGTCTCAGCTTAGATGTCTCTTTTTCCTTCCTGTGGTCATTTAGGTCTGCGAGTTTCTGCCCTCAAAGATAAGGTTTTGGTTCTGGTTCTGGTTCCTCTTATAGAAGCATCTGCATCAGTTTAGTCATTACTTTCCCTTTTATTCTGCTCTTATGAGTGTCAGTATCAGTCAGTCAGGAAGTTTGGTGTCTGACATGAATGGCTTCCTGACCGTGACCACGTCTGAGCCGGTTACCATGCAGACCCTCAGATCAGGACATGAAAACCTAGACCCTTGCTCGGTTCTCAGAGTCTGGCAGAAAGGAAGGAAAAGGCTGACAGAGGCCCACATCATCAGACATCTTAAGACATTTTCTGGGTCCACTCTGGTCGCCAACATCAGCTCAGCATGCGGCCCTCAGCTCTGAAGCCCGGCCTTCGGCATTACTGCGGCTTCAACACAGTTTCCGCTTTTTTTCTGCAACATGTTTCAAATATTTTAACAAAGTAAAAAGTTTCAGTTTTTTTTTTTTTTTTTTTTTTCGGGTTAACGTAAAGAGAAAAGGTAAATTAAAGAAAATATCACACAGACAAGAGCTGAATCCAATGTTTGAACAGGATTTTTACTCCCTCTGATTGAATGAAGATACTTCTGATAAAACCATAAAAGTGATTGTATGAACACTGAAGACATTTCTCTAAAACTCAAAATGGACATTTATTCTCACTTACAAAAGCAGTGTAACACGATGGCTCTCATGGGGATTTACAAAACTTCAGCAGCAGGTTATAACAGTTTTGGATTTTTCATTATAGTTTAGTTTTTTTTTTTTTCTCTAATTCAGATAGTTGTTATTAGTTTATAGAGCAGGTTTGTTAGTTTTTATTAATTTTTATTCTCTTCTAAATGATTAGTTTAAGTTTAGTTTTTATTTGTTTTAGTCCTGTAGACTTTGGTATTTTAGCAGACTATTTAAAGCAAACCGTCTCAAATTTGGGTTTTAAGATGGACAGTGATTTTAAATTTGACAGGCAAATTAGCTCTGTAGTGAAATCTAGCTTTTACCATATTAGGAAGCTGGTGAAGGCAAAGCCATTCCTTGCACGTAAGCACTTTGAAACAGTAATCCATGCCTTTGTTACATCTCGGCTGGATTACTGTAACGCACTTTACTTTGGAGTCAGCCAGTCCTCCCTCTCACGTCTCCAGTTAATACAAAACGTAGCCGCCCGGCTCTTAACTGGAGTACGTAAGAGGGAGCACATTACTCCCATCCTGGCCTCCCTTCACTGGTTACCCGTGCATTTTAGAGTTAATTTTAAGATTCTTTTATTTGTTTTTAAATCTTTAAATGGTCTGGCTCCATCTTACCTCTCTGAGCTTCTCCACCCCTACACCCCTGCTTGGTGCCTCAGGTCAGCTGATCAGCTGCTCCTGGAGGTACCGAGGTCCAAACTGAAGCTCAGAGGGGATAGATCTTTTTCTGTTGCAACCCTAAAATTATGGAACGAGCTTCCCCTCCAAATTAGACAAGCCCTTACACTGTCCATTTTTAAAACTCGTCTTAAAACCCATTTTTATTCATTGGCTTTTAACCCTGCATGAGACTCGGCTCCTGTTTTTGTGTTTTATGGTTTGTTTTTATATTTATTTTTATTTTTTATGTTTTTAAATTAGTTTTTAAAAACATTGAAACTATATTTTACTTTTTAATTCTGCTTTTATTTTATCCATTGTTTTAATTGTTTTTTGATTGTTTTTTGTGTCGTTGTTTTGTCTAGTTATGTGCAGCACCTTTTTCAGCTGTGGTTGTTTTAAAGTGCTTAACAAATAAAGTTGAATTGAGTTGAGTTAGTTTTTCATACTTTACAATTAATTTTTTCACTTGCGCAGCACCGGGTGATTTGAATTTCGGCTTGAGTGTAAAGCTAAACTTTTTGAAGGCAATCAACTCACACAGTCTTGTAGACATACCAGTCTCATTAAACATATTTATGAGTGCATCTTCTCACTTGTGGTGTTCCTGCGTGTTTACCAACCAGCAGCTCTTTGGTGGTCGGTGAAAACAGTCCATTATTGTTGTCTTCTGCTTCCCGGTGCTGTCTCCTGGCTGAGAGGTTGCTTCGTTTTCAGGGGAGCTACCCAGAGAGGCCACTTTATCGAGGTACTCGCGATTAGCGTTCTTGTGTGATCTTCTCAAATGGACTTTCAGTTTTTTGAGTTTTTTTCCCTTAAGAAGTATTTCACATATTTTATCACCAGTTTCCACTACAAGGCAATTGCTTTTGTCTTTCTCCCTGTTGTATTTAAAGAAATTTCTTATGGGAATCTGTGGTTTTCTCCTGACTTTTGTCACCATTTTGCCAGGTAGAATGGTGATGAGAAGCCGACTGTGAACAAGAAGTGATGAATTGTCAGGTGCCGTACAGTGCTGCTAGCTCATGTAAAATTGCTTGAGCGAAATAAAACAATTTCATATAAATCTGAAATTAATGAAAACAAAATGAAAGGATCTTTATCTATAATTTTAATAGATTATATTTAAATTTGTGAACATACAATACAGTTTCAGTTAGTTATCGTTTTTTTTTCTTTTAATTATAGTTTTTATTTATTTCAGTTGACAGAAATGTTTTGTCAATTTTATTTTTCATCATTTCACTAGTTTTTTGTTGGCAACAATATCACATCATAGCTTTATAAATTTAAATACTTGCACCACAGGAAGTTCTCCGTAAAGTGTTCTCTTTTTATGTAGATTTGAGAATATTCAGACTGTTTTTTTTTTTAAGTCTGTTTGTTTTAGATTATTCTGATTATTGCTCTGAAATGAAACATCTGAGACTGACTGAATGGACCAACTGAAACCCTGAGAGGTCAGAGCTACTGTAAACACCGAACCCATCCATTCACTGACGTTTTATCTTTGACATCTAACACTGACTTTAATTAGAATACAAACACAGAAATCCAGCCTGAAGAAAAGCCAGAGAGAGTCCAGAAGAGTCCGAGCTGAATTGGAAGCTGCATGAACCTAGTACCTTATTAAAGGACTGGTGTAAGTTAATGTATCTGGTTTGTTCCAGTGTCAGTGAAGGCAGCACAGTGTGAGGACAGAGATCATGTATCTGTAAATGAGCGAAACTTGAGTTAAAACCTATGCACGGAGGGCTCAGTCCTTGGACCTCGTTTCTTTTTAATATACATAAATGATAAACTCATGCTCTATAAATACACATGACCTTTATTGACTGCAGATGACACCTGTCACCTTATGTAGCTGGTTCAGGACTCAAATGTAGAGCTGTGATCCTTTTCTGAATGTTCTCACACACTCCTAGATTTGAACTTGTTATTACAGCGAAATGATCCTTACATCTGTATATTGACTTCTAAATATGTCCTCTACACTCAAACCAGAACTTTCCAGAACCTCTTCCAAAATAAGACTCTTGACTCTCACCTGCTGCCCGGCTGGATTTTCCTAAATTGCAGTTTTTGTTGTCCCCCATCGACCTGGTTTCAGGCTGATTTACAGACCTCAGCCTTTCTGATGAAGAATGAACCTTAGAAACTGATTTTAATAAAGACCTTTGACCCAAAGACAGGTCATGGGCACGTGTTTCACGTATGAAATGATCGTACTTGAAGAGAGTTGATGAAACTCAGAGATGGAGTTTGGTTTTAATGTTCCACCTTAAGACTGTCAGCAGCTCCATCTGGCCTCCTCGGTGGAAAATTTCTGCTGAGGAGTTTTTAAAAAGTCTATGATGTGGACTCTTTTATTGTTAACAGCTAAGGGTTCAGCAGAGTAACTTTGGTTTACAGCCCAGATCTGTCAGATCCGGATCCATGGATCTCCCAGGCACTCTTCCCACCGCCAGCCCATTTCATTTACTCCCCTAAAAAGATGGAGATATGGAAGAAGAAGAGCTTTCAAACTTCATCCACCATCATTTTATGATGTTCAAAAGCAAACCAGACTGTCTGCAAAAGCAAAACTTACTATATTAATTTTTAATGTCTGGCCGGCTTCCAGGAAAGTGGTTTGAACCTTGATTGAATTTTCCAGGACAAAGACGGTATATGTTTAAGAGGCAGCAGGAGGGCAAAGACGAGAAACCACCTCCTCTGCTAGACCCACTCCAAATATATATCCTCAGGAAAAAGCTGATTTCTTCCTGACACAACATGAAAGATAAGAGGAGTGTTTTCCATCAGGGCCATTAAAGGTTGCGATTTAAAGTTTAGAGAAGATATAGAGAAGAAAAAAGCTGCAAACTGCAGATTAGATGCAGTGCAAAGTCAAAAGAAAAAAGAAAGCAGAGCTGAGTATAAAAATGTGCCCAAGCTTCTATGCAGCATGTGCAGCTGGAAACATTTCAACCTGAAATCTGCACCAGTGACCCCAGAGGATTCCACTCGCCAAGACTGAGAGAGCACTTTTCATCAAGAAGACAAATTACCATGAAGGCTTATTACCACATTACCCTAAATGAGGGTTATTCTAGAGAGGCGGTTTCCCTGCAGAGTTATTAATGTCTGGCCTCACAGAGGATCAAACCTCCGTTCAACCTCTAAGGAACAAATGATGCGGAAGTCCTAATAGATGTATTTGTGCCGCAGGTTTACGGTTCTGTATGCACGTTTCAGAATGTTTGAAGAACCTCCTGACCTGTTTTAAATCTGGGCCCTCTGAGACCCTTTACATGTAATTTCTGATTTCTGTTTTTCTAGGCACATCAGTCAGCATCTTTCAGAACAAGGATCTCAGCTATGGCTGGAGAGAGTTTCTTCAGATTTGGCAGAAACATCCATCTGGATTCAGGGATAGAAACAGCTCAAACAGGGATACATAACAGGGGTGTTACAGAAGGATCGACTTTGTAAAGTTCATCGGTCCCTTTAGATAAGGTTTACTCTCAAATGCAGCCAATCAAAACTCTGAAAAGAAAATAAGTCAAAAGTAATGAGTAAAAGTTGACTGTTGCAGTGCTTCAAAATTCAGACCGCCTCTCTTGGTCAGGGTCTTTGTGTGTCTACTCTGTGTGTGTGTGTTTTCCTGCAGAGCTGAGGAAGGCAGAGGAGTGTAAAAGTGAGGAGGCGTGGCAGGAAGGGGAGGAGTCAGGCTCGGAGTTGGAGGATGAAGACGAGCACAGACAGAACAGTGACGCTGAAGAGGAGGAGGATGACGAGGAGGAGCATACACAGGAAGACTCCCACAATCACATGACGGTACTGATACCTGTGAGTGTTAGAGGACAGATGTATGACGTTTACCAAACTTCAGATATTAAAGCATCAACAACAGGAAAACAAATAAATTATATACTAAAAAAAACTTTAAAATCAAATCTACTTTTTGTTTAATACAGCAACTTCAAAAGTTACAAAAGAAACAACCAAACAAGTCAAAAGTTCTTCTTATAGAGGATCATCTAAACAGGTGAAAAGCTCGTCTTATAGAGGAACAACCAAACAGGTCAAAAGTTCTTGGGGGGCTGCTGAGCCTTAATGGAGTAGGACATGAGTTTGGGGGCTCCTGCTGATTTCGATTAAAATTGTTATTCCTCTGCGCCTTTAGGTTACTTTTTTCGTTTGGTCTTACACAGCAGTAGTTTTTGTTGAAAAGTTACTTTTACTTTGGATGGTGAAAAATGTCTTGCAATACTCGCAATACTATTCAGACACAACTGAGGCCTGGTCTGCAAACCACAACCTCACCCTCGAGTAGGCCGCCAACTCCTTCAGGTGTTGCCCTGACGCATGCTAATCCTGACACTGCTGCCCTCAAGTTCGAGTTGCTGACTTCCCTGCAGAAAGACATTGCTGATATTTTTAAGAAGGAACTTCATGATACCCTCGGCGATGTTTTGTGTACTATCCAGCTCGGCCTGCAAGCGGTGAAAACACAGCTAGCGAATGATAAAGCTGCTACCGATGCTACCTTGTCTGAGCTAAAAGGCACGGTCCAGAAGATGGAGCGTGCTCATCGATGGTTCCGATGACATCACCAAAATGAAAACTACTATCAAGTCCCTCACTGCTAACGTAGCAAAATTGGAAAACAAATGTGAAGATTTGGAATCCAGGTCACGGTGGAAACACATTAGGATAGTGGGAGTACCAGAGCGTCCTAAAACTTGCACCACTGCCTTAGCCGCCCTACTTAAGGAAGCTTTTGGCCATTGTATGCAGACTTCATTACCACAGTGATTGTGTTGATATTTTATGCCGCGCAAGAGAGCTCCAACAAATTAAAGTCAGAGGCCTGACCATTTCAGTATTTCCCGACAACACTCCCAAGGTAGCTCGGGCTGCATTCAATGAGGTCAGGCGGCAACTCCGTGGCATCGACGGCGCTCAGTACGATCTGATTCGTCCAGCACGACTTCGCATTATATACAATGGTGTTGAGAAGGACTTCGTTTCAGCAGATGAAGCCAGCGACTACGTCAAAACCTTGATTGTTGGGTAAGCTCCAGTTACTATATTCTCCTGTGTTGTATTATTATTTAAAACATATGGCCTTAACTCTATACCGGTGTTTTGTTTTGTTTTGTTTTTTTTTTTGGTTTTTTTTTTGACTGTTGCACTAACTAACTTAGTGTTATTATTGTTTGTTCATAGCTGGCAATCTTTTCCTCTTTTTTACATAATAATAAATAACCTTTTTTTTTTTGTACTGCTGTTTAGATTTTTTTTTTGCTTTAAGGTCGATTTTTATTTATTTAATTTATTTATTTTTTGAATGTTCACCTTATGATGACAATATTGTCTTGAGTTTTCTTTTCTTTTTTTTTCTCGTTTATCAATATAATTCATGCGCATAGTGGTAATCAGAGTTGGAGTCGGCGGGAGTTTTTCTGCTTGTAGGCTACTTCTCCAGGTTGTTTAAACACTACCATGGAAAACTTTTGGTTAGTGGGGGAAACACTGCTGTCCCTTTGGCTCTGTAGTTATATGGGCACTTAGGGTGTATTTTTGTTTTGGGGTATTTTGGGGGGAGTGTGTCCCACCTCGGCTAAAATATGCATTTTTTTGGTTGGTTGTTTTTCAGATTGTTTAAATGGTTATCAGCAATATAGATTCCAGCACTGCTGGATCAGGTACACCTCTCAGATTTATTAGTTGGAATATCAGAGGTATGGATAATCCTGTCAAGACGTCTAAGGTTTTTACACACTTGAAACGTTTAAACTCTGATAGAGTATTTTTACAGGAGACTCATCTTCGCATAAAATATCACCGTAGGTTACATTGCTCTTGGGTAAGTTAAGTCTTCCACTCAAACTTTAACTCAAAAGCTAGGGGGGTCGCTATTCTCATTAATAAGAATGTTCAGTTCTCATCCACTGATGTAATCACTGATAGGAACGGCAGATACCTTATAGTTGCTGGTACCCTCATGCAAAAAAAGGTTTTGCTAGTAAATGTTTATGCCCCGAATTTCGATGATGTTGAATTTGCTAACAGATTGCTGAGTAATATCCCCTTCTTAAATACTCACCTAGTGATTCTCGAAGGTGATCTAAATTGTGTTTTTTTGACCCAGTCTTGGGTCGTTCTAACCCTCACAATCTGGCTCAATCTGCTATGTCTAAAACTTTCTCAGATTTTATGAAACACAATGGTCTTATTGATCCGTGGAGGTCTAATAACCCTTCTATTAAAAAAAAATATTTCTTCTCTCAGGTGCACCTTTCATATTCTAGGATTGATTATTTTTTCATTGACAGTGCTCTTAATTCATGTGTAAATTCTTCTGACTATTTAAGTATCGTAATATCTGACCATTCACCTTTGTTATTAGATATTCAACTTTCTACTTATAAACGTAGCCCACCACTTTGGAGTTTCAATTCTCTTCTTTTGGCAGATAATGAATTTTGGGAACTCATTTCAAATTCTATTGATGAGTTCTTATCTTTCAGTCAAAATAACTCCACTTCATATTCATTGCTATGGGAGACACTTAAATGCTACCTCCGTGGTCAAATTATTTCTTACTCTGCCCTTTCTAATAAAAAAATTAATGCTAGGCTCAATGAACTTACATCTGTGATCAGTAACCCTGATCAAAGTTATGTGCTGAACCCTTCTCCTGAACTACTAATGCAGCGTCTGGATTTGCAAGCAGAATTCAATCTTATTTCAACTAAAGAGTCAGAGTGCTTGTTACTACGCACTCACGGCTCACATTACGAACATGGTGACAAGGCAAGTCGTTTACTGGCACATCAGCTGCAATGTCAAGCCACTTCGCGTTTGATACCTAGTATTAAAAACACTCATGACACTAATACTACGGATCCCTTGGAAATTAATGCTACTTTTAAATCATTTTACTCTTCATTATATAAATCTGAATTTCCTACAGATAACATTAAAATGAATGAATTCCTTCATAACCTTTCGAATCCTGTTATTGATATTAATACTTCCAGGCAATTGGACTCCCCACTCTCCCATGAAGAAGTATCAAATGCTATTAAAACTATGCAGTCTAACAAAGCCCCAGGCCCTGATGGTTTTCTGATTGAATTTTTCAAAACATTTATTGGTAAATTGGCCCCTATACTTCTATCTGTATTCAAGGACTCCTTAGAAAGTGGTTCAATACCTTTAACTTTGACACAAGCCACTATAGCGCTCCTTCTCAAAAAGGACAAAGATCCAACTTCCTGTAATTCCTACAGACCATTATCTCTGCTTAATGCTGATGTAAAGGTATTGGCTAAAGTCATTGCATCTCGTTAAGGGAATATGCTTCCTTATGTTGTATCTGAGGAGCAAATTGGTTTTATAAAAGGTCGTCAATTGTTTTTTATTACTCATACACTTTTCAATATAATTTATTCAGAAAATTCGGCTGAAATTCATGAACTTGTGAAAAAGCATTTGATAGGGTAGAGTGGCAGTATTTGTTTGCAGTTTTAAAGAAATTCGGATTTGGGCATAAATTTATTTCTTGGATTCGCCTTCTTTATTCGTCCCCTAAAGCCAGTGTCCATACTAATGATGTTTACTCTGATTATTTTGCTCTTGGTTGCGGAACCCGCCAAGGCTGTCCATTGATGCCTTTGCTTTTCGCCACAGCTGTTGAGCCTCTGTCTATTACTTTAAGATCTTCCCCCTTAGTCAAAGGAATCATCCGTAATGGAATTGAACACAAATTATCGCTCTATGCAGATGATTGGTTGTTGTAAATAACTGATCCTACATTCTCTATCCCTGCTGTTTTGGGTATTCGGGAGGACTTCAGCACCTTTTCAGGTTATAAATTAAATTTGGGGAAAAGTGAGTGTTTTCCCATCAATATTGCAGCATGTCTTCAGCAGTCAGACTTACCTTTTCAGTTTAGTCCATCAGGGTTTAAGTACCTAGGTATCAATGTGACTCATTATTTATCCAGCCTTGCATCAGCTAATTCTACTCCCCTAAATCTCAAAGATTACATCTGATATTCAAAGATGGGGTAACCTCTCCCTTTCATTGATTGGCAAGATCAATGTTGTTTAAATGAATATCTTACCAAAACTTCTATTTTTATTTCAGTCAATTCCTCTTTTTCTACCTAAACATTTTTTTGACTCACTGGACAAGATAATTTCTTCTTTTATTTGGGGTGGGATGTCACCTAGAGTTCATAAATCTTTACTGCAGAGATGCAGACTTAGTGGAGGACTTGCATTACCTAATTTCCAAGCCTATTACTGGGCTGCTCACATCCATAAACTTTGCTTCTGGTTAAAATCTTCTGGATCCTCTTGGTGTAAATTGGAACTTTCATCCTGTAAAAGTTCTTCCATACTTGCTTTAATTTATTCCTCTTTACCTACAAAACCCTCTTTATATACTGAGAATAAAGTGGTTTTTTAACACACTTAAAATCTGGTTTCAATTCAGGCAGCATTTTAAATTTGTAGCTGCATCGTCTTCAAGTCCTATCAAAAACAGCCATTTATTTCCTCCATCACTTTTGGACGTAACATTTTCAATCTGGCATGACAAAGGTATTACGCAATTCAAACATTTATATGTAGGTGGTGTATTTGATAGCTTTGCCAACTTATCGTCTCACTACGGCCTCCATGTTAGTCATCTATTTTGCTATATTCAAACTCACAGTTTTGTTACAAAGTGTTTCCCTAATTTCCCCCCTTTACCACCAGAACAGCAATGGGAAATAATGTTATAATTTTCCCCTCATCACAGAGGAATCACTGATTCCTCTGTGTACAAATTTAGAGGTACTACCTGATTGAATGTCTGCCTATTACTGTGGTATATTTTATATTGCATAAATGACCAATAGAATGTGTGTTGGTTGTGATGAGCCAAGTTGGGGCATGGGACTAGGGCTGTTCACAGTTTATTTATTTTATTTTATTTTATTTTATTTATTTATTTATTTATTTATTTATTTATTTATTTATTTTTTGGGGGGGGTTATAAGTGACTGTTAACATATGCATATATGTATAAAAAATAAGAAAAAGATAACTGTATCCCAGCACTTGGAAATATTTCATTGTATTTTTTAATAAAAAGAAAAAAAAAGTTATAGAGGAACAATTTCCTGGTCTCCTGGGTTTACTAAGGTCTACAGAGTGTTGGTTAAAGAACAGCGAATTAATCATGGCTATTAAGTGTGCGGGAAGAGTGAAATCAACAACATATGAGCAGGGGAAAACATGAAATAACTGTCCTGCAGCTGTTTCCAAAGATTAAGTCCACGAACGTCTCTGACAGAAACTCAAAAGAAAACTCTGAATCTGCAGTGACAAAACAGAAAATTACTGAGCATCCACTTGTCCAAATCAAACCGCCTTTGTCATCCTTTCAACGTCATCTGGCTTAACTTTTCCAAATCATACAATTTGACTCATTTCACGCACTAAACGGAACTTTTGGGTTTTTTCTGGAGGTTGGAGACCACCCACCCAGAGCTGCAGCCCATCTTTACACAGGAAAATACAAACTTATTTTACTCAGGACTTCCTTACTTCACAATCTGTTTTTATATCTCTAAACTATTGGTTTCTGATAAGTAGTACAACCAAGACCAGGTGTGCAGGACAGTCCCTGCTGAATAGTACACCTTCATAATCAAAGGGGAAGTCCTGATCAGCAGCGTTCATCAAAAGGTTCTTGATTCTATCAAATCTGTCAGTCAGAGTTGATTGGACAGAGTTTTCCTTTATTAAGCCTCTAAAATAACAGACATTGATGAAAATAGGATCCAGATATTTGAGATTTGTCAGACAATCTTTGGTCTAAACCGCATGAAGACAAACTCAGCACTCAGTTCTGAGTTTTTAAGACATCAGAGTCTGTTTTATCTGTCAGATGTGTGGACCTTATTTCAAAAGCATGAAATTAATGACAGGGTTTCCACAAATCCTGAGAAACAGATGACCAATGTACCAATTTATGGAGCTCTTTGAAGGATGTTGAATGTCAGCGAGCTGATGGACAGCGGTACCAGAAACAGTCTGTAAACTCTCTGTAGACCTGTCACACAGTCACCCCTGTAGGATGGATGACTTAAAGAGAACCCGAATCAACTTAACAGATCATTTCTTAAAAGTAGGAAGTAAGCTGATGCATGGACCTACAGGAGGCCTATCATACTGAGCTGCACTGAAACACTTGGTCTTGGAAGTCTTGATGAATCTACAGCAAAGATCATGTCTGAAGATTTGTGGATGGATGTGATTCCCCAAACAGCTTGATTTCAGACAGGGACACAAAAGGACGTCTAGTCCAATTAGGACAAAGCTAAAGGACACACCCAACAGCTGATTAAAGTCTGGATTACTGTTGGGAGTCCAAGACTGAAGGGGCGACTGGACATGGTTTAAGTCTTTGGACTACCATGACTTGAATGGACGAGGACCTAGAAGAAGACTTAGCAGTAAAGGATGAACCACCAGTGATGTCCATACATTGATGATACCCGGGTGACCTACAGAAGGATGCTGGACCATCATTTTGGTCAAACCCTGATCCAGCTCTGATTGGGTCCCAGAGAAATCGAGTCGTAACAGACAAAGTCCTGATGGTGTTTTGGTCAAACTGGGTTAACAAACTCACGAAGAGATCAGGCTGTGAGCCTGACAGCATTTTGTTGTTTTAATGTGTCCTGATACTGAAATAAAACTATCATTTATGAATATTTCAGGCTTACTGACTGATTTTCCTTTTCCTCTGTTTCTCAAACAGGACAACAGTTGCCTCACACCAGAGATGGACTCCATCCATGCATGAGAGGTGAGTGGGTCTGAACATCAGCGTGTTCTCCTGAGCTCACCACTGTCTTCACTGTTGCAGCCTTTACTTCAGGTCTCCTGGCCACACTCCATGTCCCTGACACTTTAGATGTCCTGTTGGTGTGGGAAGCTCTTCAGTTTTAGGAAAGTTTATGACCTGATATCAGGATGTCTCTACATGACTGAAACGCTATCTGTTTGAAGCCCTCTCGTAAAAGCGTTTGCCTCTTGTTAGATTTGTCCTCACTCATGTTACTGCCACCGTCATCCAGACGTAATCAGCCATGAGAAGGGAAGCAGCTCTGATTTATTTCAAACAGGTTTGAAGTGATCTGGAGCAGCCTGATCCAGTATGATGGGTTGGTCTTTGAAGAGGAAAAATAAGACTTAATCCATTTCAGACTTCCTCTAATTAAAACCTGACTTCTTTGATGATGGAATTATCAAACACCAGCCGAATTCAGGGGGATGTACATACAGATTTTGGATTTGCTGCTCAAAGCGGTGGGGGTTTCCTGAACCCACTCTCACAGGATGATAAAGGTTCAGAGGAGAGTTTCAAGTTTCAAGTTTTATTTGTCACATGCCTAAATGTACAGGTACAGTGGCAGTGAAATGAAAGTGATGTCTGCGATTGTGCCAAAGAAACAGAATAATAATAAGAAGAAAATCAAATAATATAGAGAAAGAGATAAAATAAAAATAGAAATAAGATAAATATCCACTCCTATATACATCCTATGTACAATAACCGTAAAAATAAAAATAAAATTTAAATAATTAAAAGTTCATAGAGATCTTTGCACAGGTCAGTGCAGAAGAATTGGAAATGGTTGTTTCTTCAAAACTCAGCTTTATAAAAACGGTTCATCATTCAATTAACATGCAAAGATCATTTCTGCTTAGTTTTTGATTTGATGTTTGTAAAAAATGGTTCCAAGTGCATATGTCCCATTGTGTGTCCTCAAATCTTCTTTTACCAACTCTCTGTAGACCTTGGTGAACCCTGCGGATCAGGTTCTGGAATCAGTAAGGGTAATGTAGGGCTGCACAATTATGACCAAAAATAAAATCCTGTTTTTTTCTCTGAAAACACAATTCGCGATTTCAATTTTTTATTCAGTGACAACTTCACCAAACTTCACCTTAAAATTAAAACATTTTTTATCATCTCTCAAAACGTAACCACCAAGCCAGTAAGTGGCACTGTAACGCTGCACAGGAAATGCACAAAAGACAGAAGAAGAGTACAGAGTGCGTGTATAAAGGTTGTTTTGGCTGGACACGTGTCGGCGCCATAAAAGAGTTAAGCTGTGTGTCGCATGATAGTTTCCAGAGATGCAGATTGACATCCACACGGAAATGAAATGGTAGTCGTTTACGGAGTTATGCACTCTCTGACCCATTTTCAAAAAGTACGGTTTACAGTCACCTGAAACGCCTTTTCCGTTTGTTTCTGTTTGCAGCGGGGAGTAGTTTGCTCTTTATCTGAAACTGTGAAGCCGTACCAATTCTACATGACTGACTTGCTCTTGTCCTATTTAGCCATGAAATTATCACCTTCTTTTGCAAACCCCATGTTTGTTTACACTGGTGTGTGTGGGATATGGGAACTGGAGAGCGCTCTCACAGGAAGGGGGAGCCTCCGGTGGCCTGGAGGCGCGAGACATGATTAAGAAAAAAAGATTTTAATTTTTTCAACATTGTCATTGCCCCAGGGGAATGTGGTCCCAGTCTTTCCGGATAGGAAAGGGGACAGGTCAGGACTGCATCAGTCTAGTTTCTCAGCGGCAGGACTTTTCTCCTACAGAGCCATGGTGTTGTAATCCCTGTTGTCAGAATGTGGTTTGGGATCATATAAAGGTCTTCCCCGAATAAGTCTTTGTCTGGATGGCAGCAGATGTTGCTCCTGAACCTGTAGATATTGTTCAGCATTAATGGAGCCTTCACAGATGTGGAAGATACTCATGACATGAACTCTTATGATCCCCAGACCATCAGGGTGGACCCTCTGCTCTTTAGAGGGGAGGATGCGAGTCTAGGATTTCCAAGAGAGCATCAGAATTTGAGTCCATGAACCACAGATCAGTTTTCCTCTCTGCCTCCATCAGTCCTTAAAGGACTTGAGCTCTGAAGATGTGAATCTTCTGGATCATGTTTTCTGACATCTTGTGAGTTTTGAAATGATCACGTTAATCTGTAATAACCCATTTTTTCTCTGCTGCTCCAGTTTCTCACAGCAGGCTAAAGTCAAGTTTTCGCTGTGATATAGAAGCAGTGACATGCCGGTCTCCTCCAGGGGCAGATATGGATTGTGTTGGATCAGGACTTGCATCCTTGGCGATGCACCATACCACACTAGAGGTATTGCTGATCCTTTCATCTAGCTCTATTTTATCACAATCTTCTCCTCCACCTCACTGTGAGGTTTTGATGCCCATAAACACAGAGAGGAGGATATTAAGTTGGTTCAAAGAAACCTGTCCAGATAATGATAAAAGCTCCAAGTAACAAACACTGACAGGCAGGATATTGAACTGGTTCTTGGTGTTGTGCCTCGTTTACTTGGAGAACATCGTATTTAATTTGAAATGTGATGCTGAGGAGAAATGTAACGAAGGTTTCTCCTGAGGAAGTAAACATCTGCAGGACAGCTGAAGCTTCTCCATCAGAGCTGGACCTGTGAGTTGGTCAGATTCCTTCTTGGAGTAACGTTAACTCAGCAGTCGTGATCTGGAGCTAAAGAGAGAGGCTGACCTGGCAGGAGGTTTTAAACACGACATGTTGTTGAACCACAGAGGGAATATCAGGTATTTTACCAACTCAGCAGCTCACCTTCACCAAATGCAGTCCTGGCCTTTTCTGATATGACCAAAGAGGCTGTTTCCTGCTGTCATTGACAGGCTTTTCAACACTGATGGATTAGCTGCTCCTGGTAGAGTCTAAAGTGTGTCTGCTGTGGTTTTCTCTGTTACAGTGAGCATCAGGAACAGTTGAAAATGGTGAAATCTGCAGTTTGTCCAAGTTGAGGAGAAAATGCACAGACAGTAATGAGTACTCCCATTAAAAGAACACACACTCATGCACGCACGCACGCACACACGCACACACACACAGCAGCTGTCACACATCTCATTAATTCTACAGAAAACATCCACTGTTCGAGCAGCAGTCTGGTTTCAGTTGAGTGCTCGACGCCTCCGTGAAACAGCGTCAGGGTCTCTCTGCCTCAGACTCTGGTCCCGCTCCATGTTGCACACATGTTGTCAATTAGTTTTTGTAAGGCCAGGGAGCAAAGTGACAGCTTGGGAGCATAGGCGGCTGTATCTGAGTTTCACCCGTCTCAGCTGAATCAAGTAAGAAAAGACCCAGAGTGGCACGCAGGGCGGAGTAATTGGCCCATTTTAAACCGGTGTGTTTTGGCGGCTGATGAGTTCTGGTAACTCTGTTCAGATGTTTCGAGTATTTATTGTTTGGACCTGGATTTTCCAGCAAAGCTACAAATCAGTGCCAGCTGCAGACAAAACCTTTAGGGACTGCTCAGGCACTTCACAGTTAATGGAGTAACACTGAAACTGGGAGATACTGTGCAGCCTTCGTTCCTTTATGACAATAAACTTAAAGAGTTAATAAATCACTTAAAATCACTATTAAGGAAATCCAGGTGAGAATAACCTACTCTGCAATGTTCTGGATATAAAACTGTTAAACACTCTGACTACATTATCCAGGGTTTAAGGTATTTACAGTCCTCACTACAAAATTCAGGATTTCCATGATCCTTACTGCACTCAGGATATCAATGTACTAAAAATACTCATAGTACTATTCAGGACATCCAGATAATCAGAGTTCTGCCTTCTCCATTCAGGATGATAAGGTTTGTATACCTTCACTGCATCATTTATGTATTTAACTCTTCATATGTTTATAACCCTAACTACTCTATCAAGGATATCAAGATGTTTATAAAACTCTGACTGCACAATCCAGGTCATGCATCCAGGAATGCATAATCCCAACCTCTCAATCTAGGGTTTTCAGATCAAGGTAATCTTGGTTAAACTCCTTGGGACATCAAGATTTTTGAGGTTAATGTAACCCTAACTACAGTATCCAAGATATCCAACTATAACCCACCTTCACCATCCAGGATATCCAGGTATATATTACCCTAATTACAGTTTTCAGGATATCACATTTGTATTGTGATGCTAATCACACATAGTGAAACAGATGTAAGTATGGTAAAAGTGTACTGTTTCTCGTCACTGGCAGTTCCTTTTAACATATGAGTTTTCTTCTCTTTATTAAATTGAACTGTGTTATCCTGGGATTGAGACATTGCTTATTGACTTATCCTGTTTGATAGTCAGTTTTGTTTATCTATTAACCTGCAGTTTATTATTCCCTCTTCAGACAGGAAGCTTTTGTAGTAGCTGCTTTATTTGACAAATCTGGAGTGAGGGTTTGTTTTTACCGTCCTGTTCATGTGGAGTTGATATGTTTCTTTGGGTTTATTTGGGTATACAGGCCATGAAATTATCTACAAGAGTTTAATTATCATTTTTACTATACAGGCTGTTTAAAGGGGGTCCTCTGGAGAACTTGGCAGGGACCAGATGGAGCTGAAACCTCAGTGACAACATGCACACTGTAATCATCTGCATCACATGTTCTGCTGCTCTTCAAGAGGAATCTTTGCTTGAATTATCTTGTTTGGGTACAAGTCCTGACAGTATCAGATGAAACTGGAAACTGGAAACTCTCCATCCAAACAAAGCCCAACACTCACACACAATCATGCTTGTCTGTTGTTGTAATCGGCCTCAGCAGCTCTAGTTCGATGGAGCTCTCAGATAACTGCAAGGAGAGGCCACTCACTGTTTATCAAACAGGACATTATCACTTTATCTCCAAACCTCATCAGCTCAGATCAACAAAGAGTCAAATTGTTCAGCAAGAAAGGAACACAGGGAAAGACAGGGACTCAAAAACACCTCAGACCGAATCCTACAAAAGATCTGGATCAGAGGACAGCCTGTGAAAGCAGTCCTGCAATTCCCTAGTCTGGGCTCCAGGAGTGATGGTCTTCTCTTTCCCCTGAGATCCAGAGCGTTTGGAGCCATCCTGCTGGATTGGTCCAGTCCAGTCCAGCATTATGAGGTCCAGTTCCTGCATGGACTTGTCTCTCGCAGCCACAAGTCATTCATTTGCAAATATGAACTAAGAGGAAATTGGCGCAGACGATGAAATTTTAGGTCATTAATGGGGTTTTGACTGCATCTGGGTCATTTCCAGGATTTCCAAAAAGAGTGACAGATTTTGATCCATCAGACCTCAGGACAGTTTCCCTCGACCCCTTATACACCTTGAATGGACTCAGGTCCAGAGAAATCTGTGGATTTTGTTCAAAACTGAGGATGCAGTGTCTAGGATTTCCTGTTTTTTGTTGAAAGGGCAATCTCAAGTAAGTCCGGTTGCCCTTCCCATAAGGATGTCGGATTTGGATCTCTCAGACCTCAGGACAGTTTTGGACAGGACAGGACTGTCTTTGCATTATTTTTATTTTCATCTTGGGTTTCCATAATTGGGAAACCCTGTTATTGAGACTTCACACAGTCTGAAATGCACTTGAGGTTGTACATCTCATGTGCAAACGTAATTTTGCAGAAACTAGAAGAAAAATGAATGGCTGGTAGTCACAGTTTTTAGAGGGAGTGTTTTGTCAGATTTATTCCATCAGTTTGATGCCTGTGGTTCCGGTTTTTGTGGGTGTCATGCAGTTTAGAAAATGAGCTGGTCTTCTCATAGTCAGTTGTGTATGCATGTAAGAAGTCAGAATAAAAGATTGACAGGAAAACTTATTAAAATCTTAAAGTTTAAAAATGCAAGAATGCATTTGTCCTTTTGCAGCTTCATTTTACATGAGTGTGCACACCCTAAACAGTGATCTCCAAATTCCCACCCGGCGTCTGACTTGCATTTAGTGTCTTTGGAGGAATAAGGCTGCACAGTTTTATCCATAATGGCAGGCTTTGAGTCGTAATAATACTTAAACTGCACACAAGACTTCAGTCCTCCTGCCAAGTTTTTTGAAAACGGAGCAGCCGTTCAGGAAAATGAAACTGTTTCTTAGGTTTATGTTAGGTGTCAGGTTAGAGAACTTAGCTGTAGTTTCAATTTTTATTGTGTTTGTATAAATTCAGCGTCTTAACTTTGACATCTGAGCCTGTAAAACATTTCCAAACACTTTCATGTCTTTGTGTTTCAGTGTGTATTAAAAGGCCTGCTGGGCTCTAACATACAGTCATTTAAATTCAGTTGAAGCATCATGTAGACATGGATGACGTTTCTGAAGCATGTCTTAATCATCTCCATGTTGGAGTTTGAAGAGCTGTCTTAGAACTCACAGCAGGGGAGACTCCTGTGGAATTGAAAGCAGAGATTTACTCACCCCAGCAGTCTTCTCCATTAAAGACCAGAGGCAGTGCGATGGACGGATTCAGGGTCTTCAGTCTGTCCGTTTACACACTGGAGTTCTGCAGAATTAACGGCTCATCAAACGAGAGAAAATGCTCATGTTAACTGTCGAGGATTGCTATCTCTGTTGCACTGAAAAGATGTTGTAGCATGTTGTCTGGTACATGAAGCGATGGTTTCCTGTTCTCTGGCGTGACGCCTGTTTTAACTTCTGTGGTTGTCGGCTTTCACTTTTTATTGACGGTCTCACTCCAGAGCCACTTCATGTTTTGGCTGACTGCATCTGATAATTCATAAAATCAGTTTAACACATCATAAATGTCATCAATTAGGATGTCAGTGCAACGGTAAACGCTACTTTGCATCAGGTTTAAGTGCAGAAATCCACCAATAAACTGTCACAGCTAAGAGCTGCAGCATGAATCCATGCACCAGCAGAACTCAAACGCTTTAAAGTCCCACTATGATCGTTTTTTCTTTCACAACTTTAAGTGTTCCCAGAAATCGTGAAATTGTAATTAAGAAGTTTTTAGCCAAAATCACGTTACCCTTGTCTGTTCTTCTGCTGAGCTCCAGTCACTCATTAGTAATTCGCCTCTGAGTTGTGGGCGGAGTCTTATTTTGACTTATTTTCTCATAAGTACAGCTTATCTCATAAATTTGAACCTTTATTATTATCGTTCCTGTCCTGGTTCATTTGAATAACTTTTAATGATATATTTTGATTTTTTTTTTTCTTAGTTTGGACTTAGGGCTGCATGATTTGGGCCCAAAATAAAATCCTGATTTTTTGCTCTGAAAACTTGATTTTTAATTTTTTTTATTCAGTGACAACTTCACCAAACTTTTAATTATAAATTATAAAAATAAAAAAAATTCTATCATCTCTCAAAACAATGTGGTGCAAATGCCAAGCCAGTAAGTGGCGGTGTAACGCTACACAGGAAATGCACAAAAGTGAGAAGAAGAGTACGAAGCATGCCTATAAAGTTTGTTTTGGCCAGACGTGTATGCGCCATAAAAGAATTACACTGTGTGTCACATAAATGTTTCGAGAAATGCAGATAGACATCCAGTCACCCAAAACGCTGTTTCCGTGTGGATGAAATACCGATACAACAAAAAACTTTTACATTTACTCCTGAATTGGTTTCCGTGTGGATGGGTCGATACAGCGGGGTGTGGTTTGCTCTTCGTCTGAAACTACGTGGCCGTACCATAGTGTCCTATTTAGCCACAAAATTTTCACCTTCTTTTGCAAACCCCATATTTGTTTACACTGGTGTGTGTGGGATATGGGGAGCACCCCCTTAGGAAGGAGGAGCCTACAGTGGCTTGGAGGCACAAGACATGATAGAGAGGAAAATTGATTTGACGATTTTAATTCTTAATTGTCATAATTAAATAATCTGATTACGATTTAAAATTGATTAATAGTGCAGCTCTAGTTGGAGCTGTGGCTCATAATTTCGACCTGCTATCACATTATTTGGAATCCTTTTCCTATTATGTTAAATTTCCATTTGATAACTTTGACTTTTATCTCATGTTTTACCATTTCTTTTAAGCCAATATTTCTCTTGTTTTATTTTTTAAACTTTGAGATTGTTGAAGGTGAAGATTCCTGTTCAGCAAGATCCCCAAGTTCATTTCTTCTTGTTCCCAGATAATCTATAACCTTGAAACTGAAGTGTTCACATGATACACATGCAGGTCACTTCCCTGGGTACAGAGGTTTTTTGTTTTTCAGCTAACCCTGCAGGAAAAGTCTGATGATTTCTGATTTCCTGGTGTTTGTGATACATGGAAGGAAAAGTCTGATTGATGAGAGCGCTCTTTGATCGGAGATGATCTGCTGCTTTTTTCTGGCCTGTCTGTGCGTGCTGAGCATCTGTGTTTACCCCGCCCTGTCAGGAGGAGCTGTCAGGGATAAACCACTTTCTTCATGGCTGTCATGAAAACAAAATATATACTCTGAGTGTGTCTCTGAGGTGTGGGGCCAAACGAGCTGGATGCAGAGTAACTCCTTAAACAAATATAAAACCACTCTGAAGAGCCATGCTGTTGTAATCTCTGTTGTCAGAATGTGGTTTGGGATCATATGAAGGTCTTTCCTGAAAAAGTCTTTGTCTGGATGGCAGCAGATGTTGCTCCTAAACCTGGATATATTGTTTAAAACTGTGGATGCAGCATCTATAATTTTCAAATCTTTATTGAAAGGGCAACTGGACTTACTTGAGACGCTTGACCTAAGGCGTCTGCCCTTTCCAAAAGTATTTCAGATTTTGATCCCTCAGACCTCAGGAGAGCTGTCCTCTTCCCCCTCACACCACCTTAACAGGACTCAGGTCCAGAGAAGTCTCTGGTGGATCTGGATCCTCTTTCATGGTTCAGTTTAAACCTCATCAGTGAATGCAGTAATTAACTATGTTTACAGTCAGTGGTTTTTGAAGTTAGTCTGAGTCCATGCAGTGACCTGAGTCCATGCAGTGACTTCCACTCCTGTCTGTTTTTAATGCCCTGAAGATCAGGACCATCCAGTCTTGGTTTTGGTTATTGTCCCTATAGTACAGAGAATTCTCCACATTGTCTTTAATGATACTGAAGTTGTCAGTCATGTCTGAGTCCGTATGAAAGATTCAGTTTTCTTCTATTATACCAGGATTGTAGTGAAGTCTACAGAAAATTCTGGTGTCCTGGTACTGGACTCTCTGCACCTGCCCAGTCAGATAAAGAACAAACTTCAGCATCAATAACATCTGTGCTAAAAACGATCTGACTGGATCCATCAAAGCAGACATATAAATAACCTCTTAAGGCTCGGTTCCTGTCGGCTAGATGGCGTTTGATGGCGATAATTCTTTACACAACAACCTGAGAGCTTCTCCTGCAGCCAGTCTGCTCGGACTTGATCGATCTGTCTTCTGCATTGCCCTCTCTGCAGATCGGGCCAACACCTCGTGTTGTCTCCATGTGGCTGTGTGAACTCATGCTCTTTAGGCTGACACCTTAAATTCTTCCAGCTGCTCAGTCCTCCTTTGCTGACTGAATTCGCTGGTTTTCCATGAAGAATGTATGCAAAGCAGAGGACAGCATCTGCTCCAGAGCAGCCACGTCTGTCCAACATTTCCTTATTCCGCTGTTATCAGTCCATCTTTTTTTTTTTTTTTTTTTAGTATGTGTCTTTGCACAAGTTTGTCCACATTTTATGGAAACTCAGAGTCACTAACCCTGAACAGGCCCAGTGCTTCAGCAAGCTATCATACAGAGAAGTCAGATATGATCCTTGTTCAGATCCTCTCTGAGCTCTTGTCTCTGCTGACAGGAAAATATTTTCCAGGTTTTGTTCTTGTGGTGGTAAACCTCTGCCTTCTGCCACAATTTTCCCCAGCTGTGTGTGAAACACTGCACTGATGTTTTAATTTGGCCTTTAAACTCATTTCCAGTTGGCTTTTCCATTTGTGTGCTTTCCTCAAACAAAACCACAAAAAATCTCAGAAACATATTCTGCACATGTAGAAGAAAAGAACAAGATTTGAGAGATTTGTTGGAGGCATTCATGTTTCTGTTTTTGTTTCAGTCTGATGGTGATGGTGTCTGTTTTGGATATATGGAGGAAAAAAGTCTTTGTAAGGAGCCAGAGGTAGAATATATGTCACAATTCCTCAACACTCTGGCTTTAAACTGTCAGCTTTATTTACTGCAGTACTGTAACACAGCTGTAATGTACTATTCTTACCCTAATAAAGTGAAAGAGGCAGCATCTGTGATTTCTGGTCCATCTGAGATGGGGTCAGTAGATGCAATGACAACCTGTGTCAGGTGGAAAAAGAGGAAAAAAGTTCAAGGTTCAGGACTTTTGGACTTGAAGATGCAGTTTTTAGTTTATTTGTAATTATTTTGTGTTGTTTTTGTGTCTCTGAAATCTTTATGTGTGTGTGTGATTGATTTCTGCAGAACTTTAAACTGCTTTTTCTGTTTCAGATGGAGTGAACCTCAGAGGATGAAAAGACAAAGAGAGAGAGAGACAGAAAACTGGACACCATCACAGGAGAGCCATCAAACAGCAGGAGTCGGACACATACTCACACAAACACACAAACATGCCGCAGAGTGACAAAACTTGACACTATGTCGGGGCCACAGGAAGATACTAAGAGAGTGAGAGACTGTCACAGCACATCATGATGAGTTTCACACAAGAAGAGGAGCGGGGAACAGGGCCGTGGATCAGACTCAGCCACCAGGTCTCACAAAGAGAAACAGGTCTGAGGACACACCGTCAGGGAGGGCGGAGCTCCTCAGGATGTCAGCTGAAACCAGCAGAGTAAACAGACAACAGAAAGGATGAAAATGAGAAAATTTGTGTCTGAATGCACACAACAGTAACATCTCCAGATTAAAGCTGTAGTGCGTAACTTCTGTCACCCCCGAGAGCAGAGGTTCTCAACCTTTTGCGAGCTGGGCCTCCCCAAAGGTGGTTCAATGCAGTTGAGCACACACACGTGCGCGCACGCGGGCACACACACACACACACACACACACACACACACACACACACACACACACACACCTGAGCCTGTTTTGCCTTGCAAAGATCCTCAATTCTTGGTGCAATGTTTGATAAACACAGCCACCATCCGATAGAGAGGCTAAAACCTGCGGATCCTTACTCACACACATGCATGCAGCAGCAGCAGCGATCAGATGTAAACATTGGTATTAAGTGTAATGAACTTCATCACCAGAGTCTCCACTGTTCAACGGAGATCTGACATAAAATAACGGAGGGAAAAATGTCTTACCCTCACTCTGGTGTCTAAAACAGTCAGCATTCTCAGTCATCCAGCACCAACAGGTTAATAATCCACCGATATTATTCCTGTTTACATCCTGTTTGAATCCCTATCACAACCTCGCGGTCAGCGTCTCATCCATTCGCGTGAAAAAAAAGTGTTAGCGCTGTGTCTGGTCGGCCGGCTCAGTCGTTTATTTCCTGGTCTTCTTCCACCGGGACACGGAACACATCTTGGTTCCAACGTGGTGAGTCAGTCATGGCCTGTCTGCACCTGTGGTCTGGACTTGGTACCAAGTCCAGTAATGCTCGTGCTGTCGGTCTCTATCAGGACACCTGAAGCTAAAGCAAGCTAAAAAATTTTTTACACAATGCAAATGGGTGAAACGCGCTGACTGCGGATGTAAACAGGAATAATATTGGTGGATTATTAAACCATTGGAGCTGGATGACTGATAATGCTGACTGTTTTAGAGACAAGAGTGAAGGTAAGAAATATTTCCTTAAGGTTTGATCAGTTATGTCTCTGCTCAGATGTGTTGTGGACTGAGATCAGGACGTTATAGATTTTTTGAGGTCACGTGTCTTCCATTATTTTATATCAGATTTCCATTAAACAGTGGTGTGGTGTGATGAGCTGCTGTAAAAGGGCTGTAGCTTTGTGAACACAGGTGGGTCTGTGTGGACTAGAGGAGAGAGGCGTGTTAATGAGGGAGACTGGTGATGAAGTTTATAAAGTTAATACCGACGTTTACTTCAGATCACTGCTCTGTGTGTGTGCGTGCGCGCGTGTGTAATTTTGTGAAGGATCCTTGGTGTGTGAGCCTCTCTCCCTGTAGAGACTGATTGTCACCGGTCAGTCGAAGCAGGATGCTTGTCCTGCTTGCTACTTTTATTGACACTTGTCATGCCATGCATGCAGCTTTTTGATGAGTTAGGCTGTAAATTGGTCTATATCCAACCGTTTGAGACTCTGCTACATCTCCTTTGTACTAATAGCTGGTGAGCCCCCGCCTCCGCCTCCCATCCTGTGCTCCTGCCCCCCCAGGAGGGTGTCCATGCCCTCCCAGTTGAGAACCACTGCCCTAGACGATTTCTGCATTATTACAATGATACACAGTAACACTCACCAGACACAGCAATCTGTTTGTTAATGTTACTTTGAGTAACACCTGCGACTCACCGCAAACTGCTCGTCACAGAACAGGGACTGTAACTGTAACTTCCAAACGGGAAGGCTTTTTTTTTAGTAGGATCCACATCTGAACATCCTGGTCGCTTCTTTGGGTTTTCAACCATGTTGCTTCTAGCAGCGCTCTCCTCACCCCTCCCTACTTATTGTCAGGTAAAGCCGAGTAGAAAGCGCCATTTCCTGTGCGCCAGCATGGTAATGTCGCCAAATACAAACAGAACAAATACTGAAAAATACCGCAAGGTGTTAGAGGAGCCAAACGGCTTAATCAGCGTTGTATCATCTCCTACTGTAGTGGCTTTGGTGAAACAGATATATGCAGACAGGTAGAAGTTACACACTATAGCTTTTAATTCATCACAGAAATGATGGTCAGTTTTCAGAGTTCACAGCAGTGTTGAAACTTCAGTCCTGAGTTGATCTCCATCACTCTTTCTTTCACTCGTTCTACTCTGTTTGTTGCCTTCCCTCTCCTTGTACCCTTGGAGCTTTCTTTAAACCTTTTATCAGCATCTTTGTCCTCACAGTTTTTTCTTTCTGATGCCTAATACGTGAAACGGTTGGACACTAAAACAGAAATGGATGATATAAAAATGATTGAAAACTTGTTACATATTTTAAGGTGTCAAACCGAAACATCGTGTTG
Source organism: Xyrichtys novacula (assembly GCA_962446985.1). Lineage (NCBI taxonomy): Eukaryota > Metazoa > Chordata > Actinopteri > Labriformes > Labridae > Xyrichtys > Xyrichtys novacula. The sequence goes on from OY660865.1 coordinate 15,567,597, forward strand.
AAACTGTTTCTGTTTGATTCCAGCAACATGTTTTGAAAAGCTGTTAAAGGAGGAAACCAAACAGCTGATCAGACCGATCTTCAGGCCTCTGCAGTGGAAGTCACTGCACAGACTCAAAACCACCTCCAAAAACCATCAACTGTGAACACAGTCCATCACTGCATCCACTAATGAGGTTCAAACTGGGCCATGAAAGAGGAGACCAGATAGAACCAGGATCCAGAATTGCCGGAATACTTTATATTATATACCTTATATTCATTTATTTCTTTGTAGAAACCTGGGTTCACTGAGGTTTACAGAGTGTTGGTGAAAGGAAAGCTGGGAAATCTGACCCTCTACTTTTACAAACATGTTGCTTCATCAAGTTTAAAAGAGCTTTATTTCTCATCCCAGTGAAGAACTTTAAAAGCGCTCAAAGCTGCTGAGAGGTCAAAGGTCACACATGAACTTCCTCAGATGTTCATTTCATTCTCTAAATCTGGTTTTACAATCTCACTGGCGCCTGTTTAAACCTCTTTATAGCTTGTGTAGCCGAGTCCAGATTTGATGGAGACTCTTGGTGCTTCTGATTTGTTTCAGCTGTTTGACAGGCTAATAGGTAGGTGGTGATGTTCTCTTGTAGATGTTTGTTATATCCTCATCCATGATCCAGGCTGAGTGTGTGAAGGTCAGCTCCTTCATGAATCTCTGCTGGTTTCAGGAGATACACTCCATGTCTGAGGGTTCGGTTGGTGGGTGGACTTTGTCTCCTGTCTCTCCTCCTTTCCCTCTTCCTCTTTCCTCCTGTTTATCCTATTCATCCTCCCTTTTCCCCTTTCTCCTGCTCTCTCTCCTCACATTTCTCCCCATCTTTCTCTCTCCTTCCTGTTTCTTTTCTTTTCCTCTCTCCTCCTCTTTCTCTCCCTCCCATTTTTCCTCCTCCTTCTCTCTCCTCCTGTTTCTTATCCTCTTTCTCTCCCTCCACTCCTCTACTGTTACTCCTCCTTTTTCCTCCTCTTCCTCTCTCCCTCTTTTTTCTTCTTCTCTTCCTCTCTCCTCCTCTTCCTCTCTTCCTCCTATTTCTCCTTCTCTTCTTCCTCTCTCCTTTTCTTTCTCCCCTCTCCTTCTCTTTCTCTCTCTGTTTCTCCTTCTCCTCCTGTTTCTTCTCCTATTCCTCTTTCCTCTCCTGTCTCTCCTCCTCTTCCTCCCTTGTCTCTCCCCCTCTTCCGCTCTCTTCTCTCCTGTCTCTTCTCCTCTTCCTCTCTCCTCTTCTGTTTTTCCTCCTCTTCTGTCTCTCCCTTTCCCCCTCTCTCCTCCTCTGTCTCTCTCCTCCTCTTACTCCTCCAGTCTTGGTCTGATTTCTACTTGCTAAAGTTTAAAAAGCGTTGCTGTTATTTTCCTTTTTTGTGCATACTGTGTGATGAAGGTGGTGAGGCTGACTCCTCTGTCTGCTCTGAGAGGACGTCTCGGGCCTTTTCTCACATGTGCAAATAATCCAAATAAAATCCTGGATCTGTTGACTTGCCTCTGAACTTTCCTCTGATCACAGTTCCTAAATGTCAGCTCTTCATCCCCTTGGATGCTCCAGCTCTCTTCTCTCTGTCTCACCCAGCAGATCTGCTTCTCTCCTCCTCGTCACACCTCTTATGTTTCCAGATAGCATCAGGATCCTGTTATAAACCCCACAGAGCTGCACAGTGAATCACAGACAGTCAATACAATATCAGCAGACTCTCTCTGTTCATTTTCTGAACTATCAGTGTCTCTGTCAGACACATGCAGGCTAAAGCTGCAGGTGGCTTTGAAACAGTGAGTCAGGGCTGAATGGTTAACTGCATTTACAAATATCTCACAACATGATAAACAATGTTTTCTAACTTCACTCTGGTCATGTGACATGAGAGCATGTTGAGCAGTGGACCAAGGCTGGCCACCCTGAATGATTTCAGACTCGTCTAATTATGAGACCAGGTCAGAGGTCAGACCTCTGCATCCATCTGTCACTGGAAAATAAGACAGTTTCTTCAATAAAAGTGTTCTTTGTCTTTTTTATCAAGTTTCTGAATGAGGACAGTAATAAAATCATGTTTCTTTGTCTTTTTATACATCTGCATGTGGTGCATGAATAAGCTCATTAACAGCTGATTTCTCCAAGTCTTGGCCGCTCTTTGACTGCCAAGGAAATGATTTTTTGACTGTTTTTATTTTTTCCTCTCTATATTGAGTATTTTAGCCTCCATGTGTAGCATTTTCATCAAAAACAGCTGTTTCTGTTTAACGCACCACAGCTCAACTTGTTTTCAAATGTTTCTGATAAAATTTGATTTTCAAGATCATTGCGTTGCAGCAGTGGACCCACCCCCGGCCCCACCACCACCACTAATTGATTAGGTGCAGTTTCATCATTACATCACATACATAGTGAATTCAGCAGAACATTGAAGCAGACTGTAAAAACGGGGCAAACATAGACAAGTGGAAAAACAGCGGACCTGTTTTTCTTCAAAGTGAAGCTGCTAGTTTTCCTCCCTGTAACAGGACAACATTTGACCAACTTCTGATGCAGATTCAGGAACCTTCAAGGAGCAAAAACCTCCTCCCTCACTTACAGATCCTCATTTATCTGCAGATCTGTCCTACTGGTATTCGCACAGTCAGAACTCCTAAAACTGCACCTGCAAACTGCTGCAGAAAGCACCTCTGCACCTCACCTGCTGCACCTCTAACCATCAGGACTCAGGTCCTCCTGCAGCTCCCCCATATTTGAGTCTCTGCTAATCCTTCTACAAACTAAAACCAGACTGGACCAGCTCACAACAGAAACAGAGGGTTGTATTTCACAGTCTGATGGTGTGAATGTGTTGATCTGGAGGAGCTTTGTAAAGTCTGCTGGGGGAAAATACCTTTCCTGATGTGAGGATCGTCTCAACTGGGGTGTGAAGACTGCAGATGTTGAACAGACACCTGAGGTGTGAGGTCTGCTTGGCACCGACTCTGACAGATACATTGAGCAGGCGTGGGGGTGTCTAATGAAAAAAGCTGCTGAGGAGTGTTTTATGAGCAACAGGATCACTCTTGAGTGTTGTTCAAAAAGTTCATGTGGAGCTTGTGTGCATCTGGATTCCTGAGACAGCCCAGGACCTTGTTGCCCATAAATGCTCTCATGCATTAATAATGTATATTACTGCAGGGTAAACTGCTGCTTTGTGAGAGGATGAGAGGAGCCATCAGCGTGTGACTGCACCCCAGAAACAGACAGAACCAGCTTTCAGGACCTTCAGATATGGACCTGCTGCACCTGCTGGAAATGTTCAGGTTTTGCTGCTTTCTTTGCTTTTTCTGTCCTGCCATACTTTATTTGTTAGACCAGCTGAGAGTGTGAGGTTTGTGCCTTAAAGGTTATTTGCAGTTCTTTGTCGATCTATCAGAGAGGACATCACTTTAAAACTGGATTTGAGCTTGTAACCTTGACGCCTGTATGCACTTAATGGATTCCAGTTCTGTTTAACATTATTGTCTCAAATCTGCATGTTATCTTCAAAATGGACTTGAAACAGTGACCCATGTGCTTCTCGTTTTCTAACCATCTCATGTTGCTGATTTAAGCCCCATTTGAAACCTCGTCCCTCTCTAAGCTCCACTCTTTGGAGGCATCTGCTGCAACCTGTCAGGAGGAGGAATCGGCAGAGAAAGGTGGGTGGAAAACCATAAACCTGCTAAGGGAGAAAATCAACAACATTTCTTCTTTAACACTTTTTCTATCTTTGCACATTCTTTACTCATGTTAAGGATTAATATCTTTTCTTTTTCACGTTTATTCTGTATTTTGATATTCGAGCAGCTTTTACTGCAGACTCATTTTCAATTCAATGATGCAACAAAATAATCATGTAGAAAAAATCAGAAGACCATCAGATCCAGTTTCATTAGTTTCTACACGTCCTAGCAGCTCTTCTGCAGTCCTGCTCCTTCGGACCCTTCAGTCCTCCACTGAGGCCCAGGGCCAAATTCATCCCAGACCACCTCTGAAGGAGGCCTGAGTGACAGGATCTCATTTCCCCTTCTGTGGGTCTGCAGCCCCCCCCCCCCCCATCCTCTCAGAGCAGAGCAGTTTGTGGTCAGATCCCTCCAGTTGTGGATTGATTCCAGGTGTAAACGGGCCAGAGTCTTACCGTGTGTTGACCCCTGATCTTCAGTCTGAATGTTTCAGGAGTTTATTTAGCCTCACTTTAGCCTCATCAGTACCAAACAAACCTTTCTCATCAGTGAATTGGTGAAAAGACTTCAATGCAGAAATGTTCATTTACATTTTCAGACATCATGAGAAAGGAACAGAGAGAGAGGATTTTGGACCTCTGAGCTAGACTGTCCGTAACACCTGAAGCTCAGCAGGTGTTACAGACCAATCCAGGTCCAGGTTCCAGGTCAGAGATTTTCACTTGTGATCAAGGTGAATCTGGGAGGTTACAGAAGGAGGCTGAGCTCTCCTGTTGAGGTGGTTTAAGAACAGAGATAATAAAATAACATGCAATAAACACTAAGAACTTTGATTAAAATGACCATTTGCAACAAGAGAAATATAAAAGGCAATCAGTAAACAGCCTGGTTAAAAAGATGAGTCTTGAGCCTCTTCTTAAAAACACCAACAGTCTCTGCGGCCCTGAGGCTCTCCGGCAGGCTGTTCGACAACCGGGGACCATAGAAACTGAAAGCTGCCTCCCCGTGTGTTTTTGTTTTAACTTTAAGTAAGGTTAAAAGGCCTGTGCCGGAGGACATCGGGGTCCACGAGGGTTGATACGGTAAAAGTAAGTCAGATAAATAGGAGGGGCCAAGACCATTAATACATCTAAAAATGAATAAAAGAACCTTAAAATCAATCCTGAAACGGACGGGGAGCCAATATAGCGATGCTAAAACAGGGGTTATATGCTCTCGCCCTCTGGCCCTTGTCAGCACTTTCGCAGCTGAATTTTGTAATAGCTGAAGTGTATGTAAGTTTTTCTTGGGGAGGCCAGAGAGCAGGGCATTACAATAATCTAAACGAGAGGAGATAAAAGCATGCATCAGCACCTCTGTGCTGGCCTGGGAGAGAAACGGGTGGACTCTGGCTATGTTCTTAAGGTGGTAAAAATCTACCTTTGCTATGCTTTTGATGTGTGGAATAAAAATGAGCTCAGAGTCAAAATCATGCCCAGGTATTTATTTTATTTTTTTATTTTTTATAGATACTTCAAAATCTTGTAGTTTTGGTGAAAGTGTCTCACTCAGGCCTTCAGGACCAATAACTAAAACCTCAGTTTTGTCCTGGTTGAGCTGCAGGAAATTGTCTGCCATCCAGGACATAATGCCTAAAATGCAGTTTTAAAGAGCATCAATTGGCCTGCTATCATCAGGAGACGCGGCCATATACAGTTGGGTATCATCAGCATAACTGTGGAAGCTGATGCCGTGCCATTTAATGTTCAGTTCTGTTCTCGATCTCAGACTTCCTCCTTCTGTTTTAAGGTTTTGGGTCCAACCTTTGTTGGAGGGAGAGTTATAGAACCTTTGCTTTAGAGAGTGCAGCTTTTTTCTTTTTTTTTTTATCACTTCATCCAAATTCTGTTTCTTGGAATGACTAACATGACCATCCTGGTATCCAAGAGGGGGAAAGACCATGTCCTGCTTTAATCCAGATCTCACAAATAGTTCAGGACCATAGGGGGTCTGTTTAGGTCCACAAATGGCAGTGAGGACCACTTACAGCTGGGCTCCCAGTGTCTGAAGATGTATGATGTATACACCCAGAGGACCACAGGCTTCGTAAGAGTCCAGAGTAAATTTCATCGAATCAAACAGAAATGAGTTGAAAGTTTCTCTAAATGAGAAACAGCTGATTGATAAACATGTGGTTAGCTCTGAATTTATGACCTTTACAGAGCCAATCAACAGGGGGAACTCTCCAGGTTTACAGGGAGCTGTCCCATTATCAGTCTTTCACCTCAGCAGGTTGGTATCAAACACCTAAACAACATTTTGTGTTATTCATCACCAACGGTAACAAACTACAATCAGGATGGTGGTTTTCCCTCAGACTGGTTTGGTATTCTCCTGAATCACATGATCCTTGAAACCCTGATCATATCTGAGTCACAGGGATGAGTGATCTGACAGAGTGGAGGACTAGGAGGTTTTTTAATAATCTCATGTGACATCTGTGAAGAAACACCAACAAAAAGCACGAAGACATTTATGTCAGTTTACGAAAACAAGTCCAGGTTTGCAAATCTGGAGTCTTACTGAACATCCTGTCAAATTGATTTCATTCACCTAAACTTCTAAAAGTCAAGAGCACAAGATTTGATGCAAAAATCTGAAGCACCCTCTGAAAATCAGGAGATTATCCAACTGAAATAAAAAGAAACATTTCCTGCAGGCTCCATCTCACCAGTGTCGCAGTGACTCAGCCTCTCCACCGCTCTCTGCAGAAACTTTGAGCGTTCTTTCTGCTCCTTCATACACAGCTATGAAATCTTCAGCTTCAGTTATCTTCAGCTCCCACACCTATTCATAAAAGTATTAGTGATTTCATATTATTCAGCAGAGATCATGAAATCTACATGCCCATTTTTACTACACTCTAAAACAGCCAAACAAACTTTCCAGCGTACAGTCAATACACCTTAAACATCTACATAAAAACGTGCAGCCAGTTGTTCTGTGTGAGATTTCTAACAGGACCAGCCAAGCACATCTGGTACCTTCAGCGGCCATGAAATGATAAACCAAACAAACGGTCCCTCTTCTCACAAACTGACTGACATCTGTGTGAAACCAAAAAACAAAAAGACATGGAGTACACCCACGTCGGGCTCTAACTTAACAGAAAACAGTAGCAGAAGAAGAAGAAGAAGAAGAAGAAGAAGAAGAAGAACATGGTTCACAGCTCATAGTGGAGCAGACAAATGCATAATATAGCCTGAATCGTTCACTTTGTTATACAAGCATGAAATTTGGTACATATACTCTTCAAACCCCACTCTTTACAAAAATAATGTTAGCCACGCAAAATTCTAAGATGGTGTACCCAAAATGCAAGATGTCCGCCCAAAAATGTGGTTTTTCCTTTATAACTCAAAATGCCTTGATTTTAAGCGCCATACATATATTGAAGTTGAATATAAAGTTGGGTATTGCGTACCTAGTACATGTCTGTATCCATTACGGTTCTTGAGATACAGCATATAGATACTTGTACAGAATTGGGAGAGTGAAAAATTCGTAACACCAATTGTTGTTACGTGCATATGGTTATATGAAAATATAATTTCCATTATCTTTTATTTTCAATAGGGTTATAACATGAAATTCGAAAACCAAGATGGTGTCCAAGATGGCTGCCATTGCCTTGAAGTAATCCGATCTTAGTGACTATGAAACATTAACTTTTGGCATGCTCATATTTTTGGTCTATGCATCCAATGGGGCCATTGCAGTACAGAATTTGGATGTTTATACAGTACAAGCTTGCAGATGTAATAGAGTGAATATCAGCACACAACCAGGGCACACTGGTGATATCACTGCTGTGTAACTCAGCATGACCTCCAGGAGTTCTTTCAGCATGAGAACCAGTCCTTCCCTGTTGCATTGAGCAAGGGTGGAAAATTGTACACTTGCCAGAGGTCTCAGCTGACCTCTATCCTTGAGAATTATGTCCCACCAGTTGACAAGGAACCTGAGGCAGACGCTCTCATTGTAGATGGGTCAGCTTTGGACCTGCCACCAAAAAGATCCAAGACTTTTGAGGACTATGCAGCTCTCGACTTCCTACCTGTGATCTACATGTACTCCAGCAAGTACACAATGACACATCTGGTCTTTGATGTGTACAACCCATCAAGCCTTAAAGCTGAGACCAGGTCCATACGTGGCCAGGGGGGAAGACGCAAGGCAACAAATAAGAACACCATGCTATCTAACTGGCATAACTTCCTGAGCCACAATGACAACAAAACAGAGTTGTACCACTTTCTTGCCAACAAGGTTGCACAAATGTTTGCCCTAAATACCATCATTGTCACAAAGGGACCTGCTGTCCTCAGCACTCATGCAACTGGTCTTGATGGACTGGATAAATGCTCCCACAAGGAAGCGGACAGCCGCATCTTTGTGCATGCCAAACATGCAACTGGTAGCCAATCCATCATGATCAAGGCAAATGACACAGATGTTCTGATCTCAGCAATAAGTGTATTCAGTGGTCTCCAAGAGGCTGGCCTACAGCATATGTGGCTTGCATTTGGGCAAGGTCAGACTCTGCGCTGGATCAGTGTGCATGACATGTTTCAGCCTGTTGGCCAGGAGAAGGTCAAAGGCATGCTCTTCTTCCATGCCTTTACAGAATGTGACACTGTGTCTGCCTTCCACAACAAAGGCAAGGAAATGGCTTGGCAGACATGGGACATATGTCCAGGAGCCTTGCCTGTATTCGCTAAACTGGGTATTTATCCTCCCACAGTGGAGGACTGTGACATAGAGGTGCTTGAGAAGTTTGTCATTCTCATGTATGACAGATCCGGCACAGCTGCTACTGTGGATGAGGCCAGGCTTGACTTGCCAGAAAGCAGAGGCCCTATGAGTCTATCCCACCAACCAGAGCAGCTCTACTCCAACACACCAGGCGTGCTGCCTATCAGGCTGGTTGTGTGTGGGCCCAGGCAACCCAGTGTCAGCCAGAAGCAGAGGACCCTGCAGACTGGGGATGGCAAAAGGTTGGTGAGGAATGGCAGGTCTTCTGGACAGCCAACTCTCCAATAGCCAAGACATGCGAACATCTCACCAAATGTGGCTGTAAATCTGGCTGTTGTGGCAGGTGCAGGTGCTACAAATTGGGTCTCAAAATTGAATTGGTGTACAGCTCTGTGCAGTTGCAACTGTGAGGTGTAACTCACAGTAAGTATGCTGTATCTTACAAACTGTAATAGATGTACATGGTACTAAAATACCTGGTTTTAGCAACGTCTAAATTCTGTTCTTAGCTTAGATGGAATCTGGAAAAATTAGGGAATTTTGTAACAAATTCTTATTTTAGTATAGTGTTAGGGATGGGTATAAGATTTTCAAAAAACACAGCAAACGAGTTGAGTGCGTGCCCTAGTGGTCGGTTTGCACGGTATCCAATGTTAGATAGTTTAGTATATGGTTGAAACCAGTGGCGATTGCTCTAAGACACATGTCACCCCCCTAAAAAAGAAAAAGTGGTGAAATACAGTACAGGCCAAAAGTTTGGACACACCTTCTCATTCAATGTCTTTTCTTTATTTTTTTATATGACTATTTACATTGTAGATTGTTACTGAAGGCATTAAAACTATGAATGAACACATGTAGAATTTTGTACTTATAAAAAAAGTGTGAAATAACCGAAAACATGTTTTATATTCTAGTTTCTTTAAAATAGCCACCCTTTGCTCTTGATGACAGAAGTACCTTGTCAGGGTTACTTCAGGCACTCCTGTGAAGTAAAAACCATTTAAGGTGACTACCTCATGAAGCTCATTGAGAGAACAGCTAAAGTTTGCAGCGCTATCAAAAAAGCAAAGGGTGGCTACTTTGAGAAATCTAAAATATAAAACATGTTTTCAGTTATTTCACACTTTTTTCTTAAGCACATGATTCCACATGTGTTCATTCATAGTTTTGAGAATCTACAATTTAAATAGTAATGAAAACAAAGAAAATGCATTGAATGAGAAAGTGTGTCCAAACATTTGGCCTGTACTGTACGTACTGCTGTGTGTACATTTCACTAACTAAATACGCCTAGAAAGCCTTCATCTTTTGTTCAGAATCAGCTTCTTATCACACTGTGATAAGAAGCTGATAATCACAGGTAACCGGCACAACTTCATTCTCATTCATCCTCGCAGCACCTCAGCGCTTCACACAGCCGGACGCTCAGAGTCTGCTGACTTCAATGTGGAAGCTCAAAGTGGGTTGTTCCAGCAGCGAAACTAGACGCTCATTGGATAAATGCTGGGCTTTGTCCCGCCCATCGGACGCTCAGCTTCTCTGGAGTTCTATGACGAGAGGGCGGTCCCGACTATCTCCCGGACTCTGAGCTTCTGCATCCATGATTGGATGAGCTGTCTGAGGCAAAATCCTTTTTTGATTGACAGCTAAACAAGCGAATCAGCGATTTTGAAGAATAAAACATCTACCAGAGCATTTTCCAAGTTATTCATTCCGTTGTTCTTAACTGCTCCGGAGACTTTACCGATCCTCAGCGACTTTTGTCTTTGTTAAAAACGACTGTCGTTGTGTTTGGCGACTCTGTTCTGTTACATACAAATAAACAAACACAATTATGATGTAGGCCAGAAAAATGAGCTTCCCCTCCTTGAAAGACCAGCAGCCGCCACTGGTTGAAACCCAAAAAAAGTGATAGAAGAGATTTTATTAAAAAAAGCAAAAAATAAAATAAAATAAAATAAAAAAAGGGGGGGAGTACAAATGCCTAATTTTTAACCTTTAATGACAAGTTTCATCCTTCTGAATTCATGATTCATCTCTGCTGAATTCATGATTACTTCAAGGCAATGGCAGCAATCTTGGACACCATCTTGGTTTTCGAATTTCATGTTATAACCCTCATGAAAATAACAGATAATGGAAATGGTATTTTCATATAACCATATGCACGTAACAACAATCGGTGTTACAAATTTCTCACTTTGCCAATTCTCTAGGTACCAAAATATCCACAATACCCAACTTTATATTCAACTTCAATATATGTATGGGACTTAAAATCAAGGACTTTTGAGTTATAAAGGAAAAACCACATTTTTGGGCGGACATCTTGGATTTTGGGGCCGCCATCTTAGAATTTTGCGTGGCTAACTTTATTTTTGAAAAGAGTTGGGTTTGAAGAGTATATGTACCAAATTTCATGCTTGTATGACAAAGCGAACGATTATTTCCTTATCTGCTCAGCTATCATCCTTGCTGCAGTGAAGCTGATTAATGACATGAAACGGAGCTGCAGGGACGATCAAAGATCCACCTCTCTACTGAGAGATCATTGCTGCGTCCGAATTGCCCGCTCGGATACTACATGCTACTGCTACATACTACTGCTAGATCCTACTCCTACATACTAAACACGTTGGCCCAATTCGGACACACTAGACGAGCGGTGGGGAAAGACGACCCCCGCAGGCAGAGAGTAGGTACTGCGCCCGTGCAGACAGTGGTAACTGAAGCCCCTCATCTGCGGGCCTGGCTGTAGTACTGCAGCTGTGCAGTTCAATGATGGAATAAGTGAGCTTTACCTCCATGATGTCGCCACATATTTGCTCATAAAATGATTACTTGGGCAAATATGACACCATGACATGACAAAGAGATACAACCGCACATTTTTTAGGACAGTGTGTGAAGTTACATGAAACTTACATCTGTACTACTGCAGTCCCGCCTGCTGCTGCTGCTGCTCCGACATGGTGCGCGCTGCTGTGGCCAGCCGGTGTTCGCGACACATTTAAATAGGCAGAGCAGCTGGTGGCGCTAGCATCACATGCGCTTCTACAACTTTTAAGAGGACGAAGAAGAAGCCCGCGGTGCATTTTGGGTCAGTAGCATGCCCGTAGGATGCACCGAGACCAACCTACAATGTGGGCGTGTCTAGTATCTGAAGTAGTATCTGAAGTAGCATGCTACTCGCTCCGGTGGCCAATTCGGACATTATAGATACTACTTCGACTACTACTTCGACTACTACTTGGCAATTCGGACGCAGCTCATGACACAGGTCCACAGCACAGACGGAGCGTTCACTCTGACACAAATGCGATAAAACACATTTCAGAACATTTCCGTTTTCTGCTGGAATTTTTGCAGGAAATCATGGGAGCTATCTAACATTTGCCATTTTTGTCTATCTCATACCTGTTAAGTACAGAGTCTGAGAGCTGCGCATGCTCCCTTATGAAACATACTTTTACACCGTCAATCAAAATGATGTTGTTCCCAGTTGAGTCGTGCCCTGAGCCCCTGACTACGGGCTCTCTGGAGCTCTCTTCTCCTTCATACTTGCACTGTAAAAGCCATTTGTATGAGTGATAATAGTGCTTCCTGAGTTTTCTTGCCTCTCTGCAGCAGACATGCTTTTGAACTGCTGAACATATGCTGCCCACTCCTCCTCTAACTGTTTGCACCTGCTGCTCCTCACAGTGAGCGTGTGACTCACTCCACCTTCCACGACAGCTCGCCTCACTCCAGGATCACTAAAACAAAGATGTCACAGTCATGGTCTGACTACTGCAAGATGTGTTGTACATTTAGTGCAAATGTAAGCTCTCATGTAGCGTAATCAGCTCAGCAGGGTGGATCAGAAAGGGTTTAACTGATGGAGGGAGCGTTTAAAGCCAAGTGCCACATCTTGAAATGATAAACCGGAGGTGAAACTATGAGCTCCTCCTGTATCTCCACTCCTGAACATGCAGTCTGATGATTGGGGGGGGGGGGAGTTGTGTCATGCTTTATTGGATCTGTCAGACTGTGACTGAACAGAGTCCAATGCTAACAGACCGACCATGCAAATTTGAAAGAAGGGGACTAATTGTGCAGATCATGGAGGATTAAATCTGAAACACCTCACAGAGATGGTCTGCTGTGGATGCGTGAACAAGTGTGCTTCCCTGGAATAACATTACAGTTCATGTTACATTATAAAGACTTTTTCATGATAAAACAATTAAGAAGTTTATTTGCACTTTTTTAAACTTTTCCTAAAGAGATATTTTTGATTGTGTCTGATACACTCAGTGCATTATTTCCTTTGGGTATTAATAAAGTTCTTCTTATTCTTTTTCAGCAGCTCCAGTAAAATAACCTCATTAATGTTGTCTGTCTCTTTGTGGTTTTAGCTCACAGGCTGACAGTACATAAATGGCTCTTAAATCGCCCCTTTTGGCTCAGATGGGGTTTTAACTGCCCAGTCTAAAACTTTAGTCCTGGTCTCAGTCTGAGGAGGTTTAGTGTGAGGATTAGCTGATGATCTAAACTCATGAACACCTGAACATCCTTCAGGTAACAATTTGATCTGAAAGTGTTGAGTCTGAGTGACTGATTCACTTTAATCAGAATAATAATCAGCAGAAACTAGATGGTGGTTCAACTTTTAAAACCAGACTATGATCATGAACAGTTTTAACCCACAACCAGATCGCAAGATCAACACGTCCAACGTGAAATCATCTGCAAAGTCCTAACGCCATAATTCTCTGCTTCTTCTGCGAACCCTTCCACATAAACATCCTCAGGAGAACTTGTAGCTAATAGATTTTGTCTGACACAGTGCTATTTTCAGTATGGACTCAGCCCACCAGAGGGAACTATAAGGAGGACTAAGCTAATCAAATGGAGATTCAAGGTGGACTGGGCCCACCAGAGAGAGCTTAAGGTAAACTGAGTCCACCAAGAGAACTCAAAGGTAGACTGAGCTCATCTGAGGGAACTTTAAGGTGGACTAGGGATATCTAATGGAGCTTAAGGTAAACTGAGTCCACCAAAGAGAACTTAAAGGTGGACTGAGCTCATCTGAGGGACCTTTAAGGTGGACTGGGCTTATCTGAGGGAGCTTTAAGGTGGACTAAGCCCACCAAAGTAACTTTAAGGTGGGCTGGGCCCACCTAAAGAAGCTATAAGGTGGAATCACGTTTTCTTAGGGAACTTTAAGGTGGACTCACCTTATCTGAGGGAGCTTTAAGGTGAACTCAGCTTTTCTGATGAAGCTTTTAGGTAGACTAAGCCCACCAAAGTAACTTTAGAATAGAATCGAATAGAATAGAATATTCCTTTATTGATCCCCCAATGGGGGAAATTTTTTTGTCACAGCAGCATCACAGACAAAGAGTGCAAAAATGCAGTTATAAAAATAAAGAACCTAATATTAAGAACTTAAATAAATGTAATAATTAAGAAAAATTTTAGAAAAAGGAAAAAGGGAGAAGAATCTACAATATACACAATTTAAATGCCAGAAAAAAGTGGTGGTGTGAGTCCAGTTATTATTGCAGTTCGTTGTAAAGTCTTATTGCTGTAAAGTTTAAGGTGGACTGGGCCCACCTAAGAGAGCTTTAAGGTGGACTCAGCTTATCTGAGGGGAACTTAAGGTGGACTGAGGCCCAGACTACACGTATATAGATATTTATTTATCAGGATATGTTTGTACTCCCGTCTAAATAAATGTATCTGTCCACACGTGTTAGTTCTCAAAAATATCTGCGTCCACACGTAGCCTTTAAACTCAATCCTATCTGGTGCCGCTTAAAAAAAAATTCAGGAACAAAGCTAACTGATTGGCCGATGAATCGTAACAGCGTGATGCGTCATGCATTGTTTGCGGAAGCTACGCTAGTGCGTTGGGTCCATGTGACGGACCATGTGACCAATAAAAGTATTGGCCGCAGCAGACGCATCTGTGAGCTGGCTGACTGGTGGATGTAATTGTATAAAACAAGGTTCACTTGCAAGGCTGAAATTAGCCCCAAAAGGGCAAAACAAACGTAAAGAATACCCTGTCTGTCCGCCATCGTTGTTGTTGTTGTTTTTCTTTTTAATTCGCATGCGCGAGCTGCGGTTTGACGTCATCGATCCGTAAAAGTCCAACCACACGAATCCACTACGGATACGGGATACAGATATTTTTTCATTTCTCCACTTGTTTTTCCAGATTCAGATTTATCTGGTTTGAGTGTTCCAAACTCCCGTTTTGGTGTGGTAGGGAGGCCTAATCGGACATAAATATGTGCGGTTTGAAATATATCCGCATTCGTGTAGTTCGGGCCTAAGCCAACCAAAGAAATTTTTAGGTGGACTGGGCCCACCTAAGGGAGCTTTAAGGTGGAATTGGGTTATCTGAGGGAGATTTAAGGTGGACTAAGCCCACCCAAGGGAGCTTTAAGGTGCACTGGGCTTATCCAATGGAGCTTTAAAGTGGACAGTGCTAATCTGAGGGAACTTTTAGGTCTTGTCTTCTGTCTTCTGTGTTTGTTGTTATGTTCAGGTTCCTCCAGATGGACATCATCATTAAAAAACTTCAAATACTTAAAAATAAACTTCAAAATAAAGGCATCATGTGAAATCAAGAGCGTTAAGGTCTGAATTTGTTTCATATCTTTTATGCTTGACCTCGTTTGTTTTCATAGTTGCCAGTTTTGATGTGCGGTATTGATTCCTCTCTGTCACGCCATGTGTCTATATTGATTTTCCCTCAGGAAACTTACAAGGTTGTTTCATCCTTACCTCAAATTAAAAGTTCCCTTTTAATTGATCTTGACCCAAAGTTCACTCTTTGAACTTTTAAAGAATAGCAGCTCTATTAGTAAAAAAATCCATCCTTCCTGAGCCCTGTCTGTACTCCAGCTGTCACTGATAATCCTTCTTCCTTTGTCTCACTGCTCTCAGGTCCAGATGCCTATAAACCCACTTCAGAAAAGACCAGAGGAATGTAACAAACCTGTCTGAACCCTGACTCCTGTCATGGGGGAGTGACTAAATCTTAAAAAGGAAAACATCTACACAACAACAACAAAAAACAATTTAAGGTGTTGAGAACTGCGGCAGTCTCTCACAGAGTGGTGAACCTCTTCCATCTTTCCTTCTCAGAGACTCAGCCTCTCTGAATGTTTGTCTTAAACCCAGTCATGTGACTAACCGGTTGGAACATTTACCTCATTAGAGATGTTCCTCCAGCTGTTTTTATTTAGCTTTACAACTTTTTTACCTGTTTGGTTGTTTTTCTCTTAGAACTTTTTACTTTTTTGTTTTAAGTCCTTTCACTGAACATGTTGCTGTCATCAGATTAAATTTCGTTCATATTTTTCATGAAATAATAATATTTCTCAGTTTTAACACTTTGACCAAAATAGGCTTTAAATGATTTACAAACAAATGAATCTGTTAATATTATTATTTTTTTTACATTTTATGGTGTCCCATAATTGATTTAGGGTTTACAGCAGGGGTGATAAACCAAGCTTTTTGGAATTGTTTACTGTGGTTCGCATAAAAATGTCATAGTCTGGAGCAGGTCTAAATATAGACTCTGAGAAGATAAAAGTTTGGGGTTTAGCTGCTATAAAACTCTTCAGAGGATTAAATGCTGCACCATCTAAGATTCACTGAGTGTCTAATAATAAGCAGTCTCTCTCTGTGTGTATGACACAGCTGTTTAATTTGAATGTTTGCTCATTTCTTGGGAACGAAGCCCATGAGGAGTTGATTCACATGATTTATTGTAACCAGTGGTGCTTGTTTTCATGTTTTGAGATCATTGTGGACTAAGATGTCTGGCGCATCCTCTCCCACTTAAATAAGCCGATAATTTGAGTTCCTCTCTTATCTAGAGCTCACATAAAAACTACATAGAATTGGTTAAATTTTCCTTTTAGGAATTTACAGAAACTTCTAGGCCGAACCAGCAAGTGGTTTAAAAAAAAAAAAAAAAAAATCAGTATCTGGCAAATAGCAGGGGCTGTCATCACACTAATGTTTCAGCCAGCCTAAAACATGTGCATAAAGTTCAGGAGAGGTCATTGGCTGGTGTTTGTCCACTCCCAGGACATTTGCTTCAGCTGAACTGAAAATATGTAGCAACACATCTCCGGTTTGGAAAACGAAACAAGAACAGAAAGAAGATGATGAATATCAGCTTTATTAAGCAGATCCACAGTTTACCAAAGACACTGTGATGTTCATGTGAACCTGATTTAAAAGCTTGTAAGGAGCACAAAGCAAAGCCTGCGGATACAAACATATTAATTTTACCATCTGAGAATAATAGATCTCATGTTAGAGTATTGATTTAATAAAAATTGCGATCAATTCCACAGATTTATAGAAACACACCTTGAGCAGACTCTGCAGGATACTCAGACACACCAAGTCTGTGCTGAATACCTTTGCAGATACCTGCAATCTCCTGTGTAAATGTGCACAATGTTTTTCATGGATAGGATGACAGGAAGAATAATCCCATTTCCTCTAAACTGCATCCACGTAGTTATGATTTAGGTCCTCCCACCAGGAGATGCATGGAGAATTTCAAAGGGAGTGAAGGAAGGAGGAAATATCCTTTCTTCAGAGGCATCACCTGGAGTGAGATCCATCTGTGTGGACAGCATCAGCAGATCCCCATTATCAGCTCTCAATCAGCCTAACAGGTGTTTGTGTTTGCATATACTTGGGCTGTAATCCTTTAGATAAAACACACACAGGGTGATATTTTCTCAATTTTCTTTCACCTGTTGACCAACAGCTGCTCAAGAATAACAACCTGCACATGAACAACCTGCACATGAACAACCTGCACAAGGACAACCTGAACATGAAGAACAACCTGCATACAAAGAACAACCTGAGCATTAAGAACCTGCGCATAAAGGACAACCTGTTTATGTAGAACAACCGCTCATGAGAACAACCTGCACAAAAAGAACAACCTGCACATAAATAACATCCTGAACACGAAGAACAACCTGCTTATGTAAAACAACCTACACATGAAGAACAACCTGTTCATGAAGAACAACCTGAACATAAAAAACCTGATGAAGAACAACCTGTACAAGAACAGCCAGCACATGAAGAACAACCTGTTTATGTGAAACAACCTTCACATGAACAACCTGATTATGAAGAACAATCTGTACATAAAGGCCAACCTGTACATAAAGAACAACCAGTACAAAAACAACCAGCACCAGAAGACCAATCTAGTCATGAAGAACAGCCTGCACAAAAAGAACAACCTGCACACAATAAACCTGATTACAGAGAACAGCCTGCAGAAGAACAACCAGCTCCGGAAGAACAACCTGAACATGAGGAACATCCTGCACAAAAAGAACCTGCATCAGAAAAACAGCCTGCTCATTATAAAAACAGCCTGCACCAGAAGAACAACCTACACAAATAGGACAACCTTCATCAAAAAAATAACATGAACCTGGAAACCTGCACAAGAAGAACCTGCACATAAAGAACAACCTGCGATAGAAAAACCTTCACCAGAAGAACCTGCACAAGGAAACAAACTGCACAAGAAGTACAACCTGCTCATGAAGAAAACCTTGCACAAGAAGAACAACCAGAAGAAGCTGCACCAGATGGACTTGCACTAGAAGAACAACCTGCATCTGAAGAACGTGTTTATGAAGAACAGCCTCCACATGAACAACCTGATTATGGAGAACAACCTGTACATGAAGTACAACCTATCCAAGAAGAACAACCTGCACATAAGGAAAGACCTGAGCATAAAGAACCTGTAAATTATGAACAACCTGTACATTAAGAACAACCTGTTTATAAGAACAACCTGTACAAGAACAACCTGCACAAAAGGAAGCTGCACCAGAAAAAAAAATCTGCTCATGAAAAACAATCTGCACAAGAAGAACAACCTGCAACGGAAATCAACATGAACCAGAAGAACTTGCACTAGAGGAACAACCTGCACCAGAAGAATCTACACCAGAAGAACCTCCCTTCAAAGAACCTTTACATTATGAACAATATGTACAAGTGGAACAAACTGCACAAGAATTACAATATGCTCCAGAACAACAGAACAGCCTGCACTTGTAGTACAACCTGTACAAGAACACACTGCAACAGAAGAACAACCTGCACAGGTAGAACAACGGGCACTAGATGAACCTGCACCAGAAGGACTTGCGCTTGAAGAACAACCTGCACAAGATGAACAACCTGTTTATGTAGAACAACCTGCGCATTAACATCCTTATTATGAAGAACAACCTGTACATAAAGTACAACCTGTCCAAGAAGGACAACCTACACAAAAAGAACAGCCTGAGCATAAAGAACCTGCACTGGAAAAGCTACCTGCTAATGAAGAACAACCTGCACAAAAGGAACCTGCACCAGAAAAAAAACTGCTCATGAAAAACAATCTGCACAAGAAGACATTACACAAGAAGGACAACCTGCATCCAAAACAACACAAGAAGAAGGACCTGCACACAAAGAACAACCTGCAATAGAAAACCTGCACCAGCAGAACCTGCACAAGGAAACAACCTGCACAAGAAGTATAACCTGCTCATGAAGTACAAGCTGCTCAAGAAGAACAACCTACATAAGAAGAACAATCTGCACCAGAAGAACCTGCACCTGAAGGACTTGCAATAGAAGAACAACCTGCACTATAAGAACATCCAGCACAATAGGAACAACCTGTACAAGAATAACAACCTGTACAGCAAGAACAACCTGCACATGTTGAACAGCCTGTACAAGATGAACCACCTGCACAAGAGGATCAACCTGCAAAAGAAGAACCTGCACAAGAAAAACAACCTGCACAAGAACACTCACACAACAAAAACCTGCACAAAAGGATCAACCTGTACAAGGAGAACAACCTGTACAAGAAGAACAACCTGCACCCAGAGAACATCCTGTACAAGAGGAACAACCTGCCCAAAAGGGTCAACCTGCACAAGAACAACCTGCACAAGAAGAACAACCTGCACAAGAACACTCACACAACAAAAACCCGCGCAAGAGGATCAACCTGTACAAGAAGAACAACCTGTACAAGAACTACAACCTGCTCATGAAGAACAACCTACATAAGAAGAACAATCTGCACCTGAAGTACCTGCACCTGAAGGACTTATACTAGAAGAACAACCTGCACTATAAGAACATCCAGCACAACAGGAACAACCTGTACAAGAAGAACACCCTGCACCAGAAGAACAACCTGCACAAGATGAACACCCTTTAAGCTAAGTTTTCAATGGTGAGCTGAACATCTCCAGCTTTAATTGAGGTCAAATTGTTTATAATCCTCCAGATGAGATGAGCTTCTTTTGATCCTTTAGGACCAGCCAATGTATGTTTGCGATCCACACAGACAGTCCTCCTAGATCACTGAATCTGTGGTCACACATTATTCACATTGTTGGAAATTTTTTCCAAATTGAAATGGATTAAGGTGTCATATTTTGTTTTTACTCATAGTAGACTACAACACACACTGTCACCGGGACGTCCAGGAACTACAGGCTGTTGTTAAAGGCTGGTTAAAAAAAAGGACCTCGCCACCCCATCTGCAACTCTGAACTCACCCACAGTACTGACTCCTATGACATGTTCGCTGACTATGATATTACTGTGCTGTCTAACTGTCCTGAGCTGAACCCGAGAGGGAATCTGTGGGATGTTTGTCAGAAGAAGATGAGTAACAGCCGATCCAGAAATACAGACCAGCTGAAAGAGATTTCAAAGTAACCTGGACTTCAGGAACACCTCAGCAGAGCTCCAGGTGGATCACCTCCAGACCATGTCTCAGTTATTCATGATGAAGACTCTGGTGGATTATCGCCATGTCCCAGTTATTCAGCATGGGGACACTGAGTACTCCGATCCTGACTAGGGCAGGTATGAATTCTTGGTTTCAGATCTGTCAAAATTCAAAACTATTTATTATTTTAACAGAAGACTTTTTTAATGATGTGGAACATTTCAGTCCAAACTGAAACATTCATTCATCTTCTACTGTTTTCTGGAGTCAGGTCACAGGGGCAGCGTAGGCAAGGAGGAGGAGCAGCAGCTCTACTCCGAGCCCCTACCCGATGACCTAGCTTCTTACCCTATCACTAAGGAAGAGCCTGAGGAGGAAACTCTTTTATCTGTGATCTTGTTCTTTGGGTCACTGACCTCAGCTTGTGACAATAGGTGAGGGTAGGAACGTAGATCTTCCGGTAAATTAAGAGCTTTGCCGCTCAGCTTAGCTCCATCTTCCTCGTGACAGACCTATATGTTGTCTACATCACTTCTGGCACTGCACCGATCCACCTGTCGATCTCCATTCTCTCCTCACTCCTGAACAAGACCTCAAGATACTTGAACTCCTCCACCTGGGGCAGGATCTCATCCCTGACTCCACTTTTTTGGCTGAGAACCATGGACTCAGATTTGGAGGTGATGATTCTCAAACCGAAACAATCATCATATACAGGAGTCAAGTTTACTGTGTGAGTAACAGGTTCACCTTTAAAGTGATATTAAAGTGAAGTGATAACTTCATCAACAGTACATATAGGGTCCCAGCCGTAGCACTAGCCACCAAATATCTTTTTAGCTTTGCCTGATTTCTTGTTTCACACAACTCACTTTCTCTCTTCCAGCAGCCACTTGTTTGTACGGAGACCTACGGGTGAGTCCATCGACTGCAGCGGGGAGACGCAGCTCAAGGAAGAACATTTATGAACATTTCTTGATGGAAATGCAATCAGACAGAGACGCTAAGGCAGAAGAACTACTGTGTCTGCAGTGCTGATGATTATTACTTCAAGGAAATGATAAAGTAATGATCATAAATGTTCTTCCTTGAGCTACGTCCCCCTGCTGCAGTCGATGGACTCACCCGTAGGTCTCCGTACAAACAAGCAGCTGCTGGAAGAGAGATCGTCAGTTGTGTTTAGTCTCTTTGCTAAAGAAATCAGGCAAAGTTAAAAAGATGTTTGGTGGCTAGTACTATGGCTGGGACCCTATATGTACTGTTGATGAAATTAGGTGCTGTTCTGAGTATTATTTGTGGCTATAGAGTGGTGTTTTGGTTGAGGGCGTGGCTCCCTGTATTGCTATCTGCCGACGTTACTAAAGGTGGTATAATTAGAGAAGCAAGCGGTCGGCAACATTCATCTCTCAAGAGGGTGTCCAACTCGGTGTTACAGTGTGTCTGACCCTAAATTAATTTTACACTGCAATATCCCTTTAAGTGCCAGAGTCATTTAACTTCCAGCCAATCAGATAGTGATACTTATTGTTAAATTTTATTCAACATTTGATACAGATAATCAGCCAAATATGAGCCTGAGAATCAGGAAAGGAATCCAAACCAAAAAGTGGAGGTTTTTCTGAAGTTTGAAAGACTTTTCAGAATTATTCAAACACGTTCAGAGACTGTTTTTCTGATTTTCATTAGCTTTAATCCAAAAAATCAACAGAAGTCAAACAAAAATAGACTTTGTGTGACTGTCCAGGTCATGGTTATTCAATTCTGCGTTTAAAGGGCAGCTGGACTCCTTTTAGGGTCTTTAAAAACCTCAAACCAGTCCAGTGTCACTAGATAATACATGAAAGTTTAATTATATTCATTTTTTTAACTTTGCCTGTGAAAGCTGTGAACATAAACAGCAGTTAAAAGTTTGTAAAAGCATTAAAGAAACTAACCAGACTTTTTTAGTTTCTCTCAAATTTGGATAAAATCAACAGAACAAACACACAGTTATAAAAATGTATTAAAATGTCTTTATTCATACAAATACATGATGTCCATCATTACTACTGTATGGAGGAAGTAACACACATTCAGGTAATTCTGTGTAAAAATATAGCTTGTATAAAATCATCTGAGCAAACATATTCACTGTATGCATGTCTGAAGCTCAAAGTAAAGGAAAAACACACATTTCTAATTCTGTTTAAAAAGTTTTAAAAACAACTTTTTTCCTTGTTGTGGGCAAGTGTCCTTGCAGTGCTGTAAGCAGTACACCCTGTAATATTTCAGAAAGTTCACTGTGTGGTCCTTTGTTATAAAGTGCTGTCATGCAGTGAATTTTTAGATAAAGTTACAAACGGAGAGCTAAAAGTCATTTGCCTCTCCCCGTGGTCACTCCGAATGGCTCATGTTAACATGAGTTTGGTCGTGTTACTCGGTCTCAGAGCGCAGCTGTGGGTTACTGGGCGCTCAGCAGCGAGGGTTACCCATTCGACAGAAACACACAGTCCTGAAGAGCCGACACTGGCAGAAGGCACAGAAATCACAGCAGACGTTACTGGGAGATTTACAGCTTCCCCACAAGGGAATACAGTTTGCCGGAGGAGGAGGACGCTTCTTCACCCCAAATTTGTTCTAAGAAGAGAGAGAGATGGAGGAGGGAGTTATGTTGACTTTAAAGGGCGAGTTAGAGTCAGACAGAATCACAAAGATATGTATTTTAGTGCAGACGTAACAGGTACAAACTGACACCATTTCAAAACAGATCATCAGAGAACAACGGCAGCATAATTGGATTTAATTATTTCAAACTCCCACATTAAATACAGCAGTGATGGACTCAAATGGGGGCAAGGGGGTTGAACCACCCCACCCCCCTCAGGGCCTCATGTAAGAATAGAAAGTACCCTGTAGATGTGAGCTTGTAAATCCATTTGTGGTAAAAAAATAAAAATAAAAAAAATAAAAAACAGTCCTTTGTTAAAAAAAAAAAAAAAACTTTGAGGGACAGATCACATGGAAAAGAATCTCTTAAAAGTTAACAAACGGCTCTCTACATGCTTCTCTAGTGTGATGAATGTAAACAAAGTGCCCTCTACATGCTCCTCTGGTATAATGAATACAAACAAAGTGCCCTCTATATGCTTTGTCATGAAAAAAAGAAATTTCATCCATTTACCACGATTGCCGACTGGCGATCCTCAAGGGAACAAGATAGAGATCTGGGACCAAGACCAAACCACCCTATTTAATTTACTCCAAGCTCAGTGGTACCATTGGACTTAATAAGAAATTTGTCCTCTGGCTGCATTTCGGGAAGTTAAACTAGTGCCCTCTCATTTTGCTCTTAGAGTGAATCAAATGTTAACTAAGTTCCCTCGGGATGACCTCCCAGAGGGCTAGACCTGAACCTCTCCCTCATTTTTACAGAATACCGAGGAGCTTCAGGAAACTGAAGAGGGTAGAGGCAGCAGGTCTTTATAGATCACATCTCTGGAGCATTAGTACCTCACAGCAAATAGGGGGCACTCTTTCAGATGATCATTTCAACCCTCAAACATTCTGAGCACACCACTGACATGACTTCAGACACATCAGGGGTTCGTGTCATCATACCTTTCTTTGTTTCTTTGGCTTCTTGCTCTTCTTCGATGACTTGGGCAGCTCTGAAAAAAACACCACAGTATTCATGATGATAATTGATTGATTTTATTTTATCTTTTATCAAAGAACTGGTTCAATGCAGCTTTTTGACTTTTAAAGGACGTAAACACTCATTAAATCTGCTCTGTCCATTTATATCAGGATTCAACAGTTTTACTAACATAGAGTGTCAGCACACCAGAGTGAAGGCTCAGACTGTCTTTGCTGATACACCGCTAAGGTTTAAAACTAAAAACTTACCTACAATGAGAACAGGAGGCGACGGCGCCTCGATGCTCTGAGACAGAGCATTGGACACCACCACTCTGTTGCTGGAGAGTCTTTCCTCTGGGATCATGTGGGCTGAGCCAAAAAGGTACTCTGACACCGTCAGGATGAAGCAGCCAAGGAACAGGAGGGCATGCATTTTTCTCTGAAACAGAAACAAGTGAATCATTTAGGGGAAAAAGACAGAATCTCAAATCTGCTCTGGTTCAAAACAAATGAAATTAAGGTTGTAAATGTGAGTGCTATTAAAGCACAAACAGCTGCTTTAAAAAATATATACAAATACTGGGGAAGCAAATAAAGAAACACAAAAAAGCAGAAGAGAACTGCAAAGATCTAAGATCAACTACAAATCAAAACATTTTAACCAGATTATACAAAAATCAGGAATCTCTATTTCTTTTTGACCTATTAAAAAAATTATTTCCCCGACAGTGTGCACATAGAGAAATAATCTCCCCGGACCAAAACTGTCCTTGAAGGATGCTGTAAGTTTCTTTGTGCTCCTTTTCAAAATGGGTGTGTATGTGGGTTTGGTACTTTTAGGGCCAGCCTCTAGTGGACTCCTGAGGAACTGCTGTTTCTAGCTCCTGGGCTTCATTTCTCAGTTGCTGAGGGTGCTGCTAAACATTAAGTTCTTTGTCTGTTGTTACCATTAGCGCCCCACTCAAGCTTTCATTCGCAGGTTTAATCTTTTGATGTCGTTTTGTGTGTTTTTTGATGTTGTAGAAACGATAAATATGATTACTTCCTCAGTCATCATTGACCAAAATGCTGAATTTAAAGCTTTGAAATGTTGGTGTCTAACCTGAAAGCTGATGTCAAGGTGGTCCAGCACAGGGAATAGACCAAATGTTGGACACTTAATAATCCAAAAACACCTGTGAATTGGAGTTTTTTAAATAAATGATGATTTTTAGAAAATGCGTCCTTGAATTTGCACCAAAAATCAGTTAATTTTTCCACTCATAATAAATCAGAAATAAGCTGTGACTAACATAAATCCAATCAGATACACTAACTGGACCCTAAGGGGGAGTAAAACTCCCATAACACTGAAGAAATACCATGAAAAGAAAAAAAATAATAAAAAATAAACCTGGAACCACGTCCACACAGCTTTCCTTTAACGGTGTTAGCAGAGCTTCGGGGGCCTTTTTCCCCCAACCCCACCTCAGCTCAGGCCCTTTCTCAATAGAGAGGTCATCTAGTGTGCAGAGATCATGATTGAGCTCGTGTGTACAAGCCAATGCAGTGGTGCATTTTAACCAGACGGGCTGGGATCACAAGATATCTGGTTACTGGAGAAGTGCCCCAGTTTCACTTCTAGCTTTGCTGTCATGATGGGTGAGCCTGGTATAGGAAGACCTCAACAGCATCAAGTTGCAGAAATTGATCAAAGCACCGACATGAAGGGGTTGATAAAGACCATAAGACATCACACTGCAGTCGGTGCATTGAAAGAGAAACGTGGACATCTGTTTTCAAATGTTTTTGCAGCATCGGTTTTCAGTTATTAGTCCGTGTGCAAGACAAAAGAGTAAAGTGTGGTTTCTGACTGTTCACAGCATTTGTTGGATTCAGCTGACTAGGAGATGGTCAGAGTTTGACTCCAACTGAAGGTCAAAGTTTGCAGGTTTTAAAAGGACATGACCCTGTCCAAAAGCCACATTAAGTGTTAGTATATTTCACATCATTTTTAAATTGACAGAGTTTAAAGGGACACTTCAGTGTACCCATTAGAATCACAGTAACCTGGCAGCCACTTAAAACCAGCCCAGCTGTGTCTGGAGGGCGCTGTCTTTATCAGATTAGGTGCTTCTTTGTTTGATTACAGCGAAGGAAGGAGTCTGACAGCTGAAGAGACAAACACATGGCATCACTTTCGACTACTGTCTCTGATTAATTAGCTCTTTAGCTGTTTAAATAGCTTCACCCAGTCTGACACTATCATGGATTTTAATCGAAGTTCACACCAGATAAAACAGGAATCATCAGAGAAATAAACCAGTTAGCTACTCTAAGTCCATCCAACACATTTAACATGAGTCACAAAACAATCAGAGAAAGTCCAGGTCCAGGTCTCATATTGAAGCTGGTCTGACCACACTGTGACAAAAACCTCTGACTCACCAGAGAACGGTCTGCTCAAATAAACAGACTCAGACATCAGGAACCCTGAAAGCTTTAGGAGATCTGAGAAGGAAAAAGGTCAGAGGGACACGAGTACCTGAAATAAGTCTGCATTAAAATTCATCCTGGTGGAAGTTGGAAACCAAGATCACATCAGCAGCAGGTATGCTGAATTAATCATTAAACGGACCAGCCAATGCAAGAATAATAAGACAGGAGAGGAGAGGAGGGAGAGCATCAGCAAAGAGGTTTACAGAGGAAACAGGAAGAGTAGGCAGGTTGGAGAACAATCATTTAGATATCAGATTTCTGCCTGTTGATGCTTAGAAGGTGATCAGCTGAGCCGTCAGCTGATGTATTTCGGGTCAATCTCATATTGTTCCCTGATTGAACTAGCTCTATGTTTGATTTAGTCATGGCTCAAGACTGTAAAAATGGGCACTGAGTGTGTTTACTGAATTTAACGATGAGAGATTCAGAGCTTCCTCTGCTGGCTGGTTGGAGTATAAGTCATAAAGCCTGCCTCTCTTGTTAACAGATGAAACACTTGAAAGAAAAAATGTTGAATTAATGTTTTTGCTATAATAGTTGGTTCTTATTATTTTAGTTTATGTCCAAGTGTTAATTTTTCTAACAAGTTTGCTTTTTCAATCAGTAACATGAAGTTGAATAAATGACTAACTGACAAATGATGATCTCGTTCCACAGAGGAGAAGAGGGAAAAGTGAAGAAAAGCACAAAAACCTGCAAGATTCATCTCCAAATTCATATTGAATTTCCCTTTGGGAATAAATAAAGTAATTGTTATTCCTATTCCAACAGAAGGGCGCCAAGCTACATGTTATTCTGAATCCCCATCAGCCATTTAAATCTGCCAATTCTGGTACACTTGTAGATGTCCAGTAGATGGCAGTGTATTAGGTAAATGTGAAACCACCCCAAAACAGCTGTTGCATTTGAAAAGCTGACCACAATAAGTGAAAAAGGTTAAAGGCTTTCAAATTCAATCTGTCAGTGTTTGAACATTTCAATAAGTCAGTCTGTCAGAGCAGCTTCATGAAAAACATCACTGAGTTTTCTATCCAGGTCATCCTTCACATTAAAGCGTAATCCAGGTATATTATATTTCATCATGTCAGGATTTCAGACCAGTGCTGAGAGGGAGCTGGACACAGTTCAGAAACCAAAAAACATCAACAGCAAGGACTTTCATTAAAAGTCATTTGGTAAAGTCCACCATGTCCCTGGCTTTAAGGCTCAAACCCTGGCTCTGCAGGACACACATGTCTGCAGGTAACTACAGGGAGCTGCTGCAGATGGAGAGTTCAGTTCTGATTCAGGACCAGCGTATTTGGATCACCCCGAGGTGAGAAGTATGTTAGGAGTGATTTTATTTCCCTGACCCAGTCTGGAGAAAGTCCTGGCTGCACCGGTTCACAGTGGTAAATGTGTTAATTATTCATAACCAGAAATCCTGGTGTGTGGGGGAAACTATGAGGTCAGCCGGAGCCGCTCAATGTGGAAACAACAGCCAGAGCTGAGCTGACTAGATGGAAACAGAATAAACAAGGTTGCCACAGAGACCAGGATAAACTTAAAGCTAAAAGAAGGATGATGGATGTCAGAGATGGAGGACCAACAGGCTAGACAGAAACCGCTACCACAACATATTCAGACGCTTAATGACCCAGAATTCACTGCTGCTGCTACATGCTTGAGAGTAGGCAAACAAGGTGTATCTTTTTTTTATCAGTTTAAAAAAAGATATTAAAAATGTCTCTGCAAACTATGAGGGCCTCTTCTTCTAAGACTAGACCCTGACAGGTGGATTAACACCACATCACATACCAGCCTGTGTTATACCTCAACCTAATACACATTCCTTTGAAACAAGTCCTGCTTAAGTCTGATAAGAAAAGGCTTAAGTGTGACCACTGACATGGTCCATCAGTTCACTGACCTTTGCATTATTAAGTGGTCCCACCTGTGATCCATCAGCCGTCTGGTCAGAGGACAAAGCTCTCAGTAAAATGCCGTTTTAGATCATTTCGGTTATGACTCTTTGCTTCCTGGTTAATTATGAGAGCTCTTTTCAAACTGACCACTTGGCCAACATGATGAGATATTTCATGTGTGAAGTGGTTTATTTAGACAATTGTGAGAAAAAGGAAAGCCTGCACATCAAAAGCAGCTCTGGCTGTGAATGAGCTGCATATGTATGTATGTGTCGGGGAAGTGTCTTTATGAGTAAAATTGTCACGTGTGTCTTTAAATGTTGTAATTTAGCCTTTTTGTGCTGGAAAGGACATGATGTCTTCTTCACCATCGTATTTATCATACTTGCTATCTGCGGTCGTTACTAAAGTTGGTATAACTAGAGAAACAAGTGGTTGGCAACATTCATCTCTCGACAGGGTGTCTAACCCTGTGTTACGGTGTGTTTGACACTAACTTAATTTTAAGACGGAATATCCCTTTAACTCTTTCATGGCCCCTGCGTGTGTCCGACCAAAACAGCCTTTATACGCATGCTCTGTACTCTTCTTCTGCCTTTTTTGCATTTCCTCTGCAGTGTTACAGAGCCACTTACTGGCTTGGCACATGCACTAGAAAAATCAAGAAAAAAAAATGGATTTTATTTTTGGCCCAAACTGTGCAGCCCTAGGTTGGTTCTGATCAATAAAGGGTAGAGATGGTCAGGACTGCTGCTGAATATTGAAGTGAATGTAGGAAGTAAAATGCGTCTCATCTGGACATTTTCAGGGTTTGCTGTCGTCAGTGTGGGGTTCAAGGAGGAGGGGCAAAAAACAGATATGGGGGGACTCAAACTAATAACATAGAGTTTGCACAGGAGTATGAATCAGGCAGAAGCTCAGCTGCATGATGCATGTAGGAAAGCATTTCACAGACTCCTCAGGATCAGTGAATCCCTCTGTGATGTGTAAGAAACTCTGCAGGACGAAGTTTTTTATCATCTCTGTTTTTAACAGTCTGGCGCTTTTCTTTGCTTCTTTTTACCGCTGCCTGAGGCGATGCCCTCAATCACACACTTGTTGACAATGAGGTGCTGTCCTGCAGGCTTAGGGCTGTCCAGTTGTCAAATCATCAAGTGCATGAGTGGTCTCTAGCAGGCTAATAGTAGACTGCTTTAGTATAGTAGATAGCAAATAGTATGAACACTTTTTTCAGTCCTCCCTTTTGGGAAAAAAAAGAAGAGATGATGCAACAGACAGGAAAATCAAGATTTTCCGCTGAAAATACCACTAGAGTATTGGTGCATTTATCACACAGATAAGAGGACAATGTATTGTCATATAGATATTGTATAATCCTCCAGTACATTAGTGATGGACAGCTGGTTTTGATGAATGGATTAATAAGTAGGGTCACATATCTAGCAGGGTCACGAAAATGTTGACCAAAAAAAAATCTGTTTTCCTTAAGAAAAGAAAAAAAAAAATAGATATCCACATGAAACAGAGGATTCACTCTTTATTGTATGACTGACAAGAAGACTGCATAGTCTGACTCTTTTATTATTATTTTATTAGAAATACTACATATGGTTTTTATTAGTCGGTCAAAACGTATGGATGTCACTGTCTCTGGGAACAGTGGGTACAAAATGTCCACATGGATGCAAACAACACAGCAGGGCAGTTTATCCAGAACTTTATAATATTTATAATAAATGTATTTTAAATGTATTAAATAAGAACACAGAAAATCTGAACAAACACGAAGATATCGACAACATAAGGACACATACAAAAGGTCAAACACCGAAATACACGAGCCCAGCATCACTAAAAACCCCAACAGGATCCAAATAGCATGACCAAAAACCAAGAGGACAGGAAAACCATTCAAAGCTGTAAAATAAAAACGATAAATTCAGATTTCAAATAAAAAAGAAGTTCAAATTAAAAGAGTTCAAACATTTTTTAAAAATGTTAAAAGGTGACAGACATAAAAAAGGATTTAAAGAAATGAAATATCAATAAGGACATGAAAACAGTCAGAGGTGATTTGCAGATGGACAAAAGCTTTAAAATGTTAAGAAATAATAGAGACAGCGAAGATACTAGAGAATAAAACCCAAAGAAACACCCTGAGAAACATGACAGGTTTGTACAAAGGTCTGTAAATGTGTAAAGTTTTCAAAGATGTCCCTGATTCTGCTGATTCCAGGTGCTCTGAGGGAAAACAACTGCTCACCTCTAGTCCTGAGCTCTTTAGACTCCCCTCCCAGGACTGAAGGTTGGGGGGCTAGCTCATACAGAGTCAACGTTTAACGTGTGTTTTGTATACCAGTTGGTGACGCAGGTTTCACCCACAGGCTCAGAAGCGCTTAGTCCTTTGGTGAATCTGAAACTCTGCCAACGGTCGCTTGGAGAAAACACAAAGCGAACGAGCAAGGAGCTTTTCAAATACACACTTAAGAGTAATTTAAACGTTCTACAGAAGCCAAACAGACAGCAGATATGGGGATACTTAAGAAACACCAGAAATTTAATTGAAATATTTGTGAAATACAGCCTGGACTGACTCTGTAAAAATCACAGATGAAGTTCTAGATCCAAGATTACATCTCAAACTCTCTCTATCTGCTCTCCTCTTTATCAGCAGAAACCAAAATTGTCTCTTTAATGTGTTAACTCTAGGTCCCTGATCATTTCTGAGGTTTCTGATAAGTATTTAAAAATTTAAACTGAAACTAAAGCCAGCATCAAATGCCCTGAAATAGAGAATTAACACAGGATACCGTAGATGTTCTGACTGTCCCTGGGCAGTTTCACCAAGACTTCTTGCAGATCAAAGTCGGTCCATCACTGTCCCCGCTGGCACTGACAGCTGTTTTCATTAGGAACCAGGTTTTCCAAGTTCAGTGCTTGGTGACTGTTTCTGATTGATAAATTCAGATGGGGATGATCTCTAAAAACAGACATCTGAGCAAACTGAGGATGTTTCTGATTGTAATAAAATAATCCAGATGTTTTTATAATTAAAATATAATTCATCATAAGAGCAGATGATGAACATTTGTTTTCCTCTAAAGGGTTAATTTTATCCCACATTAGTCCATGTTTGGACTCTTTTAGGACCAAAATACCAGAAATAAATTTAAAATGACCACATTATTATTATTATTATTATTATTATTATTATTATACAAAACTGATATAATTATAGAGATTTAAATTTCTAAAATATGCTCTTGGTAAAGTGTTAGGGAGACCACATATCCTGGTTTTTGGAGGGTCCATGTTGGTCCAGAGTAACCCTGTTCACACTGTTGCTGTTTTTCCTCCTTTCATTGCTGAACAGATTTGAACAACCCCATCCAGTCTGTCAAACCTCAAACTCGTTGGTTCAGATTAAAAACTTTGTTCAGCTGAAATGGCTCATGAAGCGTTAATCCGATTTTAAAAGGCGTCTGTCATTTCTCAGAGTACAAGTGCAGAAATCTCAGAGTATTTCCTCAGCAGCACCAAGACTGAAACATATTCCTGCTCAGTGGACCCAAATTTTCTGCCCTCGGGTCAGTGCGTGTGTGTGTGTGTGTGTGTGTGTGTGTGTGTGTGTGTGTGTGTGTGTGTGTGTGTGTGTGTGTGTGTGTGTGTGTGTGTGTGTGTTATTGTCTTACATGTAACATTGTGGCTCAGTGGTGTGTTATTAAAGGTTTTTGGACAACATTAGACTCTTTAGGACCAAAACTGGAACATGATTAAGAAGCCCGAAAAAAAAAAAGTGTGTTTTTGTCTCGTCTGTGTAGGCGATGACACGAAGACTGAAAACCACCAGGCTTTGGAGGAGAACAACGGTTATAGACATGGGTAGGAGGGATTTTATATGAACAATTTCAATAGCCACGATTACAGCCGGACTAAAAAGGTTGGTCTTGAGTTTGCCTGTAGAAATGTGAACAGTAGGGGGTGCGTAGCTGACCGAGCAGGTTAGCGCACCCACAGCAGTTGCAGGTTTTAGTCCGCCCCCAACCATGTGCTGCATGCTCTCCCCTCTCTCTCTCTATCTCCCCACATTTCACCCTATCCTATCAATAAAATGCAAAAATGGCCCAAATAATACTTATATATATATATATGAACAGAATATGTCACTCTCAGGTCTGCAGGTGGAGGCTGTTATATTGAAACAATGATTCACTGTATGTTTTTATTTTTACTTCAGGAACAATCAAAAGGGCTCTACTGGGCTCACACATTAACATCAAATCAGGTATACCAAGACAATTAAAGGATTTAAAAACTAGAAAAGAACCTTAGAACCTACTCTAAAAGACACAAACAGCCAATGCAGAGACTTTAAAATTGGTGTGAGGTGGCTCTCTTCCTGGTCTTCGTCAAAATGCATGCAGCTGAATTTTGTAGGAGCGGAACCTGTGAAATGTTCTTTTAAAGGAGACCAGAAAGTCGGGGAACTACAGGAATCAAGTCTGCAGGTGATAAAAGCATGAATAAGAGTGTCTGCACTAGTTTAAGAGAGAAACCAGTGCACTCTGAAGATGTTCTTTAAATGATGAAATGCCTTTTTGGTACATCTCACACACTTGTATAATTATTTAAAAGACAGAGCTTGTACTTTTTTCCCCTCCAGTTTCTAAGTCTGTGGATCAGTACCAATAACTAAAACTTGAGTTTTGTCCTGATTAAACTCAAAAAGTTGTCTGACAAAAGTCTTAAAATCATTTAGCTGATTAAAAGTCATCTTTTGTCAGGTTGGATACAGGTCTGTAATTATCTGGTACTGCTGCATCCAACGCGCGCACACACACACACACACACACACACACACACACACACACACACACACACACACACACACACACACACACACACAGTACGTTTGGTATAAAAATCACTTCAACATTAGCTCTAGAGCTTTTAAACACTGCATTAATTTTCTTACGTCTAAAATGAAAACAGTTTAATGTTGGTAAACCTTAAGTTTAATGTTAATTTACATATCAAACAGTCGATTTTAACCATTTACATTTGCAGAGTATTTAAAGTTTTAACATCAAACTTTAGACTTTCATTTGCATATTTAATTTACACTAATGTTCATAATGTAAATAAAATATAATAAAATATATAAAATATTTTTATAGTCTCATATATTCACAACATTCATGTTCATTTGATATTTTAACATTTTAAATGAGGATTTATCAGATTTAACATTTCAGAGGTCATGATAGCTAAAACATTTTTATTTAGATTTCCTCTAACATTTTTTTTTTTTAACAATTGACACGTAGATTAAATATTTCAGATTAAGGTTGAACATTTCAATTTTATTGAATATCACACTTTTATTGAATATCACACTGTGAATTTAGACAAAGGTTAAACATTTGGTTTGGTTTGGTCAATATTTTTATGAAGATTTAACATAAAACAGATTTAATAACATTACTATTAGTGACATTATCTTATATTTTCCATGGTAAAAGCTGGACAAAACTCCCAAATATAATTTTAAAAATGACTTGGAGAAAAATGAGAAAAAATGTTGCTGATACCATTGGTGAAAAATAAATAAAACAGCACCAGTGAAAATTGCTCTGAGCTGAAACTTAAGTCCAAAAGCATCAATCGTCCCTCGTCAAACACACACTCTGGTTTCAAAGGGGGAAACACCGAGTATGGACTGCACATACATTTATGTATATGCGCGCACATACACACACACGCGCGCACGCACGCGCGCGCACACACACACACGCACACACACACACACACACACACACACACACACACACACACACACACACACACACACACACCCAACAACAACAACAACAACAACAACACATGACCAATTGAGACAATGCATCTCCATTTAGATGTTAGAGTGACCACATTTTCTCAGTAACATAAATGTTAACGGGACAAGGAAAGGTGTAATGACTGTGTATGAAAACACTTCATAGTAAAATCTGTAAAAAACCTCATTATCTGTGTAAATGCTGTTTAACAAACCAACAGTAAAACCAGCTCCTCTGTCAGAGGATTAACATCCTTTCACACTTTTTGCATGTTTTTTTAAACTCTTGTTACCCTGAACAACAAATAAAAAACTGTTTAACTGTAAAAGACTTCAATTTTTTTTTTCACATTTTGAACCGAACACATTTGTTGCTTTGGAAATTTAAAACAACTTCCTGATAAGCAATGAAGCCATGTTAGAGTCTGATATGTAACAATGACCCGAAATGCAATAAAAAATAAAAAAGTAAAAAACTCGAAATGCAATGACTTTTCAACAGTGTAACAAGACGCTCAAGATGCTGAATCCAAAATGTAGGAACTTGTTACATTTTGGGTTTTATTACATTTCAGGCTCAACACTTAGTAACATTATTGACCAATTACTACAATTTGCGTTTTATAAATTTTTTTAGACTACATTTCAGGTGATTGTGACGTAATAAGCCAATTGCCACTTTTTGCATGTTTTAATGGTAAAACCAGCTCCAACACTGTTCGCTATCTCTAACGTTTTCACTTTGAATATGTTTGCAGTCCAAGCCTTACTCCGGAGCAGGTTAGGACTATGACACAGTAAAGGAGCTCAAACCTCTGGCTTTTCGGCTTACAGGACGCTCAGTCCCCGGACCAGAGCCCAGGATTCACACACCGACTTTTCTCTCTTTCTGAAGCAAATATGGGTCAAATAAACATAAAGAGTGTGTCACATCTGGGTTTGATTTTCAAACCATAAAATGATCTTATCTGGTGTCCTGGAAATCAAGGCTTTTGTTCACAGTGTCGGAAAAGTTCAGACGTGTGTGTAAATAAGATCCTGTCTGTGTTTCAGATATTGAAGAGACAAACCAACCATCAAGTAGCTGAATGAGATAATGCTCTTTAACTGCACATCTCTAATGGTCGCTTTGACACGGTGAGGGAACTCCCCATGTGATCGCTGGATTTACGGTTGAGCCCCTGACCTTACTAAACACAGCACCACTTTGTATTTTAAATCTGCAGCTTTTCCCTGAGTTTACTGTTTACACACACACGCGCGCGCGCGCGCGCACACACACACACACACACACACACACACACCTTTCATGTCGTCTACTTTCCTGCTCCTCTGTTCTGCAGCCTTAAAAAGAAAATCAGGAATACATTATTTTCCATCGAAATTGTTGTTAGTGTTGCAGATATTACTTAAAACTTAGAATCCTTAAAAGCAGACCATCCGCTTTATGTCCTGATTTTATGTTGCACGAAAACACCAAGAAGAAACCCTCAGATGTTGAAACTGACTGTGCAATGACGATGGGAGGATATTTTCCGTTGTTACTGAAGTATAATAATAGTCTTTGGACATTATCATAGCATCTATAAAAATAGAAAATAAATGAGGGGATATAAAACCATGAACTGTTGTTTTCTCACTCGAGAGGCAGATGTGTGTGCAGCTGTCTGCATGCATACATGCATGGTGAGTTTTAATATCCTGCAACAGTGTTTTCTCTGGAAATAAAACTCTGATATAACTGCGGGACAAATGTGGGAAACATAAAAACAGAAAATAATAAAAGTCAATGAGCCTAAACAAACCAGCCCTACTTTTGATTTTGTAACACTTATTTGTTTAATAAGCAGGAGGGCAGATCATCTAAAACTGTGGAGCTCTTTTTATCTTTTCCAAAAAATGCTTCAAATTAAAAATGTGTTTTCTAAAGTAAACTACATGAATAAAACTTATACAGGACCTTGAACCTGCTCATTGAAGTTCTGTCTGTACTCTCTTTGAAAACTAAAAAGTTCAAACTTTTTTCATGTAATTGTGAAATTAAGAGATGAAAATAATTGATCAGGTATTGTTTGTGATTGTGAAAGAGCATCTTCTAGGAAGACTTCAGAAATCTAAACCAGTCAAAAATCAAATTTTTTCAGACCAAGAGTTTTTACGACAGCGGACGGATCCCCAACTGCGCCAATGTTATCCAGGAGGGAAAGTCTCCTCTAGTCTTTATTTTTATTAATGAAAGTGTTATATTCATGTTCATGTCTATAGATGTTGAAAGTCTTTGAAGGAATGCTTACGCTAATGCGCACTTACGGTGCTCTATCTGGTTTATGAGGCTGTCAGTCTCATTCAGCGAAGACTCATAAACACGTCAAGAGAGAGCACGTCTCAAAACCTGCAAAAGTTTGGACATCACTCAGACTGTAATCATCAGATCCAGACTATGAGCTTCAATATTCAGTGAGCCTCAGATCTCCTCTGTACAGGCCACAGCTGGGGGAGCCTCTGAAAAACAACAACAGCTGGCACACAGGACAACCCAGAGGACGACTTTCACACATAAGTTCCCAGGCCCATCATTTATGTGTTTTTATTACATATGAAATCTATATTTTAACTCCAGAAATCTGTGTTACTGAGCCTGGGATGTCTCGATGTGTCCTCCTTTTGCTCGCCCATCAGTCACAGTGATTTCCTGAACCGCTCCAACGCCACATGATAAGGATCGAAATATCCATTCGGCTTACCTGTGGTTCAGGACCAGCTGTTCGTCAGTCTGCCACACTCTGGTTTTCGCCTTCTCTCTTCTCTGTTGTCCTTTTCTGCCTGGCTTCAGGTTCTTTTTGGTCCACGAGTCCCTTGTCGTCTTCTGTCCTCTCCTCCCTCCTCAATCCCCACTTCACCCCTGGTTTTGTCACCTTTTCCTCCCTAACTATCCTTTTCTTGCACCTCCTCGTCAGCTACCCGTACCCCTTCTCTCTTCTAACCTCCTCTGTCCCACTCTGCTCCTCTTTTATCCCTGCTTTAGTGGGACTGCTATGTCCTGGTGCTGATAATGAAGACATGCTGGGAGGTTTGTTCAGAGGCGGGACCAGGGCTTCAGTAGGTTGGGGAGAGGGAAAGGTCAGTGTGTTCAGAGGGAAGAAAGAGAACTACACCCTGAAGTGAGACTGACAGAGGAATTGTCTAAACCTGTACTGCTCATCCTCTGGTTAACGTGCACTAGCTTTGTCGCTAAAATCCTCAGTAATGTTTCCTACATTTCCCAGAATGCATCCCAACATTTCACACAAGCTCCCAATGATTTTAACTCGTCACAGGTGTTAAGCCTTTTGTGTTCCCTCTAGAAATATGACAGAAATGGCTACACTGGAACAAGATCCAGAGACGCTGTATGAAGGTTTATGTACACAGAGGGGCGCTGTAAGCAAAATCTAATAAGCAGAGCAGGGCAGGGGACCAGCAGCTCCTTCCTGACTGTGACAAAGCTAACAAAAATAATACTTATTGAACTTGTCGCCTCTCCGCCAGATTATTCATGTTGTTTTTAAATCTCAGACATCTTAAACATATGTCAAATCTGGCATCCAGGGCGCAGCGCCAAATGGCCTGAAGATGTTCCCCATTACAGCATAACTCTCCCAAAAACTCACATGAAGTGTCTGAAAGCCTCTCAAACCCTAACTAACTGGTTTGAAAACACTGGTTTGAAACACCGGACGACTAAAATTTCAAATAAAAACTCAGGTCTGACATTAAAGGTTCAAACGAACCCAAAAAACAGCTCCTGCCTCACCGTAGGGATCCTGAGTCTAAGTAAGGAGTCCTTGTCAAGTCCTGATATCCATAGAATCTGCAGTCATGTTCAGAAACAGTCAAACTTTACTCAGATGAGGAAGCTGAACCTAAACCCGCAGAAACTGCTCCATCCTCCGTCCTGAAGATTCAAACCCTTTGTTCAGCTAAAGACGCACAGTTTCTTGTTTTGGTGTGTCCTGATCCTAACCCTAAAAAACAATTTAACAAGAATTATGAGAATCAGCAAAAAGGAGCACTACAGCAACTTACTAGAGGACAACAAAAACAACACAAAAAAAAAATATGGGAGGTATTGAATGACATTATCAAAAAAACAAAAAATAAAAATGAATACCCAAATTACTTCATAACCAAAAACAACTTAACCAGTAATGACACAACTGAAATTGTTAATGAGTTTAATGAGTTCTTTGTTGGTGTCAATCCTGGCCTAGCGGGAGAGATTGCAAACAAATGAAGTGGAAACTAAAACTTTGAATGTAATTGAACCTATTTTTCTAAAGGGAATCAATGAAAAAAAATTTATCAGCATTGTAAACAAGCTCAAGAGAAAGAGGTCAACAGACTGGAATGATTTTGATATGTCATTGGTTAAAGATATGTGTGATGAAACCTCTTACATATATTTGTAATCAGTCACTAAAAACTGGTGTTTTTCCAACAAAAATGAAAAATGCTAAAGGCATACCCATATTCAAATCTGGAAATAGACACATACTCTCAAACTTAAGTGTGCGGTACCTCAGGGCTCAGTGCTGGGACCATTGTTGTTCGTTCTCTACATTAACAATAATGTATTGTGTGAACAACAATATGGTTAAGAAAACATTCTTATTTTATTTGCAGACGACACTAACTTGCTTTGCTGTGGAGATAATTTGAAAGAACTTTTGAACACAGTGGCAGACAAATTAACAGAAACTACAGAAATATGGAATCAGAAGTCTAGCACTTTCCTGGATATCCAGCTACTTAAGCAATAGAAATCAATATGTGCAAATCAATAACAGTAAATCACAACTAAAGGAAGTTAAGTGTGGGGTACCTCAGGGCTCGGTGCTGGGACCATTGTTGTTCATTCTCTACATGAACAATATATGTGAGGTTTCAAACATACTTCAAGTCATTTTATTTGCAGACAACACTAACTTGCTTTGCTGTGGAGATAATTTGGAACAACTTTTGGACACAGTGGCAGATAAATTAAAGAAACTGAAGAGTTGGTTTGACTCAAATAAACTCACACTAAATCTAAACAAAACTAAATTCACAATATTTGGAAATAGGGCAAATAACTCACAAAAGAAACTCATGATTAATAACATAGAAATAGAGAGAGTGAATGAAATAAAATTTCTTGGAGTCATAATTGACAGCAAATTATCCTGGAAGCCACATATACAGTACATTACAGCAAAAATAGCTAAGTCAATTTCAATACTTCATCAAGTCAAATATCTTCTAAACCAGTCATCACTATACACCTTGTACCATTCATTTATTCTCCCATACATCACCTTCTGTGTAGAAGTGTGGGGGAACACATACAAAACAAACACGGGAACAATATACAAACTCCAAAAAAGAGCAATAAAAATAGTAAATAAAAGTACCTACAGAGAACCATCAAACCCACTCCTCATCAAACTGAAGGCACTAAAGTTAAAGGATTTGGTCGACCTCAAAACAATACAGATCATGTTCAAAGCAAATCGGAATAAGTTACCACAAGGCGTCCAAAAGTTGTTTCAAATAAGAGAAAACAAACATAATCTCTGGGGAACATGCATTTTGAAAAAAAAAAACCTGTATGTACAAACACAAACATGCACTGTAGATTAGTTAATCTGTTAATCTGTGGAACAGCTGCAGCACAGAAATGAAAACCTGCAGATCGCTAAGCAAATTCAAACTTATTTTTATAAACAACAGTCTGAGTGGATATAGGAGTGAAACGGAAACATGAATTTATAACAATAGGCAAAGTGCCTTTTTTCCTGATATTTCTGCTGTCTTCTGTATAATTTGTACTTTGCTATTAACAGGAAATTCAGGAACCCAGCAGAGGTTAGCATCCTCTGCCAGAGTCTGTCCCCTCACATTCTTGGTTTGCACTGCACCATCAATCTTCTCAGCATATATCACTACAGGTTTCTCACATCAGCTAAAAAGATGTTGCAGGAATGCTGCGAATATGTCACCCCAAATCCCTGACCAATTATCTCTGTGTCTCCCTGGTTTTACAGCACAACCAGACGCCCAGGTATTCTCAGACTAATATACAACTCAGCACAAAGGCCTGTGTGAGACAGTCTCCAGATTTCCAAATGACATGTTAAGAGGCCAGTTTCAGCCCGACTTCAGAGATTGGAAGCAGTCTCTGTCGAAGAGTCTGCTTCCTCTGGGAACACTAAATTATTTGGAGGATGAGCTCACTCAATCGTCTTGGCCCAGCTCTGAAAAACAAAGGTCTTGAAGGTCTTATAATAATAAAGAAGAGTTCAATTATCCAAGCTGAGTTTGTTTTATGTTTTTTACACGTTTTACTTTGTAGTGACCCTGGGAAAAAAATTCTTCTGTTCAAGTCACTTTCTGAGGAGGTTTCCAAAATTTCCATCTTTATTGGTTCTCAGGCAGAAAAAGGTAGAGTGCCCCCTCTCTGAAGGAGTTCAAGTATCTTGAGGTCTTGTTCAGGAGTGAGGGAAGAATGGAGCAGGAGGCTGACAGGTGGATCAGTGAGGCGCCAGCAGTGATGTGGTGAAGAGGGAGCTGAGGCAAAGGCAAAGCTCTCTAAATACTGGTCAATCTACGTTCCTACCCTCACCTATGGTCATGAGCTGTGGGTAGTGACTGAAAGAACAAGATCGCAAGTACAAGCAGATGAAATAAGTTTCCTCTACAGGGTGTGTGGACTCTCCCTTAGAGAGGGTGAGAAGTTCAGTCATCCAGAGGGACTTAAAGTAGAGCTGCTGCTCCTCCTCTTTGAGAGGAGTCAGATGAGGTGGCTTAGAGATCTAACCTCACTGGTTAGGAGTTAAGGGCACGTCCCACCAGTAGAAGACCACAGAGCGACCCAGAGCAAGCTGGAGAGACTCAGTCTCTCAGGAAGAGCTGGACAAAGTGACTGAGAGAAAGAAGTCCGGACTTCCTTGTTTAGGCTGCTGCCCCCACAACCCTGCAACTCTGGATAAACGATAGAAGATAAATAGATGGAGGTTTGAATGTTTAGAGGCCGAGCCAAACAGCAGCAGTATTCCTGCATGACCTTGGACCTCTTCCGCAGAGATTTTGCGGGTCATAAGCTGACGATTCGGGAGGTGACCTTTGCTTAGCAGGTGGGTGGATCACTGAACATGAGGGCAGGGTTTATGTAGCTGAACCCTGACCTTCAACAAGGAGAGCAGAGAAAGATCCTCCCAGACTGCTTTTACTCCAGAGTTTTATCCTGTAACTTTATTAGTGGAAACAAACCTGGTTCACAGAAACTCATATTGATTTGCACTCTGCAGCTCTGTGAATGTTCAGCTCATGATTTTCATGGACCATCCTCACCCTCATAGACCCCATAAGCAGATCCAGCGTGCAGTCCTGACCTTAACCCTCCTAAGCATCTGTCACTGGATATTAGACCCTCTCCTAACATGGTCAGTGCTCTCCAAAATCTGTCACAATGTTCATGTGGGGTCATCAGGTTCAGGATTACAGTGAGTGACGGATACCTACTATAATGATAATGAATGCAGCCTTTTCCATCCATGTGTAAATGTGTGACTGTGACAGAAGTTTAGACACTGGTTTCTCCTGCAGATTCTGGGTTATTCTGGAGTTTAGGATCAGGTGATTGGTGTCAGGTGGACAGAGGAATAGTTTTCAAACCTTTGGATGCTGACATGGAGCCTGGCTGCCGGAGTTCATTGTCATTGTATTTGAGGGAATAAACTATACATTTTTACAGCTACCTTTCAGCCACTCAGGGCTGAGTGCTTGATACTAAATGTGTGTTTCTTGGTTTTAAGTATCATATAAAGACTGTCGAGTGTGGGACAGACATCTGGGAGATCATAAAGTCATCTCTTGATCCACATCTGTTCCCCACTCTGAGTTCCGCTGTGGCCAGTTTTTCCTTTCAAATACACCTGATGCTATTCTGCTCAGTTTTTTCCTGTTGACATTTGTGAGTTTCTGAGGGTTTTTTTTACATGATTTGCTTTGAATCCGTGTCGTGAGCATATTTTGGACCTTCCGTAAATCCTCTCTGAAATATTGGATCAATAATTCTTCCCTCTGCGTGGGTCGGTTTCTGAAGTACGGGAGCACATGTGGATGATGTGATGAGCCTGTGGGGAGTTTTATCTTCATCTTTTAAGAGCCATGAGAGTCGAGGTTGATGCCTTTAGAGGTGAATGGCATGTAACAAAGACGTTCTCAGAGAGCAAGATGCATGGAAATGTTTCTGATAGCCATGAATATAAGATAGCCTCATTTCTCATAAACTAAACAGAATTTATTTAAGAGCCTCAACTTAAACCTGAAAGTCAGAGTTGACACAGAGCAGAGGGAAGATCCTGGAGCCAAAAACCATCAGAACAAGGAGGTGTTATCATCAGCAGCAGCAAAACTCGCTCCCGGAGCTCTGCAGTCGAGCTGACAGGATAGCTGGTGTTAATGACTTCATCAGGAGGGAGGGAAGTCAGGACAGCTTGGACCCAGTTAGCTGCTCAGTCTCGTATGACGTCCTGGAGATGATTAGCAGGTCACACCTGACTCCCTCAGGCTCTGCCCACCTCCATGCCTCCTGCCAGTCAGCCTCTCTCTCAGTTGTCTCTTTGTTTTCTCAGTACACATCTGGAATTAGAAGTTCCACCTGTGTCCTCCTTCCCCTCCTGTCTCGTCCAGGCCTGTTTTATTCCACCCATCTCCCTCTTATCACCGTTATTAACAGGTCTTCCCTGAGCTCTGGATTTATGCTGCCCAAACTTTCTGCTGTTAGCGCCATCATCAAAAACCTGGACTCTCTCTGACACAGTGTCCAACCTGTTTGAACCATTTCAGTGTGGGTTCAGCCTGAAAACTGCCCTCCTAAGAATCACCAACAACCTCCTCCTGTCCGCAAATCTGGATCTGATTGGCTTTGCACTCCAATAAATTCAGAATCTGTCCTTAAGCCTGGTGATGACAGAACAAACCAAACACAAAGAAAAGGCAGAAATGATGGTTCAGGAGCAGCTGTGGGAATATTAGTCTGTGAGTCAGAAGAAGATCCCTGAGGCTTCCTGTTTTATAAAGCTTTTGCTGTTACACTCGTTCAATAATATTTACCTCATGCGCAGCTCTACTCTGCTTTAAAATCTGTTTACACTCATTAAAAAGTTTTTTTATTTTTTTTAGTACAGTTATTGTGTGGTTGTTGGGGTTGCTCAGCAGCAGACAGTTTCCTGCAAACAGAGTCTCATTCACACCTGTTTGAGGAGAAGCATTAACCAAATCAATCAGTGTGTCAGGGGTGTAACTATTTACACAGCAGATTTCAACCTTTTATTAAAAATGCACCAGGGCCAAGTGTGTCTCTAAATACACAGAAAACACACACAGGTCTCTGTTTAAGTTATATCAACACATGAATTAAGGGAAAACTCTGAACAGCAGACACAAGAGTAACTTTCTAAAAAGACCTGAATATTTGCACACGGGGCGCAGCAGCATTAACCTCAGTAACGATTCTTGTGTACACTGACAACATGAGGGGAGTCCAAGGGGTTAGAGGAACAACCAAACAGGTAAAAAGTTCTTAGAGAGGAACAACCAAACAGGAAAAAAGTTTTAGTTTTTTTTTTTATTATTATTATTATTTTTTTTAACTGAGATAAAAAAAAATATTTGTTGCTTATGCTGAATTTTCAAGGATAATACTACTTCAGATAAGTATAGATAATAAACCGTAGGCCTATATATTCTGGATCTTTATGTCAGGTAACAAAAAGTTGCATTCAGGCAGCAGGAACACTCAGTAGACTGCTAGATTAAGCTGCATCACTGTAGCAAAGCTGAAGTTGTTAAATTCTTGTTCCTTACGTAAGTCTGCAATGTCCAGCCATCAACACATTTGTGAAGGAATTCTTACTCCCCAAAAGAGCGGCCCCCCATGGCAGGAGAAAAAAGTCAATTTTTTCTTGTCCCCTACGGTGAAAATACACATTGTTTAGT
The DNA here is from genome assembly GCA_962446985.1 of Xyrichtys novacula. Classification (NCBI taxonomy): domain Eukaryota; kingdom Metazoa; phylum Chordata; class Actinopteri; order Labriformes; family Labridae; genus Xyrichtys; species Xyrichtys novacula. The sequence continues at coordinate 15,611,758 of OY660865.1, forward strand.
GTCACGCCTGTACGCTTAGGCAAAATGACACAAAAATTGACACACACATGTATCTCAATAAGATCTACGAAAAAGTCAATGCGCGCGTATCTATCAAATGTACGGTTAAAGGGTTATTCCGCATTTTTTGCCGATCCGCACACATTGGAATGTGGCTAACTCCTCCTAAGGCTTTCGCCCCACTGACACCAAATTTGCTCAGGCCAATCTACACCCCATGGCCATTCAAAATTGTAAAAATCATGATGCTGCACCCCACGGTTTACGTTCTAGGGGGCGCCAAAGATGACCCAAATATCCACATTCTTAAAATAATCCACATCCCCCCCCCCCCATCACTCAATGGCTCAATCGCATCGCTCTCCCGGCAACACCGTAACGAGGAGCAACTTGCCGTTTGGATATATCCTAGCTGTGTTTGTGCCCTCACTCATGGTCCAGACTTTTTTCAAATAGGACATGTAGTTTGTCTGCAGCGAGTGTTTTGGTAGAAACTGCGCCTCCCATTCATTATAATGGGAAATGACCACAGACAAGTGCGCACACCATCTTTGGACCTTGAGTGTGACGCGATCGGGAGGGGGAGGCGGTCGCGCTGGGGGCGGCGCAACACGGCTCGGGCCCGACAGTGCCCCACCGGGGCCCTAGTTAAATTCTTGTTCCTTACGTAAGTCTCAGTTTACTCTACAGAGCCCTCTGTCTGAACGGTTTCACTAGCCTGGAAATAATGCAATCAAACAGAAACTCAAACCTGACTTAAATCCTGTAAAATACTGGGGGTAACCTGAAGGACTCTCAGAAGTTCCTCTCATACTACGCTGAGACCAGATGGCCAGCCTGCAGTCTTATATCCATGTCTAATTTTGGTAGTTTTCTTTAAATCCAGTAAAAATATGAACACTAGGGCCCCGTTGGGGCACTGGCGGGCCCGAGCCGTGTCGCGCCGCCCCCAGCGCGACCGCCTACCCCTCCCGATCGCGTCACACTCAAGGTCCAAAGATGGTGTGCGCACTTGTCTGTGGTCATTTACCATTATAATGAATGGGAGGCGCAGTTTCTACCAAAACGCTCGCTGCAGACAAACTCCATGTCCTTTTTGAAAAAAGTCTGGACCATGAGTGAGGGCACAAACACAGCTAGTATATATCCAAATGGCAAGTTGCTCCTCCTTTCGGTTTTGCCGAGAGAGCGATGCGTTTGAGCCATTGAGCGATGGGCAGGAAAAACTTGACTTTTTCTCCTGCCATGGGGGGGCGCTCTTTTGGGGAGAAAAATTCCTTCACAAATGTGTTGATGGCTGGACATTGCATCATCCTAGAAAACTTGGAGGCCAGTGAGGACAAAAATAAAAAGTTATAAGACTTTAAAAATGTGGATATTTGGGTCCTCTTTGGCGCCCCCTAGAACGTAGACCATGGGGTGCAGCGTCATGATTTTTACAACTTTGAATGGCCATGGGGTGTAGATTGGCCTGAGCAAATTTGGTGTCAGTGGGACGAAAGCCTTAGGAGGAGTTAGCCACATTCCAATGTGTGCGGATCGGCAAAAAATGCGAAATAGCCCTTTAACCGTACATTTTACAGATACGCGCGCATTGACTTTTTCGTAGATCTTATTGAGATACACGTGATTGTCAAATTTTGTGTCAATATGACAAAGCGTACAGGCGTGACATTCAACAATGTGTATTTTCACCTTAGGGGACAAGAAAAAATGGACTTTTTTGTCCTGCCATGGGGGGGCGCTCTTTTGGGGAGTAAAAATTCCTTCACAAATGTGTTGATGGCTGGACATTGCATCATCCTAGAAAACTTGGAGGCCAGTGAGGGCAAAAATAAAAAGTTATAAAACTTTTAAGAATGTGGATTTTAGGGTTATTTTTGGCGCCCCCTAGAACCTAAACCATGGGGTGCAGCATCATGATTTGTACAACTTTGAATGGCCATGGAGTGTAGATTGGCCTGAGCAAATGTGGTGCCGGTGGACCGAAAGCCTTCGGAGGAGTTAGCGAAATTCCAATGTGTGCGGATCTGCAAAAAATGCGAAATAACCCTTTAACCGTACATTTGACAGATACGCCCGCACTGACTTTTTTGTAGATCTTATTGAGATACATGTGTGTGTCAATTTTTGTGTCAATATGACAAAGCATACAGGCGTGACAGTCAATAGTGTGAATTTTCACCTTAGGGGGCGCTATGGAGCCATTTTGTATTTTATTGTTTGGGCGACTTAAGAATATCGAATTTTTCACCAGGCCCGGTCGTCCTGCCAAATTTCCTGAGTTTTCGCCAGTGGGAAGTGGGCCATTTTCCAGTTTAAAGCGGAGGAAAAATAATAACTAGGACCCCGTTGGGGCACTGGCGGGCCCGAGCTGTGTCGCGTCCCCCCCCCAACGCGCTGCCTCCCCGTCCCATTTGTTTCCTCTGGCCATCGCCCTCTCTGGTAACGCCCATCACTGCAAAGACCCTTTTCCTTCATCGGCGTTTGCTGTTCTTCCTGCCAGTGCGTGTTGCTTTCACTTACACTTGCCACAGCCAGCCTCGTGAGTGCCTAGCCTATTGGATATCACTGTCATCTACACAGGACAGTCATAACCTTTCTATTAATACTTTGTTTTTTAATTTCACATTAATTTCCATATTGTATAAATGACTGGAAAAAACTTGAGCCCCTGCCCCTGTATAATCATGTGCACGTCCCTGTTCTAGCTCCAAGGTGAATCTTCACTGCTCATGTTCTCCTCAGAAATAGTCACCTCACTCCCCTCAGGTTACTGTACACATGCACCAACTATCTGCTTCAGGTTTGGATGGAGCTTCATGGTTGTCTTTTGGAGAAATGAACAGTCAAGTTGTGTTTGAAATTTGATTTTTTTCAGGGGCAAAAGGAAGCCTCTGCATTCTTGTCAAATATGTAAACAGCATGTTTTTGCAGGTGCTAAAAAACAGACTCTGAGTGTGTGTGTGTGTGTGTGTGTGTGTGTGTGTGTGTGTGTGTGTGTGTGTGTGTGTGTATATGTGTGTGTATCCTGCAGTACTCTGTACTCCTGCAGTGGCCATAAAGACTTTTAAGAATGTGGATTTTTGGGTCATCTTTGGCGCCCCCTAGAACTGCAGTACTCTGTACTCCTGCAGTGGCCAAAATGACTTTTAAGAATGTGGATTTTTGGGTCATCTTTGGCGCCCCCTAGAACGTAAACCGTGGGGTGCAGCGTCATGATTTTTACAACTTTGAATGGGCATGGGGTGTAGATTGCCCTGAGCAAATTTGGTATCAGTGGGACAAAAGCCTTAGGAGGAGATAGCCACATTCCAATGTGTGCGAATCGGCAAAAAATGCGAAATAGCCCTTTAACCGTACATTATACAGATACGCGCTCTTTGACTTTTTCGTAGATCTAATTGAGATACACATGATTGTCAATTTTTGTGTCAATATGACAAAGCGTTCAGGCGTGACACTCAACAATGTGTATTTTCATGTAAGGGGACAAGAAAAAATTGACTTTTTTCTCCTGCCATGGGGGGGCGCTCTTTTGGGGAGTAAAAATTCCTTCAAAAATGTGTTGATGGCTGGACATTGCATCATCCTAGAAAACTTGGAGGGCAGTGAGGACAAAAATAAAAAGTTATAAGACTTTTAAGAATGTGGATTTTTGGGTTATCTTTGGCGCCCCCTAGAACCTAAACCGTATGGTGCAGCGTCATGATTTGTACAACTTTTAATGGCCATGGGGTGTAGACTGGCCTGAGCAAATGTGGTGCCGGTGGAACGAAAGCCTTCGGAGGAGTTAGCGAAATTCCAATGTGTGCGGATCGGCAAAAAATGCGAAATAACCCTTTAACCGTACATTTGACAGATACGCCCGCACTGACTTTTTTGTAGATCTTATTGAGATACATATGTGTGTCAATTTTTGTGTCAATATGACAAAACGTACAGACGTGACAGTCAATAGTGTGAATTTCCACCTTAGGGGGCGCTATGGAGCCATTTTGCATTTTATTGTTTGGGCGACTTCAGAATATCGAATTTTTCACCAGGCCCGGTCGTCCTGCCAAATTTCATGAGTTTTCGCCAGTGGGAAGTGGGCCATTTTCCAGTTTAAAGCGGAGGAAAAATAATAATAATAATAACAAAAGAAGAATCCATCAGGAACAAGAGGGCTCTCGCAGCTGCTTAGCAGCTACGCTCGGGCCCTAACTAGGGCCCCGGTGGGGCACTGGCGGGCCCGAGCCGTGTCGCGCCGCCCCCAGCGCGACCGCCTCCCCCTTCCGATCGCGTCACACTCAAGGTCCAAAGATGGTGTGCGCACTTGTCTGTGGTCGTTTACCATTATAATGAATGGGAGGCGCAGTTTCTACCAAAACGCTTGCTACAGACAAACTCCATGTCCTTTTTGAAATAAGTCTGGACCATGAGTGAGGGCACAAACACAGCTTCGATATATCCAAATGGCAAGTTGCTCCTTCTTTCGGTTTTGCTGAGAGAGCGATGCGTTTGAGCCATTGGGCGATGGGCAGTAAAAACTTAACTTTTTCTCCTGCCATGGGGGGGCGCTCTTTTAGGTAGTAAAAATGCCTTCACAAATGTGTTGATGGCTGGACATTGCATCATCCTAGAAAACTTGGAGGCCAGTGAGGACAAAAATAAAGTTATAAGACTTTTAAAAATGTGGATATTTGGGTCCTCTTTGGCGCCCCCTAGAACGTAAACCGTGGGGTGCAGCGTCATGATTTTTACAACTTTGAATGGCCATGGGGTGTAGATTGGCCTGAGCAAATTTGGTGTCAGTGGAACGAAAGCCTTAGGAGGAGTTAGCCACATTCCAATGTGTGCGAATCGGCAAAAAATGCGAAATAGCCCTTTAACCGTACATTTTACAGATACGTGCACATTGACTTTTTCGTAGATCTTATTGAGATACACGTGATTGCAAATTTTGTGTCAATATGACAAAGCGTACAGGCGTGACACTCAACAATGTGAATTTTCGCCTTAGGGGACAAGAAAAAAATGGACTTTTTTCCCCTGCCATGGGGGGCGCTCTTTTGGCGAGTAAAAATTCCTTCACAAATGTGTTAATTGCTGGACATTGCATCATCCTAGAGAACTTGGAGGCCAGTGAGGACAAAAATAAAAAGTTATAAGACTTTTAAGACTGTGGATTTTTGGGTTATCTTTGGCGCCCCCTAGAACCTAAACCGTGGGGTGCAGCGTCATGATTTGTACAACTTTTAATGGCCATGGGGTGTAGATTGGCCTGAGCAAATTTGGTGCCGGTGGAACGAAAGCCTTCGGAGGAGTTAGCGAAATTCCAATGTGTGCGGATCGGCAAAAAATGCGAAATAACCCTTTAACCGTACATTTGACAGATACGCCCACACTGACTTTTTTGTTGATCGTATTGAGATACATGTGTGTGTCAATTTTTGTGTCAATATGACAAAGCGTACAGGCGTGACAGTCAATAGTGTGAATTTCCACCTTAGGGGGCGCTATGGAGCCATTTTGCATTTTATTGTTTGGGCGACTTCAGAATATCGAATTTTTCACCAGGCCCGGTCATCCTGCCAAATTTCATGAGTTTTCGCCAGTGGGAAGTGGGCCATTTTCCCCTTCAAAGGGGAGGAAAAATAAGAAGAAAGAAAGAAAGAACTAGGGCCCCGGTGGGGCACTGTCGGGCCCGAGCCGCGTCGCGCCGCCCCCAGCGCGACCGCCTCCCCCTCCCGATCGCGTCACACTCAAGGTCCAAAGATGGTGTGCGCACTTGTCTGTGGTCATTTCCCATTATAATGAATGGGAGGCGCAGTTTCTACCAAAACGCTCGCTGCAGACAAACTACATGTCCTATTTGAAAAAAGTCTGGACCATGAGTGAGGGCACAAACACAGCTAGTATATATCCAAATGGCAAGTTGCTCCTCCTTTCGGTTTTGCAGAGAGAGCGATGCGTTTGAGCCATTGAGCGATGGGCAGGAAAAACTTGACTTTTTCTCCTGCCATGGGGGGGCGCTCTTTTGGGGAGAAAAAATTCCTTCACAAATGTGTTGATGGCTGGACATTGCATCATCCTAGAAAACTTGGAGGCCAGTGAGGACAAAAATAAAAAGTTATAAGACTTTTAAAAATGTGGATATTTGGGTCCTCTTTGGCGCCCCCTAGAACGTAAACTGTGGGGTGCAGCGTCATGATTTGTACAACTTTGAATGGCCATGGGGTGTAGATTGACCTGAGCAAATTTGAAGCCGATGGGACAAAAGATTCAGGAGGAGTTAGCGAAATTCCAATGTGTGCGGATCGGCAAAAAATGCGAAATAACCCTTTAACCGTACATTTGACAGATACGCCCGCACTGACTTTTTTGTAGATCTTATTGAGATACATGTGTGTGTCAAATTTTGTGTCATTTTGACAAAGCGTAAAGGCGTGACAGTCAACAATGTGTATTTTCGCCTTAGGAGACAAGAAAAAATTGACTTTTTTCTCCTGCCATGGGGGGGCGCTCTTTTGGCGAGTAAAAATTCCTTCACAAATGTGTTGATGGCTGGACATTGCATCATCCTAGAGAACTTGGAGGCCAGTGAGGACAAAAATAAAAAGTTATAAGACTTTTAAGACTGTGGATTTTTGGGTTATCTTTGGCGCCCCCTAGAACGTAAACCGTGGGGTGCAGCGTCATGATTTGTACAACTTTTAATGGCCATGGGGTGTAGATTGGCCTCAGCAAATGTGGTGCCTTTGGAACGAAAGCCTTCGGAGGAGTTAGCGAAATTCCAATGTGTGCGGATCGGCAAAAAATGCGAAATAGCCCTTTCACCGTACATTTGACAGATACGCCCGCACTGACTTTTTTGTAGATCTTATTGAGATACATGTGTGTGTCAATTTTTGTGTCAATATGACAAAGCGTAAAGGCGTGACAGTCAATAGTGTGAATTTTCGCCTTAGGAGACAAGAAAAAATGGACTTTTTTCTCCTGCCATGGGGGGGCGCTCTTTTGGGGAGTAAAAATTCCTTCACAAATGTGTTGATGGCTGGACATTGCATCATCCTAGAAAACTTGGAGGCCAGTGAGGACAAAAATAAAAAGTTATACGACTTTTAAGAATGTGGATTTCTGGGTTATCTTTGGCGCCCCCTAGAACGTAAACCGTGGGATGCAGCGTCATGATTTGTACAACTTTTAATGGCCATGGGGTGTAGATTGGCCTGAGCAAATTTGGTGCCGGTGGAACGAAAGCCTTCGGAGGAGTTAGTGAAATTCCAATGTGTGCGGATCGGCAAAAAATGCGAAATAGCCCTTTAACCGTACATTTGACAGATACGCCCGCACTGACTTTTTTGTAGATCTTATTGAGATACACGTGTGTGTCAAATTTTGTGTCATTTTGACAAAGCGTACAGGCGTGACACTCAATCATGTGAATTTTTCACCTTAGGGGGCGCTATGGAGCCATTTTGCATTTGATTTTTTGGGCGACTTCAGAATATCGAATTTTTCACCAGGCCCGGTCGTCCTGCCAAATTTCATGACTTTTCACCAGTGGGAAGTGGGCCATTTTCCAGTTCAAAGGGGCAGAAAAATAATAATAATAAGAAGAAGAACTAGGGCCCCGTTGGGGCACTGGCGGGCCCGAGCCGTGTCGCGCCACCCCCAGCGCGACCGCCTACCCCTCCCGATCGCGTCACACTCAAGGTCCAAAGATGGTGTGCGCACTTGTCTGTGGTCATTTACCATTATAATGAATGGGAGGCGCAGTTTCTACCAAAACGCTCGCTGCAGACAAACTCCATGTCCTTTTTGAAAAAAGTCTGGACCATGAGTGAGGGCACAAACACAGCTAGTATATATCCAAATGGCAAGTTGCTCCTCCTTTCGGTTTTGCCGAGAGAGCGATGCGTTTGAGCCATTGAGCGATGGGCAGGAAAAACTTGACTTTTTCTCCTGCCATGGGGGGGCGCTCTTTTGGCGAGTAAAAATTCCTTCACAAATGTGTTGATGGCTGGACATTGCATCATCCTAGAGAACTTGGAGGCCAGTGAGGACAAAAATAAAAAGTTATGAGACTTTTAAGACTGTGGATTTTTGGGTTATCTTTGGCGCCCCCTAGAACGTAAACCGTGGGGTGCAGCGTCATGATTTGTACAACTTTTAATGGCCATGGGGTGTAGATTGGCCTGAGCAAATGTGGTGCCGTTGGAACGAAAGCCTTCGGAGGAGTTAGCGAAATTCCAATGTGTGCGGATCTGCAAAAAATGCGAAATAACCCTTTAACCGTACATTTGACAGATACGCCCGCACTGACTTTTTTGTAGATCTTATTGAGATACATGTGTGTGTCAAATTTTGTGTCATTTTGACAAAGCGTAAAGGCGTGACAGTCAATAGTGTGAATTTTCACCTTAGGGGGCGCTATGGAGCCATTTTGCAATTTATTGTTTGGGCGACTTCAGAATATCGAATTTTTCACCAGGCCCGGTCGTCCTGCCAAATTTCATGAGTTTTCGCCAGTGGGAAGTGGGCCATTTTCCAGTTTAAAGCGGAGGAAAAATAATAACGAAAGAAGGAAACATGCAGGAACAAGAGGGCTCTCGCAGCTGCTTAGCAGCTACGCTCGGGCCCTAACTAGGGCCCCGTTAGGGCACTGGCGGGCCCGAGCCGTGTCGCACCCCCCCCCCCCCCCCCCCCCCCAACGCGCTGCCTCCCCGTCCCATTCGCGTCCTCTGGCCATCGCCCTCTCTGGTAACGCCCATCACTGCAAAGACCCTTTTCCTTCATCGGCGTTTGCTGTTCTTCCTGCCAGTGCGTGTTGCTTTCACTTACACTTGCCACAGCCAGCCTCGTGAGTGCCTAGCCTATTGGATATCACTGTCACCTACACAGGACAGTCATACTTTGTTTTTTAATTTCACATTAATTTCCATATTGTATAAACGACTGGAAAAAACTTGAGCCCCTGCCCCTGTATTATCATGTGCACGTCCCTGTTCTAGCTCCAAGGTGAATCTTCACTGCTCATGTTCTCCTCAGAAGCACTCACCTCACTCCCCTCAGGTTACTGTACACATGCACCAACTGCCTGCTTCAGGTTTGGATGGAGCTTCATGGTTGTCTTTTGGAGAAATGAGCAGTCAAGTTGTGTTTGAAATTTGATTTTTTTCAGGGGCAAAAGGAGCCTCTGCATTCTTGTCAAATATGTAAATAGCATGTTTTTGCAGGTGCTAAAAAACAGACTCTGAGTGTGTGTGTGTGTGTGTGTGTGTGTGTGTGTGTGCGTGTGTGTGTGTCTGTGTATGACATATTTAACCGGATGTAGCTGCAAGACGGAGCCTCGTTGACTCTCCGTTTCAACTTATCTCAAAAGTGAGGACCTCAACCTATATACCAGTTTTTAAATTGTGTTGATAGGCCAAATAAAACCAGAGTTATGATAAATTATGTCCGCGATACTTTTTTTCTGCTTATTTTGATCACGTTCGGCGCTCGATCGCGCTGTATGAGACAGGAAAACATAGCATGCAGACATTAGCGACAGGTCTTACAGGCGGAAAAGGCTTGCCAAAAGAAAAAAAAAAACACACCACAACATCTCTCCTATTGGTGGAAAACTTCACCACAACAACCAATCCAAAATTATATGGTGACTGATTGACAAGGGGCGGGTGCTTACGTTCTTCCTGCAACATGAGAAGCGAGGGAGGGACTCTCAGCAGGGATGCAGTCTGGGACACGTAGTTGCAAACCTAGCGACTTTGTTGTTAGATTCAATGACTTTTCAGACCCCCTAACGACTTTTTTTTAGAAAGAAAGGGACTTTTATCTACTTCTTCTGGAGTTTAGAGACTCTGACATGAAGCAGGCTTTCCTTACTGAGGAGTTAGCAACGCTGCTAAGGGTGCAGAGCCACACATGCGCTCAGAGCTCTGCATGGGAGACTGAAGCTGACAGAGCTGCAGCAGTAAGCAGGTTTCACCTTCAGAGACCACCAGGGGTTCATGTTGAGGCATTTTAAATTTTTTTTTTTTGTGCCATAGACACTGTCAGCACAATCTGCAGTTACACTAACAAAAATGCTGCAAAAAACAAAGAATTATGGAAAAATTACACATGGACTGACATAGAGGAGGATCTACACAAGTTTTTTACATCATGTTTTACATCATGCATCATTTACATCATGTTTTTTTGTAGTGGCATAAATAAAAAGTGACATTTGTGAGACTATACAGTGTTTTGTAAATAATTTTACAAAGAACGCCTGGGCCATTGCCTGCATTTTGATGTAAATAGAGGTAAATTACTATGTTCTTTGTTAAAAATTTGCATATGTTTTGAAGTTTACAATTTTTATTTGAAGTTTAAGTTTTAAAAACAGTTCATCACACATATTTGTGGTTTAATTTCACATTAATTTCCATATTGTATAAATGACTGGAAAAAACTTGAGCCCCTGCCCCTGTATAATCATGTGCACGTCCCTGTTCTAGCTCCAAGGTGAATCTTCACTGCTCATGTTCTCCTCAGAAATAGTCACCTCACTCCCCTCAGGTTACTGTACACATGCACCAACTATCTGCTTCAGGTTTGGATGGAGCTTCATGGTTGTCTTTTGGAGAAATGACCAGTCAAGTTGTGTTTGAAATCTGATTTTTTTCAGGGGCAAAAGGAAGCCTCTGCATTCTTGTCAAATATGTAAACAGCATGTTTTTGCAGGTGCTAAAAAACAGACTCTGAGTGTGTGTGTGTGTGTGTGTGTGTGTGTGTGTGTGTGTGTGTGTGTGTGTGTGTGTGTGTGTGTATGTGTGTGTATCCTGCAGTACTCTGTACTCCTGCAGTGGCCAAAAAGACTTTTAAGAATGTGGATTTTTGGGTCATCTTTGGCGCCCCCTAGAACTGCAGTACTCTGTACTCCTGCAGTGGCCAAAATGACTTTTAAGAATGTGGATTTTTGGGTCATCTTTGGCGCCCCCTAGAACGTAAACCGTGGGGTGCAGCGTCATGATTTTTACAACTTGGAATGGCCATGGGGTGTAGATTGCCCTGAGCAAATTTGGTATCGGTGGGACGAAAGCCTTAGGAGGAGATAGCCACATTCCAATGTGTGCGAATCGGCAAAAAATGCGAAATAGCCCTTTAACCGTACATTATACAGATACGCGCTTTTTCACTTTTTCGTAGATCTAATTGAGATACACATGATTGTCAATTTTTGTGTCAATATGACAAAGCGTTCAGGCGTGACACTCAACAATGTGTATTTTCATGTAAGGGGACAAGAAAAAATTGACTTTTTTCTCCTGCCATGGGGGGCGCTCTTTTGGGGAGTAAAAATTCCTTCACAAATGTGTTGATGGCTGGACATTGCATCATCCTAGAAAACTTGGAGGGCAGTGAGGACAAAAATAAAAAGTTATAAGACTTTTAAGAATGTGGATTTTGTGTTATCTTTGGCGCCCCCTAGAACGTAAACCGTGGGGTGCAGCGTCATGATTTGTACAACTTTTAATGGCCATGGGGGGTAGATTGGCCTGCGCAAATGTGGTGCCGGTCGAACGAAAGCCTTCGGAGGAGTTAGCGAAATTCCAATGTGTGCAGATCTGCAAAAAATGCAAAATAACCCATTAACCGTACATTTGACAGATACGCCCGCACTGACTTTTTTGTAGATCTTATTGAGATACATGTGTGTGTCAATTTTTGTGTCAATATGACAAAGCGTACAGCCGTCATGTGAATTTTCACCTTAGGGGGCGCTATGGAGCCATTTTGCATTTTATTGTTTGGGCGACTTCAGAATATCGAATTTTTCACCAGGCCCGGTCGTCCTGCCAAATTTCCTGAGTTTTCGCCAGTGGGAAGTGGGCCATTTTCCAGTTTAAAGCGGAGGAAAAATAATAACGAAAGAAGGAAACATGCAGGAACAAGAGGGCTCTCGCAGCTGCTTAGCAGCTACGCTCGGGCCCTAACTAGGGCCCCGGTGGGGCACTGTCGGGCCCGAGCCGCGTTGCGCCGCCCCCAGCGCGACCGCCTCCCCCTCCCGATCGCGTCACACTCAAGGTCCAAAGATGGTGTGCGCACTTGTCTGTGGTCATTTCCCATTATAATGAATGGGAGGCGCAGTTTCTACCAAAACACTCGCTGCAGACATACTACATGTCCTATTTGAAAAAAGTCTGGACCATGAGTGAGGGCACAAACACAGCTAGGATATATCCAAACGGCAAGTTGCTCCTTGTTACGGTGTTGCCGGCAGAGTGATGCGATTGAGCCATTGAGTGATGGGCAGGAAAAACTTGACTGTTTCTCCTGCCATGGGGGTTGGGGGATGGGGGGGGGATGTGGATTCTTTTAAGAATGTGGATATTTGGGTCATCTTTGGCGCCCCCTAGAACGTAAACCGTGGGGTGCAGCGTCATGATTTTTACAACTTTGAATGGCCATGGGGTGTAGATTGGCCTGAGCAAATTTGGTGTCAGTGGGACGAAAGCCTTAGGAGGAGTTAGCCACATTCCAATGTGTGCGAATCGGCAAAAAATGCAAAATAGCCCTTTAACCGTACATTTTACAGATACGCGCGCATTGACTTTTTCGTAGATCTTATTGAGATACATGTGATTGTCAAATTTTGTGTCAATATGACAAAGCGTACAGGTATGACAGTCAACAATGTGTTTTTTCACCTTATGGGACAAGAAAAAATGGACTTTTTTCTCCTGCCATGGGGGGGCGCTCTTTTGGGGAGTAAAAATTCCTTCACAAATGTGTTGATGGCTGGACATTGCATCATCCTAGAAAACTTGGAGGCCAGTGAGGACAAAAATAAAAAGTTATAAGACTTTGAAATATGTGGATTTTAGGGTTATCTTTGGCGCCCCCTAGAACCTAAACCGTGGGGTGCAGCGTCATGATTTGAATAACTTTTAATGGCCATGGGGTGTAGATTGGCCTGAGCAAATGTGGTGCCGGTGGAACGCCAGCCTTAGGAGGAGTTAGCGAAATTCCAATGTGTGCGGATCAGCAAAAAATGCGGAATAACCCTTTAACCGTACATTTGACAGATACGCGCGCATTGACTTTTTCGTAGATCTTATTGAGATACATGTGTGTGTCAAATTTTGTGTCAATATGACAAAGCGTACAGGCGTGACACTCAACAATGTGTATTTTCACCTTAGGGGACAAGAAAAAATGGACTTTTTTCTCCTGCCATGGGGGGGCGCTCTTTTGGGGATTAAAAATTCCTTCACAAATGTGTTGATGGCTGGACATTGCATCATCCTAGAAAACTTGGAGGCCAGTGAGGTCAAAAATAAAAAGTTATAAGACTTTTAAATATGTGGATTTTAGGGTTATCTTTGGCGCCCCCTAGAACCTAAACCGTGGGGTGCAGCGTCATGATTTGAATAACTTTTAATGGCCATGGGGTGTAGATTGGCCTGAGCAAATGTGGTGCCGGTGGAACGAAAGCCTTCGGAGGAGTTAGCGAAATTCCAATGTGTGCGGGTCGGCAAAAAATGCGCAATAACCCTTTAACCGTACATTTGACAGATACGCCCGCACTGACTTTTTTGTAGATCTTATTGAGATACATGTGTGTGTCAATTTTTGTGTCAATATGACAAAGCGTAAAGGCGTGACAGTCAATAGTGTGAATTTTCACCTTAGGGGGCGCTATGGAGCCATTTTGCATTTTCTTGTTTGGGCGACTTCGGAATATCAAATTTTTCACCAGGCCCGGTCATCCTGCCAAATTTCATGAGTTTTCGCCAGTGGGAAGTGGGCCATTTTCCAGTTCAAAGGGGAGGAAAAAGAAGAACTAGGACCCCGTTGGGGCACTGGCGGGCCCGAGCCGTGTCGCGTGTCCCCCCCCCAACGTGCTGCCTCCCCGTCCCATTTGTGTCCTCTGGCCATCGCCCTCTCTGTTAACGCCCATCACTGCAAAGACCCTTTTCCTTCATCGGCGTTTGCTGTTCTTCCTGCCAGTGCGTGTTGCTTTCACTTACACTTGCCACAGCCAGCCTCGTGAGTGCCTAGCCTATTCGATATCACTGTCACCTACACAGGACAGTCATTACCTTTCTATTAATACTTTGTGTTTTAATTTCACATTAATTTCCATATTGTATAAACGACTGGAAAAAACTTGAGCCCCTGCCCCTGTATAATCATGTGCATGTCTCTGTTCTAGCTCCAAGGTGAATCTTCACTGCTCATGTTCTCCTCAGAAGCACTCACCTCACTCCCCTCAGGTTACTGTACACATGCACCAACTGCCTGCTTCAGGTTTGGATGGAGCTTCATGGTTGTCTTTTGGAGAAATGACCAGTCAAGTTGTGTTTGAAATTTGATTTTTTTCAGGGGCAAAAGGAGCCTCTGCATTCTTGTCAAATATGTAAATAGCATGTTTTTGCAGGTGCTAAAAACCAGACTCTGAGTGTGTGTGTGTGTGTGTGTGTGTGTGTGTGTGTGTGTGTGTGTGTGTGTGTGTGTGTGTGTCTATGTGTGCGTTCAAGTCACATGACATATTTAACCGGATGTAGCTGCAAGACGGAGCCTCGTTGACTCTCCGTTTCAACTTATCTCAAAAGTGAGGACCTCAACCTATATACCAGTTTTTAAATTGTGTTGATAGGCCAAATAAAACCAGAGTTATGATAAATTATGTCCGCGATACTTGTTTTCTGCTTATTTTGATCACGTTCGGCGCTCGATCGCGCTGTATGAGACAGGAAAACATAGCATGCAGACATTAGCGACAGGTCTTACAGGCGGAAAAGGCTTGCCAAAAGAAAAAAAAAACACACCACAACATCTCTCCTATTGGTGGAAAACTTCACCACAACAACCAATCCAAAATTATATGGTGACTGATTGACAAGGGGCGGGCGCTTACGTTCTTCCTGCAACATGAGAAGGGAGGGAGGGACTCTCAGCAGGGATGCAGTCTGGGACACGTAGTTGCAAACCTAGCGACTTTGTTGTTAGATTCAATGACTTTTCAGACCCCCTAACGACTTTTTTTTAGAAAGAAAGGGACTTTTATCGACTTCTTCTGGAGTTTAGAGACTCTGACATGAAGCAGGCTTTCCTTACTGAGGAGTTAGCAACGCTGCTAAGGGTGCAGAGCCACACATGCGCTCAGAGCTCTGCATGGGAGACTGAAGCTGACAGAGCTGCAGCAGTTAGCAGGTTTCACCCTCAGAGACCACCAGGGGTTCATGTTGAGGCATTTTAATTTTTTTTTTTTTTTGTGCCATAGACACTGTCAGCACAATCTGCAGTTACACTAACAAAAATGCTGCAAAAAACAAAGAATTATGGAAAAATTACACATGGACTGACATAGAGGAGGATCTACACAAGTTTTTTACATCATGTTTTACATCATGCATCATTTACATCATGTTTTTTTGTAGTGGCATAAATAAAAAGTGACATTTGTGAGACTATACAGTGTTTTGTAAATAATTTTACAAAGAACGCCTGGGCCATTGCCTGCATTTTGATGTAAATAGAGGTAAATTACTATGTTCTTTGTTAAAAATTTGCATATGTTTTGAAGTTTACAATTTTTATTTGAAGTTTAAGTTTTAAAAACAGTTCATCACACATATTTGTGGTTTAATTTCACATTAATTTCCATATTGTATAAATGACTGGAAAAAACTTGAGCCCCTGCCCCTGTATAATCATGTGCACGTCCCTGTTCTAGCTCCAAGGTGAATCTTCACTGCTCATGTTCTCCTCAGAAATAGTCACCTCACTCCCCTCAGGTTACTGTACACATGCACCAACTATCTGCTTCAGGTTTGAAATGGAGCTTCATGGTTGTCTTTTGGAGAAATGAACAGTCAAGTTGTGTTTGAAATTTGATTTTTTTCAGGGGCAAAAGGAAGCCTCTGCATTCTTGTCAAATATGTAAACAGCATGTTTTTGCAGGTGCTAAAAAACAGACTCTGAGTGTGTGAGTGTGTGTGTGTGTGTGTGTGTGTGTGTGTGTGTGTGTATGTTGGCGTGTGTGTATGTGTGTGTGTATCCTGCAGTACGCTGTACTCCTGCAGTGGCCAAAAAGACTTTTAAGAATGTGGATTTTTGGGTCATCTTTGGCGCCCCCTAGAACTGCAGTACTCTGTACTCCTGCAGTGGCCAAAATGACTTTTAAGAATGTGGATTTTTGGGTCATCTTTGGCGCCCCCTAGAACGTAAACCGTGGGGTGCAGCGTCATGATTTTTACAACTTTGAATGGCCATGGGGTGTAGATTGGCCTGAGCAAATTTGGTATCGGTGGGACGAAAGCCTTAGGAGGAGATAGCCACATTCCAATGTGTGCGAATCGGCAAAAAATGCAAAATAGCCCTTTAACCGTACATTATACAGATACGCGCTCTTTGACTTTTTCGTAGATCTAATTGAGATACACATGATTGTCAATTTTTGTGTCAATATGACAAAGCGTTCAGGCGTGACACTCAACAATGTGTATTTTTATGTAAGGGGACAAGAAAAAATTGACTTTTTTCTCCTACCATGGGGGGGCGCTCTTTTGGGGAGTAAAAATTACTTCACAAATGTGTTGATGGCTGGACATTGCATCATCCTAGAAAACTTGGAGGCCAGTGAGGATAAAAAAAAAAGTTATAAAACATTTAAGAATGTGGATTTTTGGGTTATTTTTGGCGCCCCCTAGAACCTAAACCATGGGGTGCAGCATCATGATTTGAATAACTTTTAATGGCCATGGGGTGTAGATTGGCCTGAGCAAATGTGGTGCCGGTGGAACGAAAGCCTTCGGAGGAGTTAGCGAAATTCCAATGTGTGCGTATCGGCAAAAAATGCGGAATAACCCTTTAACTGTACATTTGACAGATACGCGCGCATGGACTTTTTTGTAGATCTTATTGAGTTACATGTGTGTGTCAATTTTTGTGTCATTTTGACAAAGCGTATAGGCGTGACACTCAACAATGTGTATTTTCACCTTAGGGGACAAGAAAAAATGGACTTTTTTCTCCTGCCATGGGGGGCGCTCTTTTGGGGAGTAAAAATTCCTTCACAAATGTGTTGATGGCTGGACATTGCATCATCCTAGAAAACTTGGAGGCCAGTGAGGACAAAAATAAAAAGTT
Source organism: Xyrichtys novacula (assembly GCA_962446985.1). NCBI lineage: Eukaryota > Metazoa > Chordata > Actinopteri > Labriformes > Labridae > Xyrichtys > Xyrichtys novacula. The sequence goes on from OY660865.1 coordinate 15,628,891, forward strand.
ATAAGACTTTTAAATATGTGGATTTTAGTGTTATCTTTGGCGCCCCCTAGAACCTAAACCTTGGGGTGCAGCGTCATGATTTTTACAACTTTTAATGGCCATGGGGTGTAGATTGGCCTGAGCAAATGTGGTGCCGGTGGAACGAAAGCCTTCGGAGGAGTTAGCGAAATTCCAATGTGTGCGGATCGGCAAAAAATGCAAAATAACCCTTTAACCGTACATTTGACAGATACGCCCGCACTGACTTTTTTGTAGATCTTATTGAGATACATGTGTGTGTCAATTTTTGTGTCATTTTGACAAAGCGTACAGGCGTGACAGTCAATAGTGTGAATTTTCACCTTAGGGGGCGCTATGGAGCCATTTTGCATTTTATTGTTTGGGCGACTTCAGAATATCGAATTTTTCACCAGGCCCGGTCGTCCTGCCAAATTTCATGAGTTTTCGCCAGTGGGAAGTGGGCCATTTTCCAGTTCAAAGGGGAGGAAAAAGAAGAAAGAAAGAAAGAAAGAAAGAAAGAAAGAAAGAAACAAAGAAAAACCACTTGGGGAATAATAGGGCCTACGCCCGGCTGCTCTGCAGCTGGCTCGGGCCCTAACTAGGACCCCGTTGGGGCACTGTCGGGCCCGAGCCGTGTCGCGCCGCCCCCAGTGCGACCGCCTCCCCCTCCCGATCGCGTCACACTCAAGATCCAAAGATGGTGTGCGCACTTGTCTGTGGTCATTTCCTATTATAATGAATGGGAGGCGCAGTTTCTACCAAAACACTCGCTGCAGACAAACTTCATGTCCTATTTGAAAAAAGTCTGGACCATGAGTGAGGGCACAAACACAGCTATGATATATCGAAATGGCAGGTTGCTCCTCCTTACGGTGTTGCCTGGAGAGCGATGCGATTGAGCCATTGAGCGATGGGCAGGAAAAACTTAACTTTTTCTCCTGCCATATGGGGGGGGGGGGGATGTGGATTCTTTGAAGAATGTGGATTTTTGGGTCATCTTTGGCGCCCCCTAGAACGTAAACCGTGGGGTGCAGCGTCATGATTTTTACAACTTTGAATGGCCATGGGGTGTAGATTGGCCTGAGCAAATTTGGTGTCAGTGGGACGAAAGCCTTAGGAGGAGTTAGCCACATTCCAATGTGTGCGAATCGGCAAAAAATGCAAAATAGCCCTTTAACCGTACATTTGACAGATACGCGCGAATAGACTCTTTTGTAGATCTTATTGAGATACATATGTGTGTCAATTTTTGTGTCAATATGATAAAGCGTACAGGCGTGACAGTCAATAGTGTGAATTTCCACCTTAGGGGACAAGAAAAAATTGGCTTTTTTTTCCTGCCATGGGGGGGCGCTCTTTTGGGGAGTAAAAATTCCTTCACAAATGTGTTGATGGCTGGACATTGCATCATCCTAGAAAACTTGGAGGCCAGTGAGGACAAAAATAAAAAGTTATAAGACTTTTAAATATGTGGATTTTAGGGTTATCTTTGGCGCCCCCTAGAACCTAAACCGTGGGATGCAGCGTCATGATTTGAATAACTTTTAATGGCCATGGGGTGTAGATTGGCCTGAGCAAATGTGGTACCGGTGGAATGAAAGCCTTCGGAGGAGTTAGCGAAATTCCAATGTGTGCGGATCGGCAAAAAATGCGGAATAACCCTTTAACCGTACATTTGACAGATACGCGCGCATTGACTTTTTCGTAGATCTTATTGAGATACATGTGTGTGTCAATTTTTGTGTCATTTTGCCAAAGCGTACAGGTGTTACACTCAACAATGTGTATTTTCACCTTAGGGGACAAGAAAAAATGGACTTTTTTCTCCTGCCATGGGGGGGCGCTCTTTTGGGGAGTAAAAATTCCTTCACAAATGTGTTGATGGCTGGACATTGCATCATCCTAGAAAACTTGGAGGCCAGTGAGGGCAAAAATAAAAAGTTATAAGACTTTTAAATATGTGGATCTTAGGGTTATCTTTGGCGCCCCCTAGAACCTAAACCGTGGGGTGCAGCGTCATGATTTGAATAACTTTTAATGGCCATGGGGTGTAGATTGGCCTGAGCAAATGTGGTGCCGGTGGAACGAAAGCCTTCGGAGGAGTTAGCGAAATTCCAATGTGTGCGGATCGGCAAAAAATGCGAAATAACCCTTTAACCGTACATTTGACAGATACGCCCGCACTGACTTTTTTGTAGATCTTATTGAGATACATGTGTGTGTCAATTTTTGTGTCATTTTGACAAAGCGTACAGGCGTGACAGTCAATAGTGTGAATTTTCACCTTAGGGGGCGCTATGGAGCCATTTTGCATTTTCTTGTTTGGGCGACTTCGGAATATCAAATTTTTCACCAGGCCCGGTCGTCCTGCCAAATTTCATGAGTTTTCGCCAGTGGGAAGTGGGCCATTTTCCAGTTCAAAGGGGAGGAAAAATAATAATAACAAAAGAAGGAAACTACAGGAACAAGAGGGCTCTCGCAGCTGCTTAGCAGCTACGCTCGGGCCCTAAAGAAAGAAACAAAGAAAAACCCCTTGGGGAATAATAGGGCTCTCGCAGCTGCTTAGCAGCTACGCTCGGGCCCTAATAACAAAAGAAGGAAACATGCAGGAACAAGAGGGCTCTCGCAGCTGCTTAGCAGCTACGCTCGGGCCCTAATAACTAGGGCCCCGGTGGGGCACTGTCGGGCCCGAGCCGCGTTGTGCCGCCCCCAGCGTGACCGCCTCCCCCTCCCGATCGCGTCACACTCAAGGTCCAAAGATGGTGTGCGCACTTGTCTGTGGTCATTTCCCATTATAATGAATGGGAGGCGCAGTTTCTACCAAAACACTCGCTGCAGACAAACTTCATGTCCTATTTGAAAAAAGTCTGGACCATGAGTGAGGGCACAAACACAGCTGGGATATATCCAAATGGCAGGTTGCTCCTGGATACGGTGTTGCCTGGAGAGCGATGCGATTGAGCCATTGAGCGATGGGCAGGAAAAACTTGACTTTTTCTCCTGCCATGGGGGGGGAGAATGTGGATTCTTTTAAGAATGTGGATTTTTTGGTCATCTTTGGCGCCCCCTAGAACGTAAACCGTGGGGTGCAGCGTCATGATTTTTACAACTTTGAATGGCCATGGGGTGTAGATTGGCCTGAGCAAATTTAGTTTCAGTGGGACGAAAGCCTTAGGAGGAGTTAGCCACATTCCAATGTGTGCGAATCGGCAAAAAATGCAAAATAGCCCTCTTAACCGTACATTTGACAGATACGCACCCATTGACTTTTTCGTAGATCTTATTGAGATACACGTGATTGTCAAATTTTGTGTCAATATGACAAAGCGTACAGGTGTCACACTCAACAATGTGAATTTTCACCTTACGGGACAAGAAAAAATTGACTTTTTTCTCCTGCCATGGGGGGGCGCTCTTTTAGGGAGTAAAAATTCCTTCACAAATGTGTTGATGGCTGGACATTGCATCATCCTAGAAAACTTGGAGGCCAGTGAGGACAAAAATAAAAAGTTATAAGACTTTGAAATATGTGGATTTTAGGGTTATCTTTGGCGCCCCCTAGAACCTAAACCGTGGGGTGCAGCGTCATGATTTGAATAACTTTTAATGGCCATGGGGTGTAGATTGGCCTGAGCAAATGTGGTGCCGGTGGAACGCCAGCCTTAGGAGGAGTTAGCGAAATTCCAATGTGTGCGGATCAGCAAAAAATGCAGAATAACCCTTTAACCGTACATTTGACAGATACGCGCGCATTGACTTTTTCGTAGATCTTATTGAGATACATGTGTGTGTCAAATTTTGTGTCAATATGACAAAGCGTACAGGCGTGACACTCAACAATGTGTATTTTCACCTTAGGGGACAAGAAAAAATGGACTTTTTTCTCCGGCCATGGGGGGGCGCTCTTTTGGGGAGTAAAAATTCCTTCACAAATGTGTTGATGGCTGGACATTGCATCATCCTAGAAAACTTGGAGGCCAGTGAGGGCAAAAATAAAAAGTTATAAGACTTTTAAATATGTGGATTTTAGGGTTATCTTTGGCGCCCCTAGAACCTAAACCGTGGGGTGCAGCGTCATGATTTGAATAACTTTTAATGGCCATGGGGTGTAGATTGGCCTGAGCAAATGTGGTGCCGGTGGAACGAAAGCCTTCGGAGGAGTTAGCGAAATTCCAATGTGTGCGGATCGGCAAAAAATGCGAAATAACCCTTTAACCGTACATTTGACAGATACGCCCGCACTGACTTTTTTGTAGATCTTATTGAGATACATGTGTGTGTCAATTTTTGTGTCATTTTGACAAAGCGTACAGGCGTGACAGTCAATAGTGTGAATTTTCACCTTAGGGGGCGCTATGGAGCCATTTTGCATTTTCTTGTTTGGGCGACTTCGGAATATCAAATTTTTCACCAGGCCCGGTCGTCCTGCCAAATTTCATGAGTTTTCGCCAGTGGGAAGTGGGCCATTTTCCAGTTCAAAGGGGAGGAAAAATAATAATAACAAAGAAGGAAACTACAGGAACAAGAGGGCTCTCGCAGCTGCTTAGCAGCTACGCTCGGGCCCTAAAGAAAGAAACAAAGAAAAACCCTTGGGAATAATAGGGCTCTCGCAGCTGCTGCAGCTACGCTCGGGCCCTAATAACAAAAGAAGGAAACATGCAGGAACAAGAGGGCTCTCGCAGCTGCTTAGCAGCTACGCTCGGGCCCTAATAACTAGGGCCCCGGTGGGGCACTGTCGGGCCCGAGCCGCGTTGTGCCGCCCCCAGCGTGACCGCCTCCCCCTCCCGATCGCGTCACACTCAAGGTCCAAAGATGGTGTGCGCACTTGTCTGTGGTCATTTCCCATTATAATGAATGGGAGGCGCAGTTTCTACCAAAACACTCGCTGCAGACAAACTTCATGTCCTATTTGAAAAAAGTCTGGACCATGAGTGAGGGCACAAACACAGCTGGGATATATCCAAATGGCAGGTTGCTCCTGGATACGGTGTTGCCTGGAGAGCGATGCGATTGAGCCATTGAGCGATGGGCAGGAAAAACTTGACTTTTTCTCCTGCCATGGGGGGGGAGAATGTGGATTCTTTTAAGAATGTGGATTTTTTGGTCATCTTTGGCGCCCCCTAGAACGTAAACCGTGGGGTGCAGCGTCATGATTTTTACAACTTTGAATGGCCATGGGGTGTAGATTGGCCTGAGCAAATTTAGTTTCAGTGGGACGAAAGCCTTAGGAGGAGTTAGCCACATTCCAATGTGTGCGAATCGGCAAAAAATGCAAAATAGCCCTCTAACCGTACATTTGACAGATACGCACCCATTGACTTTTTCGTAGATCTTATTGAGATACACGTGATTGTCAAATTTTGTGTCAATATGACAAAGCGTACAGGTGTCACACTCAACAATGTGAATTTTCACCTTACGGGACAAGAAAAAATTGACTTTTTTCTCCTGCCATGGGGGGGCGCTCTTTTGGGAGTAAAAATTCCTTCACAAATGTGTTGATGGCTGGACATTGCATCATCCTAGAAAACTTGGAGGCCAGTGAGGACAAAAATAAAAAGTTATAAGACTTTGAAATATGTGGATTTTAGGGTTATCTTTGGCGCCCCCTAGAACCTAAACCGTGGGGTGCAGCGTCATGATTTGAATAACTTTTAATGGCCATGGGGTGTAGATTGGCCTGAGCAAATGTGGTGCCGGTGGAACGCCAGCCTTAGGAGGAGTTAGCGAAATTCCAATGTGTGCGGATCAGCAAAAAATGCAGAATAACCCTTTAACCGTACATTTGACAGATACGCGCGCATTGACTTTTTCGTAGATCTTATTGAGATACATGTGTGTGTCAAATTTTGTGTCAATATGACAAAGCGTACAGGCGTGACACTCAACAATGTGTATTTTCACCTTAGGGGACAAGAAAAAATGGACTTTTTTCTCCGGCCATGGGGGGCGCTCTTTTGGGGAGTAAAAATTCCTTCACAAATGTGTTGATGGCTGGACATTGCATCATCCTAGAAAACTTGGAGGCCAGTGAGGGCAAAAATAAAAAGTTATAAGACTTTTAAATATGTGGATTTTAGGGTTATCTTTGGCGCCCCCTAGAACCTAAACCGTGGGGTGCAGCGTCATGATTTGAATAACTTTTAATGGCCATGGGGTGTAGATTGGCCTGAGCAAATGTGGTGCCGGTGGAAAGAAAGCCTTCGGAGGAGTTAGCGAAATTCCAATGTGTGCGGATCTGGCAAAAAATGCGAAATAACCCTTTAACCGTACATTTGACAGATACGCCCGCACTGACTTTTTTGTAGATCTTATTGAGATACATATGTGTGTCAATTTTTGTGTCATTTTGACAAAGCGTAAAGGCGTGACAGTCAATAGTGTGAATTTTCACCTTAGGGGGCGCTATGGAGCCATTTTGCATTTTCTTGTTTGGGCGACTTCGGAATATCAAATTTTTCACCAGGCCCAGTCATCCTTCCAAATTTCATGAGTTTTCGCCAGTGGGAAGTGGGCCATTTTCCAGTTCAAAGGGGAGGAAAAAGAAGAAAGAAAGAAACAAAGAAAAACCACTTGGGGAATAATAGGGCTCTCGCAGCTGCTTAGCAGCTACGCTCGGGCCCTAATAACAAAAGAAGGAAACATGCAGGAACAAGAGGGCTCTCGCAGCTGCTTAGCAGCTACGCTCGGGCCCTAAAGAAAGAAAGAAGAAAGAAAAACCTATACAGGAATAATAGGGCTCTACGCCCGGCTGCTCTGCAGCTGGCTCGGGCCCTAATAACACTAGGACCCCGTTGGGGCACTGGCGGGCACGAGCTGTGTCGCGTCCCCCCCCCCAACGCGCTGCCTCCCCGTCCCATTTGTGTCCTCTGGCCATCGCCCTCTCTGGTAACGCCCATCACTGCAAAGACCCTTTTCCTTCATCGGCATTTGCTGTTCTTCCTGCCAGTGCGTGTTGCTTTCACTTACACTTGCCACAGCCAGCCTCGTGAGTGCCTAGCCTATTGGATATCACTGTCACCTACACAGGACAGTCATTACCTTTCTATTAATACTTTGTTTTTTAATTTCACATTAATTTCCATATTGTATAAACAACTGGAAAAAACTTGAGCCCCTGCCCCTGTATAATCATGTGCACGTCTCTGTTCTAGCTCTAAGGTGAATCTTCACTGCTCATGTTCTCCTCAGAAGCAGTCACCTCACTCCCCTCAGGTTACTGTACACATGCACCAACTGCCTGCTTCAGGTTTGGATGGAGCTTCATGGTTGTCTTTTGGAGAAATGACCAGTCAAGTTGTGTTTGAAATTTGATTTTTTTCAGGGGCAAAAGGAGCCTCTGCATTCTTGTCAAATATGTAAATAGCATGTTTTTGCAGGTGCTAAAAACCAGACTCTGAGTGTGTGTGTGTGTGTGTGTGTGTGTGTGTGTGTGTGTGTGTGTGTGTGCGTTCAAGTCACATGACATATTTAACCGGATGTAGCTGCAAGACGGAGCCTCGTTGACTCTCCGTTTCAACTTATCTCAAAAGTGAGGACCTCAACCTATATACCAGTTTTTAAATTGTGTTGATAGGCCAAATAAAACCAGAGTTATGATAAATTATGTCCGCGATACTTGTTTTCTGCTTATTTTGATCACGTTCGGCGCTCGATCGCGCTGTATGAGACAGGAAAACATAGCATGCAGACATTAGCGACAGGTCTTACAGGCGGAAAAGGCTTGCCAAAGGAAAAAAAAAACACACCACAACATCTCTCCTATTGGTGGAAAACTTCACCACAACAACCAATCCAAAATTATATGGTGACTGATTGACAAGGGGCGGGCGCTTACGTTCTTCCTGCAATATGAGAAGGGAGGGAGGGACTCTCAGCAGGGATGCAGTCTGGGACACGTAGTTGCAAACCTAGCGACTTTGTTGTTAGATTCAATGACTTTTCAGACCCCCTAACGACGTTTTTTTAGAAAGAAAGTGACTTTTATCGACTTCTTCTGGAGTTTAGAGACTCTGACATGAAGCAGGCTTTCCTTACTGAGGAGTTAGCAACGCTGCTAAGGGTGCAGAGCCACACATGCGCTCCGAGCTCTGCATGGGAGACTGAAGCTGACAGAGCTGCAGCAGTTAGCAGGTTTCACCCTCAGAGACCACCAGGGGTTCATGTTGAGGCATTTTCAGTTTTTTTTTTTTTTTTGCCATAGACACTGTCAGCACAATCTGCAGTTACACTAACAAAAATGCTGCAAAAAACAAAGAATTATGGAAAAATTACACATGGACTGACATAGAGGAGGATCTACACAAGTTTTTTACATCATGTTTTACATCATGCATCATTTACATCATGTTTTTTTGTAGTGGCATAAATAAAAAGTGACATTTGTGAGACTATACAGTGTTTTGTAAATAATTTTACAAAGAACACCTGGGCCATTGCCTGCATTTTGATGTAAATAGAGGTAAATTACTATGTTCTTTGTTAAAAATTTGCATATGTTTTGAAGTTTACAATTTTTATTTGAAGTTTAAGTTTTAAAAACAGTTCATCACACATATTTGTGGTTTTCACAGTAAAAACGTTACTTTTTTCCACTCGGATTTTATGTTTTGTGTGTGAATTTGGGTCCAATGTGTAAATATAGTATGTCAAAATGATAAAATAACTGTAAATTGACACAGGTGAGGTTGTGCTGAAAAAAATGATACCAGGCAAGGCAAGGTAAAAATTTTGTAAGAGGAAATATAAAGGTAAAATCTAAAGTAGTCAAAAACGGCCAATAGTGACTCACAGACTCCACAGACAAGTCCCTTTGGCGCCACTCAGTGGGCAAAACTACTTTGTCTACTGTAATGTATATTTGGGTCATCTTTGGCGCCCCCTAAAACGTAAACCGTGGGGTGCCGCGTCATGATTTTTACAACTTTGAATGGCCATGGAGTGTAGATTGGCCTGAGCAAATTTGGTGTCAGTGGGACGAAAGCCTTAGGAGGAGTTAGCGAAATTCCAATATGTGCGAATCGGCAAAAAATGCAAAATAGCCCTTTTACCGTACATTATACAGATACGCGCTCTTTGACTTTTTCGTAGATCTAATTGAGATACACATGATTGTCAATTTTTGTGTCATTTTGCCAAAGCGTACAGGCGTGACAGTCAACAATGTGTATTTTCACCTTAGGGGACAAGAAAAAATGGACTTTTTTCTCCTGCCATGGGGGGGCGCTCTTTTAGGGAGTAAAAATTCCTTCACAAATGTGTTGATGGCTGGACATTGCATCATCCTAGAAAACTTGGAGGCCAGTGAGGACAAAAATAAAAAGTTATAAGACTTTTAAAAATTTGGATTTTTGGGTTATCTTTGGCGCCCCCTAGAACGTAAACCGTGGGGTGCAGCGTCATGATTTGAATAACTTTTAATGGCCATGGGGTGTAATTTGGCCTGAGCAAATGTGGTGCCGGTGGAACGAAAGCCTTCGGAGGAGTTAGCGAAATTCCAATGTGTGTGAATCGGCAAAAAATGCGGAATAACCCTTTAACCGTACATTTGACAGATACGCGCCCATTGACTTTTTTGTAGATCTTATTGAGATACATGTGTGTGTCAATTTTTGTGTCATTTTGACAAAGCGTACAGGCGTGACACTCAACAATGTGTATTTTCACCTTAGGGGACAAGAAAAAATGGACTTTTTTCTCCTGCCATGGGGGGGCGCTCTTTTGGGGAGTAAAAATTCCTTCACAAATGTGTTGATGGCTGGACATTGCATCATCCTAGAAAACTTGGAGGCCAGTGAGGACAAAAATAAAAAGTTATAAGACTTTGAAATATGTGGATTTTAGTGTTATCTTTGGCGCCCCCTAGAACCTAAACCGTGGGGTGCAGCGTCATGATTTGAATAACTTTTAATGGCCATGGGGTGTAGATTGGCCTGAGCAAATGTGGTGCCGGTGGAACGAAAGCCTTCGGAGGAGTTAGCGAAATTCCAATGTGTGCGGATCGGCAAAAAATGCGCAATAACCCTTTAACCGTACATTTGACAGATACGCCCGCACTGACTTTTTTGTAGATCTTATTGAGATACATGTGTGTGTCAATTTTTGTGTCATTTTGACAAAGCGTACAGGCGTCAGGTGAATTTTTCACCTTAGGGGGCGCTATGGAGCCATTTTGCATTTTCTTGTTTGGGCGACTTCGGAATATCAAATTTTTCACCAGGCCCGGTCGTCCTGCCAAATTTCATGAGTTTTCGCCAGTGGGAAGTGGGCCATTTTCCAGTTCAAAGGGGAGGAAAAATAACTAGGGCCCCGGTGGGGCACTGTCGGGCCCGAGCCGCGTCGCGCCGCCCCCAGCGCGACCGCCTCCCCCTCCCGATTGCATCACACTCAAGGTCCAAAGATGGTGTGCGCACTTGTCTGTGGTCATTTCCCATTATAATGAATGGGAGGCGCAGTTTCTACCAAAACGGTCGCTGCAGACAAACTACATGTCCTATTTGAAAAAAGTCTGGACCATGAGTGAGGGCACAAACAGCTAGTATATATCCAAATGGCAAGTTGCTCCTCCTTTTGGTTTTGCCGAGAGAGCGATGCGTTTGAGCCATTGAGCGATGGGCAGGAAAAACTTGACTTTTTCTCCTGCCATGGGGGGGCGCTCTTTTGGGGAGAAAAAATTCCTTCACAAATGTGTTGATGGCTGGACATTGCATCATCCTAGAAAACTTGGAGGCCAGTGAGGACAAAAATAAAAAGTTATAAGACTTTAAAAATGTGGATATTTGGGTCCTCTTTGGCGCCCCCTAGAACGTAGACCATGGGGTGCAGCAACATGATTTTTACAACTTTGAATGGCCATGGGGTGTAGATTGGCCTGAGCAAATTTGGTGTCAGTGGGACGAAAGCCTTAGGAGGAGTTAGCCACATTCCAATGTGTGCGAATCGGCAAAAAATGCGAAATAGCCCTTTAACCGTACATTTTACAGATACGCGCGCATTGACTTTTTCGTAGATCTTATTGAGATACACGTGATTATCAAATTTTGTGTCAATATGACAAAGCGTACAGGCGTGACATTCAACAATGTGTATTTTCACCTTAGGGGACAAGAAAAAATTGACTTTTTTGTCCTGCCATGGGGGGCGCTCTTTTGGGGAGTAAAAATTCCTTCACAAATGTGTTGATGGCTGGACATTGCATCATCCTAGAAAACTTGGAGGCCAGTGAGGGCAAAAATAAAAAGTTATAAAACTTTTAAGAATGTGGATTTTAGGGTTATTTTTGGCGCCCCCTAGAACCTAAACCATGGGGTGCAGCATCATGATTTGTACAACTTTGAATGGCCATGGAGTGTAGATTGGCCTGAGCAAATGTGGTGCCGGTGGACCGAAAGCCTTCGGAGGAGTTAGCGAAATTCCAATGTGTGCAGATCTGCAAAAAATGCGCAATAACCCTTTAACCGTACATTTGACAGATACGCCCGCACTGACTTTTTTGTAGATCTTATTGAGATACATGTGTGTGTCAATTTTTGTGTCAATATGACAAAGCGTACAGGCGTGACAGTCAATAGTGTGAATTTTCACCTTAGGGGGCGCTATGGAGCCATTTTGTATTTTATTGTTTGGGCGACTTCAGAATATCGAATTTTTCACCAGGCCCGGTCGTCCTGCCAAATTTCCTGAGTTTTCGCCAGTGGGAAGTGGGCCATTTTCCAGTTTAAAGCGGAGGAAAAATAATAACTAGGACCCCGTTGGGGCACTGGCGGGCCCGAGCCGTGTCGCGTCCCCCCCCCAACGTGCTGCCTTCCCGTCCCATTTGTGTCCTCTGGCCATCGCCCTCTCTGGTAACGCCCATCACTGCAAAGACCCTTTTCCTTCATCGGCGTTTGCTGTTCTTCCTGCCAGTGTGTGTTGCTTTCACTTACACTTGCCACAGCCAGCCTCGTGAGTGCCTAGCCTATTGGATATCACTGTCACCTACACAGGACAGTCATTACCTTTCTATTAATACTTTGTGTTTTAATTTCACATTAATTTCCATATTGTATAAACGACTGGAAAAAACTTGAGCCCCTGCCCCTGTATAATCATGTGCATGTCTCTGTTCTAGCTCCAAGGTGAATCTTCACTGCTCATGTTCTCCTCAGAAGCACTCACCTCACTCCCCTCAGGTTACTGTACACATGCACCAACTGCCTGCTTCAGGTTTGGATGGAGCTTCATGGTTGTCTTTTGGAGAAATGACCAGTCAAGTTGTGTTTGAAATTTGATTTTTTTCAGGGGCAAAAGGAGCCTCTGCATTCTTGTCAAATATGTAAATAGCATGTTTTTGCAGGTGCTAAAAACCAGACTCTGAGTGTGTGTGTGTGTGTGTGTGTGTGTGTGTGTGTGTGTGTGTGTCTGTGTGTGCGTTCAAGTCACATGACATATTTAACCGGATGTAGCTGCAAGACGGAGCCTCGTTGACTCTCCGTTTCAACTTATCTCAAAAGTGAGGACCTCAACCTATATACCAGTTTTTAAATTGTGTTGATAGGCCAAATAAAACCAGAGTTATGATAAATTATGTCCGCGATACTTTTTTTCTGCTTATTTTGATCACGTTCGGCGCTCGATCGCGCTGTATGAGACAGGAAAACATAGCATGCAGACATTAGCGACAGGTCTTACAGGCGGAAAAGGCTTGCCAAAAGAAAAAAAAACACACCACAACATCTCTCCTATTGGTGGAAAACTTCACCACAACAACCAATCCAAAATTATATGGTGACTGATTGACAAGGGGCGGGCGCTTACGTTCTTCCTGCAACATGAGAAGGGAGGGAGGGACTCTCAGCAGGGATGCAGTCTGGGACACGTAGTTGCAAACCTAGCGACTTTGTTGTTAGATTCAATGACTTTTCAGACCCCCTAACGACTTTTTTTTAGAAAGAAAGGGACTTTTATCGACTTCTTCTGGAGTTTAGAGACTCTGACATGAAGCAGGCTTTCCTTACTGAGGAGTTAGCAACGCTGCTAAGGGTGCAGAGCCACACATGCGCTCAGAGCTCTGCATGGGAGACTGAAGCTGACAGAGCTGCAGCAGTTAGCAGGTTTCACCCTCAGAGACCACCAGGGGTTCATGTTGAGGCATTTTATTTATTTTTTTTTTTTGTGCCATAGACACTGTCAGCACAATCTGCAGTTACACTAACAAAAATGCTGCAAAAAACAAAGAATTATGGAAAAATTACACATGGACTGACAGAGGAGGATCTACACAAGTTTTTTACATCATGTTTTACATCATGCATCATTTACATCATGTTTTTTTGTAGTGGCATAAATAAAAAGTGACATTTGTGAGACTATACAGTGTTTTGTAAATAATTTTACAAAGAACGCCTGGGCCATTGCCTGCATTTTGATGTAAATAGAGGTAAATTACTATGTTCTTTGTTAAAAATTTGCATATGTTTTGAAGTTTACAATTTTTATTTGAAGTTTAAGTTTTAAAAACAGTTCATCACACATATTTGTGGTTTAATTTCACATTAATTTCCATATTGTATAAATGACTGGAAAAAACTTGAGCCCCTGCCCCTGTATAATCATGTGCACGTCCCTGTTCTAGCTCCAAGGTGAATCTTCACTGCTCATGTTCTCCTCAGAAATAGTCACCTCACTCCCCTCAGGTTACTGTACACATGCACCAACTATCTGCTTCAGGTTTGAAATGGAGCTTCATGGTTGTCTTTTGGAGAAATGAACAGTCAAGTTGTGTTTGAAATTTGATTTTTTTCAGGGGCAAAAGGAAGCCTCTGCATTCTTGTCAAATATGTAAACAGCATGTTTTTGCAGGTGCTAAAAAACAGACTCTGAGTGTGTGTGTGTGTCTGTGTGTGTGTGTGTGTGTGTGTGTGTGTATGTTGGCGTGTGTGTATATGTGTGTGTATCCTGCAGTACTCTGTACTCCTGCAGTGGCCAAAAAGACTTTTAAGAATGTGGATTTTTGGGTCATCTTTGGCGCCCCCTAGAACTGCAGTACTCTGTACTCCTGCAGTGGCCAAAATGACTTTTAAGAATGTGGATTTTTGGGTCATCTTTGGCGCCCCCTAGAACGTAAACCGTGGGGTGCAGCGTCATGATTTTTACAACTTTGAATGGGCATGGGGTGTAGATTGCCCTGAGCAAATTTGGTATCGGTGGGACGAAAGCCTTAGGAGGAGATAGCCACATTCCAATGTGTGCGAATCGGCAAAAAATGCAAAATAGCCCTTTAACCGTACATTATACAGATACGCGCTCTTTGACTTTTTCGTAGATCTAATTGAGATACACATGATTGTCAATTTTTGTGTCAATATGACAAAGCGTTCAGGCGTGACACTCAACAATGTGTATTTTTATGTAAGGGGACAAGAAAAAATTGACTTTTTTCTCCTACCATGGGGGGGCGCTCTTCTGGGGAGTAAAAATTCCTTCACAAATGTGTTGATGGCTGGACATTGCATCATCCTAGAAAACTTGGAGGCCAGTGAGGACAAAAATAAAAAGTTATAAAACATTTAAGAATGTGGATTTTTGGGTTATTTTTGGCGCCCCCTAGAACCTAAACCATGGGGTGCAGCATCATGATTTGAATAACTTTTAATGGCCATGGGGTGTAGATTGGCCTGAGCAAATGTGGTGCCGGTGGAACGAAAGCCTTCGGAGGAGTTAGCGAAATTCCAATGTGTGCGTATCGGCAAAAAATGCGGAATAACCCTTTAACTGTACATTTGACAGATACGCGCGCATGGACTTTTTTGTAGATCTTATTGAGTTACATGTGTGTGTCAATTTTTGTGTCATTTTGACAAAGCGTATAGGCGTGACACTCAACAATGTGTATTTTCACCTTAGGGGACAAGAAAAAATGGACTTTTTTCTCCTGCCATGGGGGGGCGCTCTTTTGGGGAGTAAAAATTCCTTCACAAATGTGTTGATGGCTGGACATTGCATCATCCTAGAAAACTTGGAGGCCAGTGAGGACAAAAATAAAAAGTTATAAGACTTTTAAATATGTGGATTTTAGTGTTATCTTTGGCGCCCCCTAGAACCTAAACCTTAAGGTGCAGCGTCATGATTTTGATAACTTTTAATGGCCACGGGGTGTAGATTGGCCTGAGCAAATGTGGTGCCGGTGGAACGAAAGCCTTCGGAGGAGTTAGCGAAATTCCAATGTGTGCGGATCGGCAAAAATGCGAAATAACCCTTTAACCGTAATTTTGACAGATACGGCCGCACTGACTTTTTTGTAGATCTTATTGAGATACATATGTGTGTCAATTTTTGTGTCAATATGACAAAGCGTACAGGCGTGACAGTCAATAGTGTGAATTTCCACCTTAGGGGGCGCTATGGAGCCATTTTGCATTTTATTGTTTGGGCGACTTCAGAATATCGAATTTTTCACCAGGCCCGGTCGTCCTGCCAAATTTCATGAGTTTTCGCCAGTGGGAAGTGGGCCATTTTCCAGTTCAAAGGGGAGGAAAAAGAAGAAAGAAAGAAACAAAGAAAAACCCCTACAGGAATAACAGGGCCTACGCCCGGCTGCTCTGCAGCTGGCTCGGGCCCTAATAATAATAACACTAGGGCCCCGTTGGGGCACTGGCGGGCCCGAGCCGTGTCACGCCGCCCCCAGCGCGACCGCCTCCCCCACCCGATCGCGTCACACTCAAGGTCCAAAGATGGTGTGCGCACTTGTTTGTGGTCATTTACCATTATAATGAACGGGAGGCGCAGTTTCTACCAAAACGCTCGCTGCAGAAAAACTCCATGTCCTATTTGAAAAAAGTCTGGACCATGAGTGAGGGCACAAACACAGCTAAGATATATCCAAATGGCAAGTTGCTCCTCCTTTCGCTTTTGCCGAGAGAGCAGTGCGTTTGAGCCATTGAATGATGAACAGGAAAAACTTGACTTTATTCTCCTGCCATGGGGGGGGCGCTCTTTTAACGAGAAAAAACTCCTTCACAAATGTGTTGATGGCTGGACATTGCATCATCCTAGAAAACTTGGAGGCCAGTGAGGACAAAAATAAAAAGTTATAAGACTTTTAAATATGTGGATTTTAGGGTTATCTTTGGCGCCCCCTAGAACCTAAACCGTGGGGTGCAGCGTCATGATTTGAATAACTTTTAATGGCCATGGGGTGTAGATTGGCCTGAGCAAATGTGGTGCCGGTGGAACGAAAGCCTTCGGAGGAGTTAGCGAAATTCCGATGTGTGCGGATCGGCAAAAAATGCGAAATAACCCTTTAACCGTAAATTTGACAGATACGCCCGCACTGACTTTTTTGTAGATCTTATTGAGATACATGTGTGTGTCAATTTTTGTGTCATTTTGACAAAGCGTATAGGCGTGACAGTCAATAGTGTGAATTTTCACCTTAGGGGGCGCTATGGAGCCATTTTGCATTTTCTTGTTTGGGCGACTTCGGAATATCAAATTTTTCACCAGGCCCGGTCGTCCTGCCAAATTTCATGAGTTTTCGCCAGTGGGAAGTGGGCCATTTTCCAGTTCAAAGGGGAGGAAAAATAATAACTAGGACCCCGTTGGGGCACTGGCGGGCCCGAGCCGTGTCGCGTCCCCCCCAACGTGCTGCCTCCCCGTCCCATTTGTGTCCTCTGGCCATCGCCCTCTCTGGTAACGCCCATCACTGCAAAGACCCTTTTCCTTCATCGGCGTTTGCTGTTCTTCCTGCCAGTGCGTGTTGCTTTCACTTACACTTGCCACAGCCAGCCTCGTGAGTGCCTAGCCTATTGGATATCACTGTCACCTACACAGGACAGTCATTACCTTTCTATTAATACTTTGTGTTTTAATTTCACATTAATTTCCATATTGTATAAACGACTGGAAAAAACTTGAGCCCCTGCCCCTGTATAATCATGTGCATGTCTCTGTTCTAGCTCCAAGGTGAATCTTCACTGCTCATGTTCTCCTCAGAAGCACTCACCTCACTCCCCTCAGGTTACTGTACACATGCACCAACTGCCTGCTTCAGGTTTGGATGGAGCTTCATGGTTGTCTTTTGGAGAAATGAGCAGTCAAGTTGTGTTTGAAATTTGATTTTTTTCAGGGGCAAAAGGAGCCTCTGCATTCTTGTCAAATATGTAAATAGCATGTTTTTGCAGGTGCTAAAAACCAGACTCTGAGTGTGTGTGTGTGTGTGTGTGCGTGTGTGTGTGTCTGTGTGTGCGTTCAAGTCACATTACATATTTAACCGGATGTAGCAGCAAGACGGAGCCTCGTTGACTCTCCGTTTCAACTTATCTCAAAAGTGAGGACCTCAACCTATATACCAGTTTTTAAATTGTGTTGATAGGCCAAATAAAACCAGAGTTATGATAAATTATGTCCGCGATACTTTTTTTCTGCTTATTTTGATCACGTTCGGCGCTCGATCGCGCTGTATGAGACAGGAAAACATAGCATGCAGACATTAGCGACAGGTCTTACAGGCGGAAAAGGCTTGCCAAAGAAAAAAAAAAACACACCACAACATCTCTCCTATTGGTGGAAAACTTCACCACAACAACCAATCCAAAATTATATGGTGACTGATTGACAAGGGGGGGGCGCTTACGTTCTTCCTGCAACATGAGAAGGGAGGGAGGGACTCTCAGCAGGGATGCAGTCTGGGACACGTAGTTGCAAACCTAGCGACTTTGTTGTTAGATTCAATGACTTTTCAGACCCCCTAACGACTTTTTTTTAGAAAGAAAGGGACTTTTATCGACTTCTTCTGGAGTTTAGAGACTCTGACATGAAGCAGGCTTTCCTTACTGAGGAGTTAGCAACGCTGCTAAGGGTGCAGAGCCACACATGCGCTCCGAGCTCTGCATGGGAGACTAAAGCTGACAGAGCTGCAGCAGTTAGCAGGTTTCACCCTCAGAGACCACCAGGGGTTCATGTTGAGGCATTTTCAGTTTTTTTTTTTTTTTTGCCATAGACACTGTCAGCACAATCTGCAGTTACACTAACAAAAATGCTGCAAAAAACAAAGAATTATGGAAAGATTACACATGGACTAACATAGAGGAGGATCTACACAAGTTTCTTACATCATGTTTTACATCATGCATCATTTACATCATGTTTTTTTGTAGTGGCATAAATAAAAAGTGACATTTGTGAGACTATACAGTGTTTTGTAAATAATTTTACAAAGAACGCCTGGGCCATTGCCTGCATTTTGATGTAAATAGAGGTAAATTACTATGTTCTTTGTTAAAAATTTGCATATGTTTTGAAGTTTACAATTTTTATTTGAAGTTTAAGTTTTAAAAACAGTTCATCACATATATTTGTGGTTTAATTTCACATTAATTTCCATATTGTATAAATGACTGGAAAAAACTTGAGCCCCTGCCCCTGTATAATCATGTGCACGTCCCTGTTCTAGCTCCAAGGTGAATCTTCACTGCTCATGTTCTCCTCAGAAATAGTCACCTCACTCCCCTCAGGTTACTGTACACATGCACCAACTATCTGCTTCAGGTTTGGATGGAGCTTCATGGTTGTCTTTTGGAGAAATGAACAGTCAAGTTGTGTTTGAAATTTGATTTTTTTCAGGGGCAAAAGGAAGCCTCTGCATTCTTGTCAAATATGTAAACAGCATGTTTTTGCAGGTGCTAAAAAACAGACTCTGAGTGTGTGTGTGTGTGTGTGTGTGTGTGTGTCTGTGTGTGTGTGTATGTTGGCGTGTGTGTATATGTGTGTGTATCCTGCAGTACTCTGTACTCCTGCAGTGGCCAAAAAGACTTTTAAGAATGTGGATTTTTGGGTCATCTTTGGCGCCCCCTAGAACTGCAGTACTCTGTACTCCTGCAGTGGCCAAAATGACTTTTAAGAATGTGGATTTTTGGGTCATCTTTGGCGCCCCCTAGAACGTAAACCGTGGGGTGCAGCATCATGATTTTTACAACTTTGAATGGGCATGGGGTGTAGATTGCCCTGAGCAAATTTGGTATCGGTGGGACGAAAGCCTTAGGAGGAGATAGCCACATTCCAATGTGTGCGAATCGGCAAAAAATGCAAAATAGCCCTTTAACCGTACATTATACAGATACGCGCTCTTTGACTTTTTCATAGATCTAATTGAGATACACATGATTCTCAATTTTTGTGTCAATATGACATAGCGTTCAGGCGTGACACTCAACAATGTGTATTTTCATGTAAGGGGACAAGAAAAAATTGACTTTTTTCTCCTACCAGGGGGGGCGCTCTTTTGGGGAGTAAAAATTCCTTCACAAATGTGTTGATGGCTGGACATTGCATCATCCTAGAAAACTTGGAGGCCAGTGAGGACAAAAAAAAAAAGTTATAAAACATTTAAGAATGTGGATTTTTGGGTTATTTTTGGCGCCCCCTAGAACCTAAACCATGGGATGCAGCGTCATGATTTGAATAACTTTTAATGGCCATGGGGTGTAGATTGGCCTGAGCAAATGTGGTGCCGGTGGAACGAAAGCCTTCGGAGGAGTTAGCGAAATTCCAATGTGTGCGTATCGGCAAAAAATGCGCAATAACCCTTTAACCGTACATTTGATAGATACGCGCGCAGGACTTTTTTGTAGATCTTATTGAGATACATGTGTGTGTCAATTTTTGTGTAATTTTGACAAAGCGTACAGGCGTGACAGTCAATAGTGTGAATTTTCACCTTATGGGACAAGAAAAAATTGACTTTTTTCTCCTGCCATGGGGGGGCGCTCTTTTGGGGAGTAAAAATTCCTTCACAAATGTGTTGATGGCTGGACATTGCATCATCCTAGAAAACTTGGAGGCCAGTGAGGGCAAAAATAAAAAGTTATAAGACTTTGAAATATGTGGATTTTAGGGTTATCTTTGGCGCCCCCTAGAACCTAAACCGTGGGGTGCAGCGTCATGATTTGAATAACTTTTAATGGCCATGGGGTGTAGATTGGCCTGAGCAAATGTGGTGCCGGTGGAACGAAAGCCTTCGGAGGAGTTAGCGAAATTCCAATGTGTGCGGATCGGCAAAAAATGCGCAATAACCCTTTAACCGTACATTTGACAGATACGCCCGCACTGACTTTTTTGTAGATCTTATTGAGATACATGTGTGTGTCAATTTTTGTGTCATTTTGACAAAGCGTACAGGCGTCAGGTGAATTTTTCACCTTAGGGGGCGCTATGGAGCCATTTTGCATTGTATTGTTTGGGCGACTTCAGAATATCAAATTTTTCACCAGGCCCGGTCGTCCTGCCAAATTTCATGAGTTTTCGCCAGTGGGAAGTGGGCCATTTTCCAGTTCAAAGGGGAGGAAAAAGAAAAAAGAAACAAAGAAAAACCACTTGGGGAATAATAGGGCTCTCGCAGCTGCTTAGCAGCTACGCTCGGGCCCTAACTAGGACCCCGGTGGGGCACTGTCGGGCCCGAGCCGCGTCGCGCCGCCCCCAGCGCGACCGCCTCCCCCTCCCGATCGCGTCACACTCAAGGTCCAAAGATGGTGTGCGCACTTGTCTGTGGTCATTTCCCATTATAATGAATGGGAGGCGCAGTTTCTACCAAAACACTCGCTGCAGACAAACTTCATGTCCTATTTGAAAAAAGTCTGGACCATGAGTGAGGGCACAAACACAGCTAGGATATATCCAAATGGCAGGTTGCTCCTCGTTACGGTGTTGCCGGGAGAGTGATGCGATTGAGCCATTGAGTGATGGGCAGGAAAAACTTGACTGTTTCTCCTGCCATGGGGGTTGGGGGATGGGGGGGGGATGTGGATTCTTTTAAGAATGTGGATATTTGGGTCATCTTTGGCGCCCCCTAGAACCTAAACCGTGGGGTGCAGCGTCATGATTTTGATAACTTTTAATGGCCACGGGGTGTAGATTGGCCTGAGCAAATGTGGTGCCGGTGGAACGAAAGCCTTCGGAGGAGTTAGCGAAATTCCAATGTGTGCGAATCGGCAAAAAATGCAAAATAGCCCTTTAACCGTACATTTTACAGATACGCGCGCATTGACTTTTTCGTAGATCTTATTGAGATACATGTGATTGTCAAATTTTGTGTCAATATGACAAAGCGTACAGGTATGACAGTCAACAATGTGTTTTTTCACCTTATGGGACAAGAAAAAATGGACTTTTTTCTCCTGCCATGGGGGGGCGCTCTTTTGGGGAGTAAAAATTCCTTCACAAATGTGTTGATGGCTGGACATTGCATCATCCTAGAAAACTTGGAGGCCAGTGAGGACAAAAATAAAAAGTTATAAGACTTTGAAATATGTGGATTTTAGGGTTATCTTTGGCGCCCCCTAGAACCTAAACCGTGGGGTGCAGCGTCATGATTTGAATAACTTTTAATGGCCATGGGGTGTAGATTGGCCTGAGCAAATGTGGTGCCGGTGGAACGCCAGCCTTAGGAGGAGTTAGCGAAATTCCAATGTGTGAGTATCAGGCAAAAAATGCGGAATAACCCTTTAACCGTACATTTGACAGATACGTGCGCATTGACTTTTTCGTAGATCTTATTGAGATACATGTGTGTGTCAAATTTTGTGTCAATATGACAAAGCGTACAGGCGTGACACTCAACAATGTGTATTTTCACCTTAGGGGACAAGAAAAAATGGACTTTTTTCTCCTGCCATGGGGGGGCGCTCTTTTGGGGAGTAAAAATTCCTTCACAAATGTGTTGATGGCTGGACATTGCATCATCCTAGAAAACTTGGAGGCCAGTGAGGGCAAAAATAAAAAGTTATAAGACTTTTAAATATGTGGATTCTAGGGTTATCTTTGGCGCCCCCTAGAACCTAAACCGTGGGGTGCAGCGTCATGATTTGAATAACTTTTAATGGCCATGGGGTGTAGATTGGCCTTAGCAAATGTGGTGCCGGTGGAACGAAAGCCTTCGGAGGAGTTAGCGAAATTCCAATGTGTGCGGATCGGCAAAAAATGCGGAAATAACCCTTTAACCGTACATTTGACAGATACGCCCGCACTGACTTTTTTGTAGATCTTATTGAGATACATGTGTGTGTCAATTTTTGTGTCAATATGACAAAGCGTAAAGGCGTGACAGTCAATAGTGTGAATTTTCACCTTAGGGGGCGCTATGGAGCCATTTTGCATTTTCTTGTTTGGGCGACTTCGGAATATCAAATTTTTCACCAGGCCCGGTCATCCTGCCAAATTTCATGAGTTTTCGCCAGTGGGAAGTGGGCCATTTTCCAGTTCAAAGGGGAGGAAAAAGAAGAACTAGGACCCCGTTGGGGCACTGGCGGGCCCGAGCCGTGTCGCGTCCCCCCCCCCAACGTGCTGCCTCCCCGTCCCATTTGTGTCCTCTGGCCATCGCCCTCTCTGGTAACGCCCATCACTGCAAAGACCCTTTTCCTTCATCGGCGTTTGCTGTTCTTCCTGCCAGTGCGTGTTGCTTTCACTTACACTTGCCACAGCCAGCCTCGTGAGTGCCTAGCCTATTGGATATCACTGTCACCTACACAGGACAGTCATTACCTTTCTATTAATACTTTGTGTTTTAATTTCACATTAATTTCCATATTGTATAAACGACTGGAAAAAACTTGAGCCCCTGCCCCTGTATAATCATGTGCATGTCTCTGTTCTAGCTCCAAGGTGAATCTTCACTGCTCATGTTCTCCTCAGAAGCACTCACCTCACTCCCCTCAGGTTACTGTACACATGCACCAACTGCCTGCTTCAGGTTTGGATGGAGCTTCATGGTTGTCTTTTGGAGAAATGAGCAGTCAAGTTGTGTTTGAAATTTGATTTTTTTCAGGGGCAAAAGGAGCCTCTGCATTCTTGTCAAATATGTAAATAGCATGTTTTTGCAGGTGCTAAAAACCAGACTCTGAGTGTGTGTGTGTGTGTGTGTGCGTGTGTGTGTGTCTGTGTGTGCGTTCAAGTCACATTACATATTTAACCGGATGTAGCAGCAAGACGGAGCCTCGTTGACTCTCCGTTTCAACTTATCTCAAAAGTGAGGACCTCAACCTATATACCAGTTTTTAAATTGTGTTGATAGGCCAAATAAAACCAGAGTTATGATAAATTATGTCCGCGATACTTTTTTTCTGCTTATTTTGATCACGTTCGGCGCTCGATCGCGCTGTATGAGACAGGAAAACATAGCATGCAGACATTAGCGACAGGTCTTACAGGCGGAAAAGGCTTGCCAAAGAAAAAAAAAACACACCACAACATCTCTCCTATTGGTGGAAAACTTCACCACAACAACCAATCCAAAATTATATGGTGACTGATTGACAAGGGGGGCGCTTACGTTCTTCCTGCAACATGAGAAGGGAGGGAGGGACTCTCAGCAGGGATGCAGTCTGGGACACGTAGTTGCAAACCTAGCGACTTTGTTGTTAGATTCAATGACTTTTCAGACCCCCTAACGACTTTTTTTTAGAAAGAAAGGGACTTTTATCGACTTCTTCTGGAGTTTAGAGACTCTGACATGAAGCAGGCTTTCCTTACTGAGGAGTTAGCAACGCTGCTAAGGGTGCAGAGCCACACATGCGCTCCGAGCTCTGCATGGGAGACTAAAGCTGACAGAGCTGCAGCAGTTAGCAGGTTTCACCCTCAGAGACCACCAGGGGTTCATGTTGAGGCATTTTCAGTTTTTTTTTTTTTTTTGCCATAGACACTGTCAGCACAATCTGCAGTTACACTAACAAAAATGCTGCAAAAAACAAAGAATTATGGAAAGATTACACATGGACTAACATAGAGGAGGATCTACACAAGTTTCTTACATCATGTTTTACATCATGCATCATTTACATCATGTTTTTTTGTAGTGGCATAAATAAAAAGTGACATTTGTGAGACTATACAGTGTTTTGTAAATAATTTTACAAAGAACGCCTGGGCCATTGCCTGCATTTTGATGTAAATAGAGGTAAATTACTATGTTCTTTGTTAAAAATTTGCATATGTTTTGAAGTTTACAATTTTTATTTGAAGTTTAAGTTTTAAAAACAGTTCATCACATATATTTGTGGTTTAATTTCACATTAATTTCCATATTGTATAAATGACTGGAAAAAACTTGAGCCCCTGCCCCTGTATAATCATGTGCACGTCCCTGTTCTAGCTCCAAGGTGAATCTTCACTGCTCATGTTCTCCTCAGAAATAGTCACCTCACTCCCCTCAGGTTACTGTACACATGCACCAACTATCTGCTTCAGGTTTGGATGGAGCTTCATGGTTGTCTTTTGGAGAAATGAACAGTCAAGTTGTGTTTGAAATTTGATTTTTTTCAGGGGCAAAAGGAAGCCTCTGCATTCTTGTCAAATATGTAAACAGCATGTTTTTGCAGGTGCTAAAAAACAGACTCTGAGTGTGTGTGTGTGTGTGTGTGTGTGTGTGTCTGTGTGTGTGTGTATGTTGGCGTGTGTGTATATGTGTGTGTATCCTGCAGTACTCTGTACTCCTGCAGTGGCCAAAAAGACTTTTAAGAATGTGGATTTTTGGGTCATCTTTGGCGCCCCCTAGAACTGCAGTACTCTGTACTCCTGCAGTGGCCAAAATGACTTTTAAGAATGTGGATTTTTGGGTCATCTTTGGCGCCCCCTAGAACGTAAACCGTGGGGTGCAGCATCATGATTTTTACAACTTTGAATGGGCATGGGGTGTAGATTGCCCTGAGCAAATTTGGTATCGGTGGGACGAAAGCCTTAGGAGGAGATAGCCACATTCCAATGTGTGCGAATCGGCAAAAAATGCAAAATAGCCCTTTAACCGTACATTATACAGATACGCGCTCTTTGACTTTTTCATAGATCTAATTGAGATACACATGATTCTCAATTTTTGTGTCAATATGACATAGCGTTCAGGCGTGACACTCAACAATGTGTATTTTCATGTAAGGGGACAAGAAAAAATTGACTTTTTTCTCCTACCATGGGGGGGCGCTCTTTTGGGGAGTAAAAATTCCTTCACAAATGTGTTGATGGCTGGACATTGCATCATCCTAGAAAACTTGGAGGCCAGTGAGGACAAAAAAAAAAAGTTATAAAACATTTAAGAATGTGGATTTTTGGGTTATTTTTGGCGCCCCCTAGAACCTAAACCATGGGATGCAGCGTCATGATTTGAATAACTTTTAATGGCCATGGGGTGTAGATTGGCCTGAGCAAATGTGGTGCCGGTGGAACGAAAGCCTTCGGAGGAGTTAGCGAAATTCCAATGTGTGCGTATCGGCAAAAAATGCGCAATAACCCTTTAACCGTACATTTGATAGATACGCGCGCAGGACTTTTTTGTAGATCTTATTGAGATACATGTGTGTGTCAATTTTTGTGTAATTTTGACAAAGCGTACAGGCGTGACAGTCAATAGTGTGAATTTTCACCTTATGGGACAAGAAAAAATGGACTTTTTTCTCCTGCCATGGGGGGGCGCTCTTTTGGGGAGTAAAAATTCCTTCACAAATGTGTTGATGGCTGGACATTGCATCATCCTAGAAAACTTGGAGGCCAGTGAGGGCAAAAATAAAAAGTTATAAGACTTTGAAATATGTGGATTTTAGGGTTATCTTTGGCGCCCCCTAGAACCTAAACCGTGGGGTGCAGCGTCATGATTTGAATAACTTTTAATGGCCATGGGGTGTAGATTGGCCTGAGCAAATGTGGTGCCGGTGGAACGAAAGCCTTCGGAGGAGTTAGCGAAATTCCAATGTGTGCGGATCGGCAAAAAATGCGCAATAACCCTTTAACCGTACATTTGACAGATACGCCCGCACTGACTTTTTTGTAGATCTTATTGAGATACATGTGTGTGTCAATTTTTGTGTCATTTTGACAAAGCGTACAGGCGTCAGGTGAATTTTTCACCTTAGGGGGCGCTATGGAGCCATTTTGCATTGTATTGTTTGGGCGACTTCAGAATATCAAATTTTTCACCAGGCCCGGTCGTCCTGCCAAATTTCATGAGTTTTCGCCAGTGGGAAGTGGGCCATTTTCCAGTTCAAAGGGGAGGAAAAAGAAACTAGGGCCCCGTTGGGGCACTGGCGGGCCCGAGCCGTGTCACACTGCCCCCAGCGCGACCGCCTCCCCCACCCGATCGCGTCACACTCAAGGTCCAAAGATGGTGTGCGCACTTGTTTGTGGTCATTTACCATTATAATGAACGGGAGGCGCAGTTTCTACCAAAACGCTCGCTGCAGAAAAACTCCATGTCCTATTTGAAAAAAGTCTGGACCATGAGTGAGGGCACAAACACAGCTAAGATATATCCAAATGGCAAGTTGCTCCTCCTTTCGCTTTTGCCGAGAGAGCAGTGCGTTTGAGCCATTGAATGATGAACAGGAAAAACTTGACTTTATTCTCCTGCCATGGGGGGCGCTCTTTTAAAGAGAAAAAACTCCTTCACAAATGTGTTGATGGCTGGACATTGCATCATCCTAGAAAACATGGAGGCCAGTGAGGACAAAAATAAAAAGTTATAAGACTTTTAAATATGTGGATTTTAGGGTTATATTTGGCGCCCCCTAGAACCTAAACCGTGGGGTGCAGCGTCATGATTTGAATAACTTTTAATGGCCATGGGGTGTAGATTGGCCTGAGCAAATGTGGTGCCGGTGGAACGAAAGCCTTCGGAGGAATTAGCGAAATTCCAATGTGTGCGAATCTGCAAAAAATGCGAAATAACCCTTTAACCGTACATTTTACAGATACGTGGCCATTGACTTTTTCGAAGATCTTATTGAAATACACGTGTATGTAAAATTTTGTGTCAATACGACAAAACATACAGGCGTAGCACTCAACAATGTGTATTTTCACCTTAGTGGACAAGAAAAAATGGACTTTTTTCTCCTGCCATGGGGGGCGCTCTTTTGCCGAGTAAAAATTCCTTCACAAATGTGTTGATGGCTGGACATTGCATCATCCTAGAAAACTTGGAGGCCAGTGAGGGCAAAAATAAAAAGTTATAAGACTTTTAAATATGTGGATCTTAGGGTTATCTTTGGCGCCCCCTAGAACCTAAAGCGTGGGGTGCAGCGTCATGATTTGAATAACTTTTAATGGCCATGGGGTGTAGATTGGCCTGAGCAAATGTGGTGCCGGTGGAACGAAAGCCTTTGGAGGAGTTAGCGAAATTCCAATGTGTGCGGATCGGCAAAAAATGCGGAATAACCCTTTAACCGTACATTTGACAGATACGCGCGCATTGACTTTTTTGTAGATCTTATTGAGATACATGTGTGTGTCAATTTTTGTGTCATTTTGACAAAGCGTACAGGTGTTACACTCAACAATGTGTATTTTCACCTTAGGGGACAAGAAAAAATGGACTTTTTTCTCCTGCCATGGGGGGCGCTCTTTTGGGGAGTAAAAATTCCTTCACAAATGTGTTGATGGCTGGACATTGCATCATCCTAGAAAACTTGGAGGCCAGTGAGGGCAAAAATAAAAAGTTATAAGACTTTTAAATATGTGGATCTTAGGGTTATCTTTGGCGCCCCCTAGAACCTAAAGCGTGGGGTGCAGCGTCATGATTTGAATAACTTTTAATGGCCATGGGGTGTAGATTGGCCTGAGCAAATGTGGTGCCGGTGGAACGAAAGCCTTCGGAGGAGTTAGCGAAATTCCAATGTGTGCGGATCGGCAAAAAATGCGAAATAACCCTTTAACCGTACATTTGACAGATACGCCCGCACTGACTTTTTTGTAGATCTTATTGAGATACATGTGTGTGTCAATTTTTGTGTCATTTTGACAAAGCGTACAGGCGTGACAGTGAATAGTGTGAATTTTCACCTTAGGGGGCGCTATGGAGCCATTTTGCATTTTCTTGTTTGGGCGACTTCGGAATATCAAATTTTTCACCAGGCCCGGTCGTCCTGCCAAATTTCATGAGTTTTCGCCAGTGGGAAGTGGGCCATTTTCCAGTTCAAAGGGGAGGAAAAATAATAATAATAATAACAAAAGAAGGAAACTACAGGAACAAGAGGGCTCTCGCAGCTGCTTAGCAGCTACGCTCGGGCCCTAAAAATGAGAAGACTAGACACAAGGAGAAGTTGAAATGCAGGAACAAAAACAAGGAGAACACTAGGGCCCCGGTGGGGCACTGTCGGGCCCGAGCCACGTTGCGCCGCCCCCAGCGCGACCGCCTCCCCCTCCCGATCGCGTCACACTCAAGGTCCAAAGATGGTGTGCGCACTTGTCTGTGGTCATTTCCCATTATAATGAATGGGAGGCGCAGTTTCTACCAAAACACTCGCTGCAGACAAACTACATGTCCTATTTGAAAAAAGTCTGGACCATGAGTGAGGGCACAAACACAGCTAGGATATATCCAAACGGCAAGTTGCTCCTTGTTACGGTGTTGCCGGGAGAGTGATGCGATTGAGCCATTGAGTGATGGGCAGGAAAAACTTGACTGTTTCTCCTGCCATGGGGGTTGGGGGATGGGGGGGGGGGATGTGGATTCTTTTAAGAATGTGGATATTTGGGTCATCTTTGGCGCCCCCTAGAACGTAAACCGTGGGGTGCAGCGTCATGATTTTTACAACTTTGAATGGCCATGGGGTGTAGATTGGCCTGAGCAAATTTGGTGTCAGTGGGACGAAAGCCTTAGGAGGAGTTAGCCACATTCCAATGTGTGCGAATCGGCAAAAATTGCAAAATAGCCCTTTAACCGTACATTTTACAGATACGCGCGCATTGACTTTTTCGTAGATCTTATTGAGATACATGTGATTGTCAAATTTTGTGTCAATATGACAAAGCGTACAGGTATGACAGTCAACAATGTGTTTTTTCACCTTATGGGACAAGAAAAAATGGACTTTTTTCTCCTGCCATGGGGGGGCGCTCTTTTGGGGAGTAAAAATTCCTTCACAAATGTGTTGATGGCTGGACATTGCATCATCCTAGAAAACTTGGAGGCCAGTGAGGACAAAAATAAAAAGTTATAAGACTTTGAAATATGTGGATTTTAGGGTTATCTTTGGCGCCCCCTAGAACCTAAACCGTGGGGTGCAGCGTCATGATTTGAATAACTTTTAATGGCCATGGGGTGTAGATTGGCCTGAGCAAATGTGGTGCCGGTGGAACGCCAGCCTTAGGAGGAGTTAGCGAAATTCCAATGTGTGCGGATCAGCAAAAAATGCGGAATAACCCTTTGACCGTACATTTGACAGATACGCGCGCATTGACTTTTTCGTAGAACTTATTGAGATACATGTGTGTGTCAAATTTTGTGTCAATATGACAAAGCGTACAGGCGTGACACTCGACAATGTGTATTTTCACCTTAGGGGACAAGAAAAAATTGACTTTTTTCTCCAGCCATGGGGGGGCGCTCTTTTGGGGATTAAAAATTCCTTCACAAATGTGTTGATGGCTGGACATTGCATCATCCTAGAAAACTTGGAGGCCAGTGAGGTCAAAAATAAAAAGTTATAAGACTTTTAAATATGTGGATTTTAGGGTTATCTTTGGCGCCCCCTAGAACCTAAACCGTGGGGTGCAGCGTCATGATTTGAATAACTTTTAATGGCCATGGGGTGTAGATTGGCCTGAGCAAATGTGGTGCCGGTGGAACGAAAGCCTTCGGAGGAGTTAGCGAAAGTCCAATGTGTGCGGATCGGCAAAAAATGCGGAATAACCCTTTGACCGTACATTTGACAGATACGCGCGCATTGACTTTTTCGTAGAACTTATTGAGATACATGTGTGTGTCAAATTTTGTGTCAATATGACAAAGCGTACAGGCGTGACACTCGACAATGTGTATTTTCACCTTAGGGGACAAGAAAAAATTGACTTTTTTCTCCAGCCATGGGGGGCGCTCTTTTGGGGATTAAAAATTCCTTCACAAATGTGTTGATGGCTGGACATTGCATCATCCTAGAAAACTTGGAGGCCAGTGAGGTCAAAAATAAAAAGTTATAAGACTTTTAAATATGTGGATTTTAGGGTTATCTTTGGCGCCCCCTAGAACCTAAACCGTGGGGTGCAGCGTCATGATTTGAATAACTTTTAATGGCCATGGGGTGTAGATTGGCCTGAGCAAATGTGGTGCCGGTGGAACGAAAGCCTTCGGAGGAGTTAGCGAAAGTCCAATGTGTGCGGATCGGCAAAAAATGCGAAATAACCCTTTAACCGTACATTTGACAGATACGGCCGCACTGACTTTTTTGTAGATCTTATTGAGATACATGTGTGTGTCAATTTTTGTGTCATTTTGACAAAGCGTACAGGCGTGACAGTCAATAGTGTGAATTTTCACCTTAGGGGGCGCTATGGAGCCATTTTGCATTTTCTTGTTTGGGCGACTTCGGAATATCAAATTTTTCACCAGGCCCGGTCGTCCTGCCAAATTTCATGAGTTTTCGCCAGTGGGAAGTGGGCCATTTTCCAGTTCAAAGGGGAGGAAAAATAATAATAATAACAAAAGAAGGAAACATGCAGGAACAAGAGGGCTCTCGCAGCTGCTTAGCAGCTACGCTCGGGCCCTAACTAGGGCCCCGTTGGGGCACTGGCGGGCCCGAGCCGTGTCACGCCGCCCCCAGCGCGACCGCCTCCCCCACCCGATCGCGTCACACTCAAGGTCCAAAGATGGTGTGCGCACTTGTTTGTGGTCATTTACCATTATAATGAACGGGAGGCGCAGTTTCTACCAAAACGCTCGCTGCAGAAAAACTCCATGTCCTATTTGAAAAAAATCTGGACCATGAGTGAGGGCACAAACACAGCTAAGATATATCCAAATGGCAAGTTGCTCCTCCTTTCGCTTTTGCCGAGAGAGCAGTGCGTTTGAGCCATTGAATGATGAACAGGAAAAACTTGACTTTATTCTCCTGCCATGGGGGGGCGCTCTTTTAACGAGAAAAAACTCCTTCACAAATGTGTTGATGGCTGGACATTGCATCATCCTAGAAAACTTGGAGGCCAGTGAGGACAAAAATAAAAAGTTATAAGACTTTTAAATATGTGGATTTTAGGGTTATCTTTGGCGCCCCCTAGAACCTAAACCGTGGGGTGCAGCGTCATGATTTGAATAACTTTTAATGGCCATGGGGTGTAGATTGGCCTGAGCAAATGTGGTGCCGGTGGAACGAAAGCCTTTGGAGGAGTTAGCGAAATTCCAATGTGTGCGAATCTGCAAAAAATGCGAAATAACCCTTTAACCGTACATTTTACAGATACGTGGCCATTGACTTTTTCGAAGATCTTATTGAAATACACGTGTATGTAAAATTTTGTGTCAATACGACAAAACATACAGGCGTAGCACTCAACAATGTGTATTTTCACCTTAGTTGACAAGAAAAAATGGACTTTTTTCTCCTGCCATGGGGGGGCGCTCTTTTGGCGAGTAAAAATTCCTTCACAAATGTGTTGATGGCTGGACATTGCATCATCCTAGAAAACTTGGAGGCCAGTGGGGACAAAAATAAAAAGTTATAAGACTTTTAAATATGTGGATTTTACGGTTATCTTTGGCGCCCCCTAGAACCTAAACCGTGGGGTGCAGCGTCATGATTTGAATAACTTTTAATGGCCATGGGGTGTAGATTGGCCTGAGCAAATGTGGTGCCGGTGGAACGAAAGCCTTCGGAGGAGTTAGCGAAATTCCAATGTGTGCGGATCGGCAAAAAATGCGAAATAACCCTTTAACCGTAATTTTGACAGATACGGCCGCACTGACTTTTTTGTAGATCTTATTGAGATACATATGTGTGTCAATTTTTGTGTCAATATGACAAAGCGTACAGGCGTGACAGTCAATAGTGTGAATTTCCACCTTAGGGGGCGCTATGGAGCCATTTTGCATTTTATTGTTTGGGCGACTTCAGAATATCGAATTTTTCACCAGGCCCGGTCGTCCTGCCAAATTTCATGAGTTTTCGCCAGTGGGAAGTGGGCCATTTTCCAGTTCAACGGGGAGGAAAAAGAAGAAAGAAAGAAAGAAAGAAACAAAGAAAAACCACTTGGGGAATAATAGGGCCTACGCCCGGCTGCTCTGCAGCTGGCTCGGGCCCTAAAAAGAAACAAAGAAAAACCACTTGGGGAATAATAGGGCTCTCGCAGCTGCTTAGCAGCTACGCTCGGGCCCTAACTAGGACCCCGTTGGGGCACTGGCGGGCCCGAGCCGTGTCGCGTGTCCCCCCCCCCCCCCCCCAACGTGCTGCCTCCCCGTCCCATTTGTGTCCTCTGGCCATCGCCCTCTCTGTTAACGCCCATCACTGCAAAGACCCTTTTCCTTCATCGGCGTTTGCTGTTCTTCCTGCCAGTGCGTGTTGCTTTCACTTACACTTGCCACAGCCAGCCTCGTGAGTGCCTAGCCTATTGGATATCACTGTCACCTACACAGGACAGTCATTACCTTTCTATTAATACTTTGTGTTTTAATTTCACATTAATTTCCATATTGTATAAACGACTGGAAAAAACTTGAGCCCCTGCCCCTGTATAATCATGTGCATGTCTCTGTTCTAGCTCCAAGGTGAATCTTCACTGCTCATGTTCTCCTCAGAAGCACTCACCTCACTCCCCTCAGGTTACTGTACACATGCACCAACTGCCTGCTTCAGGTTTGGATGGAGCTTCATGGTTGTCTTTTGGAGAAATGACCAGTCAAGTTGTGTTTGAAATTTGATTTTTTTCAGGGGCAAAAGGAGCCTCTGCATTCTTGTCAAATATGTAAATAGCATGTTTTTGCAGGTGCTAAAAACCAGACTCTGAGTGTGTGTGTGTGTGTGTGTGTGTGTGTGTGTGTGTGTGTGTGTGTGTGCGTGTGTGTGTGTCTATGTGTGCGTTCAAGTCACATGACATATTTAACCGGATGTAGCTGCAAGACGGAGCCTCGTTGACTCTCCGTTTCAACTTATCTCAAAAGTGAGGACCTCAACCTATATACCAGTTTTTAAATTGTGTTGATAGGCCAAATAAAACCAGAGTTATGATAAATTATGTCCGCGATACTTGTTTTCTGCTTATTTTGATCACGTTCGGCGCTCGATCGCGCTGTATGAGACAGGAAAACATAGCATGCAGACATTAGCGACAGGTCTTACAGGCGGAAAAGGCTTGCCAAAAGAAAAAAAAAACACACCACAACATCTCTCCTATTGGTGGAAAACTTCACCACAACAACCAATCCAAAATTATATGGTGACTGATTGACAAGGGGCGGGCGCTTACGTTCTTCCTGCAACATGAGAAGGGAGGGAGGGACTCTCAGCAGGGATGCAGTCTGGGACACGTAGTTGCAAACCTAGCGACTTTGTTGTTAGATTCAATGACTTTTCAGACCCCCTAACGACTTTTTTTTAGAAAGAAAGGGACTTTTATCGACTTCTTCTGGAGTTTAGAGACTCTGACATGAAGCAGGCTTTCCTTACTGAGGAGTTAGCAACGCTGCTAAGGGTGCAGAGCCACACATGCGCTCAGAGCTCTGCATGGGAGACTGAAGCTGACAGAGCTGCAGCAGTTAGCAGGTTTCACCCTCAGAGACCACCAGGGGTTCATGTTGAGGCATTTTAATTTTTTTTTTTTTTTGTGCCATAGACACTGTCAGCACAATCTGCAGTTACACTAACAAAAATGCTGCAAAAAACAAAGAATTATGGAAAAATTACACATGGACTGACATAGAGGAGGATCTACACAAGTTTTTTACATCATGTTTTACATCATGCATCATTTACATCATGTTTTTTTGTAGTGGCATAAATAAAAAGTGACATTTGTGAGACTATACAGTGTTTTGTAAATAATTTTACAAAGAACGCCTGGGCCATTGCCTGCATTTTGATGTAAATAGAGGTAAATTACTATGTTCTTTGTTAAAAATTTGCATATGTTTTGAAGTTTACAATTTTTATTTGAAGTTTAAGTTTTAAAAACAGTTCATCACACATATTTGTGGTTTAATTTCACATTAATTTCCATATTGTATAAATGACTGGAAAAAACTTGAGCCCCTGCCCCTGTATAATCATGTGCACGTCCCTGTTCTAGCTCCAAGGTGAATCTTCACTGCTCATGTTCTCCTCAGAAATAGTCACCTCACTCCCCTCAGGTTACTGTACACATGCACCAACTATCTGCTTCAGGTTTGAAATGGAGCTTCATGGTTGTCTTTTGGAGAAATGAACAGTCAAGTTGTGTTTGAAATTTGATTTTTTTTCAGGGGCAAAAGGAAGCCTCTGCATTCTTGTCAAATATGTAAACAGCATGTTTTTGCAGGTGCTAAAAAACAGACTCTGAGTGTGTGAGTGTGTGTGTGTGTGTGTGTGTGTGTGTGTGTGTGTGTATGTTGGCGTGTGTGTATGTGTGTGTGTATCCTGCAGTACGCTGTACTCCTGCAGTGGCCAAAAAGACTTTTAAGAATGTGGATTTTTGGGTCATCTTTGGCGCCCCCTAGAACTGCAGTACTCTGTACTCCTGCAGTGGCCAAAATGACTTTTAAGAATGTGGATTTTTGGGTCATCTTTGGCGCCCCCTAGAACGTAAACCGTGGGGTGCAGCGTCATGATTTTTACAAATTTGAATGGCCATGGGGTGTAGATTGGCCTGAGCAAATTTGGTATCGGTGGGACGAAAGCCTTAGGAGGAGATAGCCACATTCCAATGTGTGCGAATCGGCAAAAAATGCAAAATAGCCCTTTAACCGTACATTATACAGATACGCGCTCTTTGACTTTTTCGTAGATCTAATTGAGATACACATGATTGTCAATTTTTGTGTCAATATGACAAAGCGTTCAGGCGTGACACTCAACAATGTGTATTTTTATGTAAGGGGACAAGAAAAAATTGACTTTTTTCTCCTACCATGGGGGGGCGCTCTTTTGGGGAGTAAAAATTACTTCACAAATGTGTTGATGGCTGGACATTGCATCATCCTAGAAAACTTGGAGGCCAGTGAGGATAAAAAAAAAAAAGTTATAAAACATTTAAGAATGTGGATTTTTGGGTTATTTTTGGCGCCCCCTAGAACCTAAACCATGGGGTGCAGCATCATGATTTGAATAACTTTTAATGGCCATGGGGTGTAGATTGGCCTGAGCAAATGTGGTGCCGGTGGAACGAAAGCCTTCGGAGGAGTTAGCGAAATTCCAATGTGTGCGTATCGGCAAAAAATGCGGAATAACCCTTTAACTGTACATTTGACAGATACGCGCGCATGGACTTTTTTGTAGATCTTATTGAGATACATGTGTGTGTCAATTTTTGTGTCATTTTGACAAAGCGTATAGGCGTGACACTCAACAATGTGTATTTTCACCTTAGGGGACAAGAAAAAATGGACTTTTTTCTCCTGCCATGGGGGGCGCTCTTTTGGGGAGTAAAAATTCCTTCACAAATGTGTTGATGGCTGGACATTGCATCATCCTAGAAAACTTGGAGGCCAGTGAGGACAAAAATAAAAAGTTATAAGACTTTTAAATATGTGGATTTTAGTGTTATCTTTGGCGCCCCCTAGAACCTAAACCTTGGGGTGCAGCGTCATGATTTTGATAACTTTTAATGGCCACGGGGTGTAGATTGGCCTGAGCAAATGTGGTGCCGGTGGAACGAAAGCCTTCGGAGGAGTTAGCGAAATTCCAATGTGTGCGGATCGGCAAAAAATGCAAAATAACCCTTTAACCGTAATTTTGACAGATACGGCCGCACTGACTTTTTTGTAGATCTTATTGAGATACATATGTGTGTCAATTTTTGTGTCAATATGACAAAGCGTACAGGCGTGACAGTCAATAGTGTGAATTTCCACCTTAGGGGGCGCTATGGAGCCTTTTTGCATTTTATTGTTTGGGCGACTTCAGAATATCGAATTTTTCACCAGGCCCGGTCGTCCTGCCAAATTTCATGAGTTTTCGCCAGTGGGAAGTGGGCCATTTTCCAGTTCAAAGGGGAGGAAAAAGAAGAAAGAAAGAAAGAAAGAAAGAAAGAAACAAAGAAAAACCACTTGGGGAATAATAGGGCCTACGCCCGGCTGCTCTGCAGCTGGCTCGGGCCCTAAAGAAAGAAACAAAGAAAAACCACTTGGGGAATAATAGGGCTCTCGCAGCTGCTTAGCAGCTACGCTCGGGCCCTAAAAAGAAGAATCCATCAGGAACAAGAGGGCTCTCGCAGCTGCTTAGCAGCTACGCTCGGGCCCTAACTAGGACCCCGTTGGGGCACTGGCGGGCCCGAGCCGTGTCGCCTTCCCCCCCCAACGTGCTGCCTCCCCGTCCCATTTGTGTCCTCTGGCCATCGCCCTCTCTGGTAACGCCCATCACTGCAAAGACCCTTTTCCTTCATCGGCGTTTGCTGTTCTTCCTGCCAGTGCGTGTTGCTTTCACTTACACTTGCCACAGCCAGCCTCGTGAGTGCCTAGCCTATTGGATATCACTGTCACCTACACAGGACAGTCATTACCTTTCTATTAATACTTTGTGTTTTAATTTCACATTAATTTCCATATTGTATAAACGACTGGAAAAAACTTGAGCCCCTGCCCCTGTATAATCATGTGCATGTCTCTGTTCTAGCTCCAAGGTGAATCTTCACTGCTCATGTTCTCCTCAGAAGCACTCACCTCACTCCCCTCAGGTTACTGTACACATGCACCAACTGCCTGCTTCAGGTTTGGATGGAGCTTCATGGTTGTCTTTTGGAGAAATGACCAGTCAAGTTGTGTTTGAAATTTGATTTTTTTCAGGGGCAAAAGGAGCCTCTGCATTCTTGTCAAATATGTAAATAGCATGTTTTTGCAGGTGCTAAAAACCAGACTCTGAGTGTGTGTGTGTGTGTGTGTGTGTGTGTGTGTGTGTGTGTGTGTGTGTGTGTGCGTGTGTGTGTGTCTGTGTGTGCGTTCAAGTCACATGACATATTTAACCGGATGTAGCTGCAAGACGGAGCCTCGTTGACTCTCCGTTTCAACTTATCTCAAAAGTGAGGACCTCAACCTATATACCAGTTTTTAAATTGTGTTGATAGGCCAAATAAAACCAGAGTTATGATAAATTATGTCCGCGATACTTTTTTTCTGCTTATTTTGATCACGTTCGGCGCTCGATCGCGCTGTATGAGACAGGAAAACATAGCATGCAGACATTAGCGACAGGTCTTACAGGCGGAAAAGGCTTGCCAAAAGAAAAAAAAACACACCACAACATCTCTCCTATTGGTGGAAAACTTCACCACAACAACCAATCCAAAATTATATGGTGACTGATTGAGAAGGGGCGGGCGCTTACGTTCTTCCTGCAACATGAGAAGGGAGGGAGGGACTCTCAGCAGGGATGCAGTCTGGGACACGTAGTTGCAAACCTAGCGACTTTGTTGTTAGATTCAATGACTTTTCAGACCCCCTAACGACTTTTTTTTAGAAAGAAAGGGACTTTTATCGACTTCTTCTGGAGTTTAGAGACTCAGACATGAAGCAGGCTTTCCTTACTGAGGAGTTAGCAACGCTGCTAAGGGTGCAGAGCCACACATGCGCTCCGAGCTCTGCATGGGAGACTGAAGCTGACAGAGCTGCAGCAGTTAGCAGGTTTCACCCTCAGAGACCACCAGGGGTTCATGTTGAGGCATTTTCAGTTTTTTTTTTTTTTTGTGCCATAGACACTTTACACTACTGTTTTGTAAATAATTTTACAAAGAACGCCTGGGCCATTGCCTGCATTTTGATGTAAATAGAGGTAAATCACTATGTTCTTTGTTAAAAATTTGCATATGTTTTGAGGTTTACAATTTTTATGTGAAGTTTAAGTTTTAAAAACAGTTCATCACACATATTTGTGGTTTTCACAGTAAAAATGTTACTTTTTTCCACTCGGATTTTATGTTTTGTGTGTGAATTTGGGTCCATTGTGTAAATTCAGTATGTCAACATGATAAAATAACTGTAAATTCGCACAGGTGAGGTTGTGCTGAAAAAAAATGATACCAGGCAAGGCACGTGATTGTCAAATTTTGTGTCAATATGACAAAGCGTATAGGCGTGAATCTCAACAATATGTATTTTCACCTTAGGGGACAAGAAAAAATGGACTTTTTTCTCCTGCCATGGGGGGGCGCTCTTTTGGGGAGTAAAAATTCCTTCACAAATGTGTTGATGGCTGGACATTGCATCATCCTAGAAAACTTGGAGGCCAGTGAGGACAAAAATAAAAAGTTATAAGACTTTGAAATATGTGGATTTTAGGGTTGTCTTTGGCGCCCCCTAGAACCTAAACCGTGGGGTGCAGCGTCATGATTTGAATAACTTTTAATGGCCATGGGGTGTAGATTGGCCTGAGCAAATGTGGTGCCGTTGGAACGAAAGCCTTCGGAGGAGTTAGCGAAATTCCAATGTGTGCGGATCGGCAAAAAATGCGGAATAACCCTTTAACCGTACATTTGACAGATACGCGCGCATTGACTTTTTCGTAGATCTTATTGAGTTACATGTGTGTGTCAATTTTTGTGTCATTTTGACAAAGCGTAAAGGCGTGACAGTCAACAATGTGTATTTTCACCTTAGGGGACAAGAAAAAATGGACTTTTTTCTCCTGCCATGGGGGGGCGCTCTTTTGGGGAGTAAAAATTCCTTCACAAATGTGTTGATGGCTGGACATTGCATCATCCTAGAAAACTTGGAGGCCAGTGAGGACAAAAATAAAAAGTTATAAGACTTTAAAATATGTGGATTTTAGTGTTATCTTTGGCGCCCCCTAGAACCTAAACCTTGGGGTGCAGCGTCATGATTTTGATAACTTTTAATGGCCACGGGGTGTAGATTGGCCTGAGCAAATGTGGTGCCGGTGGAACGAAAGCCTTCGGAGGAGTTAGCGAAATTCCAATGTGTGCGGATCGGCAAAAAATGCGAAATAACCCTTTAACCGTACATTTGACAGATACGGCCGCACTGACTTTTTTGTAGATCTTATTGAGATACATATGTGTGTCAAATTTTGTGTCAATATGACAAAGCGTATAGGCGTGAATCTCAACAATATGTATTTTCACCTTAGGGGACAAGAACAAATGGACTTTTTTCTCCTGCCATGGGGGGGCGCTCTTTTGGGGAGTAAAAATTCCTTCACAAATGTGTTGATGGCTGGACATTGCATCATCCTAGAAAACTTGGAGGCCAGTGAGGACAAAAATAAAAAGTTATAAGACTTTGAAATATGTGGATTTTAGGGTTGTCTTTGGCGCCCCCTAGAACCTAAACTGTGGGGTGCAGCGTCATGATTTGAATAACTTTTAATGGCCACGGGGTGTAGATTGGCCTGAGCAAATGTGGTGCCGGTGGAACGAAAGCCTTCGGAGGAGTTAGCGAAATTCCAATGTGTGCGGATCGGCAAAAAATGCGAAATAACCCTTTAACCGTACATTTGACAGATACGGCCGCACTGACTTTTTTGTAGATCTTATTGAGATACATATGTGTGTCAAATTTTGTGTCAATATGACAAAGCGTATAGGCGTGAATCTCAACAATATGTATTTTCACCTTAGGGGACAAGAACAAATGGACTTTTTTCTCCTGCCATGGGGGGGCGCTCTTTTGGGGAGTAAAAATTCCTTCACAAATGTGTTGATGGCTGGACATTGCATCATCCTAGAAAACTTGGAGGCCAGTGAGGACAAAAATAAAAAGTTATAAGACTTTGAAATATGTGGATTTTAGGGTTGTCTTTGGCGCCCCCTAGAACCTAAACCGTGGGGTGCAGCGTCATGATTTGAATAACTTTTAATGGCCATGGGGTGCAGATTGGCCTGAGCAAATGTGGTGCCGTTGGAACGAAAGCCTTCGGAGGAGTTAGCGAAATTCCAATGTGTGCGGATCGGCAAAAAATGCGGAATAACCCTTTAACCGTACATTTGACAGATACGCGCGCATTGACTTTTTCGTAGATCTTATTGAGTTACATGTGTGTGTCAATTTTTGTGTCATTTTGACAAAGCGTAAAGGCGTGACAGTCAACAATGTGTATTTTCACCTTAGGGGACAAGAAAAAATGGACTTTTTTCTCCTGCCATGGGGGGGCGCTCTTTTGGCGAGTAAAAATTCCTTCACAAATGTGTTGATGGCTGGACATTGCATCATCCTAGAAAACTTGGAGGCCAGTGGGGACAAAAATAAAAAGTTATAAGACTTTGAAATATGTGGATTTTAGTGTTATCTTTGGCGCCCCCTAGAACCTAAACCTTGGGGTGCAGCGTCATGATTTTGATAACTTTTAATGGCCACGGGGTGTAGATTGGCCTGAGCAAATGTGGTGCCGGTGGAACGAAAGCCTTCGGAGGAGTTAGCGAAATTCCAATGTGTGCGGATCGGCAAAAAATGCGAAATAACCCTTTAACCGTACATTTGACAGATACGGCCGCACTGACTTTTTTGTAGATCTTATTGAGATACATATGTGTGTCAATTTTTGTGTCAATATGACAAAGCGTACAGGCGTGACAGTCAATAGTGTGAATTTCCACCTTAGGGGGCGCTATGGAGCCATTTTGCATTTTATTGTTTGGGCGACTTCAGAATATCGAATTTTTCACCAGGCCCGGTCGTCCTGCCAAATTTCATGAGTTTTCGCCAGTGGGAAGTGGGCCATTTTCCAGTTCAAAGGGGAGGAAAAAGAAGAAAGAAAGAAAGAACTAGGGCCCCGGTGGGGCACTGGCGGGCCCGAGCCGTGTCACGCCGCCCCCAGCGCGACCGCCTACCCCTCCCGATCGCGTCACACTCAAGGTCCAAAGATGGTGTGCGCACTTGTCTGTGGTCATTTACCATTATAATGAATGGGAGGCGCAGTTTCTACCAAAACGCTCGCTGCAGACAAACTCCATGTCCTTTTTGAAAAAAGTCTGGACCATGAGTGAGGGCACAAACACAGCTAGTATATATCCAAATGGCAAGTTGCTCCTCCTTTCGGTTTTGCCCAGAGAGCGATGCGTTTGAGCCATTGAGCGATGGGCAGGAAAAACTTGACTTTTTCTTCTGCCATTGGGGGGCGCTCTTTTGGGGAGAAAAAATTCCTTCACAAATGTGTTGATGGCTGGACATTGCATCATCCTAGAAAACTTGGAGGCCAGTGAGGACAAAAATAAAAAGTTATAAGACTTTAAAAATGTGGATATTTGGGTCCTCTTTGGCGCCCCCTAGAACGTAGACCATGGGGTGCAGCGTCATGATTTTTACAACTTTGAATGGCCATGGGGTGTAGATTGGCCTGAGCAAATTTGGTGTCAGTGGGACGAAAGCCTTAGGAGGAGTTAGCCACATTCCAATGTGTGCGAATCGGCAAAAAATGCGAAATAGCCCTTTAACCGTACATTTTACAGATACGCGCGCATTGACTTTTTCGTAGATCTTATTGAGATACACGTGATTGTCAAATTTTGTGTCAATATGACAAAGCGTACAGGCGTGACATTCAACAATGTGTATTTTCACCTTAGGGGACAAGAAAAAATTGACTTTTTTGTCCTGCCATGGGGGGGCGCTCTTTTGGGGAGTAAAAATTCCTTCACAAATGTGTTGATGGCTGGACATTGCATCATCCTAGAAAACTTGGAGGCCAGTGAGGGCAAAAATAAAAAGTTATAAAACTTTTAAGAATGTGGATTTTAGGGTTATTTTTGGCGCCCCCTAGAACCTAAACCATGGGGTGCAGCATCATGATTTGTACAACTTTGAATGGCCATGGAGTGTAGATTGGCCTGAGCAAATGTGGTGCCGGTGGACCGAAAGCCTTCGGAGGAGTTAGTGAAATTCCAATGTGTGCGGATCTGCAAAAAATGCGAAATAACCCTTTAACCGTACATTTGACAGATACGCCCCCACTGACTTTTTTGTAGATCTTATGGAGATACATGTGTGTGTCAATTTTTGTGTCAATATGACAAAGCGTACAGGCGTGACAGTCAATAGTGTGAATTTTCACCTTAGGGGGCGCTATGGAGCCATTTTGTATTTTATTGTTTGGGCGACTTCAGAATATCGAATTTTTCACCAGGCCCGGTCGTCCTGCCAAATTTCCTGAGTTTTCGCCAGTGGGAAGTGGGCCATTTTCCAGTTTAAAGCGGAGGAAAAATAATAATAATAATAACAAACTAGGGCCCCGTTGGGGCACTGGCGGGCCCGAGCGGTGTCACGCCGCCCCCAGCGCGACCGCCTCCCCCACCCGATCGCGTCACACTCAAGGTCCAAAGATGGTGTGCGCACTTGTTTGTGGTCATTTACCATTATAATGAACGGGAGGCGCAGTTTCTACCAAAACGCTCGCTGCAGAAAAACTCCATGTCCTATTTGAAAAAAATCTGGACCATGAGTGAGGGCACAAACACAGCTAAGATATATCCAAATGGCAAGTTGCTCCTCCTTTCGCTTTTGCCGAGAGAGCAGTGCGTTTGAGCCATTGAATGATGAACAGGAAAAACTTGACTTTATTCTCCTGCCATGGGGGGGCGCTCTTTTAACGAGAAAAACTCCTTCACAAATGTGTTGATGGCTGGACATTGCATCATCCTAGAAAACTTGGAGGCCAGTGAGGACAAAAATAAAAAGTTATAAGACTTTTAAATATGTGGATTTTAGGGTTATCTTTGGCGCCCCCTAGAACCTAAACCGTGGGGTGCAGCGTCATGATTTGAATAACTTTTAATGGCCATGGGGTGTAGTTTGGCCTGAGCAAATGTGGTGCCGGTGGAACGAAAGCCTTTGGAGGAGTTAGCGAAATTCCAATGTGTGCGAATCTGCAAAAAATGCGAAATAACCCTTTAACCGTACATTTTACAGATACGTGGCCATTGACTTTTTCGAAGATCTTATTGAAATACACGTGTATGTAAAATTTTGTGTCAATACGACAAAACATACAGGCGTAGCACTCAACAATGTGTATTTTCACCTTAGTTGACAAGAAAAAATGGACTTTTTTCTCCTGCCATGGGGGGGCGCTCTTTTGGCGAGTAAAAATTCCTTCACAAATGTGTTGATGGCTGGACATTGCATCATCCTAGAAAACTTGGAGGCCAGTGGGGACAAAAATAAAAAGTTATAAGACTTTTAAATATGTGGATTTTACGGTTATCTTTGGCGCCCCCTAGAACCTAAACCGTGGGGTGCAGCGTCATGATTTGAATAACTTTTAATGGCCATGGGGTGTAGATTGGCCTGAGCAAATGTGGTGCCGGTGGAACGAAAGCCTTCGGAGGAGTTAGCGAAATTCCAATGTGTGCGGATCGGCAAAAAATGCGAAATAACCCTTTAACCGTAATTTTGACAGATACGGCCGCACTGACTTTTTTGTAGATGTTATTGAGATACATATGTGTGTCAATTTTTGTGTCAATATGACAAAGCGTACAGGCGTGACAGTCAATAGTGTGAATTTCCACCTTAGGGGGCGCTATGGAGCCATTTTGCATTTTATTGTTTGGGCGACTTCAGAATATCGAATTTTTCACCAGGCCCGGTCGTCCTGCCAAATTTCATGAGTTTTCGCCAGTGGGAAGTGGGCCATTTTCCAGTTCAACGGGGAGGAAAAAGAAGAAAGAACTAGGGCCCCGTTGGGGCACTGGCGGGCCCGAGCCGTGTCGCCCCCCCCCCCCCCCCCCCCAACGCGCTGCCTCCCCGTCACATTTATGTCCTCTGGCCATCGCCCTCTCTGGTAATGCCCATCACTGCAAAGACCCTTTTCCTTCATCGGCGTTTGCTGTTCTTCCTGCCAGTGCGTGTTGCTTTCACTTACACTTGCCACAGCCAGCCTCGTGAGTGCCTAGCCTATTGGATATCACTGTCACCTACACAGGACAGTCATACTTTGTTTTTTAATTTCATATTAATTTCCATATTGTATAAACGACTGGAAAAAACTTGAGCCCCTGCCCCTGTATAATCATGTGCACGTCCCTGTTCTAGCTCCAAGGTGAATCTTCACTGCTCATGTTCTCCTCAGAAATAGTCACCTCACTCCCCTCAGGTTACTGTACACATGCACCAACTATCTGCTTCAGGTTTGGATGGAGCTTCATGGTTGTCTTTTGGAGAAATGAGCAGTCAAGTTGTGTTTGAAATTTGATTTTTTTCAGGGGCAAAAGGAAGCCTCTGCATTCTT
Source organism: Xyrichtys novacula (assembly GCA_962446985.1). Lineage (NCBI taxonomy): Eukaryota > Metazoa > Chordata > Actinopteri > Labriformes > Labridae > Xyrichtys > Xyrichtys novacula. The sequence goes on from OY660865.1 coordinate 15,672,975, forward strand.
GTCAAATATGTAAATAGCATGTTTTTGCAGGTGCTAAAAAACAGACTCTGAGTGTGTGTGTGTGTGTGTGTGTGTGTGTGTGTGTGTGTGTGTGTGCGTGTGTGTGTGTGTATCCTGCAGTACTCTGAGAAGAATAATAAGCATATTTCTGAGGTGAATTTTGAAGATTCATCTGAGAGTTAGGTTTGATTCGATTCGATTGACGCTCCCCACGTTCAAGTCACATGACATATTTAACCGGATGTAGCTGCAAGACGGAGCCTCGTTACCTCTCCGTTTCAACTTATCTCAAAAGTGAGGACCTCAACCTATATACCAGTTTTTAAATTGTGTTGATAGGCCAAATAAAACCAGAGTTATGATAAATTATGTCCGCGATACTTTTTTTCTGCTTATTTTGATCACGTTCGGCGCTCGATCGCGCTGTATGAGACAGGAAAACATAGCATGCACACATTAGCGACAGGTCTTACAGGCGGAAAAGGCTTGCCAAAAGAAAAAAAAACACCACAACATCTCTCCTATTGGTGGAAAACTTCACCACAACAACCAATCCAAAATTATATGGTGACTGATTGACAAGGGGCGGGCGCTTACGTTCTTCCTGCAATATGAGAAGGGAGGGAGGGACTGTCAGCAGGGATGCAGTCTGGGACACGTAGTTGCAAACCTAGCGACTTTGTTGTTAGATTCAATTACTTTTCAGACCCCCTAACGACTTTTTTTAGAAAGAAAGGGACTTTTATCGACTTCTTCTGGAGTTTAGAGACTCTGACATGAAGCAGGCTTTCCTTACTGAGGAGTTAGCAACGCTGCTAAGGGTGCAGAGCCACACATGCGCTCCGAGCTCTGCATGGGAGACTGAAGCTGACAGAGCTGCAGCAGTTAGCAGGTTTCACCCTCAGAGACCACCAGGGGTTCATGTTGAGGCATTTTCAGTTTTTGTTTTTTTTGCCATAGACTGTCAGCACAATCTGCAGTTACACTAACAAAAATGCTGCAAAAAACAAAGAATTATGGAAAAATTACACATGGACTGACATAGAGGAGGATCTACACAAGTTTTTTACATCATGTTTTACATCATGCATCATTTACATCATTCATCATTTTTTGTAGTGGCATAAATAAAAAGTGACATTTGTGAGACTATACAGTGTTTTGTAAATAATTTTACAAAGAACGCCTGGGCCATTGCCTGCATTTTGATGTAAATAGAGGTAAATTACTATGTTCTTTGTTAAAAATTTGCATATGTTTTGAAGTTTACAATTTTTATTTGAAGTTTAAGTTTTAAAAACAGTTCATCACACATATTTGTGGTTTAATTTCACATTAATTTCCATATTGTATAAATGACTGGAAAAAACTTGAGCCCCTGCCCCTGTATAATCATGTGCACGTCCCTGTTCTAGCTCCAAGGTGAATCTTCACTGCTCATGTTCTCCTCAGAAATAGTCACCTCACTCCCCTCAGGTTACTGTACACATGCACCAACTATCTGCTTCAGGTTTGGATGGAGCTTCATGGTTGTCTTTTGGAGAAATGAACAGTCAAGTTGTGTTTGAAATATGATTTTTTTCAGCGGCAAAAGGAAGCCTCTGCATTCTTGTCAAATATGTAAACAGCATGTTTTTGCAGGTGCTAAAAAACAGACTCTGAGTGTGTGTGTGTGTACTCCTGCAGTGGCCAAAAAGACTTTTAAGAATGTGGATTTTTGGGTCATCTTTGGCGCCCCCTAGAACTGCAGTACTCTGTACTCCTGCAGTGGCCAAAATGACTTTTAAGAATGTGGATTTTTGGGTCATCTTTGGCGCCCCCTAGAACGTAAACCGTGGGGTGCAGCGTCATGATTTTTACAACTTTGAATGGGCATGGGGTGTAGATTGCCCTGAGCAAATTTGGTATCGGTGGGACGAAAGCCTTAGGAGGAGATAGCCACATTCCAATGTGTGCGAATCGGCAAAAAATGCGAAATAGCCCTTTAACCGTACATTATACAGATACGCGCTTTTTGACTTTTTCGTAAATCTAATTGAGATACACATGATTGTCAATTTTTGTGTCAATATGACAAAGCGTTCAGGCGTGACACTCAACAATGTGTATTTTCATGTAAGGGGACAAGAAAAAATTGACTTTTTTCTCCTGCCATGGGGGGGCGCTCTTTTGGGGAGTAAAAATTCCTTCACAAATGTGTTGATGGCTGGACATTGCATCATCCTAGAAAACTTGGAGGGCAGTGAGGACAAAAATAAAAAGTTAAAAGACTTTTAAGAATGTGGATTTTGGGTTATCTTTGGCGCCCCCTAGAACGTAAACCGTGGGGTGCAGCGTCATGATTTGTACAACTTTTAATGGCCATGGGGGGTAGATTGGCCTGCGCAAATGTGGTGCCGGTCGAACGAAAGCCTTCGGAGGAGTTAGCGAAATTCCAATGTGTGCAGATCTGCAAAAAATGCAAAATAACCCATTAACCGTACATTTGACAGATACGCCCGCACTGACTTTTTTGTAGATCTTATTGAGATACATGTGTGTGTCAATTTTTGTGTCAATATGACAAAGCGTACAGCCGTCATGTGAATTTTCACCTTAGGGGGCGCTATGGAGCCATTTTGCATTTTATTGTTTGGGCGACTTCAGAATATCGAATTTTTCACCAGGCCCGGTCGTCCTGCCAAATTTCCTGAGTTTTCGCCAGTGGGAAGTGGGCCATTTTCCAGTTTAAAGCGGAGGAAAAATAATAACGAAAGAAGGAAACATGCAGGAACAAGAGGGCTCTCGCAGCTGCTTAGCAGCTACGCTCGGGCCCTAAAGAAAGAAAGAAACAAAGAAAAACCACTTGGGGAATAATAGGGCCTACGCCCGGCTGCTCTGCAGCTGGCTCGGGCCCTAAAGAAGAATCCATCAGGAACAAGAGGGCTCTCGCAGCTGCTTAGCAGCTACGCTCGGGCCCTAAAGAAACAAAGAAAAACCCCTTGGGGAATAATAGGGCTCTCGCAGCTGCTTAGCAGCTACGCTCGGGCCCTAATAATAACAAAAGAAGGAAACATGCAGGAACAAGAGGGCTCTCGCAGCTGCTTAGCAGCTACGCTCGGGCCCTAATAACAAAAGAAGAATCCATCAGGAACAAGAGGGCTCTCGCAGCTGCTTAGCAGCTACGCTCGGGCCCTAATAAATACACTAGCTGATCTCATTTAACATGTTCATCCTGAGGCGCCTGAGCTGCTGCCTTGGAAACTCAACTCACTCAACTCAACTCAACTTTATTTGTAAAGCACTTTAAAATAACCACAGCTGAACAAAGTGCTGTACATAAATAGACAAGACAACTAGACATAAAAACAATCAATCAAAAAACAATGGATTAAATAAAAGCAGAATTAAAAAGTAAAATATAGGTTCAATGTTTTAAAAACTAATTTAAAAACATAGAAACAAATAACTAAAAACAAACCATAAAACACTAAAACAGGAGCTGAGTCTTATGCAGGGTTAAAAGCCAATGAATAAAAATGGGTTTTAAGACGAGTTTTAAAAATGGACAGTGTGGGGGCTTGTCTAATTTGGAGGGGAAGCTCGTTCCATAATTTTGGGGGGCTGTTGGGGCTGCAACAGAAAAAGATCTATCCCCTCTGAGCTTCAGTTTGGACCTCGGTACCTCCAGGAGCAGCTGATCAGCTAACCTGAGGCACTGAGCAGGGGTGTAGGGGTGGAGAAGCTCAGAGAGGTAAGATGGAGCCAGACCATTTAAAGATTTAAACAAATAAAAGAATCTTAAAATGAACTCTAAAATGCACGGGTAACCAGTGAAGGGAGGCCAGGATGGGCGTAATGTGCTCCCTCTTACGTACTCCAGTTAAGAGCCGGGCGGCTGCATTTTGTACTAACTGGAGACGTGAGAGGGAGGACTGGCTGACTCCAAAGAAAGTGCGTTACAGTAATCCAGCCGAGATGTAACAAAGGCATGGATTATTGTTTCAAAGTGCTTACGTGCAAGGAATGGCTTTGCCTTCACCAGCTGCCTAATATGGTAAAAGCTAGATTTCACTACAGAGCTAATTTGCCTGTCAAATATAAAATCACTGTCCATCTTAAAACCCAAATTTGAGACGGTTGACTTTAAATAGTCTGCTAAAATACCCAAGTCTACAGGAGGGGTTTCACAAGGGCCACTGGGACCAAAGACCATCACTTTTGTTTTTCTCTTATTGAAATTTAAAAAATTTAAAGCCATCCAGGCTTTGATGTCCTCAAGACATGCCAGAGGTGGAGTGAGGGAGACAGCATTTTTCTTATTAAGTGGCACATACTGTATATATGACTGTCATCAGCATAACTATAGAGCCCAGGGGCAGCAAATACAAAGAAAAGAGCAGGGGCCCTAAAATAGACCCTTGTGGAACCCCATATGGCAGTGGAGCAGAGCTGGACTCCAAGGCTCACACTCATTGTTCGGTCGGCGAAATAAGACTTGAACCACTCTAGTGCAGTGCCACAGATACCTATGAGGTGGCGTCGCCGAGCCACCAGAGTATTGTGGTCCACTGTGTCGAAAGCTGCAGTTACATCTAACAGAACAAGAATAACTTAATCACCAGAGTCATTTGCCTGGAGGATGTCATTAAAAACCAGACTGGAAGACCTCAAGGACACCATGCTCATCCAGAAAAGACTTTCGAACTTTTGAACAACTTTCTCTAAAATATTTGAAATGAAGGGAAGTTTGGAGATTGGCCTAAAATTGGCCAGCACACTGCAATCAAGGCCTGTTTTAAGTAGAGGCTGCACCACTGCATGTTTAAAACCTAGTGGAACTACACTAGAGGACAGACTGCCATTTATGATTGCCAGAACAGACTGACCTATGCAGGGGAAAACCTCTTTAAACAGCCTGGGAGGGACAACATCACAGGGAGAACCTGCAGGCTTCATATGGCCAACCAGCTCCTCTAAAAATGACAAAGACACAGGCTCAAATATGTCAAGAACTGCAGAACAAGGAACAGGCACAGAGGGGTCGGATACAGGAGCAGAGATGAGAGACCTGGCAGTCACAACCTTTTCAATAAAAACATACAGAAAATTATTGCACATTTCCACTAGGGGTGTGAATCTCAGCACTGAGGATGATTCGATACGCATCTCGATGCACTGCCAGCGATACGATACTTTAACGATACATGGAATTTTCTGGCGATACGATACGATTTCACCCTCTTCATGATGCGATACGATACGATACGATAATCATCATTTAGTTCAAATCAATGCGATCCAATACGATATGATGCTATTCAACGTGATGCAAATAAGCAAAGAAAAAAAAGAAATAAAAATAAAAGATGGAATTCAGTATGGTACTACAAAAATGATTTGGCTTTATTCCTTAAAGGCACTTAGCAGTTAATTCAACAAAAGTGCTTTTTGTCTTTTTTCTATGCTCCTTTGGGTTCCATTTTGTACAGTTACACAGATTAGACAGACCTCCTGCAACTGTTAAGGAATCTGAATCAATAAAATAAAAAATAAAAAAATAAAAAAAAGGATTCCAATCCCAACCCTACATCACACAAGTGCTCTATACTTGTTGGGTAATATTACAGTACACATTATTAAACAACTAATGCACTGCCTAACATGGTGCAAATAGACCATTCAATGGCCATACTACTGTCTGCCAAAACAATGTGCAAGAGTTGACTTTCTAACTGGCCACTGAAAATCAGTGATTTGAGTGAGTTCTGCAATAATAAAAGACTAAAACAATTACACAATAATTACTGCTGTAAAAAGTACAGTAAACAGCAACAACAAAACACTCTCAATGAGTAACCTAAAGTGACACTTTCAACAGTGCAATCAATGTTAAGGGAGGGGAGGTGGCGTTAGACTTGTCGGTGATGTGGTGTACTCTTTTTAAGTGGGTCTGCATGTTTTTCGTGCTGCCGTTGTACGGCTTCTTAACGCGGCATTCTTTGCAAATGACGGACGTTTTGTCGAGCTTTCCGTCTTTCTTTGCAAATCCGTAGTGTTTCCAAACATATGATTTAAACATAGCGGGTGCATTACATATAAACTCTTCCTCGCTGCTGCTCACTTGAACGTGGTCCATGCTGTTTTACTAGTAGTGCATTGTATGTCCCTCACGGCTTCCGTCCGTATTCAATCCAAAACGCGAAATAATGATGGTGCATTCATTGCGCCTGGGAAACAGCAGATGGGGTGAAGTTTAACATGAATAAAACGGCACTTGCATCGGATTTTACCGATACCCACCAACGCATCTAGATGAATCTAGATTTAACCCGTCAATTGCATCGATACCCAGTGTATGAGCCGACGCAGTCGCATCGCGCACATGCGCATCGATGCATCGATTAATTTAGATTATTTTCCACACCCTTAATTTCCACAGATGCCTCCAAGCTGGCAGGCTGTGGGGCGTTAAGAACAGCGTCGATAGTTTTAAACAACACACATGGGTTATGATGATTTAACTCCACCAAGTTTGCCAGATATTGTCTTTTGCTCTCTTAACAGTTCTCTGGTGGCTATTCAAAGAGTCCTTAAGTATTTGGAAGGAAACCTGCGGCTTGTCCTTCTTCCACCTTCGCTCTGCTTTGCGGCACTCTCGTCTGGCTGCGCGAGTTTCTTCATTGAACCAGGGCTCCGATTTAGCCTTTGGCCGAACAGTTTTAAAAGGAGCCACAGAGTCCAGAATATTTTCACAGGAGGAATGAAACCAGGAGCTGAGCTATTCTGTGTTCACAGAGGTAGGGACAGAGCTGTCACAGAAATGACCGGCAGTGGAGGGGTTTAGAATCCGGCGTCCTGCGCAGGGGCGCCAGATTTAACCTCAGAACAAGAAAAATACACTTCAAACAGTATAGGCTTGTGATCAGAAAATACATCATCACATATCACCAAATAAGACACAGGTAAACCATGACATAGTACAAGGTCCAATAAATGTCCATGCTCGTGTGTGGGACCCGACACACACTGCACCAAATTAAAAGAGTCAATAAGACTTACAAAGTCCTTCACCAGCGGCTTATCTAGACAACACAGGTGAATATTAAAATCCCCAAGAAAAAGGACACGATCATAGTTCGGCATAATTTCAGCCAGTAAACCAGAGAAGTCATTCAAAAACTCCTTATTGTATTTGGGGGGGGGCGGTAAATGACCGCGCACAGCACCGGGTCAGACCGACCCACCTCAAATTATTGCTGCGTCCGAATTGCCAAGTAGTAGTCGAAGTAGTAGTCGAAGTAGTATGTAGCATGTCCGAATTGGCCACCGGAGCGAGTAGCATGCTACTTCAGATACTACTTCAGATACTAGACACGCCCACATTGTAGTATGCGCGCTTCTTCTTCGTCCTCTTAAAGGTTGTAGAAGCGCATGTGATGCGACATCACGGAGGTAAAGCTCACTTATTCCATCATTAAACTGCACAGCTGCAGTAATCAGGCAGATCTCAAGGCTAAAAGTAATGGAAAAGCTACTTTGTGAATTTCTAAAGCAGTGCAGGAATATAATACAGCAGCATCCATCATTTGCACAATTACCATTCAAAGAGTCTAAAACTGTCTGCACGGGCGCAGTACCTACTCTCTGCCTGCGGGGGTCGTCTTTCCCCACCGCTCGTCTAGTGTGTCCGAATTGGGCCAACGGGTTTAGTATGTAGGAGTAGGATCTAGCAGTAGTATGTAGCAGTAGTATGTAGTATGCGAGCGGGCAATTCGGACGCAGCAAAAGTCACCTCAAAGCTGGTAAAAGAGGATGAAACAGTGCGCTGCTTGCATTTAAAGCCATTCTTATAAACCGTTGCTGTCCCTCCACCACCACGAGACGACCACGGGGAAAGTAAGAGCAGTCGGGAGGTAAAAGTTCGGCCAGAGTGCTGGACTCACCTGCACCGATCCAAGTCTCTGTCACACAGAGGAAATCCAGGTCACGGGAGCTGAAGAAATCCCTCTGGATAAAAGTTTTATTCACCAGGGATCTAGCGTTTACCAAGCAGATCCTGGTGGGGGCTGGGGCTGGGGCCTGCGGTCTGGTGGATCGGGGAGCCGGGCGCAGCGACCTGAGGAGCCGATGGTCCACTCCACGCTGTGACAGCCGAAGAGGGCAGAGGCGGCGGGGTTCAGGTCCCTCCGCTGAGCCGGTGACAGGTAACAGACAGACGCCGATCGGGTACAGAAATTGACGACGAGGCGCAAAGAAATGAGGGGGTAATTCATGTCCTGTCTGGAAAATGGACGAAGATCGTGACAGCCACAGCTTTAGCTTCACCAGCCGACGAGGACGCCTCTGGCGAGAAGGCAGGGCCGGCACCCGGCACAGGTGAGGTGGAATCCTCGCCAACAGCGGGGGCAAACTGTCTTTGCCACCCCGATCAAAACCACCCAAATCTCTGACTTTTTGTGTGAGGGATAAAAGAGACTAGCGATCATACACCGAACAGAGAGTCGATTTGTTTAGTGCCAATGGTTAAAAACAACAGAAAAAACAAACATTGCAGGAGTAGCAGACGGCCAGCCACACACACAGGCACCATCTAGCTCCCTGAATAAGAAACCTTAATCTTAATCCCACCGACAAACTCTGGATGACCACAACCTCCAAACACAGCATGGAGGGGGTGGGGTGGGGTTAAAGTAATGGTGCCAGTTTGGCTCAGGTAGAGGAGTGGGTGTTCAGAGGACAAGGTCCTTGTTAGGCAGGTGGTAGGATTGATTCCTGGACCTGACAGTTTTTGGAGTATTTCCCCCCTTACTCTCCCCCCACATTTTATGACTTCTTTAAGCTAAAAGCTCCAAATAAAACCTTTAAAGAAGTCCTGTGAAATTAACGGCTGCTGCCGAGTTCAGGCACTTAAACATCAGGTGAGCTTCTGGAGAAGGTTTATAATCCATGTGATTTAAACAAATCACCTTTGACCCTCAGCTTTGATCTCCTCACACCTTACTAGCCCGGTCATATCCTGAGGTCCTCAGCCAAGGGTCTGCAGACTATTCCTCAGTCCAGGCTGAGGAGTAGTCTCTCAGACACAGACTGGGCTGGTTTGAGCCACTTGGATGTCTGATGCAGCCTCTGCTCCCACTTCCGCCTGATCTCTGAGGGAAGAAGCAGCTGTGCCAGCATCTACTTACACTTCTGCAACCTCCTGCACACCCACCTTAAACTCACCTCATTCCACCAACTGTTTCAATAGATAAGCTTTAATTTCTCCTTTATGAGCATGGACACATGCTCATAAAGCACACATTCATGTTGAGCCTCTGATCAATGTTACACTCCCTTCCAAGGGGGCAGGTGAGCAGCATAAACTCAAACCAGCAGGAAAACAAGCAACAAAATGTGTTTACTTTTCAAACAGTGGAAAAGTTACAATAATAAAGTGAAGAGAAAATAATATCTCAAGATAAGCAGATGGATAACAAAATAAGAACATAAAAAACAACACAAAAAAATGCCATCAAGTAACAAACTCTATTCCTAAAGAAATACTATGGAATAAACAGGAAGAAACAGGAATAGGCTTAAATAATATGGGGAAAAAAACAGGAATAAACAGAATAAACCGGAATAAACAGGATTACAGTGGAATAATCTATAATAAACTGGAAAAAACTAGAATTAACAAGAATAAATTGGAATAAACTAGAAAAAACAGGAATAAACTAGGATAAACTGGATAAAACTAGAATAAAACTTCTGAGCAGGATTACACAAAAATAAACAGGAAAATGCTGGAATAAAAATAAATAAACAGGATTACACTAGAATAACTGGAAAAAAATGGAATATACAGGAATAAAGAGATCTATAAGAAAGTGGCAGCTCACCCTCACTGCTCTCAAACTGAGGAATTACCCATCAGCTTCATGATGTGACCACAAACCCTGATCCTTCAAAAACTAACACAGAAGCACACCAAAGCTGAGGACCAGCTCCCACAGACCTCCATCCTCCATCTGCCACGCTCTAACATAGATCCTCAGAACAACAGAACACTCACTCTAACACAAACACAGACTCATATTTGCAGGATCATCACACCTTCCCCAATTCTTGACAGCAGAAACACATCTACATGTGGACTGGACTGTCCAGACTGATCCATCAGCTCCAGTTTGAGAGCTGGTTTTCCTTTTCTCTCCTGATTATTCTTATTATTTAATGCAGAAGCGAACAAAGAGTTCATATTTCTTATTTAAGGGTCTACTGTTATATAGTTTTGACTGTCGTTCATCCTTAAAATGCAGTCTCTACTGGGCAGCTCACTCTTTCAACGTATGTGTTTAAATATTTTCATTCCTAACTTCCTGGAAGATGAGGACCCACCGGAATGATCAAACTGCTGTTAAAGATCACTCTGTTGGACTTGCTGTAAGTTCAAGAGACCTGCTGGTTGTTAAAGCTGGATCTGGGAGGCAACAGAGGGCCTGGTCTGAGGATGGGCCTCCAGAGAGGTTCATGCCAATCCAAAGTGTTGAGTTCTTCCAGCACACGCCCACGAGTGCCGCCAGATTCTGTCCAAGCTGCCCACCATGCCGCGTTTGAGGGGCTATTTTGTTAGAGATTCCTCACTCTGGACGGATTGAGTGTTAATCCTGGAGACTCTGACTGATCTGGACCTCAGCACATTAAATAAACTATCACAGGGTAACCTTGAAGTGAAGTCAAAACTAAAGGAAAGGCTCTCTGGCTCTGTTCCCTCAGAGGTTGGACATGAAAACAACATGCATCAGTTCACAGTCGCTAAAGGTCAACCCCTCAAAAGTCAACCCATCAAAGGTCAACCCGTCAAAGCTCCAAGAAAGAAATTTTATAATGGCTGCAGTTTGGTTGAAATTAACAGATTCTGTTCCACAGTTGTTATGTTAGTTTGACCGACCGTGAATCTGTTACAGAGACCAGAAAAATATCCACACTTTGAAACCTTAGTTTTGTGGTGGAGGACCTGGAACCAGCAGGGGAACAAACCCAGAGGAGAGTCAAGATTCATGTATAAACCAACAAACCCTTTAGAGGGGAAAGAAGAAAAAGAGGGTTTTAAACTTAATTGAGAGTGCAGGGGTCAAAGGTGAGAACAGTTAAACTGGACTTTAGAGGTCACAAACTGACACAGGTGGGCAGAAAGGTCCACTGATACCTGAACTACCGATGTCAATTCATAACAGCAGTGGGAGCGCCAACAGAAACCAGACTCCCTGTTTCTCCAAAATGTCTCTGATGTAATGATCCTGCACTTTGACACCCATACCTGAGATCATGTGGATCATGTGTCCCACTGACACCCTCTTAGACCTTTCTTCACATCTGTATCTATAAAGCTGGTTTCATTGCTTGTTTGACTTCAGACTGAAAATGTAACAGTTGGTGAAACTCTGAAATCTTCAGAACTGTCTGCTCTGGCCTCTTAAATGATATTATCTCCTGCTTTTTCCATTTAATTTTACCATTTAAATTAAATCAATTTGAATTCTGGGCGGTCAGTTAAAATCCTCATTTTGGTGTCAGCTTTTCCATCTAAAGTCATGCAACACTGAATCTGATTAATGTTCAGTAATAATGAGCAACATAGCTGCAGTCCTAATCGCTCTCAGTCATATTTATGAAACTTTAAAAGAGCCTTTTCAACCTTTTTTTTCCCATGAGCGAAAGACTGAATGAAAGTTCTTTTAATTTTGTCCACAAATGAGGAGATAATAAAACAGCGTCTGTGTTTGAGTTATACCACTGTTTTCCGTCCCTGTTAGGTCAGGTGGACAGATATTTGACTTTTTCCTTTCATGTTTAAAATCAAATAAAATACATTACCTGTTATGAACATCTCAGTATCTTTGTAATCCAGGAAAAGTCACAAAAACCTTTAAATCCCTTTAATGGACATTTTTGTGGTTCTGACACCAAAACCATGAAACTGCAGGGAAAAAAGTTTCTGAATAAGCAAATGAGAAACTTCTTTAGCGACCGTCCTTTAAAAACAAAACAAAGTCAAAAGTTTTGTGGGTCCTTTGATTGTTAATGAAGCATGTCTGTTTATTTTACGAGGCACTCTATGTCCTCTGGTACTCTTAGTGAGGTTTAGACCTCATATTTTCACTCATCATGGGCCAGTAACAGAACTGCAGATAAAAATCTGAGGAGCTCTTTTCCTGTGCCAACTGTGAGAGTGGCAGTTTTCTCTTTTTTTCTCTTTGTTCAGTCGTAAGTTCAGAGTTTGAGACACAATTAAGGCCAAAGCACCAAACATAAACTCCTTAAACCTTCCTTCCTTCCTGCCTGCCTGCCTGCCCGCCTTCCTTCCTTCCTTCCTTCCTTTCTTCCTTCCTTTCTTCCTTGTCCAAAGTAATCTCCTCATGAGGCAACAAAACTCTCCAAACATTGCTAGAACAAATCAAGCAGATCAAATTTACACAATAGTGCTTTGGTGTGGAAACCTTACCCATAAAAATGCTCATCAGTATCCTTTAGAGGTATTAACACCCCTCTGCACGTAGTTTGTGCTCACAGTTCCAGTATTTTGGACACAGTGAAGATTATTTAAGGTTTTCATCAAAAGGCTAAATCATTGGTCGATCCAGTTTATCGTGGGACTGTTGGGACTGTCTCTGGTGGAGGTATTCTGGATGGAACTTCAAGTTAAATTAATCACAGTTTGGCCAAAGAAAGTGGCTGGAGCTACTTTAAAAAAAAAAAAAAAAGCTCCCAGTTCTTCTCTGAGGTCCTTGTTCAAGACAAGATCCAGTTCAGCCAGTAGTACCTATAAAACCAGTGTTTTATGTTGATCTATGTTGACTTATAGCGCTAAGACTTCCCCCAAGGCTGATTCAAGCACAAAGAATTTAGTCAAAAGATGGTTGGATGTTCCTGGGTCTGATCTGGACCTGCTCTAAACCTTCATGGATTAATCTTTGGCCCAGGTTTGGCTCCCTGACTGAGTTTCCAGTAGTTTCTCGGGGATCCTGCTGACAGACAGATGGCACTGAAAACACAACCTCTTCAGCTGATTTAATACTGAACCACAATGGTTTACATGAATCACTTGACCCTTTCAGACTTCTGCTGCTCCCAGAGGGGATTCTTGTCTCTTTTAATGGCGACTGAGCTGCTGCAGCACAAAGTACCGGAGCAGGCAAACAGGGCTGCATGGTTTTATGGGCCCAGTACATCACCCTTGATTGTGCCCACAGGTGTCCACTAGTAACAGCCCAGAATTTGGAAGAAGCATGCTGTCCATAATGACACATGGCAGCTCCAGGGGAGAATAAACGGATGTGATTGTTTGGAAATATGAGTGTTTATATCTAATGCTGTTGTGTTAGTTTAAAAGATGGTTCAAAAGTACTTGTTAGCTCTGAATGGTGCATAATTAGACAGTAAATCCCCCTTTCAGTGCAAATGAACTCTGTAGGGTTTCCATACAAGTGAAGCATTATATCATGATAAGAGTGTTTGCAGAGCTCTTCAAAGGCTTTATAACTCTGTGCATGTTGCTTTATACAAACACTGTTTTATGAGTCTTTAGCAGAGTTAAAGCATGTGTTGAGCTGAAGAGTTTCTGCAGAACATTACATGATAAATGAATTAACTCAATCAGTCTGGTGGAAACCCCACTCCTGCCCGTAAGGATCCGATAAAATCAGTTTTCTCAGAGTCTGAACCCTCCAGGGTACCTATGCAAGTGCAGATCTGTATCTTTCAAATGGAAATGAATTGAATTTAAAGATAATTTTGCAGACTAACCACATTTTCAGTAGAAGCCAAATGTCAACAGTAGAAGTGGACATTTGGCCAGCTTGCTCGCCTCTCTCTGTCACGAGCAAACAAAACTACAAGTGTTCAGGTGTCTGATAGAGCTGAGGGAGCTAACACAGGGTCAGCAAAAAGACCACGTAAATGGGTGGGGCCTTTTATATCAGTGATTTAATGCACTCTAATTTTCTTCAGTACAGACAGGAGAAAAAACTCAATGAAGCCACCTCAACTAAAAACAATAGCCAGTCATCTTTAACAGCTGTTTGTGCTGACACAGGTGTGCACTGCATTCAGTAACCTGCTTATGAATTCTGACCTACAGTCTGCCTTGTCTGTGTCCTAGTAGGAGTTATAAAGCAAATTATTCAAACAAATGATTATTTCCACAGTTTGTTGATGATTAACTTTTCTATTCCTGACTGTGAAATCTGTATCTCTCCTGCACAGATAGTCTACTTCTGTGATTGAACTTGGCAAATCATTCATGAGGTTGAAAGTTTCTCAGAATGTTAAAATGATGCAACAGGTTTCGAACCCAGTCCTCATAAAGGATCAGTTTTATCAGAAAGTGGTCTGACATAGTGGTTTTGTATTGCCTTTCTCTTCCTATCACAGATTCAGTTGCACACATTTCTCCAACATTTCCTGCCAAGACTGATAAAGGTGTCCTCCTGCACTCAGACCCTGAATCCAACAGGGGTGTCAACATTTTGATAAGAACTTTGGATCATCAGCTTTACAGGGTGTATATTTCTACAAACTGGTCCTCCAGGCTTTGTGTGATCAGGTCCAGTGTCAGACTGAGTCCTATTGACACACCGAAGATCAAAAAATATGAAACAGGAAGTTACTGTCAGTCCATCAGACTTTATAATTCTTCTGTAAATAGTAGATGACTTCAGACATGACACATGAGACAACTGAATTTGCCCTCGGGGATTAATAAAGGTTTTCTTCTTACCCTTCTCATTCTTGTTCTTCTTGTTGTTCTAGTTCTTCTTCTTTCCTTTCTTCTTCTTGATCTTCTTCTTCTTCTTCTTCTTCAATCATCACACCACATCCAGTCTGTTTGATATCTGATATACATGATCGAGGTCCTTCCTTCAACACTTCTATGTGTCAGTTTCTTGACTACAGTTGTAGCACCACCCTATGGAAGTACATGGTACTAACTGTGCAAGCTGGGCTTTAGGATGGAGCTTTAATGAGCCACCCGGGTCTGGCCGGTGTCCTAAGACAGCTCATTATTCCTGCTGTGCAGCTAGCACTCAACCAGATGCACATCTGCAGCAAAACTGGCATCCATCCCCACATGCTAGCCGTCCGCTCTGCCCAAGAACAACTGTCGGCAAGTGGAGTTCATGTATGATATCTGATAACAAAAGTAACTGCCTCTCTATAGAACAATTGAAGGCAGACCTCGGTGCTGGTCTTTGGTTCATGGACCTCATTATGATAAGGGCAGAGGTCCAACATGCAGTGCTGGAGAAGTGAGAGACTGAAAATCTTATTTTCTTTTTATTGTCTTCGCTGTGTTGAGCTGATTGTGCACTTAACATAAAATGACCTCCATTTCTTTTATGAGGACTTTTATTCTGCTCATAAAATTATCAAATTCAAACCCCAAAAAAAGGTCAACGGACTCCAACATGAAGTTAGATCCCTCCCTCCCACCCCCACCCCTGAGTCAGACTCAGACTGTCTGTGCACGGCATTTTTTACTGTAAACCAATAGCTGTACATATGTCATTTCTCATATTTTAGATTTACTGTAAATAAATCTGCTTTTTTTTCATCTGTAAACTGTTGAAACTCATCTGCCATCACTCAGTCTTGTGTGCAGCTCTCTTTCATACAGTTTGAGTCCAGGTCTCTCCAGAGTTATGACCTGCTGTTAATTCTATTCGTACTATAGTAAATGAAATATCCATGACTGTTGGCTGCATCAAGAGGAACAATTTAAAGGCATCCACTCAGGAAAGTGTGAAGGGTGACTTCATGGCATGAACCATTGGTTTAAAAATTCTCTTCCATTAATAGGCAATAAAAAAACATATTTTCAGTCCCAATAAATTTTCCGTCCAAGATTCCATAAAGTTATTTTTACACTTCTCTGTTTCATCCTCTGTTTTCTCACATTTGACACTCGGCTTGACTGACTAATGGGGCATTTACACCAAGCTCTACTAAAATTATCTACTTGCTTAATTCAAGCATTTCTATATGCCTCACAGTCTGATGTTTGTCAGGAAGAAGTGGAAAAAAACTGAATAAAAGTAACAAAGAAACCTTAAGGTCATTACACACCGAGGTGAATTTGCAAAGCAAATAATTAGCTTTTTTTTTAAACCTCATACAGTCAATGCAAGCTTCCATACCGGCTACGAACTTCCGGTTACAAACTTCCAGCAAACTGCTAGACCTCTGGCCCTTAAAATTTAAGAAGTTGCTCTGGATCAATCGACTCTCTGTAATGTGTCCTCTCCTCTGCAAACGTGGAGTCAGCTGATGGAGCAGTTCTTGAAATTATCCGAGGGACAGTCTTAAGTATTGTTGGAATTTTTTTGTGATACAATTTAAGCTCCAGGAGCATTGTGTGGGACTCCCCAATCTCCTGTCGCAAGGTCAGTATTGGATGTACACAAACACTTCGATTCTTCTATTTCTTTTTGTTATTTAATACGCTTACAACCATGACCTGGTCATTATCAACTGAGGATGTAGTCTGCATTGTTTCTTCTTTTTCTCTCACCTCCTCTGTTCCCCTGGGACAAATTTGTGCCACAGACCATATTTTTATGTGAATATGCGAATTTTATTTGCGTCACACCAGGTGTGTTTAGGAAAAGGCATAAGCTGAATATTTCACATTTTCTCATTGCTTTTTCACGTCGCTTCGCTGATTCACTAGAATGTAATGACCTTTATTCACCAGTGTGATACTGTTCATGTCCAATGTGTGTCTGTATAGTGTATTTCCACAGGGTGGCGCTATTATTGTAATAGAGAAATAGGCACATAAAAGTGTTTTGGACGGGTCACTGATCATGTCTCTGAAATGTCGAACAGATTGAACGCTGAATGTTGAAGATAAAGTGATTTTCTGTTTCAGAGTTGGACACCCCGTCATGATGCTTTTGTCAAATACAATCAGCTTGGGAAGGTTAAATTCAGAACGATCTCTCCATCCCTTTTTTTGGTCATTTGGGGAACTTTTTCAAACTTTTGACAAAAGAAACAGAATAGTTGTTCTGCACTGTACCAAAGCAGGCTCTTTAACTCTGCGTGCTTCCTGTAAGTCTTCCTGCCATTGTTCTGTTTAATCAGTCACCACCCTCCGTTGGAGACACCTCATTCCCTTATGCATCCCCTTCACTGTGCCTGCAATAAGGGAGCGAACTCTGGCTTAATGAAGGAGAAAAGTCGTGTCCCTGTTACATCTCCTGACTTTCCACCATGAGACAGCTACGCTTGAGTGGCAGTGGTGACATTTGTGATATCATCCTGAGGTGTTGCTCCATTTAAAAAGGTGTGATGCTGTCGTTTCTTGGATTTTAATTGCATTTAAAATGGGGTGTGTATATTTGAATGTGACGTCACTGTGGATCCCATAGAAACCGCAAAAAAAACAAAGAAAATGACGCAGGTTTTGAACCGGCTGCCTGCAGATCTTGAACCCTCAGAGACCTCAGTGGAGGTCGAGGGTCGTTCACCATCAATTCACAAAGGTGTCATGGAGCAAGGAGTGTCTAAGACTGTGTACTTTAAAACAGTGTTAGTCAGATGGTGGTCTTGGGAATATCTGAACAAATAGCTGCAGCTTCACATGAAATGTTTGCCTGAGAGATAACGCCTTATTTCCCAAGTTCACAGGTCTCAGTCTTGGTTCGCTATCTTTGGAGAAGGTCGGTGTCCTCTTGGAGGAATCATTAATAATTTTGTTTTTTTCGCTAATTAGCCTGGAGCTGCTGTTAGCATGTAGAGCTGACCAGATGATGGTCTATCTAAAGCTCAAACTCTTGTGGAACTGAGGTAGTGTTGTGTTGTTCGCGAACGATTTGTTCAAAAGAACTGAATTTTTTAAGTGAACGTACTGAACCAAATCACTTCCTCAAGTGATTTGTTGGTTTCTCACTTAAGTTGAGCTGTCAGCAGTGCAGCTGCCATAGCACGCAGCATTGCTGGGCGATTAGTTGGTGAATGAGGGACCACATGCAACGACGCCTGAATCACTTGGTAAATGAATCACGCATTGAACTACACTCTCTTTAATCATTTTTGTTGGACAAAACAACCTTTTTTTTTTTTTACTGCTAAATTGTCACCAGAACAACTTTCATACAATAGGACATAGCATGTAAAAAGCAGAGCATAAAACCCGCAGCATCCTGTCACTGCAGCGGTTTGTGAGGGAACGATGCATGTTCAGTGTGAATTCTTCTAAATGTTCAGTGAACGAAGCACTCACTGAAGCCAAATTCACTGAGCAGACCTGATAAATAGCATACCATTGGACAGTACACTGAAACCTCATGACTTATAAACAAATTCATTTTTTCAAATGTGTTTGTCAAAGCAGCACAGCCACAACACTCTCATCTCCAGGTCCCAGAAGCTATGAATTGAACTACATCCTGAACCGTTCAGCCGTGTATCAGTTCAAGGGGATTGGAGACGCAGACTCCTCTCGCCAAGCGCTGAATGATTCTGTGTGTAGTCTCACTCAGCCTCAGCGACTGGGGGAGGGGAGGAAGCTCTGGAAAAGAGTAAAGCCAGACCAGGCAAACAAGGAAACACAGGAAGTCCAGCCAAAATAAAACAAGAGGAGGAGGCGTCTCACCACAGATTCTGTAATTTGGTGAACAAATCTTTTGAACGAGTCTTTTTAGTGAAGTCATTCTAGTGGTTCAGTACATCTAAAAGAACTGGCGTGCCCATCACTAGACTGAGGTGGTCTGACACTGAGGCAGAACACTTCATAACTCTCACACACCTCATCTGTTTTGTAATCCTCCTCTAATCCTCATCACTCTGCACAAACACACACACACACACACACACACACACACTGGTGCTTTCCTTTGACCTCCTGCAGGATCTGATCGTTCTGATCTAACCTTCCTGTTTCCACTCACCAGCAGCTGCAGAGTGGACTGTTTGTGAGAATGCACACGTGTCCAGATGTTCTCATGGTTGTTTTTTTAACCCATGAAGGACCTGGACAAGTGAACCAACAGCAGCAGATGACAGAGCATCCTGCATCATCATGGACTGCAGGCCTCTTTCTTCAGGTCTCTATGGAGTGGCTGGCGTCCACAAAGGAAATAAATATTTTTTTGAAAAATGACCGAAAAGTTTCTGTGCAGTAAAATATCCATGCAGCCATGTTTCTCCACATTTCAAAGTTATGACCAACATGTTTGCTCTTATTCTGTGTTGCTGGGGCATCTAGAAAACTCCTATATGACAGGGTTTATTACTCAGCTGATGTGGTGGATTTGTATTCATGCTCTCTTTGTTCACATGAAAGACCACAGGGTCTGCATCCACATCCATATTATCAGTAAAAATGGCAGCGATCAGTGGACCAATGACTCAACCACCATTTTTGACAAGTTCAGCTAAAAAGGAGACATGGAGACATCTCCTCGGTCATTTAAGGATGAGTCAAAGCCAAAACCTCACTGTATGGGGTCAACAAAGAAAACTCTGCTTTATGTTCATCCCAGAAGAAAGTTCAGAAAACATAACCAGACTGTTGGAGACCTCACCACTACATCAATCATCTATAAGTACTGGACCAGACTTTGACAAATTCATTCAGTTTTCACTGCGGTGAGAAGCCAACTCGTTCTCCACATTAATCTTAATTCAGTAATGAAAGAGGGATGGAAATCTGAAAACCAAAACTCTGCAGAAACAAGTGAAAAGACCTCTGAGCAGTCCGAGCTGTTGGAGGTTTGAAATAAAAGAAAATATTAACATGTGTGGGACAGAAATAATCAAACATGTTACCCAGAGATAGTAGAAGTACCCATAAAACCACCAAAGTACTGCCCTCTTTCACAGAGTCAGGTCAGGGCTGGATCAGAGCTCCTGAGCAGGATTGAGACAATCTGGTCCTAAAGTCTCGGTCTGACTGAAGTCCTCTCATTCTTTGGAGTTTCCTGTGGCAGATTTCACATCCTGACCATTTCAGGTCCATCTGTGTGGTCAGGCTGAATATACATGAAGAGTTCCCCATGAGCAAGATATTTTTTCAGCCACCTGTATAACTGCTGCTTTTCCTTCACTAACAGCTATAAAGTCTCAGACCTCTGAAATAGCTGCTTTATTTCAGTAGTAGCCTGTTTACCATTTATAAATTAAGCTTGTCATTTTGACCAGTTATTTATAAATTACTCATTTAAAACCCCAAGTTTAGAAATGTTAATCAGACTTAACATTTCTAAATGCATACTGTGTGTCCACTTCTGACCAATCAGATTGCGTGCTGTTGCGATGTCAAATTCACCGGTATATCCAACATGGCCGACCGGCTGCTTGAGTGCTTTTTGATTAAAAAAAACACAAATATTACAAAGATAACGACCTGAAGGACAACTTGTGGAGATTCATAGCATCGGATTTCTCATATGACAATGGTTTCTGTGCTTTAACAGTTTGCTAAACGTCTTTGTTTAAACTTTCATCTGTGCTAAGTAACATGAGCTCGTAAGCTAACCTGTTCAGAAACAACATACCATATGTATTTTCACTGTCTCAAACTCAATCACAGTGTTGCTGTCATAGCACCACTAGGTCTCGGTTGTTACCTTACGTTTATGGATTATAGTTTCATGTGCTTATCTGGTACCGTCCCTGACTCAGTACATGCTATCATGAAAGACAGACATCTCAACACTAGTGTCTAATCAGATCTGAAAAACAGTCAGTCTGCTGTTGTGTCAGTCTTCTCGCTTCCACCCGGAAAGTCTTTTTTCCCCCCGGAAAGTCGCAAAATTGCATCGCGCTTGATGTGTATAGTCAGGTGCGTCAACATTTCGCATCGTACATTTGCGTCGTTCCCAGTGTGTAAGGACCTTAAATGTTGTAGTTAAAGCGCTGGGCATGTATGTTTATATATACATACAGACACAGGACTGTATTATACGTTTCTCTGTTATATCGTTTTTGTATTTTTTAAATATTCTCTGTATTTTTCTCCGTGGGCTGGTGAGAAACGTCCTTTTAGTTTCCTGCATATGTTCTCATAGAAACTGACGATAATGTATATTTCTATCAATACAAAGAACAACAAATAAACAAACTTTACCAGTTTGGATCTTTTTCTAACTGATTTTGCAAGTGTGCTGCTTGCATCACATTTTAAACAGGCAGATATTTTTCATAAAATTATCAAATTTTCACTTGTTAGATGTTTGTTGTAGGATTTTAATAAGAAAAAGACTTTAAATCATGAGATTCTGTTTTTCAGATCACAGAGCTGTAATAAACACCTCCATTTTAAGTCTGTTGGCCAGCACAGAGATCTGAGTCTTCACTGTTTTTAAGGGCAGCTGGACTTGTTTAGAGTCTTTCCCAGTGGCGGCTGGTGAATTGTTCTCTTGGGGGTGTGCACTTAATTTATCAAACCAAAAAGCAGAGACGGCAATGCTCAAACACAAAAATTAATCTAAACTATGTTCACAACCATTTGATATGCTATTACTATGTATAACTATTTGGGTACAACTGAGCCAAGTAGATAATTAAATTGCAGGTAAAAGTTACTAGTTATTGAACCTGAATTTATCCCTCCAGTGTTTGATATGTTTTGCACCAGATAAGGTACAATTGGTACACACAAACCTTTAAAATGTCCTTTTTCATCAAAAAAAAAAAAGAAAAAAAAAAGAAAATCAAGAATGGATAAATATGCAAATATATATTTTTACTCAAGAATATAAAGAGGAGAAAAACATTTTCACAGCTTCCAAGAGTGCAAAGTGCTTCCTCTGTCCAGCTAACTGTTTGGAACATATTTATATTTACTTACTCAAATAAAAATAAAGAAATTACTTTAAAAAAAACATACTTTTTAATTTTCTCAAATACTGCCATACCTGTCTGAATCCAGACTTCATCAGCTCCCTTGGTATGGACAAGAAGACAAGGGAAGCAAAATAAATCACCTGCCTCACTGCATCCAGTCAGCCAAGACATCTTTTCATATCAGCTACGTGAAAAAGACTGCGTTTACAGTATCTCCTCCCTCTGTCTTTGGACTGCTGTATAATTAACCTGTGCAAAACGGAAGAACTTGTCGCTATGGCAACAAGGAGACGCTTGTTGTGCATGGCTGTAGCGCTATGGGACGGACTGCAAGGCACAAGGATCGCTGCTGTGCAAAGAAGACGACAGCGTCTTCACCGTTTGTTGGCGTTGCTGCATCAGCAAGAGGCAAATACTATACTTCAATCTCTGCTGTGGATTTCATTAACTTGACATATTTGATAGTGCAAAGTTGGCAAGGTTCTTATACACAGTCACACAAAAAGCTTAATAAGCACTTACATCTCTTCACTATTTTTTTTTTGCTAATTATTATGCTACATAAGTGTCAGCTGTGTGTGTATGTATGTATATATGTTTGCTAAATTAGGTTTATATATGTTTGTATTTATGTTTAATTTGTCCAGTGACAAAGAAAACATTGTACAATTTCTTCTGTGTTCACAAACTTTGCCAATAAAGCCAATAAATGGGATCCTGAGGCATTGACACAATGCAGTGATGACAGACCAAAATGTGCATAGATGAAGTCAAGCTAATCATGATAAACATAGCCTACATAAACCACTGCATGTCTCTTCTCTTCCCTGGAAGGCACAGTGCTGTACACACAGCTGAATGCAGCTGTGCCTCTTCTGCTGACATACACTACAGGCCAAAAGTTTGGAAGCAAGGCCATTACAGGCTGAACAATTGGGAGTAACTTCAAGTTTTTGTTCACAATGCTTTTTATAAAACTCCAGCATGAGTTTTATGTATTTTGGGATGTATTTACTCCATTATTAGATGTTGCTTTCATGGAAATGCACCATTTTACTCCATTTACCTGTAGATATACAGTGATGTTAACAGACCATTGCTAAATATATGTCAGCAAAAGATAATAAGAGCTTAGTTTAAGGATTGAAAACATTTGCAATAGTCACAACTTCAGTGCAAAAGCTAAAAAAAAAAAAAAAAATCACAGTTGGATTATTCACTTTAACTTTTTGGCTTTTGAGAGTCTGCATACAAAAATCCTAATAAATCTCAAGTGCGTTCAAACTACCACAAAAATGGCTAGAAAGATGCAACTGAGTAAAGAAACAAATGTACAGATTTGAACATTGAGGACAGAAGGATACACAGAAAGAGAAATTGTAAAACACCTACAGGTGTTTAACAAAGGAGTCCACTACACTCTGAAGAGACTAGAGGAACCTGGAAGTTATGATGATAGAAAAAGACCTGGACGAAAGAGAGTTACTACAAAAGCAGAGGATAAACATAGCATTGTCACCAGTAAGAGAGATCGGCAAAAGACAGCACCAAAAATAAAGGAGGAAATCAACATGACAAGGTCGAAACCAGTATCTCTGACAACAGTGAAATGACTTTTGAGTAGTGGTGTGTCGGTCTTGAACAAACGGATCAAAAGAACTAGTTCTTTTTGGTGAACGAAATGAACTAGTTCTCCCCCCCTAAATGACCCGTCCAGTCCGTTCAGTTCTTTTGATTGGCTGAAGAGGGACTATCTCCGTGCTTGCCTGTCTTATCCTATCGTCGCGCCTCTTTCTTTGTGTGGGTGGGGCTTAGAGAAGCAGCAGCAGTACTACTGAGCTGACTGAAAGACCGGGATGACCGAGTTGACTGAAAGAACGGGTTAAATGAACGAAAGACCAAGTTGAACGAAAGACCCAGACCGATGAACGAGTTGACTGAAAGACCGAGTGAACGAAAGATCCAGACCGATGAACGAGTTGACTGAAAGACCGAGTGAACGAAAGATCCAGACCGATGAACGAGTTGACTGAAAGACCGAGTTGAACGAAAGACCCGGACTGATGAACGAGTTGACTGAAAGACCGAGTGAACGAAAGATCCAGACCGATGAACGAGTTGACTGAAAGACCGAGTGAACGAAAGATCCAGACGGTGAACGAGTTGACTGAAAGACAGAGTGAACGAAAGATCCAGACCAATGAACGAGTTGACTGAAAGACCGAGTTGAACGAAAGACCCGGACCGATGAACAAGTTGATTAAAAGACCGAGTTGACTGGCCGCCGCAAGAGCTGACAGCCAAGCCCGAGCGAGCGGGACAGTCACACACACACACACACACACACAAAGGCACACAGCTGATGCTGCAGCCAGAGGCAGAGAGACAACTATTAATACGCATTTGCACTGTCTGTTGACATTTTGTACTTTTTATTATTGTTTTTAATGCACCTCAAAATAATAAAAACCATTAAAAACCTTATATA
Source organism: Xyrichtys novacula (assembly GCA_962446985.1). Lineage (NCBI taxonomy): Eukaryota > Metazoa > Chordata > Actinopteri > Labriformes > Labridae > Xyrichtys > Xyrichtys novacula. The sequence goes on from OY660865.1 coordinate 15,697,279, forward strand.
TTTTGTTATTCCTACTATAATTTTATATTACAAGGAGTGCAGCGCGATCGCAGCGTTGGGAAGTGGGAAGTGCAGTGACCACCAGAGGTTGACCGAAGATAAAACCAGTAAAGTGGGGTTGCTCTTTTCTCATTCCTCTTACGCTCTTTCCTCTTGTCCTCTTTACTCTACTGCTTAGCCCTCTTCTTTGTTTTCTCTTAGCTCTTACTTTTTACTTTACTTAAACTTTTGTTTTTCTTTAATTTTCCCACCATTAAGGGTGGGTGGTGCCTCTTTCAACAAGTGTATAAATGTCATAATTTGAGATTATTAGTCTTCAGACATTTGTTATAAATTCAAATCGCTACAAGAGTCAGAAGTGCGATAATGTTCTGTCATGTTCTGTTTGATGTACAGAGCTGACAGCCTGCATTTGGCTTGAGCCTGTGACGTTTTCAGCTTTTCTAGCCAATCAGAGGTGAAGGAGGAGGGACTTTTCTGTACCATCCAAAATTATAAAAAATATCGCATCCTGGAAACCCTGTTTGTACTGTGCATGTGAGAAATGTGTTTTCCTCTACTAGCCATCTTTGCAACAGCTCAGCAATTCTTGCCCCTCGAGGTTTGCGACAGCTTCGGCATCAGCGAGCTGGCTTCAGTCAAAATAGATGTTTCAGTTTATCACCAGCCACACACTTTTCTCATGAATGGAGTGGTTCCCTCAACTGAAGCAGAGCACCAGAAAGCCAAAAGAATTGCACCCAATTTCACGATTAAAGGTTCCTACTACAGCTTAATTGTGAAATTGCAATGTAGTTATACAAGGCTCGAATGAATGTGAATATTTCATTGTTGAAATTGAATCGCTGTATAAAAACGCTAAAATTCATTATCCATAATGTGTAGGCTTCTTGTTAATAATTTTAATTTATAAAATAAATGAAATCAATCCCCCCCTTGATACTTTGAAAAGTCAGGGAAACATAATTTTGACCGGGTGGCGGTGCTCTCTGTGACCCAAAAGGGCTCACTGTGCTGGGAAGGAGCTCTGGCGAATGCTTCAGCATTAGCCCTGGTGCCTCCTGCTAGCTAGCCTGTCACATTGCCGGCTGGTTTCTAAAATTGATCAGTATTTTAAATTCAGTTTTTTTTCGGTAAGTAAATTTGCACCTGCACAGTACAGATCGTTTAGGTAACAATAGTAAATACTAATTGCCTTAAAATGCATTGAAATAAAAAGATAGGAAGTGGTGTACGTTTCGCACATGCACAACACAGATCGGGTTTCCAGGACGGTTTGGGTAGCGACAGTGCACCCCTGGCCAGATATACGTCAACTATTTGTAACTGTAGGAAATGTAGGACATCTCGTTTTAATATTAATAAAACATTTCAAAAAATAAGACTTTTCTTTTTTTAAATAACTTTTATTTATCAAATGCCAGACAGTCATGATACAAAAATCATCATACAAAACAGTATTATTTATTTTTTATAACATTCAATGAATTTAAATGAACGACCCCCCACCCCACCCTACCCACATTCGCCTCTGCGCTCTCCCTTGGTAAATTAGAATTACATATATCATAGATAGGTGGGTTAACCTACACACCCTCTCAAAAAATTAATTGATTAATTAGAAATTAATAAAAATAAATAAATAAGATAAATAAAAAGAACTAAATAAATAGTAATATTAATAAGTAATAAATAAATGGGAAACAACATTTATATATATTCACATATATAAATAATAAAAATAATAATACATAAATAAAAATATTTAAGAAACAACAAAAAACAAAAGGAAAAGAGAGACGCTATATAATACAGATATAACATACACAAAAAAGACTAACCACTAACTTCACAGAAATTATTAAATTAAAATACAAAAATAAAGCTTAATTACTACTAAGTGTTAGTGCTGATCATTTTCATAGGACATTTCCAAACTGACTTTTTACTGCAAATAATACTTTCAATACTTCCCCTCAGACTATATTATTAAACTTGCCTATTAAACATTTTTTAAAAACATTTTATTGGAAGAAAGGGTTGTGGGATTCTTCATGCTTCATAAGACAGAGGGGGCGGCACCAGCAGTCGACCAGCAGTCCTGACAGTCCAGCTATTCTTACTGTCCAGTTTGGAGCCTCTCTCTCTCTCTCTCTCTCTCTCTCTCTGCTGATGTGTTGATCCAAACTAGAGAAAATTTTTTATACTCTAACTCCTAAAACTGGTCATGGGAAATGCAATTAGACTAATTTGGGATCTAGGGCGGTTTCATATTCTGTGAAAAGGATCTAGTATGAAGAGGTTTACAGAGACTCTGCTTTGTTAAATCATGTGAGAGGTCTGCAGCCAGCAGCATATTTGATATGTAGAGTCAGTCTTGGGTGTGTTAGCACTGTCATGGCTGAGCTCTGGAGAGTTCATCATCACTGTGAAAGTGTTAATGTGTCTCTGGACTTTGGCCTCAAACAAACATTCCTCTCAGTTTGAACTTTTTGTTCTGACCTCTTTTTTTATCAGCAGGAATTTTGGAGCTTCTGGAAAATAAAAAATGGTGGAAATTCATCAAAACTGCACAGATGCTGAGGCACGCTGGAGCATGCTCAGTCCATGTGGATATGTCTGCAGAGGGACAGCTGTCAGTCTGACCTGTTTCAGCACCATGGACAGCACCTAGTTAAATCAATCAATAAAACATGTGTCTTCGATCACATCCGAGTTTTCTCCAGAGTTTAAGTATAGAGGATTGCAGATTTATTCATGAGACCATGGGAGGACAGGGTTTAGAGGAGACCCACAGTGGGATATGTGAGTCTTTGGGTCACTGACTGGACTCCTGGATGAGGATCTATTATAAGAAATCTATTCAAAATCTGATTTTAAATTTGAGCCCAGAGTCTCACTGTCTTTGAGCTGACCCAGAACCCGGGTATTGTCAATGTCAGACTTCCTGACATGTTTTTAAACAACGCTCCTCTTCTGTAAAGGATTGGGAGTTTGAAGGAGGCCCGGTTCATCTCAGCTGATCCCAGGAGCCCCCTTCTGAGTCTGTCATCAGTCACTCTGCTGCTGCTGACTGTGGTATTGTTTTAATGGTTGACTTGTTGTCCACAAATGACCCCTTAGGGATAATGAAATCCTTGAAAACACAGTATGTATTTTCTCTCAGTAAACATATGGACTGTATGTGTTTGTTTATGAGGAATCAACTTAAAACTGACCAGGAGCTCCTGTTTTCTTCCCTCTGTACAAATGAGTGGACTGAGTTTTCTTTCAAAGCTGGATTCTTTTCCAAGACCTGCCGTCTGAGGGCTCAGATAGCTTAACTGAGTTACAGTGAGCCGCTTTTTCTTAAACAAGCAAAATAAGTTAGAAAAGCAGCAAAATAGGTCCATCTGTCTTTGATTTTATACTCAGAGGCCAGGAACTTTTTACAGGCCTAAAAACATAAAATGATAGCAGAGGAATCTTGGAGAGGATGTTTCATTGATACATAATCATGTGTCTTAATTTTTGTGAAATAAAGCTTTACCAAGAAAATCCTGAACTCCACAAAGACAGGAGTCTCTCTGGAGTATCTTTTTAAATGCATTATAAAAGGTTAAAGTGCACTCCCCAATTCAAACTTGGTCAGCTTTCAGCACAGGCGGAGTCACCTGGTCTAGTATTTTGGTAGACCGGCGGCGTAGTGCTCATAAACATTGATGCTGTTACCACAGTGTTAGGGAAATTTTAGTGCAATAAATTATCAATAACAACCACTTTTCAGTGCAAGCATCTGAGTCAGCACATACATTTATATCTATATGTATATTTTGATCTTTATCTTATCTTATGAGCGTGTTAAGCACGCATTTCGACACTCAACTTGACCAGATTAACACAGCTGAAACCGCATTAAATTAAATATTCAGTAAACAGTCACACATAATGAAGTTAACAAGATATTTAATTCACCTCCCCGCCTTTCATCCTTCTCCCTGGCGCAGCTCGACCCAGACATGTCTCCGTGTCCTCTCCCCGCCCTGCTGCGACAGCAGCAAGGCTGACCAGATGATTGATTTTAGTGATCAGATGAGTTATTTACTTCGAAAATTTAAACAAAAAAATAAAAGAAACTTACATTCAAAATTACCTGTTTATCTAATGTCCTCACATCCTTAAAATTCTGTGAATATTCAATCCGGAGTTAGGCTCACATACGAATATTATAATATTCAGTTTTGTGAGCCAAATTTATTTTATATGCCAACATCTATGAAAGAAAGAGACAGGCCATGGAGCGCGATGCATCCTTTACGCACAGGTGGTTCCGATTTTAATGCCATTATTGGAATTTATGTTGTGATCTGTGCGCACAACCCACCTTTGTCCCGTGGGGTTCAAATATATGCAACTTAATGTGATTGTCTTTATTTGTGGAAAAGGGTGTTTGTCTTAACAGTGGGTCCAACCTTATACACACCAAATCCCTCTGTGCTTATTTGAGAGAGTGTGGAGGACACCCTCCGCCGCGCTTACAGCGACACTTGTTGAGGGGCTGCTTTTTGTCGCCATCGTGTGGCATTGCTGTCTTCAGCCATCTCTTGATCTCTTCGACTACTGCGCCGCTAACCAAAATACCAAAGTGCGCTTGGGCACGCCTTGTCAGCGCGGTGGACCTGAGTTACGCCGCGCCATGCTGCCAGCGAGGCATAAAAATAGAGCTCTTAGTCTTATTCTACTCTGCTGCACATGATCTGACCTCTAAAATGTGTCCAGTCTTGGAGCTGCATCATACTAAGGACATCCATGTTCGTCTGCAGGCTCACTAAGGTCTTGAACCATCTCAACATTTACTGTACTCATTACCTATGGAGCTGAGGGTGTCAGTTAAAAAGAGAGAAACCACATGGCTGCACAGAAAATAAAAAATCACTTTGTGGATTTTTTCTGAGTTCTTTATTTGTGACGGACGTTTGGTTAGATTTTCCTCCTCATGTGGCTATGAACCTTCTAGATTAGAAGCACCTTCAGTAACACAGCTCAGTCTTCAGATGGACCCAGAGGACAGAACAGCACCTGGTTGAGCTACGCAATCTTTGTACGCCCATAGGCTGTATCAAGTGTCAATCATAGAAAACATGAACCACTGATAACTTTTAAAAATGGAGCTGTACAGAAAAAAGAGGACTTGAGCACAAACCAGTCTTACAGCAACTAAATGTAAACATCACAAACAGGGGGGAGAAAAATTTATATTTTATATTCTGTGTAATTAATTTCTAAAGTTTGTCCACAGCTCCATAAGGATGGCTGGAGGGGGCGAGATTTCTGACCTATACTGCAGCCCGTCACCACAGGGTGCTGTTCTCGCAGTGGCTTCACCCAGCGACAAGGCAGCCGACGTCCATTCTATATACAGTCGATGGGCCCAGTCTTTTAAACTAGAAGCATGTGTGTGCACACACGCACATTTCTTATAATGATCACCTGCCAAACACACCAGGTGTTGCATAAGCATGGATTAAACCTCTGGATTGCTGCCACCTGCATGTCAAAACAGCTTAAAGAATCAGGGAAGAGGCCTGAACTGTATCAACTCCTGCAGATGTTGTCATGTTAAAAAAAAGGCAGATGTTTGAGGTTATTCGAAAATGTTGCAACAAAAACAGGAAGAAATCAAAATCGGTACACAAGGACTCTTCTGGTTCATGGAGAAAGAAAAAGGAATGAGTCTGTAGTCTTTTTTTGTCTTTTACAAGTTTAACAAGGACTAAAATGCAGGACTTTAATGCAAAAGTTAGAAAAAGCATAAGAAATTAAAAAGACAAATACTGCTGTGAGTTTAAAGACCTATGACGATGCAGGATAATGCGGTGTAGGAGGGAAGAACCACCAAAGAGGTGTCGAGGAGCAGGCTGAGGGAAGAACATGGCTGAGAGGACACAGGAAAAAGTTCTGACAGACCTTCTGATCTATTTTCTATTAAGTGGAGCCAGTCCTAGCTGTGACCGGGGAAACAGATCCAGATTATCACAGAACATACATATAGACAAAAAACTGTAAAGACTGGATCAGACTGAGACCACGTCCTCTGAGATCAGATCCACTCCATCCCCTGATCTTCAACCACAGGAGTGAAACACTTAACAGCATTTAGAGAGCTTAAGTTGAGTGGAAGAACTGAGCTGTTTTTTTTTTTGGGGGGGGGGTCCTTTAACAGGCAGAAACCTCGAGCAAAACCAGACTGATGTAAGACATCTGTCATCTGCTGAGACTGAGCTGGGTTTAGAGAGGGAAGAGAGCGATGTACATACAGAGAGAGATGTACATATATAGAGATATATCTATACATATCTAAAGAGAGATGTACAGATGTACACCTCTTAGGCTGTGGCTGTGGTAGACTTAGCAACCAAAGCCTGGCCAAAAAGAGCGGCCGCCACAGGCAGACCTGGCTGCCCAGAGAGGAGCATCTGTGTCAGCTCTGTCCTCACACACAGCTGAAGACAGAGCAGCACTTTCTGTTACACTTTGACACATACACACACATCAGGACACACACATACACTAAACTCACACACATAACACCCAACTTCACCCAACTCACAGACCAGGAAAAGTTTAGACATCTATTAGGAGAACAAAGGGCCACTGCTTTAGAAGCAGCCAGATATGTGGATATGTGTCATCAAAAAAGAGAAGAGCTGCTGAAAATAACCTAAACAGCTGCTCCAGAGTTTTTAACTGCAACATGACACTACTGACACTATTTGTTCATTATTATTATTATTATTATTATTATTATCATTATTATTATTATTATTATTATTGTTATAACTGTTGTTGAGATGTTGTAATGTTGTAAAGTTATTTTGTAATGTTTTGGCAATATTCTATTAACAGTCATGCCAATAAAATGAAATTGAGAGAGATGGACAGAGACAGACTGATGGATTGACTGATTGACAGATTGATTGATTGGTACATTGACTAACCAACCGATTGATTGATTGATTGATTGATTGATTGATTGATTGACAGACTGACTGACAGTTTGATTGATTGATTGATTGATGATAAATCTGTGACAAAGAGGTTCTGGGAAAAGCAGCTGAAATTAGTTGACCCTTATGGATCAGCTGAAGGTATTTTTAGGACCCGCCCACAGGCTGACAGTTTGCAGACTTTTCCAGGTCATAAATCTCGAAGGATTTAAGGGTTTGACGGTTCGGTAGTTTGTCTCTGGCAGGATTTTCGGGACATCTTGTCCCCCACCAAAGCTGTCCTCGGGTCTCATTGTGCCGGGACATGTGGTTGTACTTTCAGTTGGCTTTTTCCTTAAATATCACTTTGGTTCTGATTTACATCTTCTGCCATCAGCCAGGGTGTCAGTGCTGGCTGGTAGAAATGTGTCAGCTATTAGGCATAATTGGTAGGAATTGCAGATCAGAAGACCGTGTTTAAAAAATGTGTGTTTTATTAGGTGTAATGACTGCTGGGTGTAAAAGTAGAGCTTTGAGCGTCTGTGAAGGATTTAGTGTGAATGGACTGAATAATCAGATTTTAAATTTACAGTGATTTATTCCATCAATTAGCTGCCCGGTCCAGAGGCTTTCATGTGAGATGTTGGACTCTGAAAGAAGATAGAGAGGCCCGAGGGCAGAGTCGGACTGGGACTCATTTGCAGGACCATTTAAGACCACATCCCTTTGCTGAGGAGATAAACTTTACACTGTCACACTTTTTACACAAAAACACATGATAAGCAATTAAAATAATGAGGTAGAAGTCATAAAGATGAGACTGAATTGGACTTTTTGTCTCATGATTATGACCAAGAAAATGTTAGAAAAAAACTGAAATAAACTCAGGTCCAGAGAACAGTCAATGGTTTTGAAATGATTTTGAGCCAGTGCAGTGATTTCCACTTCAAAGGCCTGTCTGTTTTTAATGCAGTGCTGCCTGATGGCCTGAAGATTAGAACTGTACTGGTCTTGGTGCTTGTTTTGTACCTCTTGCCGACAGTTTCCTGGTGGACTGGGAGGAAAAAGTCTGGACAAAGTGGGTTTCGGTTTCTGGAAATATTGAAGAGTTTAGTGCTATAATGTGAAGATTATAAATTTGACCATATGCTCTACAAACAAGCATTGGTAAATACAACTATTTACAAATTGTTTGGCTGAGGTTATTCAGTGAACAGACTTGTTTGGTTTGGTTGTGGTCTTTTAGTTTTTAGATCCAGTCTTGACATAGAAAACATGTGAGACTGAACTGTAGCTGAACATGAAATAGAATATATCCCTGTAGGGGTTTGGAGTAAAATAACATTACCTTTTGAAGACAACAATCAGCTGGTTAAATTAGTGAAATATAACCCCATGTAGTTTGGGCTGAGGTGGGTGTGGCCTCTCTGACCTCCAGGTTTGTACAGAGGTGTTTGGTAACCCTTGAATTGACGGGCTGCAGTCTGAACTCCGTGAACACAGAGCAGGTGGTGACAGTTACTGAATGAATAATTAAAACAATGTGAGCTCATAAACAACATTCAGACACAATCAACATGTTTATAAAAAGACATAAAATCTGAGCGGGACTTGGCTGCCAATGAAAAAAGGTGGTGAATATCTAATCATCAGAGAATTCAATATAAAGACCACTGGGCCGAAATATGAGAGACCGGCAAATACCTTTCATCTGCGGCATCATCACTTTCACATTTCTGGGAGATTTCCTCTTGCTGAGGAAGAAGGATCATTAGCCAAAACTCCTCCAAGCTAAAAAAATGATTTAACACAGAAAGAAAAATTCAGTCTCAACACTTCTGTAATTGAACAAAACAACTCAAGGCTTCAGAAATTGTGTTTTTGCAGATGATTTATGTTCAGCTTAAACCAACTTCACAAGAAAAATTTCAAGCGGTCACGGTCTGAGCTGTCATGAGAGGCGCTGAGTATAACAGGTCAAAAGTTCTTATAGAAGAACAGCCAGAAGTTCTTATAGCTGAACAACCAAACAGGTCAAAACTTCTTATAGAGGAACAACTAAACAGGTCAAAAGTTCCTATAGAGGAACAACCAAACAGGTCAAAACTTCTTATAGAGGAACAACTAAACAGGTCAAAAGTTCCTTTAGAGGAACAACCAAACAGGTCAAAAGTTCCTATAGAGGAACAACCAAACAGGTCAAAACTTCTTATAGAGGAACAACCAAACAGGTCAAAACTTCTTATAGAGGAACAACCAAATAGGTCAAAACTTCTTATAGAGGAGCAACCAAACAGGTCAGAAGTTCAGTAATGTGTAGAAAAAACTCTGAAGGAACATCTCCAACTAATGAGGTTAAAACTGGACCATGCAACCATCCACCCTATCCACACCAAAACCAAGACCATCTTGGGTTTTACAATAACTAAAAATCAAATGTTTCTGTGTCACATCTCATAATACAAAACACAGAGCTGCGGTTATTTCATAAACCAATGCATGCTCTGAAACTAACCACGGGATAAGTTTTGGAAATATCAAAAAGCTGCTAAAATAAACCAGCCCTCATATATTTGTCAGGCAAAATCCTTTTTATTGTCTAAAAGATTACAAGCTGTTGGCATCAACTGTCGTTAGAGAATCCAGCAGACCAGGTTCTGGAGTCTGACAGTCATATGTCATCCCATTCTGGCCTGATAGAGGATTTCAGCTGATTAACAGTTTTGGGTCCCCTTGGTCCAGTTTTGGGTGTCATGGTGCTCCAAATGTTTTCAATGGGGGACAAGTCGGGACTGCATCAGTCCATTTTCTCAGCAGCAGGACTCTTCTCCTCCAGAGCCATGCTGTTGTAATCCCTGTTGACAGAATGTGGTTTGGGATCATATGAAGGTCTTCCCTTCCCTGTCAAGTCTTTGTCTGGATGGCAGCAGATGTTGCTCCTAAACCTGAAGATGTAGTTTAAAACTGAGGATGCAGCATCTTTGATTTCCAGTTCTTCGTTGAAAGGGTAACTGGACTTAATTGGCGAAAGAGTGTTAGATTTTGATCCATCAGACCTCAGGACATCTTTCCTTTTCCCTTCAGTCCACCTTAAATGGACTTTGGTCTTTCTGGTCTAAAGTCAAGTCAAAATTTATTTATAAAGCACCTTTAAGAAGACAGCAGGTATAAAATTTTACAGAGGTGAACTGGGATCAGCTTTGGGGTGACGAGAATTTAGTGTATGAGACAAAGAGTCAATGCTGTATAAATAAAAGTCTGAACTCTAAAGGTTAATGTTGTAAAATTATAAGGAAGTGAGACAAGTTCAAATGTTCTGATAAACAGTCAAACTTAGAAAATTTTTCAGAAAACTAAAGAAGTTGAAATAATGACATTTAAATATTATGTCTGATTTAAAATTTCATTTGTCATTATTTCAACGTTTAAACTTTGACTTTTATCTTTTTCTCAATCCTCATTTTGATCTAAATTGTTTTTGTATCGTCCAGACTCAGTTCTCTACTCTTCTGCAAGCAGATCTGGACCTCTGAACTCAGGGATCCACTTCTGTTTGGTTCTGGGGTTTTTTTATAGATAGTGTAAACACTCGTGTTGTATCTAGTTGTGTAATGTAGTGCTGTATAATGAGTCCTCCGAGGGCTGAAGGGAAGCTGCTGTTCTTTTGTAGATGTAAAGTGATCCTGTTGTGTTGTGTTTCTGAGTCCTGGAGGAGCTGCTGTTCCTTTTAAATCCTCTTTAAACCCAAACAGGTCTCTGCTGTTGGTTCTGGCAGAGGGAACCTGACCCTGTTAGTCTGAGATTAAAGAGGGAAGAGGAGTGTAGGCTACACTGGAAAAAGCAGTAACAGGTCTGAGGCTGCAGGAATCTGTTTTATTTTTTCCCAAATTCCGTTTCAATTTTTCCAATTTTCGTTTTTTTTGTTTTTTTTGTGGTTTTAATTTTTTGACAATTCGTTTTTTTAGTTTTTTATGCAAATTTAACCCTTAACCACCATATAAAGTAATGAAATGCAGACAGTTTATTCAGTTATAACTGAAAACTCTTAATGCTTGCTGGCATTTCATTGCCTTTCAACAATATTTTTAACAAAAGTGCATAAAAAATTGCAACAGCCCATGAACTAAACAATAAAACATGTTCTGAAACCAGGGCCAACACATCATCAAGTTCCAGATTGTTGCGATTGAGGGAGGCTAGTGTGGCTTGGGAAAATGTTGAGTAGTTGCATCTGTCCATGAAAACATCAATCAGGAAGTGCTGTTTTTCAACCCCTGCAATGAGAGATTAAATAAAATAAACATGATTAGTATTGTGCCACAATCAAAGTGTAAGGTAAAGCTGGAGGTAGGCAGCTGCTTCATTTGATTGTAAACTGTCCTATTTCATTATTTATACATATTCTTAATTTTCAATCCCCCATGCTACATTAGATTAGATGTTACTTTATTAATGTCTTTGGAAACTCTTTAAAAAAAAATAGACTTCCAACAGCAGTTACAAAAAGTAGATAAAGGACATATAGAAAAAGATAGATGCAAACAATATATTTATAAATAAAATACAAATAAAAATAAATATCAATATAAAAAAACAATAATAATGATAGATAGCAGCTGTAAGTTTGTGATCAATAAATTTGCCTTATTTTGACACATAAACTGTATCTTTAACACAAAATAAATGATTATATTTTCTTACCGATGACGATGTTTAGGACGCTGCAGTCCCGTGCGTCGGTGGTCTCATCAACGACGACACAGTACTTCCTCCCATGGATTTTGATGAGCATATAAGGCCCGGACTACACGTATATAGATATTTATTTATCAGGATATTTTTGTACCCCCGTCTAAAGTCAAATTAACAGGAATATTGTGCAGATGATATGTCCTGGACAATGGAATGAGAAAATGGGCAGAGATTTAGAGGTATTTGTGCATGCTCTATATTACAGTTGAAAAGTGTATGTGACAAGATGATTAACGTTTGCTTTTGTTAAATCAGGGTTTCCCCAGCCAGGACTTCAGCTCAGACTGTGGCATATTCATGTTGATGGTAGGTCATAACAAGCTGTAATGCACAAATATTGTCGTATCTAGAATAACTTTCCAACATGGACTTTTTTAATGTTATCTCACATGTTGTCTCATAATTATTTTTAAGTCTGCCATGTACATTGTTATGGTGTCACAGTTTGACTAGTCAGTTGTAAGTACTTTTCAACACGCAGTGTCATCCTCAAGGTTGTATTTTGTATTGTGCACTAAAATGAAATACAAACAACAATTTCAGCATGACATGCCGGTTTTGCGGAGATGGTGGTGCCTGTTGCTCTTGAAAAACAATGCTTTGAATAGGTAGACAGTTTAGGTAAATAAGATGCCCTAATTAACTGGAAGACAATCAATATATTGTACTTAAAGATATATTGTCATTACAGTTATGGGAAAATCTTTGCCCACTGGATGAAGGAATGTCAGGAGCTTATTGCTGGAAAGCATACTCCAGTCTTCAGGCTTAAGAGGAAGGCCAAGCAGCAGGACATAGAGGTTAGAAAATTACCTTCTAAAAACAGTATTATCTCAGTGGGAGTCCTTCAAAATGCACACAGTTGTATGGATCAACATTGTCTCGATGTATTTGGTAATTGATGTTAGTTTTCAAATTGACTTGTCCAGGAAACCATGACACAGACGACATCTGATGTCCAAAGAGTGTGCATGGCAGATTCCATGAAATTCTGTATCTACCAGACATCCGACACCACAGGAGAGAGGTGTGTTGCAGACTCAATTTAATAAATGCAATTATCGGGGCCTATTCAGTGATTTTCCATGAAGTTAACACTTTTACATATAGTTTATTTGCATGAATCATGTGGTAAAATTATTAACACATTCAAATGTGCTGCAGAGGTATAATCAATTGGACAGCGTGTGTGTTTAATATTAAGTTTGTCTCTCATTTGATCAGATTGCTTTACCCTGAGGTAAAGTTTGTAAAATGGGTCCAGTGCAAGACATGCAGGGGCTGGCTGCATCAAGATTGTGCCGGGATTGACATGGAGCCCTTTGACTGTGGCTACGAGGACTTCATTGAGCATCCTCGGTATAACATAATTTATCAAAGAAACATAGTATCAGTCAAAAATACGAGGCGCAAAGGATGAAAAATGAGGGCTTGCTCTTTTTCTTATTTCTCTGCAGGATCAAGGATGCTGTTGACAGTGAAGGAATTGGTGCTGTCTTTTCTAAGACACAGATCAAGGTTGCTTTTGAATGCACTATCAGTTGTTAAAGCCACCGTTTCTTTTTCAGATGATTACATGTTTGTCTCTTGCTCTTTGGTTTCAGACATTACACGATGATCTGCTTTCTGGAAACATCCACTCCGGCAGGATGTTTCTTTGGAGGAAACCCACCACCTCACTCCGGCTCAAGCAGCATCTGAAGATAAGGACACTATGATAGAGTGAGCAGCGCGTAAGTAAAAATGCCATCCATCATGAGTATTTTTACTCTCAGAGGTGTTACATTTGAAAGCTGTTTACTTTCTATGTTTTTCTTCAATAGATCTTCGAGCTCCTGCGGTTAATTTAGGAGGCAACGACCATATCTGACAACATCAAGAGAGGCAAGATTCACTTGCTAGATTTTGTCTTAAATGTCATGCTCCCAGAGGTGAGTAGACGCCTCTGTGAGCTGGCTGACTGGTGGATGTAATTGTATAAAACAAGATTCACTTGCAAGGCTGAAATTAGCCCCAAAAGGGCAAAACAAACGTAAAGAATACCCTGTATGTCTGCCATCGGTGTTGTTGTTTTTCTTTTTAATTCGCATGCGCGAGCTGCGGTTTGACGTCATCGATCCGTAAAAGTTCAACCACACGAATCCACTTGTACGGATATTTTTTCATTTCTCCACTTGTTTTTTCGGATTCAGATTTATCCGGTTTGAGTGTTCCAAATTCCCGTTTTGGTGTGGTAGGGAGGCCTAATCAGACATAAATATGTGCGGTTTGAAATATATCCGCATTCGTGTAGTTGGGACTTTAGTCAGGTGGTGATGAAAAACGGCAGGTAGGTAATGCTGGCAAAGGCTGTGTCCGAAATTGCATACTGCCTACTATCTACTTACCTACTCAAGCAGTACCTACTGCATACTGACTACTCAAAGATGATTTGAGTATGCCACAGCTGCCCGAGCGTTTACATACAGATGCATACTAAATACCCCAGAATGCATTTCGTGCCGGCCGGACGCAGCGCCGGGAAAATTTAAATAGTCCTACCACAAGCTACACAGAACGACTGCATTCCGGACAAATTATATAAATTCATTCAATAATAATATTTTTTCTAGCGAGAAAGTAAGTGTTTACATCACGATTATGAGCCCTGTTGTTTGAAATAGTGGCTGTTTGTAAATTTGTCTCGGCTTTTTCGGAGACCGAAGCGTCCGCTTGGTGGGTGTTTGCGTCTATTTACCGTAAACACCGGGCAGCAGCAGCTCCCCCTTCACGTTTAGTAAATGAGCCAAGAACCAAAATTTCACATATCGGTACCACCTGGGTGGGCAAATTCTAGTTGTGATTTTTTTATTGCTATACATCCCTACAATAAGTTTTTATATGATAGACCTTGGTAACTGGTAGCTTTATTGTAGTTATCACTCATTAAAGTAATAGAGTGCAGCTGTTCAAAAATGAAAAATCGCTTTCCTTCAAAATGAGCTTTCTTTCATTTTAACCTCTCATTTAGGTGTCTTTGAACTATTGGCTAGCCATAGAGACTTGTGATAACCCCCTAAGTAGTATTTCAAGTAATTTATCTAATACAGGTGTGTATATATAAGCTTCAATTAGCCAATTGTCAGGTCTAAATCAAGGTCTAAATTAAGGATATAAGGATTAATATGACACTGACATATTTTCAATGCAGGAACTCAATATACAATCATCCTGGCTGGTGCAGGGCAAGAAGACATTAGCAACAAAATAAGATCTACTGATGTATACACTCTATACAATCATCTGAGAAAAACTCAAATTCCTATTCAAAGTCCTATTCTTTCCATAAGGAACAGTGACAGCAAATATGACTGTCAAGGTTTGGCTTAGTACATAATACTGTCACTGAGTCACAGTGGGTCTGTTAACATAAATCCTTTTGGTCATCACTTATTAATCAACATCAGTAATCGACATCAGTATCTGTATCTTCTTCTACATCTGAATCTGCCGGTGTGCAAGGGGCTCTTCCTCACTGTATTGGTTGGCACAAGTTTGTAATTTGCACAGGTTTGTGCACTTCAGCCCATTGCTGAGACAGGTGCAGTCTGGTGGTTTGCATGTCCTCACACACTTGCAGGATAGCAACTGCAAGACCGCATCTGGTGCTGGGGAACCACGCATCCACTGTATTTCCAGCTGCCCTTCGTCATTTATGGTCCACCCATGGTCCTTGGGGCTTGGTACAGATGGCTTGGTATGAAGAGACCGTCTCCAGATAGCAGCCTGGTAGTTGGCACGAATCGGTTGCATTAATACGCAATCCTGACATGGTGGAAGCTGGCTGGACTCAACTTTAGCCAAGGTCCTGCATGAAGGTGGTGATAGTGAAAAGATTGATGTTGTCTTTGACGTTTACAAGGACATGTCAATCAAAAATTCAGAAAGACTAAACAGAGGTGCAGACATGGGGATCCAGTTCAGAAACATTGTTTCTGGCCACAATATTCAGCAGTGGAGGAAACTTCTCTGCAGCCCTGCCAACAAAGCCAGTCTCATCAAGTTCTTGGTGGAGGAATGGAGTTTTTCTCAGATGATTGTATAGAGTGTATACATCAGTAGATTTTATTTTGTTGCCAATGTCTTCTTGCCCTGCACCAGCCAAGATGATTGTATGAGTGCCTGCATTTAAAATATGTCAGTGTCATATTAAAGTTGTGTTATTATAATGCTATTAGTCTGCATTTACTTTACTTCTACTTCTAAGTAAAAAAATATCCTTAATTTAGACCTTGATTTAGACCTGACAATTGGCTAATTGAAGCTTATATATACACACCTGTATTAGATAAATTACTTGAAATACTACTTAGGGGGTTATTACAAGTCTCTATGGCTAGCCAATAGTTCAAACACACCTAAATGAGAGGTCAAAATGAAAGAAAGCTAATTTTGAAGGAAGGCGATTTTTCATTTTTGAACAGCTGCACTCTATTACTTTAATGAGTGATAACTACAATAAAGCTACCAGTTACCAAGGTCTATCATATAAAAACTTATTGTAGGAATGTATAGCAACTAGAATTTGCCCACCCAGGTGGTACTGATATGTGAAATTTTGGTTCTTGGCTCAAGTGCTATGATACCTGAAAGAACTGCTCCACCATCAAATTGGGCCACTCCCACTTCATCAACTCATTTAATTAGACACAGGTTTGATTCATTTATAGAAAAGAGCAGTGTGACCCAAATAGAGTATGACTTTTAATGTGCTTTTGACTTTCTGTGTTGCTTTTGGAGTTAACAAAAATTCGCCTATTGAGGAAAATAACAAAATGAGAAAAAATATAAAAAGCTACCCCTATGAAAAGTCTATCATATTTTAATTTACTTATATTGACCCTAAAAACAATTTAGTATATGTAAGGTTTTGCCCACCCAAGTGATACCGACATCTGGTCCGGCTCAAGGACTAAATGTTGGTTTCAGGAAATGAAGAAAAATCCCAGAAATACAGAGCGCTTTTCGGCTTGAAATGCTTATACAGGCAGGAGGCGGAACCAAGTTGTCCATAGTATATACAGTCCATGGTCTGAACACAATTCTAATAAAATTTACGACGGACTAAATTCACTTTCAATAGTGAAAAATGTTTTTTTAGAAATAAATGTCTAAGCCCTTCACCCATGTGCTTCTAACCCTCACAGACTCCATGAATTGATGCCCATCTCCTAAATATTTGGTCAGATGATCAATTTCTTTTACCATTTTCAAACAACAGGGGGTGGCTCAACTTACCCTTTGGCTCAACTTACCCCACTCTCCCCTGAGATATCAAATGTCATATCAAATCTAGTAAAATTAATAGTAAAATTAATAAGCCTCATAATCAAAACCTAAGAAACGCATGTGATCTAAAATATCAGTGTATTCATCACCACAGGTAGAGCCAAGTTTATAAGTTACCATTGCAGTTTGTTTTTGTTTTGGTCCACTTCCGCTTACAAGAGACCAAGGGTCCGTTTCACGTAGGTGGTTCAACAAACTCTGAGTTAAATCCTTAACTCTGAGTTGATCTACTCTGAGATAGGAAACTCTGAGTTTCCGGTTTCACAACACCTGATTTGAGACAGTTTTAGCAACTCCGAGTAGTTTGACCTGGAGTTAAGCACGTGCACGCCAGACATAAACAGCCAGCATCTGTGGAGCCCAGATTAATTGATCAACCAATGGAAACAGGGAGAAGAAGGGGGCAGCAGCAAGCCAACGGCGAATTACAGCACGTTTTTAAAAGAAAGTGCAATACAGCAGCAGCTGCAAAGGAGAGGGAGAGGGCATGGGAGGAAATCGCTGCTCGCGTCAATGCGTAACTTTAAATCTAGTCTCGTGCAATCACAATGACAGACTGTTGCAGGGAAACTGCTTGAATCATTTTGATCATGTTTTACATTGTCAAGTAAGTATTAAGTGGCAGTTTGATCCCTTAGAAAATGCTCTTTTCACACTCAAAAATGAATTTTACTCTCTCATGATGTTCCGTTAAATGATTAGGAATATTAAACCAACTCTCAGTATCTATATGTACATATATTAAACTAACACACACTACACTCAATATTAGACTTTCACTCAGCATACAGAAAGAGGGCAGATGCCAGAAAAACGGGTGGTGGCCCAGCAGCCCCACCTTTAACGGAGGCAGAGGAGCTGCCCCCCCCTCGACAATCGCAACTCCCCACCCCCACCCACCCCGTAGCAGCGATCGTCGGACTGGTGTACGTGCGTGTGTGTGTGTGTGTGTGTGTGTGTGTGTGTGTGTGTGGTGTGGGGGGGGGGGGGGCTGCTGGACCACCACCCGTTTTTGTGTTAGTTTAATATTCCTAATCATTTAACGGAACATCATAAGAGAGTAAAATTCATTTTTGAGTGTGAAAAGAGCATTTTTGAAGGGATCAAACTGCCACTTAATACTTACTTGACAATGTAAAACATGATCAAAATGAGAAAATGCCGATGTCTCACCTGAAACTCTGGGTTTACTGAGTTAAACCTGCTCCCGAGCAGGTTAGGTTCACGGAGTCTGTTACTGTGGTAACTGACCGCGAGGTTGAGTTACCTCTCTTTGTGAAACAGGTTAGAGTTACCCCTCTCTCTCTGGTTTAACTAATCCTCCTTTGTGAAACGGAAAACTCAGAGTTTCCCTGATTTCAGGGTTAACAGACTCCGAGTTTCCATTAAACCTGCTACGTGAAACGGACCCCAAGGCTGCAGATCACATGGTTTGTTTGTCACCACAATATCAATGGTTATCAGCAGTTTTATACATGCAAAATGAAACATGGATTGTGTAAGAATGCTGTGCTCACCCCTGTCTGTGCCATCCCGAAAGGACCTGGATTCATGCCCAGGAACAGGATCGATTGTCCGCTCTGACAGTACCTCTCCACATAGCAGCGGTGAGTTTCCCAGGCGTACTCCAGAGGGTTGTAGATATAGCGGACGGGTTCTGTGAAGGACAGCCGGCTAAGAAGGACATTCAGCTCCAGTTCAGCCTGCAGAAACCTGGAGGAAGGGGTCAGACTGAGTCCTGCTTCTCCTCCCTGTTTAAAGCCCTGCAGCTGCTCAGACTTCAGCCCATTATAAAAAAGAAAAAGAAAGCCCCTCCGTCTGATAAATTTCACCTATCAACTGCTTCATTGAGGAAAAAACAATAACGCTAATAACCAACCAGTGTGATCTCTTCTTCTGCTCATTTTAGTGACTCTTTTTTTATTTGGTTTAAGCTGCTGCTCCCCCTACAGGCTCACTGGTGCTACTACAGCGAAGAACGACACTAATCCGAGACGCCAATGTACCGCCTAAATTCAGCCTTGAATGGTTGATATCATGAAACTAGAAGCGAGGCCTCTGCACTCTGTGGCAAGCTGGACACCCTGGAGATAGCTTTCATGGCACACTTTTGGGATACAATACTGCAGCGGTTCCGAGCCACGAGCCTGCAGTTGCAGAAACATGACATTGACATACACACGGCTACACAGCTTCTCCTTTCACTTCGTGACTTTGTGGCAGCTTAACTGTTACCGACTCACTCTCCCAAGACTACAGACATGACCTCCAGCGCACAAAGAAGAGCAAATGTATGGCTGATGAAAGTGCAGAGCCAGGTGTTGAATTTAGTGGAGAAGAAAAGTTTTGGATTGAAACGTTCAATGTTCTATTTGAAAAACTTGTGTCCTGTCTTAACCATCGGTTAACTGCATACACACACTTGACCAATCTTTTTCATGTTCTTTTCATGTCTGATAATCTGTCCAACAGTGAGCTCACTTTAAGGGCAGAATCTCTTGGTGCAGCATATCCCACTGATCTGACCTGACCCACTGATCAGCTTGGCAGATGAACTTGTTCAGTACAAATCATTCATTTCAGAAGAACAAAAATGCTTTCCAAAATGTTTACATTGCACTCAGACTGTTTTTGACCCTGCCAATAACAAACTGTGAAGGGGAACCGTCATTCTCTAGACTGGCTCGAATAAAAAATGAGCTCAGGATGAAAATGTGCCAAAATGGGTTGAATTCACTATCCCTTCTTGCAATAGAATCAGAGTTTGTTTGACAGCTCAACTTTGATTAGTTAGTGGACGACTTTGCAAGAAGGAAGAGCAGAAAGAAACTTTTATAGAATCCTTAGGTACGGTAGGTTGGTGCGGGGGTGGCGGGTGGGGGTGGGGTTCGGAGTGTTGGGGGGGGTTGGGGGGGAGTTTGGACCCCTCTCAAACCCCTCAGACCCCCATAATGCGGCCCTGCCCCCACCTGTATTCAACCGACACCTGCAATGTCTGTCATGGTAGCAATAACTCGTATGCTATATAACGTGTAGTCAGACGGAGCCGATAAACTCTGCAGCTTGCTCGCATGTTTATTCAACAACAACAACAACAGAGGACATCCCGTCACTTGTAATAACAGTTCCCCACCTAGTGGTAGCTTAGGGAAACACAGGGCAACATCACAACAGCTCTCACAACACATTCTCCCTTCTGGGTAGGCTGCATACAATAGGCCATAACATAATAGAACACCTCAGAAGTTCACCAGTTGTGTTGCAGATTATCCTTAGCCCATTCTTTTGTTAGTCACTCCAAGTAACTTCAAAATAAATCAAAATATTCCAAACTGTTTAACAACACCATTGTATCACACTCACTTATCTTTCCTTTCTTTCCCTAACTATGAAGGTGAGGTGGACTACCCATTCCTTCATCTGAGTGAGGGGATTATTCTGCACCGGGCTGGTCACTCAGAGTTACGAGAGTACCTTCTATCTGATTCAAAGTCCATAAGGTACCTCGGAGGGCTTCTCTCTCTGGTAGGGTAACGCCTCTCCATCGCTTGGACCCTCGGCGGTGTAGTGTTGGGCCTCACCGTAACCTGGTCTCTTGAATCGTGGACCGGTGCGATGTCCACTGGCGAAGCAGGGGTCTGTGGGGCTTTAGGTCCAGCGCCGGCCCCAGGCAAGGTGACGAGATGACTTCAGTTGCGCCGCAGATTCCCTCTGGAGCGTGTCAATGATGTAGGAGCGTGTTGTGTCAGCTCCAGCTGTCACTGTCCCCTTCTCCTTCATATCGGTGACCCAGACGCGGTCACCAGGGTTCAGGCTGGCCATGTTGCGGGCCCTGTGTCTGTCATTGAACCATTTCCGCTGTTTCTCTCTCTCCCTCTGTTCTTTCTTTCTCAGGGCTTTGACATTTGGCCATTTTGGGTTCAGACAAGATGGGAGAACTGGAACTGTGGTACGTAGCTTTCTCCCGATCAGCAAGCGGCAAGCGGAGTGGCCCGATATGTCATGAGGGCCATGTATGGGTCAGCACATTTTTTCAGGAGGTAGTGTGAACAAAACCCCACTCTGAGGCGAACTGTCGGAAGAGGTCTGCACTGAATGTCCGCCGTTGTCACTCCGTACCTCCCGAGCAATGCCATGACATGATGTTTTCTTTAGTTTTTTTTTCTTCAGTTTTTTTTTTTTCCTTTTTTTTTGCCTGGCACCTCTGTCTGGATGAGCTACTCTTAGTCTGGTCCCTCCCCCAGGACCTGTTTGCCTTGGGTAACCTTTCAGAGGCATAAAGCCCTGACAACATAGCTCCTGGGATCATTGGGACACACAAACCCCTCCACCACGGTAAGGTGGTAGCTCAAGAAGGGGAAAAAACCCTCACATGGGAGGGAAAAACCGCAAGGGTTTTTTTTTCTGTGCAAAACACCCGGTTTAGGGTTTTTTTTTTTTTTTTTCAGAAATACTTTTCTTTTTTTTTAGTTTCCTATAGTTCTTTTTTATTTTTCTGCCTGTTTTAAGTTTTTTTTTTCAGAAATACTATTATGTATCTTTTTTTTGTTTGTTTTTTTTATTTCCTGCCTATTTTAAGGGTTTTTTAAATTTTAAATGTAATTTAAATTTTTTAAAAATATTTATTGATTTGTGTTTTTGTTTTTTATTTGTTTGTGTTTTTTTTTTTTTTTTAGAAAAAACTTAGTTTTTAGTTAGTTTTTTTTTTCAGTTTTCTGCCTCTTTGAAGGGTTTTTTCTTTAGTTTTTTTTTCAGTTTTCTGCCATTTCTAAGGGTGTATATATATATACTTCAATATACACATTAACAACACCAACCTGCCCCTCACCAGAGACTTCTCATCATGCCTGGACAGTTTTAGACTCCATCAATTCATCAACCTCCCGACACACACTTAAAGACACACTCTGGATCTACTCTGCTGCTCTGGCCTCATCCTATCCAACTGCACAGCCGATGATCTCCATTTTTTTGTTTTTTTTGTTTTTTTTTTTTAGAAATACTATTCTTTTTCTTCTTTTTTTAGTTTTCTTTAGTTTTTTTCTGTCTGTTTTAATTTTTATATATATATATATATTAAAGTGTTTTTTTCAGATAAACTTTTCTTTCTGCTTCTTTTAATTTTGTTTATACTATTCTTTCTCTTTTTTTAGTTTTCTTTAGTTTTTTTCTGCCTGTTTTAAGTTTTTTTTTTTTCAGTTTTTTTGTTTTTTTTAGAAATACTATTCTTTTTCTTCTTTTTTTAGTTTTCTTTAGTTTTTTTTCTGCCTGTTTTAAGTTTTTTTTTAGTTTTCTTTTGTTTTATATATATATATATATTTCGGGTGTTTTTGTCAGATATACTTTTCTTTCTGTTTTTTTATTTTGTTTATACTATTCTTTCTCTTTTTTTAGTTTTCTTTAGTTTTTTTCTGCCTGTTTTAAGCTTTTTTTTAGTTTTCTTTAGTTTTTTTCTGCCTGTTTTAAGATTTTTTTTTATGTTTTTTTGTTATATATATATATATTTGTTTTTTTCAGATATACTTTTCTTTCTGTTTTTTTATTTTGTTTATACTATTCTTTCTCTTTTATTTAGTTTTCATTATGTTTTTTCTTTTTTTAAAGTTTTTTTTTAATACTATTCTTTTCTTTATTTTTTAGTATTCTTTAGATTTTTTTCTGCCTGTTTTAAGTTTTTTTTTAAAGTTTTTTTTGGTATATATATTTAGATTTTTTTTCAGAAATACTTTTCTTTCTGTTTTTTTTTATTTTGTTTATACTATTCTTTCTCTTTTTTGTTTTATTTAGTTTTTTTCTGCCTGTTTTAAGTTTTTTGTTTAGTTTTTTTCAAGTCTTTTTAGAAATACTGTTCATTTCCTTCTTTTTGTAGTTGTCTTTAGTTTTTTTCTGCCTGTTTTAAGTCTTTTTTTAGTTTTTTTTTAAAGTTTTTTTAAAGTTGTTTATTTTCAAAAATACTATTCTTTTGTCTTTTTTGTTTTCTTTAGTTTGTTTTCTTCAGTTTTTTTTTTTTTCCTATTTTTTTGCCTGGCACCTCTGTCTGGATGAGCTACTCTTAGTCTGGTCTCTCCCCCAGGACCTGTTTGCCTTGGGTGACCTTTCAGAGGCATAAAGCCCTGACAACATAGCTCCTGGGATCATTGGGACACACAAACCCCTCCACCACGGTAAGGTGGTAGCTCAAGGAGGGGAAAAAACCCTCACATGAGAGGGAAAAACCGCAAGGGTTTTTTTTTTCTGTGCAAAAGACCCGGTTTAGGGTGTTTTTTTTTTTTGTTTGTTTTTTTTTCAAAAATACTTTTCTTTGTTTTTAGTTTCCTATATATCTTTTTTATTTTTCTGCCTGTTTTAAGTTTTTTTTTATTTTTTTTTTGTTATATATATTTTTAAAGTGGGTTTTTTTTCAGATATACTCTTTTCTGTTTTTTTTATTTTATTTATACTATTCTTTCTCTTTTTTAAGTTTTGTTTAGTTTTTTTCTGCCTGTTTTAAGTTTTTTTTTCAGTTTTTTTTTTAAATACTATTCTTTTCTTTATTTTTTTAGTTTTCTTTAGTTTTTTTCTGCCTGTTCTAAGTTTTTTTTTCCAGTTTTTTGTTTTTTTTAATATATATTTAGGGTGTTCTTTTCTGAAATACCTTTCCTTCTGTTTTTTTATTTTGTTTAAACTATCCTTTCTCTTTTTTTAGTTTTCTTTAGTTTTTTTTCTGCCTGTTTTAAGTTTGTTTTTTAGTTTTCTTTTAGTTTTTTTGTTATTTATATATATATAGGTTGTTCTTTTCTGAAATACTTTTCCTTCTGTTTTTTTATTATGTTTATACTATCCTTTCTCCTTTTTAGTTGTCTTTAGTTTTTTTCTGCCTGTTCCAGGTTTTTATTTTTAGTTTTTTTTAGTTTTTTTTTAGTTTTTTTTAAAAAATACTAAACTTCTTTTTATTAGTTTTCTTTAGTTTTTTTCTGCCTGTTCTAAGTTTTTTTTTTTTCAAAGTTTTTTTTAGAAATACTAATACTAATACTAATACTAAAAAAAAAATACTTTAGTTTTTTTTCTGCCTGTTTTAAGTTTTTTTTAGTTTTTTTTAGTTTTTTAATTTTTTTTTTAGAAATACTTTTCTTTTTCTTCATTTTTTAGTTTTCTTTAGTTTTATTTTGCCTGTTTTAAGTTAGTTTTTTATGTTTTTTTAGTTTTTTTGTTATTTATATATATATATATATATATATATATAGGTTGTTCTTTTCTGAAATACTTTTCCTTCTGTTTTTTTATTTTGTTTATACTATCCTTTCTCTTTTTTAAGTTTTCTTTAGTTTTTTTTCTGCCTGTTTTAAAGTTTTTTTTTAAACTATTCTTTTTCTTCGTTTTTTAGTTTTCTTTAGTTTTTTTCTGCCTGTTAAAATTTTTTTTTTTTTAGTTTTTTGTTATATATATATTTAGGGTTTTTTTTAAGGATATACTTTTCCTTCTGTTTTTTTTTTGTTTTTGTTTATACTATTCTTTCTCCTTTTTTAGTTTTCTTTAGTTTTTTTCTGCCTGTTCTAAGTTTTTTTTTTTTCAGTTTTTTTTTTTTTAGAAATACTAATCTTCTTTTTATTAGTTTTCTTTAGTTTTTTTCTGCCTGTTTTAAGTTTCTTTTTAGTTTTTTAGTTTTTTCTATATATGTAGGGTGTTTTTTTCAGAAGTACTTTTCCTTCTGTTTTTTATTTATTTTGTTTATACTATCCTTTCTCCTTTTTTAGTTTACTTTAGTTTTTTTCTGCCTGTTTTAAGTTTTTTTTTTTTTTTAGTTTTTTAAAGTTTTTTTAGAAATACTTTTCTTTTTCTTCTTTTTTAGTTTTCTTTAGTTTTATTCTGCCTGTTTTAAGTTTGTTTTTTATTTTTTTTTTATTTTTTTTGTTATTTATATATATATATATATATATATATATATATATATATATATATAGGTTGTTCTTTTCTGAAATACTTTTCCTTCTGTTTTTTTAATTTTGTTTATACTATCCTTTCTCTTTTTTTAGTTTTCTTTAGTTTTTTTTCTGCCTGTTTTAAGTTTTTTTTTTTTTGTTATTTATATATATTTAGGGTGTTTTTTTTAAATACTTTTCCTTCGTTTTTTTTTATTTTGTTTATTCTATCCTTTCTCTTTTTTTAGTTTTCTTTAGTTTTTTGTCTGCCTGTTTTAAGTTTTTTTTAAGTTATTTTAGTTCTTTTTGTTATATATATTTAGGGTGTTTTTTTCAGAAATACTTTTCCTTCTGTTTTTTTTTATTTTGTTTATACTATCCTTTCGCTTTTTTTAGTTTTCTTTTGTTTTTTTTCTGCCTCTTTTAAGTTTTTTTTTAGGTTTTTTTTAGTTTTTTTTTGTTATTTATATATATATAGGTTGTTCTTTTCTGAAATATGTTTCCTTCTGTTTTTTTATTTTGTTTATACTATCCTTTCTCCTTTTTTAGTTTTCTTTAGTTTTTTTCTGCCTGTTCTAAGTTTTTTTTTGAGTTTTTTTTGTCTTTTTTTTAATAAATACTAATCTTCTTTTTATTAGTTTTCTTTAGTTTTTTTCTGCCTGTTTGAGTTTTTTTGTTTGTTTGTTTGTTTTAGTTTTTTTGTTATTTATATATATTTAGGGTGTTCTTTTCTGAAATACTTTTCCTTCTGTTTTTTTATTTTGTTTATACTATCCTTTCTCTTTTTTAGTTTTCTTTAGTTTTCTTTCTGCCTGTTTTAATTTTTTTGTTGTTTTTTTGTTTTTTCTATATATTTAGGGTGTTTTTTTTCAGAAATACTTTTCCCTCTGTTTTTTTTATTTTGTTTATCCTATCCTTTCTCTTTTTTTAGTTTACTTTAGTGTTTTTCTGCCTGTTTTAATTTTTTTTTTTTAAACTATTCTTTTCTTCTTTTTTTAGTTTTCTTTAGTTTTTTTCTGCCTGTTTAAAGTTTTTTTTTAGTTTTTTTTTTCATTTTTTTGTTATATATATATATATTTAGGGTGTTTTTTTCAGATATACTTTTCTTTCTGTTTTTTTTGTTTTTGTTTATACCATTCTTTCTCCTTTTTTAGTTTTCTTTTAGTTTTTTAATGTTTTTTTTTAGAAATACTTATCTTTTTCTTCTTTTTTTAGTTTTCTTTAGTTTTATTTTGCCTGTTTTAAGTTAGTTTTTTATGTTTTTTTAGTTTTTTTGTTATTTATATATATATATATATATATATATATAGGTTGTTCTTTTCTGAAATATTTTTCCTTCTGTTTTTTTATTTTGTTTATACTATCCTTTCTCTTTTTTTAGTTTTCTTTAGTTTTTTTTCTGCCTGTTTTAAAGTTTTTTTTAAACTATTCTTTTTCTTCGTTTTTTAGTTTTCTTTAGCTTTTTTCTGCCTGTTTAAAGTTTTTTTTTTTTAGTTTTTTGTTATATATATATTTAGGGTTTTTTTTAAGGATATACTTTTCTTTCTGTTTTTTTTGTTTTTGTTTATACTATTCTTTCTCCTTTTTTAGTTTTCTTTAGTTTTTTTCTGCCTGTTCTAAGTTTTTTTTTCCGTTTTTTTTTTTTTAGTTTTTTTTTTCTTCAGTGTTATTTTTCCTATTTTTCTGCCTGGCACCTCTGTCTGGATGAGCTACTCTTAGTCTGGTCCCTCCCCCAGGACCTGTATGCCTTGGGTGACCTTTCAGAGGCATAAAGCCCTGACAACATAGCTCCTGGGATCATTGGGACACACAAACCCCTCCACCACGGTAAGGTGGTAGCTCAAGGAGGGGAAAAAACCCTCACATGAGAGGGAAAAACCGCAAGGGTTTTTTTTTCTGTGCAAAAGACCCGGTTTAGGGTGGGTTTTTTTTTTTTCAGAAATACTTTTCTTTTCTTTAGTGACCTATAGTTTATTTTTCTGCCTGTTTTAAGTTTTTTTTTTTCAGAAATACTGTTATGTTTTTTTTTTTATTTAGTTTTTTTTTACAAATACTATTCTTTTACTTCTTTTTTTAGTTTTCTTTAGTTTTTTTCTGCCTGTTTTAAGTTTTTTTTCGTTTCTCTGTTATTTATATATATTTAGGGTGTTCTTTTCTGAAATACATTTCCTTCTGTTTTTTTATTTTGTTTTTATTATCCTTTCTCTTTTTTAGTTTTCTTTATTTTTTTTCTGCCTGTTTTAAGGTTTTTTTTAGTTTTTTAGTTTTTTCTATATATTTAGGGTGTTTTTTTTCTGAAATACTTTTCCTTCTGTTTTTTTTTGTTTTTGTTTATACTATTCTTTCTCCTTTTTTAGTTTTCTTTAGTTTTTTTTTGCCTGTTCTAAGTTTTTTTTTTTTTCAGTTTTTTTTTTAGAAATACTAATCTTCTTTTTATTAGTTTTCTTTAGTTTTTTTCTGCCTGTTTTAAGTTTCTTTTTAGTTTTTTAGTTTTTTCTATATATGTAGGGTGTTTTTTTTAGAAGTACTTTTCCTTCTGTTTTTTATTTATTTTGTTTATACTATCCTTTCTCCTTTTTTAGTTTACTTTAGTTTTAATTTGCCTGTTTTAAGTTTGTTTTTTAGTTTTTTTGTTATTTATATATATATATGTATATATATATATATATATATATATATATATATATATATAGGTTGTTCTTTTCTGAAATACTTTTCCTTCGTTTTTTTTTATTTTGTTTATTCTATCCTTTCTCTTTTTTTAGTTTTCTTTAGTTTTTTGTCTGCCTGTTTTAAGTTTTTTTTTAGTTATTTTAGTTCTTTTTGTTATATATATTTAGGGTGTTCTTTTCTGAAATACTTTTCCTTCTGTTTTTTTATTTTGTTCATACTATCCTTTCTCTTTTTTTAGTTTTCTTTAGTTTTTTTTCTGCCTGTTTTAAGTTTGTTTTTTAGTTTTTTTTAAGTTTTTTTTTATTTATATATATATAGGTTGTTCTTTTCTGAAATACTTTTCCTTCTGTTTTTTTATTATGTTTATACTATCCTTTCTCCTTTTTAGTTGTCTTTAGTTTTTTTCTGCCTGTTCTAAGTTTTTTTTTTTTAGTTTTTTTTTAGTTTTTTTTTAGTTTTTTTTTTAAAATACTAATCTTCTTTTTATTAGTTTTCTTTAGTTTTTTTCTGCCTGTTCTAAGTTTTTTTTTTTTCAAAGTTTTTTTTAGAAATACTAATACTAATACTAATACTAAAAAAAATACTTTAGTTTTTTTTCTGCCTGTTTTAAGTTTTTTTTAAGTTTTTTTTTAGTTTTTTAATGTTTTTTTTAGAAATACTTTTCTTTTTCTTCTTTTTTTAGTTTTCTTTAGTTTTATTTTGCCTGTTTTAAGTTAGTTTTTTATGTTTTTTTTAGTTTTTTTGTTATTTATATATATATATATATATATATATAGGTTGTTCTTTTCTGAAATACTTTTCCTTCTGTTTTTTTATTTTGTTTATACTATCCTTTCTCTTTTTTTAGTTTTCTTTAGTTTTTTTTCTGCCTGTTTTAAAGTTTTTTTTTAAACTATTCTTTTTCTTCGTTTTTTAGTTTTCTTTAGTTTTTTTCTGCCTGTTTAAAGTTTTTTTTTTTAGTTTTTTGTTATATATATATTTAGGGTTTTTTTTAAGGATATACTTTTCCTTCTGTTTTTTTTTTTTGTTTTTGTTTATATTATTCTTTCTCCTTTTTTAGTTTTCTTTAGTTTTTTTCTGCCTGTTCTAAGTTTTTTTTTTTTCAGTTTTTTTTTTAGAAATACTAATCTTCTTTTTATTCGTTTTCTTTAGTTTTTTTCTGCCTGTTTTAAGTTTCTTTTTAGTTTTTTAGTTTTTTCTATATATGTAGGGTGTTTTTTTCAGAAGTACTTTTCCTTCTGTTTTTTATTTATTTTGTTTATACTATCCTTTCTCCTTTTTTAGTTTACTTTAGTTTTTTTCTGCCTGTTTTAAGTTTTTTTTTTTTTTTTAGTTTTTTAAAGTTTTTTTAGAAATACTTTTCTTTTTCTTCTTTTTTAGTTTTCTTTAGTTTTATTCTGCCTGTTTTAAGTTTGTTTTTTAGTTTTGTTTTAGTTTTTTTGTTATTTATATATATATATATATATATATATATATATATATAGGTTGTTCTTTTCTGAAATACTTTTCCTTCTGTTTTTTTATTTTGTTTATACTATCCTTTCTCTTTTTTTAGTTTTCTTTAGTTTTTTTTCTGCCTGTTTTAAGTTTTTTTTTTTTGTTATTTATATATATTTTGGGTGTTTTTTTTAAATACTTTTCCTTCGTTTTTTTTTATTTTGTTTATTCTATCCTTTCTCTTTTTTTAGTTTTCTTTAGTTTTTTGTCTGCCTGTTTTAAGTTTTTTTTTAGTTATTTTAGTTCTTTTTGTTATATATATTTAGGGTGTTTTTTTCAGAAATACTTTTCCTTCTGTTTTTTTTTATTTTGTTTATACTATCCTTTTGCTTTTTTTAGTTTTCTTTTGTTTTTTTTCTGCCTCTTTTAAGTTTTTTTTTTAGGTTTTTTTTAGTTTTTTTGTTATTTATATATATATAGGTTGTTCTTTTCTGAAATACTTTTCCTTCGGTTTTTTTATTTTGTTTATACTATCCTTTCTCCTTTTTTAGTTTTCTTTAGTTTTTTTCTGCCTGTTCTAAGTTGTTTTTTTTTGAGTTTTTTTTGTCTTTTTTTTAATAAATACTAATCTTCTTTTTATTAGTTTTCTTTAGTTTTTTTCTGCCTGTTTGAGTTTTTTTTTTTGTTTGTTTGTTTTAGTTTATTTTATTTATATATATTTAGGGTGTTCTTTTCTGAAATACTTTTCCTTCTGTTTTTTTATTTTGTTTATACTATCCTTTCTCTTTTTTAGTTTTCTTTAGTTTTCTTTCTGCCTGTTTTAATTTTTTTTTGTTTTTTTGTTTTTTCTATATATTTAGGGTGTTTTTTTTCAGAAATACTTTTCCCTCTGTTTTTTTTATTTTGTTTATCCTATCCTTTCTCTTTTTTTAGTTTACTTTAGTGTTTTTCTGCCTGTTTTAATTTTTTTTTTTTAAACTATTCCTTTTCTTCTTTTTTTAGTTTTCTTTAGTTTTTTTCTGCCTGTTTAAAGTTTTTTTTTAGTTTTTTTTTTAGTTTTTTGTTATATATATATTTAGGGTGTTTTTTCCAGATATACTTTTCTTTCTGTTTTTTTGTTTTTGTTTATACCATTCTTTCTCCTTTTTTAGTTTTCTTTTAGTTTTTTAATGTTTTTTTTAGAAATACTTTTCTTTTTCTTCTTTTTTTAGTTTTCTTTAGTTTTATTTTGCCTGTTTTAAGTTAGTTTTTTATGTTTCTTTAGTTTTTTTGTTATTTATATATATATATATATATGTATAGGTTGTTCTTTTCTGAAATACTTTTCCTCCTGTTTTTTTATTTTGTTTATACTATCCTTTCTCTTTTTTTAGTTTTCTTTAGTTTTTTTCTGCCTGTTTTAAAGTTTTTTTTAAACTATTCTTTTTCTTCGTTTTTTAGTTTTCTTTAGTTTTTTTCTGCCTGTTTAAAGTTTTTTTTTTTAGTTTTTTGTTATATATATATTTAGGGTTTTTTTTAAGGATATACTTTTCTTTCTGTTTTTTTGTTTTTGTTTATACTATTCTTTCTCCTTTTTTAGTTTTCTTTAGTTTTTTTCTGCCTGTTCTAAGTTTTTTTTTCCGTTTTTTTTTTTTTAGTTTTTTTTTTCTTCAGTGTTATTTTTCCTATTTTTCTGCCTGGCACCTCTGTCTGGATGAGCTACTCTTAGTCTGGTCCCTCCCCCAGGACCTGTATGCCTTGGGTGACCTTTCAGAGGCATAAAGCCCTGACAACATAGCTCCTGGGATCATTGGGACACACAAACCCCTCCACCACGGTAAGGTGGTAGCTCAAGGAGGGGAAAAAACCCTCACATGAGAGGGAAAAACCGCAAGGGTTTTTTTTTCTGTGCAAAAGACCCGGTTTAGGGTGGGTTTTTTTTTTTTCAGAAATACTTTTCTTTTCTTTAGTGACCTATAGTTTATTTTTCTGCCTGTTTTAAGTTTTTTTTTCAGAAATACTGTTATGTTTTTTTTTTTTATTTAGTTTTTTTTTTACAAATACTATTCTTTTACTTCTTTTTTTAGTTTTCTTTAGTTTTTTTCTGCCTGTTTTAAGTTTTTTTTCGTTTCTCTGTTATTTATATATATTTAGGGTGTTCTTTTCTGAAATACATTTCCTTCTGTTTTTTTATTTTGTTTTTATTATCCTTTCTCTTTTTTAGTTTTCTTTATTTTTTTTCTGCCTGTTTTAAGGTTTTTTTTAGTTTTTTAGTTTTTTCTATATATTTAGGGTGTTTTTTTTCGGAAATACTTTTCCTTCTGTTTTTTTTTTTGTTTTTGTTTATACTATTCTTTCTCCTTTTTTAGTTTTCTTTAGTTTTTTTCTGCCTGTTCTAAGTTTTTTTTTTTCAGTTTTTTTTTTTTAGAAATACTAATCTTCTTTTTATTAGTTTTCTTTAGTTTTTTTCTGCCTGTTTTAAGTTTCTTTTTAGTTTTTTAGTTTTTTCTATATATGTAGGGTGTTTTTTTCAGAAGTACTTTTCCTTCTGTTTTTTATTTATTTTGTTTATACTATCCTTTCTCCTTTTTTAGTTTACTTTAGTTTTATTCTGCCTGTTTTAAGTTTGTTTTTTAGTTTTTTTTCAGTTTTTTTGTTATTTATATATATATATATATATATATATATATAGGTTGTTCTTTTCTGAAATACTTTTCCTTCTGTTTTTTTATTTTGTTTATACTATCCTTTCTCTTTTTTTAGTTTTCTTTAGTTTTTTTTCTGCCTGTTTTAAGTTTGTTTTTTAGTTTTCTTTTAGTTTTTTTGTTATTTATATATATATAGGTTGTTCTTTTCTGAAATACTTTTCCTTCTGTTTTTTTATTATGTTTATACTATCCTTTCTCCTTTTTAGTTGTCTTTAGTTTTTTTCTGCCTGTTCTAGGTTTTTATTTTTAGTTTTTTTTTAGTTTTTTTTTAGTTTTTTTTAAAAATACTAAACTTCTTTTTATTAGTTTTCTTTAGTTTTTTCTGCCTGTTCTAAGTTTTTTTTTTTCAAAGTTTTTTTTAGAAATACTAATACTAATACTAATACTAAAAAAAAAATACTTTAGTTTTTTTTCTGCCTGTTTTAAGTTTTTTTTAGTTTTTTTTTTAGTTTTTTAATGTTTTTTTTAGAAATACTTTTCTTTTTTTTCTTTTTTTAGTTTTCTTTAGTTTTATTTTGCCTGTTTTAAGTTAGTTTTTTATGTTTTTTTAGTTTTTTTGTTATTTATATATATATATATATATATATATAGGTTGTTCTTTTCTGAAATACTTTTCCTTCTGTTTTTTTATTTTGTTTATACTATCCTTTCTCTTTTTTTAGTTTTCTTTAGTTTTTTTTCTGCCTGTTTTAAAGGTTTTTTTTAAACTATTCTTTTTCTTCGTTTTTTAGTTTTCTTTAGTTTTTTTCTGCCTGTTTAAAGTTTTTTTTTTTAGTTTTTTGTTATATATATATTTAGGGTTTTTTTTAAGGATATACTTTTCCTTCTGTTTTTTTTTTGTTTTTGTTTATACTATTCTTTCTCCTTTTTTAGTTTTCTTTAGTTTTTTTCTGCCTGTTCTAAGTTTTTTTTTTCAGTTTTTTTTTTAGAAATACTAATCTTCTTTTTATTAGTTTTCTTTAGTTTTTTTCTGCCTGTTTTAAGTTTCTTTTTAGTTTTTTAGTTTTTTCTATATATGTAGGGTGTTTTTTTCAGAAGTACTTTTCCTTCTGTTTTTTATTTATTTTGTTTATACTATCCTTTCTCCTTTTTTAGTTTACTTTAGTTTTATTCTGCCTGTTTTAAGTTTTTTTTTAGTTTTCTTTTAGTTTTTTTGTTATTTATATATATATATATATATATATATATATATATATAGGTTGTTCTTTTCTGAAATACTTTTCCTTCTGTTTTTTTATTTTGTTTATACTATCCTTTCTCTTTTTTTAGTTTTCTTTAGTTTTTTTTCTGCCTGTTTTAAGTTTGTTTTTTTTTGTTATTTATATATATTTAGGGTGTTTTTTTTAAATACTTTTCCTTCGTTTTTTTTTTTTATTTTGTTTATTCTATCCTTTCTCTTTTTTTAGTTTTCTTTAGTTTTTTGTCTGCCTGTTTTAAGTTTTTTTTTAGTTATTTTAGTTCTTTTTGTTATATATATTTAGGGTGTTTTTTTCAGAAATACTTTTCCTTCTGTTTTTTTTTTATTTTGTTTATACTATCCTTTCGCTTTTTTTAGTTTTCTTTTGTTTTTTTTCTGCCTCTTTTAAGTTTGTTTTTTAGGTTTTTTTTAGTTTTTTTGTTATTTATATATATTTAGGGTGTTCTTTTCTGAAATACTTTTCCTTCTGTTTTTTTATTTTGTTTATACTATCCTTTCTCTTTTTTAGTTTTCTTTAGTTTTCTTTCTGCCTGTTTTAATTTTTTTTTTTTTGTTTTTTTGTTTTTTCTATATATTTAGGGTGTTTTTTTTCAGAAATACTTTTCCCTCTGTTTTTTTTATTTTGTTTATCCTATCCTTTCTCTTTTTTTAGTTTACTTTAGTGTTTTTCTGCCTGTTTTAATTTTTTTTTTAAACTATTCTTTTTCTTCTTTTTTTAGTTTTCTTTAGTTTTTTTCTGCCTGTTTAAAGTTTTTTTTTAGTTTTTTTTTTAGTTTTTTGTTATATATATATTTAGGGTGTTTTTTCCAGATATACTTTTCTTTCTGTTTTTTTGTTTTTGTTTATACCATTCTTTCTCCTTTTTTAGTTTTCTTTTAGTTTTTTAATGTTTTTTTTAGAAATACTTTTCTTTTTCTTCTTTTTTTAGTTTTCTTTAGTTTTATTTTGCCTGTTTTAAGTTAGTTTTTTATGTTTCTTTAGTTTTTTTGTTATTTATATATATATATATATATGTATAGGTTGTTCTTTTCTGAAATACTTTTCCTTCTGTTTTTTTTATTTTGTTTATACTATCCTTTCTCTTTTTTTAGTTTTCTTTAGTTTTTTTCTGCCTGTTTTAAAGTTTTTTTTAAACTATTCTTTTTCTTCGTTTTTTAGTTTTCTTTAGTTTTTTTCTGCCTGTTTAAAGTTTTTTTTTTTAGTTTTTTGTTATATATATATTTAGGGTTTTTTTTAAGGATATACTTTTCTTTCTGTTTTTTTGTTTTTGTTTATACTATTCTTTCTCCTTTTTTAGTTTTCTTTAGTTTTTTTCTGCCTGTTCTAAGTTTTTTTTTCCGTTTTTTTTTTTTTAGTTTTTTTTTTCTTCAGTGTTATTTTTCCTATTTTTCTGCCTGGCACCTCTGTCTGGATGAGCTACTCTTAGTCTGGTCCCTCCCCCAGGACCTGTATGCCTTGGGTGACCTTTCAGAGGCATAAAGCCCTGACAACATAGCTCCTGGGATCATTGGGACACACAAACCCCTCCACCACGGTAAGGTGGTAGCTCAAGGAGGGGAAAAAACCCTCACATGAGAGGGAAAAACCGCAAGGGTTTTTTTTTCTGTGCAAAAGACCCGGTTTAGGGTGGGTTTTTTTTTTTTCAGAAATACTTTTCTTTTCTTTAGTGACCTATAGTTTATTTTTCTGCCTGTTTTAAGTTTTTTTTTCAGAAATACTGTTATGTTTTTTTTTATTTAGTTTTTTTTTACAAATACTATTCTTTTACTTCTTTTTTTAGTTTTCTTTAGTTTTTTTCTGCCTGTTTTAAGTTTTTTTTCGTTTCTCTGTTATTTATATATATTTAGGGTGTTCTTTTCTGAAATACATTTCCTTCTGTTTTTTTATTTTGTTTTTATTATCCTTTCTCTTTTTTAGTTTTCTTTATTTTTTTTCTGCCTGTTTTAAGGTTTTTTTTAGTTTTTTAGTTTTTTCTATATATTTAGGGTGTTTTTTTCGGAAATACTTTTCCTTCTGTTTTTTTTTTTGTTTTTGTTTATACTATTCTTTCTCCTTTTTTAGTTTTCTTTAGTTTTTTTCTGCCTGTTCTAAGTTTTTTTTTTTTCAGTTTTTTTTTTTTTAGAAATACTAATCTTCTTTTTATTAGTTTTCTTTAGTTTTTTTCTGCCTGTTTTAAGTTTCTTTTTAGTTTTTTAGTTTTTTCTATATATGTAGGGTGTTTTTTTCAGAAGTACTTTTCCTTCTGTTTTTTATTTATTTTGTTTATACTATCCTTTCTCCTTTTTTAGTTTACTTTAGTTTTATTCTGCCTGTTTTAAGTTTGTTTTTTAGTTTTTTTTCAGTTTTTTTGTTATTTATATATATATATATATATATATATATATAGGTTGTTCTTTTCTGAAATACTTTTCCTTCTGTTTTTTTATTTTGTTTATACTATCCTTTCTCTTTTTTTAGTTTTCTTTAGTTTTTTTCTGCCTGTTTTAAGTTTGTTTTTTAGTTTTCTTTTAGTTTTTTTGTTATTTATATATATATAGGTTGTTCTTTTCTGAAATACTTTTCCTTCTGTTTTTTTATTATGTTTATACTATCCTTTCTCCTTTTTAGTTGTCTTTAGTTTTTTTCTGCCTGTTCTAGGTTTTTATTTTTAGTTTTTTTTTAGTTTTTTTTTAGTTTTTTTTAAAAAATACTAAACTTCTTTTTATTAGTTTTCTTTAGTTTTTTCTGCCTGTTCTAAGTTTTTTTTTTTTCAAAGTTTTTTTTAGAAATACTAATACTAATACTAATACTAAAAAAAAAATACTTTAGTTTTTTTTCTGCCTGTTTTAAGTTTTTTTTAGTTTTTTTTTTAGTTTTTTAATGTTTTTTTTAGAAATACTTTTCTTTTTTTTCTTTTTTTAGTTTTCTTTAGTTTTATTTTGCCTGTTTTAAGTTAGTTTTTTATGTTTTTTTAGTTTTTTTGTTATTTATATATATATATATATATATATATAGGTTGTTCTTTTCTGAAATACTTTTCCTTCTGTTTTTTTATTTTGTTTATACTATCCTTTCTCTTTTTTTAGTTTTCTTTAGTTTTTTTTCTGCCTGTTTTAAAGGTTTTTTTTAAACTATTCTTTTTCTTCGTTTTTTAGTTTTCTTTAGTTTTTTTCTGCCTGTTTAAAGTTTTTTTTTTTAGTTTTTTGTTATATATATATTTAGGGTTTTTTTTAAGGATATACTTTTCCTTCTGTTTTTTTTTTGTTTTTGTTTATACTATTCTTTCTCCTTTTTTAGTTTTCTTTAGTTTTTTTCTGCCTGTTCTAAGTTTTTTTTTTTTTCAGTTTTTTTTTTTAGAAATACTAATCTTCTTTTTATTAGTTTTCTTTAGTTTTTTTCTGCCTGTTTTAAGTTTCTTTTTAGTTTTTTAGTTTTTTCTATATATGTAGGGTGTTTTTTTCAGAAGTACTTTTCCTTCTGTTTTTTATTTATTTTGTTTATACTATCCTTTCTCCTTTTTTAGTTTACTTTAGTTTTATTCTGCCTGTTTTAAGTTTTTTTTTAGTTTTCTTTTAGTTTTTTTGTTATTTATATATATATATATATATATATATATATATATATAGGTTGTTCTTTTCTGAAATACTTTTCCTTCTGTTTTTTTATTTTGTTTATACTATCCTTTCTCTTTTTTTAGTTTTCTTTAGTTTTTTTTCTGCCTGTTTTAAGTTTGTTTTTTTTTGTTATTTATATATATTTAGGGTGTTTTTTTTAAATACTTTTCCTTCGTTTTTTTTTTTTATTTTGTTTATTCTATCCTTTCTCTTTTTTTAGTTTTCTTTAGTTTTTTGTCTGCCTGTTTTAAGTTTTTTTTTAGTTATTTTAGTTCTTTTTGTTATATATATTTAGGGTGTTTTTTTCAGAAATACTTTTCCTTCTGTTTTTTTTTTATTTTGTTTATACTATCCTTTCGCTTTTTTTAGTTTTCTTTTGTTTTTTTTCTGCCTCTTTTAAGTTTGTTTTTTAGGTTTTTTTTAGTTTTTTTGTTATTTATATATATTTAGGGTGTTCTTTTCTGAAATACTTTTCCTTCTGTTTTTTTATTTTGTTTATACTATCCTTTCTCTTTTTTAGTTTTCTTTAGTTTTCTTTCTGCCTGTTTTAATTTTTTTTTTTTTTTTTTTTTGTTTTTTCTATATATTTAGGGTGTTTTTTTTCAGAAATACTTTTCCCTCTGTTTTTTTTATTTTGTTTATCCTATCCTTTCTCTTTTTTTAGTTTACTTTAGTGTTTTTCTGCCTGTTTTAATTTTTTTTTTAAACTATTCTTTTTCTTCTTTTTTTAGTTTTCTTTAGTTTTTTTCTGCCTGTTTAAAGTTTTTTTTTAGTTTTTTTTTTCATTTTTTGTTATATATATATATCAAGGGTGTTTTTTTCAGATATACTTTTCTTTCTGTTTTTTTGTTTTTGTTTATACCATTCTTTCTCCTTTTTTAGTTTTCTTTAGTTTTTTTCTGCCTGTTCTAAGTTTTTTTTCAGTTTTTGTTTTTTTTTATATATATTTAGGGTGTTCTTTTCTGAAATACCTTTCCTTCTGTTTTTTTTATTTTGTTTATACTATCCTTTCTCCTTTTTTAGTTTACTTTAGGTTTTTTTTGCCTGTTTTAAGTTTTTTTTTTAGTTTTTTAAAGTTTTTTTTAGAAATAATATTCTTTTTCTTCTTTTTTTTAGTTTTCTTTAGTTTCATTCTGCCTGTTTTAAGTTTGTTTTTTAGATTTTTTTTAGTTTTTTTGTTATTTATATATATATAGGTTGTTCCTTTCTGAAATACTTTTCCTTCTGTTTTTTTATTTTGTTTATACTATCTTTCTCTTTTTTTAGTTTTCTTCAGTTTTTTTCTGCCTGTTTTAATTTTTTTTTTAGTTTTTTTTTTAGAAAAACTATTCTTTTTCTTCTTTTTTTAGTTTTCTTTAGTTTTTTTCTGCCTGTTTAAAGTTTTTTTTATTTTTTTGTCATATATATATATATATATATATATATATATATATATATATATATAAATTTAAGGTGTTTTTTTCAGAAATACTTTTCCTTCTTTTTTTTATTTTGTTTATACTATCCTTTCTCCTTTTTTAGTTTACAATACAACTTTTTTATTTTATTTTTTTACTTTATTTATTTTTTTTTAGTGTCCTTATGTTTTTTTTATTTTTCTGCCTGTTTTAAAGGTTTTTTTTTAAATACTATTTTTTTTCCCTTTTTTGTAGTTTTCTTCCTGTTTTAAGGGTATATATATATATATATATAGATAGATAGATAGATATATATATATAGATATATATATAAATATACATAACCCCCCCCAAAAAAAATATAATCATTATATATATATTTGTGCTTAACACCAGGTTTAGGGTGTTTTTTTTTCAGAAATACTTTTTCTTCTTTTTTTCTTTATTTTTTTAAAGTTCCTGCCTGTTTTAAGTTTTTTTTTAACTTTTTCAAAAAAAATTTTAGAAATACTATTAATTTTCTTTCTTTTTAGTTTTCTTTTTTTGTTGTTTGTTTTTTTCCTTTTTTAAGGGTTTTTATTTAAGTTTTCTTTAGATTTTTTTTCAGATTTCTTCCTGCTTTAAGGTTTTTTTTTTCTTTTTTAACTTTTTTTTAGCTTTTTTTTTCAGATATATGATTAAAAGTTTTCTTTAGTTTTTTTTCGGTTTTCTGCCTGCTTTAGGTTTCCTTTTTTAGTTTTTTCACAGTCCTGAAAGTTTGACTCACAGTCCTGCAGAGTGTCTCCATCTCTCTGTCCCTCAAGTAGAAGGTCCTGTTAATCCTGGGTCAGTTTGTTGGTCACTGCATTGTCTTTGACTGTTTGTAGTCTCAGAGTTTCAAACGATACCCTGGACAGCTGCTCTCCTTCCATATACTAACACGAGATGTGAGCTGTGATGATGTCATAATGATGTCATCACGGAATTGCTCCATTGATCTCTTGTTTTTGTAATAGATGCTTCATGAATTGATATGTGTTGATGAGTTAAATAAGAAAACTTAGTATTACACACCAGCTGTTAAACTGAACTGAACTACAGACACCATCTTGCCTGTCTACTTTTGTCCATTGTTGACCCAAAATTAAAAAATAGTTCTCTTTAAGTTTGGGTCAATTTTGGTGCCCCCATTTTGACAAAGCAGTTTTCAATTATCGTGTCCACTACATGCCTCAACACATTTCATCCTGTTGACTTTTGACAGTGAAATGTAGTACTTATTGGGATTTTTTTTTTGTGAAAGATGTCTTTAATGCCATGAGACTTTTTTTTATGTGAAGATCCCAGAAAGGGTTATTAATTGGTTATGTGTGGCTTTCTGGAAAACAATAAATGTTTACGTTTAGGCACCCCTGTGATCGTCACACTTTTTCTGTTACAAACTGACCCCGGCCCCCCATCAGAGAAGGGAAAAATTATGTGGCCCTCAGAGGCAGGGCCGTATTACGGATCGGGCCAGTGGGGCCGGCGGGGGGCAAAGCAATGTAGATGCCGATGCCAATTGCGATGTCAGAGGGCCTCTATTCTCTAGGATCTTATGACTACTCACACTGTTATAGGGCATTTCTGAAGAGAACCGAGAGAGAAGGGTGATATGAATTGGGCAGGGGGGACAGGCACGGCAATCAGAGGGCCCCTGGGCCACGGGGGACGGCAATCAGAGGGCCCCTGGGCTATGGGGGACGGCAGTCAGAGGGCCCCTGGGCTGGCCTTGCTGTAGTGCCTCTCGTGAATACTCCTAAGGGAGCCCTAATATTTACCAACTAGGGGTTCAAGGAAGTAGGGGGGAATGCTTTCAGAGGGCCCTATGATTATGAAAGCCCCTGCTAAGGGTTGTGACTTCTGGCTATGTGGGGGCCCTAGGGAGAGCCCTAATGGGAGAGCATACTGTTAAGAGAGCCCTCTGATTACAAATGTTCTTAAAGGGTCTCTGATTTACCAAGGGTTTTAAAAGAAAGTCCTTTCAGTGAGCCCTAAGGCCCAGGATATGCTAGCTGTGTGACTTAATTTACGTGTGCAACCGCACATACTTGCAGCAGAACGATGAGAGCACTACGCACGATACTGGTAGTGTTGCCAAAAACAAATCACCAAAAGTCGCTATTGGTTCTCTGAAAAGTCACTAGATTACGTCATGACGTTACTATGATGTCATAACATCAGACACGACTCACTGAGCTCAAGAAAATGTGTCTTCATGGCTATGTTGACAATCCCAAAGGGTACAGTTTCGAGATCGGGGCTAATGTGCAGTGTTGCTTAACCATGAAATAGGCTTCTGGTGGCGGTGCAGAGCTGAAGTTACATGGAAAAACAATGATTTTGACACTTGAGAGATGTGTTTTTTTAAAGTCGCCAGATTCACCTAGAAAGCTGCTAAGTCGCTAGATGAGGTTTTAGTCGCCAGAGACGGCTAAAAGTCGCTAAATCTAGCGACAAAGTCGCTAAATTGGCACCATTGGATACAAGCGGTTTCATGTAGGGGGCAGATAGCCAACCGGGCTCTCATTAATATTTTCCACCATTGTTTGACTCTACCACAAGCTAAACATGGAAGTTCGGAAGATCGCCCCTTGCGGTTGTGTCAATATTGCAACATGCGCACATGTCTGCATACCTTGTGTTCAGGTGTGCTATTACGCATAACATGGACATAAAATACGCATGGCAACGCATTCAGGCATGAAATGTGCACACGGTAAGCATATCCTGGGCCTAACACTGGCCCCAGTAGACAGCTAGTAGAAGCTGGACCTATTTTCTATGAGAAGTGATTTCGCTCTCACACAGTATTGTGTGTACACAATATGATATGGTCCTTGGAGTGCATCAAAACTGTCATTGCGACACGTCCAAAAGTTCAAAAATCTCCAACTCCATGCAAATTTATCGTGCGTCGCGACCATACCGTGAAGTGAGTGTCCAATAGCCGAGCTAGACTCAGGGGTGGGCTGTACAGTGGTCCAGTCACAATACACAGCAGATTCACGTGTCATTATAACCTATAGTTACTTCGAAGAGAGTAGTAGACTGGTAGATATTCACCTTCAGAACACTGAGTTTTGCCCCGCTTCACTTTGCAGATTTCGCTTCCTTATGTCCCCACCGTAAAGGGGTGTACTTTACACACCAATGCCAACAAAGTGAAGTCCAAGTGAAAATCCAATATCAATACAACACTCCCACATTACACTTGGCATTGCTTTTATCGAAACTCCTCACATGGCAGAAATTTTGATAGTTTAAGTGAAAATCCAATATTGTTAAATCTGTTTATCGAAACTCCTAACAACATTCTTACATTAAAACCTTTCCTAGACTATCAGATTTAGCATCCAACACCCTATTAAAAAGCTCACTGACATTTACATTGTATTGTATTGTATTGTATTGTATTGTAATAATAGTGTACCTTAACTAGACTTGAAGCCATTGTAAGGGCTACTGTATTTTCAGTGAACAAATCTGGAAGTCTAAGTGGAACTAGAAAAATTGCATTTCCTTGCAGAAAATGCGTGGAAATGCTGAGTGCTGAATGCTGAAAAAGCAATGCTAAGCTGCTAATAAAACATGGAGAAAGATATTAAAATAACCACTGAAATGTACAACATAAATACATGTGTCTTGTGACAAAAAGAGTATGAAACACAGTGTAAGTCCAAAATCAAATCCTAAATTTGCGAATCTTTAGATTTTTGCTGGCACTGTCACAGATTTAACTCTGAACTGTCTCAGATTATAATCTGCTGGGAGGTCTCTGTCATGTTTCAAATGTTACACTCTGCATATTAAATGCAAAAGAGGTAAAAGATTGTTTTAGAGACACATTGGTAAACTACTGTTTAATATCACATCCCTATAAATTTGAGTTTGCATTTTACTGTCATCATAAGTTAAACGTGTTTCTTACCTCCTGTTGAAGCCCGAGCACGCAATTCTCGGAGCTTCTCCTTTTACAGGAATGGGTTGACTCTTCTGTGCAGATTTAAAGAAGAAATAAGAAAGCATTGGTTAGTATAAAAGAAACTGTCAAATAAGTTTCAGACTGACGGCTTTAAATAGCCCAGAAGACATAAAAAATCTCTTGTAGAGATTTCTCACAATAACATGAGCTTTTCTGCTCTTAAGCACGAAGAGTCTTTGACATGGTGGGCAGGACTTTCATGTGATGTCAATGCATCACTTTTAAGATAACCATCCGAACGTCTCGACTTTTAACTCGCTGTTGTGGCCACATTTTTTGGAGTACAGACATGAAAAACAGATCATTGTGTTCATGAAGGGCGGAGGATTCGTATGATTTTCTTATTTTCATTCTGGGATATAAGGAAATCATGCTATGTGAAGAAGTCCAGAGGCAGCTTCTCATTCAAACAGTAGGTCAGTTAATGCCTTTGATCTCACAGCTGTTTAGGATGCAATCATTAACGACACACACACACACACACACACAGTCTGACAATGTGTGTGCGTGTGTGTCTGTGTCTAAAAGACCTGCATGTACACACAGTTAATATGTGTCTGCATCACCACCTATCTCCACCCACAAACTTTGAGCTACAGAAACCATTCTGGGCTTCAAAAATTCAGCTCATTGAGGACATTATGGGGTGTACTCAGGATTTTTTTTATTAAACTTTTCCCCACTTTAAAATTATTCTCATTATTCATGCATTATTAAATTCGTCAGACAAATCTAAACTCATTCAAACTGACTCAAACCTTTCTGATACTTCAAACCTGTTTAACACTTTAGGACTTCTAATTATTTAAAATTTTTCCCACTTCAAAATCATTCCCATTATTTATGTATGTTTTAATTCTTCAAACAATATCCCAGTTCTACCACTACAATTACTACTTATATCACTTTAACTTGTATCTTCACTTCTACCTCCACTGCTCTTGCTTCTCTTAATATTTTTTTTACTTCTACTCTTACTTCTACCACGAGCTCTACTGCTTTGACTTCTACTTCTTCTATTCTTAAACTACTTCTACTGCTTACATGACTACTAATATCACTAGTACAACTACCTACCTATTATCATACTTCTTCTAGTACTTCAACTTAAACTTATGCCGCTTCTTACTTTTCTGTGTTTTAAGGTAATTTTCTTCCTTATACAATTTTTTTGCAATTTCAGACAGTTTTTCTAGCCTTATTTAGCATGAATGCAATTTTAATTTATGAAGCACATTCATACTATTTGTACTTCAGCCATTTTCACTTTCATCTAACTTCTACTTTTCTTTCTCCAGGTCTTTAACCAAGTTTACATTTAAACCTTCCTCCATTTTTTTTTTTTAGCAGTTTAGCATTGCTTTTTCAGCTTCCAGCACTCAGCATTTCCACGCATTTTCTGCAAGGAAATGCAATTTTTTCTAGTTTTGATAATGCCTGTCACATTAAAGTCATAAACACTGTAAATATCTATGCACACATTTAATCCTTGTCGATGCATCGCTTAACCATCACGAAAGTCTCGACAGTAACACAAGTTTGTATGCTAATATTGTCATGAAATCTTACAGTCTCCATGTCGTAGATGTTGTCCTCTCTGTTCAGGTGTTGGTTGGAGGTGTTTGTCGGAGTCCTTAGTCGTCTGGTGAGGTTTTATTTACGATGAAGCCGTCAAAAGTTGTAAGTTCATGAGCCGCTTAAGTTTTCCGTGCTGTTCTCTTCAGATTTGATCTTCAGAAATGACCGCTCTCTTTTGCTTGTAATGATTTAAAGTTTTGACATCGTTACAGGTTACCATGGAGATTTAAAATGCTGTTTACTTTAGAAAAACCCTTACACTGGTAGGTTATATCTAAAAGTTTAATATTATCTTTAATTTACTTTAATCTCAATAGAATATAAATATCTCTTGAAGTAAAGTGGAGGTTATTTTTCGTCAACTAGTTTAAGAGTTTAAAAGCATTTTAATTTAAAAACCTTCCTCATTTCGGTACAAAACGACAACGTTTTGAAAACTATAGCTAAGTAGGCCTTTGTCTCATAGGTAACCCAACAAAAACTGGAAACTTTGTGTTTCATTATAAATTCCACTGAAGCCTTTACTTCAATTAAATTCAGTCGATTTTCTTTAGAAGGCTACTAAAAATAGTCTATATATACTCCTATCATATCAATATTTTAGAGCAGTAACTACATCTGTAAAGCTTTGTCCCCCTGTTTAAAAAAAAACCCCAAAGTTGATAATTGTCATTGATCATTGTTTAATTCATGTTTTGAAAATAGTAGATATGGCGACCGAAACATTTGAGTCTGGAATAGCACATAGCCATAGTAAACGCCATTACATTCGGGTACACTCGTGTGGCTAACACCAGAGCTAATCCACTGCTCTGCTTTGATGTTGACTAAAACCACAGGAAATTACACAATTTTAACCCGGAAACGCCATAAAATCTCAACTTTTTACCTGATTACTGTAAAATACCAAATAACAGCCGGGTTCCAATTAGCCGCTGGGTCCCAATTAACCGCAGGGTGCAGCAATGCATTTTGACAAATAACCGCCTGTTCCAAATAAACGCCTTGCCTAATTTACCGGTAGAGGGCGTAAGTCACATGTCACATTGCCACTGATCAATCGCCATGGCTCCAGTGCAGCGGAAAAATAAAAAATACGATATGAAATTCAAACTGTCTGTCGTCAAATATGCAGAAGAAAACTCGGGAGAAGCAGCAGCGAGACACTTCTCTGTTGACCCCAAGAGAGTGAGAGAGTGGCTAAAAAATAAAACTGAACTTCAGCGTCTTTCCGAGGAGGATAGCAAAAGGGCTAGGCTGCGCGGTGGAGGGAGAAAGAAGGC
This sequence comes from Xyrichtys novacula, assembly GCA_962446985.1. Taxonomy (NCBI): domain Eukaryota; kingdom Metazoa; phylum Chordata; class Actinopteri; order Labriformes; family Labridae; genus Xyrichtys; species Xyrichtys novacula. The sequence goes on from OY660865.1 coordinate 15,742,071, forward strand.
TAGCGAGGAGCTGGAGTTAAAAATGCGGGAGTGGGTCATCGGTAAGCGTTTGCGCCACGAGCGAGTGAGCCGAAAAATGATCAGGGCGAAGGCTAAAGAAATGTTCGCCACCGTGAGTGACAGCAGTGATGAGAGGTTTTCTGCTAGTGCTGGGTGGCTAAACCGTTTCCTTCGCCGCAACAACTTTACTTGCAGAAGACGTACAACTATTGCCCAGAAAGACGCCAAGGAATTCACCGAGAAGCTGGTGAAGTTTGTACATTTTTCATCGCGGATGATTGAAAGGATGAAGATACCGCAAAGAGACATCATAGTGATGGATGAAACTGCGGTATGGTTTGATATGGTCGGGTCAACTACTGTGGAGACGCGAGGGACGCGCAGTGTTCCACTGAAAACTACAGGCCACGAGAAGAGCCACTTGACCGTTGTGCTGGCGGCGAAAGCGGACGGGACGAAGCTGAAGCCTTATGTGGTTTTTAAAGGAGGTATCAGGGAAGTCAAGGCAATGCAAAACATCAGTGGAGTGGTGATAGCCTCCTCTAAAAACGGCTGGATGAATGACGACCTGACCGCAGACTGGCTGCAAAAAGTAGTGGGGAAATTCAACTTTGGCCCTCGTCTCCTTGTGTGGGATTCCTACCGATGCCACATCAGCCAGGCCACCAAAAGGGAGCTCAAGAAGGGCTACAAGATAACTACAGCTGTGATACCGGGAGGATGCACAAAATATATCCAGGCACCTGATGTTGTATGGAATCAGCCATTCAAAGCCAGTCTGCGTGAATCATATGACAGCTGGATGGCCAGCGATGTGGATAAGACCTACACCGCTGGAGGAAACCTGAGAGCCCCAGCTCGTCGCTTACTGGCCGCCTGGGTGCTTAAGGCTTGGGAGGAGTTGGATACAGAGATGGTGAAAAATTCCTTCAAGGTATGTGTGTGTGTCTGATTGATTGAGATCTTATTATTATTAGTCTGTGGAGGCGTAATATATTAATTTGTGGAATATTGTGCTGAAAGGTGTGTGGCCTGACAGTGGCAGCTGATGGCGATGAGGACCACCTGATTCACTGTTTCAAAGATGGAGAGCCATGTGCAGCAGGGAGAGAGATGCTGGCTCAGGCCAGACAGGGAGAGGAAGAGGAAGAAAAAGAGGCCGAGCAGCAGGAGGAAGATGAGGAGGAAGAGTTCAACAATGAACTGGTAGTTGAGGATGATGATGAGGAGGAGGAAGAGGAGGGGGAGGAAAGTGATGAGGGTGATTAAGAGGATGGACATGGACTTGGTCTGACAGCAGGCTGTTCTGCCAGTGGCCTTGTTGATTTACCCCACTCAGGTTGCTGTCATTGTTTTATTTTATTTGATGTGTTACACATGTTTTGTTTATTTGACATGTTGCTGACATATATATCCAGGATATGGCCATTATTGTTCAGAGTTTGTCCTTGCATTATCAGCCTTGTGTACCAGTAGGCTATATGTTTTGTGTTCTTTTAGTTCCTTACTGGCATTTATGGGTGATTCATTCAGCAATCCTTTGATGGCTTGAGGTTTAATTTAATTGGAAAAAGTATAACAACAGTACAGTAATCCTACCTGAAAATATAAAGGTATTCACACTGATGTAAATTTAATTTACCATATTTTCCCATTTTTGCTAAGCAAGATTTTTGTGAGAAAGGATTTAAACGCCTGTCCCATATAGACGCCTAGTCCCAAATAAACACCTGGTCTGTTCATTGATTGAAACAAATAAACGCCCCGGCTATTATTTGGTATTTTACGGTAATGCAGTCAAAGTTATTTTTAACATGTTTTTTTTTAACCTACCTTGAGGTATATTTGAGATTAATGTTTGACAGAAATGTAGACTTCTTCAACACAGAGGCGTACTGCATTTATTTGAGGATAAAACTGCTCTTACACTCTGGCGCATAAATGTCTTACCTGGCTAGATGTCACAATAAGTTCCCTGGTGAGGTCCACGCGGTCGTGACATTTCACAAGCTCATAGGACTCAGTGAAGTGGAACCTCTTAATTTGGAGCACCAAGAAACTGTGGAGAGCAGCAGAGAGGGAATGACCACAGGATTATTAAACTGAGGGAATTTCTGAGCATGAAAATACTGAGGATAAATTAACAGAAAATAATCTGTGCATGTGTCTGCAACAGGGGGAAACAGTGAGTCTGGGATGGATGTAACGTCACCCACTTTGGCAGGGTTGTGAAGGTGGAGCACTGTGCTGATGTTGTGCCTCCACACTCGCAGTTGAACTCCAAGTCTGTCTCCTGCAGAGAAAACATGCTGTCAGATACTGTGTACATTAAACATGGAAAATCAACAACCAAAAATAACCGCAGAGTGAAACATTTGAGTGGCTTCATATCAGACAATGTGGATGTTGATTAAATAAGTCCAGCGTCTATACCTTCTCGTATTCCTGCAGCATCTGCTGTACCGAACCCCCAGGAATCAGGTCCAGAGAGAGATTCAGGAATTCCTCCTCTCTCACTGAGGCAGAGCCACATCTGCACGTTAAAAGGACAATACATATGATTATATACTGTAGCTATACATGTTGTGAAAAGAAAATGTAAAGATAAAAGAAAAGATTACTGTAGATTTGACCTGACTTGATAAAAATGAGCAAAAAATTAAACACATTAGTCAAACTGGAGGTAAATTTGTCCTGCAACCATCTGTATGTTTTTACCTCTTGCATTTTCTGCAATTCTGCATCCTGAACACCTGGTTCCTTTCCACGGGACATCTGTAGGACCTCCCAAGGATAGAGGCAACTTGCCTCAGTAGCGCAGCCAGGTCCCTCATCTGACCCAGAACTGCAGTCAGAAACTCATGGGCATCCTGAGCAAACAGAGACACAGGTTTGATTGGATAAGCAGACAAGGAGCAGTTAGTGAAACTTTAAAGAAAACGAGCTGACTTACTTTCTGATCGTGGTCCATAAACTCTGGGGCCTGGATAGAGAGAAGCCACTTAAATTTACCCAGAGCCCTAAGTTTTAGGTGAGTGTCACCCACGTCACGGAGACGAACAATGTCCATGAAATAACTGCAGAGGGCAGAGGAACAGAGAGGAGTTTGTTTTAGTTTGATTTAAAGATTTGCGGATAAACTGAAGCCTCATGTCTCAGCAACAAACAGTTCCTGACATCCTGAAATTAACTTATCCTTGGCAAAAAATCTGTCATGAAATAGTTTAACATGGATATTATCTCTTCTTTTAATGGGTCGAATCTTGTAAGCAGATTTACTGTTCATTTATATTAAATGTTGATTCATTTTTAGACTTAAAAAAAATCTATTTTTACAGTACAGGGCAAAAAATAAGTTCAAAGCCAAAAACTGACATAAAATTATACATAAATATTGTTTTCAACTTATAATAGATCACATTTATTTCACCAGCTTCAACTCTGTTTATAAATATATAAATATCAAATGATAAATAATTTCCAGAATTGTAACCCTATACCAGTCTACATACACAATGCATTGAAAAAAATATATTGTTATCCAACATTTTACACTACGAGCTAACATTAAAAAAAACAATCAAACTCAGATTGGGACATTTTTGTGATCACCAGTTAAAATGATTTGGGGTATGTTAATTTTTTTTAATATGTCAGATTTGAAAACCCATTTAATTACAATACTTCATTTGAATTATCTGACATTGACATATTTCATAAGTTTTTATTATTTATTATTTTTTATCTTTTCCTCAGTTTCAGTCCTGTATATTAATACCTATTATTAATAATTAATCATTAAATGCTAGTTCATTAACACAATAAACCAGATTTTTCATTTTAAAAAAAGACAAAAGCTTAATATTTCTCATATCCTGAGGACCAAAAATAGCTTTGGGTCAATTTTGAATAGCAATATTAATTTTGATGCATTATTCCTTTTCTTTCTTGTATTTCAGTTTTTAGTTTACGTCAAAAGTTTGACTCGTAGCTTCAACAACACGTTCTGTTGTTGAAGCTGTTTGATAGCATGTAAAGATCACAGTTGAATTTTAATCCAAGCCACGATCTTTTCTGAACCAAACCAGGAAACGTTGGTGTACAAAACTAACAAATCAGAGACCATTTCTCAACGTAAACCTTGTACTTGGCATGTTTCGTGTGAAATTATTCAAGGATAGTTCAGGTGTTTGAAGGCGATAATAATGTGACCCATCTGCAGTGCATAGCTTTGCTTTAACGTAGGAACTCCCGCAGACAGCTATGCTGGCTGTTATCTGCTGTGTGTACCACTCTTACTCATGCAGTCTGGCATAAAACAACCTAACCCTCTACTTTAGTCATCTTTTACACTTATTTTAAACAGTTAACTGTGTGTGTGTGTGTGTGTGTGTGTGTGTGTGTGTGTGTGTGTGTGTGTGTGTGTGTGTGTGTGTGTGTGTGTGTGTGTGTGTGTTTACAGATACTACACCTCATCAGCTGGGCCTTTGGGATCAGACTCCAGACCTCCTCCTGGCTCCTGATGTCCCTCACAAACCGTGTGAGCGTGAGCAAGCTCGGGAGGCTGGAGTTCATGTAGCAGATCTGGGCTGGGTTTGGAAATCTGACACACAAACACAACAAATGGAATCATATCTTAATATCACAGCTCCAGACACAAACTGAGGATTGTTTTTATCAAAATGTAGCTGCATGGATTTAAGTGATGAATCCAGAAAATCACGTGTACTCACCCAAGGTTGACCTGCTGACAGGCGACTCTCGGTTCGCTCTGTGGCACTCTTCTCTGAGAAACCTCGTCAGTGCTGCAGTGAGACAAAAACAAACTGTAAATAACAATGAACAGCAAAGAGCTACAAGTGTGTGGGGCTAGTAATCTACGTGTACTGAATCATATTTTACAGTTGACCTCATCCATGGAAAAGAAGGTTATTTTTGCAAAAATCAGTATTGAGATTGAAGTGGAATTGAATTTAAGGAGACGAGATTTGACCAACACAACACTCAGAGTTTTTAATTCACATTACCAGCACTGCCAATAATCCTTATTGACTTTCAATGCCAATCAAAACATGTCCCAAGTAAGAACATAAAGTTAAAAAGGGGATGAAAGCGATAACCTCAAGCTAACTCAAACCATAACTTTCTTTATTGAGATATCAACCTCCACATTAAATCTGGTACAGAAAGTGTGTATTAAACTGCTCTTTTCATTTAAATTTAAAGTAAAAAAATCAAGTTGGCTATTCTACAGCATTACAGCGCTTCTTCATATATAAATAAATGATTCATAGACTGAGGAACGGACTGTGAGTGTGTTTCAAGGAGAAAAAAATAATGTGTCAGGACATATTTAGCAGATATACTGATTTTCATGTACAAGTGACTTCATGTTAAAGCTACTGTGGGGAATTTTCAGCCGATTATAACTGACTGATATTGATAGGGATGCCTCTGTGTGGCCTTAAAAAGCAAATCAGACCACCTTTGAAGGGTTTGCATATCTCTACAAAGTTATTTGTGGGGTTAGAAACTGTTGTCAGGGGTATAGGTGTCAGATGATTTCGCTAAATTGAAGCTTTTTAAAAAGGCTTTTTCAAAAATATCTCAGGTGAAGATGACCAATGACTTTTAAAATTGAGCAGGGAGATTTTTTGTTTGAAAACAAGACTTAACACAATTTGAAAGAGAGGTTATGAAAGAAGCATAAGAAGCAACACAAACCAAAAATTCCTCACGGGAGCTTTAAGAAAGAATTGATAACACCTGATTTGTGTCACGTGATGATTTAACTCATCAGGTGACACCAAAATTGATCCATCCTGTGAACAAAATGAGTTTGTTACCTTCTCTGGAGTTCCTGAGGAGGCTTTTGCTGATCTTTATGATCAGAGAGAGGAGACACACGCTTTTCTCTCTAATGGAGTAAAAATAATTTTGATTTGTCAGTAACAGAATCAACTGAAAGATAAACCAAAACTAATGCTTATAACAACATTGAAGTCCAGACTGGTATTCCTATGCTTTACTTACACTACAGCACTTAAAAAACCAAGAACAACTCCATTTCTTCTCCTTTGGTTGCTTGTTTTTCTCCCCAGGTGGGGGTGCTGTGGAGCCAGCCAGACCATTGGAGGTGATATCTCTGCAGACACAAGCACACACCCGTTACCGTGTGGTGACATTTGTTTTAACAACCTGTAGTGATGTTTTTAAGGAGTCTGCAGTGACTAGTCAACATTTATCAGAAGCTTTTGTGACTGCACAAATAAACAGCTGATTGTTGGAGCAGTTTACTCACCTCCGCTGATGGCTGATTAAATACACGATAAAATACAATAAACATGCACTGGATGGTCTTTGAGGAAGTATCAGAGTCAAACTGAAAAAGAGCCTTTATGTATCAAAAATAATACAGCACACTCACAGTGGTTTAAAATACCTGAAGGTTATTCCCTGTTTTTGTGTTGTTGTTATTGATAAATGAACCCCCTCTTTGTTCACACTTATTCATTAAAAACCTAAGTGCTGAATCTCTTTAAGTTGACACAGCGTTTTTGAAACAAAGCTTTTTTAATGCATATTATCCGGGAAAGGCCTCATACAAAACATGTTTTTCCTTCAATTTCAAACACAGTAAATTAAAATGGTCTTTGTTTCCCTTACTGGGAATTTCCCCTTGTGGGACTAATAAAGGAGTATCTTATCTATCATACCTGACTTTACTAGTTTTTGACTAGAGACTCCCAGTAAGAGCAAACGATGATAAAACTTCTTTATTTCATTTAGTGTTTTTACACATTTCCTTTGTCTGACTGATTAATTGATCAGTAAATGTCTTATGTGAAGCCTTTGAATTGTCTTATTCAGTTAAAATAACCACTGAAATGTACAACATAAATACGTGTGTCTTGTGACAAAAAGAGTATGAAACACAGTGTAAGTCCAAAATCAAATCCTAAATTTGCGAATCTTTAGATTTTTGCTGGCACTGTCACAGATTTAACTCTGAACTGTCCCAGATTATAGTCTGCTGGGAGGTCTCTGTCATGTTTCAAATGTTACACTCTGCATATGAAATGCAAAAGAGGTAAAAGATTGTGTTAGAGACACATCGGTAAACTACTGTTTAATATCACACCCCTATAAATTTGAGTTTGCATTTTACTGTCATCATAAGTTAAACGTGTTTCTTACCTCCTGTTGAAGCCCGAGCACGCAATTCTCTGAGCTTCTCCACTTCCAGGAGTGGGTTGACTCTTCTGTGAAGATTTAAAGAAGAAATAAGAAAGCATTGGTTAGTATAAAAGAAACTGTCAAATAAGTTTCAGACTGACGGCTTTAAATAGCCCAGAAGACATAAAAAAATCTCTTGTAGAGATTTCTCACAATAACATGAGCTTTTCTGCTCTTAAGCACGAAGAGTCTTTGACATTAGTCCAGTTGGAAGGAGGGGGTTCAGTGCACCCCCCGGAGATATATTTCTAAGCAGTGTTTTTCTATAGGAAAAAATGTGTTGAAAATGATGAGCTATGATAAAAAGTTCTCAGAATGTCCCATCTGCCCCAAAACCCCCCAAAACCCACTTTTTGGTACATGGCTCCAGCGAAATTGTGTTAAGGCAAATATTAATTCACTAAAATTACATAATTGGACATGAAAGTCTAAAATTTGGCATGGGGTATCCTGAGACATAGGGTTAAGTAGCCCAATAGGATTTTAGGACCTGCTACAACTGTATTCATAATTATGACCAACATCATCCCCAGAAACACAAAAAAATATACTGTCCGCTTGACAAATAATAACAAAGATGATTGATTTCCAGCACTTTATGGTGAATATCACTGCCTCATTTGTATATATAAACTTCCCATGTCCCTAAGCTTCAATTTGAGCCCAAGATGACCTTTCTGGCTTGAAAATTACTCTTTCTATAGCCAAAGTTCTGCACTATACCTCAAATCGGAGAAAATAGGAGATTCTGCCAGTAGCTGTCTATTACAGGTATTATGCACCCCCAGATATATATATATATATATATATATATATATATATTTCTAATCAGTATTATTTCCTTATTGGGAAAAATGTGCTGAAAATGATGAGCTATGTTTAATAGTTGTCAACATGACCAATCAATTATTTATATGCGAATTAGTGCCGCCATTTTGGAAACACTGATTTTGCCTATATCTCAGCCAATGTTGCATTCAAATGAACAAATAAGGTATCTGGACCTGTTTTGAGGGCCAAGGTTAAATGACCATATGTTCCAGTGACATGCTTCCATGTAAAGCAGTGCCATAAGAAACTGAATGTACTTTCAATGTATGTTTTATTAATTTGACTCAGGCCAGGTGTGACTGGTAAACATTATCCATGACCCAGGTCAAACTTATTGAGCATAGAGATAACTATGACTGCACAGCAGTTGTGCATTGAGCATATCAATACAGACAGTATAAACTCTGCCACCACCACATCTTGGCTTCTACATCATCCTCCCAACAAACAAGGTAAGAAGTATAAATCAGCCACTGTATACATGTGGAATAAATTGACTGACGTTGACTACACAATGTACACATTATGTAATATTTACTTCTTGAATATAGTTATCACATATAGTTTAAATATTTTTCCTTCTTATTTTATCTTATCTTTAGTCTGCTAAAACAAGTAGTAGCTTCAAACATGACTGTAAAATAAGATGGTTGCACCCATAACATCAGCTATTGTTTTTTCTTATTCACTTCTCTTAACAGTGGTGGTTATAGACATCAAGCCAACATGCCTAAGGCTAAGGGAAAAAAAGAGTTCAAATCCCGAGGCACACAAAAGTACATCACTTGTATGCATACTTCATGTGTCATCCCTGTCATGTGTCATAAGATTCTGTTCGGAATCCTGTTATTCGGTAACTGGCTTTTCTGTAATAGATGGGATGGTGGTTCCAGCTAGTGAGAAGCGGAATCTGTCAACTACTTTCCCTCTCTTAAGCACAAAGGACCTTGATTTTGCTGGCTTGAAACTCAATATTGCCCAAGTGATGAGCTTCTCTAGGCCTTGGAGAATCCACCTGCTTCCTGGTACAGATGTGGTGGTGACAGTCAGGTCATCCATGAAGGCTCTTATTGGGGGCTGGCATACTCCTGATGTTGTCAAAGGGTCCCTGCACTCTACCTCCACTGACTTGACCATCATGTTCATGGCGAGGGCGAAAAGGATGACTGAGATGGTGCAGCCGGTTATAATGCCTTTCTTAAGCCGGTGCCAATCTGCTGTACCTGATCCAGTGGTGAATCTTAGCCTGAAGTTACTGTAGTAGTCCAGAATAAGATCTGAGACTTTGCTGGGAACATGATGTCGATGGAGGGCAAGCTCTACCAGCTTGTGTGGGATGGAGGCATATGCATTGGCGAGATCAAGTCACAGCACAGTGAGATCCCCTTTCCCTTCGCAAGCTTCCCTAAAAAGTTGTGTTATGACACCAGTATGTTCCAAGCAGCCAGGCACCCCAGGGATTCCACCCTTCTGGACAGCGGTGTCAATGTAGCTGTTCTTCAGAAGGGACTTGTTAGTCGTGACAAAATGCTGAAGAAAATCTTGCCTTTGACGCTCAGCAGTGAGATGGTTCTAAACTGGCTGATGTCTTTGGAGTCCTATTCCTGCACCAGATCACCCTCAGGATCTTCCACAGGTAGTGAAGGAATTGCAGGCAGCGCTTGTTCCCATAGTATGGGACCCCACTAGGGCCTGGGGCTGACACAGATCTGGCTCCTTTTACCACCTCCTGAACCTCTGACCGGGTGGGCTCCCTCAGAGCAAAATCCACTGATTGTGGTTGTGGGCTTATAAGGGCCCTCTGTGGCTTTGGCTCCAGTTCTCTCTTTGGATCGCTAAAGGTGTTGTGCAGAAAGGTGTTCACCTCCTCAGCTGAGCTGACTAGGCTGCCACTGCACTTATCCTCCAGGAGCTTCTTGATGATAGTGAAAGGGTTGGAGATGAAAGCGGCATGCTTCCTTGCCTAACATTTTAGAGAAACATCAGTCTGGCTTTAGGAGAACCCACAGTACAGAGACAGCACTTTTAAAGATTCTAAAAGACATCAGGTGGAACTTTGACAATAAAAAGCTCACAGTGTTGGTTCTTCTGGATCTAAGCACCGCTTTTGAAACAGTAGACCATCACTGTTATGTTACTGAAATAGAGATTATCTCAATAACCATTCGGACGAGGACTCAAAATGCAATACCCCTTACATCACTCTTAAAGGAAGATTACCCTCAGAACTCTCACTGTACACCCCCCTTTCTAAGTACATTACCAATGTAATACCCTGATAAATATCAGTGGTATTTATTTCATTATTTTCATGTGAATAAGTTAAGGATAAAATGCCAGCTCATGGTTAAATTAAAGTTTACATAAAAACTATTTGCTATAAAGAAGATATTACAATGTATAAATAATATATGTTTAAAATGAGCGACTTAAAAAACATCATTTGTGTGAATGTATTTAAAAAATGTTAAAAGTAATTCTATTACATTATCTTACGTGCATGAGTTCATGACCATAGAGTTTTTTTAACACTTCCAGGAGAGACCGGAGAGAGGAGGACGAAGGAGCAATGGGTTAATGGCGTAGATAAGCTGAGACTCTGGGACTGTGTGTTGTTGGTGAGGAGTTTTATGAGTGACGGACTTCAAACTGTAGTTGACCAACATTCTTTGTGAAGTATGCATACAAGTGATGCACTTTTGTGAGCCTCAGGATTTGAACTCTTTTTTCCCTTAGCCTTAGGCATGTTGGCTTGATGTCTATAACCACCACTGTTAAGAGAAGTGAATAAGAAAAACCAATAGCTGATGTTATGGGTGCAACCATCTTATTTTACAGTCATGTTTGAAGCTACTACTTGTTTTAGCAGACTAAAGATAAGATAAAATAAGAAGGAAAAATATTTAAACTATATGTGATAACTATATTCAAGAAGTAAATATTACATAATGTGTACATTGTGTAGTCAACGTCAGTCAATTTATTCCACATGTATACAGTGGCTGATTTATACTTCTTACCTTGTTTGTTGGGAGGATGATGTAGAAGCCAAGATGTGGTGGTGGCAGAGTTTATACTGTCTGTATTGATATGCTCAATGTACAACTGCTGTGCAGTCATAGTTATCTCTATGCTCAATAAGTTTGACCTGGGTCATGGATAATGTTTACCAGTCACACCTGGCCTGAGTCAAATTAATAAAACATACATTGAAAGTACATTCAGTTTCTTATGGCACTGCTTTACATGGAAGCATGTCACTGGAACATATGGTCATTTAACCCCTCAAAACAGGTCCAGATACCTTATTTGTTCATTTGAATGCAACATTGGCTGAGATATAGGCAAAATCAGTGTTTCCTGTTCGCATATAAATAATTGATTGGTCATGTTGACAACTATTAAACATAGCTCATCATTTTCAGCACATTTTTTCCAATAAGGAAATAATACTGACTGGGGGGTGCATAATACCTGTAATAGACAGCTACTGGCAGAATTCCTATTTTCTCCGATTTGAGGTATAGTGCAGAACTTTGGCTATAGAAAGAGTAATTTTCAAGCCAGAAAGGTCATCTTGGGCTCAAATTGAAGCTTAGGGACATGGGAAGTTTATATATACAAATGAGGCAGTGATATTTACCATAAAGTGCTGGAAATCAATCATCTTTGTTATTATTTGTCAAGCGGACAGTATATTTTTTTGTGTTTCTGGGGATGATGTTGGTCATAATTATGAATACAGTTGTAGCAGGTCCTAAAATCCTATTGGGCTACTTAACCCTATGTCTCAGGATACCCCATGCCAAATTTTAGACTTTCATGTCCAATTATGTAATTTTAGTGAATTAATATTTGCCTTAACACAATTTCGCTGGAGCCATGTACCAAAAAGGTTTTGGGGCAGATGGGACATTCTGAGAACTTTTTATCATAGCTCATCATTTTCAGCACATTTTTTCCTATAGAAAAACACTGATTAGAAATATATCTCCGGGGGGTGCACTGAACCCCCTCCTTCCAACTAGACTACATGGTGGGCAGGACTTTCATGTGATGTCAATGCATCACTTTTAAGATAACCATCCGAACGTCTCGACTTTTAACTCGCTGTTGTGGCCACATTTTTTGAAGTACAGACATGAAAAACAGATCATTGTGTTCATGAAGGGCGGAGGATTCGTATGATTTTCTTATTTTCATTCTGGGATATAAGGAAATCGTGCTATGTGAAGAAGTCCAGAGGCAGCTTCTCATTCAAACAGTAGGTCAGTTAATGCCTTTGATCTCACAGCTGTTTAGGATGCAATCATTAACGAGACACACAGTCTGACAATGTGTGTGCGTGTGTGTCTGTGTCTAAAAGACCTGCATGTACACACAGTTAATATGTGTCTGCATCACCACCTATCTCCACCCACAAACTTTGAGCTACAGAAACCATTCTGGGCTTCAAAAATTCAGCTCATTGAGGACATTATGGGGTGTACTCAGGATTTTTTTTATTAAACTTTTCCCCACTTTAAAATTATTCTCATTATTCATGCATTATTAAATTCGTCAGACAAATCTAGACTCATTCAAACTGATTCAAACCTTTCTGATACTTCAAACCTGTTTAACACTTTAGGACTTCTAATTATTTAAAATTTTTCCCACTTCAAAATCATTCCCATTATTTATGTATGTTTTAATTCTTCAAACAATATCCCAGTTCTACCACTACAATTACTACTTATATCACTTTAACTTGTATCTTCACTTCTACCTCCACTGCTCTTGCTTCTCTTAATATTTTTTTTACTTCTGCTCTTACTTCTACCACGAGCTCTACTGCTTTGACTTCTACTTCTTCTATTCAAAAACTATTTCTACTGCTTACATGACTACTAATATCACTAGTACAACTACCTATTATCATACTTCTTCTAGTACTTCAAATTAAACTTAAGCCGCTTCTTACTTTTCTGTGTTTTAAGGTAATTTTCTTCCTTATACAATTTTTTTGCAATTTCAGACAGTTTTTCTAGCCTTATTTAGCATGAATGCAATTTTAATTTATGAAGCACATTCATACTATTTGTACTTCAGCAATTTTCACTTTCATCTAACTTCTACTTTTCTTTCTCCAGCTCTTTAACCAAGTTTACATTTAAACCTTCCTCCATTTTTTTTTTAGCAGTTTAGCATTGCTTTTTCAGCTTCCAGCACTCAGCATTTCCACGCATTTTCTGCAAGGAAATGCAATTTTTTCTAGTTTTGATAATGCCTGTCACATTAAAGTCATAAACACTGTAAAATGCTGTTTACTTTAGAAAAACCCTTACACTGATAGGTTATATCTAAAAGTTTAATATTATCTTTAATTTACTTTAATCTCAATAGAATATAAATATCTCTTGAAGTAAAGTGGAGGTTATTTTTCGTCAACTAGTTTAAGAGTTTAAAAGCATTTTAATTTAAAAACCTTCCTTATTTCGGTACAAAACGACAACGTTTTGAAAACTATAGCTAAGTAGGCCTTTGTCTCATAGGTAACATAGGTAACCCAACAAAAACTGGAAACTTTGTGTTTCATTATAAATTCCACTGAAGCCTTTACTTCAATTGAATTCAGTCGATTTTCTTTAGAAGGCTACTAAAAATAGTCTATATATACTCCTATCATATCAATATTTTAGAGCAGTAACTACATCTGTAAAGCTTTGTCCCCCTGTTTAAAAAAAAACCCCAAGTTGATAATTGTCATTGATCATTGTTTAATCGCAGGGCTCTCAAGTTTTGAACTAAGCTTAGAGTGAGATTTCCTTGGGGGGGGGGGGGTGATTGAAGATAATTATTAGTATATATATCTCTTAAATACAACGGAGTGTAAGGGGCACAATTAGCCCACAGCTCTTCTCAGAGCTGTGGGCTCGTCTTCCGTGTCAGGACCCCGTCTCCTTGCTATGGTCAGATCTTTAACCACAGGTTTCTGCAGAGACCAGGAGCAGCTGATGACTCAGTGCAGAGCTGGAGGTGTCGGTGGTGGAGTGGCAGCTGGTGCATTTTCCTTTAAAGATAAATCTGAAAAAATTTGAAATCAAACAAACTGGAGATATGCATTTTATACATCCAAGGTGTAACAGCAGGTGTAACACAGCCTGCTCTCTTTCAGTGCATGACTGCAGGGAACCTTACAGGGAGTGAGGACTTGTTTCAGCAGCAGGAACCAGGTTCTGAAATTAAATCCTGATCAGGGGGTCATACTTTCCATAGAGTTCAGGGATTAGGGGGGCGGGGCTTAAAGGTGAAAAGGTCCCTTATTAACATCTGATTTATCAGTAACAGTGTGAACAGATTTAAGCTCATTTCCATCTACATCAGGAACGTAGCTGTTAGAGCAGACTCAGCTCTGATCAGAATCAAAACAATCCACAAACAGTGAAAGAGGCTGACAGTTGGGTATAGAGACAGGCACTTTCACAGCTCTGGACCTGCACTGTAGAGGAGAGCAGCTTTGTCCTTTTTCAGTTTCATTTAATCTTCATCTGCTCAGAACGCCTAGACCAGTTTCAGTCCTACCAAGACAACATGATCGCGCTGAGACGGTTCAAATGATGCAGGAACGAAATGAGAAGCCAAAAGTCCACCAAGAATAAACACAATTGAGCAAAAGAAGCAAAGACGAGAAAAGTCCTCAGAGGACAATAAATCCGTTGGTGACTCTGTTTTGTTTGTGTCTCCTCTGTTGTGTTTTGTGTGTTTTATTTCAACTTTATTCTCGTAAATAACTTTATGACTTTTTTTCTCGTAATGACTTTATTCTCGTAAATATTGATTTTATTATGACTTTATTCTAGAAATGACTTAATGAGGACTTTATTCTCTTAAGTCATGAATTTATTTCAACTTTATTCTTGTAATGCCTTTATTTCAACTTTATTCTAGTAATGACTTTATTCCAACCTTATTCTCGTAAATAACTTTATTCTGACTTTTTTTCTCATAATGATTTTATTCTCGTAAATATTGATTTTATTATGACTTTATTCTAGAAATGACTTTATTTCAACTTTATTCTTGTAATGACTTTATTTCAACTTTATTCTCGTAATGACTTTATTTTAACTTTATTCTAGTAATGACTTTATTTCAACTTTATTCTAGTAATGACTTTATTTCAACTGAATTCTCGTAATGACTTTATTTCAACTTTATTCTCGTAATGACTTTATTTCAACTTTATTCTCGTAAATATTGATTTTTGTTATGATATATTCTAGAAATGACTTTATGAGGACTTTATTCTCGTAAATAACTTTATTTCAACTTTATTCTTGTAATGACTTTATTTCAACTTTATTCTAGTAATGACTTTATTTCAACTTTATTCTAGTAATGACTTTATTTCAACTGAATTCTCGTAATGACTTTATTTCAACTTTATTCTTGTAATGATTATATTTCAACTTTATCGTTGTAATGACTTTATTTCAACTTTATTCTCGTAAATAACTTTATGATTTTTTTTCTCGTAATGACTTTATTCTCGTAAATATTGATTTTATTATGACTTTATTCTAGAAATGACTTTATGAGGACTTTATTCTCTTAAGTAATGACTTTATTTCAACTTTATTCTCGTAATGCCTTTATTTCAACTTTATTCTAGTAATGACTTTATTCCAACCTTATTCTCGTAAATAACTTTATTCTGACTTTTTTTCTCATAATGACTTTATTCTCGTAAATATTGATTTTATTATGACTTTATTCTAGAAATGACTTTATTTCAACTTTATTCTCGTAATGACTTTATTTTGACTTTATTCTAGTAATGACTTTATTTCAACTTTATTCTCGTAATGACTTTATTTCAACTTTATTCTTGTAATGATTTTATTTCAACTTTATTGTTGTAATGACTTTATTTCAACTTTATTCTCATAAATAACTTTATAATGACTTTTTTCTCGTAATGACTTTATTCGCGTAAATATTGATTTTAGTATGACTTTATTTTAGAAATGACTTTGAGGACTTTATTCTCGTAAATAATAACTTTATTTCAACTTTATTCTCGTAAGTAATAACTTTATTTCAACTTTATTCTTGTAATGACTTTATTTCAACTTTATTCTAGTAATGACTTAATTTATTTTCAACTTTATTCTCGTAATGACTTTATTTCAACTATATTCTCGTAATGACTTTATTTCGACTTTATTCTTGTAATGACTTTATTTCAACTTTATTCTTGTAATGACTTTATTTCAACTTTATTCTCGTAATGACTTTATTTCAACTTTATTCTCGTAAATATTGATTTTATTATGATATATTCTAGAAATGACTTTATTAGGACTTTATTTTCGTAGGTAATGACTTTATTTCAACTTAGTTCTCGTAAATAACTTTGACTTTTTTTCTCGTAATGACTTTATTCTCGTAAATATTGTTTTTACCATGACTTTATTCTAGAAATTACTTTATTAGGACTTTATTCTTGTAAGTAATGACTTTATTTTGACTTAATTCTCGTAATGGCTTCATTTCTCGTGATGACTTTATTTTGACTTTAATCTCGTCAACATGATTTTATTACAATTTAATTCTCGTAATGACTTTATTCTTGTAAATAATGACTTTATTCTCGTAATGACTTTATTATGGATTATTATGATTCTGATGCGTAATGATTTTATTACTTTTTTTTGTAACTCGACTTTATTTTGATTTTTTTCTCGTTAGTAAAGACTTTTTTCTTGTAAGTTAATGACTTTAATCTCAACATCTTTATTATTTTTTTCTTAATTCCCTTATACTATATATCCCTTATACTCTGTTGTAGTTTTCAGATGAGAGTTGAGCTACTGAGCGGTAATTAAATGGAAACAGTTTTAATAAAAAAAGTTCAGTGTGTGTGCTGCAGACTGAGCTTTGATGGCTCAAGCTTCCATTAGGGTGGAGGTCTGGAACAGGGACAGATGGAGGCTGCAGGGAAACGCAGTCAAAGGCTGCACCGCCATGATGATGATGTCAGTGATGAAGAGTTGTGACACTGTTTAACATGTTGAAAAACAAAAAGTATTTGATGGTTTGTTAATCATCTAAAGACTTGATTTATAGAAAACACCAAAACTATGATGAACTAATTTTACATTTTTATTCCTTGATTGAATCATAATTGAATGATAACCAGTATAAAGGTGTATGATCATTACTCTGTTATTGTGGTGGTAAGTGGTGGACAGGGGTGCTGTTTTTAACACTGTTTCAGTGTTTATGTCCATCTGTCCTCCTGTCTGTCAGTTCAGTGTACATTTTAGGACACTGTGATCTTACCCTCCTCACTCTGACATGTTGTGCTCTGTTTAAATGACCTTCTGCCGGTACGTGAGTCACCTTTTTACTGTCTGAAATACCTTTAGATGCTGTTTCACTAAAGATCATTTTTCTAAGATTATAAGCTGGACAGACATTCTTCTCCTATTTCATCTCCTGGACGGCCATCTTCAGGACACTTTCAACACTTGATTAATCTGTAAAGCCCTCTCTTACATTGATTCAGTTTTTACAGTTAGAGAGCGCTCACATCGACACTTAGGAGTGTTTACAGACAGCACAACTCTGTTCATCTCTGCCCCCAAGTTAAAAGACCGGTTTCACACTTCCTCTTATTTCTTTTCTTCAGGTCTCTTGATAAGTGTCCACATCTTTGCCACATCCACACATCTGTCCTCTGAAGCATTTTGACCTTTGTGGTAATTCTCCATCAGACCACTCAAGCATCTTTGCCTAGTAAGATCCAGGTGGTGGGGTTTTTTTTGGACAGGCCATGTGTTTCAGGGGTTTAAAGTCTAAAAGCTGTAACTATACTGGATCAAACAGCTGAGCACCTCCCTCTGGTCCACCTGAGATAGCCCCCTTATCTTCATTTAGTTTTCAGTTGTCCTCCAATCCCTCTTCTGAGTTCTAATCCAATCAACAGCCTCTCTGAAAATAGTCAAAGAGCTTCCATCTGTGTCTGATCAGAGCCCCGACATCTGCCTTGTGTTAGGTCAGCTAACTCAGTTTTCTCCGGCTGATGCCTGAAGGACTTGTGAAGTAAGAGATCTTAACATAGCGCTCAGATGGTGGGATCCCTGTCCTCGCTGTGAGGACTGTAAGTCCAAACAGCAGCTTCCCCTGGTACAGCAGCACTGGATCTCTGAGTTTAGAGTCTGGTAGACGATGTTTCACAGAGAGGTGAAAACTGTCCCATGGTCTGATAAATCAAGCTTTGACAGTCTTTTTGGAAATCCTGAAAGACTTTCTTAGATTTTTAAGGTCAGGTTTCCTGGTGTTGCTCCCCTGAAATTCACAAATGAGGTTAAAACTGGGCATAGAAAAGGATCCAGAAACACCAGACTTCTATGGACCTGAGCTCAGTTAAGGTGGACTGAGGGGAAAACTGTCCTGAGGTCTGATGGATCAAAATCTGACTTTCGGAAATCCTGGACTCTGCATCCTCCTCTCTAAAGATTTGAGAGTTCACATGGCTAGTTCTCAGCTCCTAATCCAAATCCAGCATCCCTGATGGCATGAGTATCATCAGAGTCCATGTCGTGTGTATCTTTCACATCTGTGAAGGCCCCATTAACACTGAACAATATCTCCAGGTTTAGGAACATCAGGACTCTATAGTTGGAGTCACCGCATGGGTTTAATATCACTTGTCCATGAACTGTCCTGAGGTCTGATTAATCAAAATCTAACAGGCTTTTGGAATGGGTAACTGAACTAACTTGTAAGTCCAGTTACCCTTTCAATGAAGAAAAGGAAATCATAGATGCTGCATCCTCAGTTTTAAACAATATCTCCAGGTTTAGGATCAACATCTGCGTCCATCCAAAGACTTCTTCAGGGAAGACCTTCATATGATCCCAAACCACATTCTGACAACAGGGATTACAACAGCATAGCTCTGTTGGAGAAGAGTCCTGCTGCTGAGAAACTGGACTGATGCAGTCCTGACTTGAGCCCCATTGAAAACAGTTGGAGTATCATGACCTCAAAAACAGGACCAAGAAGACTCTGATGTGACAATGAAATTTCCTGATAGAGGATTTCAGCTGCTCAACAGTTCAGAGAAAACATGTTTTTTAATTCAGTGAAGATGTTTTCAGACGATACGACACGAGAGGAAACATTTCAGAGTCAACATGTTTTCTTTATTTGGATGTTTCAACATTAATCCATCAGTTTACAATCTGTTAACTCTGCTCTTCAGGCTGAAACCATCAAGAATCATCGCCATGTCCTACACTGCACCCTGATTGGCTGCAGTGAGAGGTAAGAGGACCTGTCGGGGGCGGGGCTTTGCACATGTTTTGGCCCTTTCAGTCAAATTAAATAATCACAGTAAGAGGTGAGACATCAGACAGGTAAGACTTTAGTAGATCAGGCAGAAACGCTGATGTTCAGCACTGTGGGCATCTCCACAGTTCCTGTTTCTTCAAGTGCTGACAGAAGCATTCATGCTGAGGCTGGAATAAGGCTGCAACTGTTTAAACCATTGAGGGCAGAAGCTCTAATGAGAAGAGAGCTGAACTAAAGCATCATGAGGGGGTTTATTCCATTACTGGTGAGGGAATGACGAGAACATTGAGAAGAACTCTCTTTCAACAGCTGCAGGAACAGTGGAGAGTGGAGATGAGGAGATGAGGGACAAAGAGGAGAGAGGGGCCGATGACTGTGGTAAAAAGGTGTACAGGCAAAATGAGACAGTCAAAGGGAAACCAAACAGGTGCAGCAGGGATGGATGTGTCTCTGGATTTCTGATCTAAAAACTGGTCTGAGGCCCAGAAACTCCCCTGAAATGGACGTCATACGGAAGCTTTGGGTCAGTGTTGCAGAACTGCTCCATCTGTATGGCAGACTTTGTCTGATCTCAGACAACTTAAACAGAAGAAGGTGTTTCTTCCTAACTTTGAAAATACTTTTTTTCCTACAGTATTTAAGATATTTTTCAAGGGGAGAACCACTGAGCTGTCTCTCGGGATCCCTGAAATGTGGACTTTTTAAAGCAAACAGTGCCTCGAAAAAACACCCTCATAAAATTCTCCTCCTCTTCTTCTTCTCTTCCTCCTCTCAGCCGGACGGGGCTCAGTAGCGGTAGTGGTCCGGTTTGAAGGGCCCATCTTTCGGCAGACCCAGGTACTTGGCCTGTTTTTCTGAAAGCTTTGTGAGCTTCACCCCAAGTTTGTCCAGGTGAGCGGCTGCCACCTGCTCATCCAGCTATGGAGACAAAGAGAATAAAGGAGACAGTCCGGAGTTAGAGAGAAGGTTTAATGTCTTTTTGCTGCAGCTCCTTTATTATCAGCTGATTGGATTATTAACACACTCACATGATAATGAACTCTCTGAACTCAACAAATGTAGCTACGGTGATGAGCCGTCACATGAAGACACTAAAACTACAGAACTTTTCTGCTGTGCCAGAATCAGTCTAATGCAGACAGAAAGGATTCAGCTACACTGTCCAAAGCTCTCTGCAGAGCGTCTCATCTGTGCAGCTATAACCATTGAAATGATCGAGGACGGCGTTGGAAGGTAACTGGACTGTCACCTAAGACGAAGCGTTTTCAAGAACCTCACATGTCCAGTTACCCTTCAACAAAAGAACTGGACTACCATAACCTGGATGAATGAGAACCTACAGACAAGGTTCAAAATGATGAAACAACTCCTGTAGTTCTCCTCTCTCTCCACAGCTGGAGTTTCATACTTTTAATTATTGGTTTCAGCACACTGACGTGATTTTGAAACAGTCGTGCGAATGTTAAAAAAGATCTGTGTTGATTTTTAAAAAATTCAGCTCAGACAGTTGAAACGGACTCCTTCACCTTCCTTCAGTTCCAGCTGCACCTAAATGACCCATCAGCAGGGCCTCAAAGACTTCAGCTCCTGATCGTCACTGACTTTTCCTGAACCATGTTTGATCACATTCCCCTGTCAAACCACAGACTGATGTTAAAACTCTGAAAATTCCATCTCAGCGTGCTTTACTGATTAAAAGGTGGAAAAATCTGTAGTTTTGATTTTTCTGGAGGAAAATTTAACCCAACGTTTCAACTTTTAACCCAAACACAGGAGAAGAATCCGACTCTTTATGGACCATGTAGGAAAGATGACTGACGTCCTCTGAAGGTAAAGAAACCCTGAACAGATACATTCTCCTTGAGCTGGACCTCAAAGAGACTACGCTCTTCATCGACACAGCCAAAGTCTGCTGAATGACAGAAGCAAGTCATGTAAGGTGGCATATGTTGTTATTACGTTACGTTATTTTATTCAATTTTTGAGGATCTCCTTTTCTAAAAATTAAGTTCTTCTAAAGAAATGTCCAGACTTTGTCCTGATTTTACTCTGTGATAGCTGGAGTCATGGCCTCAAATGAGGCTCTCCTGTATTACAGATAATTCTGTGTTGAGCTCATCAAATTAAAAGCAGGAGTGGCTCTGGGTGAAAACATTGTTTCCTCAGAGGTCAAACTGTTATCTTTAGTTTTATATCGACCATATGAAAACAAAAAATAAACTGATTGGAGTCAAGTCTGTGTTTGGATAACACTGCTACAGTTTCCATCTTAAAAGGCCTTTTTATGAGATATTAAGCTTTTTAATCGCGTCCGGCCCTTAGAAGGAGAGGATTCAAGGAAGAGAGTCAAAAAAAAGACCTTTTTGATGGTCTGCAGACTTAAAGCTCTTCTAGTTCCCAGCTTTAAGGGTTTCAGTCTCTGTAAGCTGAATAAAAACTGTCTCGTTCACCCTTGTCTGCTCTCACTGCTGCAGCACTTCAGGTTTGGATGTATAAATCCCTGCCCTGCTCATGAACCTGCTCCTCTGATATGAGATTTTATGGTAAAGCCAATATGAATGACCCTCAATTTAATAAACTCAGCTGAACAAATGAGAGTTTCCCAAGTGTGTCTGAGGAAGAGACAGAAACTCCAGGATGTCTGTAAAGAGTTAGAAACTGATATGTCTTTGTTCAGGGTGTGACACCTGCTTCAGAGTCCAAATAAGTTCATCAGATCTTTGTTTTTTAGCCCTGAAAGACTCCAAAAATACTGAACTTTACCGTCAGGTCATCACAAGTGTAAAAATTAAAGTCTTAGTCTTAGACAGGTTCGATGTGATTCTGGGGAGTAAAGACACACGGAGTGAATTTTCTTTAAAGGGTCATTAATGTTGTTTTCAGCCGTTTACATGTTCTGGTCATAGTTACCTGCAGAAAAGAGACCTTTGACTTGGTTTCTGCGACCAAAGCAAACCATTTGGAGAGTCTGGATCTTAACTTTGACATCTGGACTTTAATGTTGAAGCAAAAACACAACAGTGGAGGAGGACGCTGAAAAACTGAAGGAGTGGGTGCAGTTTTACATGCACCTCTTTGCAGACCAGTCGTGTTACTACATCGTTGCAGGAGCAAAGTGAGGTTTTACTGCAAAAGCTGAGTTTCCTCAAGATGGAAAGTCACAACGGAAGTTACTGATGCAAAAAAAGGAACCGAAGCCCACTGCAAATATAAAAAGAAACGGTGCAGAAAAAACAAAAACAAAAGCCACAACAGAAGTTAACAACGCAAAAAAAAGTGGCGATGGATAAAAGAAAAAAACTTACTGCGAAAATAAAAAGGTCGCAAATAAATAAAGCCACAACGGAAGGGAGCTGCCGGGGACCATGTAGCGCCTGAGTCGATATGAAGTTGAACAGGAGAATGCGAATGTAGTGTTAGCTTCAGTTCAACTTCATATTGAATCAGGTGCTACATGGACTAACTAAATGACACAATAAAAAGCACACAAAGCGAAATCAAAGAATAACATTTCCACTTACTTCTTCTGCACCGTTTCTTTTATTTGCAGCGTTTTTTTTTTGTTTTTGTTTTTTTTCCCCCCATCGGTAACTTCTGTTGTGACTTATGTTTTTTTTTTTGCGTTATTTTTTACGCAAACTGGAAACTGGACTACATCCTCAACACAGCACCTACAGTTAGGCCCAGAAATATTTGGACAGCGACACCATCTTCATGATTTGGGCTCTGCATGCCACGACAGTGGATTTAAAATGACACAACTACAATGGAATTGAAGTGCAGACTTTAAAGGGGACCTGCCATCAAAATTTCATACCCATTTTAATCATTTTTTCATAATCCTTGATGTCCTCTGATCATGTTTGCAACATAATTTTAGCTGAAAGGTTATTTGATGGTTTGTTTTAGTATGCCTAAAAAACCTTACAGGAAAACCAACTGATTTTGGCTCATTAACATTTATGGTAATGAGCTTTGCTCTGATTGGATCGCTGCTGTGAAGCCTGCTGTGCTCTGATTGGCTCAGCAGTGGAGGTTCGGATTCGGTTTATCCATTTTGCTAATGTGTGCTAAAGTAAGGTGCCCAGATGTCTGTCGGTGCGGCGGCGGGGAGGGTGCAGGGGCTGTGTGATCACAGACAAAATCTCAGTACTATTTAGTAGCAGCTCATGCCCCTTGTAATAACCCCCGTAAGAACTGTTGTTCAGGACTGCTTACTTGTGCTTCCTACCCATTCGGCTACTGTTCGAGCCCACACGCAACATTTTTGCTCTCATTCATGAAACGCTTAACTCGGGGACATTTTCGGGGACAGCTTTTGCCGAGGACAGGTCATCCAATACGGGGACTGTCCCCGGAAATCGGGGACGTCTGGTCACCTTATCCTAAAGGCTAAAAATGGCAGGTATTAAACCATATATTTTAGACCCGACTCCGAAGAGGAGGTGGAAGTTCAAGAAGAAGCCGGAGATCTCCAGCGGTGTTTTCTCATTCATTCTGCCCAGCTTTAAGTTCATTTTCCAGGCAGTGAACCCAAGGAAACACTGGTCGTTTGGAAGGGACCCATAGCGGATACAGTGGTAGCTGGCTCACGCTCTGGAGAGTGATGTTGGCTGTGAATGAGTACGAAAACGAGAGAGTGGGCGCGGCTCACCGAGGACGCGCTCGTGAATAATAATGAGCAAGGTCAGCGCGACGTCACAAGGACGTGCATTTTCAATTGGCCTGGTTTTCTTTATTTTAAACCTTTACAGAATGCAAACGACATAACGGTTTGTTTTTACATTTACAACATAAGACGAACATAATATGGACCTTATCTGACACAAAAAACACAAAATTACATTTTTGATGGAAGGTCCCCTTTAAGGTTTAATTCAAGGGGTTGAACAAAAATATATGATCAAACATGTAGAAATTTAAGTTAATTTTATACAAACACTCCTCATTTCAGGGGCTCAAAAGTAATTGGACAAATTAACATAACCCTAAGTGAAATTAATATTTTGTTGAGAAACCTTTGCAGGCAATGACTGCCTGAAGTCTGGAACCCATGGACATCACCAAACGCTGGGTCTGCTCCTTTGTGATGCTTTGCCAGTCCTTTGCTGCAGTTGTCTTCAGTTGCGGCTTGTTTGTGGGTCTTTGTACCTTAAGTTTTGTCTTGAACAAGTGAAATGCATGCCCGATTGGGTTGAGATCTGGTGACTGACACGGTCATTGCAGAATATTTCACTTCTTTGCTTTAAAAAACTCCTGGGTTGCTTTTGCAGTATGTTTTGGATCATTGTCCATCTGCACTGTGAAGCGCTGTCCAATCAACTTTGCTGCATGCTTCTGTCTTTTGTCACATCATCAATAAACACACTTGACCCTGTGCCATTGGAAGCCATGCATGCATGCCATTGCCATCACACTGCCTCCACCATGTGTTACAGAAGATGTGGATCGCTGTTGATCATGAGCTGTTCCAATTCTTTTCCAAACTTTCTTCTTCCCATAATTCTGGTACAGGTTGATCTTAGTCTCACCTGTCCAAAGAATGCTGCTCCAGAACTGGGCTGGCTTCTTCAGGTGATTTTTTGGCAAAGTCAATTCTGGCCTTTCTATTTTTGAGGCTGATTAATGGTTTGCACCTTGTGGTGAATCCTTTGTATTTACTCTCATGAAGTCTTCTCTTTGTGGTAGACTTCGATACTGATACACCTACTTCCTGGAGAGTGTTCTTCACTTGAGTGGATGTTGTGAAGGGGTTTTTCTTCACCATGGAAAGGTGGTCTTCCGTGGACGTCCAGGCCTTTTTGAGTTCCCAAGCTCACCAGTGCACTCTATTTTTCTTAGAATCTACCAAACTGTTGATTTTCATTTCTGCTATCTCACTGATGGAATTCTTCTTTTTTTCAGCCTCAGGATAATCTGTTTCACCTCCATTAAGAGCTCCTTTGACCGCATGTTGTGTATTCACAGCAACAGCCTCCAAATGCAAACGCCACACTTGGAATCAACTCCAGACCTTTTAACTGCTTAATTAATGACAGGTTAACAAGGGAAGAGCCCATGCAGCCTTGTTATTTTTTGCAGCCTTCTGAATCAATTGTCCAATTACTTTTGGACCCTTGAAAAAGAGGTGGCTACATATTAAAGAGCTGTAATTCCTAAACCCTTGCTCCAATTTGGATGTGAATACTATCAAATTACAGCTGAGAGTCTGCAGTTTAAGCCCATATTGCTTATGTAACTGTATCCTGAATATGTTTTCGTAAACAGCTATAAAAACAAAACTTGTGTCACTGTCCAAATATTTCTGGGCCTAACTGTGTATAACAGTATCAACTTATCAAGCTGAACCTCATCCAAAACCCCTCTGAGTCCAGTCTGAGTAGTACCACTGTAAATACCCCTGTTTAGACTCACCTTCTTGGGCAGGAAGTAGACTCCAATGGGATACTTGTCGGTGTTGGTCCACAACTCAATCTGAGCCAGAACCTGCAGGAAGAGAGATGATAAGACTCCGACACACACTGTTCAGTTCAGCCGTTTACACATGAGGTCTGTTTCTTCCTTTTGCTCTCATGGGGCTCTATTTTCTTGTCCGCCGGTGAGACGGCAGAGGGTGGCTAACCCCGCGCAGTGGTATTTTCGTCTAGCGGAGCCCAGCGTACAGCCAGTTTGGTATTTTCGTAGACTGAGGTCCGCCAAGCTGGGTGTGGTGGCGTAGCAGAGGGAGGTGTTGACAGAAACAGCTGGCGCAGTGACATTTTCGTGCTCTCCATTGGCATATAAAGTGTGCTGAAAGCTCGCCGATTCAAACCTGGTCAGCTTTCAGTGCAGGCGGAGCGCAGCTGGTCTAGTGGTATTTTGGTAGACCGGTGGCGTATCGGCATACATCACAGATGCCTCACCAGCAGGTTTCCACAGTGTCCGGAACATTTCAGTGAAATAAATAATCAACAACTAATAATATCAGTCAGCACATACATTTAGATCTATATAGATATATTCTGATCGTTTGGCACGCGTTTGGACACACAACCTGACCGAATCAACACAGCTGAAACCGTCCTTTTCCCTCCTCCTCTTTCTTCCTCTTATTTCTCGCGCAGCTCGACCTGGACATGTCTCCGTGTCCTCTCTCCATCCTGCTGCAGCTGCTGCAGCTGCGGCTGAACAGATGATTTGTTTCAGTGCTCAGATGAGTTATTTACTTTAAGCCTACATACGAATATTATAATATTCAGTTTTGTGAGCCAAATTTATTTTATATGCTGACATGTATGAAAGAAAGAGTCAGGCCACGGAGCGCTAGTGCTGGACGATAATTCGATAACAATATATATCGATCGATAGACGTGTGGTGCGATAGAAAAAAAACGGGTCGATAAAAAGTTCGATAGAAAAACACAGTTTCCCTCTTTTTCATCATAGCCTATCATGTAGCTTTTACTACAGTCATTACTTCCTCCCAACCAATCACAAACGCAGACCCAGGTACGCTACGGCACCAAGCCCCGCCCCTCTCAAACCACAACAGACAGCACGTGTATTACAAAAAATGTTACAGCAAGGAGAAGCGGAGGAAATTGTCCCGAAAGAAGGTTTCAGTAGTTCACCAGCATGGCAATATTTTGGTTTTTACAAGTCTGACAAAAAGCAAACAGCGGTCGTTTGCAAAATTTGCAGAGAATTAGTAAAAACCAAGTCTGGTAACACAACCAACTTGTTTTACCATCTAAACCGGTCGCACCCGCAGGAGTACGAGCTGTGTCGGCCGCGCCGCGGCTCCTCGTCGTCGTCGGAGGAGGAATCCTCTGGAACCGCTGCCAGCCCCAGCACAAAGCAAGTGAAGCAGACCAAACTGGACTTTGTTTCTTGCCAAAAATACGACAAAGCGTCCAAGCGGCATAAGGACATCACCCATGCAGTAACATGCTTCATAGCGAGGGACATACTGCCAATAACTACCGTTGAAAAGCCAGGCTTCAAACAGCTTCTAGCCACTCTTGACCCGCGATATGAAGTGCCCGGCCGCAAGTATTTCTCAAACACAGCGCTTCAGGCATGAAAATGGGTCAGGGGTTGAAAAGGTGAGAAGGGTGCGGAGGAAATACGTTCCGGTGTTTTGCCGTAGAATGCACCCCTGCATCCCGTCCACTCATTTGCGAGTACTTGGATCATGACTACTAGCAAACTTTCGTTCTGTTTTAATGTGTCTCAAAAATGCACATATCAAGGTGTACTTGGGTATATAAACTGTACAGTAAGACGTCAAGGTAGAGAACATTATACTTTCGGGACAGCAAATATACTTTCAACCGCGCTCTCGTCGGGGGGAGGGCATTCGGCAGGGGTGCATTCTACGACACAACACCGGCGTGGATAAGTCCTGCTTCTCGTGCTCAGTTTGAGTATTAAGTCAATCACATGATAATAAAAAAATAAATCTCCCGACCCTGGGAGAAATATTTCAGTGTTCAGACACCAGGCTGTGGGCAGTTTCCCACACAGTTAAAACTGGTAGTATGCTATTCCCACCTAAAGCTATTCTGTTTATTTATATATTTGTTTGTTTTGTTTATTTTCATCAAAAGACTATTTAAATATTTATTTATCAGATTTTCTGGTCACTTTAGTGTTTATGTTTGTCAGTATTTACTGACATCACTCAGGCCACACTTGATTTCTTTTTCTTTTTTAAGTTCTTTTTTAAAAAACTTTCAGTTGTGTTAAAAAAAAAAAAAAGGTGGTTGAATAAAGGTTTGAATTTGAATTCAGTGCTTGTGTGTTCTTTATTAAAAGTAGGTCATTAAGCAATAGCATAAAACATCCAGGGCTGCAATTAAAATATATGTTAAATTTTTTTTGATAATTATCGATATCGATCAATATGATTTCTTTTTTATCGATATACTTTTTTTCTATATCGTCCAGGCCTACGGAGCGCAATGCGTCATTTACGCACAGATGGTTCTGATCTTATTGCCATTATTGGAATTTATGATGTGATCTCTGCGCACCACCCACCTTTGTCACGTGAGGTTTGAATACGTGCAACTTTATGAGAGTGTCCTTATTTGTGGAAAAGGGTGTTTGTCTTACCAGTGGGTCCAACATTACACATACCAAATCCATCTGTGCTCATATGAGAGAGTGTGGAGGACGCCCTCTGCAGCGCTTACAGCAACACTTGTTGAGGGGCTGCCTTCTGTCGCCATCATGTGGCATTACTGTCTTCAGACATCTCTTGATCTCTTTGACTACTTCACGAAAATAGTAATACGCCTCGCCGGTGGCGGATTTAAAGGCGAGGAGAGGAGCTGATGTTGTTGGTCAATACAGGTCTCGGCTGTGTTAAACCCAATCCACGCCCCCCCTCTCCTCCCTCGCTACGACTTACGCCACTGGGAGGAGCAGAGTTAAGGAGGGGGGATACTTACGCCGAGCTGCGCTGCTTACCAAAATACCAAATTGTGCTTGGGAACACCTTGTCGGCGCAACGGACCTGACTTACGCCGCGCCTGTGCCACATCTCCGGCAAAGCACGAAAATAGAGCCCATGATCTTTCAGTACCTGGTTGGTAAAGGAGTTGCTCATGACGAAGGATGGATGCCCCATGGCACAGCCCAGATTCACCAGCCTGCCCTCGGCCAGGACGATGATGTGGTTGCCGTTCTTCAACCGGAAACGATCAACCTGAGAAGATCAAATCCATAAACCACAAAAATAAGACAGAGGCGTTTTTAAGGTGACGCTGAGCCATGAACTTCCTGCTCATTGACACCTTTAGTCTGTTTCAGTTTCCCCACCTGAGGTTTGATGTTGATTTTCTCTGCAGCGTTCTTGGTCAGCCAGCTCATGTCGATCTCACAGTCAAAGTGTCCGATGTTGCAGACAATGGCGTCATCCTTCATGTTCTCAAAGTGACTGAAAATTACAAAAAAAAGACTGAAATTCAAGATGTGACATTTATATAAAAAGAGACATTTACAGAAAAAGTTTCAAGAGTTTAAAAGGAACACCATGAAGCCTAAACTTTAAAGTTTAAGAGTTACATACTTGTTGGGGTATCAAATTTAAGGTTCTTTAAATACAACATAAAATCCACCAGATCCTTTTCAGTCTTTGTCAACACATGAAATCAACTCTTTTTGAACTGTTGTCATGGAAATATTTGCTCTGCTCAGACGCACTGTCCCAGGATGATGTCCTCACAGCCGGTAGTGGTGACGAAGATGTTTCCTTCTTTACAAGCCTCGTCCATGGTGGTCACTTCATAACCTACAGAGAGTAATACAGAGGGAGGAGGTTTCTGATGAGGACGAGCAGCAGGATGTCTCAAGATTAGATAAATGACAACATTTTGAACTCCAATAACGGTTATGTGCGAATAAGTTCTTGTTTATATTGATTCAGCAGATGACGTTTGATATTTCACTGATAAATCAGCCTTTCCTTACGCAAGAAGCGACCACGGTCCTTTCAGCACCTACCCTCCATCGCAGCCTGCAGAGCGTTGATTGGGTCGATCTCTGTGACGATGACCCGAGCTCCAAACCCACGAAGAGCCTGAACGCAGCCTTTACCTACATCACCGTAGCCAGCAACCACGGCGACTTTACCGGCAATCATCACATCAGTGGCTCTCTTGATGCCATCAATCAGGCTTTCCCTGCAGCCGTACAGGTTATCAAACTTACTCTGCACGAGGAGAGAGACAGAAGAGCTTTCATTTCAGTAAGTCAGAGGACTCACATAAACTTCAGCTCTGAGTCTTTAATGGTACACAACTTCATGAGGACTTCTTGTGGGGGGCTGAGAGTGTAACAGTGAGGTTAACTGGAGGTCAGACTGCAGTTTGAGTTGAACAGGTTTAAAGAAAGTTATAGAATAAAACCTGCACATAAAAATACAACGAAAGAAGTCAGACTGCTTTTGAACTGTAGAGGGAAACAGATTTTGATTTGCTCATCATTCAAAGTAAATATTTGCTTTTAAATAGTGCAAGACACATGTTTTTGAACTATTTACAAGCAACTATCTACTTGAAGACTTTCACCTCAAGTCAGAAATAAGATATAATTTTGAGATCCAAGTCAGAATTCAGTTTCTTTCTAGGCTTCTGAGATCAAGACGGAATTGTGATTTTGATCTCATAAATTAAGAAAAAAGATCTTTGAGATCCAAGTCCGAAATCTACTTTTGATCTCAGTATTCCGACCTCCGACAGTTGTCCTTTCATTGAAGAATTGAGACAACTATGACCTGGATGACTGAAGACTCTGGAGTGGAAATCACTGCATGGGCTCTAAATCACTTACAAAAACATCTTCTGTAAACACAGTTTAACACTGCATCAACAAATGAGATTAAAATTGAACCATGAAAAGAGGAGAGCAGATAGAGACAGGATCCAGAAAGACCAGAGACCTTTCTGTGCCTTGACATTCTTTTTGGAAGTCATGGTCACTGCATCCTCCTCTCCGTTAAGTTTTTGGCTTGAAACGATTCGCAAACCATCCAAATCTGTACTTATCCATGTTTTCAACAGCCTTGAGTCATAAAGAACTGGGTTGTACTCATTTAAACACATGCAGCACTTATTTATCCTATCATCCCTTTATTAATGAACAGGTTAATTAAACATAGTCCCCACCTTTATCATTAAAATCTGGGAAAACAGTGAAATGTTACCTTGGTGACAGAGTCGTTGACGTTGATGGCGGGAACTTTCAGGTCGCCCTTCTTCATCATCTTGTACAGGTTGTGGACACCTGTGGTGGTCTCCTCTGACAGTCCACGGATACCTGAACACACAAGTGTGTTAAGTTTTGGAAACAAATTCCATCTCTTGTGCTTTTGAAAGACAGAATTCTTCTCAGGTAAGGCAAACAACAGGTGTTCATGTTGACAGGTATGTGTTTTTCATGACTTAAATGAGACATAAATGTTAAATGGTAAATAAACTTATCAAAGAATATGAAGGTATTTTTGGTGCAAAAGGTTTGTGCATCTGTAACATGTAATTTGTAGTTGTGTACAGTGATTGTGTATGCGTATTAGTAAATGTGAAATCCGCACTATGAGTTGTGTTCTTGTAGATTTTTTTGTGTTGTACTTGTTGATTTTTTTTTAATCCCACAAGTACAACACAACATTTACATATTCACAAATTCTTAATTACAGGTGCACAAATCCTATTTTACAAGTCACAGATGACACGCTCACATTTTTGTGTCCAAGCTTTTGCAAACCGTCATGGCCAAAGAATCATAGATATCAATAAGAAACTCTCACTCTCCGTGTAGAAAGCATATTCTCCTCTGAATGGCTGTGAGACAAAATGCTATCACGTTGGATTGGTGCAAAAAGCGGTTGTGACTTGTGGGGAAGATTCCAGCGGTTGTAATTATCGATTTGTATTTGTGTTTTAAGACAACACAACTATTTTCGTGAAAGCTTATTGTACATAAATGTAATGTTTTTTGCACAAGTTCACATAAAGATCTGCACATATTCAAATTTTTTCCACAACTCCACATTGCTCCATACAGGTGCACAAATGTTTTGCACCAAATATGCTGCAAAAGTTTGTGCAAAAATGTGAGCATGTCAGAGTTTGAATCTGTGACTTGTAAAACAGGATTTGTGCACCTGTAATTAAGAATTTGCGAATGTCTAAATGTTCTGTTGTACTTGTGGAAATTAAAAAAAAATAAAAATTCAACAAGTACACACAAAAAATCCACAAGTACAAAACTCACAGAGTGTGTGATTTCACATTTACTAATATCTGAATTCAAATGATGCGCTTGAACCGAGAGGTTGCTGCAAGTCTGGTCTCTCTGTATTTATCTGTAATTTTTGCTAGATTTTTTTCATCTCTTGTGTGAATAATAGATAACTTTTAGAGGACGTATTATGTGAAACAACAGACAATTGAATTTCCCTTTGGGGATTAATAAAGTTCTTCTTATCTTATCATACATACACAATCACTGTACACAACTACAAATTACATGTTACAGATGCACAAACCTTTTGCACCAAAAACACCTTCATAAAAGAAAACCAGAGAAAGGGAGTAAACGTCTCGACTCTGTGTTTAAATGTTGATGGAAAGTATGACTCTGAGTCCTCCATGTGTTGGGAGTCTCAGTGCAGACCTCCACTCTTCTCTCTCTGCCACCTCATGACACAACTGCAACACTGATGGTTGAGCTGCAACGCCTCAAGGGGCATTAATGAATCTTGCTAAGTATGTACATATAAATGCTCCAGGCTCAAACTTGGTGAGGCTTCTGAATGCAGTCGAAACCAGTCTGTCAGACCACTGCTGCCATCTAGTGGCCTAAACTGTGTACTGAGGGCTGAAACTTGCACTACAACCTTATTTCTTGCAGTTTTTTCAAATATTTGCTAAAGCAGAGAAAAAAAATCTTACATGAATACAGGTAAACCCACCTGCCAGCAGTTTAGGGTACTTCTGGTGGACCATGTTGGTGAGGTCTCCTCCATCGTCCAGGATCATGTTAAGGGGCTGACCGTCTTTGAAGTACAGTGTCTGCTCAATGCACCACACGTACTCCTCGTCTGTCTCACCTTTCCAGGCGTACACTGCAAAGACAGGCAGCAGTCAGAGAAAAATACTGGAACAGAGCAAGACTGTTGGTGGAAGTATGACTCTGAGTCCTCCATGTGTTGGAGTCTCAGTGCAGACCTCCACTCTTCTCTCTCTGCCACCTCATGACCCAGCTGCAACACTGATGGTTGAGCTGCAACGCCTCAAGGGGCATCAGGCCATCTTCCTTTTGGCACATCTGGTGAGGGTGGAGCATGCAAAAGGGTCTGTCCACATGTGGGGTCGGTGGATACTCTAGACACCCAAGTGTTAGAGCAATGTGTTACCTGGAATGCCGGCCTTGGCAATGGCAGCAGCAGAGTGATCCTGAGTGGAGAAGATGTTGCAGCTGGACCACTGAACCTGAGAAGGCAAAGGTCAGATAGTTTACAACACGTCATTTCATACTCTATATGAACTGCAAGGTTCTCTTACAGGCAGTCAAGGTCACCTCAGCTCCCAGGGCAGTGAGAGTCTCAATCAGCACAGCGGTCTGCAGGGTCATGTGAAGACATCCAGCGATACGAGCACCCTTCAGAGGTTTGCTTGGGCCGTACATTTCCCTCATCTTCATGAGCCCGGGCATCTCGTTCTCTGCGATATCAATGGCCTTACGACCCCATTCGGCCAGGCTGATATCAGCTGGAGGAGAGAAAATAAGCAGAACCTGTACATTTCTGCAGAACCTTCTGATCAT
This sequence comes from Xyrichtys novacula, assembly GCA_962446985.1. NCBI lineage: Eukaryota > Metazoa > Chordata > Actinopteri > Labriformes > Labridae > Xyrichtys > Xyrichtys novacula. The sequence continues at coordinate 15,775,794 of OY660865.1, forward strand.
GCACGCATTTAAAACCAAATGTCTCCAGAATTAAAGGAGCTTCAATACTTTTAAATCTGCGATCAGTTTGTGCTCTGAACTCAAGGGGTGGTGTTGATCATTGATTATTGGAGTTTGTTTCTCTTACAGTGAGAGGAAGCAGAGAGTAACATCACCAACCCAAAGCAGGTCACGTCATTCTTCAGGACCAATATAAATCCTGGCAGGCAGGTTCACAGAAAACAAAGCTAAAAAAGGCTTTTAGGTGGTCACAGTCTGCGTTCCAAAAACTTGCAGAGAAGTTGGGATCCAGTCTACCAAAACACAGAGCTCATGTGTGTCCATATGTTTGTGTTTGACAGCTGTGGAGCAGGAGGGAGAGGAGCTGCAGCTGCTGTACTAAAACATTCCGACCTCAGCAGAGTGACTTCAACAGGGGGAACATTTAGGCACTAATATTTACCCATGAAGGAGCACAAAGTCCTCCAACAGGTTTCACTTTAAAACCTGCACGTATCCGTTATTTTACCTTATATTTTCTTCATGTTACATTTTTGTGAGACCAACGATAACGAGCAGACCAAAAGTCTGAACATACATGCTCCTAGATTACTAAAACCAGAACCAAACTAACTGAGCATATACACCCCTTCAGCATTTTCCACTAACTCATGCAAACAGTTCTTTTATGCAGCACAGGTATCCTGTTGAAGTTTCTGTGGTTCCTCATTATTTTGGCATTTTACATGTGCTGGTTGTTTATTGTTGCAATGAGCTGATGTTTGCAGATGGAGTTTAAAACCCACCTGTTCATGCAGGTGTTTGAAAGCGTTCCCAGGATTACTGCTTTTATCTGGACCCCTGGGACCGTCTCAGCCCTCATATCAAAAACCGTCTGTAGGTCATGTCCATATGAGAACACAATGTGACATTCTCATCTGTGATGAGCACTTTAGAGAAGTTTGGCTCTTGTATTTACTTTTAAACATCACACAATGATCCATTTGTCCTTATTATTTATACTACTTAACTTTTGGGATTCTGAGTTGAATTCTTTTGCATTTACTGAAAACTTTAAAATAAAGCATTTAAAAAAAGGAATAATTCTAAATAATTTCATATAAACTAGATTTTTTTGTCATCATACAGCACCACTGTACTCTCTCCATATACCCCTTCCTGCGTTTTTAACTTTATATTAAGGAGGTGATGACTGAACACAGTAAATTCAATATCATGAGCAAACAGACTGACTGGACTGAGATTGATGCAGCAGAGCGAAATCATTCATAGAAGAGAGAAATTAAAGAGTCATTTGGTTTTTAACTCCCTGCAGCGATGAGTTATCTACAGAGTTTACTTAGTTCCTCCTCACAGAGAGACTAATATAAGGAACAAACTCGGTTTTAAAGAGGGGAGGCAGTCTGAGCTACTTTCAGGACGCGGTCAGGATGCAGGGCGTCGTCCCAAAGTACAATCCTCCACCATGAACCGGTTCTACTCCTGAACCTGCAGGCTGTGCAAATACTCCTGAGTCCAGAGAACCGCTCTGAACCAGAACTAAGCTGAGTGAACCTGCTGCAGGGGAATTACAAAGTTCACCAAGGTCAGGACAGTGACTCAGTCCAGAAACTGCTGTTAGGTGGAGTGAGTGAGGGTCAAACCAGTCAGAGACCACCTTTAATACACAGGTCATCATGGAGAGTTTTTTAAGTGCAACTGCTGTGTGTCTCCACACCTTCACAACTGTCATAATTATATATGTATTATAACAGGATAAAACCTGGATTGTAAAGATAACTGTACTGTCTACTTATGGCAAGCAAAAAGAAGAAAATTCAACTTGGTCTGCAAACATGCCATTAAATCACAAGGTAACACACAGCACAAAAAGACAAACTTGGTAAACTTAAAATATTCCTAATTTAAAAAAAAACATTAGAATAAAGCCACGTCAACCAGGGCTACCAGGTTATAATATAAAATGCTCTGTGGCAGGTTAGCAAATTAACTTCTGGCAGGTGCTGAAAGTGGAAATGTCAGGCTCTGAAATGTCAGAGGTCCAAATGTTTGTGCTAAAATCGCTAAAAATACCTTTGGTGAGTTTTTCCTGATTTTTACTGCTCATGCAGCGTCTTTCTCTCGCCCTCTCTCGCTCTCTTGCTCCTCTGCTGTCTGCATGTCGGATTTTCACACGAACACCTCAATCTACAATTTTCTACATAATGACAGAAGGATTGACCAAAGGAACATCTTAGATTTGTTTCCTCCAGAAAGATGATGAAATCTATGCTGGAATAACAAGTGCACGATGTTTAGAGGAAACCACGGTTTGAGTCTATACAGCACAAACTGATCCGGGGTAAAATGAAGTCTTTCTCAGTATGTTCAAGGGGACTTTTTAAAGAGGTCATTGTAACTACAGTCCCAGTAGCTTACGGGACAAAACGGGCCATGAATGCTGTATGCGGTGCACTCCTGTTTTTTGGAATATGTGGAGTTAAATGATCTTAAACTCTGCAGATGAGTGTGCATCTCCACCAACCCAAAAGAGCTAAAAATCATCATGGTACAATTGCATGTGCGTACACACTCCTACAGTTGACGTTATCTTAAACTTCACTTGACAAGCTGCTACTCGAAGTGTAATGATTGACCAGCAGAGGGAAAAAGAAGTATTGGCACAGATATTCCTTATCAATGATTTAGGCATCACCCGGCTACATCAGAAAGCTTGAAATTCTACACATTAACCCCCGAGGTTAAAATGCAGTAAGGGAACAACAGTTTGATTTTAGGACTGTAGCAGAAGTTTAAGTCCATGTTACATATTAATTAGTCTGCAGATTATAACCTGACCAAGCATTGAGAAAATGCTTTCGTAAAATCAAGCATGACATAAGTGTTCATCTGCAGAAGATCAGAAACATATGCTGTAAAATATACAATATGATCAGAATAAGGTTGGTGAAAGAAGAGCCGTTAATTTACAGACCAATGATGCATTGATTGACTGCCTAAGGTAAATGAGTGATTCTGCATCAATTAACAAGTCAGGTAGGACCTAACAGTCGATCCCTCAGCTGAACTCTACACACTTTAAGGGAGACCCTGTGGACTTTGACCCAAAGTTATCTGTGTGCTGACCATTGTGCAACTTATTCTGCTTCGAACCAGCTACAAACCAACGCATACAAGCATGTGGAAAGGTTTAACAGTTACTCAAACAGTTTTTGCAAACTGTTCAAAAATATGCATGCATGTCCTAATTTTTTAATTTCTTATCTTTAATATGAGGCAGCACCGCAAATGCCCCCTTAACATTATTTAAAGGCTTGAAAGCTTTTCTGTATCTTTACCAAAAGAACTCAGCAATAAAAGACGGTCTGATTTTCTAAGCTTAACATTTAAAATTCTTAAGTTAAAATATTTAAACACTGGTGGCTTTCGCGCGGAGGACCACGTGTAGCCCCAGCACTGAAACAATATTCAGGCTACGTACAGTGCAGCTCTGTCTGCCTGCTCCTGTCACTCATACTTAAACTGAATGCGAGTTACAAGCATCATGGGAATTGTAGTTTACAAACACAAGTCGCCTTGCAAAACACCAAGCCAACGGCTCAGCTAAAAAAACTACAACACCCAGAGGCCATGGATATCATCTCCGCTCGGAAAGTAGCTCATGCTCGACGCCAGTATGACTGCAACATGTCGATTCATTCATAGATGAGAGCTAATTCTGACCCACGAGCCTAGATAAGTCAATTTTTTTGAAGAAGAACGCGTTAACAGACTTGGGGGATACCAAATATGTTGAATAACAACAATAACGACGCCACAAACTTAACGGTCGCACCATCTTTCAGTTAACCGCCATCCAGCCCACCTCGTTATTAGCTCTGTTAACGTTAAATCTTTGTCACACTGACCGACTTTGAAGGGCAGTTTCTCAGACATGGTTGTTTTCTGGTGTTGTGTCCCGGGGAGCTTGAGTTCAGCGGTAACCAGACCGACAGACAGAGTCAAAGAGGGAGGGACGGAAACATGACTGCTCGGTTTATATGGGCCGAACTCATTCAAACCAGTACACACGTTGGGGCGGTACAATCGAGGATCTGTTCTGGATTTCTATTGGCTGTAGCAGCTCCCGCCCCATAATCCAGTAGTCTTATTGGACGTCGGATGTTATTACAAAACTGGCCAATGATAGAGTGACCTGCCGTGTGGGCGGGCCTTAACTCTTAATGGTAACTCTGTGGTATTACATGGGCATAGTCTATGGTATCAACTGTCCGAATCTGGTGAAGGGTAAAACTGACCACTCTGTTGTTTTTAATCAACATTATCATCACAGAACTATGGAGAACTATGTTTTTTTCTGAATGAGTGTCATAATTATGAAAGAGGATTAGGGCCACAAGTAGAGACAAAAAATAATTTCAAGAGGGAGATTTTTTTAATTTCCATTTCGAGATTAAAGTCGAAATTTCAAGATTCATTAAAGTCGACATTTTTAGAGGTCGAGATTTAAAGAGTCGACTACAACTAAAAGATTTCAGAATTAATTAGGTAATTATCTCTGAAAAATCTTGATAAAAACAAATTTTACTTTCTTTATGAATGCCAAATTAATCTCATTATGACAAGATCACTTTCTTTATGTTAGTAACGAGCCCAGAAGAGTTTATACACTATAGTGCTGTTCTTATTTGCCTTTAAACACACCATGGCGTCGCCGGAGAAAATCAATGAAGAAGCTTTAAAGTACTGCAGAAATAAACTCAAAGAAAAAAAACAATGAAGTTCAGAGACTTTTAAACTTTCAAAGGTAAATAAACATAATGATGACCTTTGCATAAAACTATTCATTTATAGTATTACATCGTTTGACACATAAACTACAGTGGGAGGAACACAACTTTAAAAAGGGTAATAGACCACGTGAACTATGAATAGCCATTACCCAACCTGAGCTCTGACCCCGGCCTTGGCCTTTGCTCCAGTATTTTATCCACCCTGGACTTCGTCTTGGTCTCACTGAGGGTGGAGGTCCTCTAACAACCCCTTTCACAACTTTATGATTGCTGACCAGTAATGTTTGAAGACAGTAATCAATCACTCAAAAGTGGAGTAAAAAAAAAAAAAAGATTTAGAAAAGTTTTTTTCTAACCTTTAAGGTCAAAGACAAACGAGGCCTTGAAGTCCGGAGAACCTTAGGCTATGGGGTGTTTTTATCTGCAGAATTTGCAGAGAGGGAGAAACTCTGTTATGATCCACTGCACATCCAACTCTGTCAGGTTGTATGCATGTATTCAATAACTGAATCAACATAACTGGTTTGCTGTATTAAGCATTGATCAATTATATTTATTTATATGTAAATTCTGTAAACGTGTATACATATTCTGTGTATATAGTCATACATATAATATCTCAATTTTTCCAACTGTGATAAATCCAAAACTGCACATAACAGCTGTAAATAACATTCATGTGTATATCTTTTTTAACTCTTAAGTTTCTTCATCCTTTAATTTCTCTTTTTGTATTCATGTTGCTGTAAACTTGGAATTTCCCTCTGTGGGATTAATAAGGGAATATATAATCTTATTAAACCCACCCTCACGTTAACCTCAATGCTTTGGTTTGTCTTATTCCTCCTTATTCTGATGAGGAGATGCTGCACAGTGAAGACTCTAATCTTCAGATGTTGCCTGATTTACCTCAAGATTTTCACTTCAGGTTCACTTTCTATCTGCAGAAATAAAAAACCATGAGAGTTGGATTGAGCTGCCAATTCAGGGAGAAATGTAAGAAGAACTTTTGTCACAAAAGCAGAATCAAAAGTGCAAAAACAACATTTAACCCTGTTGTTATGAACTCCAATTAACAGGCTGACTTTCCTCGAACAGAAAATCAATACTCTTCCACAGAAATGAGCAGAAACATGAGAATTATTCATGTTTGTTTTATTGAAAGACTCCAGTCGTGTTTCAATACAATCTTAACCATTTGTTATATGAACTGAAAACCTGCCATGCATAACCCTGTCTGCAGACAGGAGGAGGGGAGTGGAGCTAAAAGAATAAACGAGGCTACAGTGAGCAAATAAATTTCACTTGATTATGAAGACCAAACTGTCTTTCTAAGTCTGTCCACATCTGAATTACTCTGTCCCTACAGGTGATTCCAGAGCAGAAGGGAGGAAACGAAAATCCAGCTCCCCCTCTCAGGGTGACTAAATATTCACAAGAGGTCTCTGTGTCCAAAGGCTGAAAAACACACTCACACACACACACACACACACACACACACACACACACGTCATAAAGTCAGACCATGTGGGACTCTCTCAGAGGACGTCACTGTTCGACTACAGCATGAAGGTGGAGCTCTGAGGTGGAGGTAGATGGACTCTGAGGCCCAAAAACATAAAATATGAGAAAATTTTTACTTATGAAACAAAAGAAAGAAAATTTGGTTCAAAAAAGAGCTAATCTCTCTGTCATTTTAGAATCAGACTGAAATAAATCAGTTGATGTACCAGGGAGGGGCTGCCTGAACTTTGCAGAGCTGATGTGTAAAAGTGTCATCAGGCAGAAACATCTCACAAAGCTTCAAGCTGATTCGCTTGTTTCTGAAAATGAGCGGGCCAATCACCTTCATTTGTGGAGGTTACTGCATTCATGGTTAAGAGTCAGAGACTGTGAGCTTGTAAACAACTGAGAGTTTTTTTGCATAAACAGCAGGAGGTCTTCCTGGGCAGTGCACGCCTACTCTGTCAAGGGTTTTGTTTGGTTTGAATTAATGTGGCAGACAGAAGCTTCATTCAGCTGTCCTGTAGAGTCAAAACCCTCTGCTCCTGATCAAAGCAGGACCAACAGGAAACCAGTTTGGTATCACACATGATCAGGCTGTTGAGCCCGACTCCCTACAGAGGTAGAGGGTCAAAGATTAAAGTTGGACGGAGGATGTGCCTGTTTGATTGACTGATTGGGTTTCTACATTGTCGCCCTCTCTGGCCAGTACCAGAATTACAGGTCTGCTCCAGGAACTCTGATAGTTTGATAAATGTTAGGCTGCGATATGACTCATGTTATGTGTCTAAAGCTCCTGTATGGATATTTTTGAAAACGTGGCTCTTGCCCTTTTTCCCTGAACTTCCACAGCTAACTATTCTGTATTATGTATTTCCTGTCCACACCGTCCCTGCTGCACGAACAGATGGAGTCAGCTGCAGCAGAGATTCTACTGAAGTACAAATGAAGCTCAGGCCGCACAATGATCTACTGACTGTTTTCTGACTGTTTCATTGCCTTCAGATGAGCCGGTTAGACTGGTTAGAGATGAGTCATGTTGGAGCATTTGTAGCTGCAGAAAAAGGAGCTTTAATTAAAGCATCACAGTTGTCTTACACTGAATTGAATCAACGTTTCCCACTGAGGTCCTTTTTTTCCCTTTTTGTCAAATTTTAGAGGTGTGTGTCAGTAAAGCAGAGGGAGAGTGTTTTTGAGGATCTGCCACTGTTTTTAGGTCTGAAATTGGAGGTGTGTTGTTGTTGTTGTTGTTGGGATTTCTTCTGTCTGATTAAATAAAGATCTCTTTATTGAAAATATTCTTCCCTTGGTTTTTGATTTTTTCCACCTTTTTACTTCAGAGCTCCTCCTCACAGGATGTTTCTGTAAAACTTCATATTTTTTAAGGTAAACGGTAACGCTTCAATCAGACAATCCCACATTTTGATTTTCCTGCAGCAGAGTTTTTGCAGAGCCGCTGTTGACGATCGGACGTCGCCGTCATCGTAGAAGAGCAGAGAGATGAAGACGCAGGAAGCAGGAAAATGGCGGGGTCATCTTGTCTTTCTGGTTTTAAATTTTTCTCAAACATTTGTTGATTCTTCACATTCCTCCTGGAAACAAGCCTTCCCCTGCTCCTCCACAACCCCGCCCTGGAAGTATGCACTTGCACTCTTTGGACTTCGGTGCTGGTTGGTGCTCTCTGACAGAGGCTGTGAGGGTCTGACTTTGACCCTTTCAATCGAAGGAGTGTGCAACTGCAGCAGACACTCCTACAGTGACACTCTAACATGAACAGATGGAGCAGCTTGAGCGTGTTTGATCCTCCCTTGTCGATTTGTGAGCAGGTGCATACTTCAGGGTTGGGGCGGGGTCAGGTGTCGGGTCGTAGGCTTTGAGACGGAGCAGCATGCCAGCAGCCCAGAGTCCCTGTCTCTCTTCCAGATGTCTGAGAGCAGCCTGGTAGCACAGAGACAGATTAAAGAGGGGCGCTGGATAGCTAGCAGGGCGTGCTAGCTTAGTTAGCCGCCCAGGCCTCCAGATCCGCCATGTCGTCCTCGTCTTCCTCCTCCTTCTTTTTGGCTAGAAATGAAGAAAAAAAACAGAAATAAAACCTGAATAATCATCTTAAAGCTGATATTTAAAGGGATTGAGAGGTACACAAGGGTCAAAGGGACATGGAGTACCTGGTCTGGATGGTAGTGATGTAGACGGTACGCTTGGTAGAGGAACGTCTGCTGTTCCTTCGATTTCCAGAAGATTCTGATCAAGCTCTTCCTGTTCCAGCTCCTCTAGCTCAGCCATCAGCTCATCCTGCACAAACAAACCAGAAACAGTCAGAAACACCTCTGTGTGTGAGCGGACTTGAGGGCTGAAACAGTCGCTCAGATACACCATGGACCTTTATTTGAGTGTTAAAGACAAACCTGAGACATGAGAGTGAGCAGAGTTAGTGAGGCAGCGTCTGTGATGGAGGGCAGAGGAGACTGACACACAAACTAACCTGGAAGCTTTCAGCTCTTTAGAGGAGTGGGGTGGATGTGTCTCTGAGCTCTTCACAGTGTAAATGAAATTTTTTTTACAGACTTTGGGACTTTTTAATACTCTGGAGCGTAAAGATGACTTTGTAAATCAGCTCTCATTTTTGACAACCTTAGCTGTGAGCATGAAGGTTCAGGTTCCAGTTTGGTGTTCAGGTAGAGGTAAACAACTTGTAGTCAGTGGTTACACTGAGTGATTGGGGGGTGAAAATCACAAGCTTTAACAGTAAATCTGCTCAAGTTAATGAAGCTCTGCAAACACAAACCTCTGATACATACTCAGACAGCTGATCATGTTCTATTCAGTTTTACTCTGTTCGCTCTCACCTCGTCAAACTCTTCTCCAAAACCAACAGGTTTAGAAATGACATCTGAGATTTCCTGAGCCACTTCCTGCTGTTCTGTGATTTCTGCCATCAGATCGTCCACTTTGTTTATGTCCCTGTGAGATGAGCAGACACATGCATGAAAGAAATGATGAAGAGATAAGTGTCCATTTAAAGACAATAAGACTCAAGAACCGGTTCCTGAGAGTCTCTCTTACATGTCCTCGTGAGCCGCCTTCATGGCCTTGGCAGCATAGCCCATATTCTTCAGCACTTCCGTGTTGGTGTTGGCGTTCTCTAGCGCCTCTCTCTGGAACTCAATGGTGGATAGCGTACCGTCAATCTGAGCCAGCTGCTTTTCGTAACGTTTTTTCCTCTTCAGAGCCTGCAGAGCCGCTGAAACACAGAGAGAGCACCAATGCCAGCTCAGAAGATAAATAACACCTAAAAACTAAACTCTGGTAAAACTCCTGAGTCTCTACACGTGTAAATGTTTCAGTCATCATTTCCAAGAAGAAAAAAAGTTGGATTCAAATAATCAGAATGTAACAAGAATAAAGTCATCAATATTTCTGATAAACATTTACAGAATTAACCCTGAAATAGAAGTTATCAGAGTCAAACATTTAAAAACAAACTCTTGATTATGAAACAAGAACAATTATTCTTTTTGGTCAAGAAACGCAAAGAAAGTGTTTTAAAGTTAATCAAGTCTTGATATTTCAGATATCATAAATGCATAATAAAAAAATATGTACCATATCAAATATCATAAATATTCAGATGAAAGCTGTAAATCAAAAAAGTTCAATACTGTGTACGAGAGAAAAGCACTGCTCTATTTACATTTACCATTATTACTCTTGAAAAACATATTATATAGATATTAAACAAATAATTCAAAAGTTTCAGCCCATTAAAAAGTTCAGCACAAGATTTGTGAAACTAAAAGTTCTCTTTAAGGCAAAAGTGTCTGACTGAAAGATATTTAAGATGTGAAATAAACACAAAAAAATATCACTTTGTAACAGGAAACACTGGAAATTTAGAATAACAATAAAAATAATAATTATTATTTTTATGATAATACGTCCTTATGAATCTTTGCCAGTCATTCTGTCAATCTTCAAACTAACTGAATCACTAAATTGTATTTGACACTGACTGTGTGGATGATAATCTCCATGTTTGTTCTGAGTCTGGTTTGTGTTTTATGTGGTCTCCTGATGTGGGTCTGTGTCCACAGAGAGTGACGTTTACACCAAAACAGAGGAAATCCCCCTGAGGTGGACTTGGGAAATCAGCTCATGAAGAGAACTGCTGATATGAACCTGCTGAGTCATACTCATAATCACAGACCTGTTCATTCAGAGTGGGGGGTTAAACACAGACCTGTTACAGGGTTGGGCGGCTCTAAAAGGCTTTGACAATATCTACGTTTGGATGCATGAGTTTACTGAGGTCACTTGGACATGGACGCCTGGATGGACCAAGTTATGATGAGCACCCTCTGCTGGGTGATACAGCAGACTCCTTTGGGTGGCCTGATGCTTCAGTTTATTGTAAAGCTCATTAACTTTAAACTGGTTAAAAACTCCTTATAGGGCCTTTGAAAAACCCAATCCTTCACCTCTAGCCAGTCCTGGATGTCTTTGTAAATCCACCAAAAACACAGTAAAACAGAGTTTCAGGGCTCTGCACACACGTGAACACAAACTGACTGTTATCATCCTCCTGCATGTGGTAGGTCTGGTCTACAGCAGCCAGACTACAGCTCTCAGATCCATCTCATCTGATTACATCAGCACTCAGGTCTATTCCTGGATGATAACATTGTTACCAAGCGTCACACCAACCATGATCAGGTTATTATCCAGGTCCACAGAGTCCCTGTAATTCTGTTAGTCCTTTTCTGCCCTCCTAAGCTCTACTCCTGTGACTGCGATCAGGACTTTTGCACATTTACGGGAATGTTCACTTTTCTCTTCTGTTCGGTTCCTGCCATCAACTCCTTATGACTGAAAACTTCCTTTTCATAGTTTACGGTCTAATCAGCAGTTTAGTATCATCAGTCCAACAACAACGACACTGATCCATGTCTGGGCTCACTGCATCTCTTTAAGGGTGAACACGGACCTGTTTCTGCTGAGTCTCAGTTTGTCTGTAAAGAGAAGAAGCTTCACTTAGGCTTTTCTCTGCTGTGTGAAAGTGTTCACAGAGGCCTCGCTCTGGTTTAGTCTGTCTTCATCTGCACCAAGCAGAAAACACAGAGCCTGATATCAAGTTAGGTTTGGTATGTTTGCTGAGAAGTATCTAAAGACTGTGTGTTCACTCATTCCCCTCCAGCTGCAAGAAGGTAAGGAGAGGAGAAATGTTGAAAATCGGGTTTCATTGTGAGTAAGTGCTGTACTGTGTTACAAGAAACAGAACTTTTTTAAAACCAGTTTTAAAGGAGCAGACAGGTGATCTGAGAGCATTTGTGGTCGTATCACAGATCCCTGAAACCTCAGCTGGCTGAGTGTGAGTAGTTATTCTAACAATACTTCACATGCTCATCATAAATACTTGGATCAGAGCAGTGTGTTCATAAACCCAGTTACACCAGTGTTTAACAAGAATGATGTCTGTTTTTAAAATATTTAAATTTGGATGGTGATAACAATAATCTAGGGCGGAGTCCGTTTACAGCAGGGGTCCACAGAAAGACCACAGACTGTTCTCTATAGTTAACCTGTCTATGTCTAACCAGCTGATCCCGTGAAGCTACATCCTTCAAACTGTATCTAACGTTAACAGGAACTCTGTGCTGGGGTCACACCCCTCTAAATACATGATCAGGTTGTATTCATCACAGTTCTGTTTGATTATCATCTGCAATATCTACAGGCAGGTTAATTAAGTGACTGGTGGTCGCTCACAAAATGCGTTAGTGACTGTCAGCTGAGTGTCTGTGATACAGCTCTGAAGCAGAAGAAGCTTCACCTGCACTCACCTGAACACACAGGTCACTAAAGACACACTGCTGTCTAGATTCACAAGAAGCTGCACTTGGACCATCTTTTCCACCTTTGTATGATCACCGCTCATCCCTCATTCATACCTGATTATCTCGTTGGGAGTTATACAGGGCCTGTTCCAGCACGCATCAGCAAAGAGGCAGTTATTACCTGAGCTCCTCCCTGGATCCTCACAAAGCAAACAGCTGTGTGAACCTTGAGGTTTCTCTCAACTGGAAAAAGTGGCGTTAGCTGCTGATTTTCACGGTTTGTGTCAGTAATTTGAGTGCTTAAGTAAAAGGTTTCTGAGAGGAACTTTTCTGCCTCGGCTCTGCTGCAGTATCATCATTGATTGCTCCTGGTGAGTTTCAGTCATATGACTATAATTACGGCACATCTCTCACTGCACTGCTCCATGCTCCAGCTGACACAGGCTGCTGATCTACCAAAACCATCATGAAATCTATACGTGAGGACTGTCGGAGTGTGTGGTTGTCTGTGTACTGAACTTTCTATCTGTTTTATGTTTAATCTTCAGATTAAGCTCAGCTCATCAGCTCTGAGGCTAACAGCATTATAGCAGAGACACAGCCCTCACAAATCTCATCAATTCAACAAATGCCACATTATCTCTCCCCTGGAAACTGCCGGGCCATCCCTGCAGTTCTGGTTTCCTTCTGTGAGATTTACTGAGCAAATAGACCTCAACATTTCTGTAAAGACGAGGATTACAAAAAAAGGTCCAGTATATGTTTATTATTGTTATTATTATTTTAAGAAAAAAGTCAGAGTTCTGTCATCAACATGTTTCTAAAAAAGTTGTCAGAGTTACAGAAAAAAAAAACAAGACTGAATGATCATGACCTTTAGGCCTTCAGGCAGCACTGTAGTAAAAACAGACAGGGCTCGGGAGTGGAAATCACCGCATGGACTCAGAATCACTGTGAAAACCATCATCTGTGGGTGTGAACACAGTTCGGTACTGCATCCACTAATGAGGTTCAAACTGAACCATGACAGAGGAGACCAGATAGAATTAGGATCCAGAAACACCAGAGACTTCTCTGGACCTGAAACCAGTTAAGATGGACCTCCTTTTTATAGAAGCTGCAAATTGGACAATCTTTAAGGAAACCATGGGTGCTCAGTTAAGGCGCTATCATTGCTGAACAATTTGTTTTGAAGCAACATCCGAACCACATTCTGCAGGGATTACAACAGCATGGCTCTGTAGGAGAAGAGTCCTGCTAAGAAACTGGACTGATGCAGTCCTGACTTGTCCCCCAGTGAAAATATTTGTAGCATCATGACCCAAAAACAAGACCAAAGAGACCCTGAAGTGTTGAGCAGCTGAAATCCTCTATCAGGCAAGAATGGGACAACATTTCACAGAACCTGGTCTGCTGGGTCCACTAAGTACTACAGAGAGTTGGTGAAAGAAGAGGTGAGAACTCATGATGAGGAACAAGAACCTGGAACTACTTTTTACAAACATGTTGAACTGAGCAAATAGATGTTCCTTGGATCAAAAACACTTCTTAAAGGTTTTACAAACACATGAGTTATCTTTGATGAACTAAACTTACTCTGTGGGTTTACAGCTCCCTGACAGACTGGAGTCTTGAATAATGACAGGGATATATAGTATGTAAAGCTCTTTCTCTCTCTCTGTCTGTCACTTCCTCCACGTCAGGTTGAACTCTTTTTTAGTTTTTTTTATTATTATTATTATTTGACTCTATGCTGTCCTAACGTGTAAACTATCAGTCAGCTGCTCTTAAAATAGCTCTGTGAATGTCAGACGGTGGTAGGGGCAGTCTCAGATTGACTAACCCTTTAAACAGAACCCTTCAGGTCTTTTCCTCATGAGTTAGCTTCCATGCTAACTCTCTAACTAACTCTCTGACTAACTCCCGGACTAACCCTTTAAACCCCACCCTTCAGGCCTCTGTCTCTCACCTCGTTTGTTTTTAGTGCCGTTTTTCTTCGCGGTCAGCAGCTCCTGGTCAATCTTCTTCTCTAAAAAGTCCTGTTTCTTGGCCAGCATCTCCTCGGTCTCTCGGAGTTTCTGGATCGCCTCCTGGGCTGTGGGAGCTTTCCCACCTTTACCTCCGCTGCCGAATAACTTACCGATTAAACCCGACATTTTCCGATTAAATGTGAACAGTCACAGGTAAATTAGCCGTGAACACAACGTCAATGTGGTTAATCGATCAGGTAATAGTTAAATTTGATCCGTCCTCTCTCTAACTATCGTCGCAGAGCTACTGTTACTGCTGCTCTTGTTGTTTGTGTGTCCTCTTCCGCCTTTCCAGCCAGGCCCCGTGATGTCATTACGTCAGCGCTGTCACGTCGCTCATGCGTGCGGGGAATTTACATGACTCAGTGTTTCCGGAGTGACAGTCTCACCGAAAACGGTTTAGTGCCTTACAACTAATAACTTCAATTTATCCAGTGGAGCAGGCAGTTCTGATGTTAAAACATGTTGTTTGGGAATAACAAAACATGAGACAGCGTTTTTAATGTTTTAATGTTTTTAAATTTAAGATGAAGAGCAATTCTCCAAAGTAATTATTTGGCTTACCTGTGAAACTAAGGAAAAAGAACATAATGGTAATTATACCAAGAAATCAAAGGTATTCCGATGGTCTGTTAATTTTATATTAGAAATGTTATGTTCATAAATATAAACAGACCCCCAAATACTGTAAAATGCAACTTTAAAAAATGTTATCTGTTACGGCTGTGTGTTTGTTTTGTGTGTGTTTTTCCCCTTTTGTCTCTCCATAGCTGCCCAGGTGAAAACACTGAGTGCTAATCAGACTCACCTGGTGCTGGGCCTTTATTAAAGACTGAGAGCTGCCTGCAGTCTGGAGGGGAATTTGGTGGGGAACTGCTGCCCTGCTGCCTCTCATTTGTGTTGTGGGTGCTTTGTGTCTAGTTTGCAATTTTGTTATTTTGTCACAATAAATCACGTGTTAAACTTTTGAAGGTGTTTTGTTAATTTGATGGGTAAAAAGTTGAGGATTGTTGTTGGCTCCATAGGGCCGCCTTCAGGTGGGGCATAACATATCATATGCAAACTCTACATAAGCTCATGAATAAAACAGCAGAGAAAACAGTAATTATCTATTAATATGAATTTTTAAAAGGTAGCCTACTTCAGTTTGTTTTGTCTGTGTATAATAATAATAATAATAATAATAATAATAATTATTATTATTATTATTATTATTATTATTATTATTATTATTATTATTATTATTATTATTATTATTATTATTATTTTACTAATGTGAGAGAGAAGGGCTGATAAAATTGTTGCTTCCAAGCTGTTATGTTGATATGTTGACATGATGCCTTTGCAAACATAATATAAGGTAATGTGTTATCACTACTTATTAGCTGGAAACTTTGAGACTTGTTTTCCAACACTGTCAACCAGATATAAAGTCACTCTAGCAGCTCCATCATCCACTATCAGGGGTTAACTAGCTTTTAGGAACTTTTGATGAACTTTTCTCTCTCCCAAAAAACAGAAAAAAATTCACTCTGTGCCACAGAGGCGTCGTGTTCTAGCTGCTTCTGGGTGGTCCACACTGTTTGAATCATGAGTTTTGCACACAGGGCTGACCTGACTTACAAATGGGCAGGTATGCAAATATTGGTCAAATTTAATAGTTGAATTTGCAAAATACAGAGAGATACAACCCAAACAGAAGAAGAGAGCCAGGGGGATAAAATAGCGTCAACTTTTCTGACCTGATGAATTACTGAACAGCTGGAAAACATTTCAGAGATAGAGAGGGATTACATTCAAAAGCTACAACACGTGTCTTTAAAAAACAGCTGGGAATGTAATGATTAATGTTCGGCATAAAACATTCAGGACCACAAAATAAAAGTCAACAGCCATGAGGATAAAGAGGCTAAAAGCTGCTCTGATACACACTGACACGTTCTGAGGATATATGATCCCCAAGCGCTGAGCTCAGATGCAAGCGTTGAGTGGCCAGTCCAGCTCCTTCAGAAAACTACGTCTCCCATGATGCACCATGCCATACTTTTCTAATTGAAGATGAGGGTGAGCAGAACGCCATCCGATGAACCCTTGAGTGGTCTGAGGGACCGGAGGAGAGGGACCAACCTAGAGGGAGGAATCAGTCAGTGTCTTTGAGGCTATGACAGAAAGGTGGGTCAGGAGGTAAAATGACATCATACCTGCTCCTGTTTCTCTGGAGGGGTCAGAGGTCGTGATGCGTGGTGACGAGGAGGCTCCACTCTTGATTTCTCCTTAAGTTTTACACTTTCTCTCTCATGCTGAAATGGGGAAAATGCAAAGTCATGAAATAATCAGAGCTCCTTTTCTGCATGTTTTTTTTCTTTTCCCTGTAGGGATACACTAGAGGGCGCTGTGACTCAGTATTCCACCTCCTGTTCCTGCTTCAGTCACACATGCCTCATGGTTTCTCCCTGTCCCCTTAACTTATACTGTGATTTCAGTCAATCTTCTGCAGTTGTCTCTGCTGTTGTGTATTCGACAGCATTATGGCGTATTACCTCATAGTTAACGTGAGTGTTGTTGTTTTGGACCCTCGTCATTAATTGTAGACTTTAGCATGTGTCTCTGATTTTGTTTTATTTACGGTTTTCAACCGTGTTTCTCTTTCTGAAGATTGCCTGAGCCTCTGCAGATTCCAGCCCTCGTCAGCCACCGTAGTTGGGGCATTTCAAGATATGGCGTCCGCTGTAGTTATAACGTATATAACAGTCACACTTGAAAACTGCACCTTAAAACAAGCTCATGTGTAAATCCACACTACAGAGCCTACAAAGCCTTATATAGTTATCTGTCCTGTGCTTAACTGCTAATTCTGTCTGCAAGCTAGGGGAGAATATTTCTGTACTGTTAAAGAGGTTGTGTGTGTGTGTGTGTGTGTGTGTGTGTGTGTGTGTGTGTGTGTGTGTGTGTGTGTGTGTGTGTGTGTGTGTGTGTGTGTGTTACCTCCTTGTAAACCTCAGTCAGGAAGCCCCACTTGCTGGGCCAGACCTTGGCTGAATCCTTTTCAGCTTTAATGTGGGCTTTCCTGTAAAAACAGTAATACTCATTAATACAGCATTCATCAAACCACATGTAATAAAGAGCTTCACAAACACCACAAAACTTTCAACAAATGCTTAATTAATTAAATAACAACTCTGATGGTTTTCAAATATGAAGGTCTTCCCTGAAAAAGTCAAGGTCTTCCCTGAAAAAGTCATTGTCTGGATGGCAGCAGATGTTGCTCCTAAACCTGAAGATATTGCTCAGCATCAAACAACAAGTTATTGGCTTCGACATGTGATCAGCTGAATTTGAGACATTTACAGATATAGAAAACCATCAAATCTGGATTTATAAACATTTTACTGAGCATACCAGCTCTTATGTGGCAGCATATAAAGTGAGGATAAAATCTGCATCAATACTAACCCCTGATAGACTCCTTAGTCTCCTATAGTGTTGCCTATAGACACAACATTTTCTCTCCAGCCAACATGCACAAACACAAACCCAGGTAACCGTAGTCACCTGGTATAAAGTTTAACAATGTGAAGATAAAAGAACATCAAGTTAAACATATACACCTCAATGTGATGGTCACTGAGACTAAATAAGTCCCTCTTCACAGTCACCCTCTCACCTTTGCAGGGTTATTCAACCTGTCTGAGTTTTAACTGACTCTCATGACTAAAACAGAAAAAATCTCACCAAGAAGAGAAAGAAGAAAAAGTTTGACAGCTTTACCAGATTTCATCCTGATGCACAAAGTTTAGAGGTTCGGATGTTCTCTGTGAATCAGCCATCTGTCCTGACCGCTCTGCCAGTGTGTGTGTGGCTTCTTGTTCTCTGCTCAGCTAATGTTTCACCTGTGTGTGAGTCACACTGACAGACTAGTTTACTGTTGCCAAGGAGATGGAGTTCCCTGACACATATATCACCTGTGTGTGTGTGTGTGTGTGTGTGTGTGTGTGTGTGTGTGTGTGTGTGTGCGTGCGTGCGTGCGTGCGTGCGTGCGTGCGTGTGACTGTGGTGACTCTGGGTTGGATCCTCTAAAGGGTAGCTAGGGGTCCGACAAACACAGCTCTGTGTTGCAGTGACTTTAGTTTGCAGTTGAGATAAATAACTGAGTAGTACCGAGTTTAATCCACTAATTTAAAATACAGATCAGTTTTATCAGATAGAAAACATATTATTTTTTTCAATTGATTTTATTTTTGATTTTTAATTTAATTCTATTTTTATGTTTTTTTATTTATTTCATTTTATTATTTATTATGTTGTTTATTTTTTATTATTTTATTTTATTATTATTTTTTTAGATAATTTGAAATGTATTTTTTATTTTTTTTAAATCAGAGTTTAAAACCAGTTTTCACCTCACTGAGAAAGTTCTTCACACTCAGGTCTCATATTGTGCCAACCTCCCCTCCTGATGCTCCAAGTCTACAGACCCAGGCATGATCACAGATGGCTCTAAAGTAGTCTGGGGTGCTGACAGTTAGATTCTAGGTGGAGGACACGCTCTGCTTTTGAGAGCACCTAAGGGAGCTTGACACGGCCTGAACACACCTGAGAGAACTGATTCAGAACACACGGTTTGTGTAAAATCAATTAAATTTTATAAAAAGGTGTAAATGCTTTTGAAATGTTTTAATCAGGAGCTCTTCTACTTAAAATGCTCATAAAAAGAGATTTATTTGAAGCTTCTGCTCTATTAGTTTTACAGCTGCAGCTCATGCGACAACTGCATTTTCTTTAAGAGACGCTGGGTGGTGCTGTGTTCAAAGATGTCCAGTGTTGATAGAAGGCTTACAGTATATCTATGCTCTTGTCTCTGATGGCTTTCAGATGGACAAAGATTGTTTTTGTGATCAATTCGAAAATAAATATAGCCTTTAAACATCACAAAAAGTGGATAAAACTACCTGCCCTTAAACACCAAGAGATAATAATTTATTTTAACAAACACTGCAGCAAAATATACAACAACAAATCCATCAAAGATGTTAAACTGTGTAAAAGGTTAAAATAAAATCAGTAAAAACAAACATTTAAGTAGAAATACTTCCTTGTATAAGTTATTGTCTGGATGGAAGCAGATGTTTGCTCCTAAACCTGTAGATATTGTTTAGCATTAAAGGGATATTCCGGTGTAAAATAAATTTAGGGTCAAACACACCTCAACAGAGAGTTAGATACCCCTTCGAGAGATGAATGTTGCAGACCGCTTGCTTCTCTAGTTATACCATCATTTCTTCATGGAAATGCAATCAAACTGAGACACCAAAGCAGAAGAACTAACCCGTCTGCAGTGCAAAATGGTGATTATTACTTCAAGGAAACGATGAAGAAATTATCATAAATGTTCTTCCTTGAGCTGCATCACCCAACAGCAGTTCGTTATGGACTGGCCTGAGGTCTTGCTTCAAACAAGCAGCTGCTGGAAGAGAGTAAGTCAGTTGTGTTTAGTCTCTTTGCTGAAGAAATTAGGCAAAGTTAAAAAGATGTTTGGTGGCTAGTGCTGTGGCTAGGACCCTATATGTACTGTTGATGAAGTTAGGTGCTGTTCTGAGCATTATTTGTGGCTATAGAGTGGCATTTTGGTTGAGATTTGTGTGTGTCTCCTCAGACCACTGTGTATTGCTATTGTGTGGTTGTTCCTGAAGTTGGTGTAACTAGAGAAGCAAGCGGTAGACAACATTCATCTCTCAGATGACATGGACTCTGATGATCCCCATACCATCAAGGATGCTGAATTTGGACTGGGAGTTAAGAACAAGCCAGATGGACCCTCTACTCGTTAGAGAGAAGTACGCAGAATCTATTATATACAGTTCTTTGTTGAAAGGACTACTGGACTGAGTTGACAAGTCAGTCCAGTTGTCCTTTCCATGCAGTGATTTTTTCTCCAGAGTCCTGTCTGTTATTAATGCCAGAGATACAAGATCGGGACCATCCAGTCTCTGTTTTGCTTTTTAATGAAACACTCTCTCTGGTCATAACTCAGAGCTTTTTATGGGTTAGGTGACTTAAACCTCTACAAATCCCAATGAGTGTTTTGAACCTTCCACATCACATCTGAGAGTGAGCTTTATTAAACTTTGATACTGTTATTCTCCTAAAAGCTTTTACACACCCTGACCAAACCCTGGTCACGCTTTAGTCATTTTTCAGCCCACAGAGTGACCACACCAGATCTTTATAGTCCCTTGATTTATCCCCTGTTTCTGGAGGATAAAGTGGATTTCAGCGTTCACATTTAACCGTGGTACTGCTGGGATCCTCTTACACAGATGACACACACTCACAGATTAATAAAACACATCACCAGTTAATCTGATGGTGCTGAGGAGGGAGTGGTGCTTCTTCGACCCCCTTCAGGCTGGTAAATATTAATGTGTCAGTCGTCCACCCCATCTTGCACATCTGCAGGTAAAATCCATTAGCAACCTGATCCAAGGAGAACAGCGTCTCTGAGGGAGAGTTCTGCAGTTATTACATCTTCATCACATTAAAGACTCATGTTCCTCCAGCTGTGACATTAATTAAGATCTCTTTTTGTTTCCTCATGTGGTCCTAATAAAGTAGCTTATTTTAATCCAGGATTAATGCCAAAGTAAAGATCTGAATATTGTCATTATCTCCTCCAAACTGAACCTTTATCTGTAACAGACTTTGACAGGCAGCGTTTCCTCTGTTTCTGCTGCTGTTTGAAAATATGATAAATACTGTAAAGGCCTATGACTCTAATGAACAGATCTTTAAGACAGTAACCGATTTTGTTCTTCATAATATGAGGTTACAGACAAAACAAGCTCCTATTTAAAGTCCAAAAAACTGCAGTTCCTCTCCTGTCTATGAGCAGCTGTGTCCTGAAGGGAGTCAGTCTCCATACAACCCCATGTTAAAACTTTACAGCAGAAATAAACATTTACAAAACAGTTGTTATTGTATATCAATTATTTATACTATATTTCCTATGTTCCATTATATATCACATTATAATATACAATACTACTGGATATAATTTAATACAGATATAACTGTAAAATATTATATTTATTAATAATGAGTTTTTTCTTTATATTATTTCATGTAAATCATTTATTATAGTTTTTCCTTATTTAGCTCATACTCTGACTCTGACTTCGTTTTGGTTCAATTACACTGCAAAAAAGTTAAACACAGCTCAGGGGTGTTACGTTTTACACAGCTCTGTTGTTCTAAAGTTCTGCCTTTACAAAAGAAGATCACCATTATCCTCATGTTAGCTCCTTCTTTAGCCACAGCTCTCCCCACCCCAATCTTTGTCTTTCCACTTGTTTACATGGAAGGACAGGGAGCTCTCAGAGTCATACTGTTAAACAGGGGTGAAAGTAAGCCGGAGTGGTACACCGTACCAGAAAGACATAAACAGCAGTTTACAGCAGGTACATAGCGGTACACAAACTTTCACCCCAGCAATGTGTGTAGGCTACATTTACTTAGTGTGTTGCCGCATGTCAGTCTGCACTCTTCATTGTAACTGTAGTAATCCAATAGGATCATGGTGTTTGCGAGTGAGTCGTATTTGCTTCCGCAAACAAACAAACTCTGGAACTGGGAGCGCTCAGGGTGCACTTTTGATTGGACGCTGGTTGCTTAGGCGCTAAGGATCACCTCCCACCTTTTGCGGAAGGAGGGAACTTTTGAAGAGACAGCTGCTTCAATCTTATTGCAGAAATAAAACAAAATGCAAAGAAAAGTTGATTTTATGTTCAAGAGAAAGAGAGATGCAGCAGATGATGTAACTGTGTTGAGTGAGGAGCAGAGGGGGGAAGCAGCAAAGCTACCAGGAGTGGGTAAGCTACTGACAAATGGCTGATAATGTTACTGTATCAGCATTGTTCTTGTTCAAATGATCTGTTAGTCAGCACCTGGTTAAACTTGGGCATGCTCCTCTTGTACAAAGCCTACGAGTACATGTTCCTGTAAGAACCTTATCCTACTTTCACCCCTGTTGTTAAAATATAATTACTGCATGAAATTAATCACTTTTTTAAAATAAAGATGACCATCTCTGAACCTGGATTAATCTTCTTCTTCATAACTGCCTCCCTGTCCTCTGAGTTATTGTCTTCTGCTACTTCATCAAGCTCGAGTTTACTTCCTGTATATGTAGGGTGTTACTGGGCCTGTCTAATATTAGATATTTGTACTAATGGGTTTGTTTTGGTGTGCTGCTTTTTCATTGTCAACTAACTGTATTTGAAGCTTCCAGAAGTCTGAACACATTTCAATGTTCCTGCAGGATGGACCGTTCATCCTAATGAATGAAAAACTCTGAGCTCAGGGTGAGAGTTAAAGTGGCAGGAAGACGCACTTACAAAATTAACAGGTCAGGACATAAAACACACCCAGAGAGGAGGAGAGGAGGAGGAGGAGATCCTGGCAGTGAGCTCACCTCCTCTCAGACAACCCAATGAGATTCATATCAGAGAGGAGCACTCCAGCAGATTAAATCACTGTGTGCGTGCGTGCGTGCGTGCGTGCGTCTCTTTCGAGTCTGTCATCTTTATGTGAACGTCTCCCTGAGGACTGTGCAGCATCTGTGAGGACAAGGAGACAAACTGAGACAGAGGACCCAGCGGCCTGTCCTCTGAGGGGACCCTGCAGCCGGTCCTCTGCATCTCTGATACATATATTCTGAGGTTTTCGGGTGGATGGTGTAAAAACTCTTCTTGATTTTCAGCTCTACTCTGAGAAGTTATGTTCAGCATCCGAATGACCCAGCACTTGGTACTTTGGTAGATTAATTGCTTCATTGCGTCCAGATGAACTTGAAGCACTTGTTGCTCTGACTGATCTAGTTTCCCCTTGTCTAGATCTTTGCTTGTGTTGTACGTCGCCTTGGATAAAAGGGTTTTTAATGACACTCCAACATTGTGAGGCCCCTAACTCTAAGAACCTATTGTCTGACCTCCTGATGAAGGTGTGATGCATTTCATTCTGTGTATGCTTGTACGCATGTGTCCTCATCAGCAAAGAGACTTCTCTTCTTGTTTTTGCTCTCTGTACAGACTGTGTTTCCTGCAGAGTCTGCTGACCCCTGATCAGTCAGACTACAAGCAGAGACCAGAAAACTGTGAGGGACCAGCTGATCCAGTCTTTGGATACCAGTCCAGTCCTGAAGAGAGCGGTTTGATTTTGTCCTGATAGTCCTGAGTGTTTTTCTGCAGCAGCTCAGGTTCGACCTGGACTCTGTCATTTAAATTATAACCATATAATATAAAGACACTGTTTCTTCCTCCTCCTCTTCCTCCTGCTGTCCGCCCTCATCTCTTAATGTTTCAGCCCCTCTCTCTGTCAGTTATCCCTCCTCAGTCGTAGTTTCCTCTCTCTCCATCTCCGCCCGTCTGCTCCGATCAGACTCTCCATCCTGTGGGAGGAAACCTGATTAGCAGCTTTCTGGCTCTAAATGCATGAGCTCACCTTTTCAGCATTAATCTGTGTTATTTGTCTGCTGCTGTTCATCAGTCACAGAGAGAATAATGAAACGTCTCACAGCACGGCATGCCGCTCCATTAATGTTCATTTATGGGGGGGGGGTCTCTGTCAAGACTAAATTATTCAGGGCGATCGAGATGCCCAGACAGAGAGAGAGAGAGACAGATAAAAATGTGGCTCATGAGTTCAGACACCAAGACAAACTGTTCTCTCATCAACAGGAAACACAGAGTTATAAATCAGATATGTCTGAACCAAACTCCATTACAAAAAAGCATTTTAAAGGATTACAGATTAAGATTCTCCTCATAACAGAGTCCTGCAGAAAAACCCAGATTAGAGAAAAAAGGGGGTTTGCATCAGTTAAACTTAAAAACTCTACTGAGGAAATTTAGCACTGATTTCTGATGCTTTTTTGAGGATCCTAAATCCTGGATGATCCTGAAATATGCGAACCAAACTTCAATGAAACTGTCAGCATTTTAAGAGTCTCCTCAGTTCTTCTTCAGACAGACCCAACAAATTATGACCTCATACTTTTTAGAAAACGTCATCATGATGAAAGTACTTCTGCACCGGCCTGTTACCTGATATCAGCTGTGTTTTATCTAAAGTGAGGCTGTTATTAAGGCTTTTGACAATTTACCTGCAGAGTTGACCATCAGGAATTATCAGATCTTCTCAATATGAGCCTGTGCTGTGGGTTTGGAGGTCTGTGAAGGATCTCTGCGACTCATCAGGCTCCTTTTTTAAGATTTACTTGGTATCAGGAAATCCTCCTCAGTGGTGTTATGAGTTTTCTAACCAAAGCTTTGCTCAGGCCCAGAACAGTCCAGACCTAAATCTGTTCCTCTTTTAGTGGAGCAGACAAATGCATAATATAGCCCGAATCGTTCACTTTGTTATACAAGCATGAAATTTGGTACATATACTCTTCAAACCTCACTCTTTTCAAAAATAACGTTAGCCACGCAAAATTCCAAGATGGCTGCCCAAAAATCCAAGATGTCCGCCCTAAAAATGTGTTTTTTCCTTTATAACTCAAAATGACTTGATTTTAAGCCCCATACATATATTGAAGTTGAATATAAAGTTGGGTATTGCGGACATTTTGGTACCTAGTACATTTCTGTATCCATTACGGTTCTTGAGATACAGCATATAGATACTTGTACAGAATTGGGAGAGTGAGAAATTTGTAACACCGATTGTTTTTACGTGCATATGGTTGCATGAAAATATAATTTCCATTATCTGTTATTTTCATGAGGGTTATAACATGAAATATGAAAAACAAGATGGTGTCCAAGATTGCTGCCATTGCCTTGAAGTAATCCGATCTTAGTGACTATGAAACATTAACTTTTGGCATGCACATATTTTTGGTCTATGCATCCAATGGGGCCATTGCAGTACAGAATTTGGATGTTTATACAGTACAAGCTTGCAGATGTAATAGAGTGAATATCAGCACACAACCAGGGCACACTGGTGATATCACTGCTGTGTAATTCAGCATAACCTCCGGGGTTCTTTCAGCATGAGAACCAGTCCTTCCCTGTTGCATTGAGCAAGGGTGGAAAATTATACACTTGCCAGAAGTCTCAGCTGACCCCTATCCTTGAGAATTATGTCCCACCAGTTGACAAGGAACCTGAGGCAGACGTTCTCATTGTAGATGGGTCAGCTTTGGACCACGCCCTGCCACCAAAATGATCCAAGACTTTTGAGGACTATGCAGCTCTCGACTTCCTACCTGTGATCTACATGTACTCCAGCAAGTACACAATGACACATCTGGTCTTTGATGTGTAAAACCCATCAAGCCTTAAAGCTGAGACCAGGTCCAAACGTGGCCAGGGGGGAAGACGCAAGGTAACAAATAAGAACACCATGCTATCTAACTGGCATAACTTCCTGAGGCACAATGACAACAAAACAGAGTTGTCCCACCCTTGCCGACAAGGTTGCACAAATGTTTGCCCTAAATACCATCATCGTCACAAAGGGACCTGCTGTCCTCAGTACTCATGCAACTGGTCTTGATGGACTGGATAAATGCTCTCACGAGGAAGCGGACAGCCGCATCTTTGTGCATGCCAAACATTAAACTGGGAGCCAATCCATCATGATCAAGGCAAATGACACAGATGTTCTGATCTTAGCTTTAAGTGTATTCAGCGGTCTCCAAGAGGCTGGCCTACAGCATATGTGGCTTGCATTTGGGCAAGGTCAGACTCTGCACTGGATCAGTGTGCATGACATATTTCAGCATGTTGGCCAGGAGAAGGTCAAAGGCATGCTCTTCTTCCATGCCTTTACAGAATGTGACACTGTGTCTGCCTTCCACAACAAAGGCAAGAAAATGGCTTGGCATACATGGGACATATGTCCAGAATCCTTGCCTGTATTCGCCAAACTGGGTATTTACCCTCCCACAGTGGAGGACTGCGACATAGAGGTGCTTGAGAAGTTTGTCATTCTCATGTATGACAGATCCAGCACAGCTGCTACTGTGGATGAGGCCAGGCTTGACTTGTTTACCAGAAAGCAGAGGCCCTATGGGCTCTATTTTGGTGCCTCGCCAGAGACGTGCCGCAAGCGCAGCGTCAGTCAGATCCGCCGCGCTGACAAGGCGTTCCCAAGCACATTTTGGTATTTTGGTGAGCCGCGCAGCCTGGCGTAAGTATCCCCCCTCCCTAACTCAGCTCCTCCCAGCACCATAAGTCGTAGACGGGGAGGAGAAAGGGCGTGTAGTGGGTTTAACACAGCCGAGACCTGTTTTCACCAATCACATAGGCTCCTCTCCTTGCCTTTAAATCCGCCACAGGCGAGGCGTATTACTATTTTCATGAAGTAGTCAAAGAGATCAAGAGATGTCTTAAGACAGTAATGCCACAAGATGGCGACAGAGGGCAGCTCCTCAACAAGTGTCCTCCACACTCTCTCATATGGGCATAGATGGATTTAGTGTGTGTAATGTTGGACCCACTGGTAAGACAAACACCCTTTTCCACAAATAAAGACACTCACATAAAGTTGCTCATATTCAAACCTCACGTGACAAAGGTGGGTTGAGCGCACAGATCACAACATAAACTCCAAAAATGGCATTAAAATCAGAACCATCTGTGCGTAAATGACGCATCGCGCTCCGTGGCCTGGCTCTTTCTTTCATAGATGTTGGCATATAAAATAAATTTGGCTCACAAAACTGAATATTATAATATCCGTATGTCGGCTTAAAGTAGAGAACGCATCTGAGCACTGAAACAAATCATCTGTTCAGCTGCAGCAGCAGCAAGACGGACAGAGGACACGGAGACGTGTCCAGGTCGAGCTGTGCGAGAAATAAGAGGAAGAGGAAGAAAGAAAAGGAGGGAGACGAATTACATATCTTGTTAACTTCATCATGTGTGTTTATTTACTAGATATTTAATTTAATTTGATGCGGTTTCAGCTGTGTTGATTCGGTCAGGTTGTGTGTCCAAACGCGTGCCAAATGCGCTCATCAGATAAGATATAGATCAGAATATATCGATATAGATCTAAATATATGTGTTGACTCAGATTAATAGTTGATGATGATTATTTATTGCACTGAAATGTGCCTGACACTGTGGAAACCTGCCGGTGAGGCATCAGTGACGTATGTCGATACGCCGCCGGTCTACCAAAATACTACTAGACCAGCTGCGCTCCGCCTTGCGCTGAAAGCTGACCAGGTTTGAATCGGCGAGCTTTCAGCGCACTTTACACGCCGTTGGCGAGCACGAAAATGACATTGCGCCTGCTGATTCTGTCGACACCTCCCCCTGCCACACCACCATGCCCAGCTTGGCGGATCTCGGCTCGCCTCCGTGCGGCTCATGCCACGAAAATACCAAATTGGCCTTACGCTGGGCTCCGCCAGACGAAAATACAACTGCGCGGGGCTCGCCGCCCTCTGCCGCCTCACCGGCGCGCACGAAAATAGAGCCCTATGAGTCTATCCCACCAACCAGAGCAGCTCTACTCCAACACACCAGGCGTGCTGCCTATCAGGCTGGTTGTGTGTGGGCCCAGGCAACCCAGTGTCAGCCAGAAGCAGAGGACCCTGCAGACTGGGGATGTCAAAAGGTTGGTGAGGAATGGCAGGTCTTCTGGACAGCCAACTCTCCAATAGCCAAGACATGCGAACAACTCACCAAATGTGGCTGTAAATCTGGCTGTTGAGGCAGGTGCAAGTGGTAAAAATTGGGTCTCATGTGTACAGCTCTGTGCAGTTGCAACTGTGAGGTGTAACTCACAGTAAGTATGCTGTATCTTACAAACTGTAATACACTGTGTGCACAATTATTAGGCAAGTGAGTATTTTGATCATATCATCATTTTTATGCATATTTTCCAACTCCAAGCTGTATAAACTTGAATGCTTATTGGATATAAGCATATCAGGTAATGTGTATTAGTGTAATGAGGGAGGCTGGGGCCTAAGGAGATCAAAACCCTATATCAAGGTGTGCATAATTATTAGGCAGCTTCTTTTCCTCAGGTAAAATGGGCCAAAAAAGAGATTTAAGTGACTCTGAAAAGTCAAAAAAATGTATAAAGTTTTTCAGAGGGATGCAGCACTCTTGAAATTGCTTAGATATTTGGGCGTGATCACAGAATCAGCAAACATTTTGATGCAAATAGTCAACAGGGTCGCAAGAAACGTGTTACGAAAAAAAAAAACGCAAATTAACTGCCAAAGATTTGAGAAGACTCAAACGTAAAGGTACCAGGAATCGCTTATCCTCCGGTGCTGTCGTATTCCAGAACTGCAACCTACCTGGAGTGCCCAGAGGTACAAGATGATCAGTGCTCAGAGACATGGCCAAAGTAAGGAAGGCTGAAATCTGACCACCACTGAACAAGACACACAAGTCGAAACGTCAAGACTGGGCCAAGAAATATCTGAAGAGAGATTTTTCAAAGGTTTTATGGACTGATGGGATGAGAGTGACTCTTGACGGACCAGATGGATGGGCCCGTGGCTGGATCAGTAATGGGTACAGAGCTCCACTTCGAATCAGACACCAGCAAGGTGGAGGCGGGGTACTGGTATGGGCTGGTATTATTAAAGATGAGCTAGCTGGACCTTTTGGGTTAAAGATGGACTTAAAATCAACTCCCAAATCCAATGCTAGTTTTGAGAAGACACTTTCTTCAAGCAGTGGTACAGGCAAAAGTCTGCATCTTTCAAGAAAACCATGATTTTTATGCAGGACAATGCTCCATTGCATGCAACAAAGTACTCCACTATGTGGCTCACCAGTAAAGGCCTTAAAAATGAAAGAATAATGACGTGGCCTCCTTCTTCACCTGACCTAAACCCTGTTGAGAACTTGTGAGCCCTTCTTAAACGGGAAATTTACAGTGAAGGAAGACAGTACACCTCTCTGAACAGTGTCTGGAAGGCTTTGGTTACTGCAACACAAAAAGTTGATCGTCAACAGATCAAGAAACTGAAAGACTCCATGAATGAAAAGCTTATGACTGTTAATGAAAAGAAGGGTGGCTATATTGGTCACAGATTTTTTTTTTTTTTTAAATTTCAACCATTTTTATTTGTAAATTGAGTTGTTTGTTTATCATCCTCACTTTAACAAGTGAAAATAAACAAGTGAAAATGAATTTTTCATTTTTAATTTAGTTGCATAATAATTCTGCACACTAATAGCTGCCCCCAATAATTGTGCACACATAGATATTCGCCTAAGGAAGTCAAAATCTCACTTTTACTCCCTTAAATATTAAGGTTTGAGGTTTATTAACATTTTGGATGTTAATAAATAAATAAATAAATTTAAACATTTAAATTTAAATCCACGTGGCCTCCCCCGCAAGTAGCCAGAGAGTAAGAGAGTAGTTGCCTTTTAAGCGAAACAAATGTCTTCGAAATGTCCAACAAATGTTCAACGCGTTTGGACACACAACCTGACCGAATCAACACAGCTGAAACCACATCAAATTAAATTAAATCTCTAGTAAGTAAACACACATGATGAAGTTAACAAGATATGTAATTCGTCTCCCTCCTTTTCTTTCTTCCTCTTCCTCTTATTTCTCGCACAGCTCGACCTGGACACGTCTCCGTGTCCTCTGTCCGTCTTGCTGCTGCTGCAGCTGAACAGATGATTTGTTTCAGTGCTCAGATGCGTGATCTACTTTAAGCCGACATACGGATATTATAATATTCAGTTTTGTGAGCCAAATTTATTTTATATGCCAACATCTATGAAAGAAAGAGCCAGGCCACGGAGCGCGATGCGTCATTTACGCACAGATGGTTCCGATTTTAATGCCATTTTTGGAGTTTATGTTGTGATCTGTGCGCTCAACCCACCTTTGTCACGTGAGGTTTTAATATGAGCAACTTTATTTGAGTGTCTTTATTTGTGGAAAAGGGTGTTTGTCTTACTAGTGGGTCCAACATTATACACACCAAATCCATCTGTGCTCATATGAGAGAGTGTGGAGGACACTTGTTGAGGAGCTGCCCTCTGTCGCCATCTTGTGGCATTACTGTCTTAAGACATCTCTTGATCTCTTTGACTACTTCATGAAAATAGTAATACGCCTCGCCTGTGGCGGATTTAAAGGCAAGGAGAGGAGCTTATGTGATTGGTGAAAACAGGTCTCGGCTGTGTTAAACCCACTACACGCCCTCTCCCCTCCCCGTCTACGACTTATGCTGCTGGGATGAGCTGAGTTAGGGAGGGGGGATACTTACGCCGGGCTGCGCGGCTCACCAAAATACCAAAATGTGCTTGGGAACGCCTTGTCAGCGCGGCGGATCTGACTGACGCTGCGCTTGCGGCACGTCTCCGGCGAGGCACCAAAATAGAGCCCTCGGTGTTACAAATTTCTCACTCTCCCAATTCTGTACAAGTATCTATATGCTGTATCTCAAGAACCGTAATGGATACAGAAATGTACTAGGTACGCAATACCCAACAGGGTTTTTCCTGCGTTCAAAATTGCGTGGCGGCCGCCTCCACCTAATTTTGTGCCGCCCCCAGCCAGAGTGATTGATTTCGCTCAACACAGCGTAAAGCTCCAGCTGTGTTGATTGAGCGATTGATGTCCCGATTCAGCAGCAACGTATTTTAACTGCAGTTGCAGGGTTGCGCCTCTATAGAGGCGCTATATCAACAGCAGTGCACCGGAAAGACCTGAAGCATCTACCGCAGAAGAAACGGATCGAATCATGTTTTTTCAAGTGTTTTTCCCGCTAGTTGGTGCTATCGGCGTCCTGATTTTCCCTGGCGGATGGTACAAACAGGTAAATACTGCTTCTCTTTTTTGCATCCAAGCATGTCGTGTTTATTACAAAAAAAAAAGTTTACTCCGTTTTTTTGCGTTTTAGATATGACAGGCAAAATCAGCCAGTACTTTAAAAAGCGACCTCGCGAGGAGGAAAGTCAAGAGTCCAGGTGAAACACAGCAGAGAAAAAACGTAACAGGCAGGTAAAATGCTATAATTCATGTTGGTGACAACGTGGAAATTTGTGTCAGGTCTGAAAGTACTTCACAAGGAACTGGTGATCGCGAGGGTCAGAATGCAGGGCAGGACGAGTCGGCGAGGCGAGGGTAATTAATTAATTAGTTTCCAATTAGGAGCATAACAACGCAAAGCCAACGTGTACATGGTTTTTATTTCTCTTTGTAGATCTTCTCAAAAACACAGAGCCAGTGGCTTTGACAAGCAATGGCTCAATCAATTTACCTGGCTCAGGCATACTGAGGAAGGCATGCACTGCTATTTATGCCAAAAGCACTGTGCCCCAACACAGCATGCAATTGCTGCCTCCTTAGTGAGACAGCCATCAACCAACTACAGGCTGGACACATTAAAAAGACATGAAGTGACAGCCATTCACAAAGCAGCAGAAGAGAAGGAGAAGTATATTAAAGATGGTAGTACCTAAAAAACTCAACTAATAAAGTTACAAAAAATAAATAACATAGTTTAGATAGTTTAAGAAATAATTGGTTGTCGTTTTTTTTTAGGGAGGACACTGCAGCGTATACATATATATGATTGAGAACACTATCACTCTTCATGTCTGTATCAGAATAAAAACAAAAATACTTAATGCATGATGAATTGTTTTGATTAAGGTGAAGACACCTCTGTGGAACAGACTGAAGGAGAGGCACTTGGATGTCTGTTGTAAGGTGGCCGTTGATGGACCAGACCAGGAGGCCTTGGACTACAAGGAGTGCATCAGGAGGTTCTACAGAATGAAAAAGAGGAGGCTGAAATGTTCTGTCTGGTTGCGAGATGTGTGGATGAAGTGTACTTTCAATTTAAAGTTGCCAGCTGATTTGTGTATGTATATAGTTTTAATAAATTAATGCTTTAACATAATAATGGTCACACTCTTTTTTGAACTCTTAACTTAAAGTATGTTGCCTGTAAAAGAAAGTGAATCGGTTGTATTTACAAATACATGCACGTCGTGGCGCATGGTCAGGATGGTGCCACCTCTGCCTCAATTTGAGCCAGGAAAAACCCTGCCCAACTTTGTATTCAACTTCAATATATGTATGGGGCTTAAAATCAAGTCTTTTTGAGTTAAAAAGGAAAAACCACATTTTGGGGAGGACATCTTGGATTTTGAGGCCGCCATCTTGGAATTTTGCGTGGCTAACGTTATTTTTGAAAGGAGTGGGGTTTGAAGAGTATATGTACCAAATTTCATGCTTGTATAACAAAGTGAACGATTATTTCCTTATCTGCTCAGCTATTTCTCTCTAAAAACATTTGACACTGTGTGGACTCGATGAGATGAGGAGGACCAGTTGACAGGTGGTCTGTTTGGGTTTTTTTGTTCTAACATGCAGGAGGTCAGACTTGTTTTATCATCCTCACACACTAGAGGAGGTCAGGTGTTTCCACTCTGTCCCCCCTGTGTGTAAATGTTTATGAGGACAGTGAGGTGAGAACATCCAGACCTCTGAGTCCTCAGAGTAAAAACCTCTCCATCTCTCTGTCAGCTTCATCCTCCTGCAGCCTCCTCATTTAACCTCAGCAGCCTCTGCTGAGCCGCTAAGCATCATAGGACATATTAACACCTTATTTTGGGCTGCAGGTTTCTCTCTGTGTCATCCATCATCTTTCTCCTCTCATCCATCTCTCTGTCAGCCCCTCCATTTCTGTCTCTGTCCAGTCTGGACCAGCAGAGATTAACCCAACAGAAATCACTCATTTCAGGCTCCAGAGTCGCTGCTGTCGGTGCTCGATGCTTTTGCAGCTTCATCCTGAAGCACCTGACCAGCCTCCCAGGTGGACCTGACACAAGGCCTCCTGGACACTGATGATGATCTCTCTTTCCCAGATTCTGGTGCATGTTTACAGCTTCACAGCGTTGTGTGCAAAAACTGAATGTCCAAAATGGAACAATCAGTTTATAGACCTGCAGAATCAGTATCAGGACCAGCTTGCAGAGCTCTGGGATGTGAAACCTCAGATTGCTGAATCTCCACGCTCTACTCCTCCAGTCTCTGTTTGCATCTTTATATCAATAGTTCATTGTGAGTTACTGAGCTGCAGGCTGGATAACTTGGTGAAGACTGGATGTAGTGCTAGAGTATTCCTGCTGCAGGAACATGATAAGTAGACAGGTCTCAAGTGTGCAGGTAGAGTTTTTGTAGACACACAAACAAAGGAGGGAAAATAACTGTAACACATACACTGGAGGACTAAAACTAAATGACCGATTTAGCTGAATACAAAAAAACCCTCCTCTTTTAGCTCCTGATAATGAAACCACAGAAGGTTCCCATTTCTCCTGTCCCTCCACTTTTTTAAATGCATATTTAAAAATCTTCAAATATTTCTGAAATCTTCCTGCAGAGCTCAGACAAAAGGGGCCTCTCCCATCAACTGTACATGAATAATTTACCCATAATTCATCAGGAACATGTGTGTGCAGTGTGCACCTGTCTGCTGCTTTAGGGAACACGAGTCAGCACAGAGACGTGACGTCCCACTGCGGACGAAACTGAGCTAATGTGCTGCTGCTGTCATTGTGGGACACTGCATTAAACCCCCCCCCCAATACACACACACACACACACACACACACACACACACACACACACACACACACACACACACACACACACACACACACACACACACACACAGTAAATGTGTATTGAGCAGCAGATGCCAGAGGAGGTTACTTAGCTCGATTACTAAGAGGACACACTCCCTTATCCACACACGCATTAAAACCTCACCCCTCCTCAAATCACACACATACACACAGTGTGTGTGTGTGTGTGTGTGTGTGTGTGTGTGTGTGTGTGTGTGTCAGTGAACAATAGCCGTGATTTTAACTAAACTCCAAGAATCAGCTGACACTAACAGCATCAGTCTCGTGTGTTTTTGTGATTATCATTGTAAACATTAATCATATTATAGGATCTGAAGAGTGGTGAGTCTAAAACAAACAGGTCTAAGTGGGTGAGACATTAAGTGTCCTCTGTGGACCCTGGGGGCCCCTGAGGCCCTTCATTGAGTCTGATAAATAAGTCAACAAAGTTAAATAATTCAGGTTTCCCGCAGAAACACGACTGTAAAATAAAGGGTTATCTTATAGAGAGGCGGTGAAATCTGGCAGTTAAAGGTGAACTTCTGTAAATTTAAATCAAACTTGTTTAATTTAAAACTGCAAAGAGGAAAAATAAGCACAAAGAGATCATAAAACCAGTGCAAAGAACAAACTGTGACATTTACAGACTTAATGTTTTATATCTGAGGAGAGAGTAGAACCAACACGTATTTAATCCCTCATTTTCTGTTATTAATATATAAAATATTCAGTCAGTTTATCAGTTTACCTGTTTAAAAACAAATGAAAACCTTTTATTTTCAGTATGTAAATAGTTTCTGTGTCTTTATTCTTTATTTAAAGTCTCTGTTAATGCTCCACTCAGTTTTCGCTGGTTTGACCTGCAGACTAAAATCATCTTTTCTCAGATTACTTATTTCATCATCAGATAACTTATTTCTTTAAGTTCAGCTTTTTCTGTCAAACTTAAATCTGATGATGGATTTTGTTCAATCTTAATTTAATAATCGGTTGAGTAGGAGGGATTAGTGGAGTTTTTTTAACAGTAACAAGGCAGAATATTATAGATCCGAGTGGGTCACAAACCTGAATCAGACTCTTGACTCTTACTTTACACTGACGCTCTGATGGTGTGAGAATTTATTCTTAGAGATAATTAAAGTTTTTATTTACTCTGTGAGAATAAAATTACAGTAATGCATGTCTCTAACTTATACTGTGTAATTCCCTGCAATTTCTGAAACACTCTGAAGTAATGACTGAATTTCCCTGGGGAATAAATAAAATATTCTGATGATCAAATTCTGTAGAAATAATAAAAGTCCCCCCCCGCCTTTTCTCCTCCCTCCTTCCTCCCCCGAGTGCCGCCTGGCAAGCAGCGTCTTGCCTCGCTAAGCAGCCCAAACAGCAGGTCCCGTGGGGGGTCCTCTCAGAGTCCTGTCCCTCTGTCTGATGGGCTGGGACAGAGGGAGGGGGGTTAAAACAAGACCATGTTTTATTAATGGGGGGCTGGGGGGGCTTTCAGGGGTCTTTATGAATCATTCACATGCATAGTGTCATGGCTGAATCTGTCACTTTGAGTTTAACCCCCACAGAGGTTTTGGTTTTTACGAGGACCGTCACAGGTTCGAGTTTCTGGGATTTCTGAGTCTGAAAAACTGTTCACTGAAGGGGGGACTGAAAAACCAGATTAGCTGGAAGTCAGGCTGAATCTGCTGAAAGCCTCCGTCCGTCTCTCTGGATGGAAAATAACATTTCTGTGTTTTGTTGTCAGACCGTAAAAGGGGGACTTTCAAATCTAGTTTGAAGGTCCAGATCTTATTAGGGCTCATTTCAGATCACCTTCAAATGTCACTTTAACCTTTTCCCCCTCCAGTATTAAAAACCTCTAAAACTGATGAGGTTAGAGTTCAGTATGATACAATAATGGGAGACGATCTCATTCAGTATGCTACAACATAAGAACCAAACAGCACAATTATGAGCAAAACTATTGAAATACACAGATAAATAAAATTATTTTAAATTCTACAATGAGAAAAAAAACTTACAGATACTTTCATGATGTGATCAAACACAAGATTAAACATTAAAATATTTTATGATGTGTTCATCTGCTTCATGTTGTCATCTATCACTGTTTTGCTGGGTTCTCTCTGAGCTGATGAAATATTCGACATCTGTTCCTAGAGGACACAAAGACCAGTCAGGTCCAAACAGACAGGTCTTCAGAGTCCTGAACGACAAAAAGTAATCCAGCGCACAGTTTGCTCAGAGAGTCGATCCTGTTTCTGTCTAAAGGTTGGTTTGCCGTAGTGATCTCCAGATTATTCCTCCTAAATAAAAACTGATGGAGATCAAAGGAACTGTGGCAGAGACAGTGGTTGGTTCAGAGACAAGAGGGGTCAGAGTGCTCACAGGCTAAACTGGTTAGGAGCTGTCACTGTGTCAATGAGAGGATGGATGCAGACGTACCTGACAGCAGACAGGTGATGGATCCTCTGCTTTAGTTCCTAATAAAGATGGACTTCATTGACTTTAAAAACCCAGAGGGACTCCAGGACCAGTCTAGGAGATCATGGACTCAGAGTCCATCCCCCAGGGAGAGTATTTAAGAGCCCCTGAGTAAAATGAAAAGTCTTATTCTATCAGAAAAAATTGGAAGCAGCAATATCCCTGAACTGTGCACTGATTTATGATTTTATGTTCATTTTCTGTGACTATCATCTATAAAAACTTCAATAAAAAGTTAAAACTGCATTTCATCATCTCATTGTGTGTTTGAAAAAGTCAAAGAAAACGTTTTTAAAAGCAGGAGAAAAACAGGACAAAAAGTTCCTGAAAACAGGAGTAAAAGTTTCTAAAATACAGTAATAAAAGTTCTTACAAAAACAGGGAAAAAAGTCCCCGAAAACCGGAGTAAAAGTTCCTAAAAACAGGAATAAAAAGTGAGTCATGTTGGGGGATGACAAAACTAGTTTTTGCTCTGATAGATCTGTTTCTGTACCTCCATCCATCAGAAAGGGTCCACTCTGACTGATCAATCCCCCCCCCCCCCCAAATGGTCTATTCAGATAATAGGTTTAATGGAGCCGCTCCCCTGAGGCCCTCCTCTGAGAGACCAGATGAGGGGGGAGGAGGTTCGATGTTGTTCATTTGTTGGTTTTTGACAGAAACTTTGTCATAATTTTTAAAGTTTATCTGGCAGACGGATACACACCGAGGGATTAATCTGAGGACCGTCTGACGGTCTCTGTCCATCAGGAAATCAATGAGAGCTTCAGCAGGAGGACAGACACTCAGTCATATTTGAGCACAACTCTATTTTCAAGGCCATGCAAGTCTAACCCATGACTACAGTCCAAGAGGAGCCCTTTACTTTGCTCAGAGTTCTTTATGTCAACGGACTGTTTTCATACAAATCCAAGTCTTCATTGAGAGGGCAACTGTTACCTGTTTAAGGTTCTTGAAGATGTTTCTCCTCTCCTTCAAAGACTTTGTCAGTTCTAAAGGGACTAGGGGTTAAGGTTTTACAGCCTCTGATGGTCCCCCAGCTGTGGAGGGGCTGGGTGGTCACCTGAGGGGTTGGGAGTTGGTCTGAGTACATAAAAATAACCAAACTTGAAGTTCAGTCATTACCCATTAATAAATGAATGGATGCATTCTGTGGTTTCCTGGGGCAGAGTGTGTGTTGTGCTGATGTTACTGCAGGTATAATATGCTGCTGCGAGGAATTGGATCATTTTCTGCAGCACTGTTTGAGATGGAAAAGAGAAATCTGATATTCCTGTTTCTCAGAAAAAAGCTGGAATATAACAGAATATTAATGTCACCACCACATCATAAACTCTCAGCTCCAATGAGTTATGGTTTCATTTACGCTGAGTCAGCACTGAGACCATGAAATTTTCTTTTTGTTTCTGAAATTACCAACATTTTCTGACATGTGCAGTTTTTGGACAGACCAGAGAGCCAGGTGTGGATGTTTCTGCACCCCTCTGAGTTCATGCAGCTTTGTGCTGAGTGCATCACAACCATCACTGTAACACACACACACACACACACACACACACACACACACACACACACACACACACACACACACACACACACACACACACACATACGCTGCAGATGGTGCTGCATGTTAATTAAGAATTAACATGCTAACATGAATATTCAGTCTTCCATTTCATCACCACTCTGTACACAGTCATATTATTATTAGACACTCAGGAGGAGCAGGACAATCAAAGCAGCTTTTACTGCAGTTCCCTGAGTGTCCACTAGAGGCTGTGTCCTTCAGTGAGTCACTCCCATAGACTGTATATAGAATGGACAGAGTCTGCCTCCTCGCTGGGTGAAGCCACTCCGAGAACAGCACCCTCTGTTGATGGGCTGCAGTATAGGTCATAAATCCCGCCTCCACCAGCAAAGTTTATGGAGCTGTGGACAAACTTTAGAAATTTATCACACAGATTCAAAGTTTTTCTCCCCCCTGCTTGCAGTGTTGACATGGAGTTATGGAGTTACGCTGTTTGATGTTACTTGATGATTTGGGGGTGTGGCCTCTTTGATTGATATGAATGCAAGCGTACTAAAAACTGACTGCAGCACTCCTGTCGGTGATCTGACTCCAGCATGGGTGAGCTTTAGGTGACCGTCTCTGCACATCATGAATGAACTGCTTTGTGTTGTTGCAGGAGCAGCTGTAGGAGAGCAGAGGGTTTAGCTCATCTGTGAATCACAAAGAGGATCCTGATGGTTATTGAGGAAGATAAAGAGCTGGAAGTTTCTTTGGAGGTACTGAGAGTTATTCTCATATTGCAGAGGCAGCAGGACAGAAGTCAGGGGACATGGTTGTGTTTTCATGAATCTGGGTCTACCCCTGTAGTAGGAATGCTGAAGACATGCAAAAACCAAGGCAACACCAGTGACCCACACTGCTCTGATTGTCTTCTCTATGACCCCTCTCTGTTGGTTCTGGTCTTCTGGATCTGTCTGTGAGTTTTAAACTGATGGCCCTCTGCAGTGACAGTGCTGGCTTCAGGGCTAAAAGATCCTCTCAGGTTTCTCTGCAGGCTTTTAGTCCACATTACTGTCAGAGGTATTGATCGCTGTACACTGATCAACAGATGGACCCGGCCTTGGGGAGAAGAGAGCTGACCTTCTGTCAGTCTTCAGCTGGAGAAGGATATACTGTAAAACAAGGACATGCATGAGCTGTTAAACATGAAGAATGGTGTACAGGAAGAAAACAGACTGATGCACCACAAAATTAAAAGTATGATCAGCTGGGAATGCTGACCTGCATCGATATGTTCAGAAAATAGAGGCTGAAAGTACAAAAAAAGCTGTAAGTGGAAACAGGCCCTAAAAGAGTCAGTTTAAGTTATTATCACTGACTTCACTGAACCAAACAACATTGTGAACTTAAAGGCAAAAACCACCTTAGCAGGTACCAACCTTTACACGACTGAAACCTACGTATGCACAGAGGTGATGTGGCTGACAGAGTCATACCTGCTGAAAAAAAAAGAGCAGAGAACCAAGATTGCTTCCTTGAGGAACACCAAAAGGTGACCTATCTCTCTGAGCATTTTTTGGTCTAAAAGAGGTCTAATAGACGTCTAAATGTAGCCTAGATGTCTGGTCTAAAATCAGGCTGCCACAGGTCTAAAAATGAAAGTTTTTTTAGACATTTAAATTTGGACCAAGCTTGGACCAAGTCTAAATCTGGGCTATATCTTTACTACACTGTATTTTGCTCAACGACTATCGACTATCATTATTATTTTGGTTAAGTACTTGGAGATCAGTTATGCAACTCACAGTTGATTTTGAGATTAATAGTTATCGAATAATGGGTTAAAGTGCAACCGTCTAAATTCCATCTAAAAATATACAGAATCTAGACGGTTGAAATTAGGTCTAAAAAAACTAGACATCTAATAGCCATGTATTGCTCAGTGGGATGTTTATTGTGTGAAATCTGTCTCCAACAGTTCATGGCTCAATAGATGAGGCTTGAAAAGGTCAAACTTTTGTCAAAACTGAAGAAAAATTTTAGACTTTTGAATTCACTTTTTATTTTCAGACATCACTATTGACTCACAAAGTGATTTAGACCCTTTTTTTTAACAATACACTGATATTGTACCAAAATACCTGTTAAAAAGAGATCAGAGATCTTACAGTGTGTGTTTTTTCTACCTCTACACACTCAAATATGTTCCGGTCCTCAAATAGGTCCTCACATGTAAAACTAGAGAGCAAACACTGGAAAAAAAAAAATGCATTACAGAGAGACTAATGAAAACAGCTGTTTTTCATAACCAATCCATCATGAATTATAATTGGATTATATTGCCATCATTTTATTTAATGGAATTATATTTTTCTGGGTCAAGATTGATCTCTCATTTCTGAATTTCTAAGAGCAGCCTCAGCTTCATGTGTTATTATAAATGTAATATGTCAAACTGACAAAAATACACAAATTTATCATCAAATGCAGCAGTAAACAAGTACTTATGAGGAAACTGTAAAAAAGGTTAATTTAGACATGTAACAATTTACAATCAATATTAAGAATGAATATAAACTGGCTTTTGTCTCTACTGTGTTCACACTTGATTTCATCATTTCATTCATCCTTCACTGTATCATTTCACTAAGTGACATCTTCAATTCATTTACTCCTGTATCTGTCACACACACACGCACGCACGCACGCACGCACGCACGCACGCACGCACGAGGATGATTTGCAGAGCTTTAATGAAAATGAATAGGATGTCAGAGGGCACTGGGGACAGACAGTGGAGGGTGTGTGTGTGTGTGTGTGTGTGTGTGTGTGTGTGTGTGTGTGTGTGTGTGTGTGTGTGTGTGTGTGTGTGTGTGTTGGGGTGGGGGATGTACACAGACAGGGTGATGGGGGAAACTGTCTGGGGTATCAAACACCCTGAGGACCAGAGGACAGTATCATACATGTTTAAGGTGTGAGGTGAGTTACTCACATCGGTGTCTGAGTAAATCTGTGACAATATGAACTTGTGTTGACCGTAAATTCAACTTTTCCTCATGTTTAAAGATACAAACTTCAGCCTGCATTCAGGGTCACATTCTGGTGTGTCTTGTAAGACCAGATCTAAAAATGATGGACGTGTTTTTGGAACATGGTTAAACATACAGTGGAGACACTGTGACTCACCTTCAGATCAGATGTATGCAGAGAAACCTGGTTATTCACACCCCCTTTCTCAAACCTCTTCTCTCTCCTCTTGAAACAAGGGTCTGCCATGTCTGCAACACCTTCGAGCTTAATAAAGCTAAACCCCCTAGAAGCCACAATTGTCGTCTCTGATGGTTTGTCCAGATACTAGTATATATCAGGGTTTGAATGACCAGGTTACTCACGTGAACATCAAATCCACAACATGATCAGAATCAGGAAAGGATCAGAACTGGGACACTCAAGTCCACAGAGACACCCTGTCAGAGCTCCCAGCCAGTAAACTGCAGCTGTGTGAGCCAACACATAAACATCAGCCGCAAGGACGTCCAATATCATAAATCCTGGATGTTCTCAGGAGAGATGCTGTCACAGAGAGGAAGGGAGAGCTGGATGGATGATTAGGAGGACTGGAAATGCTGCTGCAGGTCTCTTCTGAGGACGTCTACATGAATGAGAACAGTCAGGTTGCTCCTGGATGGTTCTGCTGCAGAGGAACAGTTGGATTTGAATTGTTGTGGCTGCATTTAATTGTGACCATCATGGAGGAAGTTCCTCTGAGTAGACTTGGATAACCTGTCCTTGCAGCAGTGACCTCATGCAACAGTCTACCCCTAAATACTAGAGCTGTTTAGACCTCTGAGATTTTGAAATCATGGTCTGAATAATCTTTGCATTGGCTTTTAACATCAGAGTGTGACTCCCAGAGGTTTGATATGCTCTTATTTATTGTATTTAATTTAATTTTAAAAAGTGTTAGTGATTGTGCTGCACTTTAGCAGGCTGCAGTTTTTTTTTTTTATATTTCATATGTTGCAATAAACTTTAAGTTAATTTTTGCACTTAGTTATCATATTCATATTCGGGCTCAGCCTCAGTTATATTCTCCTATCATAATCTGAACAAGATGTGATTTAATCGTTTTTGTCATATTGTAAAATGTGAAGTTAAAATGTTGTATGTCCATGCTAAAGGTTTTCAGGCTGATAGACTTTGAGGTACAGGTGCATAATTTCAGGATGAGGCTGCAGGCTGCTCTTGACACAGGGTGAAGAAGTCACACAAATCAGTGTATGAAGCCATCAAACAGCGGTTGATCCTTAAACTAATGTTGCTCACGCACAGCAGCGATGCTCCCATTCATTAACCACACCAATGCCATGTCAGTTTGTTGGCCTCAGGGGTTCTTCACCTTGGCCGCGGTCACTCTCTTTTCTGAGACTGAGCCAAAAATCACCACACTTTGATCTGAGGCTGGAGACAAAGCGTGCTTTTGGCAAACACACAATTATCAACTAATGCTGATGCTGCTGGCATTAGCTCAGTGAGTAAGTAAGCTTCAGCCATTATTCAAAGTGAGTTGGTTTGGCCAGTGACCATAGACTGTATATACTATGGACAAGTTGGTTCCGCCTTCCGCCAGTATACGGATTTGAAGTAAAAAGTTCTCGGTAATTCCGCGTTTTCTCTCCATCTCCTGAAACTAACATTGCGCAGTAGCATTGTACGCATTCGGGGGGGAGAACCGCTGTGATGACGCTTGGCTCAAACAGTGTATTCCCTGGGTGATCTATGCAATCCTTGTACGCCCATAGGCTGTATCAAGTGTCAATCATGAACCCCCTTATAACTTTTAAAAACGGAGCCGTACAGAAAAAAAAAGACTTGAGCAGAAACCAGTCTTAAAGTAACTACATGTCAACATCACAAGCGGGGGGGATGAGTGAACCTGTATGTGGTGTAGTTCTGGAGATGGGCAGTAGATCTGAGATTGTCTCAGTGGAAAACATTCCATCGACCCGACGAAATGGAAGACAAGGTTAAAGTTCCTGGAATAAGGCCAATGACATTAACTTAAAACGGCCTAAAAAAAAAAACTCTCAGTATATCTGATGTCATGATGTTTCTCATCAAACTCAGTCTAGGACAGGAGGCATCAGGTGACATACAGAGGGACATGAATTAAGAAACTGAGAAATACTGAGAAATGCTGAAAATCTGCAAAACACTGAGAAACACAGAGAAATACTGAGAAACACTGAGAAATACTGAGAAATAATAAGAAATAAGAAACACACTGTGTTCCAGAATCATGAGTTCTGGAGTGCTGGGCTCTGGAAACTGGACTGGTTTCTGGAAACGGTTGTTCTAAAATACTGGGTTATAAAGTTCTTAGCTCCGGAGTACTTTGGTGTGAAATGCTGAGTTCTGTAGTTCTGTATTATAGTGTTCTAGAATACTTGTTTCTAGAAAACCAGATCCAGGAGGACTGCGTTCCAGAGTTATTGGTTCTGCTCAGGACTGAAGCTGCGTTCCAGTTACCTCGGTAGTCAGATGTCGGAGCTGGGAATGATGCTACACCCGAGTTGACAGCGTTCCAGTTAACAAGTAGGTAAACCAAGATGAACGCATACAGTTAGCTGTTGTTAGCTGTTGTTTACAATTGTCAGCTGTCGTTGGCCATTGTAAGTTGTTGTTAGTGGTTGTCAGCTGTTGTTAGCCGTTGTCAGCGGTTGTTAGTTGTTGTTCGCAATACCAGATGTAAACCACACACAACACAGTATTTTACTTTACAAACACCAAAGCACCGTGTTCACAGTTAGACGTTAGGCAGAACAACATGTACCATTTATTTAATTTCACAAAAACAAAACAGAAGTGCTAAAAAATAATACATTACGAGAGCTTTCACTGTAACTCTTTACTATTGATGCACTGCGCTGCCATCTTGAATTAAGACATTGTCGTCAAGTCGGGGTTCACAAGGATTATCTGACTTTCGGAGTCGGAAATCCCACTTAAGGGGGGCGTTCCAGATGAATCTCCAACTCGAAGCTCGGAAATCCTGACTTCTGAGTACAACTGGAATGCAGCGCAAGTTTAAGATGCTGGACTGGGTTCTGATTGGCTGTCTGCTTTGGAGTGCTGACCATGATATTTCAGTGGCATTTTCTCAAAGGTGTCCTGCTCTAAATCCCCCTGTCTTCTGGTATGTCTAGGACCAGAACTGGGACCAGAACTTCTTTATAAACAGAATGTTTACTGAGGGAATCAGCTGAGAAGGCATATCTACACTTGATTTTTGCTCTAGGTGAAATGTCGAGATTTGTAAATCCCATCCTGGATTAGATGATCCTTTGAACTGACATGTTTTTTTAGATCAATATTTATTCGAATCTCTCTGATTCAGACTCACTCTGCTGTTGTTTCCTCAGGGAGAGTGTTTGAAACAGCAGACAGAGATCATGTTTTGTTTGTCTCTAGTTATTTATTGAATAATCTTCTTTTCCTGGTAGTAATGTAGCTCCTCCCTGGAGGCTGTTGTCAACTGGCTGCTCATTATTTAACAAATCAAACCAGGATGACAATGATCACTGATTAATTAGGCACATATCAGTCTGCGTAATTACCTTAAAGCTGCAGCAGGCTGTCTGCAGGCTGTCAGAGGATCACCCTGTAGAAGTAATTGGAGCCTCTTTGAATATTATCGGTTCTGCATTAATAATCCTGGGATATAATCTGAAATTTTAACTGAGGGTCATAGCTCGTTACTCTCACTGTCA
Organism: Xyrichtys novacula; assembly: GCA_962446985.1. Classification (NCBI taxonomy): domain Eukaryota; kingdom Metazoa; phylum Chordata; class Actinopteri; order Labriformes; family Labridae; genus Xyrichtys; species Xyrichtys novacula. The sequence goes on from OY660865.1 coordinate 15,820,367, forward strand.
GCTGATACCTCTGTCAGGCTGCAACTATGTCAGTCACTGATTCATGGTCTCTGTAGGCGCATTATGTGTTTTATTTAACAAAGGCCTTCAGAAGTGAAAAATTTTATATGGATATGAATAAAATTTCCATCACTATTTTTAGCTTGATTGTGTTGAGTGTCTGTCTGTCGTTTGTATATTTCAGTCCGGTTACTAACTGGAGCTGTTATTAGGCGTGAATTATCACCAGTGGAAATCAATACTATCTCATTTACTTACAAAAAAAGCAGAATTTTCTTAGTTTTGCAGCTTCCACATTATTTAGATTTTTTTTCTAAAGATACAAGTATAAAATCACCGACAAACAAAATTCAGAATTACTTTTTGAATGAACGTTATTTGGCCTTTTGTGTGTGTGTTCTGTCACGCGGGTCCCCTGGGAGCCGTAGTGTGTGTGTGCGTGTGTGTGTGTGTGTGTGTGTGTGCACCTGCCGTCTCCTCCTCCTGCCTGCAGAACAACAAAGGGAGGTGCAGATCGCCGCCCTCGCGACAGATGCTGCGTCAAGGTAACTGTAGGGAGGCGGGTACAAACACAGGAAGCTACAATTTTCTGCCTTCAAAGTAAAGGTGGGTTTTACTTTTTGCTTGATTCTGTCTTGGTACTCTGTGCCCAGCCCCCCTGCCTATTGAGCTTGTGCAGTACAGATTTTATCGTATAAGGTGGATGGTTGTGAGTCCATCTTTCATATGAAAGTGCCAAATAAAGAAAAATACAGTTAAACCTTGCAATGATGGGCAGGATAATAAATCAGGTGTTTACTACAGTTCACTTAATCTAAGTGGGATAGCAAAATTAGAGGGGTAAAATATTTACGCTAATCTGGATATCATTTCTATGTCAAACACACATGACTGTCCTGTGTTTTACCTCCAATGCCAATAGGATAATTCCAAACCTCCCAAAAAAAAAAAAAAAAAATTCAGTCAGCTTTTTAAAGACAGTAAAGCATTAATATGGTCCATCTTGAGGTTCTAAAGCTGTCTATTTTATCCGCCATTTAGTTTTCTTTATTTTTTTCATTAGCTCCTGTTAATAATAATGATTACAATATGAATACAAGCAATTCAAAGGCCAAAGAGCAGCCTAATAAATAGTAGTAGGATAACTATTGATTTAACCTGTCTTTTTAGTCTGCAATCAGTCAAATAAATAATTTTAAAACAAAGTCTTCATTGTTAAATAACGCCAAACTGTAGTTACCAAGCTAGCAGGCCGCTACATCAAAGAGAGCTTTAATTGTGCAGGAGAATAAGCGGAAGTGGCTCAGCCGTGTTTTGGCGGGCTTGATGGTGATGGAGCAGAGCAGACGGTGTTCGAATGAAATCAGGAGGAGGAGAGAAAGAAAGTAGAGCCACGGAGAGGAGGAGAGGGAGGAGAGGAAGAAAGTAGACCCACAGAGAAGAGGAGGAGAGAGGAAGAGAGCGAGAGCAGATGATTGTCCTTGACTCAGAGTAACGGAACATTTCATAGTGAAGAGAAGGAGGAGGGAGAGGGGGAAGAGGACCGAGAAGGACAGGAAGAGCGTCAAATCTGAGGAACCGGTTCTGCATCGCTCACCGAAGTACCGAGCGGAATCACCCCGCCTCCTGCGCATCATCCGCGGCTCCGCATCGCTGCGGCCGGCCCTCATCATCCAGGTAAACAGACCCACACCTCAAAACAAACCCCATTAGATTTGCAGAATTATTTTATTCTACCTCTGTTGCTCTGAAAGGTAGAAAATGTCCACACGTGTGTGGGCTTTAAGGTTGTTTGTGGGAGCTGGTCGTCTGTATGAGCGGGGTGTCCCGGCTATTGGTTATTTTGACGCAATAGAAGCAGAGCATCACTAATAGAGCCAGCTGTACAAAACGAGCGTTTCTCTGCCGTGTTCTGTAATCACGATTCCAAACTTCATATTGAATCTGGCCGTTTGGAGCGCACATTGTTCGCCTCCTGACATGACTGGGTGCCTCTAATTCAGCCTGTCATCACGTCTGTGTGAAGAATAAGCCGTTAGTACAGATCTATTTCCACCTCTCTGCCTGTTTATCTGTGAGCTGAGAATCAAGCAGAAAATGTACGGGGTTTGGTTTATGCTGCTGCTGCCAGGAGCTGTTTGTATGTAAAGTAATGTGATGTAACCTACGAAGCCCTGGTGGTCAAAGCGGGTCCTTCTTCTGTTTTAGCTGCATGCAGGTATCACTGTGTCTAAAGGAGGTCTTTGTAGGCTTTTTCAGTCTGAACCAGTATGAACAGATGTTTGGGTTCATTCTGACTATGCATGTTGGAGTGTTTTTTTTTTTTCCCAAATTTACCTGTGACTCTTATTTTGACACAGAACATCAGATTCTACCATAAATAATAATAACACTGATTTGTTTTTAATGGACACAGTCTGTTTGTGACTCTTTAAAATACCCCTAATTCAGTGGGCACGCTCTTTGAAGCTCTTTGTTGGTGAATGTGCTGTCTTTGAATGATCTAAACCATCTCTGTCACTTTCTGCATGTTTTCTGAGTTTTATGCTTTATCAAAATTATAAAGGTGTCCTCATTCATGTTAGTCTGATGGTGCTCATTTAAGACGGAGGATCATCCTTTGTTCTACACTCTGTTTTCCACACTGTACAGAATTTTAAATTAGCTATATTTCTGTTAGCGTTTAAAACATTATTGGTTTGTTGACACCTGAACCTGCATGAGTTTTTTATGTCCTTTATGGATAATCAACTCCTGAGTACTTGTAGTTATCTGCTGATCACATGATTTTGTTAAATACCATCCTCACAGCTTTACCTTTCTACAGTGGCCTGTTTGTCGCCATGGTCCGTCATAGAGCTGGGCGATTAATCGTTTTAATTTCTATTTCGACTTTGTCTCCCTACGTTTATAAAGATTTGCCGATCAGGATGGAACTATATTATATCGCCTGCTGTGTTGCTGTTACGCCTTACACTAACAGCCTACGGCTACGCTGAATGAATTGCACTCTCCCTCTCCTCACTAACAGCAGAGCGTGGGCGTGGCCCTGCCCCTCAAACAACTTTACATTCATCAGCAGCAGCTCAGACCAATGAGGAACAAAGTTTGGGAGAAAGAGTAAGTTACTGCTCAACTAAGATTAATGAAGGACTGCTGAAGGAGAAGGAGAGAGAGGAGCAGGAGGAGAGGGGAGACCAGAGAGCGGACCAGGAGGAGAGAAGAGAGCAGAAAGAGGAGCAGGAGGAGAGAGGAGAGCAGATAGAGGAGCAGGAGGAGGAGAGCGGTGAGTGTCTAAACAGCAGAGGGACAGACTGAGTATCAGGAGAGAGGCTGTATTGATCCTGAGCTCTAACCAGAAAACGACTTCAGGGCCAAACAGTGAGAGACATCGTCCTGAATCATGATAAAATTAAAGTCTTGAGATTCTGAAGGAGGTTTTTTTTAAAGCTTAAAGAGAGACCCCCCCTTTATTCTCCGCTGTCTGCCTCCTCATGGCTGCAGCTATGGATGGACGGATGTATGGTGGAGTCAGATAGATCAGACTGAGTCTGAGCTTCATAAAGTCTCTGAGAGAAACAGTGAAGCCTTTCTCTGTGCCAGAGCACAGCTCTGTCTGTAGATCTCTTAACAGACAGGGTAGAGGTCAATGGTCAAATCTCCCTGTTACACTCTGATAGCTACTCCTGATATAGGCCACAGCACCCATAAGTGACCCGCTCTTCCCCTGTGCCGCTACAGACTGTCAGAGAGATGTGCTGATATGAAGCTGGAGGAGAGAGGAGTCTTTGTTGTGACTGCAGAGATCAGACTGAAAACTGATGTACAGCTGAGTCTGAGGCCACTTTTAGACAGAAACGGTCTTCATAGAAAACAGAAAAATTTCGTTTCGTTTAGGGGGGTCCGTTAAGACGGCAACTGTTTTTTCCGGCGATGAAAACGTAACAAAGTGATTCAGAGTGGAAATGTTGTAAATGCTCTGCTAGTCCCGCTTTCGTCTAAAGTACAAAAACGCTGAAAACGGTCAAACCTGTGAGGCCATGGCTCACGTCGGTTTATGACATCATAGCCATGTGCAGCTTCCTTGAAAATAACAACAACAACCATGCTAGACATTCCAGTTGCGCTGTCCTTATTATTAAACGGGCAGGAGCTCAATTTTGACTTGTACAGAATCGTCACGAATCATACTGCTCAGCAGAGGAGGCGTCTGAATTATTTGCATCAAATAATTAATGTAGAACGGAAATTGTTCTACGTATGCGTTGTTGGTCTCTATGGGAGCGCGGTCACACCGACACGCGCCACCTAGCGACCTGGCATGCACATTACAGCGTTTTCAACCACATTGCATTTTTGCGTAAACACAGCATAAAAACTGAAAACGAAACAGCACTTTTCTGTTTTCTATGGAGACCATTTCCATCTAAAGGTCCTTACACACCAAGCGCGAATTCGCCAGGCGAATAATTCGCCTTTTTTTAAAACAGCATAAAGTCAATGCAAGCTTCCACACCGGAAGCGATTTTTATGCGGGGCGAAAAGCCGCTTTTATTTTTTCGCTCTTGTGTCGAATTTTTCGGATATTCGCAGGCGAATATCTGGACCTGCTAGACTTCTGGCCAATCAAAAGTCATGTTTTTGATGACGTCACAGACCCATACGGCTGGAGGAGAGGGAGAAGTTTGAGATTATGAAAACGCAGAGAAAGACAGCTGAGGTGCACCCAAAACTCTTTCTAATTACTAATGAAGTAGTTTCCTCACAAGATGACACTCTCTTGTCTTCCTTAGGGGATTGGTGTCATGCACACTTCACAGGGTGACCGCCTCATCATGCCTGATTCTCCCTCTTAGCTGTTTGACATGCCGATGATCTGCAGCTATAGGGCCAACAGAATGACCAGACAACTTGAAGGATCACTGCTCAGCCCTCGCCTCTCCTGGCTGCTGCGGTGTCTCTCACAGCTTTTCCTCCTCTTTCTCCCTTGCTCATATTGCTAGACATGTCAATCAGCACCCATTCACACGACACACACCACCACTAGCACCAAGAGCAACGATGGGAGAGAGGCTGGTCATTGCGGTACAGGACCACCCCGCATCTCCTCTCCTCCGCTTTGCAAAAAATATACGCATATTCGCTTCGCGGCCGGTGTGTATAGGCGAAAGCGATTTTTCGGACGGTGAATATTCGCAATTTTCGTCTCGCTTTTTTGCTTCGCTCCGCAAATTCGCCGGTGTGTAAGGACCTTTAAAGTGACCTGAGAGTCTGAGGACTTCAGCACCTTTAAATCAGACTCAGACTTCACTAAGTCCTGCTCAAACACAGTCTTGCCCTGCTCGCTCTGATGCTCCACCTCAACACCTCCTCTCCTATCATGTCTGTGTTTCAGGAATGTTAATGCTGACTCAAAATGATTTATTAAAAGAGCTCAATGAAAAAAACAACAGAAACTTTCCTCAAAATGTCAAACTAAAAAATCCAACAAAAGGCACTGCGGCAAAAAACACAAGGAGACAAGAGCTACACACATCGAGGATCACAGTGAACTGGCAGACACACACCCATGCACGCACACACTGGGAAACGAGCAACAGGTGAGGCAGATGAGACACAGGTGAAAGTCATGGGTGGTCAACAAGGCGGGAAAACTAGGGAAGTAAAACCGGACTAGAAACACAAGGAATCAACTACTACAAAATAAAACAGGAAACACAAGGAATCAACCACTACAAAATAAAACAGGAAATAAACACTGAAAAGTGATCGAAAGAATAAAACGCAGAGAAGGTGAGAGAAAACAGGGTCAAAGACAAACTGAAAACTCACAAGACCGAACTACAGGGGAACATGAACACTTGGGAAAATACACAGAAAATACACTTGGATAACAAAACCAGGGAAAAACTAAATCAACAGAACACATCCTGACAATAGTCTCATTTCTGTTATTATCTGGTTATGCTAAATAGAGACTGCCATCTTTGTTTTGGTCTTTCAACCAAGCACAGGCTGTATCTATCTAGGTCTAGCCCAAAGCCAATCCTCCCATCTCAGCAGAGCAGAAAATCTACAAGAATTGATTAAACCTCCTTTGGGGGAGTTTTTGATGGTAATGACACTAAAGTTCATTTTGATTCTTTTGTTGTGACATACAGAAGAAAATCAGACCACTAAAGAGAAGACTGATGACTTTTTTTATTGTAGTTTTAACTGCCTGGAACTGATGTCTTTGTCCCACTCAGTCTGTTCTGATCAGCTCGTCCTCACTTTGACTGTCAGATCATCACCGGCCCCTCCTCCACAGGGGTTCTGTCTTTGCTGGCGTCTGACTCTGAAGTCATGGTGTCTGGGTCTGTCTCTCTGGAGAGTCCAGATGGCCAGTGGAGTGCAGTTTTGTCTGTGTCTTTTAAGTGACACAGAGAGAATCAGGATCATAGTGAGCCCCTCTCAGTGTGTTGATAGTGTGGAGTAGACCCTGCGTGAATGTTGTGGTTTAAATTCTGTTTCCCTGCTAAACTGTGGAGAAGATTGAGTCACACAGACAGGAAATATAACTCGAAAATCTCTAATGACTTACTCTTTGTGTAGATTCATGCTGACTTGAGGACCCTGATGGATCTCAGCAGTCTTCAATGACAAAGTCTTCTTAAGAATAAGAATAAGAATAAGAAGAACTTTATTGATCTCCGAAGAGAAATTCAATTGTCTGTTGTCTCACATAACATGTCCCTAAAAGCTATCTATTATTTACATAAGAGTTATAAAGCGTGATGGCTGTTGGTACAAAAGATCTTCTGAATCTTTCGTTCCTGCAGCGAAGAGAGAGGAGCCATTTCATTTCTTCTGGTCTAAAAAGATTAAAAGTGTGTCTGTCAGAGTTTGGCATGGCTTCTTCTTCTTCTGATGTTTTTCGCGAGTTGCTGTTACACAGAGTTTCAGTGATAGATGATAAAAACAAGTTCTGCTGTTTATAAGAAAGCTCAGACTTTGGGGTCAACAAACTGAAAAAAGTCCACCGATCAGATGTTTTGAAATCCATCATTATAAACAGGAACTGAAAGACTTCAGGCCCAGAACTGGGATGTCCCTGCAGATCCTCAGTCTGCCTCTCTGTGGTCCTCCTGTGTGCAGAAATGGTTTGATGTCTGCAGTCAGGACAGGAAGTTAACATTAATAGTGGGGGTCAGAGGTCACATAGCCCATGATGTAAATGCTGCCATACAGTGAGAAACCCCTCGTTGCGTTGTGCATTCCAGGGTGGGGCTGAATTAAACAGTTGTTCCGCCCACTTTCCCCTACACACCAGTTTAGTGTGTCTGCTGTAGTCCTGTCCTCCTTTTCCTCTGAGAGCTGCTTCAAATTGTGGACCGTTAGAAAATTAAAAATTAAGAGTGAAGTATTTAGAAATTTTTTGATTGATAAAAATCATAAGATTTGAACTCTTGAGTACCCGAACAGAAACCCTGTAAGAGTTTCATCAGTTTGACCTTAATTTTAACAGGCAGATCTGTTTGTGTTTCTGTCCTTTGCTGGATCTAAACACTCTCAATCAGACACACAAACGCTCTGTAGATGTGTATTTTTCTGAGTGTTGCTATCACTTCAGAGAAAAATCCCTCTGTTAAACAGGGAGTAATAGAAGCCCTATTGTTCTGTGATGACACACACACGCACACACACACTAACACAAACACACACACAGTGATCGTGTGGTCAGATGAAGTCACTCTGTTCTGATGTGAGAGAATGAAACTAATCTCTGCTCAGACTCTGTGGTGTGTTTTGGTGTTGGTGGTGGTCTGGGTCCTTCAGCAGCAGTTTGATGACACAGTCGTAAAGAACGGGTTGTTCAAACCTGCTGATTGGTCGCTTGGGGACAAATAAAGTTTTTTAAATCTGAATGTGATGTTTTAAGACGGGTGTAAAGATGCTGCTCAAGATCATCCAAAAAGGAGAGATGAGATATTTTCGTCTTAAAGAGTGTTTAAGAGTGTTTTGTACCCTGTTTTATTATATAAAATCATACCATACTTTGACATTTATCATATATTATATCCTTTATTGTCCTTTTTCGTATTGTTTTGTATTATTTTACATTATGTCATTATATATCATATCAGACCTGGAACATTATCATATCATGTCATATCATATCCTGAGTGGTTTTTTTTTACCCTATTTTATCATATTATACTTTAACATTTATCATATATTATATTATCTTGTCATATATCATATTGCTTTGTATTGTTTCACATCATGTCATAAATCATATTGTTTTTGTCTTGTTTCACATCATGTCATAATATCAGACCATGAACATAATCATATCATGTCATATCATATACTGGGTGTTTTTTTTACCCTATTTTATTATATGATATCATATCATACTTTGACATTTATCATATATTATATCCTATCCAAGAGACATAAAAGCAATCCTTAACCAGAAAAAGAAAGCTTTTAAAGATGGTGACAAAGAACAACTTAAACAAGTTCAACAAGAGTTGAAGAGGAGACTGAAGATGTACAAAAAGAAGATAGAGAAGTATCTACAACACAGCAACATCCGTGAAGTGTGGAGAGGAATCAGTACCATCTCTGGACACAGCAATAAAAAGAAAAGACAGCCAGTGGTGGGTGATGTGAAAAGAGCTGATGAACTTAACCTGTTCTTCAAAAGGTTTGACACTGCTGTCACACCCACTCCCACTGCTACTCCACCTTCCTCTACGCAACAAATCTCCACTACAACTTCTCTCCTTCCTCCTCCATCTTGTTCAAATGTCTCAACCACTTCAACTGCCTCCCTCCTAGAACACCAGTCCTTGTCTGTCACCGAAACAGGGGTGAGGATGGAACTTAGAAGACTTTGTCCTGGGAAGGCAGCTGATCCAGATGGTGTGTGTCCAAGGCTGCTTAGAGACTGTGCTGCAGAACTGTGTCAACCTCTCCACAGGATCTTCAACCTGAGTCTACAGCTGGGGCGGGTACCTGCTCTGTGGAAAACATCCTGCATTGTGCCAGTACCAAAAACAAAATGTCCTGCTGAACTCAATAACAACTACAGACCAGTGGCCCTCACTTCACACATCATGAAAACCCTGGAGCGGCTGATTCTACGCCTTCTGAGGTCTGAGGTCAAAGACTCCCTGCAGTTTGCATAGAAAGAACACATTGGAGTGGATAAGTAGTAAGACGCTGCAGATGTTTTATCAGTCTGTGGTGGCAAGTGTTCTGTTCTACGCTGCAGTCTGCTGGGGAGGAAGCATCAAACACAAAGATGCAAAACATTCTCATAAACTGGTGAAAAAAGCTGGCTCTGTGGTAGGACTCAAGCTGGACTCAGTGGAGGATGTGGTGGAGAGATCTACACTGAGGAAGGTGGAGACTATTCTAAAGAACATGGGTCACCCACTTCACAACACCTTGATGGACCAAAGGGCAAATGGTGGTGGACGGCTCCTCTCTCTTTGCTGCAGGACAGAAAGATTCAAAAGATCTTTTGTACCAACAGCCATCAGGCTTTATAACTCTTATGTAAATAATAGATTACTTTTATAGATATATCACATGAAACAACAGACAATTGAATTTCCCTTTGGGGATCAATAAAGTTCTTCTTCTTCTTCTTCTTAATGTCATACATCATAATGTTTTGTATGGTTTCATATCATGTCATGTCATTAGGTATCATATTAAACCATATACATTATCATATCATTTTTTATCAAATCATACTTTGACATAAATCATATGGCTTACTCTTTGTCAGACATTTTGTTATCCATGGTGCGTGCATTATTGCTCTTCTATATTACACAGTATTGCAGTGTGTAATGTTGTGTTGTGTTGTGCTCCCATATCGCCATATTCTTTTGTACTGTATGATTTTTAAAGGTCCCCTCTGATGAGGTTGTGATGAACGAGTTATTTGTTTCTGTGTCACAATGTATCATATTGTTTGAATAGTGTTGTATCTATCATATGGTGTTGTATCTGCGGTTTCCCTGTGATTGCCCTGATCATCATCACCAACACCTTCCTGCTGTCTGAGGTGACTCTGTTCACCTTCAGGTCAGACGGGGGTCAGCCAGCTCTGCTCTGAAACACTGCTCTCTACTGAGTTAGCACGCATCAATAATACAGCAGAGCAGCCTGGAGGAGGGGGGGCATACACACACACACACACACACACACACACGCACGCACGCACACACACACACGCACGCGCACACACACACACACACACACACACTGTAGAGCGTCTCCAGGTCAGAGCTCAGATTTAGCTCAACACAAAACTGATGTAGAGCTCATTTTACACTTGATGGGATACCAGATCTCTGTGTGTGTGTGTGTGTGTGTGTGTGTGTGTGTGTGTGTGTGTGTGTGTGTATGCATGCGTGCGTGTGTGTAGTCATGATGTAGCAAATGCCCACTCTGAGCTCTCTTTTGCTTCATTTTTACTCTACAGATTGTCTGTGATTTATACTTCTGTATTTGCATCTATAGTTGTGATCAGCTGCAGCCCTGTCTGCTGCTGCTGCCTCTCTTAGGTGTTTTCAGCAGACTTCTAACTGGCTGCAGTCGGGGTTTATGCCCTCTGCTTCAAGGACTGATGTGTGTCTCAGTCTGTCTTTGCTCCTGCTAAACTCGAAATAATGGCCATCAGCCTCAGACCAACAGAAAGCGTCCTCAGAGATGTTCAGAGAGATTGAGTTTGTATCAGGAAGGAGAGTTGGCAGAACGAATGGACATGTTGACAGGAGCTGGACAGAGACTGTCCAGGAGGTTTGACTGATTTAAATCTGACCTTTGGCCGAGCTCATGTCCTTAAAAACCTTCCGAATTCATCACTCCTGTTTCTCTCTCTGTTTTTCTGACAGTTCGCTGAATCTCAAACGTCCAGCACAGTAGTTTTAATATTTCATGTTCTTCAGTCTGCAGCCTGTCAGAACTCCTGAAACACCCTCAGTGTCTGCAGGGCCAGCAGGTTAAGCATTTTAAAATATTCAGCTCCTTTAAAATTAAAGATTGAAGCCTTTGTTTGAACATGTCTTCATATGGACCACAGGCACTGTGAGATATGAGGAAGAGAGAGTTCAAAGGTCAGACAAAGACAGAAGGTCTGAAAATAAGTTGAGCTGTCCCAGTGCACACTTCAAAATGTTTTTATTGTCTTTTACAGTCACTCTAAGTAAGTCAGTTACAGAAGCGATTTGCAACTAAATGAAAATTGCATCCAGGTCATGGTTATCCAATTCTTGGTCCAGTTGCCCTTTAACGAGGAATTCTAAAACCATAAAATAAAACAAGGAAATGTAGAAATAGCTGATCCAAAATGTTAAACTATGATATTGTCAGTTTTAAGATGTTTAGAGTAAGATTTCTATAAATTGTGTTTAAGGGTAAACATTTCTGACAGAAGTTGAAATTGGTGAAATTTAATTCTGACCCGAAGTTTCCTTGAACAGTAAATCCATCACGTCCCTTTGGGGCCGATGAAGTTTTTCTGCTCTAATCTGGTTTGATGTTGTCCCTGCAGACTCAGACGGACTACTGTTCCTCCTGTGAGATCAGCTGATCAGATTTTATCTGATGATGGAGAGCTTTGTGTTTCTGCTGCTGCTAAGCTCAGTGTTCCTGAAGGAGACCACAGGTAAGATCCCCAATACACACACACTCTAACACCGCCCAGCAAATGTACAGGTGTGTGTGCAGAATCAGTGTCTGGTGGTGAGCGTTTCTTGAGTTTATTTGGAAATCTCTGATTATAAGAGCTTTACTGACTCAGCACTTTTCACAACAAGGTAAAAAATGCAGGTAGTAGGATGGGTCCCTGAGGGACTCCACAGTTCAGATCAACAGCAGGTAAACTGATTTCTGTGGCTGACAGGTTTAGTTGGATGGTTCTTTAAAGTTTCCAAGGTCAGTGTGTTTTCTGTTATATTTCATCCAGTGTAGTTACAGTTTGTAGAATAAGACTGTTTTCGTGCAGAGAGTATCGTTGTATCAGGGCTCTGACCTGAGGCGTTAGTGCGTCACATGGGTGTGGTTCATGTGGGCTCTTGTAAAAGGTTGATGATTGTTGTTTCAGACAGCACGTGGAAGGGGTTCAGGTCTCTCAGAGGGGGGGTGGGGGGGCGCTCCTCTCTCCTGGAGCAGTAAGAAAGCTCTGCTGGGATAAATGATCCATGGAGACATGATGTCATTTAGGTCTGAGGAAGAGGCTGAAATCTGCCGTCACTGGTCATCAGCATCCTCCTGAACACAGGAAACAGACTGTATCATGGTGCAGCTTCATGACTGTGAGAGAGGATTTGAAGGTTTTTTCTGTGTGTGTGTGTGTCTAGGAGGGGATGTGTGTGTCTCTGGTCACGACAGCGGGCCAGTGTTTGAGAAACAGCCCAGCAGTTTAATTTACCCAGAAGGCCTCAGTGAGGGAAAGGTGACCCTGAGCTGCCAGGCCCGAGCCAACCCTGCTGCCTCCTACAGGTGAGAAACACATTCATACAGATTTACACACTTAATCATACACACTCACACAATAAAAAGAAGGTAGTTTTCTGTCAATGCTCTTTTCTTTTTTTAAATGTGTGAATTTGAAGTTCATGGTCCGACAGATAAACTAGTTTAGATAATCCCTAATCCTCAATCCCGGAGTCCTCCTAAACCAACTTTCCATGATTAGTCATTCAGATGATGAGTCTGTTTTTCATAGCACCACCTAGTGTCACACATGGTAGTAGAGGAGCTCCTGCTTTCAGCTGCCCTGCTTTTTGCCCTGCAGGTGGCTGGTAAACGGCACAGAGGTCCCGTTGGGGTTGGATGTGCGTTACACTCTGGTGGCAGGCAGCCTGGTGATCAGCAGCCCTGAGTCCATCAAAGACACCGGCTCCTACCAGTGCCTCGCCATCAACCGCTGTGGGACCATCATCAGCCGGGCCGCCGTGCTGAAGTTTGGCTGTGAGTCTGCAGAATTCAGATTGTTTACCTTCCTGACTGAAAATCGGCTGTTCATGTACTGTAATATTTGCTCCTGTTTGTCCCTCCTGTGTTCCTGTAGACCTGGACGACTTCTCCTCAGACAGCAGGAGTCCTCAGACCGCATATGAAGGAGTGGGAACTTTCCTGGCCTGTCAGCCCCCTCCTCATTACCCAGGTACACACACACACACACACACACACACACACACACACACACACACACACACACACACACACACACACACACACACACACACACACACACACACACACACAGATTAAATAATAAGGCTCCTGTTATAAGCTGTCTATAGATAAAAGACAGCTGATTCAGAGTTTACAGGAAGAAGAAATGTAAAAGGATCAGGTTGGTCCTGATCCAGGTCTTAGTGATACTGTCTACACAGGTCTGTAAAGATCTGGATCATGCTTTTAAATTTACACACTGACATAAAGGTACAAGGATGAATGTCAACGAAACACTGAGGCAGAAAGCTGCCATGACGAAGAAGAGCGACACATTAACTAACTTCATAGCATGGCAGCAGTAGATAAAAATTCTAGAATGCTGGGTTCTGGAGGTCTTTTCCAGTCTCTTAAAGAGACGGTAGCTGGAATGAGGTGTTTCAGTTAGAGGCTGAAATGAGGGTTAGATCCAAGATCCCAGTCAAAGGCCAGGACCGAGTTTTGGGATCTAGGTCAGGTATAGAGACTCCAGAGCTCTCGGAGGGAGGACGGGTAGACTAAACAGGAACTGAACTCACTCTTTTGTCTACTTTTTAAATCCTGAACCAGGTCTTTCACAGAGGGTAATGCAGACTGTTTCCATCCTTAAGGCTGAGCTTTGTCAGGGTGACCTGGATTAACTCAGGACTTTAGTCTATCACAGAAGTATCACATATTTTTTTTCCCTCCTTCAGCTCTGTCTTACCGCTGGTTCCTGAATGAGTTCCCAAACTTCCTGAAGAAGGCGGATGGACGCTCGTTCGTGTCTCAGGTGACAGGGAACCTGTACTTGGCCCGAGCTGAACCCAACGACACGGGGAGCTACTTCTGCTTCACCACCGTCAACCTGGAGATCAGCAGCAAGAGCACGTTCAGCCGCGCCAACCAGCTGACCGTGCTGCCCGAGGGTACAAAATGATCACCTGCTGCAGTTATAGGGAGAGTCAGGATGGAGGGGTTCTTTAAACCAGGCCAAGTTATGGACTGTGTTTGGTTCAGGTGTCATTAGAGGGTTAAATATGTCAGACATAAAGGACGTGGATTAACAGCTGATATTATTTTTTTCAGCCAATCCCAGGAAGTCTGCCCCGAGCATCAAGGTGCGCTTCCCAGCAGAGACGTACGGGCTGGCAGGTCACACAGCTCAGCTCGAGTGCTTCGCTTACGGAAAGTAGGTTTTCCTTTGAGATCATTCTAAACGTCTGTTTTTCACTTTCAAAATGTATCTTCATCTCTAACACGTCCTTCTTTTTCTCAGTCCGGTCCCAAAGCTGCGATGGAGGAAGGTTGACGGTTTGATGCCGTCTAAAGCAGGCTCTAGTGCTGAAGGTCCAACCCTGATTCTGCCCGATCTGTCTTTCGATGATGAGGGTGTGTATGAGTGTGAGGCCTACAACTCTGAGGGAAGTGACACGTACCAGGGACGCATCAATGTGCAAGGTGGGGTACGCTGCAGTTAGGGTTAATTTACACTGAGGTCAAATCTCAGAGTTTCCCACACAGAAGATACCCAAGGAGACCAACCAAATATAATTATGTCCATTCAAGTATATCTTTGTCCATTTTTTACATGTTTTCTCCTCTTTATTTTTGTCTTACCATAACAGTAAACATGCATCACCTATGTCTGTACTTTTTTCCCCATTTAAACCCATAATATTTGTAGATATGTTGTTTTTAAACAATAGCCCTTTAAATTGCCCTTGTGTGTCCTCACTGCAGCTCAGCCTGAGTGGCTGCAGGTGATGAGTGACTCTGAGGTGGAGATCAGCTCTGAGCTTCACTGGAGCTGTGTGGCCTCTGGGAAACCCAGACCGTCTGTACGCTGGCTACGCAACGGGCAGCCACTCAGCACACAGGTAACACACACACACACACACACACACACACACACACACACACACACACACACACACACACACACACACACACACACACACACACACACACACACACACACACACACAGTTAACAGACACTCACTAGCTCCCCTCTCTCCTCCCCCTCAGGACCGGGTGGAGGTGAACGGGCCTCGTCTTAAGATCAGTAACCTGGCCCTGGAGGATTCTGGGATGTATCAGTGTGTAGCCGAGAACAAACATGGCACTGTCTACTCAACTGCCGAACTCAGAGTCCAGGGTATCGAGAAAACCAGGAACACGCCACATTAATATGATAATTATGATCAAACTGTTTGTCACAGTGAACTGAACTGTTATTCCCTCTGCTGTTCCCTCCTGAACCCCACCACCACCACCACCTCTCCCCAGTCCAGGCCCCAGACTTCAGGTTAAACCCAGTGAAGAAGCTGATCCCTGCAGCTCGGGGAGGTCAGGTGATGATCGAGTGTCGTCCTCGAGCCGCTCCGAAGCCCAGCCTGTTCTGGAGCCGAGGGACGGAGCTGCTCACCAACAGCAGCAGGTAAGACCACCTGATCCCTAGACCTGATTTGAGGCTTTAGGGACGTTACCACAAACCTTCAACCCTTTAATAACAGATTTCCTGTGTGGTCAGCAGGGGGAGCCCTTTATTATATTCTCTGTAGTTAAGCCCATCCAGCTGCACACCTGTATGTCCAGTCTGTGCGCTTTAGGTCAGTGTTATTAACTAACTGTGTGTGCTGGGGTGCCTTCAGAGTCACCGTCAGTCCAGATGGAGTCCTGTGGATCCACAATATTAGCCGAGCGGATGAGGGCAAGTACACCTGCTTCGCTGAGAACTACCTGGGCAAAGCCAACAGCACGGGACACCTGTCTGTCAGAGGTACACACTAGACCGATACACTTGTGTATACAATCTAAGGGTATGTGTGAAACACTGTTCAGAGTTTGTTATCCAACATCCAAAAGCCAGCCTGGAGAAGTTAACCTGTAATGACACAAATCAACCACTGGGTGGCAGACTCAAAAAGGCCTGTCTGTGCGGGTGAATAGGAGATCTACAGTTTTAAATTTCTGTTTGCGCTTAAATTCTGAGATAGTGTTTTCAGCTGAAATAAGACAAAGTGAAGACAAAACAAAGCCTCCAGATAATTATTGTTACAGTGAGTCTCTCTGCTGGACAAAGAGAGAAAAAGCTGCTGAAATTTAAAAAAATACTGTTTGTTAAGAGTAAGAAAGAGACAGAATCTTGTGTGTTCACCAGATGGTGCTAACAAGGTTTTAGTCTTATTCATAAAATCACTCATAAGAAATAAAATGGAGATAAATATTCTCAGAATATTTATAAAAATCATAATAATAAAATCACTTCTTTCCTGCAAATAGACAGACATGTAGAGGAGGGTTCAACTTGTAATGACCTCAATCTGCCACCAGGTGGAGCCCTGCCTATGATAACCTGTGAATATTCTCCTTCGTGTCTTCGCTGTTTAAAAAAGGACGTGAATTAAATTTTTTAATTTTCATAATTACGATCATCTGAGGAATTGAAATCAGGATGATAATCACATGAATGTCAGGATGACTCCTGTGACTGTGGACTGAAACTCTGGATCTTCCTCCTGAGAGGTTTCTCCTGAGGATCAGGTCTCTGCTGAGTGTTTAATGTTTTTTCTGAGCTGCTTTTTAAAAACAGACCTTTATGAGAACCAGGGTCAAATATGGAGTCAAATTAAAACTGAACCATCTTTAATTCTGTCCAGACGCCACAAAGATCACTCTGGCTCCATCCAATGCCGACATAAACCAGGGCGAGAATGTAACACTACAGTGCCACGCCTCCCACGACCCAACCATGGACCTTACCTTCACCTGGGCTCTCAACGGCGTCCTACTGGACCTGGAGGACTCAGCTGGGCCATTTCACCGGGTGGAGGGGGTAAGTGTGATATCAGATTTTGATTAAAGGCCATGCAGTGTCTCTGATTAGCCCCAGACTGACTTTAAACATGGATCCCCATCATGAAGGATCTGTGCCCGTTGGTCTCAGCTCTGGTGTGATCTGAGAAACCAGCTCCTGTGATGGTCTCTCAGATCTCCGACTGGGACGTTGTGACTGGGACTGTTTCTTTGTTTCCCCTCAGAAAGAGAATATCGGCGACCTGCTGATTGTGAGCGCTCAGCTGAGTCAGTCGGGGGCATACACCTGCTCGGCTCAGACTGTGGTGGACAGCGCCGCCGCATCAGCTAAGCTGGTGGTCAGAGGTGAGGCGCTAACGCAGCATGAACTGCTAAAGTAGATTCTAACTGAACGTGTGGACCTGCAGCTCTGCAGTTAAACTCTGAAATAACAGACCTTAGATTTCCTGGGTCACTCAGTCACCTGTGTGTGATGCATTAGGACCCCCGGGTCCACCAGGAGGTCTGCTGGTGAAGAACGTGGCAGAGACGTCGGTGGAGCTCAGGTGGAGTCGAGGATACGATAATCACAGTCCCATCGGGAAGTATGAGGTGATGGGACGATCATCGCTGTCGTCAGAGTGGAAGAGGATGAGGACAGGTGAGTTAGATGTGAATATGTTGAAGACCCGGGAGAGGATGTATAAGACTCCTGAAGTTAAAAAAGAGGAGGGGGAGGTTTCTGAGGCATTATTGATCTGTCTGTGTGAGGATTGGCTTGGAGCTCTCAGCTGAGGTGTCCTCCTGTGTCTCTCTCACCACTCTCTCTCTCTCTCTCTCTCTCTGTGTCTCTCTCTCTCTCTCTCTCTGTTCGGTCCATCAGACCCGGTGAACATTGAAGGAAACGCCGAGTCGGCCCGTGTGATGGGTCTGATACCGTGGATGGATTATGAGTTTCAGGTCATCGCCAGCAACATCCTGGGCAGTGGAGAGCCCAGCATGCCGTCACACACCATCCGTACACAGCAAGCAGGTCGGGGGTCAAAGGGTCAAATATTCCCTGACCAGTTCTTCCTGCTGACCCACATGTTTGTGGCTTTAATAATGTGTGTCATGTTTGTGTGTATGTGTGTTTCAGCCCCCACTGTGGCCCCCAGTGGACTTGGAGGAGGAGGAGGAGACCGCAGTGAGCTCATCATCACCTGGACCGTAAGCGTGGTCCTGACTAACACAGAGTCAACATGAACTCTCTGAGGTTGTCGTTGCTGATCTTTAGAGGCTCCATGTTTGACCTGTGACCTTTTTATCAGAGTCAGATGGCCCTGCCGTGTCTCTGTCTCACTCTCTCGTCTGCTGACCCTGCAGCCGATGGCCCGAGAGTACCAGAATGGAGATGGCTTTGGCTACATCCTGGGGTTCAGGAGGAAGGACTCGAACTCCCCATGGACGATTGTTCGTATTCCTCACGTGGAGTCCTCTCGGCACGTTTACTTCAACGACAGCCTGACGCCGTACAGCCCCTTCGAAGTGAAGATCAGAGCGTATAATCGGCGAGGGGAGGGTCCGTTCAGTCAGATCGCTGTGGTGCACTCTGCAGAGGAAGGTGAGCACAACAAGAACTTTTCTTAGACAAAAGTTTTTATAATCGATGAATTCAAAAGTTTACAACATAAATATGGAGAAATAACAGATCAACAGGGAGTCTGTGTAGCAGCGTCAGTGTTACTACACACACTACAGGCCAAAAGTGTTTGGAAGCAAGATCAGACTTGTAGAAAAAAAGATCATATATATAATTTGCAACACAATAAACATGACTATTGTGTAAAGAGTAACTTATCAGAAGACATTTTGACTATAATTATTATGTATTTGAGTTATTGTTGCTCAGACTTTGCTTTCCTTAAAGTAACCTCCTCTCGCTTCATACCATATATATGATATATACCAGGCATTCGTTCCACAAGTTTTTTAAGGTATGTTCCAGGGATTGCATTCCAAGCTTTCTTAAGTTTTCTGACCGATCGATCCAATTCATCCCGCACAAGCTCAATTTGATAAAGGTCTGGAGACTGAGGGGGCCAAACCATCTTTTGAAGAACACCTTCCTCTTCTTTTTTGTCTAGGTAACCCTGACAGAGCTCGGCAGAGTGCTTAGGGTCATTGTCTTGCTGCAAAACAAACTTATGAGCCACAAGTCTGAGTCCAAAAGGAACAGCATGGTGCCGGAGGATGGAGTGGTACTGTTCCTTCTTCATGATACCCTTTACTTCAAACAAATCTCCTACTCCATCACCTGCAAAACATCCCGATACCATGGAACTACCACCTCCTTGCTTAATATTGGGTGTAACACATGGTGCTTTCAGACGTTCACCAGTTTGTCTGCAGACATAGACGCTGCGTTTTGAACCAAACAGTGCAAACTTGTTTCTAGTCATCATAAGTCCAATTTTTGTGAGCTTTTGCCCACTCATATCTCTTTTTCTTGTTCTTTTTCATAATATTCCGCTTGATGTCTCACTATGGGATGCACGCCTCGCCTGCAGCCCTCAGAAGCATTTATCTCATTACGCCAATCCTGATTGGCTGGTGAATAAAGCCAACATAAATACCTCATGCGGACGGCACCACCTCATTCAAACACCTCTTCTCACTCGGAGCATATCTCGCGTCCAGGGCTAGCTAGCTAAACTGTCCACAGATGGATCTTATTTAGCTTCTGTCGCCGGGCGCTACTAGTCTTGGATACTTTCTGCTTTGTTAGTCACACCAGATCGAATTTAGTGCTCCCTTTGCTCCTCCACGGCTTGGTCAGCATTGTTTCTCGGAACACCATGGCTTTTCAAGCATCGGGTATTAGCACACCAGCTAATTCTGGGCTTTTTCGCTGTTAGCACACCAGCTAACTGTCTCAATTCCCCGCTGGCACACCAGTTTGCGAGGGATGGAGGCTACAATCCCTCACACCAGTTGGCACGGAGACTCCGGTGCCAGACGCTGTAGCTGTGGGAATAAGATTTCGAGCAGGGATCCACACCAGGTCTGCTCGAGCTGCCTGGGGCTGAAACACGCCCGGCGAGCTATCGACGTCCCCGGCTCGTGTCAGCACTGTGCGGCGTTCACCATTAAGAGTCTCTGCAGACGGCTAGCCCGCCCGGCTAGCCTGTCTGGACATGACCCCTATCTCCCTTCCGACGGCAACGCCGTCAGAGGCGGAGAGGAGATAGCGGTTGCTGAGGCGGAGATGCTGGAGGCTAGCACCAGCCGGGGCTCCCAGCTTGACCTAGCCGCGGCTCCCCCGCAAGAGGAAGACGTCCTAGAACTGGACTATGGGGAAGATGAAGATGGCACCTCGGAACTCCTCATATCAGAGGATGAGAAAGAAGACGACATCTTCATCACTCCGGCCCGGGCTGCACAGCCCGTGGCCTTCGCCGCCTCTCAGGATGAAGAGGAGAGAAGATCTTATTTAGCTTCTGTCGCCAGGCGCTACGAGTCTTGAATACTTTGCCAGCTCTCAGGATGAAGACGAAAGAAGCATACCAGCTTCTCCTCTTCCAAACTCGGATATGCTCGACATGTGAAACGCGCTGCTGCCTAGTTAGCCATCCCCTGGCCTGCTATCATAGCTGAGACCACCAGAACCCGCTACGAAGGGAAGAAATTGCCCTTGGCCAAGAGCTCGGCAAAACAACTTCTCCCTGTCTTCCCAGAGCTGCTGGATGAGGTGGCACGCTCATGGAGAGACCGCCCTTTCAGCGGCAGGAGCCCGATTCCCGGTGCCTCATCCCTCGACTGCGAAGTGATGGAGAGCCTGGGCCTGCTCCGCATGCCTCCATGGAGCCACTCGTTGCAGCACATCTTCACCCACGGCTGTCAGCAGTGTCCTCCGGGAGCCCTAGCTTGCCATCGAAGTCCGACCGTTTTAATTCAGCGCTGACTGAAAAGGCATACAAAGCGGCACGCTCTCGGCCAGAGCGCTCAATGTCCTCTCCCTGCTCACCTCATACCAAGCTGAGTTATGTGAGGATTTAATGCAATCTCAGGACCCAGCTACATGGGAGGAGATACTGGTCATCACCGACCTGTGTCTCCGTGTCCAACGCTGCGCGGTCCAGGCCACAGGGAGAGCGCTAGGGACCATGGTTCTGCAGGAACGAGCACGGTGGCTGAGCGTAAGTCCCCAGCTCCCTCTTCACCTGCGCAGCACAAATCCTTTATGCAGGCGGGTTCCCAAACTTCACAGTTTAAAACTCCTGAACTGTCAAAATCCCGGGCCGACTCACCTTCTCTGTTAGGTCGGCCCGGCTGGTCCAAAAAACCTCCTACCTCGGCCACAGCTCTGCCGGCTGAACCCATGCAAGCTTCCGACGGCCAGGCTAGGAAGAAAAAGAGAGCAGCATGAATGCCACTCTCTCAGCAGGTGACGCAGCTGGAAGTTCCCTGTTCTCCAGCTCCACCTGTTTGGCTTTCGAGTGTGCACTTGGAGGCCCCCCACACCCCCATCTCCCGGCTGCCATGGTCCATGTCAGCGGGAGGGACGGACATCTGATTGCAGAGGATTCAATGGCTGCTGCTGTCTCATGTCCACAAGCACGCACACACACACACGTTTTCATAAAGAAAAGAAAATATGTAACGCTGCCACATCCAGGCCGATTGTCAAGGGCGCAACTAATAAAGACCAAAACTATAAACAGCGCGGTGGCGACACCCGCTGTCGGAGGCCGTGCCTTCTCTCTCCCTCAGATGGGACAGATTGGCCGCGCTAGCAGCCCCATCCTGGGTGTTAAGGACGATTTCGAGGGGATACAGGCTGCAGTTTGCCTCTGCTCCCCC
Source organism: Xyrichtys novacula (assembly GCA_962446985.1). NCBI lineage: Eukaryota > Metazoa > Chordata > Actinopteri > Labriformes > Labridae > Xyrichtys > Xyrichtys novacula. Next base: position 15,842,212 of record OY660865.1, read on the forward strand.
ACGATTCGCTGGTATAACACACACCCAGGCTCAGGGAGAGGCAGCTCGCGTTTTACAGGAGGAAATTTTCTCACTGTTAAACAAAGGAGCAATTTGTTGCACATGTTGGCGTGCAAGCTTACACTGTGGAGCTGTGGTCGTCTTCTCTCACTGAGAGCGACGCACATCCCAGGAGTCCTGAACACGGGCGCGGATCTGTTGGCCAGGGGCGTGCCAATATATGGGGAGTGGATTCTACACCCTGAGGTTGTAGGCCCGTTATGGTTGGGCCACAGTGGATCTTTTTGCATCGAGGGAACACACGCAGTGCGCGCTGTTTTACTCCACTCGGCATAGACGCGCTAGTGCATGTCTGGCTGCGCGAGCTTCTTTACGCGTTCCCTCCCCTGGCCTTAATTCCTCCCACTCTGTCCAGAGTGAGAACAGCCAAGCACTTATTCTGATAGCTCCACATTGGCCTGCTATGCATTGCCTGGCAGAGATATATCAGTTGCTGTGCACTCAGCCATGGCAGCTCCCACTGCGCAGGGACCTGTTATCACAAGGGGGCGGGACAGTCTTTCATCCGCATCCAGAACACTTGGCGCTGTGGGCTTGGCCCCTCAGTGGCTCCTGAGGATGATGTTGAAGCCCACCCTGGCATTTTTGCCTAAAGGGGGTGGGCTCATGTCCCTTATTGACCTTGTGGCTCTTGCTGCCTCACCAGTGAAGCAGCAGTCACATGTGTTATGTCCAGTCCATGCAGTGTGCAATAGGACAGAGGGTTTTCCAGGAAGAGCGGTCACCTGGCTGCATCCTGGGCCTTATTCTGGGGAGTTTCTGTTCAATACTGGACGTCCCTGACCCGTGCATGGCACAAGTGGTCTTGATGTCCTGATTGAAACAGATTATCCATCCCTTTGGGTTGGTGGACGCTAGATAAGCTTGTCTGGCAATACGGGAGCTACCATATACCATAGTGAGACATCGAGCGAAATATTATGAAAGAGAACTTAAGGTTATTTGCATAACCCCGGTTCTCTGAGTAATATGAGTGAGATGTCTCACCAGACAACCTGTCTTGCTTGGGCGAGTGAGAAGAGGTGCTCTTCTTGAATGAGGTGGTGCCATCAGCTTGAGGTATTTATGGCAGGTGGGACTACCCAAGGCGGACGGACACGTTCACCAGCCAATCAGGATAGGTGTTATGAGATAAATGCTTCTGAGGGCTGCAGGCGAGGCAGTGTTTTTTTGCAGATACACAACCCTTCAGACCAGCCTTTCTCAAACGCCATTTCACGGTTGTCAGAGATATGGGTTTCGACCTTGTCATGTTGATTTCCTCCCTTATTTTTGGTGCTGTCTTTTGCCGATCTCTCTTACTGGTGACAACGCTATGTTTATCCTCTGCTTTTGTAGTAACTCTCTTTCGTCCAGGTCTTTTTCTATCATCATAACTTCCAGGTTTCTCTAGTCTCTTCAGAGTGTAGTGGACTCCTTTGTTAAACACCTTTAGGCGTTTTGCAATTTCTCTTTCTGTGTATCCTTCTTTCCTCAGTGTACAAATCTGTACTTTTGTTTCTTTACTCAGTTGCTTCTTTCTAGCCATTTTTGGGGTAGTTTGAATGCAGTTGAGATTTAGTAGGATTTTTGTATGCAGACTCTCAAAAGCCAAAAAGTTGAAGCAATTAATCCAACTGGGATTTTTTTTTTGCTTTTGCACTGAAGTTGTGACTCTTGCAAATGTTTTCAACCCTAAAACCAAGCCCTTATTATCCTTTGCTGACATATATTTAGCAATGGTCTATTAACATCAATGTATATCTAAAGGTAAATGGAGAAAAACGGTGCATTTCCATGAAACAACATCTGATCACAGTGTAAATACATCCCAAAATACATAAAACTCATGCTGGATTTTAGAAGAAGCATTGTGAACAAAAACTTGAAGTTACTCCCAACTGTTCGGCCTGTAATGGCCTTGCTTCCAAACTTTTGGCCTGTAGTGTATCTATAAATATATATCTATATATCTATATATATCTATATATATATATATTTTTTTTAACTTAATTTATGAATGACAGCTCAGCAACATCCTGTTTGGGTTTTGTTTACCCCTCATTTCTCTCAGAACCCACGGTCGGACCCTCCAGCATCAATGCCACTGTCCTCACTGCCTTTGAGATCCAGGTCTCCTGGGAGGCAGTCCACCAGCTCAGCGCCAACGGCATCCTCAGAGGATACGAGGTCAGAGGACACAGAATTGTAGACACACCTTATATCACAGTGCCTAAAGCTCAAACTCTCAGGGGGACCAGGACCAGAAACCAAGACCAAATACTGACAAACAGCTAAGAAAGACTGTAAATACTCGCATCTTCATTCTGTGCGTTTATGTGTGTGTGTGTGTGTGTGTGTGTGTGTGTGTGTTCAGATCAGGTACTGGCGGCAGCATGAGCGAGAGGCAGCAGCAGACCGAGTGAGGACTGCAGGACTCGAGACCTCAGCTCGAGTGCCCGGGCTCAGACCCAGCACTCGGTACCACGTCTCTGTCCTGGCGTACAACAGCGCCGGAACAGGGCCACCATCACCACGCACCACCGTCACCACCAGGAAACCCCGTACGTCTGGAACACACACTCACTCACTCACACACACACACACACACACACACAGGACTGTAACTTCTGTGAGTCACACAGAGGTCATCTCTTAGGTGCCCCCCCCCATCCTTAATTGTTTGAATTAATTATTAGTTTATTATTTTTAACTCATAGCCTGTTATTTGTGTTTGTTCCAGCTCCTAACCGTCGTCCGGGTAACGTGTCGTGGAAGACAGATGGATCATGGGTAACGGTGAGGTGGGACCATGTGAAGGCCATGCACAACGAGTCAGGGGTGCTGGGGTACAAAGTGAGTGCTGAGTGTCGTACTGTCAGATGTGTGACGATCTCCATCACTGACCAGACTAAAAAAAAACATTGTTATTATTTATTTATTTATTTTCATCATCATTTTTATTATTATTATGTATTTTTATTATTATTGTTATTCTTTATTTATTATTATTATTTTTATTTATTTATTTGTTTGTTTATTTGTTTATTAATTATTATTATTATTATAATACATGAAACACACATTACAATTTTTAAATTAAATTACATCCACACAAAAAACACATAAATGTGCTTCTGAGGATCACTTCCTGACTTAAACAAGGGCGTATGTATGATGTAAACCCTTTAGTCGTTGCAGACAATTACGCTTGGGAACTCAAACTTAGGTTGTCAGGGTGAGAGAGTCGGTTTCATAAAGGATGATAACTTTGTGCAGTGTTTCATGCTTCCTTTGCAGTTAATGCCTGAGCTTGTGTTTAAACAGTGATTTAAAGCCGCTCAAATACAGACAGAGAAGTCGGCAAACTTCAGAGGGACTGATTACGTATCAGTCTGATTACCTGGGACCCAGTCCTTCATAAAACAGAACCAAAGATCAGGATTATAAATTAGATTACAGCCCATAAAAATCAAACATAATCCATGATGACTCTGCAGTTTGGATATCAGTCAGAATGAAACTATCTGTGGGTTTTAAAGGTTCTGTCCGTGTGTGTCTGTCAGGTTCTGTACAAACACGAGGGTCAGACGGCGCTGAAGGTTCTGGACAAAGCCAAGACGTCGGTGACTCTTCCTCTGCCAAAGGATAATGGGTATGTGGTTCTGGAGATCCGGTCGTGGGGCGAAGGCGGAGACGGACCTGCACACGAGATCATTGTGTCCCGAGACTCAGGTAAAAACACACCTGTCTGACAGACCGTGATCGGATCCCTGAAACCGTCCCCTCTCTGAACCCTCATGTCTGGTCTAACAGGATAACTGACAGTACTTTATCAGCTCAGCTGAAATTATCAGAGAAGCTGTTATCTGTCAGAGGAGGTCCTGGAGGAAGAGACTGGAGCTTAGTCATCATCGTATCTTACATACGATGATGATTTATTATCATTGGATTTATTAAGACGGTCGTAAACCTGTTGTTGTATCTCCAACTGGGACACGACTGTAATAGTCCAGTTTGGTTTCATATCTGGACAGGTTTGGGCTCTGGTGGTTATAAAGATCACAGTCTAACCTGTGGACCTCTGATGGTCTGTAATAACTGCAGAGGACTTCAGTGGATCTATGTCTTCTTTCCACCGCTCAGCAGTTCAACTCTTTATTAATGTTCCTGATCAGACATTGGAACCTGACCTCTCTCTCTCTCTTCTCTCTCTCTCTCTCTCTCTCTCTCTCTCTCTCTCTCTCTCTCTCTCTCTCTCTCTCTCTCTCATCTGACAGGAACAGGTATGATGGTGCAGAACAAAGCCCTACCCACACAGACCAGCCTCCTCCTCCTCCTCCTCTCTGGACTGGTCCTCATGGCTGTGTCGTCATCAGGCCTGTGATCTCAGCCAATCAGTGGACATTTTTTACTTAGCCTGCATGAAACTAAAGCTCCTCTGTGTCCCAGCCCGGGTGGGGGGTCAGGGTGGGGTCATAGTGGGGTCAAGGGTCAGGGTGGATATGGTGGGTGGGGGGTTTACAGGGATGGTTTCTTTCTTTTTATAAAACAGAGGGGATGTTTTTTTAAGTGTGTGTGTGTGTGTGTGTGTGTGTGTGTGTGTGTGTGTGTGTGTGTGTGTGTGTGTGTGTGTGTGTGTGTGTGTCAGGTAAGCCATGCCTTATGGGGACCATCACACCTGAGTCTGACCTGTCCCATACAGGTGAGCTCTGACCTGCAGGTGTAAATAATGGGTGTACATACAGGACATCCTGACTGGTGACAGGTGTGTGTGTGTGTTTGTGTTTACACTGAGAGCAACATCACACCTGCAGATTCTGAGACCAGGAATTCTGTCATAGTTCCAGTTTCCCTTCTTTCAGCTCCACTCAGCCTCTGACTGAAACTCTTCATGTTCACAGTTTTCATCTCTGAGCTTCATGAAGGTCTTTCTAGATGATCAGCTCCAAGTTTTAATACCAGCTGAGACTCAGATCCAGTTCATACTGAGTCTTCAGTGAAGTGGTGAGTACTAACAGCTACGATGACGTCCTTAAAACATCCAAACTTCCAGCTTTTTTCGGGGGAGAGGAAAAGGACTTTACAGGAGAGGGGAAGTAGGCCAGGTGGGCATGTCTGTGTGCGTCCTCCTGATTGGACGGCAGAGCCTGATATCAGGTTAAAGGTCAGGTCTTGTAAAGTGATGATAAGCAAATAAACTAAACGGCAGCAGCCTGCCCTTGTTTTGCCCTCAGTGTCACAGACAGGAACCTAAAACAGCTCAAGAAGAAAAACCTAAGTGTAAAAAAACAGCTGATCATGTGACTCGGCTGTGGGTTAGGGTTAGGGTGGCTCTCAGAGTGAATTTACAACCCCCCCGAATGTCTGTGTCTGAGACGCAGGATCATGTCACAGGTCCACATGAATGTTTACGCTTTATATTTTTGCAGTGAGGACAGAGTTCAGGAGTCTGGGGGTTCAGGAGTCTAGAGGGTCGAGGAGTTTTGTGTCTTTGTGTCTCTGTTGGTGTGGAGGCTGCAGTCTAATCTCAGCCACTCTGACGCTGATCTGAAGCTCAGATTAAGGATTAAGGATTAGAGTCATAAATCAAACTCCTGTCAGCCTCTATCAGCTCTTATATAAATTGCATGTCTGCAGGTTTACAGGAAGGCCCTGACCTCTGTCTCAGGTCACAGACACTTCAGTTTCTGTTTTATTATTATCTATTTTCACAGTTACATCCTTCAACAGGAACAGAAACTCAGAAAGGCCCTAAAACCTGACCTTGATCTGAGAATACATTGACCCTAAAGAACCAGAACGCAGACAGGGATAAAATCCTTGAAACTCCAAGACCAACACTCCTTTGAAAGTTAAACTCTGACTGACCTGAGGCAGATTATGGTCTCAGTCAGTGTGTTTGAGTGAAACTGGATCCTTCACATGTTCATGTCACAGGTTTATTCTTCATATTTTTGATTGTATTGTACAGTATTTCAATCTGTTGATGGTCTGGACAACCGCTCTGTGTTTTATACTGTCTTATTTTGAAGGTGGTCGAATGATAGACCACTTGATTGTAAAATGATGTGCTTTTATTTTGGCGGGGCATTGTCACAGTTTAACTTGTGCATCGTAAAAACACAGAAATGTAGAGTTAGATTGTGTGAGTGTGAGACAATAACTTTAAACCACCAAAAGAAAACATCACCCACTGTAACTTTAATCAGCTGTTCTCGTTATATAGTAGAAATGAGGTTTTAATGTTCAGTTTGGACCTGAGGATGCTAAAACACTCATGTCAGCTTTTAAGCTTACAGATTTTAGATGTTAAACCTGCATCATCACTGTCACTGTAAAGGGATTATTTTGAAACCTGCCAAACATTCTCATCCAATCAGAGGTATCGATCAATCCTTTAGTTTGTAAATGAAAAGTCCTCAAAAAAAAAAATATTCGGATTTCTCCATATTCACCTTTGTAAAACCAAAACAGATCAAAGTCAGAGTTTACATGGAGAACAGACAGATTCCCCTGTAAATTTGGACTTTTTCCAGGTCTGAAGTTTCTTCGTTTCTGTTCGTCTGCATTAAAGATTCAGTGTTAAAGTGGTCATCTGACTCTGAATGAATGACATCCTCCTTTCTCTGTATAAAGTGTTTTTTCTTAAAGCCTTCAGTGTTGATGCAGAGCTGTGGTTCATCCTCTGGGGATCAGGATGATGGATGCTGACTGTAAATATGATTTCAAATAAACACTGGGGGGATTGTATTTCATTCTGATCTCAGTGTCTCTTTTCTTTCTCTCATGTTGATGCTGATAAACTTTGAGTTAAGATGATGGTGGAGCTCCAACAGTCTGAAGAGTCCAGGTGTGTTTAAACCTGGAGCCCCTTTAGTGTTAGACACCAGAAATTTTTCCAGAAGACGTTTTCAGTTCTTTGGAACTTCATGTCATGGGTCAGGGTTAAACAAAGGAAGAGGACCCAAACATGCAGACAAAAAAAGGATTCATCAAGAAGGATTAAATGAAAAGCAATGAAAAGAGAAAAATCCAACAAAAAGACACTGGGGAAAAAACACAAGGAGACTAGGGATTCACACATGGAGGATCACAGTGAACTGGCAGACATACACACACAACACACAATGAACCAACAAAGAAACAGGGGAAGACAGGGACCATACATACACAGGGAAACGAGCAAAAGGTAAAGCGGGTGAGCCACTGAGGCTGTGTCTCAATTCAGGGTCTACACTCAGCGCACTGCCCTTCTATGCACTTGAGTACCCTGGGTGAGGTGGATCGGCTTTTGTGGATTGGGACGGTCTATATATTATCGCCAGAAGGCCTACGCACGCTGTAAGCCAATGGAGACCGACCTCTGCGCATGGTGGCCATCTTGCTTCGGACAGTTCGCCCACTCATAACATTACAGTTTACATACTTGGTCTCACTTACAGCCAGTCTGTTAGCCAAGTTAGACAGCTGATTAACACAAGCACATCCACAAAGACTGTCGATTAGACAAAAAAAATAGAAAAAAAAGGGCTGTCATATAAGAAGTTAAAATCTCGATTGTGGTCTCAGCCTTGACAACTCGCGCTTAGCGACTCAAAGTTAGCCCTTGCACACAAATAGCAGTGAAACAATTGTGCTTCATGATTAAGTCTTTTTTTTTCTCAAAGAAAATCTGCCATTTCAATATGTCCAAGCATCCCGACTCATAGCCACGTTAGTAAGGTATGTAATAAACAAAACCATTTGTAAATCTGTCAAGGTTTCAGCGAGCTAAGAGTATTTTTGATCGTGCAGATTACTCACCTCCATCAGCATAGTGCGTACCAGAAAGGTATTCTGGAGTAAGATGGCTGCCATGTAGGGATGCCGGTGACTCTTCTCGAGTCATCTAGCCTTTCTTACAGATATCTATGGGTCTACCCTTCTGAGGACTTCCTGGTTGAGTCGCCAAATGTCCCCACCTTCAGGCTTGCATCACAACTGACTTGAAGAAAAGCCGCGGAGTGCAGCAGGTATTTTTTAATTGTGCGACCTTGCATACATACAATACATACACATAACAAGAGACACAAAACAATACACACATACAAGCACACAGGGGTTACTATATACAACAAACAACAAAGTGACAACCAAAAAGAGGAAAGGACTTTACAGATCATTTCCACAAAATTCATCCAATGATGGTTTTGCACGAAGGAATATGAGGGCCACATTGAGATTTTTTTTAAAGACTTATACGGTCCAGACCACCGCCAAAGTGTGGATTTCAAGGGTGTGTGATATCATTGTGCGGCACTGAGGGTGTCCCATTTGGCTGGCAATTCTGCTTAAAATGCGATCCCAAAACCGCCCTGCCCCCGTCCCTTTTTCAAGCATGCATTTACGCACGCTTTATGGCCTTGTAATCCCCAGAATTCTTTGCATGCTGCTGCACAGCTGCGCATATCCGGTTAGACATCAGATTTGCTTGGAGACACAGTGCCTCTTCAGAAAAAATAAAGGAAATCCAAAAACACAAGACAGTCAGCATAGGCTCCATGAGCGCATGCTCTCTTAACTCACTGAAATCTGCAGCTGCAAACCAAACATGATACTCTTTACAAAAGAACTGATCCGCTCTGCTACCACAATCGAAAACATTAGAAATAAGAAAGCTGCCAAAACTACATTGGAGTATCAGGGCCACATCGAGACATTTTTTTAAAGATTAAAGTTGTAAACTTCAATCAATCAATCAATCAACTTTATTTCTATAGCACATTTTAAAATAACCACAAGGGTAGTCAAAGTGCTGTACAATGAAACATAAAACAAATAACACAAAGAGCAAGATAAAGTGAGCAGAAATACATTAATGCAAGGGGATAAATAAGTAAATAAATAAGCAGGCTCACGGCAGGTGCTAAAATGATAAAAAACAAAGTAACACTAAAAAGTATCAAAAGCCAAGGAGTAAAAGTGTGTTTTTAAAAGGGATTTAAAAACAGGAAATGAGGAGGCCTGTCTGATATTCAAGGGCAACTCGTTCCAGAGCTTCGGGGCAGCAGCAGCAAACGCTCTGTCCCCTCTGAGCTTCAGCCTTGTATATGGGACCGTCAGTAGCAGCTGATCGGCTGATCTTAAGGGTCGGGGTGGGCAGTAAGGCTGGAGCATTTCAGAAATGTAAGGTGGAGCAAGATTGTTCAGGCTTTTAAAAACAAATATTAAAAGCTTAAAATGAATTCTGTACTGTACAGGGAGCCAGTGTAAGAATGCCAGGATGGGGGTGATGTGCTCACGCCTGCAGGTCTGGGTGAGGAGACGTGCAGCAGAGTTCTGCACAAGCTGCAGGCGGGCAAGGGAAGCCTGGCTAATCCCTACATACAGAGAGTTACAGTAGTCAAGACGGGTAGTTATAAAAGCATGGATTAATTTTTCCAGGTCAGGTCTTGATAAAATGGGCTTCACCTTGGCTATTTGACGTAGCTGATAAAAACTTTTTTGTACCACCCCGCTGATCTGTTTCTCAAATTTAAAATCAGGGTCAAACTTAACTTCCAGGTTAGTGACGACCTCTTTAAGGTAGGGTGAGAGGGAGCCTAGGTCGATGTTGGGGGGGTGGCCTCCACTTGGTCCAAACATCATTACCTCGGTCTTGTTCTCATTTAGACTGAGGAAGTTAAAAGAAAGCCAGGCTTTAATGTCCTTAAGACAGTCAGTGAGTTGCTGGACTGAGTTGGAGTTGTTCTGTGCAAGTGGAAAATAGATCTGACAATCATCAGCGTAAAAATGAAAGGAGAATAAAGTCACAAAGTAAGTAGTCATAAAGCTGCTTATGTGGAGGGGGAAATGGCTGGAACTAGTCAACTGCAGGGTTATCTGTGGATGTATCAGCGGGCCATTCAGAGGGCTTTTGTGGTTTCTCAAGAAACAATCCTACTGATAGTCAACATTTGCAATCCAAAGGGAGTCGAGCTCCGACGAGCACCAGGTCTTTGACACTGGCGGTAACCTACACCTGCAAAGACACCAACACCTTATTATGGCATATGCATTCATATCATAAACTAAAGCCCAATGCCATTCACGGCTATTTACGGCTGCATAGATGGATTAACTCCTTCCAACAAAACATGCCATTATTGGATTTTTTTGTCTCTGTGTCTCTTGTTTTGTGTATGTATTGTATGTATGCAAGGTCGCACAATTAAAAAAACAACTGCTCCGCTCCGCGGCTTTTCTTCAAGTCAGTCATGGCGCGAACCTGAGAGTGGGGACATTTGGCGACTCAACCAGGAAGTCTTCTGAAGGGTGGATCACAAAAAATGATCTACCTCACCCAGGGTAGTCAAGTGCACAGAAGGGCAGTGCAGACCCTGAATTGAGACACAGCCTGAGACATACATTACAGGCCAAAAGTTTGGAAGCAAGGCCATTACAGGCCGAACAGTTGGGAGTAACTTCAAGTCTTTGTTCACAATGCTTTTTCTAAAATCCAGCATGAGTTTTATGTATTTTGGGATGTATTTACTCCATGATCAGATGTTGCTTTCATGGAAATGCACCGTTTTACTCCATTTACCTTTAGATATACATCAATGTTAACAGACCATTGCTAAATATATATCTGCAAAAGATAATAAGGGATTAGTTTTAGGGTTGACATTTGCAAGAGGCACAACTTCAGTGCAAAAGCAAAAAAAAAATCACAGTTGGATTAATTGCTTCAAATTTTTGGCTTTTGAGAGTCTGCATACAAAAATCCTACTGAATCTCAACTGCATTCAAACTACCGCAAAAATGGCTAGAAAGAAGCAACTGAGTAAAGAAACAAAAGTACAGATTTGTACACTGAGAAAAGAAGGATACACAGAAAGAGAAATTGCAAAACGCCTAAAGGTGTTTAACAAAGGAGTCCACTACACTCTGAAGAGACTAGAGAAACCTGGAAGTTATGATGATAGAGAAAGACCTGGACGAAAGAGAGTTACTGCAAAAGCAGAGGATAAACATAGCATTGTCACCAGTAAGAGAGATCGGCGAAAGACAGCACAAAAAATAAGGGAGGAAATCAACATGACAAGGTTGAAACCCATATCTCTGACAACCGTGAAATGGTGTTTGAGAAAGGCTGGTCTGAAGGGTTGTGTATCTGCAAAAAAACACTACTTTGTCCACTGAATAAGAAAAAGAGATATGAGTGGGCAAAAGCTCACAAAAATTGGACTTATGATGACTAGAAACAAGTTTGCACTGTTTGGTTCAAAACACAGAGTCTATGTCCGCAGACAAACTGGTGAACGTCTGAAAGCTCCATGTGTTACACCCACAATTCAGCATGGAGGTGGTAGTTCCATGGTATGGGGATGTTTTGCAGGTGATGGAGTAGAAGATTTGTTTGAAGTAAAGGGTATCATGAAGAAGGAACAGTACCACTCCATCCTCCAGCACCATGTTGTTCCATCTGGACTCAGACTTGTGGCTCATAAGTTTTTTTTGCAGCAAGACAATGACCCTAAGCACTCTGCCAAGCTCTGTCAGGGTTACCTAGACAAAAAGAAGAGGAAGGTGTTCTTCAAAAGATGGTTTGGCCCCCTCAGTCTCCAGACCTTTCTCAATTGAGCTTGTGCGGGATGAATTGGATCGATCGGTCAGAAAAACATGTCCCACAAATCAGCAGTCTCTTTTTAATGAACTTAAGAAAGCTTGGAATGCAATCCCTGGAACATACCTTAAAAAACTTGTGGAACGAATGCCTGGTATATGCCAAGCTGTTGTTAAAGCCAGAGAAGTTTACTTTAAAGAAAGCAAAGTCTAAGCAACAAAAACTCAAATACCTAATAATTATAGTCAAAATGTCATCTGATAAGTTACTCTTTACACAATAGTCATGTTTATTGTGTTGCAAATTATATATATATATGAAACTATGATCTTTTTTTTTTACAAATCTGATCTTGCTTCCAAACTTTTGGCCTGTAGTGTAGGTGCAGACAATTACTAAGGAGGGGAAGTGAAACAAGACTATACACAAAATAATGGACTACTACAAATCAAACAAGAAACACTGAAAAACTGATCTAAAGAATAAAACATTGAGAACAGTAGGGAAACAGTCAGACACAAACTAAAACACACAAGACATGATCATGGGGAACAGGAACACTAGGAAAGATACACAGAAAATGCACTAGAATAAACAAAACCAGGAAAAAACTAAATCTGCAGAATATATCATGACACTTAGGCAGGAAAAAAGTGATAAAAGTTTTTATAACAGTCCTGTGAGTCTAGCCTGGGTTACTAATCATCATTAAAGATGGAGAAAATACTGAAAAGCAGCATTGTGGATCCTTATGTACCATTGCTGTTGTTTTTCCTCATTTCCACTGTTCACTTTGTCAGTCTGGGTCAGCAGGATAAGGAGCTCTAAAACCTCCTCATCTATCTCAAACCCGAGTCTGTTAAACCTTACAGCCTCTGACTGAAACTCCTCAGAAAGTCAGACACAGTTTGGGGTGTTTCTTTTTACACAGCAGTAGCTCCAGTCTGTCCTTTTGTAATGTTGGTCACAGTTTGTGTCTCTGAGCCTCATGAAGGTCTTTCTAGATGATCAGCTCCAGGTTTCAAAGGAGGACTGAGAGGGACCTTTGAGACAGACAAGACCAACACAGAGGAGGAAGAAGACCAGCAGGGAGACAGACTTTGAGTGGGCATGTCTTTGTATTTTTATTGAGTGGGCTTATCCTTGAGCATCCACCTGATTGGACGGCTGAATCTGATGTCATGAGGTCATGTCTCTTAACGGAAACCTGTCAGGAGATCACGCCAACTCTCTGAGACTTTGCTGAGGTTTGAACATCCAAGTCTGTGACTTTATATGTTTGAAATATGGATCAGTATCACAGGCCTAAATTCTGATCCTCTTCCTCACAGACCAGATTAGATGAGGCCTTTAGTGAAAGCAGGTCTGCTTAGTCCAGGGTCATTAATACACTGTCATGACCTGCCTGTACCTGAGTGATAAACCATATCAGTCAGCTCATTTATTGAAGTCTGACAGGTGACGCAGGTCCTATCAGGGCACAGAGAACCGATCCCCAGCCAGAAACTCGAGATCAACCATTTACCTTTATTATTACTTTATTAGACCATCATTATTTCCTGTAATGAACCAAACCACCCTCAGTGTGTGTGTGTGTGTGTGTGTGTGTGTGGTTTCCCAGCAGATGTAAATCAGTCTCACCTTCAGCCTCACCTTCAGTCTCACCTGCTCTGAAGTTATTAGAGGTATCAGTCCGTCACCTGCTATCAGCTGAACTTTGACCCTGCTTATTAGTCATTGATGAGTCAAATATAAATCCGAACCAGTCTACAGAGACCCGGGACTCTCTTCTACCTGAGGACAGATATCCACACCTGCAACAGGTGAGCCACAAAAAACTAAGAATCTACTAAACAGACGGAGTAAAAGCTGAATGTTGCATTAGAAACAGCTGACACGTCTGAGGCTGCTTTTCTAACCTCATTTCTTCATCTCATTCACAGAGTCACCGTGAAGATAATCATCTGATCTCCAGATACCACCATGAAAGTCCTCACAGGTACTTACTCACTCACTCACTCACTCAGGCTTTTTCTCAAAGGGGGACCCAGCTGACATAAATGAACCCTCAAAGTCACCTTAGATCCTCATGTTCATTTTAAAGTCTCTGTTTCATTTGCAGCTCTGGGCGTCCTGCTCGTCCTGCAGATCGGTGAGTTAAACACCCGTCAGTTTCAATCCATTTTTTTTTTTTATCATATAATGAAAGTCAAATCTCCTCACTACTGCTCTGTCCTCAGCTTCATCCACCAAACTGGTGTGTCACATGACCAACTGGGCCCAGTACAGGCCCGGCACTGGTAGATTCACCCCCGACAACATCGACCCATTCCTGTGCACACACATCATCTACAGCCTGGCTACAATCAACAGCTTCAACCAGATCAGCCCCGTCGAGTGGAACGACGAGCAGCAGTTCGTCCGCCTCAACGTGCACAAGAACGTGTGAGTGTTCAGAAAACCAGTGGGAGAATTAACATCATTAATACCAATATTCACCAATATTCACTGATATTCAGTGGTCGTAATTATTTAAAGAATCTGTTAAAATCCTAAAGAGAGTGAAAGAGACAGCGACAGCCAATGAGGAGCCGGAATATCCGGAACTAAAGAACTAAAGACTCTGAGTCATTCAGTGATAATGAGGTTATGACTGTGTGTGTGTGTGTGTGTGTGTGTGTGTGTGTGTGTGTGTGTGTGTGTGTGTGTGTGTCCTGTCAGTAACCCTGATCTGAAGACTCTGCTGTCTGTGGGAGGAACAGTCAATGGGATCAGCCCGTGAGTCTAACTCCCTCATCATGAACATCATCACACACCAAGTCCATCACTCCACCCTCTGACGCTGTCTCTTACGCCCCCTGCAGGTTCATCGGCATGGTGTCCACAGCTGAAAACAGAGCAACCTTTATCAGGTCAGCTATCAGCTACCTGAGAGCTCATAACTTTGATGGTCTTAACCTGGCCTGGGAGTATCCTGCACACAATGGCAGCCCGGACGACGACAAGACCAGGTTCACTCTGCTGGTCCAGGTCAGTGTGGACCTCCTGTTTTAGTTCATGTTTTAAAATCAGGGCTGGTAAAACCCGGGACAGGAGCCACACATATGAGCAGGGAGATATATCATCTGGACGGACACTCAGTTCACACTTTATCTTCTAAAAAATATATATATATATATAATTATTTTATTTATTTATTTATATATACAGTAGTTCACTACAGTGGCAACAGTGCACTACATTTCCACTCATTCACTTAATAAAGCACCTAAAGACATATTTTTTTTAACATTTTATATTATTTTACGTCAGAGGGCATTTTGTTTATCCCCTGATGAGATGTGTGTTCTAGAAGGCAGGGTTCTAGAAGGTTGGGTTCCAGAATGCTGGGTTCTGGAGGTCTCTGAAGTTTCCTAAAGTGACAAACTGGATTGTGTCTCCCAGGTTGTATTGAGTGATATTAAGTGATTCCCACTGCGAGGGCTCGGGCCTTGTTTGCTGTTTTCTGCATGTTTAAGAGCCTTTCAGGTATTTTGACATACTTGAAGGTGACAGAGGGATAGGTGCCCCCCTTGGCCCCCTCTGGACCTACCACTGCTGTTTCGCCTGGTTTATAAGTTTAGTGTTTGTATTTCAGCTCATCTTTACATCATCTCCAACAGAACAGAAGCTCGTAGATGTCCATGTGCCGTTGTGATTGTAGTCCACCACACTGATGCTGTGTCCGTGGTGCTGTCGTAGGAGACCAGCCCCTCTGAGGTGTTTGTTTGCGTCTCTCTCTGTCTGCAGGAGCTGGTAAAAGCCTTTGAGGATGATGCCAGAGACACCAGGAAGACTCAGCTGCTCCTGTCAGCTAGTGTTGCTGGTTTCTATTCCACCATCAATGCCGCCTACGAGGTCATCGAAATTTCAGCGTGAGTTTGACTTTTACCTCTTACTTCCTGAAAGTACTGAATCAAAGGCATCCTAGTGGTGAAGTGCTACCCAGCCCTCCTTGGATCAAGTCCTCCAGGGACAAGATGTTGATTTAAACTGATTTCATGAAAGTGCTGATCCAAAATTTTAAACCAACAGCAAACTGGACTTCATCAATGTCATGACTTACGACTTCCATGGACACTGGGAGGCACGCACGGGACACAACAGCCCTCTGTACCGCAGCTCTCTGGACTTAGGCTCACACATCCATCACAACATCGTAAGCCCAAACACACCCCGCTAATGTCACTGTGAGAATACTGGGTCAGACTGATGGACTGATGGTCTTTGTCTCCATCAGAACTCCTCCATCAGTCTTTGGATAGCTAAGGGAGCACCTGCTGAGAAGCTGCTGTTGGGATTCCCCACCTATGGTCGGACCTACCGCCTCAGCACTGGTGCCAATGGTCTGGGAGCCCCGGCTAACGGTCCAGCTGATGCAGGACCCTACACTCGCACTCCCGGGTTCTGGTCCTACTATGAGGTGAGTCAGAGTCCCGATAGTTCTGTTTTTCTGTTAAAACAATATGTCATTTAGAGTGTTGGCTGCATGACAGACGTTAAGTTGAAAAATGTGAGATCCACCTATACTGGTCCAATGAAGTCTCAGTACTGCTGCTATGTTTGTTGATTCGTCACCAGCATAGACTGTATATACTATAGACAAGCTGCTTCTGCCAAAAAGCCAAAAAGCTCTCGGTAATTCCAGGATTTTTCTTCATTTCCTCAAACAAGCACTTTGCAGTAGCGTTGTGCGCATTCGGCCACGCAGTTGCAGAGAGTCACTGTGATGACGCTCGGCTCAAACAGCGTATCCACGGGAGAGCTACTCGATCCCTGAACGCCCATAGGCTGTGTCAGGTGTCAATCATAGCAAACGTGAACCCCCTAATAACTTTTAAAAACGGAGCTTCACAGAAAAAAGAGGACTTGAGCACAAACCAGTCTTACAATAACTAAATGTCAACATCGCAAGCAGGGGGGAGAAAAATTTATGTTCTGTGTAATAAATTTCTAAAGTTGGTCCACAGCTCCATAAGCTTTGCTGGCAGAGGCGGGATTTATGACCTATACTGCAGCCCATCAACAGAGGGTGCTGTTCTCGGAGTGGCTTCACCCAGCGAGGAGGCAGACTCTGTCCATTCTTTATACAGTCTATGGTCACCTGGCTGAGGCCGAACCTGTCCAGGAAGCAGATCAGATCTCTACATGTTACAACCTCCTGTTCTCCTCCAGAGTAGTCAGGTCCTTTGAAGTGCAGTGTGATCCAGATCAGTAAAGGTAACCCATTCTGAGCCATAAACCAACAGATCCAACAGTGAGGAGTTTTTTCCTTTCCTGAGTGAGATCAAGTATATGAGACTCACAAAGACGATCCAACATGAACTTTCTGGATCTGGTTTGAGTTAGAGGAGTTTGGTCAGTCCTTCATCTACTGTTGTCAAGTCTTAGCCTGAAAAAAAGAGGTCTTTCTCAATCCCACACAGACCAGCATCATTCAGACATTCACTATCAGGTCCAAATGTTGGTCTTCTTCAGGTGTTTGGGTCTTGGTCAATTTAATCCTAAGTTTTTCTGACTCTGTTTTGTTCCTGCTGTTGCCAGATCTGTGACTTCATCCCTCACTCCACTGAGCACTGGATCCCTGAACAGGAGGTCCCTTACGCCACATTCGGCTCTTCCTGGGTCGGCTATGATGACCTGCGCAGCTTGGCTGCCAAGGTAACCAGGACTTAAAACCATGTCACAGTGATCAGTTCAGGAGCTATGGTTCTCTGCAGCAGGTTCATCTGTTCATGTGTCCATCAATCATGTCTGCTCTCTGTGATGTTCTCCTGCAGGCTGAGTGGGTGGCTGAGAACAGACTGGGAGGTGCTCATGTCTGGACTCTTGACATGGATGACTTTGTGGGAATCCCCTGTGCTGGTGGACCTTATCCTCTCACCAACAGTCTGAGGCATGCCTTGGGTAAATCCTGAACTGTCTCCTTTGCCTCTACTGTCTCATACTTTTTATTTACTGAATTAACTGAAGGAACACCAGAGACACATGAATTCATCAGTAAATGTCTGTTTCTGCAGGATTCCCACCAAAGCCCACCACCACCCCAGCCCCCACCACCACCAGAGACCCCATAGCTGATTTCTGCCGTGGTCGCCCGGATGGTTTGTACACCAACCCAGCTGACAGGACCACCTACTTCCAGTGCTTCCAGGGGAATACCTACCTGCACCGCTGCCAGCCTGGACTCATCTACTGGGACTCCTGCAAGTGCTGCAACTGGCCTTGATTGCCTTAGACCTGAACCACAAACTCACAGAGGTCCTAAAATGTCCCAGACCCATGAGAGGGACCCAGCTTCCTCTGATCAGTCCCTGGAGCTGGGTCACAGCTTAGTGCTGTACCACACCAAATAAATAAATAAATAAAACCTTCTTTTTACAAGACTCTGTGTACTTGGTCATGTCTCAGTCTGGAGTTTAAGTATAAACCTGATCTCCGTTTCCTTCTGTCTTTACTCATGATGGCTCAAATAAATGTTTCACTCTCTGCCTCATAAACTCATAAATCCTTTTCCCTAGGGGTTCTCGAATCATAGCCCCAGACTCCCTCACAGCTGTGTGATCATCAGAAAATCGGGACCAAACACTGAGTTTAGATCTTGACTGAACTCAGTCTTGATTATAATAGACAGTGGAGTGATATTTTGAATCTTTGTCAGCCACATTAAAAACTGGACACAGTCCTTTTATGGACTAAAGCAACTGATGGTCAGTTATCTGATGAAGATTTAGGACTGCAGTCCTAAGACCCTTGCTGTTTGTGATGACAATCCTAATTGTTGCAGCAGCACAAGTCCTGTCCTAAAACTGCAGCTTCTGGCTCTACAGATACATAATACTGTCCACAAGGGAGCAGTAATTTACACCTTTGCAATCAGCTGTTACCAATAAAGCTGGCTTACTATACTAAGTGCCCATCAAACAGGACCATTACATGACTAAACTGGAAAAATGAGTTTTAACATCTTTATGGGAGCTCAGAACCTGCAGCTCATCAGATAAATCCAACCTGCTCTCAGTCTTCCATCTTAATGGTTTACATCAACTGCTGGAGCCCTGGATGCACTGATCATACTGTCTATAGACTACATATTATATTTCAGCCTGGTCACTGAAGATGGTTCAAATCAGTGCAGTGTTGATGCTGTGTCATGTAGCAGAATGCAGAGCAATGGATTAAAACAGAGTGGCGACACTCCCATAGGCATACGCTGTACAGCCCGGCGGACCCCACTTTCCGGGTTATGGAACGCTTATTAGTTCCAACATGACCGCCTGTCACGTCCGACGCCGTTCGCTTCTATGGCCACAAGGCAAGCACTCACCGAGGTTAAATGATAAAGTATCAACAAGTTTAATGCCAATACATGTGTTATTGATATCGAGGGGACCCCTTTATATGTAAAAATGTATATCCCAAATGTAATTACGTTTTTATAGTCAGGAATTGGGATCGATTTTTTAGCCACGGTTTGCTCCCACACTCCCCGATGTAAAATATTGTATCAACAAATGTAATGCCAATACGTGTGTAAATGGTATCGAGGGACCCCTTTATATGTAAAATGATTTTAATTTTAGTATGCTCAAATTGTAATTACAAATGTAATTACGTTTTTTTTAGTAAGGAATTGGGATCGATTTGTTAGCCACGGCCTGCTAGCTGGACGTCGTCAGCTGTAGAGGCCTGCCAAAATCTATTGTGTGACTGAGTTATGAATCACAGATAAATCATCATCATCAATCATATGTTGAGATGGTTACTTATGGGCTTTATTTTAGATTTCAGCCTTTATCAGTTCCCGATGTTATATGCAATTTAACGTAAGTGCTATGTAATTTGATTTCTGCTTATGGGATGATAGAGTTAAGGGGCCGCTACTTTTTAAATCCTGTCAGCATTTAAGGCGTATGTTTAACATGAAAAAATGTTATGCAGGCCATGCTGCAAGACCAAAACATTGCACAATTGTTTAAACAGCTTGTAACACCTGTTACTTACCACTTTATTGTATTATTTTCTCTTATTAAAAAGTAACACGTGTTACCATTCTTGTCTTATTTCACTTTTATTTGTCATCCAGCCGCTAAATATACGTACGTGACTTTGACGTGTACACAGTAATCCAATAAGAGTTGCAAATGTTGACTTTTTACGGTTAATTTTAATATTTACCTCTTAAATGCGCGCTCACTGCAGTCTGCCCCGTTGAAGAGCATGGACAGTGCAGGCTGCGTTTGGAACTATGGAGGGGTACATGAACCACGTGACCGCTCCGGCGGCGAGATCTGAAGTTGTCGCCACTCTGTTTAATCCATTGCTCTGGCAGAGTGCTAACAGAAGTTTCTGTGATCCCTGTACAGTCAAAATGAAAGAGCTAAAACCATTACCTATAGAACAGACAACGAGCAGCAACATTCAGTTTTGGAAACTATGCCAATGTGGGAAAGCCGAAAACTGCAGTTCCTCCAGTGTCCTCTAGATGGTGGCTCAGAAAGCACCAGAAGCCACATTCACACCCACTCAGTACAGGGCCGCTTTCCAGTTCACTTTATTCAGGTGGTCTGTTCCCCCCAACAGAACCAATGCAGGACTCTAGTATGCTGTGTTCTAAATTCAGGGTTCAAGAATGTTGGGTTCCAGAATGCAGTCTTCCAGAATGTTGGGTTCCAGAATGCTGGGTTCTAGAGGTCCCTGAAGTCCCTTAAAGAGACAGTAGCTGAAATGAAGTACTTAGGTAGCTGGTTTATTTAGGGGCTAAATGCTAAAGCCAACACCCTGCATGACACAAAGAGCAGATTATCCGCAAATCCCCTGTCAAGATGAGTTTACTTAAATTAGGGCTGATATTTGTGGGACACAGACAGACCCTCTACCCATGAGCAGTTTGCAGAGACTCATACCATCACCCTCTACTGGTTAAAAGGGGAAGTCTTTGAATCACAGCAGCTGGCCTCCACAAAGTTTGTTCAGTGAACAGCTGATGCTGAGAGATTCAGAAACAAACAGACGTCATTATCTCTAGGTGAAAACTGAACAAAACCTGGTGGTAGTAACAGCTGATAAACCTCGGAGACAGTACCAAAGAGCCGCCCTACTAGAGTTCAGGTTTATGATGCTGAGGTGTTTCTGTAGCTCAGATTAGAGGTGGGCCGTCCTCATTATGAAACAACAAAAACCATGTCAGACCCCACTGTCACGCCCTCATCAATGTGAGTTATATAATCTGATAATCAACAGGCCCATTAATCATTGATTGCCAACAACAGGCTGATGGACGTTATCACATCCAGACCTGGAACTACAGCAGCTCTCTGCAGCATGAGTGGAGAAATAGGACCTCTGTGTGAATCTGAATTAAAGACGTTATTTTAATTCTTATCAGATTCTTACTCTTGAAACCCGTTTTTCCTGGAAGAGGCTCTGACTTCATAAATGAAACCTGAAAGTTTGCAATTTATCAGTGTCTGTCAGCCTGTCCAGGTCTTATCTCATCCCCTCTGTACCTCCATTTAACTGAACCCATCCATATTACTCCATGATGTAAAGAAGAGGAGGACATGAATGTCTGCAGAGCTCAGGTTGATAGGAGAAGACAGAAAACTCTGTGTGTACCTCTGAGACCTCCAGGTAAGTTTTAAAAGCTTTTCGGGTGGATTCATATGAATGAGAAAGTCTATTTTCTGCATGAAGAGTCAAGACTCTCAAATTAAAGCTTCAGTGGGCGATATTTAGCAATATCTAGTCGTCAGATTTTAGACTGAAGTGCTCCCTTGTTCACCCCTATCAGTCTCAGGGGATTTCTGAGTCCCCGCAGAGATTCCTGTTGATGCTGAGGTCTATCATACAGGTGAGTCAGCTCTGCATCTGTGTGGGGACTCAAAGCTGCTGCAGTTCTTTCTCTGATTACAAATATTAAATAACAGGATAAGAAGTCACGATTACTGTCCTCATATCACCGACAGCTCTGAGCAGAAACAGGCAGCGATAAACACACCTGCAGATAAGAGCTGAGTTTAACAGTCTGAACAACACCAGCAACAGGTCAACCAGCTTTAAGATGGTCCTGAAGGAGGACTGAAATGGACCTCAATGGGTGACTTTAATACAGGTCTGAGAAAACAAAGCATGAACCATGTTATTACAGGGACCTGAGAGAGACCAAAAACCCTGTCTATTCCTGAGACAGTCTTGAGTTTTGATGCAAAAACAATTAATACAAAGAACATGATTACAGAATAGAGAAGAAGCAGAACTACAGCTGATTAAAAAAAACATGAATTCAAGCAGAACAAAATGAACAGAACCAAACTTCATCTATATGTAACAATGATCCATTTGTGGAACAAGGTTATGGATCTGAAAGATCCAAAGATTTGATCATGGATGTTCATGACCAACACATGACTCTTTATTTCGAACGTCTGTAGATCATCCTCAAAGTTCTTTCTTCTGCTGCAGCTTTCCTCCTCAGGGTCGGTGGATCCATGTTCTTTTTTGTCCTCAGCCGGGTAACCATGAGTGCATTTACTGTCCCAGAATAACCCTGTGTGTGTGTGTGTGTGTGTGTGTGTGTGTGTGTGTGTGTGTGTGTGTGTGTGTGTGTGTGTGTGTGTGTGTGTGTGTGTGTGTGTGTGAGCTGATTGTTGTCAGGTGGAAAAACAACAGGTCTCTGTTGATGGAACATATCGATGGTCAATGTTCAGCGTTCCTTGTTCCCTTGTTCAAAGAAGAAAAGAGATAAAACTAATCAGAGATATACAGCTGAGATGATCACACACACACACACACACACACACACACACACACACACACACACACACACACACACACACACACACACACACACACACACACACAGAGATTATATAGATGATGTGGTTATTTATTATTTTTCCCTATGTATGTTGAAATAGTCAGCTCTCATCAGTTCATAGAGATGTTAGGTGTTTTAATTTTAGGGTCATCATAATTATCATAATGATCAATATTAAACTGGTTTTACTATTTCACGTTTTTAAGTCATGATTATTACTGTTAAACTGCACATGTTGACCCGAAAACATCCCTCAGTGTCTTCCTCAGTTTAACAGGATATAGACTGTAGATGGGTAAATAAATTTACAGTCTAAAGGTTTATAGTAAATTTATGAACAGTGTTTTTCTGTAAATGAATTTACAGTCTTAAGGTTTACAATGCATTTATTAACAGTGGTTTACAGTAAATTAATTTACAGTCTGAGGGTTTACAGTGCATTTATTGACAGTGTTTTTCGGTAAATGAATTTACAGTCTTAAGGTTTACAGTGCATTTATTAACAGTGGTTTACTGTAGACGAACTTACAGTCTAAAGGTTTACAGTGCAATTATTTACAGTATTCTACTGTAAATAAATGTTAACGAATTTACAGTCTTAAATTTTACAGTGCAAAGTTTTTTAAAAGAGCGGTTAACAGTATTTAGCTTTGCAATGTATAATGTGTCAGTGTAAAGTTTTACTGTGTGTGATTTTAGTGAGTAATTTTCCAGGAATTAGTTTCACTATGTATTATCAGGTTGAACAGTGTTCAGTTTTACATTGTATTCATTTATAATTAATGCATTACCACTGATGCTTCTCCGTTTTGTGTTTTTGCAGACACGTCTTTCTGTCTTGCTGCCTTTCTGTCTTTATTACTTGCATCATTATTTTTTGTAGAAAAAAAATGTTCCTGGGTATTTTCTCCCATCAGGAATGTTGCTCAGCATCTTTGAATAATCTCTGTAAAGTTGTTCAGAGTTTCTCTGTGCTGTTGAAGTAATCTTTTTAAAATCTTTTTATGTCAGTACAAATTCATGTGAGAAAATGAGCTTCAGGCCAGTTTCACTGAATCCCTTCTATTTATGACAAAATCTAAAACCAGGAACATATAACTAAAGATCTGCATTAGAAACAGGAAACACAATTTAAAGAGTGAGACACAGATGTCACATGCAAACAGACAGAAAAATGATTTCTGCAGTCAGGCTCTCTGGGTTAAAAAGCGGATGGTATGGACATTCAAAAACGTAGCAAAATAAAAACAGACACTACGCAACGTGCAGATGCATATTTTCAGCAAAAAGTTGCAAAATCAAATGTTTTTATTCACAGTTTCCCATCAGTCTTTGTTATTTTTGGCTCTAATTCTACTCAAATAATAAATTTCAAACACAGGAGTTTAGTGTGAGTTTAAATCAAAGTGTATGTGTCAGCTTTATTGACACTGACAGAGATTATTTTGCTGCTGATTGAAATATTTGACAGATAGTCCGAGTGTCTGATGTCCTGTTACATAAGCTCAGACACAAGAAGACCTAAACGTTGGTGTAATATCAGGACTCTGATCCTCAGGACTCTGCTCATGTGGCTGATTAATAACAGATAATGATAATATGTCCACTGACCTCTATTGCAGTCTGATCAGTCAGTAAATGATTGTCTACGTGAGTCCAGACTGTGCAGAATCTTATCGAAAAACACGTCCTATTAATCATCAAATTTATTACCACAATTCCTCAGCTCTGTTCTTTCTGAGAGTATAAAAGGAGACACTCTGCAGCTCAGCTTTGGGTCTCTCATCAGCTCCGAAGGTGAGTACACAGCAGAGCAGATCCACCCCTGAGCCCTCATGCAGGACTCATACAGGACCCTGACTTTTCATTCTTCACTTTCTGTCTTTCAGTAACCAAGTCAAGGCGTCAGAAGTGAACTGAAAATGACCAGACTCACAGTTCTCGCAGGTATTTAGCCTCTATCTCTATGATAACATCCACCTGCAGAGTCATGAATTCTTTATATTGAAAATGTCCTTTTATGTCCTCACCTGTGTCTCTGTCCTCCTCAGGCCTCTGCCTGGTCCTGTGCCATGTGGGTGAGTTTTCATCAGCTGGTTCAGACCCACACTAATAGAAACCTTTATATGTTCTTTTTTTCTGATCTAACATCTGCTCTGTCTCCATCGCAGCAACTGCCTCCCAGATGGTGTGCTACTTCACCAACTGGTCCCAGTACAGACCCGGGGAAGGGAAGTTCATGCCACAGAACGTGGACCCCTTCCTGTGCACCCACCTGATCTACGCCTTTTCCATCATCAACAACAGGAACGAGCTGGTTACCTACGAGTGGAACGATGACGTCCTCTACAAGTCCTTCAACGGCCTCAAGAGCAAGTAAGAGCTCCCATTGGTTCAGCTCAGCGGCTCAGAGGTCAGAGGTCAGCTGATGAGGCTCCAAAGCTCTCTGAGAAGTTTTTGAGGAACTTAGCAGAAGCATTAACAGCTTAATATCACAAAGTCTTAATTGTCTGTCTGTCTGTCCGGTTTGCAGGAACCCTCATCTGAAGACTCTGCTGGCTGTCGGTGGATGGAACTTTGGATCAACTCAGTGAGTCCTGCAAACACAGAGTCTCAGATCAGACATCCGGAGACTAAAACAGCTGACAGCCATATTCAGAGAGAGTCTTTGAACCCGAAAACATTAGATTCATAAAGACCGTCGGGACAGGCAGTGAGAGAGGAAACCTGAAAAAACGGTAAATCTCTGAATATTAGAGAGCAGAAGAACAAAAACTGACAATACAACTGGAAACAAAACAGGAATGACAAATTAAATATCCTAAATAATTAATAAATAACTACAGCAAAAATCATGGCATCATGGCAACAGTGGAAGTGGCTGTTGAAATGTTATCTTCCAGAGTTGTGGGTTTCAAAATGCTGTGTTCTAGATTTCTGGGTTCTAGAATGCTGGGTTCTTGAGGCTTTTGATACAGATACAATTGCTTAAATGAACCATTTAATCAGAGAACAGGACAGAGTTTTTGATATGGATCATGGAGAGGGACTCCAGAGATCTCGGAGGGAGGACAGACTGACTGAACAGGAGCAGGATTAGCATCAGTGTGTTATGATTTTCACTAGGTTTTTGTTGGTGTGTAGAGTCATATCGATATAAAGCTTCTGTCAGTAAATTTGACCTCAGATGTCCTTAGTTTGTACCAACCCTCTTCTATCATCTCTGCAGGTTCTCCATCATGGTGTCAACCCCTGCCAACCGTCAAACATTCATCCAGTCCTCCATCAAATTCCTGAGGACTCATGGGTTTGATGGTCTGGATCTGGACTGGGAGTACCCTGGATCTCGTGGAAGTCCTCCAGTAGACAAACAGAGGTTCACTCTGCTCTGCAGGGTGAGGACACTGACTCAGCTTCTTCTTCTTCTTCTTCTTCTTCTTCTTCGGGTTTCTCACTCTGTTTTTCTGCTGTGTCTCTTCAGGAACTGGTTGCTGCCTATGCTGCTGAGGCCAAGTCCACCGGAAAGCCTCAGCTCATGCTGACCGCTGCAGTGTCTGCTGGAAAGGGAACCATCGATGGAGGATACGAGATTGCTGAGATTGCCAAGTGAGTGACCATGACTCCAGAGAGGAAGCCAGAGCTCCACAGAAGTTTATGAGGTGATAATTCACTTTTTCATCCATCTTTAGGGAGCTGGACTTCATAAATGTGATGACCTACGACTTCCATGGAACCTGGGAGCGATTCACCGGACACAACAGCCCTCTGTACCGCGGCTCCTTTGACTCCGGCGATCTTATCTACTTTAACACTGTAAGAAGATACTGCAGCTCGAGAGAAGCTAACAAGCTAGCTGCCTCTTTTGGTGGGTTTACCTTCTTGTCTTTTCTTTATTTTTCAGGACTATGCCATGAAGTACTGGAGGGATAACGGCACCCCAGTGGAGAAACTGAGGATGGGATTCGCTTCTTATGGTCGCACCTTCAGACTAACATCATCAAACACAGCTGTTGGAGCTCCAGCTAGCGGCCCTGCAGCAGCTGGTCCATACACACGTGAAGCTGGTTTCTGGGCCTACTATGAGGTATGTGTTGGAGAAAGTCTTCAACTATGGTCCTGCAGAATACCAGATTCCAAGTCATTGTCCCCTCAAGTGAACTGCACCAGTGTAAAAAACTTTGTGAGCAGAGAGGGTGCTGACAAATTCAACTCGGAGCTTCACCAACATCATGGTTCTGTCCTCTGTGCAGATCTGTACCTTCCTGAAGGGAGCCACAACTCAATGGATCGATGACCAGATGGTTCCTTATGCCTTCAAGAACAACGAGTGGGTCGGCTACGACAACCACAAGAGCTACGAGATTAAGGTACGAGTAGCACCAGCTCAGTGTCTGAGCAGACTCAGATCCACAGTTAATATTCACTATTTCATATCATATTAATCATCTGGTCCCCCCCCCCCCCCCCCCCCATAGGTTCGCTACATGCAGCAGCAGAAGTTTGGTGGTGCCTTTGTGTGGGCTCTGGATTTGGATGATTTTGCAGGAAGGTTCTGTGGAGAGGGAGCTCACCCTCTGCTGAGCCACCTCCGCAAACTGCTGGACATCGGTAAGAGCAACGTCCTATAGATACTCTATTGGTCGGTGGTGGTCACTGTCATCAGATTGTTTATTAATTTTCCATTATCTTACTTCTTCTCCTTCATCCACCCATCAGAGCTGCCTCCTCTGCCCCCCACCACCACCCCCAGACCTGGAGCAAGCACCACCTCCCCTCCAACCACCACCACCACCGCCACCACCCACGCCCCTGGTTCTGGCTTCTGCAATGGCAAACCTGACGGCCTGTATGCCAACCCTGACGACAAGAGCAGCTTCTACATGTGCGCCGGAGGAATCACTCACGTGAGGCAGTGTGGGACTGGTTCTGTGTTTGACGACAGCTGCAAGTGCTGCGTGTGGCCCTGAACCACCTGAACCACCTGACCCACCTGATCCACTTGTCCATGTGTGTAACAAATGATGTAAAGGTCTCTTAATAAACAGACTGATAAACTTCTCAGAGTGTTTCAGATCTTTTACATGAGTCTGTCTACAGTGTTAAAGTCCTTTGGTACAGTTTTCTCATCTTTCTTTCGCTAATCTTTAATATTGATTATTTTTATAAGTAACAGTAAAAATGTCAAGGAGACATCTTAATTTTGTACATAACCGATCTTTTTAAATACATGTTACTCTTTGCTGAATTTAAATACATATTGTTACAAATAAATTCATCATGGAACTTCCTGAATTCAGTGTCTTTTGTCAAACAACATTTGAACACAGCTGTCTCTCAGTTATCCACTCTCAATAATCTGGTGGCTTTGAGGAAAGAGATGAAACAGCTGTTTCTGGAAAATGAGAACAATTACAGGTGAAGCATTCAAACCAAGGCTGGATTATGAACATGCACCTTCTGACCAGCAGAGGGCAGCATCCTGTAGTGAATATTCCAGCTCTGCGTAAACTGGACAAACTGCTCCTCTAATAAAACACTGTGCACCTGCGTGTTTAAATTAGAAAGGCTATTATAACCGTCCCCTAAGGCTCATATGAACGGCTGCTATTATGACTCAGTTTGTGGTTTGGAGGAACCTTATGAGGCAACATAATTTTTGGATAATATTTGAAAGAGGTTTTGGGAAGTGGTTCTGAAATCCTGATGAACTCAAGGCTGCCAAATAAGCAGTTAACCATTTCTAGAAAAACTTCTCAATTATCATCCTAACAGTATTCTGGATTAATGTTTTTAACGGCTGATTTAGAGGATGAATTTGCCAAGATTTGTCATTTTACTGAGCACATTTGAACAATAATGGACAATATAATGATCAGAAAGCCAGCAGATGTTTCCTGCCTCATCTTTGGGACGGTTATGATGTAATAACCTCAAGCTGAACAGCTTCATTACACCTGTGTACCTCCTCCTGTTTCCATCATATCAGCATTTTGAAAACATTTTTTTTTAGACCGCTTCTGAATAAACAACCAAGACCAAGTTGGTGACCACATGCAGCACCTCATTGTATGTTGATTTCAGGCATGTTCACATCAAATTTAAGTCACTGTGAGGAGTTTCAGCTGCTGCTATAAAGGTCTCATGTTGGTGCTGATGCATCTTTATAGGCTGCAGGGTAAGGACAGATCATCATCAAACAGGTTATTTCTATATTCTGAATTTTAGTGTATAAGGCTAGGCTAGATTTTGCAACATGTTTTTGCAAGTACCTGATCTGAACACACACACACACACACACACACACACACACACACACACACACTCAGACAGACATCTTTCCTCTCACATCTGGATCCTTTTTATGCACAGACACGCTTCCACACTGAGCATGTGTGGTTAAAATGCTTTAGTGTGTCATCATATGTAACGCTAACATGCATGTGCATATTTAATCTGCACCACTGTGTGTTTGTGTGACAGTCTGTAAGTGTGTCACAATTTCTTGTCATGATAATACACATTAATCTTCATCATCATCATCATCATCATCAACAGCAAGTTCAAAAAGAGGTTGTAAACAGGCCGCGGTCTTATCTGAGGATTCTCAGAATCTCAGTGTTTCTTATAAACTTTGTTCAGCTGCCAAAATGTAAAGTTTAAACAACAATAGGGAACTTAATCACTTTTAAAGTTGAACAATCAAAAATATTTTGATTTTAATGGCTGTTGTCCAGAGGTGAGAGGTAGAGTAGGAGAGATGTTTTTAATAGTTTGTAAAAAAAAGGACGGCATGTCAGCTCCCTAAAAGTAAAGCCAAACTTTTGGAGCTCAACTGTAACACCAGCCTTTTTCTTTCTTTTTTATTTTAAACATAAGCTAAATCTGATTAACCTGGAGGCCATCTAGAATGTGTCCTTGAGCTGTGCATCTGAGCCAGAACAAGTTAACCAATCTCCAGGAGTGAAACCAGCCTCAGATTAAACACAGTATGCAAACATAACTTTTCCTCCTGCAGCCCACACATCCTCACAAGTTTCAGGAGGCCCATAGTGAAATTTAGCATTATTAACAGATGTGCTCTCACGACCTCAGAGGTTGCACTAAATAAACTTTCTCTGCTCTGGTTTCACTTTCTAGTGGATTTAAATGAGGATGCAGCTCCAGAGAGAGTTCAGTATGTTTGCATCCTCAGCAGCGACCTGATCCTCCCCTTTCCTCTCATGAACGCTCACTCTTTTTTCCAGCTATCGTTTTCTCAGGCTGTTATGAGTTAATCAGCAGAAGCGTCTGCAGTCTCTTCATCCAATATCATGGCGGCACTCCCTCATTGTTAGCCTATGGCTTTGCTGCTCTCTATACTAACACGATTCTGCCTCTTGTTTCTTCATGCTGATGATTCTTGGCCTCCTCATGTTCACACCTGGTCTGTATCCTCAAAAAAAGCGAGTCAAACTCCACAATAGTGTCTCGGCTGCACAGATCAGGCGTCCCACCATCATAAATCCTCTTCATGGAGTCCAGAACCAGGAAGAGAAAATGAGAGTAAAGAAGCAGCGATGAAACCAGAGGAGTGAAATCAGGAGGCGATAAAGGAACAGATTTACACCGCAGCAGCATATGGGGCACCTGTGCGTGCGTGAATATGTGCATGAATGTGTGCGTGCATGTGTGTGTGTGTGTCTGCCCTCTCCTGTAACAGGACCATCTGCAGCTCTAAAAACTCACATATCAGCTCAGAGTTTTGATTTATCAGTGCAGAGAAATCAAAGCTGCTAAAGGAGGATCAGAGTCTGCAGAAAATCCAGTTCTATAGAGTCTTGGTTTGTGGTTCAGGGGTGCCGAACTGCTGATACAGCAGAATTATACGGTGGCCCTAAAGTGCCAAAAAACAGAAGGAATAGAGGGAGAGTGTCAGGTTAATTTATTGCAGCATCAAAGAAAGGATGTGTTCAATGAACTTTGTTTTCATAATTCTGTTGTTTGTGTTTCATGTGCGGGTAGAAGAAAACAAGCAGAGTAAGGTTTTTCTGAACCTTTAAGACATTACTCATGCTTGACTGTGAAGCCTAAAGGTAGAGATATTGACTTTAAAACTTGATCTCTCAAACCCTAAAATGCTAAATTAAAGAGATCCAAGGGGAGTTTACTCAAATCCTCCAATTTCCACTTAAATAAGAAGCTCTTTATGGATCTTTTTGGAGTTATTGTGCGTTCAAATGCAAAAATCCCAAATCTAATAATTCTATTTGATAATAAAATTCCAGGCCTCTGCTGCCGTGTTGAGTTTCTGCACCCTGAAGCTATAGAAGAACCTGTTTGCGTCCTCGCTCCTGCCGCTAAAATCATTTCATTCATCTTGTTTGGTGGGTTCTACGTGAGAGTGGCGTGCGGCATCCTTGTTCCTTGCTCTTCTCTTGTCACGAAACCTGTGTGGAGGACGTGTGTGATGCCGAGTCAAGGTTGTTTTATCGAGACTGCAGGAATTCAAGCTAGGAGACTCGATGGGAACTCTGCTTCCCGTCCAGCTCGGACTGAGTCACTGCACCCAAAAACTGATTTGTTCCATCCTGAGCAGAAAATAACTCATCCTCAATGATCTCTGGAGAACGAGCGGCTG
Organism: Xyrichtys novacula; assembly: GCA_962446985.1. Taxonomy (NCBI): domain Eukaryota; kingdom Metazoa; phylum Chordata; class Actinopteri; order Labriformes; family Labridae; genus Xyrichtys; species Xyrichtys novacula. Next base: position 15,873,316 of record OY660865.1, read on the forward strand.
CCTGCTGTTTGATATTCAGGTATTTATAATCAGCCCTGGTTGTCTGAAGCTCCTTCAGCTTCAATTTGACCTTCATTTGATGTCTTTTGTTCTCATTACTAACACAATAGCATTCTTCTTCTACTGCAGGTTTTTCTGCAGCTGCTCCTCAGAAAAACACAATCTAACAGAGAGCACATGTGGTTAAAAGCCATCGAGGCTGTAAACAAACTAGAGTGCAATGATATTAATGAAGGTGCAGATTTATGTGATTTTAAATATTTTTCACCTGGTTGTTTCTAAACATGATGATAATAACTTTATAGATTTGTTTTAAAGCTTGAATGCAAATAATTTATGAAGGTTTACTGGATGTTAACGTTGAGGTTGATTCTTTTTCTTGCAGTGTCTGCATTAATTGCACCACGTCAAATGCTGACATCAGGAGAAAATTAAGGATTTACCAGAGGTTGTCATGTTAAACTGTATAAATAGAGTTAAAGCCACTTTGTTAAAGGACAATCACATTTTCGACAAACTGCTGTACTCAGATTATGAAAAAGAGTCAAGGGGACTTCACAGTCCATAGTTAAAATCCCTCAGATACCATGATCAGGTTCAACAGAGGACTCGGGACCATGAGGCAGACCTGTTCATGGGGGCAGCAAAGTTCAAAAACTTTAATGAACAAAACCAAATCACTCTTCTTGCAAAAAAGCAAACCCGAGAGGTTGAATAACTCTGATAAATAAAGATGAATGTCACAGCAGTTTACTGCACAAAACTCTGTAACAACCCTTCTGCAGCCTGCTGCCAGCTCCCGACCTACATAACCTGCTAATGGTCCATCTGCTTCAACTGAGCTCTCAGCAGGAGTCTGACAATCAGAGAGGACACAGGTGTGCTGCTCCTGTGACCAACGAGAGAGAGAGAAACCTAAAACAGGTAGGACAAATGAAAAACGAACAATCAAAGTTATAAACTCATGAAAGTGAACATGAGAGAGTCACTTTATACTTCTCAATCACCTCCAAACTATTTTTTTTTTTTTTTTTACTGTTAACAGGATTCAACTGAAACACAAAAGTGGATTATCTGATCTAATCTAAGTCTGAACTCTTTTCAGGATTTGGTCCAATCAGATTGTTTCAATCCAGTCCTATTTAAATCCAAGTCTTGGCTGAGGACTGAATAAAAAACTCCTCTGGGTCTGGTGATCGGGGGTGAGATCAGAAAACCTTACAAGTTTCTAAGCTGAGGACATAAAGTTAACACTAAACAGGTGCATAAAAGTGCGGCTAACCTAGTCGGCGTCAAAGAGAACATATATTACAGTGTCTGAACAGCATGAACGCTTGAAGGTGTGGATCTGAAGGCTGTGATTGATGTTCACCTGACAGCGTCGGCCTCATCCTGCAAAGATCTTGGCAACACTTTCACAGAGTATCAATTACAGACACGTTTTACGGTCTCTGCGGGGTTAGAGTCAGGAGGATTACATCAAATAAGACAAACCTGTGAGGCAAAGAAGTTTCATCAATGGACAAAAATGTGAGCAGGAATGGATGGAGGGGGTCGAGAGTCCTTCTGCAAGGTCCTGCTGTCACAAACGCTCTCAAAATGTAGGAAAATGCAGATGATGGTGTTTCATTTTTGGAGTAAATTTTTTTCAAAAAAAGTGGAAATTCCTCTGAATCTGCAAAACTCCCCCTGAACACCAGTGCAGTGCAGTGGAAATGTTTCCTCCATGTTTGTGTACAGGAAAGCATGGCAACTGAATCCCAGTGTTATGTATTTGTGTTGGAGCTGATGGAAGATGTGCAGAAGTTGTTCAAACTGCAAATACTGCAAAGAGTAACAGAGCGGAAATGTGGAAGAAGACTGTCAGTTGAAACTCCAGCTGAAGGAGCGACATGCACCACCTTTTACTTGAAGGATGTGCAACCTCCAAAAATGGTCTGGTAACTCATGTTCCTCTGCTCTTCTGCAAACAAGTCTTGGCTAAATTCAGAGGAAAATCCTGGCTTAATCTGTCAACGATGTTCTGTGCAATAATCCTGTTAAAGAATTGTGCAAAATCAACTATTTTTATTGATACTTATTATTCAGACCATAATCCTAAGAGTTTGTGTTTGTGTCTACAGAGTCACGTCACCTCAGCTCCAAAGTCTTCTGTGAGTCTTAAAGTACAAATCGATCGTAGCTCTTCAGGTTTGGTTATGCTTTATTTGCTTTCAGGTTTTACCTTACATGCTCCTTCCATGCTTTAAAACCCTCCATGGTGAAATCATTGAGAGAAATCTGCTTCATTTTTGTGAAACATCAAAACAAAAACATATTCTGAGGAAACGTACAAAAACCATCTGACAGCTCCACCCACTCTCTAACCTGAGTTTACCTCTGAGTGCCAACAGGTAGGAAGTGCAGCAGAGGAGCAGTGGTCCATGTGGAGGGTTTTATCACTCCTGCATGCCGCTCATATCTCCAGAAATTCAGCAAGGTGTGAAAACTTTTCCTGGAGCTCTGGAGAGAAAAAACTACCGTTAAGAATTAACCAAGACCACAGAGCAGATCCCAAGTTTCCATCTGTCTGAAGGACTTCCTTTCAAAAATATGCGCAACATATGCAGGTAGAACAAATATGCAAAACCATTTTAGTGCATGCTTTGTGCGGAAGTTGTTCAGAGACGTGGAGGTATCAGAGTGGATGTACAATCTAACTTGAGCTGCCATAGGGTGCCACTCAACAGCTTTTAACACACACACACATACATAGACACGTGCACATACACAGAGCATCTGTTGTACATTTAGCCCGTGGTCATGGCCTTGCAGAGCCCCGGCTTCTTCCTCTGTGTCTTCTCTTTTCTGTTTTGCAAGGAGAAGCTTCTCTCCAAGTGTCTCTGCATCAGCTGTCATCTGTTAACTCTCACTGTTGTTCTCCTGTTTCCTCTCTTCATACCTCACATCCAGAGATTTTATCTTGCTCTAACCGGATTAGAGGAGCCTTGTTTTTCCTGCTCGTGCCACCAGACAAACAGATTTAAGTCCAGAAAACAGCAGGGACTGTTGAGCATGCATAAAGGTTTGTAGTAAATCAAAATTCTTGTTTTATTAGATCTGTCTGCAAAATGACCAGGAAAAAAAACTCTGAAAATGACCATGTTTTGGACAGGGTTTGAATCAAAGTATCACACTTATCTAACCTTCTTAGTGTGAGCCTGCGGTGTGACGCTAATATCCTCTTTAAATGGGACTATTTCAGTGTGTTTCAGGTGTTTATTTATGTTCTTGGAAATGAGCTTTCTTTGATTTGAACAAACTTAATGCCCAAACAGACATTAAGAAAAGGGCTTTTGGGTTTTACTGTAAAATGACTTTTATATTTTTAATGCAAAATAAAAGGCTCACCTGATTGCACCAAATATTCCTATATTATCATATTATATTATATTATTATTTCTCTTGTTAGGGTAAATCTTCTGTGGCTTCTTGTGTGTCTACATCTACATTTTTGTGTGTTTTGTGCAAACTTGTCCAGGTTTGGAAAAAGAAGTTTTTCATCTGGTTAGAAAAGGTTGAACAAAAATCATCTTCAGAGTTACACCACTCTCTAATAAGTCAACGTAAACATGTCCTTGAGGGTCCTCAACCAATCAGGTATCAGTTTATATAGAGAGCAAAAGCAGGGGGAGGCTAAACTGACTCAGCTTTTCTGGTACGGCTTTACTGAAAACAGTTTCAGTCATACCAAAGTGACACACAAGTTAGGGTAAGTATTAACGTTTATATAACTTATCCTTCTCCCCCTGCTGTGTAGAGTTCCCCAAGGTTCAATGCTTGGACCAATTCAGTTCTGCCGCCTACTCTTAGTCAGTTCTTTAGCCAGTTTCTGAGCTTTACATTGCATTGTTATGTCTATGATACACATGTTTATTTTATATGTGAAAATCAATTATCCTACTAAATGTATGAAGTTAGGAGAGCGTTTATCCTCATTTTGTTAACCTATGTGTCAGCAATACACACATTTCTGCAAACGACAGCACCCATAATAAATCACAAATCAAGAGCCTAGTTAAAATCTGTGCATCTGCATGTATGAACATGAGCGCTGAGATTATGAATAACAGGAACTCATGACCCAGACATTGTGAAGTCCAACACTGTAAAACAGCTCAGTAATGCTGATCATATGAATAGGTCTGCTCTCAGTCAGTCCAGTGGGTTGGACTGGAGGTCAGTGTGGACGTATTTACATGAAAGTTGATGGTATACAGACTTTCATATTACTTGAAAACCCGCCTGATATAAGGACAAGCTAACAGGCAAGTTTTGCAGTGTAAGTACATTTAAAATTCTTATTTTATCTTCTGTGATTTTATTTTCTCACAACTTACAAACTAAACTGGAAGACACATCGAGGGGTCACACCACCATCATGTTTCTAATGTTAATGAACATTTTAACATTTTCTAGATGCAATAAAGTACAGGCCACCATGATTAGTCTCCTATGAGACTGAAGGACCCTCAATGGTTCCAGATCTCCCCAGTGGAGGATTAAACCCACAAACACGCTCAGTTCGTTTCGCCCTTGCTAACAAACTCTGTACGACCTCGTCTTTGAGTTTCCCTCCCCTTGCTGGTTTTACTCAAACTCCCGCTGTGAGGGAAACGCTGACAATCTGTCTGAAGGGTCTGACTGCTCGTTCACACCGAGTCACACACGGAAGTCATTTCGACGCAGAGACCGATCTGTCCTCGTCTGAGCAAATTTCATCAAACTTGATTTAATATGTTGGACTGTTTTCAAACATTTACATTTAGACTCCACTTCCATGTAAAGCTGATATCATTGATTGACAGGTTTTTACATTTTAGCGAATAAGAAGCTGTGCTGCAACCGTCCTTTCCCAGAAGCCAATTTACTGATGTCTTAAAGACTAACTCTGCTGCATTTTCCATGAGTAAATCAGTGAATGAGGAATCCCAATAAAAATGTGAAGTTTCCAAAATGAAATTACTCTTACTAATGTAAGCTTAAGGCTGGTGAAACACCCCCAGTGAGAGGACAATATTTATCCATCCAGCCATCATGACTACACCAGCCTGAGACTGTGGAGTTAAGTGTGTGCTAACAATGTGTTTAGTGTCTGTCTGTCAGCACCTGCTTCAGAGTTTTTAAATGACGCTCTGTCAGTCAGTACAGAAACACCCACTTTAATAATCTGCTTCAGTTGATGGGACGGAGGAGTCGGTGCCCATTAATGAACATCTGAAAGGCTTTCAGACTCGGCAGATGTTCAGGAGTTTGTGCAGGAGTCGTGAAGTTGGGTGTTCTTGGTCTAAACAGCACCTGTCAGGAAAAGAAAGCCTCTCCCTCTGTTATTTCTCTGTGGCTTTCCTTTAAAAGAGAATTGTCGGTGCTCCTTGGCCCTGAGATAGAGGAAGTGCGTGCAGTGAAGCATTTCTGTACCCGGGTCCAAACAGTGTTTTCTTTTGGGTGAGCGTGCCGACTCTTTTATGGTCCTTCACCTAATTGTTTTTTGGACTCTAATCCCCTGAACCCTGCATACCTCAGTGAGTTGTTTATACGCTTTTTGAGTTCCCTCCTCTATAAAACATATTTTTCCTATTATCCAATGACATTCCTGCCTTTTTTTTAAATGACGGGAGGATGCAGAGCCATGCCCACCAACAGCAGGAACGTGTACATGATGTGCAGCCCACTAACAATTCTCTCATCTTGATCTGATTTCTCTGTGACAAAGGAGGAACAATTCACAGTGAGCGATAACTTTCCAGTGAGGATGTTTCTGGTATGACTTAAATTTCAGTAGAAATTATTCACAGACCTGTACCTGTTTCTGGACTTTTCTCTGCTCTGTTTCTTTTTGCTGCTTGAACACTTCAGATCCAACAATGTCTGAAAGCAGTTTGGGGAAAAATTTGAGATATTTTAACTCAAATAAAAAATCAATTATCTCACATTTCTTTTACTGAGTGTCCGGTTACACAAAAATCTAAAGAATATGTTTTTTATGGCTACTACAAGGAACTTTTTAGCTACAGCTACAACATATGAGCTCGTACTCATATGTTGGCACTTAAGAAAACCATTTTGCAGAGCTTGAAGAGTCAGCACACACGGTCAGTGCAACAAAATGCTACCAGTTTGATATTAGATGTTTAAGCACTTAAAGGATGTTGCACAGGGGAACTGTGGACATTAATCTGGCCCTGGTCTCCATTCGCACTCTTGGGCATAAAACTAAGCGTACCCACTGGACCAACATCCAGAGACCAATTTTAACATTCTTCAAAAGACAGGATCCATTATAGTATGGGGGTCTATCAGAGTCCATGTCGTGAGTAGCTGAGATAGTGTTGTTTAAGCTATAGAGCGTAAATTCTAAGTAATGCTAACTTAGCAGTTCAGCTCCTCTAACACCACACATTGTTTTTCAGTATTTTTTCTTTTTGTATTTGGTGTTGAGGGGCAACATTCCTGCGCTGATGCACAAGAAATGACATGTCCAGTTTCATGTCGGTTTTACCTGACATCGAGAAGGGAGGGGAGAGGAGAGCGCTGCTAGAAGCAGCATGGCAGAGAACCCAAAGAAGCGACCAAGAGGTTCAGATGTGGATCCTACTAACAAGAAAAAGCTTTCCAGTTCGTAAGAAGGTCTGTTTGCAAAGAAAGAGAGTGACAAACAGAGAAGACTAACACAGATTTACATCGGCATCACTTTCCCTCCATGGGGAGCCCTGAAGGAGGAGATTGGACTGAGGTCTGACACTGATGTTGCCTTGATACTGCTGGATAAATAAGTGACCCTGTTCATTTGGAGCAGGATGTGTTGCTGTTGCTAACTGGACTGAATACTTTATTATTTTCTTTAAAAATGGTGCAATGAATGTAATGTATTGTTAGCAGCCTAGTGTTCACCGCATTGTGTAACGTTAGCCCAACGAGAAGTAAGTTACAAGGTGTGTAGCCCGTGTTGCTGTGAGTAACTTACTGCAGGGAGTCTGTGTGCTGTGACAAGTGACTTTAGTATCATACACATTATGTAGACAGTTACAGTCCGTGTACCATGGAAAGCAGTATGCGGTGAGTTGCGGGTGTTACTCTGTGTAACGTGACGAGAAGTGCATGTTGTGTGGACAGTTACAATCCGTGTACCGTGGTCCGTGACCAGCTGCATGTGGTGTGTCATGAGTGTTTCTTCATGTAACATGACGAGCAGTACACATTTTGTAGCCAGTGTTACTTTGTGTACAATGACGAACAGTTTGCTGTCTCTGGTAAGTGTTACTGTGTGTGATGTGCATCACCTCATATTGAGGTGCTGGCCGTATCGTTGCAATAACGCAGAAATCCTCTGGGGGGGCGATAGAAGTTACACACCACAGCTTTTATGCTGAACAATATCTACAGGTTTTGGGTCATCATCTACTTCCATCCAGACTTTTTTGGGACTAATTAATAAGCAAGAATACCCCAGACTGCATAGTGCATGCATGGCAGCAGCATGGCTCTGTAGTAGAAGGGTCCTGGTGCCAAACCTAAACCAGCCTGCCCCCAGTCCTGACTTGAGTCCCATTTAACGCAAAACTATTCTGAAACATGCTGCTGGCGTCAAATCCAAATTATGATATAATGATGTTTATTTGTTCCACCATTTCTAGTCAGATGTTGGGTTTATAATGTCTGCACTCTTATGAAATTTCAGTTGCACATATTTGAGAGCACTTGCTCAATCTTTTCTCCCGTCAGTTCTCAGAACCGAACTGAACGGAGGCAGCGAGCGAGCTCCGGATCCCAACCAGAGATCTTCTTACAGTCCTTAATGTCTCTGTTGTTCTAATTCCACCACAGGCCACAGTTTACTCTGCCCACTCCATCAAAAAAGAGCCGTGGCTGCAAAACATCAACACCAAAAATCACAACCAGGCTTAATTTGGTGGCCTGACAGTCACTGGAAGATTCAGTCGCTGCTTAATGTGCGGGGAGGGGGGATGAATTAAAACTGCGTATCTCAACAGCAGCTGTCTCTGCTGGAAGGAAAACATGGAGCTGGTTTAAACTTTTGTTTTGAACATTTCAACTGTCACTTTTAAAAGCAATGATATAAAATCAGAAACTACAAAGTCCGATACTGCTGAATGATCCTCACTTCTGATCTACAAATGGCTGCAAAGTCAGTCAGCCAGAGACAGAGTTTAAGTGTCTGGTTCATATTTGTACCCTTGATTAGTGATGTCCGATCAGCTTAGGGATGCTATTGTAGAAAATAAAAATCAGACAGAACATACAGGCTGACATGCAGCAACTATCATCTGACATGGATTTTTATTTAGGTTTCCTGAGGTCGCAGACTGACTCTGTTCTTACATCTGAGGTCTCTAGTCTGACTCAGGAAACAGGAGAAGAAAATCTTGGTGCCGATGTCCTTTCTCAGTTTTCTGTCAGGCTGCAGCCAAAGCCCTCCAACAGCTTCATAGTCCTCATTGATTTCAGTCAGGTCAGCTCAGGTCAAAGATTTACACGTGGCTTAAAAAAAGATTCATTTCCTGTCGAGGATGTCTGTGTTTTTGTGTTTCCGTTTTTAACCAATGATTGTGAACATAAATGAAAAAAAAAACAAAAAACATTTGCATTTGCAACTCAAGTTCGAGTTTAATTCTAAAATGAAAGAGTAACTATTACTATATTTGATAGTGAGCGCCCTCACGTCTTGGTTAGAGCATGTTAGCAAGTATAAACTTGGACATGCACGAGTATTAGAGAAGAAATGCTGCTAATAAAACCAAAACGATTAAAAAAGAGAAAAACTGAAGAGCCTCCTGCTACAGCAGGTAATTAAAACATGACTTCAAAGACTGATCAAGACCGTGTTTAAACCTGGAGATCAATCATAGATGGACTGGACTCTTTGAATCCTCTGCAGTGTAAACATGTGCAAACATGTGGGGAAGATCAGACATTAGCTCATTCAGTGCCATTGACAGATTTTGACAGATTTTTCAGGTTTTTTATTTTCCCCCAGAGGGCTCTCCTCCCCAATATGCGACTAAGTTTGGGGTCGTTCTGAGTGCAGAAAAGCCGATAAATACGTCATAACCATGTTTCAATAACAAAAACAAATAGTCGCTAGTGAGAAGTGTGCCATGAAGTGTGCCAGTTAGCCTTGTTGTTGGAGCATCTTGTTGTTGGAGCATCTCATAATAATACCATGACACTATGTTCCTGTTTTTTATACAACCTGGCCGCTGGGCTTAAAAATGATAAGTGCAATCATCGAAAATTACAGTGAAGTCTGTGTTGCATGTCTTAATCTGCACTTGAAGTTTGAATGAGGTTCATTAAGCTGTTTGGATTCAATTAAACAGATTTTTTGCTATATAAAACTCAAGGAAGCTGCTTTATGCTCCTCAGGTCCTCTGATTATCTAACAGGGATGCATAGACGTTCTCAGAGGCTGTGCAGGGATCAAACCCGTGACCTTATGTTTATGGCTCCCCTCTATATGTCGGGCCACCCTGACTGTCTGAGAAGACTCTCCTGTTTCAGAGACATGTGGGCCTGCTTCTCCTCTTGGAGGTATGACTCCAGCTTCTGACTCATACAGATCTATGAATGACTGTATTTAAAAGTCTAATCTGAGTTCATAAGAACATTATGAAGAAATTTGTCAAAGTGCTGTCTGGAGTTCATCTTCAGAAAAGCCCTGAAGGTTGTTTCACTTTTTGGAGAAGTACTTTCTCTGAAACATCAAACTCTATCTTTGATCCGTAAATGAGGCTTTAGTGAGTCAGCCACTAAATCAGTCTACAAGGAAATGAGTCTATATTGAGAACTGACATTCAACATTAGAGTCACTCTGAATAAAGAGGAGAGAGGATGACATGCAGCTGAAGTTTGTGAGTCAAAGTCAAAGCCACAACAAACAGAGGAGGACAGTGTGAGCTGTTCAACCCTCAAATATACTGTCCTACATACTGTATGTGTTTCCATTAAAAATCACGTCATGCATCCTCTCCTCTTCTGAGCAACTCTTTCATTGCATTCATGGTTGGCAGAAAATAACACAATTTCTATTAATGCTTCTAGATTTAATATTTGACCGTATATGTGGTTTAATAAGAGTTCTGTGCAGCATATGTTTTACCTTATACCTCATGCTCTCTCATCAAGAGATCCGTCTGTGACGAAAACATGTTTTCATGGAGAGAGGAAGGTTAGCTTAGAATTGATGAAATTTACTCAGCCCTGTCTGCCAGAATACGACTTTTATGTAGCACAACAGAGAAAAAGTTTCCCATGAAGTCAAGAGTATCAAAAGTGAATACATTAGCATTTTCCAAAGCATGTTTCAAACACAACATCCAAATACAAAAGCAAAATTAACTTTCTTTAGACACTTTTGTGACAATACTTCCAATAAAAAAGTGACCCCAAAGTGTTCTCTCCAAAGAAAGGTTCAGACTGAGACCACATCCTCGAAGATCAGACCCACTCCCATACTGTCTTCAACCACATAAGTGAAACACTTGGACAGTATCTAGGGAGGAAGAACTTCCTGTAACAGGCAAACCTCGAGCAGAACCAGACTCATGTTAGGCTGTCATCTCCATTCATTTATTGGTTTGTTTACTTTTATTTCACTGTCCCACATTTTCCTTTTTCATTTCTTTTTTCTCTTCTAATCTTTTTTAATCTACTTTGTTTCTCAAACCACTTTGTAAATTTTAGTTTTTAAACGACTGTTATTAAGTTATTTTTCAGAAGATCTTTTTGTACCTGCAGCCATCAGACTTTACAATTCTTCTTTAAACAGTAGATGAGTTTTAAAGACATGACAAATGGGACTACAGAAAATTGAATTTCCCTTTGGGGATAAATAAAGCTCTTCTTCATGTTGTTCTCCCTTTTCTTCTTTTTCTTCTTGTTCTTTTATTTCTTGCTCTTCTTCTTCTTCTTCTATTTTTATTGTTATACACTACCAGAAACAGCTGCACATGTGCATTAAAACTGCACATTGCTGAATACAGAGGAAGTTTTTGGCACTTCTAACTTGTCTTTTGTTTTTTAGCATTGACAGATGCAGCTTAAAGTAAAAAAAATAAATAAACAACAACAACAAAGAAAGAAAAAACTACTGAACAACTTCATTATTTAGAAAACTTTCTCTTTACTTTGAAGATCATTTGTGATCCTTATTTTATCCTGATATCAATCAACATCCGAAAGTATCCGCGCAGGTGCACCACATACCCATTAATTACTCATTATTGTACTGGAACATTTCAGGATCTCTGCAGGCTTTAAATATCTCAGTACTTTTTGAACTATTGAGCCAAATACATTCAGTCAGCTGGAGAGTTTATGCAACATGATTTATCTTTATGTAAGAGTCACGGTTTAGATTAAGTTTATGGCCAACCTGCTAATGCACATTCTTAATTTATAACTACACAACAGAGTCAGATTTAGATATATAAAGTGCATACTTTGTATGTGCCTTATGTTTTCTCCTCATGGGCACAGCCAACATGGTCTCCAGCTGTTGTTCTTTCTCTCAGGGTGGTCAAATTAAGTTAACTTTCTGCCTTCTTTTAACAGGATTGCCTCAAAAGACAACACTGCCTGGCTGAGGCCCGACTGTAAAAGGGTAATAAAAGAAGAGACTGAAAAACAATAGATAGAGCCAGAGGGAGGGGGCTGAAGATCAAGTGGGAAATATGGAACCACTTAGGCCCCACGAAGGGTTAAAGATGGTTGTGGAATAAGTGGAGCTCGTTTATCGCAAATTCGACAGTGGTAGTTAAATGGTGAGCTTTCTCTCAGAGCTGCCAGTGTGGAGACAAGGCTCTCTCTCCTCATCCCGAGTCTCCTGCTGCTGCTGCTGCCTCCTCTTCTTCTTCTTCTTCTTCTTTGGTTTATGGCTGCTGTCTACTGGTCTTTGCTCTTAATCTTCAGCAGGAAACAGGACAGACAAGAGGAGGATTTTTTCTTCTCTCACCTTTACACTTGTCTCTGCGTTGGGCCTACAAGATCACCCTCTCCTCTCCACCTCCATCACCCCCTGTCCGTCCTTTTCTGCCCCTCACTGTGGATCTAAATCTCTGACCTGCCTCACTGGGGTCCCTGCAGATGTCCTCAGCCCGGCGCTGAAGCGGGGGCTCTCCAGCAGCCTAGATGCATCTGCGAGTCTTTGCCTTTGTGATGTCCTTGCTTTGTGAGGTGATCAGGATGGGCTCTGGTGTCGTGCAGAAGCAAAGTGGTGAGTAGATCATGATAAGAGAGTTCGAGGGCATGCGACTTTAAAACAACACTTCTCTCTGTGGTTTCTTAGCTTGTCCAGATGATGTGCATGACAGGAACTGACCAGATTGACTTTTTTCAGCCAAAAAAGTTCAAAGTGCACATGCATGATTTGCAGAATTGTTTCAAGAGGCAAGTGTTTTAAAACTTTTTCTTCATCAAAATGTTATTTTTCTGCAAATACTTTAAAAGAGGTGCAAAACTTTGCAGGAGAGATAAGCCTCCACCAAAGTGAAGAATGCAGAGCTGCACTGTCGTCATTTTATTGACCAAAAAACAACCATGAGTTTGGCAAACAGTTTTTCAGCAGAAAGTAGGAGGAGGGTTTCAAATGCACATTTTGACACTCAGCACTTGTTGCTGTTTTTAATCCTGTATTTTGACTGCAGTGTCAACATGTATCTCTTTCTTCATACTTTTATTCCAAAACTGAAAAACAAGGGTGGAAACAATCTTTTGACAAAAAAAGCATCCACATTTGTTGCAGCCATTGCAGAAGGGCTGCACCGTAGCGGACTTAATTTTAATGTTTTGTTGTCATGGATAGTTTCTTTGGTAATATGCATGACTGAAACTTTTGCATGAATTTTAAATAAACTCCTGCTGTTCTCCAAGTAACCCCCAGAGGTGAAAGTACCTTGACTAAAAAGAATCAATTAATATCAGAACTTTTATTGAACATTTTATTTCACAAGAGGAAAAGAAAAGATGTTTGATATGCAGATTTTTATTAGATGAGTTAACACATTATGTAAACAATTTCAAAAACCTTTGAGTTCGTGACTTAATCCCGAATAAATGACGGTAAATGAAGACAAAGAGGTTTCGATCTTTCACCAAAACAGTCCTTAATGAATCCCAGCTGCAGACACTGAAAAAGACATATTTCTCATGTCATAACAAAATTTCCTTCCATGGTGCCAAATCCTGAATCCCCATGTCGCTCCTTGTTAAGATCTGCAGCAGCAAACGCTCCGTAGTGTGCAGAGATTCTCCTCAAATCCACATTTGTGACTAATGAGTCCCTATGAAATCCTCCAGAAGACAGTCCTGAGCAGGTACGCCGTGACCTTCGCGCTTGCTGCTGCTGTCTGGCATTTCCTCAGGAATTCAGGACTAATGGAGCATCATCCGGTCTCAATTACAGCGTCAGTTTGGCTTCTGACGTTTGCACCCAGTGGCTGAGAGGAGAGAGGCGTTAGAGGATGATTAGAGGGTCTGCGTGGAGCCATTAAGTACCACTGACTCTCATTCAACTTAACAGCATGTGACGGCAGCATTAGACTGTTTAAATGCAGCAGATTTACCAAAACCAGGCCAGATCAGTCATATCCAAAGAGAGATTGCACACCAAGAGAAACGGCAGAAACTTGTAAAATTACACTTTGAAATTTGGGAAAAGAGGACGCGCATTGTTGAAATTAGGTTTTAAAAAACAGGGCGTCAAAAGGCCCCAAAATATGGTCACACAAAAATCTATTAGCAAATGCACTGCAAAAAAAGGCAGTGCAGCAAAGTATCTAGGAATACTCCAAAGAGTAAAACAAAAAAAAAATAAATAAAATAAAAAAATAAAAGGAAATTAACATTTTTGGCATCACACGGTGTGCAAACAAAGAATAAAACCATAACAGGTTGTTGTAGACTCAACAAGTTCCAGTGTCGTCTCCCTGCAGCCTTTTGATGCTAATGGACCTGAACAGCTTCAGGATAAAAACTATTTCCAGGTCAGACTCTGGTTTTGGGCACCTCAGGTTGACCTGCTGTCAGAATTCATCACTTCATGGCACAGAAATTTATATCACCATTTCAGCCTTCCCTCACCCCCTGCCTAAGCGCCCCACTTTTGACTTTTTACACACAACTGTAAAGGTTTGAAGTGGTTTAGTGCAGGAAAAGGGAACTTACAGAAGCCGCTTTTATGTCCATTAGTGCGATTTATGTTCCTGTAAGGATACAGTAGGTAATTGTGAGCACCTGTGAGTGTTTCACAGCTCAGAGTTCAGAGGGAGGGGAGGGAGAATGATCAGAATGTGCGATAAAATACTTCTCTGGTTAAGTATGCAGAGACAGGCTTCATAAAGACATCACAACATGAAGAGAAAGAGCTGCAGCATCTATCCTGAAACACCACAGCTGAATCTTTTCGGGCTCTTTTAATGTTTAAGCATTTTCATCTTATAACATTGGATATTTCCCAGTTCTAATTCTGCAGTCCCAGGATCGAAGGTGTTTCTGATTTGCTGTGAAAACTTGGACCGTTTTGAAGAAAATGAGGTTATTTCTTTTCGTTTATTTGCATGCATCTACCTCACACACCTCCAAGCACTAGGTGGAGCAAAGTGCAAACACAAACAGACGTGTTTACAGAGAGAAAGAAAGAGTGTAATCAGCTGCAGGTGTTGCTGCTTGTTTGTGCCTGTTGTTGTACATTTTGGACTTTGTAGGAATAATGTTTGGTGAGTCTAGGAATAATTGTATGGTTTTGTTTGAGCGTAGATCAAAAGGAAATGGCTCAGTGTTTTACACTCAGTAAGCAGCCGTGGGTCATGTGGTCTGACGGTGAGCTGAGGGTTTGTTTGTTTGTTTCTACCAGCTCAGATGGATTAAAGTCCAAACCCAGTTTCAGTTTCATTTGACCTGCTTTACTTTCAGTCGTATCCAAAAACTTGGCTCATTAATTTGCTGTGTCTTGATTGGTTGAAGGATATACAGTGTAAAAGTGAAAGAGCTCTTAAACGAGTTTATAATATGATTGAATCTCTCACCTGATTTTCACTTTACTTGTCAAGTTGACCCAGATCTGTCAGACTGTCGAGGTTTATGAGACTCTGGACTTACACAACGGCAAAACATGATATCAGTATTTGGGCTTCACACCCTCATGACGGTCACCATGGCAACAAAGTCAACAATGTGGACAGTCTTTAAAAGTCACAAAGCTCTAAAAGACGAGAAAAACCTTGGTGCCGGTGTCGTCGCCCCCCTTTTTGTTTTTGAAACTGTGGTCGCCATGTTTGCTCAAGCTGACACAGCATAATTTTCAGTTGACCAATTAGAGTCCAGCCTTTAGCCTCCTGCCTCTGATTCGCCAATCTGGTGACCATAAGTAAAATGAAGACAGGGGTTCAGTACAGTGGATCTTGTTGGAGCCTTTTTTTACCAGGCTGTAAATGTTTTCATCCTCGCTCTAACATTAGCATTCAGTCTTTACAAAATTAAATTATGGACGACTGACGACTTTCTGCAAATCAACATTGATAAATCTGAAAAAGAAAACCTGATCATGAATAATCTGGACAAAGAGACAAATTATCGAAAGCCATCAGCGTCACTTTTCCCTCCAAGCTCGATGAAATGTCTGTCAAATGTTGGAAAAATAATGTACCAGCCCTTTATTTTCTCGATCTAATCTGCTCTCTGAACCTCATCAGTGTTTCCTCCTGTGAGCTCATCTCCAGCGTGGAATCTCTCCTTCAAACACCAGCATGTTCCCCTGAAACCCCACTAAGGCTTG
Organism: Xyrichtys novacula; assembly: GCA_962446985.1. Lineage (NCBI taxonomy): Eukaryota > Metazoa > Chordata > Actinopteri > Labriformes > Labridae > Xyrichtys > Xyrichtys novacula. Next base: position 15,889,145 of record OY660865.1, read on the forward strand.
TCCCACCTGGTGCTTGTTAAAACCTGGTGCAATCCCATGCAAGGTCAAAGGTCGCCGTTTTACGCCACCTAAACCTGCCACGCCTCCGAAAGTCCTTCTAAGCCTGTAGATCGATTGCACATGTGCAGAGAGACAAAATGAGCCTCAAAGTGAAGCTCTCAGAGATATTGGGAGGAAATCTGCTCCTCTCTAATCCACATTTAGTCCTCACCTTGTCTCACTTATCTGTAACTGTGCTAAAATAGAGAGGCTTGACAAAAATCTCTAACATGTGCAGGGCCAGAGGTCAATGTTTAGCGCTTCCTAAAGGCTGAAAGGAAAAAATCACTGTGTCTGAAACTTTTCCTCTTCACCTATTTTTGCTTTTGACTGTCTGAGCGGATCTACTCTTGATTTCAGCTCAAAAAAGGGTCTGAAGGTGTTTCCCAAGATGCGGATTGATTCTTTCTTTCACATTTCGGTGCAGATCTTTCAGAACAGGTCGACAGAGTGGGTTTTAGTTCAAAGACTGGTCCAGTCTGAGCTGGAGGTGCAGCTTTATGGTGCCAAAGTTGTTAAAATCCCAAAAAAAGTCTGCCTTTTGTTGCCTTCAGTTTCCAATAATCCTCTGCATGCTGGCCTGGGTTTTATAAAGGTTGAAGTGGTTTTTGCCCGCACTTCAAGCCTCATGCAAAAATACTGAGGATCTTGAAGTATCTGGTCTTAAATTGCAGTTTAAGTCCAGCTATTCTGAATTTTTGGGATTAAATAACAGCTGCATTCAGATTAAGTCATTTTCTGAACTGCACCACATGTACCCCCAGATAAACCAAAGACCTGGTACAGGAAGAATCTACTGGAAGCTGATGTAATTGATAATCTTGTTATTTGTCTCCTGAAGTCAGTTAAGCCTCAAACAGTCATTTAAAAGAGTTTTAGTCCTGAAACTTCATGTCTTATTAGTACAGCCGGGTCATGTTCAACATCTGATTGGTGGTGAACCACAATCCAATCACATGACGACCCTTTTAGAGGCTGATCTGATGCTAAGGTAACTATTGCTTCTTGTGGAGGACATGAGATCCAGTTTAGCAGAAAAGGCTCAGTTCAGGGATCTTATACAACAACCAGAACAAGAGCAAATCCACGAAACCAGAATCCAGATAATTGGACACAAACCTGAATGCACAAACACCGGAAACACTGGAGTTTATATCTGAGTCAGGCTAATTACAAAAGAGACACAGGTGCGGAGGAAAAAGGCGAGAAACAAAGAAACAGCAGGAATTCACAAAAACACCAGGAAATGAACACAAACTAACAGAGTTTAAGAATTTAAGGACCAATGACTTAAATTTAAAGAGGAGCACTTGGACTTACAGGGGCCTTTGTGTGTGTGTGTGTGTGTGTGTGTGTGTGTGTGTGTGTGTGTGTGTGTGTGTGTGTGTGTGTGTGTGTGTGTGTTTAAAAAAAATAGAGTATATATTATAATCTATGTTTTGAAAGTGTTTAGAGCTCCATCTATGGCTGTCTGCAGAATAGGTCATAATTCCCTCCTCCTCCATGTAAACAGATGGAACAAATATCAAGCTATCAGATTAAAATAAAATTCTGATCATATTTCCTCCAACATGGTTTCTGCCATTATAGATCAATGTATTAAAATAACAGAAATTATTAGGCCGTCTTAAACATCTGCATGTTTTAAAAAAGTGACTAAAATCCAATGGTTTGAAGCCCTGATGATATTTGAAGGTTTTGACCTGACCTTTAGATGCCTTGCCTGCACCAGGATTGTGTATCCGAGCCTTTAAGGGCATCGAGAACTGAGATATGTGTTCAGCAGCAGTTCCTCTGAGGATGCAAGCAAGTACACCTTGTATCTGAAAACTTTAAAGCAGCTGTCGACAAGAGAAGAGTGTTTGATATTTAAGAGACTTTACAAAGAGATGCAGACAGCCTCAGGTTCTGACAGACCACTCAGGGTGATAGTGAAGAAAGCGTGCTGATAAAAACTGCTGTCTTATGTAACATTAACTAGAACAAGTCCTGACTAGATCCCACTCATGGTTGTTGAACTCCTCTGTCTGTCAATCTCCTGATGAATTTCTCTCTGAGTGATTGATCTGGAGAAACCAGAAAACAAACCTGTGGGCTGCTGATCTGGAGTCAGCGGTTTGGTGTTTGTTTGAAGACCTTTCAGCACCTACTTTTGTTAAAGTCTGCTCTATTTTCATCCTGATGGTTCTTTCAAATATGTGATGTCAATTTTTTCAATCAGACATGATACATGAGACTGTGAGGGTCTGCAGGTGATCAGCGGGTCTGTCTGCAGCAGGAGAAGCTCATGTTCATCTGTGTTTTTGTCTTCGCTCTGCAGCACAGATGGCCACAAACAGTCAGACCATAAAGTCCATAAAAATGTAGTTTATGCATCAATTTATGTTATTTTTCTACATTTTTAAACACTTTATGGGTTATGTAGGATTTCAAATCTAAGTTTTAGGGTCTCATTTTTTTGATTTCATAATGCATCTAATATTTCCAAGTCAGGACCGCATCAGCCCAGGTCTCTTCTCCTACAGAGCCATGCTGTTGTAATCCCTGTTGTCAGAATGTGGTTTGAGATCATATGGAGGTCTTCCCTGAAAAACTCATTGTCTGGATGGCAGCAGATGTTGTTCCTAAACCTGGAGATATTGTTTAAAACTGAGGATGCAGCATCTATGATTTCTAGTTCTTCGTTGAACGGTTACCCTTTCCAAAAAAAGTGTTAGATTTTCATTCATCAGACCTCAGGACAGTTGACGGAGATGTCAATGTCAGCTTTATTTATATAGCACATTTAATACAGCCAGTGGCTCGCCAAAGTGCTTTACAGTAAAAAAAAAAAAAAAGCAAGAAACTATAAAAACAATCAAAGCATAAAACATATAAAAACATAAAACAATATAGATAAACATAGCAAAAATGATCCAATAAAAGTAATACAACCCCAAAGGCTAAAGTGAACAGGTCTGTCTTAGACGTGTTTTAAAAGTGGAGAGGCTATTTGCAGTGTGCACTGTCAGGCATAAAGCATTACACAAAGTGGGAGCCACAACAGAAAATGCTTGATCTCCCTAGATTTTAAAAAGGATCGAGGAACGTCAAAAACCACCTGATTAGCTGATCTCAGGGCTCTGGAGGGCTGATGCAGTTAACCAAGGTGAGACAAGTATTCCGGGGCCAGCTCATTCAAAGACTTAAAAACAAATAAAAGAATCTCAATATTGACCCTGTACCTAACAGGGAGCCAGTAAAGTGAGGAAAGCACCAGAGTTATGTCCTCCTGTTTCTTAGTCCCAGTTAGGAGACAAGCTGCAGCATTTTGAATGAGCTCAAGCGGTTGAGCTCTGACTTACCAATGTCAACATACAGGGAAGTGCAACAATCTAAATGAGATGTCATAAAAGCATGGATAACTTTTTCAAGGCCCTTCTGGCTTAATGTGATTAACTTTGGCTAAAAAAAAGGGATATTAAGCCCATGCAGTGACTCCAACTGCAGAGTCCTGATACTCCTGATGCTATTGTTAAGCATTCATGGATATGGGAGATACCCACTTCACGTGAGGTTTGAATATATGCAACTTTATGTGAGTGTCTTTATTTTGAAGCAGGGGTTGCAGCATCCATGATTTCCCCCCCAAAAAAAAGTCCAACAGGGCTGCACGATTTTGGCCAAATATAAAATCCAGATCTATTCTATGAAAACTCCATTTTCAATTTTGATTCACAACTTCACCATTCTCCACTTCAATAAAAAGTTTTGATATCACCCCTCAAAATAAAACCTCTCAAAACGATGAGGTGCATATGCCAAGCCAGCAAGTGGCGCTGTAATGCTGCTCAGGAAATGCACAAAAGACAGAAGAAGAGTACAAATACTGTGTATAAAGGTTGTTTTGGCCAGACACTTGTAGGCGCCATAAAAGAGTTACGCTGTGTGTCACATGATCATTTCCAGAGATGCATATAAGCATCCACACGAAGATAAAATGGTAGTCGTGTACGGATTTATTCACTCTCTGAGCCATTTTCATAAAGTACTGTTTACAGTCACCTGAATAGAGCCCATTGTCTGGATGAAATGCAGCAGATGTTGTTCCTAAACCTGGAGATATTGTTTAAAACGTGTGGTGGTTGATTTTGCCTTCAGACAGACTTTTTATGTGGGTGTGGTTTGCTCCTCGTCCAAAACTGCAAAGCTGTACCAATTCCACACGACTGATCTTGCTCTTGTACTACTTAGCCATGAAATTATCGCCATCTTTCGCAAACTTTACACTGGTGTGTGTGGGAACTGGGGAGCGCTCCCGCGGGAAGGGGGAGCCTACGGTTGCCTGGAGGCGCGAGACATGATAGAGAGAAAAGAGAAAAATATTTTTTTTGTTGACGATTTAAATTTTTTTAACATTGTCATAATCAAATAATCTTATAATGATTTAAAATCGATTAATCGGCCTAGTCCAGCATTTCTGGATCATGTTTCTTCTGTGCTCGGTTCAGTTTGAACCTCAGGAAATAGCCTGTGCTCACAGAAAATGGTTTTTGGACCTTACTGCCATCCCTTGCAGTGATTTATTCTGGAATTGCTGAACTATTTCCTCATCCTGTCTCTCACAGAGCTGTGAAACTCTGCTCTTATGCTCAGTCATGATACTAACCTGATGCTAGTTAATGTAATTAGTTGGGAAATGTTCCTCCAGGTGTTTTGTGTTTAGTATTACACAACTTTTTCATTGGATGTGTTAAACCACCCTGGTGAACATGTCTGAAAAAGTGTTGCTTACATCAGATTCAAAATTATTTTCAGGTTTAATGGTTTCAGACTTTAAATGAATTTCAAACCATCAAAATCTTTTTAATCAACATTTTGCACAGAGTCCAACCCTCATGGAGTTTAAGTTTTAAAAGTTCTGGTCAATTAACTTTTTAAATGTGTCGATAATAATGTAAAAATGAACCTTAAAAAGTTGTTTTCCTCTTCATTAATGCTGACAAACTGCGTGAACTTTGACCTTTCATCTCCTGAATTCATTTTAAAATCTCTTCAGTGGCTTAAACACACACACACACACACACACACACACACACACACACACACACACACACGCACACACACCTCCAGACATGCCGAAAAGTGGTGGGCAGTCAGCCACAGGTATTTTGTCAGGATCCGACTCGATTGTTCAGACTCACGCACACTCGCCGGCTGCTCTTCATCTCCGAGCTTCAGCTCATCTTTCCATCCCTCCAAACCTCGTCCCATCCCTCTTTCCATCCCACCTTCCTGTCTTTCCACATCGTCTCTAATCCCCATCGGATGGAGAGCATTCCGACTTCTTCTGTTGGGACTTTGCTGCTCACAATAAGATCAAACCATACTTAGTCAGTATTAGACATAAGCCTGACAGCCAAGCCACCAGGACATGTGAGATTTATCCTAAAACCTTGATCTACTCTATTCAATCTGTGTGGCAGAGAAAAAAAGCTGAATTCATGAAGTAAAGAGAGATTCATGTGAAGGCAGAGGGAGTGAAAGACCTAAAACAGAATGTGATACAATGTGTTTGTTTCTCTTTTTACACTGTGTGTTAAATCATCTGTCAAATAATCCTTTCTAAAGAAAAACAAACAAACAGATGTATGCAGAATTTCAGTTAATAGTTTTGCTTTTATTCCACATTTCCTTTGGTAACCCAAAAGAGGCGTTGGTCCAGCTGTCCTTCATCCCCTTTGATAAGTAGCAATAGATTTCTTCATAAAATTCGTCCATGTTTTCTCCGAAGAACTTTAATCCCATGAAACCTTATCCGGCGAAAACGGCGTCTGTAATGTCCAGACCAACCACAATCTTCTACGTCATCCCAACTAACTTTCAGCCAATCATATAGCATGACATCATCAATAGGCGCCGGGCCCCGAGCTTATCTGGCAGCCAGAACATATCTGGTACCCACACCAGTTCATTTTCTGACAAAACAAACCAAGCACAAAACCTGAAAAAACAAATCAGAAATCATTGACATAAATACTACTAAAGGAAAGGTGGAGGCAGGGAGAGTATGCAAAGACCCAACAGCTGTGTTTCAGTTCAGCACAGCTTTCTGTTTTGCTCTGTCAATTCCAGTAAAATAAGGGAAACTGACAGAAAAACATCCAATGTCTGTCTTTTTATCAGTGACTCGAACCCCTTCCTCAGGGTTCATTTGAAAAGTCTTTTATATTATGATTGATTAAAATGACATTTAAGTCTCTGAATGTTCAAATCCTCCAGATTCTTCTTTAGCTTTGACACACTGGACCATCCTATATGAAGGACCAGGGGCGTCACTAGACCTAATACTGTACTGGGGCACACCTGGGGCACAAAAAATTCACAAGAGTACGCAAAGTGCGTGAGAAAAAAAGCATATTCAGCACTTATTTATCATAAAAAATCCCACCCTTGTGACAAAAAAGTCACCTGACCAAAAAGCATTCTGTAAGAAACTGGCAGGTTTTTTGTTTTCTAAAAAATTATTTTCTGTTTTTTCCTCATATGGGAGGTTTTGTATTTCTGCCATAGATATTCAAAATCAAATGACTCAGGGGCAAAAAAAGAAAAAAAAACATGATTGGGACATCATTCATTGATAGTCAACTCACCTCCACTCTTGCTCATCAACTTTCATCTCTCCCTCACCTCTTCCAACACTCTGTTGTTCCACTTTGTTTGGACAGACATGAAAATATATATATATAAAATGTTTTTCTTCTTGAAGATAGGCCATTTGAGAACCACTGCACCATCCATAGGCTATATCTGTCAACTAACACAAGCTTACTCAAAATTATCATTGATGCAGAGGTCCAGAGCAGAACATAACCATCATTATGTTTCATGCTGATGAAACTCACTGGAAATTCCCCCCACAGCTCGTACAGCAAATTAATATGGTTGTCTTGATACAAGGAATAACTTTAGCTAACTTAGCATTAATTTAAGACAGACTCATGTTTCCTAGCTAGCTAGGGCTTCACTTACCTCTCTCATTCCTCGCTGCTTTATCCCTGCTGCGGGCGAATTACTTTCTGATATCCATCTAGGAGTTACAGTTCGAGTCAAATCAAAATCAAAATAATATTTTTAACAAGTTGTTATCGGCTAGCGTTACCTACCTCACGCAGTGATTCTCATCGCCTGCCTCTCTCTCTCTCTCTTCTCTCTCTCTCTCTCTCTCTCTCTCGCTCTCTAGACTTCGAGTTGACACAGAAGTATTATCAACCATGCTATGTAGACTTAAAACTCTGAAGGGATTTTTTTTTTTATTGGTGAAATTTTTGCAGATCAATACTGGGGCACGTGCCCTAGTGAAATCTGTCTGGCGACGCCGCTGTGAAGGACCCATGAGTCTTTGGGCCAACTAAAAAAAAATGTCAGTGTTGACTTTGCACAATTCATTAAATACAGGTAAAGGTACATTACTACATTAACACTGAACATCATTAAACGAGTTCTCTTGTTCCCTTCAGCTCACAGAGAGACATCAGATGACTGTCGCAGCTGTCTGGAGTGTTCTCGTGACAACGGCTGTGTGCGTTGCCCTGAGCGACTCTTCCTGTTCCTGCAGAGAGATGGGATGTCTCACCACGGCACCTGCCTCCATGCCTGCCCCGCCGGGCACTACGGCCAGAGAGGGAAGGACGTCAACCGCTGCATGAGTAGGAGTTTTTTCTTTCAGACTACTTCACTTCAAAAACAAATGAGTTATAACTCCTGAGGTCCAAACTAAAGGGGAGATGATTTTTCTTCACTAAGAGAAATAACAGAGAAGTTCCTAAACAGACAGACAGACACAGTCGTTCCTCGAGTGAAATTCACTCGGCCTAATTCATCCCATAAGTTTGTTGTGCCAACAATGGTTTAGAAAACACACAAGAATATAAAGTTTTTGTCTCGTCTCCTAAAATGATTCAGAGATGCTTCAGTATCCTGAGACAGTTTCATCATGTCAGGCTTTGGAGCAGGACTTCCTGCAGTATCACCCAGTTTGCAGAGTTTGTTTCAAAGCTTTTTAGTTTATTTTCATCCTAAAGTAAAGTGTAAAATAAATAGAGTATTTCCTCTCCCTCCTTTGCCTCCTGTCAGAGTGCCGCTCTGCAGACTGTGAGCACTGTTTCAGTCGGGATTTCTGCACTAAATGTAAACCGAGCTTCCATCTCTACAAAGGGAAGTGTCTGAGCCACTGTCCACCGGGGACCTTCGCCCACCACACAGACTGTTTCGGTGAGTAAAGGCAGACATCATCAGACTCTCCTTCTGCTGCACCACTCTGTCTCTTTTTCATCTTAGAAAAAGAGGATTTCTACAGAGTTATAATGCTGCTCAACTTCTGGGTAAAACATGTAAACTCTGGATCATCTGCAGGACATTTAAGTTTGTATGAAAGTCAAACCATGAAAAGTTTCCTTTCGTGTGATTTTAGTTTTTTTTTTTTTTTTTTTTTTGAATGGGTGTGTATGTAGTTTGAGGACTTTTTGATCCAGCCTCTAGTGGTCATTTGAGAAACTGCAGGTTGTGGCGATTTGGCCCTGGCTTTGTAGTCCTGTGTTGTATGTAGCTCTGATGGAGGTGACAGACCCTCTCTCTTAAATCATGTGTTTGTTCTGATCTGTAAATCCTGTCGGTCTCTAGGGGTGGAATTATCCTGCACAGAAGCAGCAGGGAGGCCGGGTTCAGAGTTCGTTTAGCTGCACACGTCGTCTTTGATTGTGGTTTGTGATTTTATCTCACATTTAGTAGATTTCAATCAAGAGTTTTAATAGACTCCGCCTGCGTTAGTGAACTACAGCTGCTCTTGCAGTGGACTGAGAAACCAGGAACCAAATCTTGGATTAAACACAGAACCATATGGATCAGATTATTCTTCTCAGGGAAGTGACATTATTACATTAACAAACCCACAGTTTCTATCTGAAATATGTTAAATATTTCCTTCAGGGACTCATTTCCTATCTCTCTCTGTCTCTGCGCACTCATCCACTCCAGTTCTCACTCTTCATTTTTCATTTCTCACCTTCATCTGTTCTTTTCTGGAGCCAAACCTTTAATCCAACCCATGATTCACCTTAAACGTCCTCGGAGAGATATTAGGATTCATCTTCATATTTCTCTGTGGATCATCCCTCCTTTCTAAATAAGTGAGATAAATAGTAGGAATCACTCATTGTTGGGAGGATTAAGGACTCCAAATCCCCCCCCTCCCCCCCAGCCCCTCTGTCTGCTGTCCACCTGCAACATCTGCAGCTACTGCTGCTCGTTGGCAGCGCGAGCACATCTGCTTCTCGTGGTGATGTTGAGGTTTCATGTCTGACTGTGGGTACACACCTCGAGCTACGGGAAACCTTTTCATTTCTGAGCCTGGGTCTAACATGATAATGATGATTAGAGGAAATGTTGGCATGGATCATGTTTTTTTAGTTGTAGAGCGCGTTGGAAAGAACTGCAGCCACTGATTTTGGTGAATGACATCAGAAGCGGCGACTGTGAGTGTATTAATGCTTCATCTGGACTTCATCTGCTGTTAATGATTTCACTGTGTTTGCCAGAGGTCAGGAGAAAGCATTAGTCTTTATATGTTCTTAGCTCACTGAGGATTTTTGGTTCAGATTCACTGATTTATCTTCATTATCTTAGAGCGTGTGTGTCTCTGATCACTGAAAACGTGGACCTGAAACATTAACAGGTGTGCTAGTAAAAAAAAAAAAAAGAAAGAAAAAAAAAAGACATTTTCAAGATAAAGGGGGAAAAGCTGAAATCAAAAAAGACGGAAAATGAGGAAATAAATAAAATTTCTCAGCAGGACTTTTCTACTTCAGAGCCACGCTGGTTTGTCATTGTCTGGATGGCAGTATACATTGCCATGGTTACCTCAGATCAGCTCATGTTTTTGTCCCTCCTCCTTTCCGGTAGATAACTGCCTCCTGGCTCCGCTGGGAGAGTGGAGCGACTGGAGCACCTGTCTCCGCGAGGGCGCCACCTGCGGCTTCAGGTGGGGAAAGCAGACCAGGACCCGGGGGAGCTTGACGTCGGACAGGACATCTGAAGAGAAACCAGAGTCGCTCTGCCCTTTACACAGCGAGACACAGAGGTGCAGGATGAAGAAAAAATGTCCAACAGGTAAGTCAGGGGACGAGAACACATCCGCACAGGTGCAAACAGGTGCAGATTGAGCTGATATCACACAATCCGACATAAAAACCAACAATAACAACTTCAGCTGGAGCCACCTGTTTCTGATCATCACAGGGTTTTACAGCTGATCACTAATGACCTTCCCTTCATGACGTGAGTCTGCAGACATCTGCGGACTTCTCTGTGTTGTTGCTCTGCTGTTGTTTTCTTCTTGTGCAGTTTATAATGTCAGGCAGGAGAACTCAGAGCTCATAAAAACAACCCAGCATATGCTACTCCTAATTATCACTTTAAGGCTGATGTGATGAGTTGTTCTTGAACAGGGGTAGAGCTTTCGTCTGGAAACTTCTCCAGGTGGAGACAGATTTTTACAGACTCATGATTTTTCAGCTGATCCACCTGTACAGTTTTTAACACCCATTACTAATCTCTGCTGAGGAAAAGGAGGATTTCACAAGTCAATAGGAAGTGCATGAGAAAAAATAATGCATAAGTATCGAATGATAGATGCTGACATGTTACACATTTGGACGCAGAGCCTCTGCAGTAAGGACCATCTGTGTGAGCTGGGGTGCTGGCGTCTCGCTCCTTAAACATAATTCCCTTAACCACATTTACTGTGTTGATAAAGCGTCAGAGATCCCTCAGATGGGTCAGGTCCACAGCAGAGCAGATTCTTGTGCTGATTTGAAGCAGACACTCATGGTTCAAACTTCCTCTTGCTGTCCCTCCTTTCCTCTGATAACTGGACCATGCAGTGCTGCCGGAGCCTCATTTGTCAACAAGGCTGTCAATAACAACTTTTTAAATAATCAAAGAAGAGTAGATGCATGACATAAATTATACAGTATGCACACCTTGACTGCAAGCACTCCTGAGCATGCATGATACAGATGTGCATTGATTATGCACACTTCCACTTACGGCTGCAGGATTTTGGCCAAAAATAAAATCCAGATTCTTTTCTCTGAAATCTTGATTTTCAATTTCTACTTTTTATTCAGTGAAAACTTCACCAAACTTCACTTTAAAGGTCCTTAGACACCGGGGCTGACGCGAATACAGAGCGCGAAATTATGAAATATTCTGAGGCGAATTTTGATGCGCCTGACTATACACAAAAAGGCCAATGCGATTTTGCAACTTTCCGGGGGGAAAAAGACGCGTCCCGGGCGGAAGCGAGAAGTCTGACACAACACCAGACTGACTGTTTTTCAGTTCTGATTAGACAATAGTGTTGAGATGACTGTCTGTCATGATAGCATGTACTGAGTCGGGGCCAGTACCAGATAAGCACATTAAACTATAATCCATAAACGTAAGGTAACAATTACAACAATTAGTTGCAACAACAACTAATGGTGCTGTGACAGCAACGTGTGAGACAGTAAAAATACATATGGTATGTTGTATCTGAACAGGTTAGCTTATGAGGTAAAGTTACTTAGCACAGATGAAAGTTAAAACAAAGACATTTCTCAAACTGTTAAAGCACACAAACTATTGTCATGTGAGAGATCCAACGCTGTGACTCTCCTCAAGTTGTCCTTCAGGTTGCTATCTATGTAATGTTTGTGTCTTTTAAAAGCACTCTGTTCTCAGACACATAAAAAATTAGCTGGTCTGCCATGTTGGATATACCGGTGAATCAGACGTCGCAACAACACGCAATCTGATTGGTCAGAAGTGGACACACAGTATGTGAAACTTTAGAAAAATCAACCATGATCCAAAAAAATAAATGCCGCAATATCGCAGGATGGGAAAAAGTCGCTGATGTGAACACTTGTATTGAAAGGATACGGGTTCGGAAAAAAAATATTGACGTCCAAAATAATTGCACATAAAAAATGGCCCCGGTGTGAAAGGACCATAAAAATAAAAATTCTTCTATCATCTCTCAAAACGAAACCACTGAGAACAATGTAGTGCATATGCCAAGCCAGTAAGTGGCACTGTAATGCTGCACAGGAAATGCACAAAAGACAGAAGAAGAGTACAGAGCATGTGTACAAAGGATGTTTTGGCCGGACACGCGCAGGCGCCACAAAAGAGTTATGCTCTGTGTCACATGATTGTTTCAAGAGATGCGGATAGGCATCCACATGGAGATGAAATGGTAGTCGTTTATGGATTTATGTACTCTGACCTGTTTTTAAAAAGTACCATTTACAGTCGCCATTTTCTGACAGTTTCCAACAGAGATTTCTGTGACTGAATTTTGAGGAAAAGGGAAAACAGTTTTCAGAGTTTTTGCTTTTTACTCATTTTTCTAAACGCCATTTCCGTGAAGTTGAAACGCTGATACAACAAAAAACTTTTGTGTTTACTCCAGAATTTGTTTCCATGTGGACCACGGAATTATTGTCTTCTTTTGCAACTGCCATGTTTGTTTACACTGGTGTGTGTGGGAACTGGGGAGCGACCCAGCAGGAAGGGGGAGTCCACGGTGGCCTCGAGACATGATAGAAAGAAAATTTGATTTGAGAATTTTAATTTTTTGAACATTGTCATAATCAAATAATCCGATTATGATTTAAAATGGATTAATCATGCAGACCTATTTCTACTGCAAACTGAAGCACACGTGTCTCTTTGTCACATTAAAGTCTTCATCCAGCCACTCGAGTATCATTTGAAGTGTTTGTCAGAGCTGTGGTCAGCACCCCCCATCATTTTGTTGTTACCAAATAAACGCTCCAACATTAATCATGGTGGTGAAAACTGACTACAAAGACAGGTAAAAGCATGTAAAAGAAGGATTTTTCTGCTGTGTGTTTGGGTTTTATAGTTTGACCCATGTGCCATCTGTTAACATGGAGGAGACAGGGTTTATGACCTGCACTGCATTCAGCAAGGGAGCTCCAAATGTTTTATCTTTTCTTCAGAGGAGCCATCATCATCTCTCTCTTGCAGCCTGTGATAATAACAACCGAGCTGGCTCGTTGTTTCCAGTTTTTTCTCTCGTAAATCTGTGACATAAAAAACGAATCCACACAGATTAAGATATCCGTTTATGCGGAAAATTCATGTCAGATATAAATGATGGAAATACATGTCATGTTCAAAACAAGCCAAACCTTGGTGTTGAACCTTCGTTCACCTCGAAAACTTCCATCCCAGACTAACGTCACTCATCTCCCGCCATAGTTCCCACATCAGCTGGAGGCCTTTATTATAACAGGATAAACAAATATTGTTTGGAAGCTTCACTGGAATAACCCGCGCTGTGGTTGTTTTCTTGGCGTCTCAGGCAGGGAGCAGTCAGGAAAGTCCAAGTTCAGAGAGTTGTTGTGATTTTCGTTTGATTCATTGCATCACAGTTTTTAGCCAATTAAATATGAGCCCATCATGTTTGCGATGACGGCATGTGGTGTGATCAGAGTTCGGCTGAAGGGAGGAAACCACTTTCTAAATGTTTATCTGTTTCATGGAAATGAAAAAGGAGGAAATCCCACATGAGAAAGTTTCCAACAGAGATGTCTGTGACTGAATTTCGAGGAAAAGGGAAAACGGTTTTGAAGGCAGAGTTTGTGCTTTTTACTAATTTTTCTGAATGAAACCTCCTGCCATTTTTAAAACTCTTCCCAGAATATCAAAACAAGGAAAATCAAGTATTTCCCAGGTGATGTTGACACATTAAAAGTCTAATACCCCCCCCCCCAACACCAACACCTTTAAAAAAAAAAAAAAACTCTTTGTTTTTTAACAATTTTGGACCTTTTGGACTAAAAGGTTAATCTTTGGCAAAAATCCTCTTGCATGTGTCTACAGCAGCTTTCTGGATCTTGCTGTCCTGATTACTTACAGATAGAAACAGAAGGGACGGAATATGAAGATGAGGACGATCACTGACCTCCTCTTTATTCAAGTCTCTGCAGCTGAATAAGGATTTCTTCTTACTTGAGATTACACCTTCAAACAGAGGAGGAATAATTTCCAGGATGTTACGCTCATCATGAGTACAGGAACAGTCTGAGTCGAGTCAGACTTCGTTTAAAACCAAACTCTGTTTTTTGTGAGAATGCTGTCAAAATGGGTTAAAATTGTTTTGAAGGAAAAAGAGACACAGGTTTATTTGCTCTCTTTTCTTGTTCCCTCACCACAAGTTCAACCAAAGCCTTGTTTATAACTCTGAATTAATTTCATTATGGTTTTCATAAAGTTAATCCAAACACTAAAAACCAGAGTTGGCAGCTGCTTTTTGTTGGTTTTCCTTTAAACCAAAATGTTGTCGGGATAATTTTGTGGATTTATGTTTCCTCCTGGAGCACAGACGACAAATGAAGCTGTGCAACATCACCACAGAGAAAGGATGTGAGCAAAAACATGACAACAAATACTGGAAGGGGGAGTTCTTTTTGGATCTTTGTTAATGTTATTAATATTTCAAACTGTGTTTTACTCCTTAATAATCTGTTTAGTTGTTTATTTTTCTCCCAAAATTGACCTTTAAAAAAAAAAAAAAAAGTTTATATTGATTCACAATTTCAATTAAGAAAAAGCAGCAAATTTGACAGAAAAAAACAGGAAATCGTCAAATAGTTGCTGTTCTTTATTTTAAGCTTCATTAATACACAAAATCAGAAGAAGCTGTGAAAGATTTTACTGAGCTGTGATACACTGAAACTTTGTAAAGTCAGTTTCAGGAACAAAAACATTAAAAGGAAAATTCTGCATTTCAACATTTTGGCCACTTCAATAGTTTCTATTCTGTGTGGATAAAAAAGTTCCTGTGTGGAATTCTGATCTGGTTGTGAAACAGACTGACCATCAGACCATCAGCAGAGATTAATGACAGGTACAGCTTTGTCCATAGGGGGGTGCCAACTCCCACACAAACCCAAAGGCTCTCAGAGGGGCTTTAACATAAAGGTCTCGCACTTTTCCTTTAAAACCAAATTTTCGCAGTAACCTTTAGGGAGTGCTGTTTTTCTGTGTTGTGCTCAAAAGAACAAAGATATATCAGATATTTAAAATGTAAATAAACAGTGATAATTTTAAAGTTTTTCTTTTTTTCAATCTAAGGACCTATCTCATCAAAGTTTAATGATTAGATTAGATTAGATTAAACTGGATTAAATTAGATCAGATTAGGTCAGATTAGGTTAGATCAGATCAGATTAGATAAAATTACATTAGATTACATTAGTTTAGATAAAATTTTATAAGACTAGATTAGATTAGATTAGATTGGATTAGATCAGCTTTTGGTTAGATTAGGTAAAATGGTATTAGATTAGATTAGAATACATTAGATTACCGTTTATAACATGAGGTTAGATCAGATTAGATTAATCAGATAAAACTTTATTTATCTTTCTTGGAAGGTTCCCTCATGGACATTAAATTAAATTAATGAAAACTTCTTCATGACTTGTTAGTTTTTGTTTCACAAATATACAAGAAGATGCTGTTAAAGACTTTAAGCTTAAAAAAAACAAAGCCACGTTGAGATTCTAAAGGTTTGTAACAGTTTTTTTTTCTGAACAAAACCAAACCATCTTGCAGCAGTCATCTTTTTATTGATTTTAAGTGAGACATTAAAACAGGTAGAGCAGCGCTTCTTCTCAAATTTCTTAAAAAAAAGCTAATTAAAAGATGTTTTATCTGATCACTCTAAGAATTCAAAGTGTTTAAATAAAATAAAGGCTTTTACCATTCGGGCTCAGTGGGGAAGAGGTTTTTTTGCTTCCTTTTAAAACTTGTTGCAGAGAAAAACACAATGACATTTTCCCCCAGTTTTGTGGGAGAAAAAAAAACAAAGAAAAAAAACATCATTTTCTCTATAATGTTGTTTTGTGACTGATTTGTATTTCCTTTTTTAAAACAAACTGACCAGAGCTGTGAAGGTTAGAGTTCATGGTATTTGACTGTGGAAGGAAGCCAACCTGCATTTCTTTATGTTTTTTTTTTTTTTTTTTAAGCCGCTTTTTTTTTCTTTTCCCCCCAAGGAAAGGTGTTTGGGTAACTTTGTATCTTTCTCAGTGGCACAAGATGCCGCAGAACATTTATACGGTGCAGAGAAATGCATATTTTTGGAAAAGATATCTGCAAGCGTCGTCTTTCTTAAGGTTGAGTGGGGGCTTGTCATTTGCAGTAATCATCATTATCATTGTCAGATCAAATGTCCGGTGGCATTAGCCGGGGCTGAAACTGGATCCAGCAGACTGTGGCTGGGGCTTGGGTCCTGTGAATGTAATGGCACACATGTGGGATAAAAGACTGCAGAGGAATTCCTCTGTTGTTTCAGATTAGATGGCTCTCGTCCCTTAATGCTCGCACTCTTGTTGTCTTATTGTTTTCACATGAGGAGGAAGGACACGGTATCATCTTCCTCTCTTCTCTACTGATGGCAGGGACTTCGGGCTCACAGAGCGCAGTGTGTCTGGTTTTCTTGGGAATCAACCAGAACCAGAAAGGATTTGTTGTTCTGCCGGGGAATGTCTTGGTTACACAGATATGGTTTCTTACTTTGTTGTCATATTTTCTTGGCAATAACAAGCTGTGAAAACAGTCCTCTTAACTTGAAGGTTAAGAGCTTTCCAAGGACATGCACAGAGATTTCCCAGACTGGCAGCAACACCAGGGCCATCTGAGCGAGTTTTCTGCTGCCTTACGGACTCTTACCTTGTTGAATTTTTCAACAAGAAGTAACATGAGAGAACCGAGCTCTGAGTCTGAAATAATCATGCAGCATTTTCACATTTAGTGACAACCTCAGAGTGAGTGCAGATCGTCTTTGCCTGTTGAACCATCTAAAGGATGTCAGGGTTCAACCTTAAAGAGAGATTAGATGCAATGAGTGGACAGATTCATGGATGGATGGAATCTTCAGAGCTGAGGAGATGGAGAGAGATAGATTATATTTTTTGATTGATTGATTGATTGATTGATTGATTGATTGATTAAAGTTTATTTTGAATATGCAAACCATAAAAATAAAAATAAAACAAGAAAAGTAAGGCAAAACATAGAAACATAAAACATAGAAATACATATTCGAAAAGGAGTGAGAAGAAGAATAACTCTGAACTCACACCCCTTCCCTTTAAATAATAAGTACCCACACCAAGCTTCCTTGCAACTTGTTTAGATGTACCTGATAATTATGATAAATTATGTTCATGACTTTGTATTACAAAACAAAATCTACATCCACTGAATACAGCACACACATAAAAACAACAAAACAAAATAAAAAAGAAACAAACTAACAAACAAACAATAACCTCATAACGCTTAGTGCCACCCAACACCTTTCTTATCCCTGTACCTCTTAAAAATAGTGTCTTTATCCCTCTTTTAAACTGTGTGAAGAAGAACATTGCTTTAACTCCATGGAAAACCTGTTCCATAGTCTCAGCCCACTCACTGAGACACAAAAACCCTTCCTCTTTGTCCGAATTAAAGTTACATTAAAGTTAACTTTTCCCCTTAAATTATAACTTCCCTCACGCATACTGAATAATTTCTGTATACTTATTGTTAGATGATTATTTTTAGCTTAAAACATTATTTGAGTTGTTTGATATTCCACAATATCTGTGAATTTTAACTACTTGGACTGCAGAAATAAGTAGTGTGTGTGTTCCTGATAGCCAGCATTGTGTAAAACTCATATTGCTCCTTTTTGAATGGTGGTAAGTGGCTGTAGTGGTGTTTTATAGTTGTTGCCCCAAACCTCAGCACAGTATTGGACGAATGGAGAGTGTGAAGTGATTTCTGATCCAAAATCTTTTTTGCTTTGTTTGTTGTTTGTTTATTATTGCAATGCTTCTTGAGACTTTGATTTGTACATGTTTGACATGTGATTTCCAAGTGATTCTGTCGTCTATGGTTACCCCCAAAATTAATTAATTTCGTGAACTCTTGCTATTGTAACTCCCTCTAATTCTATTAATAGGGGAGACTGGGGCTTGTTGTCACACAGGTAAGTTGTCACATTGCAATTATCTTTGCCATCAGAGGGCGCAACTAAAAAGTGGAATACTAGTTTTCTTCCTTTACACGGTCAGGGGTCATGTCTTGTCTGAGAAGAGAAGAGCACCTTGTGAGCTAAAATGAGCACCAATTAAACATTTCGCACAACCCAAAGTAAAAAAATTGAACTTTATATATTTTAAAATAAGCTTCTTTCACATAAAAATCCCAGCAGTGATACATGTGGACTTGTGAGAGGAGAGATTAAGGCATCCTGTCATACCTCAGTCATTGTTCTGTTTTACGCTATCTTTAAGCTAGAGCTAGAATTCGCAAACATGATAGTTTGGGGCAACATGTCTCAGTCGCTTTGGGGTTAGTTGTCACATGTTTAAAAGGGATTCAAATTAACACAGAGAGTCAGTTTATCAGCAGTTGTCATAATGAAATTTCAATTTTATTTTTTACAGAGAAAAGAGTGGTTTAAAAGAGAGGAGAAAGCGAGAAGACATGGTCAGGAATTACAAAAGAAAAACAGAATGTGGCAGTGCAGTGCCTGATGTGATGCTGAGGACAGTCAGGCAGATAACCCTAGCTAATAAAACAATCTGGAGTACAATTAAGGACTTTGATGTCAACTACCATACCATGGCTTGTTACTGCTAGACATTCACTCCAGACGAAATACAGAGTCAGACAGCTCTCCAAACTCCAGAGCATGTTGCGTAATATTTTATGTTAACGTTTGTTCAATGGCTATGTTCAATGACTTTTTCTAGCTCAATGATAAACATTTTCTGTGCCTGACTTTGATGTTCACATTCATATAAAAAAATGAGAACAACAATAATTTTGTCCTTGTTTTATTAGCTGCAAAATCCACAGTGACATCTTACCCCATGTAGTGAGACAACTTACCCCATGGTGGGGCAACATGTCACATGTTCACACTCTCTATTTGATGCCTTATAACTCTGCACTGACACAAGATATGAAAATGACATGAATATGAAATATATACCCGAGACTTTGGTCTTTCATCTGGTACACATTTATATATATATACACACATTTATATATGATGTATTGATCGCAAGAGATAAACAAGAGTGTAAAAAGTGTGACAACAAGCCTTGGTCACATCATTAATATACAAAATAAAAAACGTAGGGCCCAATACCGACCCCTGTGGAACACCACAAGCAATGTTCAAACAAGACGAGACGCACTCACCCAATTTTACAAACTGCTGTCTCCCACTTAAATATCTTTTTACCCAATCCAGCACTATTCCCCTGATGCCATTTCTTTCCAGTTTATTGATTAATATTTCATGGTTTATGGTCTCAATACCCTTCTTTAAATTGATAAATACTCTAATAGCATATTGCTTAAGATCTATATCATTTGTGATTTCTTCTATTGCCTCTAATATTGCCAATGATGTTGATCTGTTTGACCTAAACCCATACTGATTCTCTGCAAGAATGTTGTGTTTTTCTAAAACATGTCCAATCTTTTGTTGAAGAGTTTTTCCAGTATTTTTGCAATTCGTTGGAGTAAGGAGACAGGTCTGTAGTTTGTGAAATGGTGCTTGTTTTCAGTCTTGAACAGAGGTATGACTTAAGCTATTTTTATTTTATTTATCATTTATCATGAATGAATGAATAAGTGAATAAATGACTTTACTTTACAACCTTCCTTAGCCTCCCTTGCTCATTCCTGACAGTAATATTCGATCCCTTGTGTTTGTTCTCACTCTAACCCTTTAGAGACGTTAAATTTTCTGTTCACCATATTCTTCATGTGACTTATCGGGTCATTAAAATCAGGCGCTGAGTGGGAGTTATGCTTCTGTAATAAAAGTAAGGAACTCGGTCTGTAAACAGAGCGACTAAAACAATTAATGTGGCCTCATGCAGCTAATTTAATGGGATTTAGTAAACCCATAAAACATAATTTACCTGGCTGTAAATTCAGCAAGAGCAGGAAATAATTCAAACACTAATAAGCTGCTGTCTTTATTCTCTTATTTTTGGACTCCTTAAAATCCTTAAAATGATTTTTGGCCACAAACACATGTTTTTTTGTCAGTGAGAAAGATCATTAGGAGTATTTATGGTGGCAATAATCTCCTGTAGGTTCACTGGTTTTACTGTCTGCTGTGTAGAGAAAAAGTAGCACAGCAGTCCTTTTTAGGACATAATGACCTATGGCTGTACATTGAAAGGAAGGTGCACAGCCAGAGTTTTATGATTTTTTGGGCAGTGATGTAGAAAAGTAAACTGGAGATAGACTACGGTTCAAGTCCAGCTGGCGGCATGTGTTTTTCATTTCAACAACAGAAGGCTAAAACACCTTCGTGTCAAATGTCAGTCTCTCATTACTATTCCATAAGTGCAGCGGTATATTGTTGTTTAATGCTGTAGAGGAGAAATTAATGGATATAAGCTAAACTCTGGTTCGCCGACATCATTTTAACAGAAGGGGGATTCCTCTTGGGAAGGCGGTGTTTAAAAAACAAAATGCAATGAATTGAATTGAAGCACAGAGGTGGTACAGTCCCTCTGCACACTCAAGACTTTGCAGGCTACAGCTGGAAACAATTCAAAACACAATGCAAGGCTGAGAACGACTGAGTGAATGAGTGATGACAGGGTGAGTCTGCAGGTTTGCATGAGTAAATTCAGAAACATCATCTCCAATGATAAAGAGTGCATTTTAGCAGGATGCAGAGAAAACAGACTGCAGGCTACTCCTCATATGCAGAGGTTTGTGAAACAATCAGTAGACAAAACACTTGTAATTTATTTGAGTTATTACAGTGTTTATGTGTGCGGACACAAACAGCTGTTTAAGTTCACGGACAGCTGATCCAGCACTGATCAGCTGATGCCTTTCTCTCTCTTATTTAGTTGCATGTCTCAGTGGATCTCAGGTGGGACGGACTAAAACACAGGTGACATTGTATGAGGGATATGATATTTATATAATATCTAGACCTGATTCAGGCTGTAAACATGTTTATTTCTGCCATTAAGTTTTTAACATGAGACTGATAGGAGCTCTTTGGCTTTTGGAGCCAGCCTCTAGTGGACACTCAAGGCAACTGCAGATTTTAAAACTTCCATCTGTGGTTCACGGACTTGTCTTCCTACCCTCTCTTCTCTTAGTAATAAACTACTCCATGTGGCGCCCCATGCAGGCCTGGAGTGTTCCTTAAAAACTGTTTAGTCTAAGTTGACTCGCTTTCTCTTATATCCTGCTTTTATATGAATGTCATTTCTTTCGTGATCACCCTCTTGTTTTAATTTTCATATTCTCATGTTTATCTGTTATATTTATGTTTTCTTTTTTTTTGCAGAGCTTATTGAATCCATGGTGGTGCAGAACTTTGGTCGACATAAGTTGTTTTTAAAGCACTTTATGAATGCATGTAGCATGGCTTGTGATTCACTGATGTGCACTCTCTTTCGCACTGGTGTGCATGGTTTCAAATTATATTTGCTCTTAGTGCAAATATAGTCCCCCCCCCCCCTCTTTTCGCACTGTTTTGACCACCAAAGCATATGTTTGTTGTTGCTTTAGTTCCAGTCTTTTGCATGAGTAAATTAATTCGCACCATGTTTGTCTTAATGATCATTTGGGCTGTTGTAGATAAATGGCTTTGCGCAGCTTCAAACACTATGAAAAATAAGCCTATATTATTTTATTACTTGCCATATGTTTAAACTGTTTTCATCCATGGGAGGAAACAAACTTGGAGAGGTCACTTAAAAATATATTTCCTTGCCAGCTGAAGTCATAAAAATGTATCTCCCAGGCTTCCATACTGCACAGTTCAAGTCATTATAATTTCTTTAACCGTGTTTTTATAGCTTAAAGACGTTAAAGCAAAAATCAGCAATTTAAATTTTTTTTATGGGATGCAGGAACGCGTGAAACTCTGCTAGAGAACCGGCCTTATGGAAGCATTTTAACATTTTTCCCCAGTCATCCCAAATCTGTAGGCTTTGGGAGTTGTTAGGCTTGTCAATTTTACGGTATTCCTGTGATGTTCCTGCAGGGCAGAAGCAATTTTTATTGTTTTAATATACTGGGCTGGATTATCCTGCAGAGAAAACTCTTCTATTCACCAAGGCAGACAAATCCAGCCAGTCAGAGAGGGACTTACTACAGATTATTCCACCTTTTAGAGCTGCTACTTTAATATGCAGCACAGAGCTCTGGTCCAGCCACACATGGATCTGCGTAAAGCTTTCACTGTAACACAACACAGACAGCGCGCTAAAGTGCATTTTCCCAAGTATCACATGCATTAAAGTTAACTTAGAGCAGTGCCGATGCAGACGTGGCCTGGAGGCAACTAAAACACTGACCAACAGGTATTCATTAGAGAGCGAGGAGCTCACTGCACACACATTTTTTACTCCTACCCCTATGTAGTTCAGAGGGAGGCAGGTAATGAGATTTTTTCAGACTGCTCTCAGAGTCTCGTGCAGAGATGAGAAGAATCTGTTCAGAGGTGGATTCCACACATTTTAGAAGTTTACTCCTCAGTGTGTCTGATTCACTTTGGCTGGACTCCATTTCAGTGCACTTTCATGGGGTTTTATCAGATAAATGGGACTTTAGAGATCCAGGATGTCCCACAGGTGGTGCATCTGTGAGCCTGAGAGCTGAAGCTAACCTGTAATCTCTGAGAAGAACTAGTTAGTATATTTATTTTTCCTCGTTCTAAAATAAAACCAGGACAGGTGAGCTTCTTGGTGTAATTACAGAGCGCTGCTCCTGCTAATTTCAAGCTTTTAGAGAGTGTCTAGTCTAGATAAGTATGCACGCTTTGGCTGTATGACCTGACGATGTTCCTGGCAGTGTGGTTTCAGCTGAATGTTTTCCTGGCCCTCTTTAACCCATTGAATCATACTTATTATCACTGCAGTGCACCTGATCGTCAGGGGTGACCACAGAATTGGCTACATTTGCTGTAAGTCCATAGGATTACCTTTATGGTGGGGCATAACACATACCATCTGGAAACCCTGAGGCTCTATAGGTGGGGCTGGTTGTGCTAAAGATGTCAGGATTGGTGCTTTAGTCTCTGATGTATTTTACCAACATACCTCATGCTATCATAAACAAACAAATATGGAGGCCTGAGTGGCCATAAAGTGAAATAATATGTTTGGAGGCCATATTTGACTGCTTTGAACTTGGTGAATGGTGAGCAGGACGCATCGTGCATTAGTAAATTTATTACAGATGTTATTGTTCCATATTTTCTCCTGAAACAATTTCCAATCCTTTACTTCATATTACCATAAAATCCAGAGTATCAATAACACCTGCAGGGGAAGTTGAACCAAGTTTCACTGATTTCAACAAAGTCCACAATGTGCAGATTCTGTGCAACTGTGAAGCTCTGTCTGATGTTGCTACTCTGCCACCTACAGGTAGTTGAGCTTAGTGGAGGTGGTGTTTGCAGCTTTAGGGTACAGGCCAACCTGTCGGTATATTAGCTTTAGCTTAAGTGTGCCGAGCTGTGGAGATTTGTTCTAAATCCAACACAGGAGAGGCAGATGATGGTCTCACATGAGTCTGGTTCTACTCAAGGTTTCTGCCTTTTCTTGGGATGACACTTGCTGTGAGTCAGCACTATATAAAAAGGACAGATTGATTGAGACCTAACACACTTATTCACATATTTATCTGTCTTACACCTGCATCCATGAAAACCTTCAGTTCAGCACCATTCAGCGTCTGACTCAGATGCCTCATTTGGCGGCTAAAATAGTTATGTTGTTACTTTTTACACAGCTGTGTGGTCATAAAACAAGCCAAAACTTCTGCCTTTACGGGGGCTCCATCTCAGGTCCTACTGGTCACATGCTGATGACACTTGACCCCAACCCGGTCCTGCAGTCCGCACCACTAATGTGTGAATATCAAAAAGTGATGGGCTCTATACAAAACAGCCTCTGCATGAGCGGTGAATGGGTGAAGGTGACATGCAACAGAAAGGACGGTTTAAACACAATCCATGTTTTGGGCCTTGAATGTAGAAGTAATGCCAATATGGCTGCTCCACCAGTTTGTTCCTGCTCTGTAGACCAGAAACGTACTACCATCCCAACATATCAGAGCCAGATGTTGGGGGTATTTTTCATTTTAATGCAACAGGAGGAGGTGGAGACATATTGTCTAACTTTGTGTACAATCAATGTGTCAGCTTGAATAAACAGTCGCCATAGACTGTATATAACACAGTGACATTCAAAGATGGCGGTCACCACATTAGGAACGCTGACTCTAACATGTCTCGGTCCAAAACCACAGGTTCAAAAGTGGAACATGTCAGTGGGGATTATAAAAAGTCTTTTCTCTTCATTAGCCAATGTGGTGATTTGTCAATACTGGAAACCACCTGTATGAAGCGCCCCTGATTTTTGGTCTCTTTGACCCCCAGCAGGGTCATTATTTACAAAAGGACCATCACGGCGTATTGAAGAGGACTTAAAGCCAGAGTTAGAGACCGTAAAGTCATCCAGAAATATAAGCTGAGTAGCTTAAACCCCCCCCCCCCCCCGCAGACCATTACACATAATCACTGTTCTGCATTAAAATTCAGGAGGCCAAGTTCACTTCCTCGCTATTTCCCAACTCCCAGAGATCTTCTGTGTTTTTGTTCTGTACATATGTGAGTGCATGTTTTGTACGACCCCAACAACAGTGATTTCACTGTTCCCAGGATTTCTGCATGTCTGTGTGTCTATGTGTGTGTGTGTGTGTGGGTGTGTGTACTAATGTTGACCCACATGGCGTCATGCTGCTTCTAACTTCATGCACATTTATCATGTGTTATGCTAACGTACAGATTTTTTCCCCCTCTGTCTTCTTAACATGTGGTTCTGGGTGTAAGTGTGTGTTGAGCAAGAATCAGAATGGACTCAAGAGGAAAATCACAATACCCCCCCCCCCCCCCCCCCCCATGTTATCGAGCCATACCGAATTTTTTCTTATTCTTATGAACGCCACTATGCTCGTGATTGTGTGTTAAAATCTGTGGACACAAATTTAGGCTGCTGATTAAACAAATTGAGCCAAAACTTGATGCACTTCATTAATAAACATACTTCAACTTTTGCAGTAATAATATGTGAGAAGACTGACGATAATTCAGCTTTTTCTGTAAAATCAAAAATCAGCTGCAGCTGACAATAAGTTTGTTAACATCATCTTCAACTAAAAACAAGTCCATGCTCCTCAAGTGGACTGTAAATAGATGCAAAACATGGAAACTGTTGTCAAAGCCAACTTAAATGAATGTAATCATGCAAAGAGAAACTGCAGTTCCTCAAGTGTCCACTAGAGGTCTGCTGCAGATAGCAGGGAATCCCAATTGCATCTCATGTAAAAATACCACTTTTTACATCATAATGTGGCATGATCTCAGTTTAGGAAAATGTATCTGTTATTATAACTGGATTATTTATTAAAGGAGTGACTATTATTTATATGTATAGGTTAGGATTAGTGTTGTGAGAGTTCACACTTAAAATGAGCTGACAAGATATTTATTATTATAGTTATTCTATAAAGTCAAAAGTCAGACACACAGAAAAAGGAAAATAATCAAATGTGGGGAGTCAGTGTACAGACTTTCATCAAATACAAACACTAACAACATGAATTTTGTTTGTGTAAAATTTTCCTTGTAAGATCTAGCCCTGTAAAACAAAAACCTGTTTTATATGAAATGAAGTCGTTCAGGAAGCTGCTGGTGTCCTCCTGTGATTTTTCGTTCAGTCTCTCTGGTTACAAAATATTACCGCTGACATGAAACACACCAACAAATGAAGCATCTGAGACTTTAAAAGGATTTTATTGTGCAGATAAAATCAACCTTGTTTGATTTATATTAATTCATTTTAACTGAAGAATTAATATTCTGAAAAATGTTGAATCTGCTGAGGCTCTGCTGATCTGCTGCTGCATTTCGTGTCGTTGTTTTAAAGTCTAAATAGGATTCAGTCGATCAGCCACAAGGACAACATCTGTGTGTGTTTGTGTGTGTGTGCGTGTTTGTGTGTATGTCTAAAGGAAGCTCATGAAATAGGAGCTACAAAAACCATCTGGTCCACTGTCTCTGAATGTGTGTGTGTGTGTGTGTGTGTCTGTGTGTCTGTGTGAATGTCTAAAGGAAGCTCTCTAATATGAATAAGGACCACATATATCTTAAACTGGATTACATCGGGTTGGAAAAAGAGAGCGATGGTGGAAATGTAATTAAATATATATCAGATTTCAACAATTGCATTTCCTAAGATTTCTACAGTTCCTCAAATGTTGCTCAAAACAGCACTGAGGTATCTGTGGATAAACTCGACCAATATCTCAACACTTATACAATCTTTTTTGTCGTCTGGCATCAGATTATGAGGAACTCTAGATCTCTACAACCAAAGGAATGAATTAAGGTCTAAGGTTCAAACTTTGAACAGTCACATCTGGAGGTTTTAGAAACTAACCACAGACTTTTTAATGGCAGGCCTCTCTTTGTTCCAAGTATTAGTTTTACCTGAAAATAAAAGTTTGAGAAGCACGTTATGAAGTTAAATTAATCCACCTAAGTTTAAATGTAGAGAATTCAGTTAAAGTAAAAATACTGAATTCAGTATCTATACTTTAATCTGAAGTGTGTTGTGAAACCATTTAAGGTCTCTGTTTCCTGTCTCATTGTGCCAGAGACAGTCAATGCCTCATTATCTCCAGCCAGAGCCCAGCTCCCATGTAACCAGGATGTAGTGATGTGTTAGCACTATACACTGTACATAAAATGGAGGCCGTCTGCCTCCTCGCTGGGTGAAGCCACCCTGAGAACAGCACCCTCTGGTGACGGGCTGCAGTATAGGTCATAAATCTTGCCTCCCCCAGCAATCCCTATAGAGCTGTGGACAAACTTCAGAAATTTATTACACAGTATATACATTTTTCTCCCCCCTGGTTGCAATGTTGACATTTAGGGCTCTATTTTCGTGCCTCGCCGGAGACGTGCCGCAGGCGCGGCGTAAGTCAGGTCCACCGTGCAAACAAGGCGTTCCCAAGCACAATTTGGTTTTTTTTGTGAGCAGCGCAGCCCGGCGTGAGTATCCCCCCTCCCTAACTCAGCTCCTCCCAGCGGCGTAAGTCGTAGCGAGGGAGGAGAGAGGGCGTGGAGTGGGTTTAACACAGCCGAGACCTGCTTACACCAATCACATAAGCTCCTCTCCTTGCCTTTAAATCCGCCACAGGCGAGGCGTATTACTATTTTCGTGAAGTAGTCAAAGAGATCAAGAGATGTCTGAAGACAGTAATGCCACAAGATGGCGACAGAAGGCAGATCCTCAACTAGTGTCACTGTAAGCGCTGCATTGGGCGTACTCCACACGCTCTCATGAGCACAGATGGATTTGGTGTGTAATGTTGGACCCACTGGTAAGACAAACACCCTTTTCCACATATAAAGACACTCACATAAAGTTGCATATATTCAAACCTCACGTGACAAAGGTGGGTTGTGCGCACAGATCACAACATAAACTCCAAAAATGGCATTAAAATCGGAACCATCTGTGCGTAAATGACGCATCGCACTCCATGGCCTGGTTCTTTCTTTCATAGATGTTGGCATATAAAATAAATTTGGCTCACAAAACTGAATATTATAATATCCGTATGTCGGCTTAAAGTAGATAACTCATCTGAGTACTGAAACAACTCATCTGTTCAGCCGCAGCAGCAGCAAGACGGACAGAGGACACGGAGACGTGTCCAGGTCGAGCTGTGCAAGAAATAAGAGGAAGAGGAAGAAAGAAAAGGAGGGAGACGAATTACATATCTAGTTAACTTCATCATGTGTGTTTATTTACTAGATATTTAATTTAATTTAATTCGGTTTCAGCTGTGTTGATTCGGTCAGGTTGTGTGTCCAAACACGTGCCAAACGCGCTCATCAGATCAGATATAGATCAGAATATATCTATATAGATCTAAATATATGTGCTGACTCAGATTAATAGTTGTTGATGATTATTTATTGCACTGAAATGTTCCTGACACTGTGGAAACCTGCCGGTGAGGCATCGGTGATGTATGCCGATACGCCGCCGGTCTACCAAAATAGTACTAGACCAGCTGCGCTCCGCCTGCGCTGAAAGCTGACCAGGTTTGAATCGGCGAGCTTTCAGCGCAATTTACACGCCACTGGCGAGCACGAAAATGTCACTGCGCCCGCTGATTCTGTCGACACCTTCCCCTATCACGCCACCATGCCCAGCTTGGCGGATCTCAGCTCGCCTCTGTGCGCCTCAGTCCACGAAAATACCAAACTGGCTGTACGCCGGGCCCCGCCAGACGAAAATACAACTGCGCGGGGTCCGCCACCCTCCGCCGCCTCACCGGCGTAAACACGAAAATAGAGCCCCTAGTTACAGTAAGACTGGTTTGTGCTCAAGTCCTCTTTTGTCTGTGCAGCTCCTTTTAAAAGTTATTAGGGGGTTCATGTTTTCTATGATTGACACTTGATACAGTCTATGAGCGTACAAAGATTGCGTAGCTCAACCAGGGGATACACTGTTTGATCGAAGCGTCATCACAGCGACCCTCCTGTCGAATGCGTACAACACTACTGCGCAAGTGGTGGTTCCAGGAAGCGAAAAAAAATCCTGGAAATACCAAGAGCAATTCAGCTTCAAATTCGTATAATGACGGAAGGCGGGGACAAGTTGTCCATAGTATATACAGTCTATGGTTAGCAGTGTTTTTCAGCAGTGTACAGTCATATTTCTGTTCACTCCCTGCATCTCCCTGCCATAGTGATGAATAATGTCGCCATCTTGAAGCTTTTGAACGACACACTTAATTTCAAGAATCATTGTCACACAAACCGTTGCCGGGTCACGTGGGGTTAAACAATCACGATCCTGTCACTTTGATTGTTGATAGAAGGTTCCCAAAGCAACATTTCCATGATCCTGAACTTGGTCTCTGGATTTAACTTTTGTCGACTCTAGAAGAAATAGATTCATGTTGGACTTGTTGACCCCATTAAAGGTTTCTAGGTGCACCTTTGCATAACCCTGATTCAACCCTCCATGCAAAGACAGAAAGATGGAGAAGGCATGTAAGGACAGCCCATTGTGATTTTCAGTCTTGAGGAGAGTGTCCAAATCCAAAGCCATGGTGACAGCATGACTAATGAAGGACAGACTACAGACTGAAGGGATGGCAAAGGAGGAGGAGGAAAGAGGAGGACAGAGGAGGAAGAGGAGGGCAACAAGAGTAAAAAAGAGAGAGAGAGGATGTGGAGACAAGATCTCTGAGGATGATCGGCATTAATAATGAAGGGCAGATGACAGTGAAACAACAAATCTATAGATCTGAAGGAGGAGGAGAGGATTGAATGTAAACAAACAGAGACGGAAACTTTCGATCATCTCTGGCACCAGATAAATAAAAGTCAGATACAATTGAGAAGTGACGACCTGAGGCGTTACAGAGCGACATGCAGCTGGTTTTAAACCCTAAAGAGTTCTCACTTTGAGTGAGTCATGGTTGTTCGGGGTTTATTTCTCAAACTATGAATATGTGTCTCTGAGAACGGAGGTCTGATATCTGCACCAACTGCTCACAGACATCCAAGTCTTTCCTTATTGCTAAAATCTTGATTTTCTGATCCACCAGTAGACGCAGAAGCTGAACAAGATGCAAAATTTAAGCGTATCTCCAAAAATTCGAATTGGTCCTCTAAAACAGGGAACTTTTAAAAATGAACCAAAACACCAAAAAAGAAAAAAAGTCCTCATGAACTTTCAGCTAGACAGGGTGGACATGTTGGTTCATGGTTCCCCTCCATTGAATTTTGGAGCTCAAATTTTTACCTTCATGAACTGGGATTACTGGTTATTGGAAAAATCTCATGGTGGCAGAGGTTTTGACTGTTTTCTCCAAGAGGCCAAAGCAAAACCACAAATCTTCTTCGGGATGTGTTCAGGACAGACCGCTAGGCCAGAGATTCTGTCAGTTTTTCACAGAAGAGGAAAATTTGTTCCTCAGTGGTAACCAAGTGTCAGTGTTGATTTCTATTAACCATCATCACCGTCTTCTCCTGAAGCCAAACCGTTGCTGTCGAACACAGCAGTCGCCGACACACAATGTCGTCCCACACAGGGATAATGGGCTTCACTGCAGTGGTTCCCGACCCACATTTTTCCAGGCTCTTTGTGCATTAATGAAAAAAAATGAGGTTTGAGTTTTCTTTTGGCCCTTAGTCTACAAAAACAGAGAAATCCTGATCCGGAGGAATATCGGCAGAAAGAAACAGCTGATAGCAGCGATTTGATTGAATTGGACGAACTGAACAAATGTTGCTTCAGATTAACGATATGAGTGAATTTGTGAAGAAATGAATTATACTTTATTTTTTTAATGGTGTTTGAGTGAAATTAAATAAATGTTGTAATGTTTGAGCAGGTGAACCAAAAAGGGTTTTGTCTGGACTTGGTTCAGTCCTCCTTTTTGACTGCATTTCTTTTACTCTCTGATCTCCAACCAATCTTATAAATCAACCCCAGTGCTGTATATTAAAAATAAAATAACATCCCAAATTTTAACTGGGGCCAGAAAATCTGCAGTTCTCGTCTCCATCAGATATCAAAACCACACGGTAATAATAGGAGACAGCTAGACCAGATTTATGGATCAAATCTGTCAGGATACCTTGTGAAATATCAACACATTTATTCATTTAGGTCCAACTCCCTGAAGTGTCCACCTTAAGTCCCGGGGCTTTAAAAATATCATGAAATCTGATGTATCTTTATGTTCGCAGAAGGGAACACAGATTTGAGAAAAGCTGCGTCTTGATATCTGAGGCCAAGATTCTACTCTCAAGGTGGCGATACATCACCACAAATATTTTACTGACACTTGTCGGGTCTGCATAGACCCAAAGACTCGGCCCACATTTTCACAGTAATTATTGTGGATCAAATCTTGATAGTCTCCAAACCTGAACTGCATTAAGAGTTTTAGAGGAAAGTATTCAACCACCTCTGACTCCTCTGCAGCTCAGCACATTTTCCACAAGTTTTTAAAGAAATATGAGCTGATGGAGGTTTGACACAAGTTTGCCAGTTTTCCTTCTTTTATATCCCGTTGTAGGCACACGTATTAAAGTGCAATGTGAAAAGGTAAAGGTGCAGAGCAGCTGTTCGATTCTCAGATGTGAGGTTGCATGGTAGACGCCTGCTAGTCTGCACTCATGAGAACAAATGTCTGCTCTCACCTCCAGAAAAAATGATCTGTATGAACAGTGACAAGTCAGTACTCAGTGTCTTTGCTTTTGTCTCTCAGAAAGAAGAAATAACACAAGAGCAGGACTGGGAAGAAAGAGAGAGAGAAAACGACTACGGCTGCTCGCCAGCAACATCATCGGCAACCTGTGGAACGGAACAACAGACACCATCGAAGAGTGAAGGGACAGCACACCCTGAGACACAACGACGACACCCAACTTATGTTGGAATATCAGTCAGCTGACATCACCCGGAGCTCTGAAATCTCCGACCAAACCACAATGTTTTCAATCCCAGCGTTCAGTCAGGAATGTTAATAAAATGCACTGCCATGCACGGGATCCAGAATAAGTGTTGAGTCAGAATGAACAAACAGGAAAAGGTTATGACTAAGAAATTCTGAGACTAGGATTTATGAGACAAACCTTCAAACCTTGAAGGTTTGAAGGATATATATATATATATATATATATATATATATATATATATATATATATATATATATAGGAGAGGGTGAAAAAGTCACAAGGTTCAGATGCTTTCTCCAGGGAGTTTCATAACGTGCTTGCTTCTGCCGCGTCTCCACTTATATATGTCAATTTATGGATTTGTATGATTAAAAACAACAACATTCACCTGCACTTGTTCTATTATAAGGTTTGAACTTTAAATCCTCAAACTCAGACCTCTTCTGGTTCAAATCGTTATTGTAGGAAAACTTATCAGGTGGGTTTGATCAGGCCAGAGTCAGGAAATTGGCCTGTTTGGGATAAATGTGATTCATTTCAACACTTATGAAAATTAAACAAGGTCCCTTTCACCCTAACCCACATGACAGACGCCTGATTTCTGCCCCTTATATTGTGTTGTGATTTCATCCACTTCGCAGACTACACCGTGAGTAACGCTTCTATGATAGTCACGTTTCCAAAGGACAGGGGTCACAGGCTGGGAAACTAACAGAAACTGCACTATGTAAAAGAAATCCGAACAAAACGGGTTTTTGTATCTTAAACTTCCTCACAGACATCCACTAATGGGGGATAATAACTGCTGGGAGCCTATTCTACGAAGCAAGTTCGACCTAGCAAGGTAGCCTTGGAGCTACCTCGTTCAACTTCGCGCGGTAGCCAGTGGTCTCCCTAAATGGTCTTACGACGCTGGTTGTCAACCTCGTAAGTGGATCCAGCTTTGCTATGAGCGCGTGCACGCATGTAAGGCGGAGCCCGCCGCATCTGACCTATCGCAAACATGGACCAGTTTGGAGCGTCAGAGCAGGCCAGAGAGCGAAGGACCGCGTACTTTACAAACGAGGAGCAGGAGACGATCGTGAGAGAGTATGAAGAATTCAAATCTATCATAAACCTCAAAAGCAACACCGTTGCCGCTGCAAAAGCACGGAAGGAATGCTGGCAGAAAATTAATCTTTGATGCCATTATCACCCTGAAATAGCACTGTTCAACATGTGCTTTTAACTAAGGTGACCAGATGTCCCCGATTTCCGGGGACAGTCCCTGAATTGGATGATCTGTCACCGGCTAAAGCTGTCCCCGAAAATGTCCCAGATTTAAGCGTTTCATGAATGAGAACAAAAATGTTGCATGTGGGCTAGAACAACGGTTATTACAGTAGGTAGGCAGCACAAGTAAGCAGTCCTGAACAACAGTTTTTACAGGGTTATTACAAGGGGCGTGCACTGCTACTAAATAGTACCGAGATGTTGTCTGTGATCATGCAGCCCATGCCCATTCATTTCCAAGATGAATTCATTCATTTGTTCATTCCTATTGTGTTTACATTTTTGGTGTGATATGTCGGCCATATGAGCCTTTTATAAAGGTGGTCATCCGGAAAAGTAAGTGGGTCTGTGCAGTCCCTGTAAACTCTTGCGCGCCGGAGTGCTACTCGGACAATACCAGCACCGAGGTCTATAGGATCCTCCAAGAACGGACAAGCCGTTTTTCGAGAGAGCTCATTGGTCAGTGGGCGGGTTTTTATACTGGTGAGTTCAATCTGGAACTTAACCTGCCCCGGAGCAGGTTAGCTGTTCATCTTATGTTGCCATGGAGACTCACCTCGCTAAGCAGTAATCCTGCTTCGTAGAACAGGCCCCAGATTTGTAAAAACAGACGACACAGTAGGAAAGTTTTCAACCAGAAAAACAGGAAGTGCTCAGGTAAACTCATCTGTTTTCTCACCTGCAGCTGATCATGTGGCAACAACAGTATCCCTTAAACCACTTCAAATCTGCATTCATTCTTATTCTAGGATAAGTCTGTTTTATTGTCTTCCTGCACATTCTCCTGCTTCCACAATAGAGCTAATAAACACATTAAAAAAAACCTGCAGTGACCCCCATGCAAACAGTAAACACACACATGCATGTTTTTATGAAGATTTCTGGTCTTAAATCAGTCTGGATTTGCAGAAATTAAGTGCAGCATGTTTTAACGGAGCACAAAATCCCATGATGCATCGCAGTGTTGGCTGGTGCTCCTCCTTTATTCAATAAATCTCCGGTCTGATCTGAGAAAACTAAAAACCACAGTGGGTCTCCAGAGGCCAATTCTACAAAGCAGGATTACTGCTTAGCGAGGTAACTTCGAGGGTAAATTCTGGGTTTCCTGTTCTACGACGCGGGTTTACTTCTTAGCGAAGCGAGTCTCCATGGCAACGTACCCTAAACGGCTAACCTGCTCCGGGGCAGGTAAGGTTTCAGATTGAACTCACTGAGTATAAAAACCCCGCCCACTGACCAATGAGCTCTCACGAAAAATGGCTTGTCCGTTCTTGGAGGATCCTATAAAAACCTAGGTGCTCACATTGTCCGCGGAGCACTCTGGCGCGCGAGAGTTTTCAGGGACTGCACGGACCCACTTACTTAAAGGTGGATGACCACCTTTATGAAAGGCTCATTTGGCCTACATATCACACTGAAATGTAAACACAATAGAAATGAACAAATGAATTTATTTATCTTGGAAATGAATTAGAATTAAACATGTCTGGTGCATGTTAAAAGCACCTGTTGAACAGTGCTATTTCAGGGTGATAATGGCATCTAAGATTTTTTGCGCACTATACTTACGCATTGATACTGTTGGCAATTTTCTGCCAGCATTCCTTCCGTGCTTTTGCAGCGGCGATGGTGTTGCTTTTGAGGTTTATGATAGATTTGAATTCTTCATACTTTCTTATGATGGTCTCCTGCTCCTCGTTTGTACATTACGCGATCCCTCGCTCTCTGGCCTGCTGTGTCGCTCCAGACAGGTCTATGTTAGCGATTGGTCAGATGCGGCGGGCTCCGCCTTACATGCGTGCACGCGTTCATAGCAAAGCTGGATCCACTTACGAGGTTGTTAACCAGCGTCGTAAGACCGTTTAGCGAGACCGCTGGCTACTGCGCTAAGTTGAACGAGGTAGCTCCAAGGCTACCTTGCTAGGTCGAACTTGCTTCGTAGAATAGGCCCCAGAACTGGTTCAAGATCTCCTGTTGGTTTATTTGGCTTTCTTCTGTCAGTTGTGTATTTATCAGTATCTTTATGACTAAATGGAGTTTAATCCTCAACCTGAATGTACTTTTCAATAAATGTATATTTTGATGCCCCAGCTGAAGTCAAACGTGTCCTCTTCATAGTTTATCTTTACTCCATCCTCAAATATCTGAAATTAAAATATTCCAGACATTAATTTTGTGGTTTTGACTAAAGGGGAAGTTTTTTCAAAAGGGCTCAGCAGCTTCAGTACCTCTCTGTCTGATCTGAGTCTGACTTCACTGTTGTTGTCACTGTTATTCTTCTGTATGGATGTCATGAGTGGACTTTCTGAAAACAATTTAAACCTATCGGGGATAGTTTTTAAAATCTGCCAGATTAACCAGGACAGTCCACTTGATAATTTTCTAACAGACAGCAAAAAGTAGATGTGAATGATAAAACGCAGCAGATCATCTATATTTAATCGTATTTTTCTTTTTATGTGGATGACATTTCTTTGAAGTTGCAGAATCAGATGCATGATGGGAAATGACCAACATATGATGATAAAGCTGAAAAACTGAAAAAATGTTGCACTATAAAGGCCGCAAACTAAGATCCTAAACATGCTAAACTTGCACACCACCTTTGCATAACTGGAGACCATGGCATGAGCCTGAACAGTCATTTCATAAACAAAATAAAGTTTGCCATCATGTGCATGCAAACAAATAGGATCAACAAGCAAAGGGGGATTTAATACAACATTAATGCAACTTCATCTATTTGATTCTAATGCAAAATCAATGTTGACTCTGTTCTGGTCCTCTGCTGCTCTCTCCCTGCCTTGGTTTTGTATGGATGCGCCTGAAACAGAGGTGAGATGAGCTCTCCCTGCTGCAGGCTTTAATAAGCATGTGCAAGAGCAGGGAGCCTGAATAAAACTAATGGATGTCAAGTAATTAAAACTTATGAACGCAGTAGTTTGTAGCTGTGCTGTAAAAATGTTCATTTCTGCAGTAAAGCTAACATCTTCGACATGGGGCTCTGTGGGGTTCGACTCACTTCT
This sequence comes from Xyrichtys novacula, assembly GCA_962446985.1. Taxonomy (NCBI): domain Eukaryota; kingdom Metazoa; phylum Chordata; class Actinopteri; order Labriformes; family Labridae; genus Xyrichtys; species Xyrichtys novacula. The sequence continues at coordinate 15,925,148 of OY660865.1, forward strand.
GGGGACAGCCTCTAGATGACATTCTTGGAACTGCAGCTTTTGGCTCTGGCTCGACAGGTTGGAGGTTGTTTCTAGTGTAATAGGAGTACCTATGAAATCTGTGATGGTCTTTCCCAGCATGCATTGAGCAGAGAGCTAAGCAACACAACCATTTCTGTTTTCCAAGGTGACACACCCTTTTAAAAAGAACCAATCACGTGGGAGGAAAGTTGAAAGTCATCTTTTATTGCACAATAAAAGATCACACATACCATGTTTTGACTCATGAGATTGGTCCACATGGGAATACAGAGAGCTATAGATACAAATAAGAAAAAATCAAATAAAAACAGAAAAGAAACGGTTAAAAACCCCACCTCAGTAAAGACCGGATCCTTTCTTTAGCTTTGTAATTTACTTTGAACTTGTTTCACTAGTTTAAGTGGAGGGGATTATTTTCAGAAACATCCAGTTTGTAAGTTTCACAGACGTGAATCAGGAAGTTAAGACAAAGATCCTCCTCAGAGACAGAACCAACTTAAAGCTACCTTCAGAAAAACAAATGTTATGGTAGCACGATCATGTTTTTGATGTCTGTAAGGCAGCCGCTGTGACACGCTAATATTGTGCTGGAAACTTTTCTGCAGAAAGACGGAAACAAGAATTTTACAGAAATGCAGATTATAATACTAATTACAATAATAAGTAAATACGCGCCTCCACTACCAGAAACCAGCAAGTGTTTAAGAGAAATGGAAAATTTATTTTATTTTTTCTTCCAACTTTTTTTCCCATTTCAATCCAAAATCTACCTCGACTTCAACAGGTCCGGTGTCACGCTCAGAGACAACTTTGCTTTGTTTAAAGGTTTAGGTGTGAATTTTTGGTGTGCTAGCCACAGGAGATCCAGCTGCTACAGAAACCCTGAACAAAACGCCAATGCCACTGCAAGTGTCGCTGTGGTTGAATATTTTAAACGCGCCTCATTTTGACTTACTTTGTTTTGGGTCTATAAGGGGGTTGCACCTAAGATTTCCTGCATTAAATACAGAAAAGATGGTTTAATGAGGTGTGAAAACCTCTAACCTGTTGGTTCCAGGTCCCATTCCCCTCACTCAGCAAATTTAGGGGCCGTGCATGTCTGCAAACCCGTCAACTCTGTTGCCATGGTGAAGCAGAGATAGACTGAATGTGGATGTGATGGAATTTGGGGTTTAGAAAGTGGGGTCTGTGTTACCTGGTGGTGCAGGTGTGGAAACAGTGAACTCATGACAATCAGAGGATACAGCGAGGCGGTCTGCCTCACTGAATCCTGAACGCTGTTTTACCAATGTAAACTCTCTTTCTCCCTCTGACGGCTAAGAACAGCTCTGAAATATTTCCACATGAAGCACAGACTCACACTGAGATGTTCGGGATGGAGTTTCTTAAATTGGCCTCTCCGACAGCTCTGAACTAAGGAGCCCAGCTGACATAGACCCCCTGTGGTAGATACAATTATTATTGCCCAATAATACTTCAAAAAGACCTTTTAAAGCCTCTTCATCAGGACTGAGATTTTCCAACCAGAGATTTAGATAAGTGATGACCAGTTATTAAACCAATGTATTCGAATTAAAATATAAACATGAGTATTGAATTGGATTTTGTTCCCTTTGGAGCAATGAAGTAGCTTCAGTAGAACTGAACAGGCTGCGACATCTGGTCTCTGATTTAGCATGTTAGAAAATCACTTAAAGGACTTTTAACTGTTTCAACTACAGCTGAGATTGGAGTTTCTGAATCTGGGCAGTTCACCCACAAATGGGAACGTTTTTCCACGGAATTTCACAAATGTGGCCTCCATGTAAAGCTGCATCCTGGACCCTGGAAAACCTTCATTCAGTACACAAAGCACGGTTTTGCCTAATCATTGGAGATCATAAAAGCAGGTGCTGGGAAACTTTCCGTTAAATCATCCTTGAGGATACAAAAGTGAGAGAGTCAATAAAGAAAAGCAGAGAGACTTCCATGTGAACCAAAATGCTTTCATGAGACTTTCAAGAATAACAAAAGTCAGTCATGTAAAGACGAGAACTGTACAATAAATACATTATTCATGATAAGAGATCAAACGTTTACAACATGTTGAGGTGACGTTTAGAAGAACATTGACGTGAACCAAAAGGACTTAAATGAAGAGACTAAACACTGTTAAAGATGGCATGGTGTGACATGAACAGACCTGCAGTCACCTCATATACTGCACCTACCAATTTGTTTCAAGTTTTTTTCACACGAGAATGAGTCAGTAACGAGATGTGATGAGGGATTTGACTTGGGAAGCTGGGGCACGAAAACAACCGGCTTCGAATTTAGGGATGCTGTTCTTTTGACCGACACGAAAAATGGACACAAACCACGTGTGCGCCTCATTAACCCAGATCTGGTTCTGGATTGCAAACAGAAGGCCTCGTGCATAAAGAGAGTGATGTGGGGTTAAATGTCAGCCATTAAAGGGGAATTCTGGTGTTTTATGAAGCTCATCTGAATATCAGAGCAGCAAACTAATCTGACGATTCAACATTGATGGTCTGCAAATCATTTAAACCCTTTATTCAATCAAAAACAGTGCAAAGAAAACATTAAAATATCAAAACTGAAGTATGTTTTTTAATTCTATGAAAATAAATATGCTTGTTTTAAATAAAATGGTGGTGATGCATTAAAAAAGTTCAGAAAGGGATTAAAAAAACACTCAAAAAGTTGTGGAAAACATGGAGGAACACTTTTCCAACTAATAACATTAACTTGTAACAAGCGAGTAACACGACTGGGTATTAAAAATAGGCATTTAGAGAGATTGAGTGAGAGACTGCGTGAGCTAACAGTTCACTTCAGTTCATCATCTACAGTACATAATAGCATCAAAAGATTCAGAGACTGTGGAGAAATCATTGTGCTAAAGGAACCAGGACCAAAACAGAGAATGGTCAGCAACTCTGCATTAAAATGGACAGGACTCTGTAGTGGAAGTCACCGCATGAGCACAAAATCAAATCCACAAACTGCTGTTTGTGAACACAAATGCAGGTTAAAACTCTAAACCGATAGAGACATGATCCAGAACCAGCAGAGACTTCTCTGGACCTCTGAGTTGCAACAACACAGAGTACTGCAGAAGGAGGTAACCGTGGTAACCGTGCGGCTGTCCCACCTGAAACACTGTCTTTAAACATATACTGTTTTTTTCTGTTTCAACTTCTCATTTCTGTTTTTGCACTATTTCCAAACCATCAAATATCTGTATTTATCGAAATTTTACACAGAGTCCAGACTCAAATGGAACTGGGGTCTTAATCCTGGGGAATTAAAGACCATTTTTCACATTTTCACTTTCATTTAGTGTACTTTATTCCTACTGCTTTCTTGAGTTGCTCGAGTTCTCCAAAACTACACAATGATAAAGATTCTGGTTTGTGAAAAAAAATTCAGAATTCCCCTTTAACGCACAGCGTGACATTGTCTGCGAATTGGAATTACATTTCCAAATGTTCACGGTTTTCTCCAAGGATGATGTTGCTATTGAAAAGTTATGTCCACATAGTGCAGAAGTGAAGCCTTCAGAGAGAAACTTTGAGTGTGGTTTTAGAGGCACTGCTGAAAACTTGTCGTTACTCTCCATTTGTGCTTAGAGGGGTGACTGATTGATTTTTTAAGGGTTAAAACATCGTGACTTAGACAGCGGTACCTTCTCATTACCACGAGGATAAAGCGCTCTGACAAGGCCGTGTACGCATACAAGCAAACTGAACACACAGTAACAATAACATGACCCTATATGGAGATGTAACAGAACATCTTTACAAAGAAATACTCGCTAAATAAGGCATTGACTTTGAATAATACAGGATGATGAAATGAAAAGAAAATGAATGTCATATTTGGTGAGAGTTTGGCAAAGCAAAAGGAAAAGTAGAATAAATTATATGTAGCCACAAACCTGTGACAAGGCAACAACAATGTTTTTTCTTTTCCTCAACAAGAAATGTGACCTGTAGGGACGAGACAGGAGTAGAAAGACGTCTCCACGACGACGAACAAAACGTGTGCTCATGCATGCACACACACTCACACACACACTCCCTCCATCACTCACTCATACACACTGGACAGTACGGAAACAGGTTCACAAAAAGACACTGTGCAAAAAATCATGTTTTCAGGTATGAAAACAAAACAAAAGTGAAGTCCAACATCTGACGTGACCCCCGAAAACAGACCCTGTTCTGCAGAGACCTGCAGTCCATCTGATACACAAGACACCGGGACTCACTGTGAACACCCTTCCTCGCTTCTGTCAAGTATTTTTTTTTCCCAAACAAACAAACAAACAAACAGAAGAGGTGAAAGAAATAAATGGTGCACTTTTAAAAAACAGCAATATACAGCGATAGATTTACATATTTAGAAACTCTTAGTAAGAACTGCTTTAAAACTGAAGTGAGAAAAAAATGAGACAAAGAGTAACGATACACACTGCTTTGTTTCCCTCCTCTTCCTATTTTCATCTGCTCTTCTCCTCCTAAAGAACACATAATTCCCTTTCAGAGATTTCTAAGGACCGACATTGTTGCTACAGGTCATGATTGCAAACAGCTCTTGTTAGTTTGTTGTAAATGATCTTAAACTGGGAGTCAGATTCAGGAATGAGGACAGAAAAAAAACTACACTCTTGTCCTTCTGCCTCAAGAGTTTATACGTTACAATCTCGTCTGCCTCCTGCTGCCCCCTGGTGGCCTGAAGGTGCTCTTACTTGGAAGTTATTTCCTCTGCCCGATCTCTCAAAGTGACTCTGTGTTAAAGTTTTTAAACAATCTCCAATGAACTAAAAACTGATAAAAGGAAATAATTTCATGATTGTTCTCTGCTTTATTTAACCGAAACAAGCGGAGAGTGAGAGCTGGGAGTGAAGATCTGGAGTGAAACGTGACGACAGAGCAAAAAGAAAAGGTGTGTCGGGGGGGAGTTTTCATTATAAATGTCTGTTTCTGCAGCTTTGTTAAATGCATACTGTGTTCTCGACACATTTTAAAGTATTTCAGACTGAGATCTGGATCAGACATGTTTTTATAACCATAGTTTTAGTGTTGCAGGTATGTGGGGAAGCTGGTATAGACTTGGATCCAGTACACTTAAACTCAGCTGAAGTGGAGTGTGCTGGGAGTCAGAATAAAAAGAAAGGTGAACATAAAGACAGGAGCTTCTCTGAATTCCCAAACTGTGGAGAGAAATTCAGACGGATTTTAAGGATCACCAAAACTCTGTCTTCTCATCTCCTTCTTGCAGCCGAACCTAAAACCACCTCCCTCCCACCTCCTCAGCTGCTCCCGTCTCCTCTGAAGTGTGTGTCTGTGACTGTGTGAGCGCATCCCTCTGTCTCAGTCTGGATGCAGAATGAAGGGGAAGAGTACACTGAAGATTTCTTACACTAGTTGTTTGTATACAAGAAAAAAGAGGAGGAGGAGGAGGCTGGGCTAGGAGTGGGCAGGGTCTTTGTATATAAACAAAACAGAGTTGAATATAATCATCATCATCGTTATTATGAGTCATCATCGTCATCATAAAAGTCTTTACATGAACATTGACTGACAGACACGGCACAAACTTTACACGGTTGCTCAGTGGAGGAGGAGAAGGAAGAGGAGGTGCAGGGGGAGCAGGTTCTCCTCCTCTACGCCTCTCCTCCTTCCTCTTGTCTTTGCTCCTCAGTGTCCTGCTTCTCCTCCCCCGTCACCTCCCCTTCTGTGTCCCCTGATCCCCCCTCCTTCTCCTCTGTAGGTGCTCCCTCCGGATGCTGATGGGAGTCTGGTTCCTGGGGCTCTGCAGACCCCTCTTCAGCATCCCCCTGCCCAGCGAGGGGCTCCTCAGTTGGGGGGAGGCCAGAGGTGGAGGGGAGGGAGGGGGACGAGGAGGAAACACTCATTTTAACTGTACTTTCTCTCTCTGGTTTCTCCCTCTCCTCCTCTCTCTCCCCTTCCTCCCGCCCTCTCTTCCTTCTTCTCTTGGGGCTCCCTGGGGAGCTGTCCACTGCCCCGGGGGGCATGGCAGGGAGCGCCATGATGCCCCCATGTGGCAGGAACATGTGGGGGTACAGCAGGCCGTGAGACATGCTGGGGATCAAGAATGGGTTGAAGGTAAGATGGCTGCCGCCTCCGCCTCCCAGGTGAGCAGAGGTGAACTGCGCCCTGCTGGTGGAGGTGATGATGGCCGCAGGCTCTGTCCCTCCGGCTCTCTTGCTCGTGTCTGTTGCTCCTTTCTCCTCCCGGCTTCGCTCCTTTTCTCCCCCAGCAGAGCTGGAGGAGGTGGAGCTCTCCCTCTCGGCGGGTGTTGTCGATGAGGGGCTCGCTGCCTCGGATGTAGATGATGTGGTTGTCGTGGTAACCTTTGCTGTGGGCAATGTTGAAGAAGAAGAGGAAGAAGATGAGGAGGAGGAAGAGGAGGAGGTGGTGGAGCTGGGGTGAGGAGGAGGTGGTGGTGCGTGTGCCATCATTGCACTGACGCTAAACAAGGCATGCTGTGGGATTGCAGCCCCATGGGGGTGCGGGATGCCGTGAAGCATCATGGGTAACATACTGAGCCCGTTCTTGGCGTCCTCCGCTGACGCCGTAGCTCCGCCTGCCTGCACGGCTGCAGGGAAACTGTGAGGGAATCCAGCCGCCATAATCCCAGAGATAGGGATTCCAGGAATCCCGCCTCTGAGGTTCTGCATGGCTACCATGGAGTCCATGCTGCCGATTAAGCCCCCATTCATAAAGAGGGGGGGGCCCAGGGCAGAGGAGGCGGGGTCTGAGACAGAGAGGAGGGGCTTAGGCATCTCACTGCGAGGCCGCCGCCCACGGCGCCGAGAGCTTGGATCTCTGTTTACTGGTTCTGTTAAGATCCGAGAGAACTTCCCCTCAGGAAGGAAACCCTGCAGGAAGAGAAGGAGAGCACAGGTGTCAAAGGTCAGGAGTTTAAAGCGAATTTAGAGTCATGAGTTAAGGGATTATTATGAAACAGGAAATATATTTTTCTTGATCAGGAATTTAAAAAACTTGAAGACGCAGTTTTTTGTAGATTCCACTCACAGAGGTTTTGACCACATCAGCCCAGTCTGGAGCCACAAAGTACTCAGCGTTTGCATCGAGCCACCTGGAGAGTTCTTTTATGGCCGGAGCCATCGCACCTCCAAGCTGCAGGCAAAGAAACCCGTGATTTAACAGCAGCCTGTGCCGACTGAGATCCATTGTTATCAAAACTGATTTATTTCAACTAAGAGCTGTGAGCATTTCTCACCCTGCGTCCTGTGCCTCTGTGCACGACAGGAACCCTCTCCTCCCCGGTCAGGGTGTTGATGTCCAGCTTGGTCGGGTCTTTACAGCGATGCCTCCTCTGCTTCGGACGCTCTACGAAACCATGTAACACACTGGCACCAGACTAAAGAAAGGGAGATCAAGGGTGAACTTGCGGTGCTAAAACAGACCTTAGAGAGTAAAAATCTATGTGAACAAAATCTATAGATCATAGTGAAAGCGGGATGAAGGCTCCTCTTTTCAAAACAGCCAATCAGCATCCTCACGTGAGAGAAGGTAGGGATGTCCATGCTGTACCCCGGGTTCTGTCTCAGCCACTCGATCAGACCTTTGCTCGCCGCCTCTCTGTCGATGGCCACGATCTCCGGCTGAGGAGGCGTCTGGGTGGGGGTAGGTGTAGAAGAGGAGGACGGCGTTGGGGGTCCAGCAGGTCGCTCTGAAGGAGAGGGTGACGGCGAGGAGGTGGAGGAGGAGACGGAGGAGTGGCTGATCACCTCCACACGGCCCTGCAGGGAGGAAGACACACACACACAGACAGATTCTTTAACCTCTACAAGGATCTCTGGTCTGTTTTCATCACCCACAATGCACTGGGTGTGGTCACATACAACAGTCTCACACCTTCCTCCACCCACCTGTGAGTCGGGGAGGTGTAGTCCTCTGTTCTTGGTGAACTCAGAGTACAGAGCCTCCACATTTCTCCTCCTGCCCCTCCTCCTCCTCAGAGAGTCATCTCCTCTCAGGCTCCCGTTGACGATCTGTCCTGTCACAGGGTGGATAAGCCCCGCCTGCAGGATCCCCGCCATGTCGATGCCCACAGATCCTGAAAGTGGGGCGGTGATTGGGGGCGGTGGAGGCAGCTTATGACCTCCTCCTGGAGCAACCACAGCTTCTCCCGCCCCGCTTGTGGTGCTGATTTCTCCGGAGGACTTGGTCAGATCAATGGCTGTTTCCTGCCAACCATTAATCAACATGGCGCTCGTGCGGTGAGAGGGCGGGGCCACCACAGGAGCGACACCACTCGAGCTGGTGGTGGTGGCAGAAGGTGCTGGTTTCCCTGCTAGGACTTTGGCTGCAGCTGCTGCAGCTGCAGCTTCATAGTCGAATGACCTCCGCCCTCCGGCTCGTTTGAGCTCGGGGAGGTAGGGCGGGGCCACCAGCCTCTCCTGTAAGAGAGGCAAGGAGGTGAGGCGCCAAGCTCCGCGCCCGCATGCCCCGCCCCGTGGCATGTACTGTCAGGGTGGACAGGGTGGGTGATGGGTAGACAGGAATGGGAGAGAGATGGTGGATTGTTAAACACACATATGGACTGAGACACAACACACACAGACGTCCGAACACCAGGAAAACACAAGCTCAACAACCAATCAGAACGTCTCAAACTATGACATAGGTGGTAGGGCTGTTACAAAAAACTATACCGACAATATACATCTTTTTCAAGGATGAAATGTGCACATTATTTTTCCTTTAAATATGGTCTGACTCTTTGGTTGACATGAGGGGGCGGTAGTTGTTCCTCACCATCTGCTGTAAACTAAAAATAAGATGAAGAAGCAGCAACAGCTAGCTATAGCATCCCTTTAAAAAATGGTTGTCACTTTTTTAACTTATATTCTAAAATTTTTCTCTCTTCTAGGTTTTCTTTTGCTGTTTTCATTCAGTTCAGTGACTCTGAAACTACCAGCAGCAACACCTACGCTATTTCAAAATAAAAGCATGTTTTTACAATACAGACAGTATTGACTGTGAGACGGTTTGTCTCCCTGTTACAGTCAAATATAAAGTGATATAAGAAGTTTAGATCTGTCGGTCCTTCTGCAGCCAAATGTTTTAGGAGCAACATCCTCAGAGAAAAACAATCAGCCCTCATAATTACTCTCTATTCCCTGGTATGAAAGATGAATATCAAATAGTTCACAGATGCTCGACAGTCTCTAAACTCCCAAACTGTGATGAGAAATTCAGACAGATTTTTAAAGCTGCCTGAATATCACATTTTTACCTTGTCATTTGTCTGGACAAAGAAAGTGAATATATATGCTTTTATTTTGAAATTAAGCACTTTCAGTAGATTGTAATTAATACAGCCGAATGAAAACAGGGACGAATACAACTAGAAAGTATAAATGAGCCATTTTTTAGGGTTTGACCGCTTGTTGTGGTAAGATTCTTCTTTGGCAGCCAGCACACAGAGTAGACATAGACTTATTTTCAACAGGTGATCAATGATTCATTCATTTTCAAAGATGTTTATTGTTAGTATTGTTTACTGTGACAGCCCTAGTCTGTTATTAACATGTAAGTATAACAGTTCACAGTCTAGAGACAGAAAACTCAACAGAGCGATGGTAGACCAGAGGTGTCCTGAGCCACCTGAAACCAAGATTTCAGGTTTGCTTTGGTTGTTGTATTTTTATTTTGTGGTGAAATATAAAGGGTAAAGATTTTCACAAGAATAACCATGACATGAGAGAGACTGCCAAACCAGTTTGTGTGTTTCACATCAGTGAGAGTCCTGCTGCTGTTGCTGGACTGGCCGACACCTCTTGTATGAACCATGGTGTGATCGAGAGAAGATACATGTGGACAGATGACAGATGCATAGATATTTGAAACACAGGAAGTTCAGTCGTCAGGTAAGAGAGATATTCTCACCTTGGGGAGTCTTGTGAGGGGAGGCGGGATTGAGAACCCCAGACCAGGACTGGCCTGCTGCACCCTGGACTGTCCTGGGACAGAGCTGGAGGCTGTTGTGGAGAGGAAAGCAGCTCTGTGCTGCTGCTGCTGTTGTGATAAACTGTTGGCCAGGCAGGAGTTAGCAGAGAGGTGGGTGGGGGCGTCATACTGCTCGCTAGATGAAGGCCACTTTCCTTTCAGGATGGCGTGACAGATGCTGTCTAGGCGGTTTATGATGACACGGTCCTACATGAAACAAAATAACAGTCACCGTCTGAATCCATGATATGATGACATAGATGATGGCTGTGATACAAAAGCAGAAAACAGAGAATTTAATTGGATCATCTTAAAAATGAACATCTAATGTCTCCACGCTCACAAAATCACACGGTCTTCTAACTTGATAACCGTTTTGATAATCAAGTGTAAAACACACATCGCTCTACATTTTCATAGAAATAACTCTAGTGTACCTTTGGCCACTCAGAGAAGGAGTAGAGAGCTTTCTCCTGCAGAAGCTGGGCGATTGTCGGCTCTCTGCTGTCATGGAGGCTGTCAGAGATCTCACACATGGATATCGGGGCCGCAAACCTCGGACTTACCACGTAACTCTCCGACACGGGTACTGAGGAAGAGAGGACCACCATAACCACCATATAAAATAACGAGATGGGATGGTAGATAGAGTGGGGAACTGGAAGTGAGGAAAAATCAGAGCAAAGAGCCTCAGGTCGCATTTGGACCTGGGCCATCCTGCATGACTGAACCTGTCTGCGGGTAACAAGACAGTGTGGCTCTATAGTAGAAGTGTCCTGATCTGCCCCCCATTAAAAATATTTGGTGCATAATGAAAACACACCAGAGGAGACCCCAAAACTATCTCTTCTCTACAACTTAAATCCAACCAAGAATGAAACAATATTTTGCTTTCAGACTTCCAGAAACTGAGCCCCCTTGGAGTGTTTGGGGTCCGAGTGAGTCCCAGGACGCTGATTTTCATGTCATTATATAGTTTAAAACAAGAGTTGGAGGTTTCATTGGGTGCTTTAAGCTGAAGATGATTACCAGACTTGGAAACATTCTTACCTGGTGTGGTCGGCCTCTCCTCCTTCACCTGTCCCTTCACCATCAGATTCCCTGAGGCATCCACCAGCCCGTCTGCTGGCTCCAGTTTCGGGGTCAGGACTGTGCTGTCGGCCTCCAGCAGCTCCTGTTTGGTCTCAGACTTGATCTCAGGTAAAGGTCTGAACTCCAGATTGTCTGGTTTGACCTCAGGTTTGATCTCAGAGCTGTCTGGATATGTTGGAAACTCCAGGCTCTCTGGTTTAGTCTCCGTCTTGAGTTTGGACCCATCTGGAAATGTTGCAAATCCAAGTATGATTGGTTTGGCCTCAGATTTGACCTCTGGAAATGCTGCAAACTGGAGGACTTCAGGTTTGTTGTCCTCGCTCTCAGGCTTTAAGGGAAGGTTGAGGTCTTCAGATTTGGTTTCTGCTTTGACAGGAAAGTCCACCTGCTCAGATTTGGTCACTGGGTCCTCTGACTTCACCGGGTAGGAAAGTTCATGTTTGACTTCAGAGCTGTCGGGGTAGACTTCCTCAAACATCTCCATCTTGGTTTCCTCCACCTTGATAGGCAGCTCCAGCCCCTCTGGTTTTTTCTCACTGACCTGGTCTGGTAACAGAGAAAACTGAAGATCAGGAGGTTTTTCATCCAGGCCTGCAGAGATATCAGGGGGAACTTTGATTTGCAGATTGTCCTTGCTGTCCTGCTCCTCAGAGAACATCAGGTTTCTGTTTTTACAGTCTTTAAAGTTCAGATCTTCAGCTGGGCCTTCGTAGTTCCCCTGATCTGTGGAGATTGCAGTCTTGATTTCAGCTGCTCTCTTGGAGGAGATGTCCTCAGACTTCGATGCTGCTGAAGAGGCTGACACAGAGGTACAGGGAGCTGGTGCGTACTCTGAGTAAATGCCCTCCTTCTCCCCGTCATTTGGTTTGACTTCAAGTTGTTTTACAATCGCTTCCTCACATGGAGGAGCATGCACAAGAGAGACATGGTCCATCTGCCCTTCAGAGATCTCATCCACCTGATCTGCAAGCTCTGCACAAACCATGGGACCACCCTCTCTGGGAATCTCTGGATCTTGCACAAACTCTCCCATTGTGTCACCCATTAATGTTTCAGAGTCCAGAGAGTTTTCCATCGTCTCTTCTGCCACTGTTGGATCCAAAATCAGCCCATCGACCCTCTCTCCGGGAACTTCAATAGACCCAGGACATGCATCCAGCTTTCCGAGAAACGGCTGCATGCTCTGTGGTAAACTCTCTTTGTGCTCAAAGTTCTCCTGGAGGTCTTGAGACAGTTGACTTGAGACCTCCATCCTCTCCTCCTGCTCTTCTCGGTCCTGCTCTGCTTCAATCCCATCCATCTGAGGTAAATCCATGGGAGGATTCAGGACTCCCAGACCTGGACCAGCACCTGAGAGAGTAAAACACAGAGATGCTCAGAGGAATTTGGATCAGGAAAGAAAACACATGAATTCTCTGTGATTTTCACCCACCTTGATCCTCGCCCTCCTCTCCATCCAGACTCCGATCTTTCTCCCGCTGCTCACTCTCTGGCTGCAGATCCTCCATATTTTCCTCCTCCTTGTCGTCAAACTCAAAGCCGGTGCCTCCCTCCTGGCACTCCTCTTCCTCCACAGGATTAGTCAGACTCTCAGTGACATCAGAGGCGTCCAGCCTATCCTGTGGATCGTGGGCGGTGATGTCGGACAGAGAAAGAGGAGGAGGGGGAACGTAGGGTGGAGGGGGGCTTGCTGACAGGTCGGTTTGATCTGCACTGGGTTCCTCGCTCACACTGATGTCCTGAAATCATCAAACAGGAACAAATTCATCACTCCAAGTTTCAGACTGGATGTGAAAACCTCACAGCCGCGCTGTGAGCCACTGTCAGTCCATCTCATGGCAGAGGCAACATAAACCCACCTTAAAAAGCATGTAGCTGGAGCTCAGCGGCTCCACAGAGTCTCCTGCAGACGGATGAGAGGGAGAGGTGGAAGGAGGGAGGCCTAGACACTCCTCCAAAGTCCCACCTTCCTCCCCTCCTCTGTCTCCTCCCTGCGCCTCCTCATCTTCCTCCTCAAGGAAACCGGCCTCCAGAGTAGAAGGACCAAGGATGGGATCAGATTCATTGAACATGTGGTTGGCTGGACTGGAGTGGTCTGTGCTGTCCCAGGGAGCCTGCAGGGATCCAAACAATTACCTTCCACAGAAGAGTAGGGAGCTCCCAAAATAGTACCGTACTGTCAAACCTCACTTGAGTAATATTTTTTTTACTCGGGTAGTTCTGACTTAAATACATCCAAATCACAGTATTTACCTGCAACTGGTCCAGCTCCACCAATGGCGCCATCAGCCCTGTTTCCTCAGAGGATCCCTGCTCCCCAACCAGAACGTCACTCCTCAGTTTGGAGTCCAGGTCAGCTCCCCCTACTCCGTATGAGTTGAGCATACTCTGACCTCCAGCAGCTGAGTTAAAGGGGAAACCGTTGAGGGCGTCTTTGGCTGTTTTCCCTCCGTGTAAACTGTCTGCAGACAGGGAGTCATGGTGCAGAGAACCCAGCTCCAGAGTCTCATCTAGAGGGGCACAGTCCAGGAAATCCCCCCGAGGACCAGTGACTATACCCAGGCTGGGTGAGGCAGGAGGTGGAGGGTGAAGGTGAGGGTGAGAGGAGGAGATGGAGGAAGGAGAGGGAGTAGACGGAGGAACATGGTGGTGCTGGTGGTGGTGGGGATGGGAGGACTGGTGGGGGTATTCAGGAGGTTGAGGGGAGTGTTGACCCAAACTGGAGTCGTAGAGGCAGCAGTGAGGGTGAGGCAGCTGAGGGTGAGACGAGGAGGACGCTGATGAAGACGAGATGCTGGGATGAGTCGTTAACCCTGGGTGGTGCAGATGATGATGACTCTGAGCGTGAAGGTGGGTGGGGTGACCCCTGACATAGTTCCTGTGAGCCTCCAGGAAGCTCAGCTGGGGGTCGTTCAGGATGTAAAAGTCTGTCCGGCTCAAGCCGTGGCGTGCTGCTCCAATGAGGAGGTCCCGGTCGTGTTTACCAGACTCCCACCACACGGGAAGGTAGAGGGAGGGCCGGCACAGCTGGAGACGGGCAGAGAGTAGTGGGTGACGGAGAACCTAAAACAGAGGGACAGAGTGAGAGGGTGAGGGCAAAAAAACAACAATCAGAGCCAAAAACACAAACTCTCAGTGGATCCACTTCCATTTTTTAAGGACTTTGGCAGCGATAAGAGCCTGAGTCACTGCTGCAGACTGAAGACATCTACTCCAGACTGAAGACAGCACTCACTCATAGGACATTTTCTGCCAATTTTACGGCTAAAGTAAGCAAAATAATCCAGGCAGAAACAGTGTCATTTAGGGTTAAAAGGGTTAACTTCTCAAAGGCATATCAGCAGAGTTTCTCCTCTTTTTTAACAAATGCTTCATTCTATAGAGAATGTGGTGTGAGAATGTACTAAACAACTGATATTTTTTGTGTGATGGAAACAGGATGGAAAATGATCATCTGACCCTGGAGATGTTTACCCTGTGGAGAATCCCAGGTATGGAGAGTCAGGATGAAATATTAGGGTTGCTCTTTGACTTTGAATTCTGACCAAACTGTAGATTTTTCAGTCAGATGACTCAAGTTGTTTCAAACTTTCACTGCAGCAGCAGAATTCTGTTTATATCCTGTGTCTTGGCTTGAATTCATCACTCAATGAGACAGTATCTTAAACCCTATGGTCAGAGCTTGCAGGTGGGGGCAGTGTGTATTGTATGCTTCCCTGAAAAAGATGTGCTTTTACATCATGTCTACACACTAAACAGCCTTTACAGCAGCCCAACACTTGCCCCCTCCTGATGTGCACAGGATCCTGACATGCACAGAGACACAAGTGCCAGTTCATCGCTGATTGCAGCCTCTGTTTTGTTTTGTCTTTCTGCATTGTCTGCACTTTCATTAGCTGACTGAATAAGTCATTATCAGTCACATTATTTTAAGTCATGGCAGTTTCATGATCGGTTGGCTTTCATGTGAGCAATGTTTACAGAGGCTGGCAACCCTGGTAACCATTTCTGCAAGAGTTTCAAGGTCTATAAAGGGTAAAGAAAGTGTTTGTATTCAACCTCCTGTTAAACAGACTCAGATCAACACTGACACCTGTTAATGACCTTCAAAGGTAAAACAGGGCAATCAAGGACAAGTCCTAATATGTCAGAGATCATATAAAGTAAACAATACAAAGTAGAATCCTGACAGGGTGAGATTTTTCACTCTCTTACATTTTTTACTCTCATTAATGACCTATAAGCCAAAGAGGATTATACTCACAGTGTATATTTACTGTACGTGATCTAACGTCCTAAAGGAGGCCATTGTGAATGCTGTGTTAATGTTTTAAATGTATCTACTCTTTAACAGTTATTTGAGCTCTTGGCATCCCAGGACTGGAGGCTGTTTCTGCTTGGATTGCCAATCTCTGCCTCCATTTGTTTTGCACACTAGCCTTATTACAAACTGCAAAAATGTTTTCCCAGAATCTAATGGTGATATGGAAGAGGAGACAACTTGCAATAGTTTGGCTGACTCTGATATTTTGCTGTATCGATCTGTATCAAGTATTTTAAGCAGAAGAAATGCAGCAGAGTTGGCCACGCTAGTTTTTGTCTAGATATATGTTTATACCAGCACTTGACCCAAATGGTCCTTGTGCTGTCTGAAATCCATCTCCCTTTTTTCCTCGTTTGCACATATTAGATAAGTTTATTACATTTCTACTTATTGTAGCTCAATGGACAATAATTAATCTCTTAAAACTCTCAGTGATAAATCCTGTACTTTGATTTGTCCCAAACTTTCATACATGTAGAAGCTTTAACTTTATCCTATTAAAACACACTTTGAAAACACAGTATTTGACTCAAAAACACCATAGTACAAAAAAACAAACAAATAACAGTATGAAAATATATCACTTTGTTCCACAGGAATTCAACCAGAAAAGGAAAATATAATTTTATCAGTTTACTCAATTCCTGTAACCTGTGTCTGGGCGAGGGAAACACCAATTATCAAACTTGTCATAAGGAGTCTATTTGAGCTACTCTTAGTCTGATCCCTCTCTCAGGACCTGTTTGCCATGGGTGACCCTGAAAGAGGCATAGAGCCCCTGACAACTTAGCTCCTGGGATCATTGGGATACACAAATCTCTCCACCACGGTAAGGTGGTGTCTCTGGGAGAGGAAGGGGGGTGGGGTGGGGGGAGGGGTGAGGGGTGGTGAAGGGTTGGCGAGGGTGGTTAAGGTTGATAGGTAGGTTGAGGTGGATGGGTTAGTTGGGGAGGATAGGTTGGTTAGGGTGGTTGGTCCATATTGAGCCTTCTTTGCTGCTTGAACTGGCAGCGATGTTTTAGAGTTATGAATTTCTTAAATCTCCTCCATGTCGATATCTTGTCTTCTGCAGTCTGGATCGTTTCTGCAGCATCCTCCTCACCAGCTGATAGGAAGGGCTCTGTGTTGGTTCCTTTGTCTGACCTTTGCCTGTTCAAGGATGCTTCTTTCAGGATCTCCAGCTCTCTCTTTAGAGAATCTCTCTTCACTCAGACATTTCATTAGGCCTTCATTGTAGGCCTCCAAAAACTTCTGACTGACTTCCTCTAGTTCTAGCTGATTTTTGAGGTTGTCAGCCTTCCCCATTTGGTGGTCCTTTTCAGTTTTAAGCTCTGTGACCTCCTCCTGGAGCCTCTGAATTTCTTCCTCCTGTCTTTTTTAAGAGGAAGACAGCTCCAGGTTGCTGCTGTGTAATTTGCAGGCCAGAGCCTCTTTCTCTTTACTCAATGTGTCAGCCATCTTCAGATCATCTTTAGCTTTGTGGAGCTTTTGGTTTAGAGCTGATATGACACCAATCAGCTCCTCCTTTGTCTTGTATTTGTACTCTGAGGAGTCCTTTGATAATTCACAAGAAGGATTCAGGTGTTTCAGTTCTTCTGAAACACCTCTCAGACCTCTTGTTCACTCCTGAACATGGCCCTTCTATCCTCCTTCAGCCTTTCTTGTAACTCCTGGATCTGGTCTTTGTAATCATATCTGCCCTTTCTCAGTGGGTGTCTCTGATAAGACAGACAGTAAGTATTTTCTCTGTGAGGCTGTGGGACCTTGGTATAAACCACCTCCTGGACTTTTTTCTCCTCTTCCTCCTCCATCAAATCGTACCAAATGTTAAGGTTGTAGAAATGTTAACTCCCTCTAAAGTGTCTTCTTCACAGTAATTGTATCCAGTTGATATCACTAATTTCAGTTCCTCAGCTCATATTTAGAGACTCCACATTCTAAAGGGCATTTATGTTTAACTTTCCGGAATGTTTCGCTGGTGTTTTTTTTTTTAACTTTATTTAAATACAATCGACAAATCGCAAAGCCACGCCCACTTAGTTACTGTTGCTAGGTCCGTCAAGCTTCTTGGAGCTGACAGACTGTCGGCACACTATCATGGCAGGGAGAAGTATTTCAGTGCCTGTCAGTGACATTTTTTGAAGTAATACCTGTGCGATATCCTCACAACCAAGGCAAAAGGGGTTTGCAATATGCAGTGGAGGATTATATTCATAATATTAAAATAAGTAACGAAGGGGACACTACTACTATCAAGGCTAAAGCACACCGGTCAATGGCAAAAACGTAGAAACCCCATGAATTCTTCCTCAAATGCAACGAGCACAGCCTGGTGGACCAGACATGTTTTTTCACTGCCAGGTAAGTTCTCTTAGCCCAGTATTGTTAAAATATATTTATCTGTGTCCACATCCTCCTGTGAGTGCATTAGCACAGCCAATAAACCTACACGGCTAATAAGCCAGCTAGCATCTTCATAAGGCTAAAAAATGTTTTAAAATTCCACATATTTTTTTCCTCTTTTATGCCAAAATGTCTCTTTTGATTGTGAAGGTAGCATGAATGTAAGGTGTCAAGCTACTTATAGTCCATGGTGACAACACATTCTTACATTCATGTTAGGCACTTTTACAGCAAGTACAGGGTTGGGATATTTAGGAGTAGGCTCCCTGATTACAAAATGCTACATGAAAGATAAAAAAACAAAGTAAGTTTTAAGTGTCTGTTGGGACGCTAGGTTAAACTTCCATCTAAACTGATAAAACAACGTTAGTGAGCTATGGCGTCAGTCTAGCTTAGCCTTCCATTGGAGCAGACGTATTTATGCTTGTTTATTTTCGTGATATTTAGCTGGGAGTGGGGCCTTTCACACTGTTTTATCCACTGTAGGCAATGCTCCTTCTGTGTTTGCAGCTATGGAAAGGGAAAGAAAATGACTCCCCCAGCCAAACTCTTAGGGTACCAAGTATCTAACTTGCACAACCTGTGGGCACATTGGTTCACCATTTCACTAGTGGTCTGCGGCTTGTTGGACCCCGCTTACATAGTAATGGTTGCTAGGCTGTGTGATAGGACAGTGACCATTTGAGGGCATGATTTTGCGAAAGGTCAGTTCTTTACAAATGATGTCAAACACTTACACAAAACACAATACATAAGAACTGTTTCACAAATACAAAAACAAAAAGTCAATATATAGAGTAAATTCATTAATAGAGTATACCTCCAAGATTTTATAAAAAACAAAAATTCAATAAATAATCAAAAAAAATTAAAAGCATAATACAATATTGTTATATAAACACATAGATGTATTTATCAATCTCTGTAATCATTAATTTCATCAAATGCCAAGGAGTACATCAATAGCATTTCATAGTGATCTGAATATTGTTTTATTTTTATATTTTAACCAGGGCTAACCCTAACCCTACGGATTTATTAAGTGAATTAAATTTAACTAAAAAATGAGGAAATGTAAGCTTGGAGGCTGAATTTTATTGCTTATTAATAAAATATTTTCCCAATAAATGAAAAAAAAACTAAATACCGAAGACGCTTGTTCATATTTTCATAATTAACATCTTTCAGGGAAAGATATGAGAACACAGGTCCAACCAGTATTGCATTGCGACAATACATTACAGAAGGTTTAGAGTTTTACCAGCATGCACAAAAAAAGAATTAATAAAAGCGCTGTCCACATCCATAATTTTGAAATTAAAGAGTTATCAGGATATTTTTGTGAAGAATTTTGAAATGAGCGTCTATTGCTTTGATATGGATAGAGTATTTATGAGGTCAAATTTTTGATCTCTATAAAACCCTCGTCATGAAATTATAAACTGCTCCAGCTCTGTCCCACATCGACACAACAGTATAAAATTGCCTTGGCTCATAAAGACTCCCACCCTGAACACATCCATGTTTGTGTAAATTTCAGTTTTCAAACTTGACGTGCTTGCCTGAACTAGCTTCTGAGTGTCACTCTCTTATTTAGCCACCAAAGGAAACCAATCATAAGGGGAATCTTTTTTAAAGCATACTCTAAAGTCAGTTTGAGTGGTAATAGTACAAATGAAAACTTGTAGGACTCGTGGAATCATGTATAAGAAGAGCTCACCTGCTCTCTGATCTTGCGCAGCAGCTCGATGCGGTATAACGTCCTCGCTGCACGCTCTTCAGTTAGAGGCTCCACGAGCACCGAGGGATCCACCAACCCTGGAGGAAACAAAAGGGAGACAATCAATATCCACATGGGAGCAGAGAGAGGCAGGAAGAGGGTTTAAGAGAGAGAGATTTAGGCAAGGGGTGTGCAAGAACTACTCCATGTGTAACGGTTATATTTGTCCAACAGCCTGAAGATTAAATGGCTGCAGAAAACAGAAACAAAAATAATTCAATCCTGAAGGATAAACTAAAATATAAAACAAGAAAAATCTAAACAGTACCTTCTTCCTTCCTCTGAGGCAGTTTGCAGGCCGTCCTACACATGTTGACAAAAGAGTTGAAGTATCTCTCCAAACTCTCGTCTGTCTTTCTCTCCAGTCGAGCCAGAGCTCTGAAGTGGGACCAGTCGAAGGTTTTCCTCTCCGGGTCATAGACCACCCCAAACGAAGACACAGTGCGATAAAAATCTGCCTGTTCCCGACGAGTCCACCTGAGCCAGACCAGAATGAAGAAGTTTAACTTTTGAGGCACTTTTTAAAACCCTGAAATCAACTTTTGAAGGGCCATTTTTCTGGAGGGAACACAGCTCAGATATTCTGACCTCCCAAAAAAACACATAAAAAAGAAACTGACTTCCTCTTGTGGTTACCTTCTCTGCCACTCCAGAAACAGTGGGTCGGGCTCAGTGGTGACCACTGTACACCTTCTAAGCTCCTCCCCTAGTTGCCATGCCAGCGGCCCTCCAGCATGATGACTGTGAGTGGTTCCCCCTCCTCCCATCCCCATGCCGACGAGGCCATCATGAAGCAGGAAGTCAGGTCTGAGCATTGGCTCCCGGCGCAGCGTGAAGCGCTGGTAGGCTGTGATCAGACGGCGTAAACGGGCTGTGAGGGCGGGGCCTGTGGGCCAGAGGGGGCGGGCCTGGACCACATGGAGAGCTGCAACACCTGTCCCTGTTCCAGTTGTGGTTGTTGTGGTGACCAGTGTGGCGTCCTGAGCGCATAAGTCGGCTGTCAGCTGAGTGTCTGCTGAGGACAAACATATTAATCAACACGATTCTCTAAAATGACGGGCCAAATTCAAATATGGAGGCAAAATTTAAGTAAAGAAGGAGGAAAAATCCTCCAACAGTCTGACAGAATGTCAGAAAGGTGAAGTTTAAGTCAAGGCACCTGCATGTTTGTCACCAGGAGGACTCGGTCCTGGCTCTAAAACTGGATGTGATGCTGAATTCAAAGATTTTTCAGCAGCAAGAATATTGTTTGATTTCTAACTTTCTAAAACATGGCGACTGTGGGGTTTTTAATTTTATCACTAATCCATCTAAGTTTCAACTTTTATCAGCAGGTTTAAAAGATACATTGCTCTCTTTCGCCTGAATTCTCTCAGCTTTGAAAACTCTGTTCACACTCAGACTTAAACTACGGGCATGTTCTGAGTATAAACACAAAAAGAGCACTTCAGGTAATAAACATATAATATTACTGATCTGCTCTGTCTTCTTGTTTACAACACAACACTGTCAGACTCAGCCAGTCTTTCTCCAGAGTGCTCTTCAACATTAGACTTCTTTTTAACATCCCCTCAGAGATGGACAGGAACATTAAACCACTGAAACTCATTTCACACGTTGGATCATCTGATCTCAGCAGAGATGAAGACCTCTGCTGAAGGTGAGAGTGGTTTCATACAAGCCGTCGGGGGAGAAAACCTCTCAGACTGAGGAGAGGGGGGAGAGTTATATAATACTGTTTAAAGGTCCAATTCATTATAAGAATGTGGAAATAAAGACCGGATTTCAAAAGCTCTGATTACCTACGAGACCTGCAGATTTTACAACATTTCATACCAATCCTCAGTGTGACTTGACATCATTTACAGTTGACTGACTCTGAATTCACACATGCATGGATGTAAAGCACATCATCATGGTATCTCACCTGGTCCTGTACTGTCTGGTTTGTCTGATGTGTCCGTGCTGGAGCAGGTTTCCTCTCCCTGTGAGGTTAAAACACACAAATATTAATAAAGAGAACACATTCACGCAGAGAATTCTCACTCGAACTAATATTGAGGATTAACTCTGCAGCTTTATTTTATGAGTTATATGGTATTGATCGTACAAATAAGACAAACGATGCATCTCTGCAAAATATAAAAGCAGCATTTCCCCTTCAGAGTTTAACACGATAGAGAGGAAACACCCGGGCGACCTAAAGCACCCCAGTTTAAATGTTCGTTTGTGTTACATGTAGAAATGATAACACTGCATTGAAGTCCAAACTATAAAATTATAAGTCTTCACTAAGAAGTGTGGCCACACATCTTTGACCACTTTAATCCACAAAGCTTCCATACTCAGGTGGAAACAGGCCCTTAGAGTTTTGCAGGTTGCTCTTGTTTTGCCAGAGGATGAGAGGGATGGAGAGTGGACACTTGGTAGTAGTTTATTGCAGATATAGGACTGATGTATCACACATTTCATTTTATATCTGGATTAAACCAGCAAAGAGCGGCTCATCAAGACCTAAAAAAAATACTCTGTTGTGAACATTTGTGCACAGGCAGCCTCAGGCTGATTTAACTCTGCACTACTATAAAAAATACAGATTTTATAGACATTTAGAGGTGATTACTCAAGTATACGGGAAAAGTTCCCACCAGCTCTCAGCAGACGGTAAAGTTTCACTCTGACTGTACTCGGCTTTGGCACTAGTTTTTGTGAATTCAGCATTTCTTTTGCAGTGAGGCTCACTTGCATAGAAAAGGGCCAAATTGGCTTATTTAAACACATGCAAACAACACCAGTTCACTGTGACTCTGTTTTCGTCTGCAGCTCAGTTTGAATTTTATCTACCCCTTTGAAAGAGTGAAACAGATCCTGTCTTGTTGATATTTAGTGCGTGTAAAAGCCGCCAAAGACTTTTGAGAATCCGTCTCTCATTGTTTAAGAAAACAGCCATGAGCCACAGAGAGGATTTTAAAGGGTTATTTTTCGTCAACTTTGGTGTTCACAGTTGTTTTCTACTTAAATGCATCATTATCTCTTTGTTTCTGTTTTTATAGGACATGAGGACCACAGTGGTCAACAGCTTCCTCCCACAGGAGCGTTTCACTAAATGAGGTTTTTATGGAAAGAGACCTCAGCGAGGTCTAAAGAGATAAAATCCACCTCAGGTTCTGTGGGAGAGAATAAAAGGCGGTTTTCTCTGGATGTCATGTTCACCTTGCTGCTCTCATCTCTGTCCTCTCCTCCGTCAGCTTTACTCTCAGCCTCGTCCTTCGTCTCCTCCGGTTTGCAAGCGCTGACAGAAGAAACAGAAGAGAAGAAAAAAGCTTCAGTAACAACACAGAGGACGTCACGCTGAGAAAGGTGACACGGGGAGAGGGGATGTAACAGGATAAAGAGCTGAAAGAGTCAACACAGGCTTTCTTCATGTCTGACTGAAGTTAAAAACACGTCAGAGAAAAAACAAAGAAATATTGCAGACCTGAAACAAAGAGCCTGTCAGACTGTGATCAGCTGTTCAGGTTAAGTAGGAGGAAGCAGAGTGAATTTTACAAACATTATTATGTGTTAAAAAGCTTTGAGTGCAAAAGTCCTGAGGAAGGAAAGGTGCGATAGACATTTATCTATGACATTTATCTATCCTGTAAATCCAACAAAAACTCTAAACTGATTGAGTGTCTTTGCCCTAGGCCTGTCGCGATAATCAATAAATCGCCTTATCGCTCGGTAAATAAAAACGAGGTCGGTCATTTTGCCAGCCTCGATAATTAACGTGCGTTTGTTTTCCTCCTCTCTCGCTACCAAACACGCTGGATAAGAGAAGAGGTCTCACTCTGCCCATTTTTCTCGGCACCTGGGGGCGTTGGCTCTATAGCGGAATGAACGGAGTTAGTGAACCCTCCTGTCAGTCATTCAGTGTCTTTGTCACGAGGGGGCTGGCGCGCACAGGCACACAGACACAGACTTTTGGATACAGTGCTGCAAGTGAGCGTCGTGAGTGAAAAGCAAGCAAACAGAATGAACACGACAGCTTTGGTGTCTAAACCGAACGCAACAGCCCAAGTGTGGGAATATTTCGGCTTTAAACCAGTTTTGTTTTCGTCAACCACAAAACTCCACGTGTGTGCGCGCGCGCGCGTGTGTGTCTGTGTGTTGGAGGAGCACAGCAGGCTGATGAGAGCTGTCAGAGCGGACCTAAGCTGCTCCTATATGTTTAGCGTTTAACTGACTGAATTTTGCAACTCTGTTCGTCATTTTCGTCTCGTCCCATCAACGTAAACGCACTTTCGTCTCGTCACATTTTAGTCATCTCCGACTTATGTTTAGCTCGTCAACGTTACGTCTTCGTCGTGGGTGAAATTAAAGTTTATCACTTTTGACACGGTGTACTCGCATTATTATGCCATTTAATATCATTATCTATAATTTAAAAAACGGTGTCAATAATATCGTTTATCGGCGATAATTTGTAGCACAATTATCGTCCAGCAAAATTTGTTATCGTGACAGGCCTACTTTGCCCCATTACTTACAAAATGTCTTATTTAGCGCTTAGAGCACCTGGAACTCCTAGGGGGTCCCCCATCTGAGCACCAACAAGACCTCAACCCTGCCTAGCTTCAAAGATTAGTCCATCAAATGTGTTCAGGCTGGTTAGGGCATCAGCAGTCAGGGTAAAAACCTTGCTGTTCCTAAATGTTCAAACAAATTCACTCCGATCAGACCTCTGTTGGTCTGATTTGTTATTTCCACACACACATTGCATGATTTCAGCTGTGATATCGTTGGTGGAGTTTCCACAGATGGTTAAAATCACCCTCGGGAAGCACAACACAAACTCGGTGAGGTTTTTAGGTGTCTGCAGTACCATGATTCAGCCCCTGTACGCCATTTTCATTGTTTATTTCCTCCTGTCCTGTTTCAAACAGAGTTCACACTTGCAGTCTAGACATGGTCTCCACCACGAGGTCGCCCCGCTCAGCTGTAAACAGCTTCGGGTTAAAGCGACAACAAAACGAGTGACGATTTCATTTTCTTTTAGTAGGAGGATCAAAGCCTCCGGAGAGCTCATCTTCATCACTCTGCAGCAGCCAGAAAATACATCCAACACGGCGATTTCTCACTTTGCTCTGGCTCTCTCTGCTTTCTTAAACCAAGAGACTCTTTTTCCACATTTTGTTAGGAGCAGAGAACAGAGCAGTGTGGTTGATTTTGCAGCTTCTGTGTGGAGAAACGATCACCTTTCAGAGCTCAGCGGAAAGTTCCAGCTAAAATCAAAGATTTTATAAAGATTCTCCTGCAGCCGTGTGCAGGTGCATTTTACAGCCTTCATTAAAATGTGATCTGACTGCTGTGGAAAAAATTAGAAACCTTTGTTGACTTAAATATATGACAAAAAGGAAAGGAGCAGTCACAGCTGTAGAACAGGAAAGCCTTCTTCTGTATGTGTGCACGTTATTCTACCAGTACTCTACCTGTCAGCCATGTCTGCAGCCCCCTCTCCCCCTCCCTGCTCAGCGGACAGTGCTGTGACGTCGGGCATCCCCACTCGCTCCAGGAAACACAGGTCTGCATCGGCTCGCATGGCGTTGTACCGCTCGTAACCTGATCAGAGGAATCAAACACACATGATTAAAACTGACAGCCAAAACACACACACACACACACACACACACACACAACTGATGCATTTAGTGCCAACGTGACACAACTCCTCTATCATAGGATATTACTTCATAATGTATAATACGGTTTGCATATTACTGCATTAAAGCCAAACTAACACTTAAAACTGCTAGAGTCTAAAATTATTCTTCGAATGGGCAAAAACCGAAGAGAATCCTGTTTTTAGAAATGAAGATAAATAAATCAGTCTTTAGCAGAGCTGCTCCTAATAACTGAACTCTGTGTCCCGCTGCTCTCACCGTGTTTGTGGACTCCTATGAGCAGAGATTTGTCGGCATCTGCGTCCCACCAGGAGGCTGGGATCTCGATGTAGTCGATGTCAGGGAGTGACACCTCCAGCTTACTGCCGACACAAACACACACACAACACAAACAAACACACGCACACATATAAGTGAAAACCAGTCTGTGCTGTCAATAAAAACAATAAAAGCCCTCATCCAAACCACCTAATCTTTATTAGCATTGCAGCAAAATTCAGAGTACTGGTATCCTGACAACCTTAGTTTGCTTTCTGTAGGAGTTCCAGTTTTGGGTTGAAGTTTTGCAGGTTGTTCAGGTATCAGTGTTTTTGCAACTTTCGGTTCAGTTTACTTCTTCAGTAGTTTAGGGTGGAGGTGTTGGGAACGATGGTCCAGCACTTTCTCCAGTAGGGCTGCACAATTAATCGATTATGATGATGTTAAAAAAAATTAAAATCGTCAAACGATTTTCTTGTCTCTCATGGCCACCATAGGCTCTGCCTTCCTGGGGGGGGGGGGCTCCCCACTTTCCACACACACTCGTGTAAACAAACATGGCGTTTGCAAAGGAAGGTGATGATTTCGTGGCTAAATAGGACAAGAGCAAGTCAGTCGTGTGGAATTGGTACAGCTATGCAGTTTTAGAAGAAGAGCAAAGCACTCCCCGCTGCAAAGTCCATCTTAAGGCGGTATCAACCCATCCACACGGGAACAAATTTCATCTCTGTGTGGATGCCCACGCATGTCTGGCCAAAACAACCTTTATACGTATGCTCTGTACTCTTCTTCTGTCTTTTGAACATTTCTTGTGTAGTGTTACAGTGCCAATTACTGGCTTGGCATATGCACTACATCATTTTCAGTGGTTTCATTTTGAGAAAACCTTTTTATTTTTAAAGAGCAGTTTGGTGAAGTTGTCACTGAATAAAAAAATCAAAATCAAATATCGAGTTTTCAGAGAAAAAAAATCAGGATTTATTTTTGGCCAAAATGATGCAGCCCTAGTCTCCAGTTTGTTTCCTTGATTAGTTTTTGAACACTCTGCGGTCCCTTTACAAAAGTTTTGGGGTTTCAAAAACCTAAAACTCTAAAATCTTTGTGTGGGGTAACATAGCCCTAACATAATATAGCGTGTAAACTCCATACCTGGCAGGGATCCCCTCCAGAGCCTGATTTGCAGCTTCGCCCAAAATCTCCACCTTCAGGTAGTAAAGCATCCTCACCCTCAGCAGCACCCTGAGGAAAGATCAAGACAGTTTCACTTTGAGTGAATCAAAGTTGAAGATAATTTCCTCACTGTAAACACATAAACACTGTCAAGATTTATCTAAAACAACTTGAAACGTGAAAACTACTCAAACTTCTCCTGTTTCCTGGAGAAGATGTTCAGTTTCAGAACAAACAGTAATACCAAAACAAACTCTGACTTAAATCTGCTGATCAAATTGAAGGAAAGTGAGTCAAACTGACTTGTTGCAGTGTTGTTTCAGGTGTTTCTTGTAGCTTTCGTCCTGCAGAACCACCTCAGGATTGCAGTGAACCAACCAGTCGGCGTTTTTCAGCTCAGGAACATTCAGCTGGTTCTTCAGCTTCTTCCCTTTCCGACCTCGAGGAACTGGAGCTGACAGGCCTGACGGAAAGATCTTTATTCAGTTTGGAAATCAGTGAAAGTCCCTTTGATTTTCATTAACCTGGGCCTGAAAACCTGGTCCCATCTTCCTCCCTGAGAGACTCAGCCCCTCATCAAGTCCTTCTTAGACCCGATCATGTTTCTAACCTGCTGTAGATCCACCTAATTGGTCGGAGACGTTCCTCCAGGTACTTTTTTTTTAACGATCACACGACTGTCTCAGTGTTTTCTCGTCCCTGAGGCGTGTTTCTTCATTAAACTCTAAATTTCTTTTCAATTTTAACATCTGTTTCGATGCCTTTTCACCACTTTTATTTACACACACTTCAAATGGATTTTCAAGCACATTAATCTGTTTAAATCAACATTTTATGCAATTGGAAAAACTTTTCTTTTTGATTGAGGGTGTATTAAAAAAAAAAAAAATTAAGTGCTTCTCAGGAAGGAAGGAAATGATTTTGAGGCAGAAAACAGAACAAAGATGGTAACTATATGTGAGTTTTACTGATTAAAACATTCAAGTCTTGCAGGTGTAGAAAGGTTTTACTGCATGTGTCAAAGAGTAGAAAAAAGTGCTGATGGAGTTTCAAAAGTCTGGAAATTAACCTCATATAACGGCACTGAAAGAAAAGTTAATGAGTTTGAAAAAGAAGATTATCCTGTCTTTGTGTTGTAGGATAAACATGAGCTCTCAAAGTATTTGCATTAAGCTGCAAGATAACCGAACTTCATATTTGAGATACATCAAGTCGCTGTGGAGGAGGTGAGCAGTGTAGGTCTAACCAGAGTGGTTGAGCAGGGCCTGGTCCTGTCCCTCTTTGGTGGGTGTGATTAGATCCCAGATGAAGCTCTTGATCTTGTCGTCTCCTTTGTAGTGTTTGAGGCAGTAAACCAGCAGAGCCCTGAACAACAACAACAAAGAAGAAGAACTCAGAGGTGGATCTGTCTGCAGATACAGAAACTTAAATCAGTTAAAAAAAATCCATCTGCTGATCCACTGACTGAGGTCCAGGGCCGATCAAGTTTTTCTTACCGACAGATGACCTCCATGTCTCTCTCTGCCAGGTGCCACTTAAAGCGGCCGTGGTTCAGGATGTCCTTCCAGCGACCCCACCTTAACGGCACAGTAAAAGAGAGGAGGGTTATAATATAAAGACAGAGAATAAAAGAAATCACAAAGATTCATTCCATTCTCACACTTCCTGAAAACCGAACCAATCAGAGGAGGAACCACACAGCCTAAAGAGTTTTTACCCGAAGATCAGCAGGTTCTTTTCCACCCTGAAGCACTCGGCTCTGAGATACCGCCTGGTTCGCTCGCCCAGACGTCTGGTCCGACATGGCCGCTCCTCCGAGTCACTGTCCAGCTCCGAGAACTCCATCAACTCATCGTCCTCAAAGGAGTTGTAGTGACGAGTCTGTTTCCTCACCCGAGGAGTGTCGATCACCAGAGACTCCTGAGACAGAGAGAGGAAAAAAGGTCGACTTGAGTCCGAGGAGGAGAGATCTGAACACGGTCCTGTTCAATCCCTGAGAGGAGCACCAGAGGAGAAGCGAGGAGAGACAGAACTTCTGTTCCCCAAGGGAGTCCATTACTGAAGACTCCAGGCACCATTCATCGTCCACACACACACATACACATATATACACACAAATACACACACAAATATACACAAAAAAACACACTGAGAGGTTATAAAGACAGCAGCAGTGCTTGGTTTGTAATCTGCTTCAATCATTTAAGAAGCTCCATCTGTTAGGAGTGAGAGAGGAAGAGAGGAGGAACAGAGGAAAGTAAGGAAGAAAGGAACAAGGAAGGAAGGAGTATAAAAAGATAAAGGAAGGAAGAGAGAAGGAAAGGAAGACAAGAAAGAAAGGAAGGAGAGAAAAATAAATAAATAGTTAAAGTAAAAGAGAAAGAAAGGAAACAACATTTTTATTTATTTATTTATATCTCCATTGGCTTTGGCTAATGGAGGCCATCGCTATTCTACCTGGAGTCTACATTTAAAATGAACTCTCCATCGCAGTGCACAGTCACAAAAAACATCACGCCACAAACACAAAGACAACATCAATAACCACAACAAATCACAACAGCCTACAAGACAAAAACAAAACAACAAAACTAGAACAATTCAATACAATACATGATGCACAAAAAGAAAGAAGAAAAGGAAAAACGAAGAAATGCAAAAAAAAATCTGAAGAGGAAGGGGAAAAGTGTAAGCAAAAAGAAAATAAAGAATGAGAATTAAAAGGAAAATGACAGAAAAGCATAAAAGAAAAGAAAGAACAAAGAAAAAGTAAAATTGGAAAAGAAAAAGAAGTAAAATGAAATCCAGGAAAGGGGAAAGAAAGAATAAAAAAATAATGATAATGTGAAAAAATGAAAACATAATACTTGTAATAGAACAATACAAAAAGAGGAAATGAAAAATGTTTAAAAAAAAAAATGTGCAAATAGGGAAAGTTTTCTTTTCTCTGGTTAGGATCTGAACTTCTTTCTCTGTCTATCTCTTCATTAACTTGACTCAAACACTTTTTATCTTTTACGTCCCTATAACTCTTCTCCTCCTGACCTTTTTGACCTCTTGTGACCTCCTTTAGTTTCACCCTTTAAAAACATGCTCTTATCTTGGCTCGTCTCCTCCAGTCTCACTTTTTTTTCCACTAAACTCCTCTCTCTCTCTCTCTCTCTCCCTCTCTCCCTCCCTCCCTCCCTACTTTCCTATTTACCTTTTCAGATTTGGAGTCTATCTCCACCTCGGCAATCTTGGCCCATTTCTGCCAGAAGTTGGGGTCGTCAAGAGAAATGTCAGTTCTGTTCCCGGAGGACACGAAGCTGGCCTGAGGAGCAGAGACACAGAGATGCAGTTGGAGGTCTGAGTATGTGGGATGTCCTTTTAGACCATCCCTGATTCCTACCTTTGCGAACGTGGACCCCTTCCCCTCAGACTGGATGGTGATGGTCTGAGTTCTTCTCTGGAGGATCTGATCGATGTCTTCCTCACAAAACTTGGAGCCCTCATCCTCCTCGTCCATCAGAGCTCCATACGCTCCTTTTTTCAGCAAATCCTCCACCTCCAGCTTTGAGAGCTGCTGCACCTGCAGGACCAGACACCTCAGGTTAGTGTTAATGCTTTTGCGTTTCCTAATCCACAGTGTGTACGGGTGCAAAATCATCTTCTGACCCCGTTCAGGCTGCCTTTGCGGTTGATGTCCTGCAGCACAGCCTTGTCCAGCCCGAGCTTCAGACTGGCTTTGTCGAACATCTCCCTCTCGTATGAGTTTCTAGTGATCAGTCTGTACACCTTCACCGCTTTGCTCTGACCAATCCGGTGACAGCGAGCCTGAGCCTAAAGAGAGGACATGGAATAAATCAGCAGCTTAGCAGAGTCCACAGAGAGAGACCAAAGTTTAGACAGAGAGAAAACCCAGATATATTCATGTTGCTCATACACCTAGAGATACTGTTTAAAACTGAGGATGCAGCATCTATGATTTCCAGTTCTTTGTTGAAAGGACAACTGAATTAGCTTGGGACGTTGTCAAGTTGTCCTTGAGTGTTTGATTTTGATTCATTAGACCTCAGGACAGTTCATGTACAAGTGATATTAAGCCCATGCGGTGACTCCAACTACAGAGTCCTGATACTCCTAAACCTGGAGATATGGTTCAGAATTCATGGAGCTTTCAGAGATGTGGAAGATACCCATGACGTGGACTCTGATGATCCAGGGGAAATTTGGAGATTAGGTGTTGATAATTCTTAAAAAAAAAGTCAAATATTGATTCATTAGCCCTCTGGGCAGTTTTCTTTTCAGTCCTTAATTGGGCTCAGAGAAGAAAATTCGTACCCTCTGCCTAAAGCATCTTTCGATGTTTTCTGCTCACCTGCAGGTCGTTCTGCGGGTTCCAGTCAGAGTCAAAGATGATGCAGGTGTCTGCAGCTGTCAGGTTGATCCCCAGACCTCCAGCTCTGGTGCACAGCAGGAACACGAAGCGGTCTGAGTCTGGCTTACAGAACCTGTCGATGGCTGCCTGCCGAAGGTTTCCCCGCACACGGCCATCGATGCGCTCGTAAGTGTAGCTGCATAAGACATGCATGTTAATGTCAAAGGTGATGCATCTTTAAATCGCGTTTTTTTTTACTGCAGCTTTTGAGGCGATAAGGAAAGTCACAGTGAGGAGTGAGACTTGCAGCAGAGCTTCTAGGAAATGCTTGAACCCACTGAGATCAACCCAGAAATGTTTGGTGCATTTTTCCTTAGAGGCTTAAGAAGTCTGAGGTAATAATCATAGAGCTCCCTCCCTGCTCCTCACCGTCTCTGTATGAGGTAGTCCTCCAGGATGTCCAGGCAACGGACCATCTGGGAGAAGACGAGGACTTTGTGTCCTCCAGCCAGCAGTTTGGGCAGCAGCTTATCAATCAGCACCAGTTTTCCAGCAGCCTGGATCATCGCCTGCAGCTGGAAGTCCAGAGCATCAGGACTGTGGCTCTTCCTGAAGCTCTCCAGTATCTTCTCCTCGGCTCCTGAGAAGGACAACAACGAGAGCGAAAATGTTCATCCACTGTATCCTCAGGTAAAGACAATAAGTGTGAGATACGAAACTTCTCTTTTCCAGAGAAGGTCTGTTGTCACTGTGCATGCATCTAGACTCCGTGATCAGGTGGGGCTATTCGCAGACTGAACTTACCTGTGATCAGGTAGGGGTGGTTGCAGCACTTGCGTAGCTCCATCATGGTGTTGATGAGGTTGGGCATGTTGTGCTGGTTTGCTCCTTTCGATAAGAAGGAGAAGTTTTTCTCCAGGATGGCTCTGTAGTATTTCTTCTGAATGTTGGTCAGCTCCACCTACACACAGAAAAGGACTTGATTTCCCTTTTGCATTTCTTTTTTTTTTTTAAATATTAGGTCAAAGGTCGGAAAAATTTGAAATTGGAGGCTGATTCTGGCTTCATGTATGATTTTGAAGTTTTTTTCTAAAGCCCTGTCCTCCTAACAGAAACTCTCTCACTGAACTCACAGCAGAGGATTTCCTCGCTGCTCTGACTGATGATCTATCAGCTTGCGAAAAAAAGTTTCTAGAGTATTTTTATTCAGTTAATCTTGTTGACTTTCTTTCGCTCTTTTATTTGTAGTTCTTATGAAACCCTCGCACAGCCGTACCTCGATGATCGTCTCCTCTTTGGGCGCCAGGTTTTTCTCCACGTCATCCTTCAGTCTCCTCAACATCATTGGCTTCAGGATTGCTTGAAGCTTCTTCACCTGACGAAGGAACGCAAAAATAAAAGATGATGGCTTAAAAAGCTTCATAAATGTTTGTTTGCTTTTCTAAAAAGATGTTATGTAACTTCCCCCAATTTAATTTCAAAAGTGTATTTGCTCTGGGTAAATGAGTTCCTAAAAGCTTCAGTTTGTGTTAAGTTTGGCGCCCCCTGTGGACAAACAGGTATTTGCTTTAAAGTAAAACAGAAAAGTTTGAGTTAAGTTATTATTCATTAAGTATGAGCATTTCCCTCAGCTTTTAAAAAGAACTTTTTCACGATTTCACACAAACCTTTCGAACTGTAATGAGGCCTTCACATCAAAATCATTCACGGAATTTAATTACATGTTAAGTCGATGCAAAGACACAATTAGACGCTCGTACTACTCTGGTGGTGCGAATTGCTCAAATTGAGTGGACACAAATTTGTGAGAGTTGAAAATATCTCAACTTCAGCGGATATTCGTGTTGCGATAACTAATCAGCAGGTAGATTCCTGGGTGATGTATGAAAATGGACCAGCAGATGTTCACTGGTGTGAAAATATAAAGACAAATCCTTTTATTCACAGTAGACAGATGGACATGCACTCTGCAGCTGGAATGGAGTGCCTGTAATCGGTTTCCTGGAGGGATATCCTGGTACTGACCCTCACCATCAGGTCGTCAAATTGGGTTTGGGTAACCCAAAAATACAGCTGGAAACGACTGTCATCCGGGCGCAGCTGTTGGAGGAGACCCAGACATGGTGATGCCTATATCTACGATTCTGGGTCTCCCACAACAAAAACAAAGCACCAATCTGCTGAACGTGGTTCACTCCTGCCATGCTTGATGAAGACTCTGGCCCTTTCTCATATCCATGGCGTTTTTCATAAAAACAGGAATAAAAAGGAGCTCGCCTGGAGGAAAGTGAGCGAGTAGGTCGGGTTATTTGGTTAGTTGTGAAAAACCGTTGTCTACCACTTGATCCTGCCGGTTGAATTGGCAAGGATCACTGAAAAAGTTAGCATAAGCAGCAAACCACAGCTATTAAGCACTCTGTTGATGCACAAATGAAGCGAGTAAATCCTTTTCATTCACATGTCTAGATAAGAGCAAATTAAGCAAGTAGATGGTATTACTCGCCCTTGGTGTGAACGCCCCATAAGAAGGAATAAATGATATGGGCTAAAAAATTTATCAGTGTAAGTTTTGCCATTCTGGCGATTACGATAAAAGTCCTGATAAAAAAATGTTACAATTCCAATCTATATTTTTGACTCATTTTGTCTTGAGAACACCAGTTAGAGTAGTCAAATAAGATATTTAACCACAAGTTTGAGTAGTAGGTTATGGAGAAACCTAATGATATCAAACAAGTCTCAAATGTGAAAACATTTTCAACATTTATTGAAAACTCAAATTACACAGAGTGAACCGCAGCAGCAGATCCACTGTCTGGTGTCAGGCATACCGGATTGTTCTCATCTAAACCCAATCTTGAAGCAAATCCCTCATGTGGAGCCTGCTCAGAAACGCGTTCATTACCTTGGGCCATGTTTGTCTGTTATTCTGCTCTGTGTGGGCTATAGCTGCGAGTCCGTCACTCGCGCTTACGTCATCAACTTGCATTTATCGTGAGATGGCAAATATTTATAATGGAGGATTTGTCTGATGATATATTGTGAATGATCATTTATCCCATGTCCCTAACCATATAAGTCTCTGTCTGTGTAACTTTCTCCCTCCTCAGTGTTTGCTGTGATTCTGTGTCATGCAAAAATACAAAATGTTGCCCAACCGAGGAATAAACTGCGAGGCAGATTTTGATTTGAGGCAAAGTCAGCATTAGATGACGTAAAAAATCAAATCTCGGGATGTTTCTGATGTAAACACTGTCTTCACACACCTGCTCCTCTGTTTTGAGGTCTCCAAACTCCTCCAGAAAGGAGCTCTCCGAGGGAAACTGGAGAGGCTCCAGAAAGTTCAACAGACTGAATAACTCCTCCACCGAGTTCTGCAGAGGAGTTCCTGTCAGCAGAACTTTGTGTTCCTGAGAGAAACAGAAAAAAAAAAAAATTGACACCACACAGAAACCTGCTGCAGCTTTAGACCTTAATGCAAACTGTGAAGGTGGAGATGTGCACACACGGGCACGGACCAGGTTCATGAGTTTGAGTCCCTCCAACAGTTTGCAGTTTCTGTTTTTCAGACGGTGGGCTTCATCGATCACCACGCAGCGCCAGTGCAGCTTCTTCAGCTCGGGGCAGTCGGCCATGATCATCTCAAAGGTAGTGATCACGCCGTGAAACTTCAGCACGCCTGGGATGGTGTTACTCTGCAGGCCACAGGGGGGGGGGGGGGGGTTTAAAATGTGGTAAATTTTCCTAGGAAACATTCGCCGTGATGTTTTCAGCCTCACACTCTCATTGCCACGCCAAAATAAAAACCGCCAACAAAGATCTGCACCTGTGAATCTCTGTAGAACATCTCGTACTGCAGGATCATCTGGCGGCTGATCTGTGAGCCGTGATACACAATGACGTTCATGTGCGTCCACGTACGAAACTCCCGCTCCCAGTTGGTGATGGTGGACAGAGGGGCGATGATGAGGAAGGGTCCGCGGATCCCCATGGTGAAGATCTCATAGAGGAAGGTGATGGACTGGATGGTTTTTCCCAAACCCATCTCGTCTGCCAGGATGCAGTTTTTCCTGAAGACCAAATACAAGAGTTAACTCACCTCGACACTGAGAGCCTGCGGGGATGTCAATGTTTGTGTTCAGCCTCACCTGTTGTACCAGTTGAACAGTAACCAGTTCATCCCCTCTAACTGGTACTCTCTGAGCTGGTTCCCATTCCTGTAATCTCGGGAATGATCCAACTTCTGCCATTTCTCTGGAGAAGGACGCTCCTGCAGCAGAAACACGAAGGAACACTCAAAGATTCAGAAATTTTTCTCTGTATTCATTCATAAAGTTATGTTAAATTGTTTCCCTCTGAAATCTGTGAGGTAGAAAACGGTTCATAAGACATTTTTGGAGAGGAATCATTCCTGAGTTTGGCGTTTGAATCAACAAATAATGAAACAGAGAGAAAAAAAGATCCGCTGTGATAAGTTGCAATCGTAGTTTTGAAAACAGTAACTGCTGCTGATATCCTTCTTCAGCTCACAGAGAGAGACAGTGGATTTCAAACAGATGTAGTCTTCAAAATCCAGCAAAGAAAACGTGCTCCAGGTTAAGAATTTGCACAAAATCAGAGGACTCTGTATGCAAAGGAGGGTGTTTTCTTCTTCCAGGATTTCAAATCCTCATTTTCACCTCCAAAACCAAACAAAACCAGACCTGATGCATCAGAGGAGAAGGAGAAACCCACAGATCTGAGTGTGTTTGCAGTCACCGGCACAGAGAGAGAAAAACAAGACCGACATGCGGAATCTGAGGGGAAGGGGTACAGATGGGGGCAGAGTGACGCTCATCTGGTTTTCAGAGGAAACATAAAGCCAAGACGCCAATTTTCCGTTTTCCTTTTTACTCAGAATCTAAATTATTTGTTCAAAAATTAGCTAAGAAAGTCTGAATCCCGACCCACTACTCTGAAACAAAGTCATGAATCAGCATCTCTGTTAAAGGGCTATTCCAGGATTTTTTAAGGG
The DNA here is from genome assembly GCA_962446985.1 of Xyrichtys novacula. Lineage (NCBI taxonomy): Eukaryota > Metazoa > Chordata > Actinopteri > Labriformes > Labridae > Xyrichtys > Xyrichtys novacula. The sequence goes on from OY660865.1 coordinate 15,961,243, forward strand.
GCAGAAGAGCACTGAAAAAGACACAGTACCATAAAATAAAATAAAATAAACTCACGATGTGTCGGAGGTCTGCCGGGAGTTTCTGGATCTCCTCAAACTCTTTGATCTTCTCAGGGTCCAGGTCCTCCTGCAGCTCCCACGTGGCCTCCTCGTATGAAAGGCTGCACCACTTCACCAGGTAATGGGTCACCTCCTACACAGAGACAGGGAGCCAGTTAGAGTGTGTGTGTGTGTGTGAGAGTGTAACAACTGCTTTAGGTGTGAGGAGACCCACCTCTCCTGTCTCTGTATCCGTGGTAACAGCCACCTCCAGAACTCGGTCTACCTCAACATAATCTGGGTTGAACAAGTCCTCATCGGGCTGCAGACCAGGACAGAAATCACATATAGAAGTTAGACAGATCTGTTACATCTTCACTCGACTTTAGAAAAAAAACCTTAATGATGAAAATCTGTCACCTCTGTGAACAGGTGTTTCATCTGCGCCTGTTTGGTCCTGAAGCGTTTGATCTTCTGATGGATTCTGGGATCTTTCTCCAGCTCTTCCAGAGTCGCCCATTTACAGTGTAGGTAAGAACTTCAAGAAAAACACAAAAATCACAGCATTTTTACGTTAAAGAGGTGAGGACGATCAGAAAAAACTGCTTAAAACTTAGGATGCATCATCTATGATTTCCAATTCTTTTTTGAAAGGACAACTGGGCTTACTTGGGATGTTTCGCCTTAGGCCAAACGTCCAGTTGTCCTTTCCAAAAGAGTGCAAGATTTTAATTTAACAGACCTCAGGACAGTTCACAGACAAGTGATATTAAGCCCGTGCAGTGACTCAAACTATACAGAGTCCTGATGCTCCTAAACCTGTAGATATTGTTCAGCATTAATGGAGCCAAACAGATGTGGCAGATACACATGAGATGGACTATGATGATCCCCAGACCATCAGGGATGCTCGATTTGAACAGGTCCCTCTGCTCTTTAAAAGGGAGGATCCAGCGTCCAGGATTTCCATGATTTCTCTGGATCATGGTTTCTTTTGTGCACTCTTCAGTTTTAACCTGCATTGGTGAATTTAGGAAGTTTTTTGAGTCCATGCAGTGACTTCCACTACAGAGCCTCATGTCTGTTTTTAATGCAGAGCTAGCTAAAAATCACAGTCATCTTGTTATCAGCAAGTAAGTCCAGTTGTCCTTTCCAAAAGAGAGTTAGATTTTGATTCATCAGACCTCAGGACAGTTTACAGACAAGAGATATTAAGCCCATGCGGTGACTTCAGCTATACAGAGTCCTGATGCCCCTTAACCTGTAGATAAAATAATTTGGAGTCTGGGTTGCAGAAACGCTTTTTTTGTTAGAAGCAAAAAACTAACAAATATTTATTTTTATTACAAATTAAGAGTTTGAAAGAACAACAAGAGGTGTAAAAGAATTATGTCATCCATTTTGGGGTAATTGGATTAATTGTTTTACTGATCTCTGACAAGCTAACTGTCAAAACAGTTTTCAGCCAAGGCATTAACGGATGGAGGTCAAGAGAAATCTGAGTTCGAGTCAGAATCTGGTTTATTGGTGATAAGGTTTAGACATGGAGGAATTGATTTCTGTGTTTTAAAAAGAGAAGATGTGAAAAAAGAGTGGTCCAATCTGAAGCAGCTGCAGCAGATGACATTAACTCAGTTCGGAGGACATTATGGCAAAACATAAAATCATAAAGGCAGAGTTTTCTCCCGGTTTGATCCTGTTTTAGAGGACGTTTTGCTCCAAGTATTGTTCAGATATCAGGCTAACAGGAGCTGTTTCTTTCTGTGGCTGCAGCTGGCGCAGACGTGTAAAAACTTCCATCTATATCTGGATGTTCAAACCGTCAGATCATAAAAACCCTCTAAAAAGGTAGAAATGATTTTCTGTTCTTCTGTTTGTGTCCTTCAGGGTTTGGATGATTGTTTTCTGCAGAGAGGGACAAACATCAGGACTTCTCACTCTGTCATGTTTTCTCTGATAGAAATCGCTCTGATCGGAGTCGACGGAGTGAGAAAGCAGTTATGTTGTTTCTGTGGTTACAGTCTGACATGCAAAAATCAATCTGTGAGATGCTCTATAAATAGACAGGTATTTATGCCACAGAGAGAGCAGCAGATTCTCCTGCTCATCACTCATTTTTCACCAAAAGTATAAAACTTTGTCCACCTTTCTCTGTGAATATATTAAATTCCAACCTGTGAATATATTAAATTCAGGCAAAGTCGTGTGAAAGCAAGGCAGTTTGATCTCTTCTTCATGTATAATTCATCACTCTGGGGAGTAAATTACGGTTATAATAATAATGATGACAGTATATCTGTGCAGGACCTCACTTAAAGAAACAAAAAGAGGAGACTCCCCAGAGATCCAACGGTGGAAAAACTCACAGTGAGGAACTTCACCAACTCCAGAGGATAAAATCTTTAAAAAAAACAGACTCCTGTGCAAAGTCAACACGACTGGGAGAAATCAATGTCATAAAGAGTTATTAACCAACAGCTCCAACAAAGCAGACCGATGGTGGAGTCAGAGAAGGTCATATTTAATCAGGTCTGGATTTAAATACTGGAGCTCTTCTGTTGTCTCAGAGTGTCTATAAAAACACATGTCCACTGAAATCTCTGTATAAAAGAGACAACGCTGATGGATTATACTAAAGGGGTGTGATCTTTAGGCCCTAAAACAGTAAAAACAGACGTGACTCTGTAGTGGGAATCACTGCATAAACTCAAAATCACCTCCAAAATCCATATCCACAAACACAGGTTAAAATTGCAAAGAGAGGAGCAACATCTGCATCCATCCAGACAATGACCTTTTCAGGAAAGACCCTCATATGATCCAAAACCACATTCTGACAACAGGGATTACAACAGCATGGCTCTGTAGGAGAAGAGCCCTGCTGAGAAACTGAACTGATGTGGTCTGGACTTTAAGATTTACTATTAAATACCAACCACGTGTTCAAACAGCAGGAAAACCATCAAACTCCGTCTTTATCAACAGTTTTCACAGTGTCCACATTCTTATAGATTTGTAGATCAGATTTGATTCATGCAGCCCGTCTTACACACAGAAGGGAACCAGAGTAGAAGAGAACCAGAACCAGAACCTTCAAGTTATAAAGACAGACTTACAAATTTCTGTACTTGACATAAAACTCCTCCATGTCCTCGGCTTGGTCCTCTGATGGAGAAGTCTGTACAGAGAGAAAGGAAGAGAGGGTGGAAAGAGAGAGAGAGAAAGAAAGAGAGAGAGAGCGAGAGGCGGTGAAAGAGAGACTCAGAGATTCATTCGTGTCAGGAAAATGTGTGTGCATGTGTGTATGTGTGTGTTTGTGTGTGTATGTGTGTGTGTGTCTGCTCTCTCTCACCTCTTTCTTTGCTGTTCTGACCGACAAGATTTTCTCGATGATGTTGGCCTCGTCCTCAGGCGGCTCCTGAAGGACACAAGCACAGAGAAGATGAAGAGAAGATGATCGGACTGAAGAAATGGAGGTCAGTGTGCAGAGGGAGTCAGGGCAAACATCTGAGTGTTTTTAACTCTGTCACCTCACAGGTGAGCTTTAACTCTAAAACACTCTGAACACCATGTTTATACCAGAGAGCAACTATCCAATTAAAACAGGTGTCTCTTTGATGGACATGTGACCCAAAAACTCAGCATTCACCTGCACCAGAAAGTGAGGCTAGAACTTGGCAATAACCCAGACTTTTATAAGCACAGATAAGTCCAACAGAATTTAAGTCAAAGCCTTTCCTCACCTCGGCCTGCCACGCCAGAGCTGTGGCGTTGAGCGCTGAGATCCGACCAGCCCCGAGGACCGCGATCGTCTCTCCATCATCGTCCACCACCTTGAAGTCCAGATCCTCGTTATACTTCCTCCTTTTCACCTGTCGGCCTGAACGCCGCTTCTAAAACCAACAGACAAAGTTCAAAAGTTATGGCCTTAACTTCCTTGATTCTTATTGGGGATCCTCATGGGGGTACAGTTTGAACCTAGAACAGGAACAGGTCTAAACCTGTATTCAGTTCACTCACAGCATTATCCAGGGGGTCCTGGCTGTCGTCTCCTCCCATGTTGAGGGCCGACATTGAGGTAGTGTCGTCACTCTCCGCCCCCTCCTGGACAGCCACCTCCTGGTTTCTCCTCTTCCCCTTCTTTTTCTTCTCCACCGGTGCCACGCCAGGATCTCTGCAAGGAGGAGGAAAGAGGAGGAAAAAGAGGAAGAGCATTAATTATCAGCTCCAGCAGCCTACAGCAGAGTTTCCCAGCTGAAGCAGAGGATAGAAACTCCACAGAGCAGCTCGAGGAGGGTTTAAGGAGAGCAGGTTAGGACTGAGAAAAACAACATCCTGAAAATCATTGTCTTCTTCTTTACTTTGTGTTTGTCTCTGCAGTCTATGTCAAGATCACAGAGTTTTTCAAACATCAGGTTTGAAAACAAGTTCAATTCAGACTAAAATGTAAGTTTTTAAAAGTTAAACAAACTATCCTGTTACATCAGGAACATGTTTTTCTGCTGCTGCACAAACAAACACAGCTGAGGATTTATGTACTCATACACAAACTGTTATTCATGCATGTTTGAAGTTTTAACAGGTCATCCGTACGGTGACCCTGAAGGTCAAAGACACAAACATTTCTTTTTGTCTTTATCTGTCTTCATGTATAAAGTTTAATTCATGTTTGATCTGTTTTTTTTTTTTTTTTTTTTTTTTTGATGTTCAATTTGTGGTTCTTGTTTGTGGAGTTTGTATCCCATTATTATGATTTTATTCAATTAAGTAAAATAAAATTAAAATAAAATAAGATTTAAAAAGAAGACACAAACATTTAAGGACGCCAATAAAAAAATCTTAAAACACAAAAATATTGAGCACAAACACAAAATATAATTAAGGAAAAAGCAAATAAATCCTAAAAAAATTAAAAAATGTTTTTAGGCTAAAATCCAAATGAATTTTGACTTTCTTTTCTAATGTTTCCTAATAAACTCAAAACTTTACTTGTGCTAACATGTCAAGTCTGAGTGTTCATCATTTCCTGTTCAAATTCCTTGCAGCATTTAATTATTTTCACCTTTTTTACTTCCATAACTTTCTTTGTTGGTCTATTACTGTTATTGTAATAAACAAATCCTCTTGTTTTTTAATCTTTGTTTAGTGAGTTCAACAAATTTATTCAAATATTACAAGACAAAAAGCAGAAAAGCAATAATAATATGAAATAAAAGAGCATTGATTTAATCCATCTCGCACATGCACAGGTCGAGTGTTTATACCAAAAAAGTCACGTGTGACCCCTGATGACCTGGTCAGTCTATATCTTCCAGTAACATTAGAGGATCTATTCCTGCAGAATCTTCTCGCGAGAGCACAAGGATTCTGAGACGCCAGAACCCTCTGGCGTCTTCATCTTCTCGCTTTGCAGGTAAACATGTCACCTCGCTAGCTCAAGCTTAGTGACTATTATTTTCCCTCATTGCTGGTAGCTTTGTGATGTCTTGTCAGAGCTGCTCGCTGTTCGCCCTCCAAAGGCTGCAATGGACTCAGCTGAGAAGCTTGTTGTTTGCCGCGGACACTTCTGCTTCTGCTCATTGTCCTCAGTGGGATAAGTTTACTTTCTCTTATTACAAATAAGCACATTCTTCCGTGCAACCAGTTATACTCACTTTCAGTTGTAGTTTGACAGTGACCTCACTTCCTCTCCCGGCTTTTTGAGTTACCGCGGATATTGTTTTATATTTTCAACTGTTGGTGAAGACAGTGACCTTGCTTCCTTTCTCAGCATTTGTACATTACGCAGATATTGTGCTGTATTTTCAATTGTTGGTGAAGGAGGTGACTTCGCTTCCTCCCCCAGCATTTGCACCACAAATGTTTTTTGGATTAGCTGGCATCACGGGTGCTTGCAGCTGTTACTGGTACAACCTATTGTAATCACTTTAAGTTGTACTTTCATTTGGTGGTGACAGAAGCATTTCCGCTCCCTTTCTCGGCACAACTCAATCACACACATTAGCATGAGCCTTTGAGTTGTACTTCGTTGGTGACTGCAGTGTGCACTTTCCTGTTCCCAGCTTAGGTTTGGTTACTCTTCTTTTTTCTGTCTAATTGTTCCCGGCGTTTGCCCTCGGCCTACTTAGTTTGTATATTGTGGTGCCAACTCGATTGTGCCCGTTTTGTGTTTTCGCTCCCTCTCCCAGTGTCTGTTGTTCTCCCGTTTTAATTTACTGGTTGTTAATATGTTTTGCAACCATTCTTGCTTGGCCTGTATGGCTTCTCTGCAGCCTAAAGATGGCCATGATTTGAGTCCTTCATGCCTTGGCCTTAAACATCTGAAGGGGGCTCTCTCTGACGATGCCTGCATGAACTGTAGCTTCATGCCCCAGGCAGTAAGGGCTGCCAGACTAGCTGAGGTAGAGCAACTGTTGGGCCTTGACCCATTGCCCGAACATTTGACACCAGCCCAGCCACTGCCTCATACTCAGTCTGGCAAATCTAAGTGTTGGGCTGCTGAGACCGCAGGCCCCACCCACAGGAAGAAGGTTATAGGGTCCAGCCTTGCTTCCAAGGTGGAAAAATTAACGGCAGAGCTTGAAAACATGAAATCCCTCTTCTTGGCCTTCCAGTCTGGGACTGGTGCAGAGGTGCCAGGTGCTCCTGCTCCTCCGGTAGCCATCTTGAGGCCGGAGGATGGTGTGCTTTCCACGGCAGCGTTGGCTACTGACTTTGCTGAATATGAGCCAGAGGTGGTCCCACAGGATGTTGCCTCCCGTGCTTCCGTGGCAGGCTCCTGTTCAATAACCCACAGCTCTACTGGTGGCTCTGAGGATGGTTCACTGGGAGCTATCATTCGTATGGCCCTGGCCTGTCTACAGTTGGATTTACCACAAGCCCAGTCGACTCCGACTAACGCCTTTTCAGGCGTGGTTCAGCCCCCACTAAATTAACTGGTCGCATGGCAGCAATTGAGCCAACTATAGATGCTCTCATTTTCTCCCCTGATGAAGCTCTGAGACTAGATGCTAGGTGTCCTTGTCCCCAGTGTCGGGTTACGGACGACCTGCTTTCCAGAGCTTATGATGCAGCAGTGCGAATGGGACGCATAGGTGATTCTATGTCCCACCTGCTGCTCGCGCTATCAGCATCCCTGCAGGAGGCTACAGTGGATCCTTCCATCCACAACTTCAGTGACGCTTCATTACAAGCATTTGTGCTGATGTCTAGAGAACTTGGGCAGCTGATGTCCACACTCATTCAAGCTCGCCGCCAGGTTTGGCTGGCACAATCTCCTCTCACAGCGGCATGCAGGAGAACCCCCCCACAGCGTTCCAGTGGAACCTGGAGAGCTGTTTGGCTCTGCGGCTCTAGACGCTCTTGAGTGCACAGTCCACGCCAGACACAGACCATCCCTGCAACCCTGCAAGACCATCTTGTACAGATTTATGTCGGTGCCAAGCATGTGAGAATGCTTCAAAGGAAACAGAAGAAGGGCTGTATGGGATGATGACTCTGATGAAAGTGATAGTGATGTGTAATATACGCACCCTGTCACCATATACAATTTGTTTTGTGTAAAGGATTGCTACACCGAGATTTGAGATTTTTATTACTTTTATATTTGTTCTACATTTGTCTGCGTTTGTGTTTTGATCTTTATTTTCATATTCTAGAGGGATTGATAAATGTCAGATGTTTTGACACTGTGATACTTGAATAAATGTTTTATACCATATTTTGAATTAATTCAGATCTTTTGTGCATTTATTTTTGTCTTGTTACATTTTTTCCATTATTTCAATTTTGGGGGGCGTGGTAGCAATTTGATTGACTTTCAGCCATTTATGGCCATGATGTGCTGTTTATATTTTATTGCTTTTATTACACAGTAGGTTGTGTCATTTTTATGTATGAAACATAAGCTTTTAGCTAAATTTACTGTATATATTTCATTGTGCTGGGTGCAAATCACTTGAGTTGAGACATTTTCTTCAAGAAATTTGCTACATTTCATAATCTGAATTCATTTATGCGTATACTAAGGCACCAATAACTGTTTCAGATGTTAGGAAGATTTATTTATGACATTTGAGAAAGATTTTGTCTTGCCAGAATCAACATAGCAGTTTCTATAAGAAAAAACAGCAGCACCATATCATTGTTTTTTGGGTTACTCACATATATGTACATTTCTGGCTGGTGACAAAAGTCGGACAGATAGTCTGAGTAGATATTTTAACCCAAAGTCCAGAATGGTATTGTCTATGCAAAAATGCATTGAACAAGTAGCACCAGCGTAGTGGAACGAAATTCACTTTCTAGGCACTTTTTCCTTTGTCCCAATACAGCCTATGACCTTGAGCGAAGTTTCTTTCACGGAGTTTCAGATGCCGTGGACGTGGATGCATCGGCGATGCTGCCTAAAGGGTTTGACTGACCCGTGGCTGCATCACGTTCTTGTTTCTCAAACACCTTTTGCAAATAAATCGCTGGTAGCATATCATGTGAAACCCAGCATCATCAGGAACATTGTCAAACTCGATATCAACGCAATGTTTACAAGTTTCTGCAAGGTCCTTTGTCTCACCCTGTAGAGAAAGCGACTTTCTAATACTAGTTCTGTAAGTTTCCCAACGTGTCCTTGTAAAGTCGAGAATGTCTTCACTCTGGACAGATGATAGATGCATATAGCATCGTTTTGTTCCTTTTTTATGCACTTTTGAAGGCTGTTTTCTTTTTTCCTTTTCTTTTCTTCCTCTTCGCTTGTCTCGCTGCTAGATGCGCTCGTCGCCATGTTTGTGTATTTCTGATACTATGGCAACGAGACTCGGCTCCTATTGGTCCACGTGACAAAAATCGCTTCACCCCTATGCATATTCGATTGCACGTGTGCAAGTATCAATACGCCACAGAAAGGAAATAGTTCGACACCGAAACACTGATTACTAAAAATCGACAGGATGGCATGAATAGATATTTTTTTTAGTACTTACTATCAATAGAGCAATTTTATGAATCACAGTTTATGTTGACCCACTGAAGTGGAACGAACCAACACGATCTCGCTCAGCCAATACAGCCTATTCGGAGGGTTTGATCAAATCACTGAGATCTGAATTGATTGCTGTTAAGTGGAAAATAATGATCAGAAGTTCTGTGGAAAACAACAGCAATCTGAAAACATTATCTTCATCGAGCTTTAGAGATCTGATTAGGAATACTTAGACATGATCTGAACACTTGTATTTTGTGTTAGTTAATCTGGTTTCACCACAGATGGAGGAGGAGCTACATCTGAGCTGAAATAAAACGTGCGCTCAGACTCTCTTCTCTGTGTTTGTTCGAGTTCATTTTCCTCCTCAAAGCCAGACGGCTGCAGATGAGTCACTTTGCTGAACTCTGTCTGACCCCTGTTTGAACTGGTTCATGAGTCTGAAGTCTCTAATTCACATCAGAGAAAAAAACTTTTTCTGTGAGTCTGAATCACGAAATCACTCTCAGTATTTCTGTTTCTATACGTCACCCTGAGCTATAAAATCAAAGTTAAGAGTCAATTCTAAAGTTTGTGTTATTTTTAATATTCAAGTAAGTTTCTTTTTGGGCACGTGGTCAACTTCAGCCTTTCCTCCAGTTTAATCGTTTCCATCACTGGGTCTGAAACTCCAACAAAGTGAGAGAAAGGAGAGAAAAGACAAAGAAACAGACTGATGCTGATCTCAAACAGTTCCACATGAGAACTTTTTATCTGCCTCTGTCGGCTGTAATCTGAACAAACCATGACCTGATACTGAACCTGACCTGGGACTGAACCGGAGTCGCTTTCTCTCTATTTTTACCTTCCCAGCCACCCCTCTCCATCTGTTCTATCAGCCCCTCTGCATCTCTCCACCTCTGCTTTTTCAATCCAAACTCATCCCTCTTTTTTTTTTACTTCCTTTCCCTCCAAAAATCTCTGCCATTGTCCTCATATCATAGCCTTGCTTTTTTCTCTCTTTATTTTCTTCAGCTGGTTTACCTGAAAACAAAACTGACTTCTTTTGAAGTTTGCTTGGATAACAAAGTAAAAAGTCGATCATTGTCAGGAAACAAAGGCTTTTAAAATGTTTTTTGACTGGAGATCAGATCCATTATTTCTGATGCATTCAATGAAGTCCTGACGCTGATCGGCTTTAGTTACTCGCTCCATCTCAGCGTAAATGTCTGATCTAGACCAGACTGACCTGCATGTAAATATGTGTTTATAGAGAAAAGATTGTGAAGGGTTAAAGAGTGACAACAATATGCCAAAGCACAGAGATCCTAGAACCATCTGTAGTGCACATTGTGTCCCTAACATGTGTCTAAATAAATTTCCTGCCCTCTCAAATCAAAATTTTAGAAGTTAAGAGAGCACATTTTAATATACCCACAGGATTAATGTGTTACTCGTTGATAAAGGTAACTTCAGTGGCTGAAAAATCTGCCAAAAAAAGGACAAGATACAGAATTCACTTCCTCTTTCCCTTCGCTCTGCTGCGTGTACATCTTCTCAGGCTGACTCACACACACACCACTCCCCCTCAGTCAGTAAACATTCAATCATTGTTTAGTATGCAAATGAGCCAGGATGTAGCCAGACTATGGGTGTCAGGTTTTAGCACAGAGCAGTAAGGTGTAAAAGAAGCAGGGGAGCTTTGCTGAATTCTTTGTGACTGGTGAGATAATTGATAATTAACAAAAACAACAACAAAAACATGTAACGTTCAATATAACAATGGAGTGAAGAGGAAGATAGAGAGGAGTGAAGAAAGAGGAGATTTTTAAACTGTTTAGTTGTGAACAAAAAATAAAAAAAATTACCAGCCAAAAAAGAGAGAGTAAGAAAAGACAATGCTCTATATCTGCTGTGTTTTGTAAATTAGTTTCGAGTGAGTTTTATTATTTATTATTAATGAGACTATAAGACTAACTAAAATTGTGAACGTGATTTTGAAAAAAAAAAAAAAAAAATCATGATATTAATTTTTTTCCTTATCACCCACCCCTACAGTGGACTGTGCTCCTCCTGCTTTTGCTCTCCATACAGACCCTGAGATTATTGTCTAAAGCTCTTATCCATATATCTGCGTTTAAAGAGGACATTTCCAACAGTTACACTCTTTGTCTGCAGGATGAAAACGTGAGATTAAAACACAGAAAAGAGTGATTACTGCTTTTTTCTGTTTTTGCTCTCAGCTGACAGAAAAATAAAGAAATGAAAACACAGAGCCAGTGTATGAGAGGACGACAATATTCAAAGGTTCAGGCGCAGACAGACAAGGAGTGACAGAGGATTTGTGCAGAAGACAGATCCTTATACAGACGACAGAGTGTGTGTCTTTTAGAATCCCACCAGGGTTTCTCGCACACAAGAACTGGAGCCTTAAAGAGTCACACTGAAACAAAACATCCAGGTTTGGTTCAAGCTGTAAGGTGGATGATACAATAATCTGAGTTTAAAATGTTCACCAAAAAAGCTTTCATGTGATTTTATTCACTAACAACAGTTTGAGTCTGATCTGCTGTAAAAACAGACAGTAAAAACTTAACCTGCACGCTAAAATAGAAATGAAGTTCTTACACAACCGGGCATCAGATCCCAGAGTGAAAAAGGAGCCTGGATACTATCTGCTTTGTGTTTCATCCTTGCAGTAGCATCAGAATTATTAAATCTAAGTCTGCAGAGAGTGTTAAAGTTTAAAAAACTCAACAGATTCTCCTGTGCACAGTTCAGCTGCAGACGTTTCTTTTCAGAGCCGTATTTTGGATCCTGATTCAAAGCGTGATGAGTGAGAGGTTATGTGCATCCAAACAGAGAGCCTTGGCTGTCTATTGTTATTATAACAGTGTGATAAAGGTCATTTAAACTTATGCACAAAGTTTGTGTTTGCACTCTGCAGCTGTGCAAAAGAGAAAAACACTAACTCCTCTCTGTCTACAGACTCTTTAGAAAGTTTCATGTGTTTGTTTCTTCCTTATCAGTCCAGCCTGCAGATATTTAAGTGCCTATTTATTCCTGCACTGGTCCAACATTACACAACATTTTCATCCCTCCTCTGAAGAGCTCAGATGTTGTCCCTGCACAAATAAAGCTACACTACTATCTTTTCATCATCTCTAATAAAACAAAAATACAGCCTGAGAATAAAATCTGTGTTACAGAGCAGCTCAGAGAAGAAGTGTGTAATTTAAAGAGGATGACAGCTTTACTGCTACTCAGCTTCCTCTGACTCTCCTAACTTCATCAGTGTCCACTTCAGGGTTTCTCTCTGTCCTTAATCTCAAACTCGTCCCTCCTTGTGAATATTATATAAATATCTCACCTGGGTTTGCGGCCCCTCTGTCTCGGCGCCAACGGACCCGGAGTCTTGCTGTTTGCCGGGCCATGATTCTTTGAGTGGATCTGAACTTGGACTTTGGGGGGGAGACCTGGGGTAGAGGGAGGATGAGGAGGTGCTGGAGGAAGAAAAGGGAGGAGGAAGTCAACGGGTGAATCCCATTGGCTGATTTTTTACAAGTAATTCAGTTGGGGTTTTGGACCTATAATATCTAAAATAAGACGTTTTTCTGGACTTTTGAGAAACTTATGACAGGTTTGGTTTGAATAAGTGATTTGATGTCTTCAGTCTTACATCCTAATGCAACATGATCACTCTGATCCTGTTTGAGCCTCTTTGTTCTGACCCCCAGCACTCCACAGCCTTTCCTTCTCCCCGACACATTTCAGACGTTTTATTATCACATGAGCCTTCAGGTGCTCTCAGACTCTCAGACTCTTAGGCAGAGGTCTTCAGATTCATATAAATGTCAGAATGAAGGTCTTTACACACCGGGGCCGACACGAATGTAGAATGCGAAATCACGGAATATTCGGAGGCCAATTTTGACGCGCCTGACTGTGCACATCAAGCCCGATACAATTTCGCGACTTGCCGGGGGGAAAAAGACGCATCCCGGAGAAGACTTTTCCGGGAGAAAGTCCCACCTCCTTCGCCTCTGACTGAAGTGATGGCGAATTGGTACTCCTTTTGCCCTCTCAAAAGAAAAAGAAACGTAGCACATGGGTGCATCCGATATTACAAAAAAGAAGAGAACTTGGTGAGTTTCACTGCTTGGTTCAGGAGCTGAAACTGTACCACGGTCGCTGATTGTTTTCAGTTCTGATTAGACACTAGTGTTGAGATGGCTGCCTGTCATGATAGCATGTACTGAGTCGCGGCCGGTACCAGATAAGCACATTAAGCTATGGTAACAACTGTTACCTTACGTTAGCACAGATGAAAGTTAAAACAAAGACGTTTAGCAAACTGTTAAAGCACACAAACCATCGTCATATGAGAAATTCGATGCTACGACTCTCCACAAGTTGTCCTTCAGGTTGTTATCTTTGTAATATTTGTGTCTTTTATCAAAATGCACTCTGTTCTCTGACACGTAAACAATCAGCCAGTCGGATATGTTGGATATACCGGTGAATCTGACGTCGCAACAACATTCAATCTGATTGGTCAGAAGTGGACACACAGTCTACAAAAATTGAGAAAAACCGACCATGATCTGAAAAAATAAATGCCACAATGTCGCAGAATGGGAAAATGTCGCTGATGTGAACGCTTGTATTGACAGGATACAGGTTCAGAAAAAAATACTGACGTCCGAAATGATCGCAAGACAAAAACGGTCCCGGTGTGTAAGGACCTTAAGAATAAGAAAGGGGGACGGACGATTACTGTGAGACCTGAAAACTCCACCTGAGGAGACAAAAACACACCAACACTTAGAAATCATCACCTATATCCACAACATCAGACCCCTAAGTGTGTGTGTGTGTGTGTGTGTGTGTGTGTGTGTGTGTGTGTGTGTGTGTGTGTGAGTGTGTACCTTGATTCGCAGGTAGAGGAGGAAGGACTTTGATTTTAGGTTTCCTGCCTCGTTTCCCAGGTACCTTCACAGGCGCCTGAGGAGGCACCACCTGTCCTCCACCTTTCCCCCCTGTCACATTCTTCTGCTCTGTCCTGCTCTCCTTCCTCCCCTCCTTCCCTTTTGTCCTTCTCTCCTTCCTTTCTTTCCCTTCCTTAGGCTCCTTGCTCCTCCTCATTGAGACCACCGTGGCCACCTTCGCCTCTTTCCTTTTCTTTGGTTTGCTGCTCTCCCTCTCTCTCTCCACCGCTTCCACTCCTCCTTTCTCCCGCTCTCTCTTGTCCTTTTTCCTCCGTTTCTTCTTCGCCCTTCCTCCTCCTCCTCCTCCTCCTCCTCCATCGTCCTCCTCGCTCAGGGAGGAGGGAGGTCTGGGGGCTCCTCCTCCCCCCGAGAGCCTGGCAGTGTGGGCCCTGGACACCGTGCAGTGATTGGACGTCGCCGTACTGCCCACAGGGGTGAGGAGGCGGAGTTGGTCCTTTGGGCCCACGACCAGGTGACCCCGTGGGATTGTGGGAACTGTAGTTTGTGCGTTGCTGTTTTGGTCCAAGGCGGAGGAGGCAGAGGAGGTGGAGGATGCTGCAGAGGAGGCTGGAGGAGGTGTGTGCTTCAGGAGACCTGTGAACATCTGAAAGAAAAAAAGTGAAACGACTTTTAAGTTTTTTTTTTTCTTTCTGAGAGTTTAAAATGCGACTGAAAAACACAAAAAGTTCAGCTTGAGTTTGCAGCTTTTCTGCCGTAATAAAACATGATAACAGGAGACAACAGTCCATGGTTCCTTTTCTCACGTCTCTCCTCTCCTATTTGGAACCAGATCTTCAGTCTAATCATGAAAATCTGAAATATTCAGCCACAAGTCTGCAGGATCTGCAAATGTGTCCAGATGAAGGTTTAGTTTCATTTTTTTTAAAAGAAAATTTTATTTTTCTTACAAATAAAACTAAAAGTGCATCTAATTAACAAAATATTTACCCTCTTGTGAAGTTTGAGTTGATGATACACACACAAATAAAAATCAAATTTTAATCTTCTTGGAACCGTAGTTACATGCTTAATCAAAGCTCCTCGTGTGTAAATGTCAGGTCATCCTCATGTAAAATAAAGAACCTAACACATACAGTATATTCAGTAAGACCACGCCCTGAACATGCAGGGTTGGGGGTCTGATGCGAGTGAATCTGGAGCTCTGTTCCTACATATCTGATCTTGTCCTGCTCCTGTTTGCATGCTGCCTCTCTCTGATTTTGATTGGACATGGCTGTTGCATGTCGATTATTCTTGCAGGACCCTAAAATTATGTGAAGTAACTCTCACGGTTTATAAAGGTAGATCAGATTTTCTTCAGCTTCAAATTTCTGGCTAGTTGTCACATTTTGTACTTTGTGGTGACTTTAACGTCCCAGACAGCCTCTGAGAGCTGACTTTAACACATGCCGTGTCTGACCGCCATGAACGTTCTGCCGTTATTTCACCGAATGAAGCTCAAATCAAGCAGGAATGATGTTTGACATCAGCTGTGCCTCCATGTGACGGTGTTTTCAGTGATATACAGTCAAAGCCTTCAGAGTTAAAACCCTCAGCAGTTTGTTTCAAAACCCACAGAGGGTAAGAAATAAAAACAGTGTGACATCCATTTTTCATCATTGACTGGAAGAAAAACTGAAACATGAAACTTCCTGTAAAGCAGAGGAACTTCCCAGAAAGCTCTGATTGTGGAGGCTTAAGACTTTGGACAGTAATGAACATGAAGCAGCTCCGACTGTGACTAAACACCGACTCTGTCAGCTGTGACACACTGCTCTGGGGTCAGCTCTTATTCATCTGCATTAATCACAGCATGACTGCAGCCAGTCAGGTCTGTGCAGCTCAGCATCACTCTGCCCTCAGACGGATGAAACAGAGAGAAAGAAGAAGAGGCTGCTTCACTCCGACATGTTTAAATGTAAATGTTTATTTCTATTTCATCCTTACTGACCACCAGAGGCGGTGCTTTAAGCACTGAATGAATCCATCTCGCGCATGCACAGGTCGAGTGTTTATACCAACAATGTCACGTGTGACCCCTGATGACCCGGTTAGTCTATATTTTCTGGTGACATCAGAGGATCTGTTCCTTTTCATCTTCTCGGTTCGCAGGTAAACTGCCCGTCACCTCGCTAGCTCAAGCCAAGTGACTATTATTTTCCCTCGTTGCTGGTAGCTTTGTGACAACTTGAGCTGCTAGCTGCTCGCCACCCCAGCTGCTCGCTGCAACAGAATCCGCTGAGAGGTTTGTGGTTTGCCATGGACACTTCTGCTTCGGCTCATCGCCCTTGGTGGGATAAGTTTAATTTCTCTTATTGCAAATAAGCATATTCTTCTGTGCAACTAATTGTATTCGCTTTCGGTTGTAGTTTATGTTTGCAATTTTTGGTGAAGACAGTGACCTTGCTTCCCCTACCGCGGATATTGCGTTATATTGTCAATTGTTGGTGAAGACAGTGACCTTGCTTCCTTTCCCAGCATTTGGGCATCACGCAAATGTTGTGCTGTATTTTCAATTTTCGGTGAAGGAGGTGACTTCGCTCCCTCTCCCAGCATTTGTACCGCTAATGTTTTTTGGATGAGCTGGCATCACGGGTGCTTGCAGCTGTTATCAGTACAACCTGTTGAACTCACTCTAAATTGTACTTTCATTTGGTGGTGACAGTAGCGTTTCTGCTACCTCTCCCGGATCAACTCATTCATACGCATTAGCGGTTAGCCTTTGAGTTGTACTTTGTTGGTGACAGCAGAGTGCGCTCCCGTTCCCAGCTTAGGTTTGGTTACTTTCTTTTTTTGTCGGACATTTACCAACGTTTACGCTTGCCTACTTAGTTTGTATATTGTGGTGCCAACACGGTTGTGCCCGTTTCGTGTTGTGTGGCAAATACCCTTGACTGGTGAAGGAAGTGCTCTCGTTCCTGCTCCGAGCAAAGAGGTGATTTACTTGGTTAAGGTTGTGTTTAATTTACTGGTTGTCAATATGTTTTGCAACCATTCTTGCTTGGCCTGTATGGCTTCTCTGCAGCTTGAAGATGGCCATGATTTGTGTCCCTCATGCTTTGGCCTTGAATATCTGAAGGGGGCTCTTTCAGACGATGCCTGCATGATGCAGGATGCACCCAAGTTTGGATTGGGTCGCATGTCTGCAATTTAGCTGACGATAGATGCTCTAATGGTCTCCCCTGATGAAGCTCTGAGACTAGATGCTAGGTGTCCTCGTTCCCAGGCGACCTGCTCTCCAGAGCTTATGATGCAGCAGCGCGAATGGGACACATGGGTAATTCTATGTCCCACCTGCTGCTCGCGCTATCAGCATCCCTGCAGGAGGCTACCGTGGATCCTTCCATCCACAACTTCAGTGACGCTTCATTACAAGCATTCGCGCTGATGTCTAGAGAACTTGGGCAGCTGATGTCCACACTCATTCAAGTTCGCCGCCAGGTTTGGCTGGCACAATTTCCTCTCACAGCGGCATGCAGGAGAACCCCCCCACAGCGTTCCAGTGGAACCTGGAGAGCTTTTCGGCTCTGCGGCTCTAGATGCTCTTGAGTGCACAGTCCAACCCAGACAGACAAAACATCAGCTGTAAGGTCTTCAGAGGAGTGCGCCTCCTTCCAGCAGGCCTAGGGGTTCTTCCGCTGCCCCCCAGCATTGCTCTCATCTGCAGGCCTATCCCAGTGGCTACCTCAGACCTCAGCACCTACATCCACAGCCTACTCAGCAGTAGGCACAGGACTTTCAGGGCCCAGGGCAACTGGCCTCTGAGCGACCTTAGGTGTCACACGCTGCCGATCATCCCCTTTGAGCCTCTTGAGGCCGGGGGACCCAATGCTGAGGCCCAGGGGTTTTTCCCAGCAGCAGCTCAACTATTGGGCTGCTTCTGACAGGGACCCTTGGGTGCTTTCCACCTTGACCCATGGGTACAAACTTTAGTTCCAACACCGTTCCCCAACCTGTGGCCGGGTCAAGATGACAATCATACATGACCAGGCAAAAGCCCTCAGCAAGGAGTTGTCCATCCTCCCGGACAAGGGTGCCATCAAACCAGTAGAACCCCTGTTGCAACTCAGGGGGTTCTACTCGACTTACTTTCTGGTTGCAAAGCAAGATGGCGGACTACGCCCCATCCTCAACTTAAAGGGTCTCAACAGATTCCTGAAGGTCCTGAGGTTCCATAGGCTCAGCACTGCAGAGGTACTGTGCACTGTAGCCAGGGGGGAGTGGTTTACATCAATAGACCTAAAAGATGCCTATTTCATGTCCCCATAGCACCACAGACAGTTTCTGCAGTTCGCTTTTCAAGGGCGTCACTTCCAGGTTGGGGTGCTCCCATTCGGCCTGTCTCTTTCCCCACAGGTGTTTACCAGATGTGTTATGGCAGCCCTCTCGCCCCTGCAGTCACGGGGCACGAAGATCCTGCCCTATCTGGAGGACTGGCTTATCTGTGCGCCATCCCAGTCTCAGGTGGCACAGGACACGATACATCTTCTCTCTTGTGGCCAGACTGGGTTTCAGGGTGAATCTCACAAAGAGGGTGGACAACATCTTCCACTTCCTCCTCCTCTGTCGGGGAAGGAAGATGGATGCACTATGTGGTGTTTTTACGCCTTCTAGGGAAACTGACGGCTGCCGCCACCATGGTTCCTTTAGGGCTGCTGTCACTATGTCCCCTTTAAAGGTTGCTGAACAACTTTTATTTGGATGCAAAGTGGCACCAACACAGGAGACTCCAGGTGTCAAATCGCTGCCTCCTTGCTCTGGCTCCATGGAGAGAGAGATCATTTCTCCTTCGCGGCATACCCATGGGTTCCACTGCATCCCGATGAGAGACCATCACAGCGGATGCCTCCCTCTCGGGTTGGTGTGCTGTGTGGCAGAACCGGACAGCTCGAGGGCTGTGGCCCACTCAAGACCGCTCAGTACAAATCAATGTGCCGGAGCTGCGGGCCGTGCACAGAGCTCTACAGTTTTTTCTGCCTTTCCTGAGAGGCCAGCATGTACTTGTACAGTCAGACAATGTCTCAACCATCTCTCACATAAACCACCAGGGGGGCACCAGGTCTGCACAGCTGTTGCAGGCATCCCAGGACCTCTTGTTATGGGCAGCCCCACACCTGACCAGCCTGAGAGCAATTTATTTGCCCAGGGAACGAAACCAGGCAGCTGACTTCCTCTCCCGTTGCGAGCCTCCACCGGTGGAGTGGTGGCTTCATTTGGAGGTGGTTCTCAACATCTGGGAAATCTTCGGCAGGGCAGAGGTTGATCTCTTTGCCACACAAGAGTCGACTCAATTCCCCTCTCTGGTTCTCCCAGATAGAGGAGAGCAGACCGCTGAGTCAGGATGCTCTCGCCCACAACTGGCCGGACAGTCTCCTCTATACGTTTCCACTAATCCCTCTTATCTTTCAGACGCTACAGAGGGTCCTCCATCAGGGTCACAGGCTGCTGTTGGTGGCCCCCTTCTGGCCAGGGAGGACGTGGTTCCCACTGTTGCACAGGCTCTGCCGCAGCTCGCCATGGCACCTCCCCCGACAGGAAGGATCTCCTGTTTCAGTTACAAGGCTGGATGTGGCATTCCGACCCTCTTCGCCTGCAGCTATGGGTCTCGCCACTGCAGGGCTCAACCAGCTGCTGACAGAATGTTCAAATGCTGTCTGTTATACCATATTGAGCATCAGAGCACCTTCTACCAGGGCTCAATATGAAAATAGATGGCAGCTGTTTGCTAAATGGTGTTCAGACAGGGGCGAGGACCCTGTGCACTGTTCAGTCCCAAAGATTTTGGACTTCCTCCAGTCACTCTTGGATGGTGGCCGGTCCCCTGCCACTCTGAGGGTGTATGTGGCAACCATTTCCTCATGGCACACTCGGGTGGGTGGTGACACAGTGGGGTGCCACAGATTAGTGTCCCTTTTTCTGAAAGGGG
The DNA here is from genome assembly GCA_962446985.1 of Xyrichtys novacula. Lineage (NCBI taxonomy): Eukaryota > Metazoa > Chordata > Actinopteri > Labriformes > Labridae > Xyrichtys > Xyrichtys novacula. Next base: position 15,981,152 of record OY660865.1, read on the forward strand.
TGTAGCGGTTGCACTCGACCTGCACATGCGCAGGATGGATTCATTCAGTGCTTAAAGCACCGCTTCTGGTAGTCATCCAGGATTCATAGAACCATAGTTACATACATAACTTTTGTTTTAGTGAAATCTCTCGTCTTCATCAGCGTCGCCAGTGTTGAATTAAGGACAAAGTTAAATAAGAGGACCTGTGTCGCACATCTTACAAGAGCTGCTCTGTGGCAGTGAAGTAATTTACTCAGATGTTTTCCCCGACAGAAGCTGCATAATGTTAAAATAACTTCCTAACAGATCCAACTCGGGAAGTTGTTGTGCATATGCCAAACCAGTAAGTGGCGCTGTAATGCTGCACAGGAAATGCACAAAAGACAGAAGAAGAGTACAGAGCATGTGTATTGTCGCTACCTGATCCATCCCGGAATTCCGATTTGTACTGTGCATGTGCGAAACAAATGTCACTTCTTCTACTAGCCATCTTTGCAGCAGCTCAGCAATTCTTGTCTCTCGCGGTTTGTGACAGCTTAGACACATGTTGGCAGCTTCAGCATTAGTAAGCTCACTTCAGTCGGAATGGATGCTTCAGTTTATAATAGCCTCACATTTTTCTCCTGAATGGAGTGCTTCCCCAACTTAAGCAGAGCGTTGGCAAGTCAAGGGAATGGCGCCCAATCTAACATTTAAATGTTACTACTACAGCTTTATTGTAAAATTGCAACATGGTTATAAAAGGTTGAAATTGAAACGCTGTATACAAACGCTGAAATTCATTGTCCATAATGTGTAGGCTTTTTGTTAATACATTCGGTTTATAAAATGAATGAAATAAATAAATCCTTCCTTGATACTTTGAAAACTCAGAGAACCATGAATTTGACATGGTGGTTGCGCACTATGTGGCCTGAGGAGGGTGCACCATGGGTTGCCACATACCTCCAGAGCATCCCCCCTTGATACTTTAAAAGGTCAGAGAACCATAACTTTGATCGAGTTGTGGCGCTCTCTGTGGTCCGGGAAGGGTGCACAATGGGTGGCCACACACCTTTAGAGCATCCCCCCTTGATACTTTAAAAGGTCGGAGAACCATAATTTTAATCACGTGGAAATGCTCTCTGTGGCCCAAAAGGTCTCACCGTGCTGGGCAGGAGCTCTGGCAAATGCCTCAGCATTAGACCTGGAGTCTCCTGCTAGCTAGCCAAGCAGGGGGCAAGCTGGTTTCTGAAATCGATCGGTAGTTTAAACAAAGTTCTTAAGGTTAAGTAAATTTGCGCTTGCGCGGTACTGATCGGGTAGGTAGCAATAGTAACAACTCACTGTCGTAAAATGCATTGGTTTTTTGTTTTCATCCGAAACTGTGAAGCCGCACCAGTTCCACACAACTGACTTGCTCTTGACCTATTTAGCCATGAAATTATCGCCTTCTTTTGCAAAGGCCATGTTTGTTTACACTAGTGTGTGTGGGAACTGGGGAGCGCTCCTGCAGGAAGGGAGAGTCTACGGTGGCCTGGAGGCACCAGACATGATAGACAGGAAAAAGGATTTGACAATTTAAATTTTTTTTAATATCGTCATAATCAAATAACCCGATTACGATTAAAAATTGATCAATCGTGCAGCCCTGGCTCCAACACACCCTCAGGTTCCCACAACAGTCTGCAGCTCTGGCCTGCTCTTTAAATGAACCACAGATATGACAAACTCAGACTCTAAGAGGTCTGAGACGAGTTTTTAATGAGACTGGATCTGAAGTTGAGTAAGGAAAAAAGGTTTTAAAATACTGAATCTGTACTAAATCCCCTTTCCCAAGACAGTCCAGATTCTTTGTTAGATGTAAAAGAAGTAGACCAGTATCTGGAGTCTTCAAAGTTAAATGTTGTCCCATCCCCACCTGGACTTGTGTTTAAGCTGCTTTAACAGTTCGGGGTCTCATGTAGTTTTTGTGTAATGAGGTGCCAAATGTTTTCTACAGGCGCTGCAGGGAGGCCAGTTTAGCACCCAGTCTCTTCTATCCAGGGTTCAAAGACTAATCCCGGATCTTCTTTCTGTTTTATTTACAAAGTCATTGTCTGAATGTCAGCGTATGTTCCTCCTAAACCTGTAGATACTCTTCAGTGGAGGACGAGGCATCCACGGTTTCACGTAGACTCTGCCTATCATTGCAGAGATGACCTTTTTAAGGTGATTTTTAGCTCATGCTGTGATTCCCACTACAGAGTCCTGTCTGTTTTTAACGCAGTGTTGCCTGAGCGCCTTTTAGTCCTAAAACGTGACTGGTATTGAATTTGAATGGTAAAATTTAAAAATGAACATTTTTCAGTTTCAACATTTGATATTTTGTCTTAGCACTTTTTTAGTCAAACAAAAACTTTAACAATCTGTAAACCATCAAATTCTGTTTTTATTCATATTACACACAGTGTAGGGCTGGGCGATATGGCCTGAAATCAATAACACGATATATTGAGCAGTTCACCTCGACAATGATAAATGGACAATAACTACTCCACAAGCTGCTCACCCCCTCCCACACTGACTTTGTCTACTTCAGCAGCCGCTGTGGCAGCTGCAACTTTTGAACCGTCCTCAATCTCCTCAACTGTCTTTCCCTCTTTGTTATGGACTGGATGGGGTGGAGTCATTTGTCTGACATAGGACAGTGTCTTAAAGGGACATGAGACCATAGTCTATCTACACACATCCAAAATCAACTTTTGCTCATTTATTTTTTTGACACTGAATGTAATGACATGGGCAAAATGACGTCACTTATTTTCATACATTTTAGTATCGTTAAATTCTGGGTTTATCGCCCAGCTCTAACACGGCGTCTCAGCTCTTCTGGAACAAAGGTTGTACTTGAAGTCAAAATTCATAAAATATGTTTTTATCACATATAATATACCTGATATAAATAAAGGTGAAATTGAAATGAAAGCAGAGAAAAGTAGAGATATGACCTTGATTAAATATGGTCACATTACATTATCATTATTTCCAAAAGATAGAACAGAGTATTACAGATAAAGGACAAACCTACCAATCAGCCAAACTATCAATAATTCAACCCAATCAATGCAGAGCGGCTGCTGAGTGTCAAGTGGAGGTTGGTGGAATGTTCCTTTATCCTCTGCTGAAGGTCTAATCAAAGTCAGGGTCAATAACTGTGTGTTTGTGTGTGTTAGTGTGTGATACAGTGTGTGTGTTGTACATTGACTGAGGCTGCTGATTGACACTCACCTCCTCACATAGAGCCTCTGCTGCAGCTGATTCCACTTCACACCATCTGTATTTAACAGTTTTAATGTTTGTTTTAACGTGACGGCTGGTGGTGCTAGCTCTGTTTTTGTTAGCTATAATCCCTCACATGCAGATTTCTGATCAAATAGAAAAAGAAAAGTGGGTTGTGCTTCTCCTTCTTTTGCTCTCCGTTAGGCACGTGACGATATGAAAAATCTGATACCACGATATTGGTGGCCCAAAATATCACGATTCACGACATTATCACGATATTAGCACATTGCTTTTCACGTTATTAAAAATGGCAAAAAACTGTGAAATCCCTTCTCTGTGCACAGCATGACACGCACAAACAATATGAGCAAGAGGCAGCTAACGCAACAGTGGGAGCATTAGCTTTTTGGAGCTAAAGTCAGCTGAAACGTCACTAACGTTGTCAATAATAAGCAGTAGAGTAGACCAAACTTGTTGCGGTCATGTTGTTTTTACCTGTCTGTTTTGTGAAGCCGTAAAACGTCCATACTGCAGACGAAACCTTTTTAATAGGAGGATACAGCGGAGGCGTTTCGTCATTCTCAGTCTCCGACTGTTCTTGGTCCGGTGTTATGCCACAGAATGCACCCCTGCCGTAGAGTGCACCCCTGACGGGAGCGCGGTTGAAAGTACATAACAAGGCGAAATAATTCATGTTTTCCTTACCGTTGGGTGGATTCAAAAGCGTGTGCCTTTAATGATATCATTCAGACTATTCAGAGAAGCCAAAAACAATAGCCCTCTTATTCAGAAATTTGCTGTCCCGAAAAGATAATGCTCTCTACCTTGACAGCTTACTGTACAATTTATGTACCCAAGTACACTGCTATATGTGCATTTTTGGGACACATAAAAACAGAACGAAAGTCTGCTGCTCCATTTGACATGCTGTCATGATCCAATACTTGTGTTTTTAAAATATCAGATCATATCTCCTCCACTTTAAGAAGCTAATGAGTGGATGGGATGCATTGTGGACACGCTCCAACAGTGCTTTGGGTGGCCGCAATGCATTGTGAGTGGCCACGCATTTTGTTGTAAAATTTCTTCAGTTTCTCTTTTAATGTTCCTGTTTTTGTTAGGCTGGCATTAATGTACTTAATTCGAGAGGTTTTTTTTGGATTTGGGACTACTTCTGTGGTGGTTTATTTGTGCATTTTGCTACCGAGGCTTTGACACCGTGGGTAAGACTGCAAGCCTAGGTTGGTAAGTACTCGGCTTCACTCGCCTGAGTGAAGCTGCCACTCGTCTTCACATTATAAATGTGGAACAATTTTTACAGTACCTTACGATTTCATAATCGCAGCCGTTTAATACCGTATATAGCGATCAAATCGTATACATTGGCACATCCCTAGTCTCCATACAGACTGCTCTTCCTGCAGACACCTGACTGGTCAGTCCCACTCAGGCTACAAACAGCTAGCATAACTCTTGATACCCAAATACAGCCCACCTACACTCGGAGGTTAAAGATGTCTGAACATGTATGAACGCTCAGCTATCAGAGTCTTTAGCATCCACGCCATACAGTATCACCTACAGCATGTCACACCGTCTGCCTCTTTACTCTGCTGACTGTGGGCTCCATCCATCTGTACACAATGTGACAGACTGTGCGTATGTTTCCGTGGCGATGTCACCGACACACACTGTAACACATTTCAGTTCCTGGCACAGGAGGTGATTGTGCTTCTGAAAACAGTCCAGAAAACGGCCTGATGGCTTTGATTCTGTTGGAGCAGCGATGAATCAGAGCACAGCTGAGGGAGATGCACCAAAACAAGCTTTGAAATACATCACAGCACCTACACACACACACACACACGCATGCAGGATGTCAGAGAGACGACAGCATGGTTCCTCTGACAACCAATCACAATGAGCGAAACAGGTGTCTGTATTTAGAAACCACAGAGAGCACAGAGCATGCTCAGTCGCCGGGTCAGACTGAGTGAGTGACGTGAGTGTGTGTGTGTGTTTGTGTCTGCATGCAAATCCTCATGTGGTGTGTGTGTATTTTTATCTGCCCTGTGTGTGCATGTGTGTGTATGTGTGTCTGTGTGCGGTGTTGATGTACAGGGGTATCTGGAGCAGGTGTGTGAGTGTGTGTCAGAAATAACAGAGTCTGCTCGTGTCGTGAGATGAGAATACAGATGCATTCACTGGTATGAGGAGTCATCTTAATGAATCACACACACACGCATGCACACACACACACACACACACACACACACACAGGCAGATAGACACGCACAGTGAGCTCAGTGGCCTCCTCACCAGTTAGTTTGGGATGGGGGGGTTGGAGCCGTTGCCATGGAAACTGGCTCCCTCTGCCAGTGCTGTGGGGAGCTGGGGGGCGGATGTAAACATTCGGTTGCCATGGCAACCCTTTCACTGCCACTGGCTCTTGACTCTCACCTATCTTAACTGTCTGATAGATGATTTCCCCTCTAGATATCATCATTAGAATAAATCTAATATCAATAATCTAAAAAGACTCCCTGCTGTTTTTTTTTTACTGTAAGAAAAACAAACACTGATTTTTGAGTGAATTTCAGGTTTGAATAAAATAAGGCTGAGAGCATTAGCAGAGATGGGGAAAACCATTGTGCAAAGAGAAGTCACGCAGCAGCAGATGAGAGCCGCTCTCATATGAATTATTTTAGAAAATAAACCGAGTGATCAGGAGTAAAAATACACCCGTACCAGATCAGAGCGTGCCACAGATTTCTGAGGTTTAGGAGCAGAGACGATAAAGGAGACGGCGTCACGTTTTCCCAAAAGTTAGGAGACAAAAGGTCAAAAAAGGAGTCTGATTTATGGCCTTTTTCCTGGTTTTATGGTCATCCGTCCAGCACTGTTAACGCCTTTCCTAAAAGTCGCTCAAGTGTAAATGACAGAGACGGATTTTGGGACAAACAGATTTGATCCTGATCATCCAAACTGATCCTAAGATCAGGATTTCAAAACTCTGTTACATGTGAATTAACATCTGCATCACAAAAATTCACACAACTTTTCAGCTTTTTCAAACTTTGACTCTGAACTCTTTCAGAAACAAAAACTCAGACATAATTTCTCCTTTTTGCACTTTAACACTCCAGCTTTATAGACTGTCTCTGTTCTCTTTAAATGCTGGATGATGACACCATACTTGCATTTTATACATGCATCTGTCTTTGAGGTCATGCTGCACCGCTCCATTTCTTGCATTAGTCTGTGCATCATTTTCCCTTCAGTCCAGTCATTTCAAAAACATCTACCTTCATTCATACTTATTTATGGTCTATATTGTATCTGTAATTTGCACAAACATATCAGGGCTGAAGTGTTGCAGCAGCCAGTTTAAAAAAAAACAACGGAGTAAACAGGAAGTTTTAAACATCATTTTTCATGTCTGGTTTCTGTCTATGCACCTAAAAATGAAGTGAGGTGATTTAACGTCTGTGTATGTTGTCTGAAATGATGGAGGACACAGGTGGAAGTAGGCCACTCCACCAGAACAAGCGACGTTTTCACCGTTCCGCAAACACTCCATGTTTCTGAGAGAGCACGCCCTGATTAGGGATGTGCTGATAAACGATTTAATCGCGATATGCGATACTAAACAGCCGCGATGATGAAATCTTGAGGTACTGTAATAATCGTTCCAAAATCATAATTTAAAGACGAGTGGCAGCGTCACTCAGCGGCGGCGAGTGAAGCCGAGTACTTACCAACCTAGGCTTGCAGTCTTGCCCACGGTGTCAAAGCCTCGGTAGCAAAATGCACAAATAAACCACCACAGAAGTAGTCCCAAATCCAAAAAAAACCTCTCGAATTAAGTACATTAATGCCAGCCTAACAAAAACAGGAACATTAAAAGAGAAACTGAAGAAATTTTACAACAAAATGCGTGGCCACTCACAATGCATTGCGGCCATCCAAAGCACTGTTAGAGCGTGTCCACAATGCATCCCATCCACTCATTAGCTTCTTAAAGTGGAGGAGATATGATCTGATATTTTAAAAACACAAGTATCGGATCATGACAGCATGTCAAATGGAGCAGCAGACTTTCGTTCTGTTTTTATGTGTCCCAAAAATGCACATATAGCAGTGTACTTGGGTACATAAATTGTACAGTAAGCTGTCAAGGTAGAGAGCATTATCTTTTCGGGACAGCAAATTTCTGAATAACAGGGCTATTGTTTTTGGCTAATCTGAATAGTCTGAATGATATCATTAAAGGCACACGCTTTTGAATCCACCCAACGGTAAGGAAAACATGAATTATTCCGCCTTGTAATACTTTCAACCGCGCTCCCGTCAGGGGTGCATTCTACGGCATAACACCGGACCAAGAACAGTCGGAGACTGAGAATGACAAAACGCCTCCGCTGTATCCTCCTATTAAAAAGGTTTCGTTGGCAGTATGGACGTTTTACGGCTTCACAAAACAGACGGAGCAGGTAAACCTGACACTAATCTGCAGGTTATGCCATAAGGAAGTTGTAGCAACGTTGTCTAACACTTCAAACCTATGTGCCCACCTCTGTGAACACCATCCAGCATTATTCGCCCAAATCAAGGTAAAAACAACATGACCGCAACAAGTTTGGTCTACTCTACTGCTTGTCATTGACAACGTTAGTGACGTTTCTGCTGACTTTAGCTCCAAAAAACTAATGCTCCCAACGTCACGTTAGCTGCCTCTTGCTCATGTTGTTTGTGTGTGTCATGCTGTGCACAGAGAAGTGATTTCACAGTTTTTTGCCATTTTTAATAACATTAAAAGCAATGCGCTAATATCGTGAATCATGATATTTTTGGCCACCAATATTGTGATGTCAAATTTTTCATATCGGCACATGCCTAGCCCTGATTCATACATTCATATCTGCCTTATGAATGATTTACAGACCAAAAGAGAGGAATCATGATGTTTTATCTCAGATATTTAGAACCTTTATATTCTGTCTCACAGCTGTAGTGACCCAGTTTATCCTCCGATCAATGATTCTCTCCTTGTGAACATCAGTAAATGTTAGCCTCCTCAGCTCCTCTTACTCCGCAGGGCTGCTCTGCAGAGACTAATTATTTACTCTGGGGATTAACGGACTCATTATTATATTAAACACTGTTGTTTCTGTTTAATTAAAGCAGCCAGTGATTACTTTATTTCAGAGTTTATAGTGAAGATCTCTGGCTGTGAGCTCTACAAACCCACAAAAAACAGATTTTACAATAACTGAATGACAATGAAGAGGTTAAAGGATGCTTAAGTGACTCCATCAGGATGAGGCTTTGAACAAAGTCTGAATTCAGGAGTTTTCAGGTCAGTCTGCGAGACAACAGGAAATTACTCTTAAAATGATTTATTTTTATATGAGGTTTGGTTTAAGAATTTCCGCTGTAAGGTGAAGAAATGAAGTGCAGGTCACTTTTTTAAGTCCAATGCGAGTCAAATCTTTGACTACAGGTCCGAGTCAAGTCTCGAGTCTCCGAATGCAGCGGCAAGTCCCCGTCAAAAATTAAAAAGGCTCTTTTTTAAGTCAAAGAATGGAAATAGAAAGTCTTGAATTCAATCTCTCATGTGAGGACTGAAAATAAACGTAAAAGAGCGTTTACACTTATCATTATGGTACAACAAAGTCCATGTCGTAACTGTGACACTGATGAGGGTACTGAAACTGGTACACGGCCCACTAGAAATTCCTTCAGTTTTCCTGTATACTTAATAAAAGCTGCAAAAGTCTCACTGAGGAAGAAAAAAACATGATTTTGTTTAAGACACTGATCTACTCCAGTTTTAGTCCTTCCATTTTCTTTGTGTATAATTGCATAAAGTTTGCATGAATTTTAAGATTTCATAAACACACCTCAAAAAACTAATACCCAACAGCCAGTAAGTTAATGCAACAACCAATCATATTCATTTCCTTACAATCCCTGGACTCTACAGCACTCTACAATGATCTTCCTCACTTTATGATTCTGTTCCTACTAGATTTGAAATGTAATCTTAGTTATGAATTTGGCCCCCTAAAATCATAAAAATATGAGAATTGAGACTGACATTGATTAAAACTCACCCTTCCTCTATTCCTTCATAGCAGTGTATTGGTACAGGAGCAGAAGGAGCACAGAGGAGAGCAGGGAGAGGAGCAGGAGGAGAAGATAGGTGTTTGTTTATGTGTGTCTGAGAAGCCAAGGGACAAAATGAGCAGAAAGTAAGAGGCTGTAGAGATCATGAGCACCAACGACTGTTGGGCTAAAAAGTGAGCGACATTGCTATGAATCCTTATAATTACAGGTCTAAGTCTTGATGTTATGATAAAAAAAAGCTTGAAAAGACAGAAAGAAATGTTTTGGTGAGTAAAAAGTTTTCCTACTGGTTATTTCTCCAAGAATTAGGATAGGATTAAGTTGTTTAAATATATGTGATACAGTTTAAATCTGGGACAACCGTTTTTATCAAACATGATCATCATCAAAGCTAACAGGCAACAGACAACTTCTAAAAAACATGTCTTTTTGAGTGGAGTTTGGTTTAGGTTAGGCCTGGACGATATAGAAAAAAAGCATATCGATAAAAAAGAAATCATATTGATCGATATCGATAATTATCAAAAAAATTTTAACACATATTTTAATTGCAGCCCTGGATGTTTTATGCTATTGCTTAATGAACTACTTTTAATAAAGAACACACAAGCACTGAATTCAAATTCAAACCTTTATTCAACCACCTTTTTTTTTTTACCATAACTTAAAGTTTTTTTAAAAAAAGAACTTAAAAAAGAAAAAGAAATCAACTTAAGTGGCCTGAGTGACGTCAGTAAATACTGACAAACATAAAGACTAAAGTGACCAGAAAATCTGATAAATAAATATTTAAATAGTCTTTTGATGAAAATAAACAAAACAAACAAATATATAAATAAACAGAATAGCTTTAGGTGGGAATAGCATACTACCAGTTTTAACTGTGTGGGAAACTGCCCACAGCCTGGTGTCTTAACACTGAAATATTTCTCCCGGGGTCGGGAGATTTTTTTTTTTAAATTATCATGTGATTGACTTAATACGCAAACTGAGCACGAGAAGCAGGACTTATCCACGCCGGTGTTGTGTCGTAGAATGCATCCCTTAATATCGCGGGTCAAGAGTGGCTAGAAGCTGTTTGAAGCCAGGCTTTTCAACGGTAGTTATTGGCAGTATGTCCCTCGCTATGGAGCATGTTACTGCATGGGTGATGTCCTTATGCCGCTTGGACGCTTTGCCGTATTTTTGGCAAGAAACGAAGTCTAGTTTGGTCTGCTTCACTTGCTTTGTGCTGGTGCTGGCAGCGGTTCCAGAGGATTCCTCCGACGACGACGTGGAGCCGCAGCGCGGCCGACACAGCTCGTACTCCTGCGGGTGCGACCGGTTTAGATGGTAAAACAAGTTGGTTGTGTTACCAGACTTGGTTTTTACTAATTCTCTGCAAATTTTGCAAACAACCGCTGTTTGCTTTTTGTCAGACTTGTAAAAACCAAAATATTGCCGTGCTGGTGAACTACTAAAACCTTTTTTCGAGACAATTTCCTCCGCTTCTCCTTGCTGTAACATTTTTTGTAATACACGTGCTGTCTGTTGTGGTTTGAGAGGGGCTGGGCTTGGTGCCGTAGCGTACCTGGGTCTGCGTTTGTGATTGGTTGGGAGGAAGTAATGACTGTAGTAAAAGCTACATGATAGGCTATGATGAAAAAGAAAGGGAAACTGTGTTTTCCTATCAAACTTTTTATCGACCCGTTTTTTTTCTATCGCACCACACGTCTATCGATCGAAATAAATTGTTATCGAATTATTGTCCAGCACTAGTTTAGGTCTTTTCCTTCTGCACTGACAGGAACATGCTGATTCAATTTGGACAAAGTGACAACTTGTAAAGTTATCTGTGGGTTTGATTTGTTTTTCCAGGAGCAGACTTGTGACTTTAATGTGATTAATCAACAGATACTGAAATAACGTCATTGTGGTGCTGAGGTTTTGTTTTTTTTTGTTTTTTTTTAGAGTTTATAGTATTTCTGAGGCAACAAAAGGAAAAGCTGGACTTTAGGGACAAACGAGCACATGACTGTCATGTGAGCTGAAAATATTAAATTTGGATGAAAAAAAATTAACAATGCACCAGATAATATTTGCTTGATTTTCACGGCTGAGAAAACATGGGTGGGTTTTTTTTTAGCTCTGCGCTTCAGAAAATAACTGAATTGACCTAAGAACATCCCCACAATTACAGCAAACTGCCTGAGGAGCAGCTGTTAAACTTCAGATTCCAATCACAAGCAGTTTAATGAGAGCACAAGTTAAAGGAAAAAAAAAACTAGAGTTGTACTGATCTGATAGAGAATACAAACATGTATTTTTGGATGCATTGTTCTCTGTGACCTTTCAGAGGAAATCATGTGGCATCTCAACATCTATTAGATCTTTGGTTTAAATATCAACCAGCCTCAGCTCCATGAAAACGATGCAGCAGGATTAAAACCATGAAAACAAATAAAACCACTCCTCCTCTCATCCCTCGCCCCACAGTCGCTCTCTTTCCCTTCTCAGACGGTAAAAAAACGACTCTGTAGACACACTTATGGGTAACCTAGAAGCTAAAATTAGCCACTAAGCTAACTGTGGCTCAGTAATGACCCTGCTGCAGCACACGCACACACACACGCAAACACAGTAAGAGAAACACACACACACACACACACCAGAGCATAACGTCATGGTTGAATGTGCCTAAGTGACTGATTACATACACACACACACACACACACACACACACACACACACACACACACACACACACACACACACACAGATCCTGCATGGTTCAATGTGCTTACATGAATAACTACAAACACACACTTAACTTACAACAGGAGGAAAACAACTTAAAAACACAGAAATACACACTTTCCCTGCACACACATTTTTGCACAATAACACAAACACACAATAACGTGCTGCAGTGTAGCACGCTCTGCCAGCCGAGCAAGCACAGCTGAGGGAGGCTGCCTGCAATCACACTGCCTATGAATCGATAATACTGCCACACACAAACGCACGCACGCACACACACACACACAGTGTCTGTCTCTGTGTCACAAATATAGACCACAAACGCTGCAGTCTCATCGATGATGCTGCTTCCTTTCGAAGCAAAGCAGAGACACAGTGTGAGGCTGACATGATGCTTGAGCAGACTTAGCTGATTCATAATCGTTGTGTGTTCATATAAATGTGTTTTTGTGTGTTTTTATTTCCTATATTCATCATTGTTTGGTATTTTATGTGTCATTTGAATCATCATTAGTGCATACTTTTCAGTAAAAGTTGTAAAGAAAAATCAAACTTCAGGTAAACTAACGATGAAGTCAGACTCTGTAATCTTTGGGTCTGTTTAGATGGTCTCTGTGTCACATCTGACCATCACAGAAGGAAAGATGCTGGGCCAGACAAACAGTGGTGACTGACCCTGCTCCTGAAGCCCCTCTCTGAAACCAAGTGTACTCCATGTGAAGTCACGCCCAACGCTGTGGGATCAGATCCAGCTGCAAGCTCGCAGTAACAGAGGATGGAAGTTTATGTTACCATGGTGACATGCCACACAAATTATGAGATTAATATGTTATGTAATAATTTTTAATTATAATTAAAAATAAGAGGATAGGTTTAAATATTTTCAATTATAATTATTATGCATGCACATAATAATGAGGAATATTCCCTGTCTTATTCAGTGGAGGAAATGAGTAGATTGACCCAGATAATATCCAGAACTTTTCGATGTTTAAGGAGAAGTTACTCCACATTACACTGTCTTACCGCCTAATTTTGGACTTTTATCTTCTTAGGAAATGCGTTTTTCACTTTTTTCTGAATCTCAGAGTATTTTAACAAACGTACTCCCGGTGACAGGCGTATTAAAGATCCCCTCTTTGTTTCTGCATAAATTAAACACTAAAGCATCAATCACTGCTCGTAAATCTGTGGCAGCAGCAGCATTCACACGCGGTACTGCAGCCACTTTTGATGGATGCACATAAAGGGAAGCGTCTGTTCATTTTTTCCCTCCAGTATTTTTCCTCTACATTTCATGAATCAGCAGGAACGAGTGAATCTGGGTCGTCTGCACTTCAAGGTAACTCAGAGAAAAAAGTGAATTCTCTTCAGTCTGAGGCCCAGATCCTCTCACTTTGATCATCTCTGTGTGTGCTCACCCAAACAGCTGAAACCTGCCTCTGAACAGCTCTCCCCCCCCCCTTCTCCAAAGACTGTGTTTGCATTTCTTAATGTTTATTTTAATCTGTTTTTTGCTCTTGAGACAATGCATGGAAGACTCGTTTAAGAAAGTATAATTTACCCACTTTGGACACCTCCATAACCTAAACACAGTCTTGTTTTCTGCTTTGAGCAAAGATGCATATAGTCTAAATACACACAAACCAAGACCAGTTCTGACTCTTAAAGGGATATTCTGTCGTAAAATTTAATTAGGGTCAATCACATTGCAACACCAAGCACCGAAAGATGAATGTTGCCGACCGCTTGCTTCTCTAGTTATGCCAACTTTAGTAACGACCGCAGATAGCAATACAGGGAGCCACACCCTCAACCAAAACAGCACTCTAAAGCCACAAATAATGCTCAGAACAGCACCTAACGTCATCAACATTACATATAGGGTCCCAGCCACAGCACTAGCCACCAAACATCTTTATAGCTTTGCCTGATTTTTAGCAAAGAGACTAAACACAACTCACCTACTCTCTTCCAGCAGCCACTTGTTTGTAGCAAGACCTCAGGCCAGTCCACTATAATAATAACAATGCATCAGATTTCATATAGCGCTTTATCAGAGACCCTCAAAGCACTTTACATTGGATACATCATTCATTCGCTCACACAGTCACACTTTGGTGGTGGTAAACTACCTTAGTAGTCACAACTGCCCTGGGGAAGACTGATGGAAATGTGGCTGCCAGTTTGCGCCCACAGCCTCTCCGGCCACCACCACACAACACTCACATTCATACACCAGTGGAGGACACACACTGGGAGCAAGGTGGGTTAAGTGTCTTGCCCAAGGACACAACGGACAGACTAGGGATAGGGGGAACCGCCAACCTTCCGGTTCTTGGACGACCGCTCTACCTCCTGAGCTACTGCCGCCAGGACTGGACAGCACTATGGACTGCTGCGGGGTGACGCAGCTCAAGGAAGAACATTTATGATCATTTCTTCATGGAAATGCAATCAGACTGAGCTAAGGCAGAAGAACCACTGCAGTGCAAAATGATTAGTATGGTGGTTATTACTTCAAGGAAATGATAAAGAACACATCGTATTACGGTATGTTTAACCCTAAATTAATTTTATGCTGGAATATCCCTTAAATTACCTTGTTTTCTGCAAACAGGGACACACTCCTGTCCATGAAATCATGTATTTCCCATTTTAATCCAGTGACCGGGCCATCAAACTAAGCAGGTCCTGCAGACTAATGTCAGACGTCCAGATGTCTGTGGTCAAACTTGAGTCCCTGATGTCACTGTGGATCAGACTGTGAAAGTGTGCAGACACATCTCCACCCGCCCTTTATGATCTGATCTCTGCAAAGTCAGGTCAGCTCAGGGTATTATTCTTAAAATACCACGAGCAGGGGTAGATAGATACTCGTTTTCAGGGCTGGTACTGACACTGATTACGAGGCGCCCAAACAAAACCTTTCCTTTGACACAAAACTGGAACTTTTAACATCACATGCAACATCACACTTCTGTGCAGAAGCCTAGGCATGTAGCCATCATGCAAAATGTAACCCTGCATCAAAACAGCCCAGACCAAATACCCTGTAACTGGTCTGCCAACCTTAACCCAACTTTTCCCATCTTTTCTTTCATAAAACATCGAAAGACTTCAGCTCCAACTCACATTTATTTCACTTGTATTCAGTTTCCATGATTTTTTGTACACAAACAAGGGGGGAACAAAGCGAGAGGGGTCTGGCTGCAGACCTCCACTGATGTTTTTCTCACATGAATACACAACAAAATCATATTAACATTATAAACATAAAATAACCCCCCCCAAAAAAAAAAAAAAAATCATATTCACGAGACAAAAAATATATACTTCCCGGTGTAATCACTTTTAATTTGAAAGGCTTTGAATGAACTTTGGAAGTAAAAAAAGAAATGTACTCCTGGTATATTTGCGTTTATTTTTAAAGGCTTCAAACAATTTTGGGTCCTCTCAGTGGAGGTCTGCCTGTCTTGAACAGAGCAGGACTGCAAACTGGAAATGTCTGATACAGAAGCAAAAACTTGGCTTTACACCTGCAGTTAAGTTTCACCACACTGTTGTGAAACTTCTAGCAAATCAGATAGTGTTGTGGGCGGGACATAAGATGAGACAGAGAGAGAAAAGTGCGAGAAAACAGACCCTGAGGGTAAAAGACATCCATGCTCTTTTTGATATCTTAACCTTATCTGCTATCTATTAAATATAGTGTTGACACAGATGACCAGCCATACATAGGCCCGATTATCGCAGCACTATGAATTTACTGATTACATCATGACTTTGCATTATCTTGCCAATGCCAATGCTCGCTGCAGAGACTGCTGGAATTGACAACTTTTAAGGTGGCTGTCCAGATTTCTTGTGCTAAAACTTGAGCAACACCTGCAGCAAATATTTAAAAGTTAAAATCATATTATTGTCTGAAAACACTGACAAACATCCACACAGGTCATATCTTTTCGTTTCTCTTTGTGCAGTCAAAGCAGCCTCTCATCACATCATGTGCAGCAGACAAAAGAATAGTTTGACCCCTGTAAAAGCTTCCCTCTTCATCGAAATAAAGTTGCTTTTCAGAATAAAACCGTGAAGACAGGAATGTAGAGTAAGAAAGTTTCAGTATTAGACACAGCGGGGGAAATCAGAGTGTGAAAGGACACAGTATTGGGAGAACAGAGTGGGGCCGCACAAGAAGTGCTGTGCTGGTTGATTTGCTGAGTTTGGGTTTACATACTTGTCTCTATACAAGCAAACATCTGAAAAAATACAGGATGACTTAGAAGGAAGAAAGAAAGTAAATGAGGGGAAAGAATGGGAAGTACTCTAAGAAGGAGGAAGAGGAGGAGGGAAGTTCATCCTGTGGAGATTCATTCATTTTGAGTGTATATTTCTGTCTAGACTGCTAAGTAAAATCCTCTATGAACAGGGCTGAAGTCAGCAATTAACTGCTCCAGATAACTTATCAGCAGGTCTACTCTGAGAGGACATGAAGACAGTTCACCGGGACACACAGCGGACTGAAATCATAAATCAGACAGCTGGACCGAGTCCTCTTGTCCTTGAAAACACCTGAATAAACACAGAGCTCTCCGTTAAACCTGAACAGACACTCACTCTGCTGCAGCAGACACAAACATTATCTCAAGTTTTTTTAAGATGTTTCAAGCGGATAAGAGGATAACCTGATGAACTCTTAACATGCAGATTGGATATCAGAGACAACATCAGAGATAGCATCATTATCTCCTCTCTGCACTGTAAAACAAACTGCAAACACACACACACACACACACACACACATACAAACACACACACACACACACACACACACACTTGAGTGATTAACAGATGTAGCTGCTCTTCCTCTCTTATAACTGCATCTGTAAACGTCAAAGGTTTGAGTGTTTAAACTCTGATTGAAACCAAATGTTTCCTGCCGGGATAATAACACTAATGTGATTCAGAAAACAATCAATACAGGCGGTGTTACAGTGAGGGGCAGGCTCATAAAAAGTCACTTTACCTGATCTATTATTGATTAAAGAGCCTGATTACTGTGCACAAGTCAAACGCAGACAACAACACCTGACTGAGAGAAAGTAGCTGTAAAGAGGAAAACTCGGGTTTACAGGACAAATGCTTTTTTCTCCTCTTTCCACATGTGCACCTGCACGTTTGTTTGTTTGTTCAGCATTATGCTTAAAACTGAGGATGCAACGTCTATGATTTCCAATTCTTCATTGAAAGGACTACTGGACTTACTTGGGATGTTTCTCCTTAGGCAAAATGTCACAAGTAAGTCCAGTTGCCATTTCCAAAAGAGTGCAAGATTTTTATTTAACAGACCCCAGGACAGTTCACAGACAAGTGATATTAAGCCCATGTGGTGACTCCAACTAGGGCTGGGTGATATGGCTTTAACTCAATATCTATTGAGCAGTTCACCTTGATAACACCTAACTACTCCACAAGCTGCTCACCCCTCCTAACAACTTTAATTTTTTTGACACTGATTATTATGATATGGGCATAATGACGTCGGTTATTGTCATAAATTTCGGTATTGGTAAACTTTCAGTTTATCATCCAGCCCTAACCTCAACTACAGAGTCCTGATGCTCCTAAACCTGTACATATTGTTTAGCATTAATGGAGCCTTCACAGATGTAGAAGATACCCATGAGATGGACTCTGATGATCCCCAGACCATCAGGGATGCTCGATTTGAACAGGTCCCTCTACTCTTTGGAGAGGAGGATGCAGCGTCCAGGATTTCTATTATTTCTCTGGATCATGGTTTCTTCTGTGCACGGTTCAGTTTTTACCTGCATTGGTGAATTTAGGAAGTCATTTTGATTCCATGCAGTGACTTCCACTACAGAGCCTCATGTCTGTTTTAATGCAGAGCTAGCTAAACATCACAGTCATCCTGTTACCAGCTTTAACCCTTTATCTCACAGATTTATCTGGGACACTTTGAGTCATTGAATGATATCAAAGGTGAAATCCACTAATTCTCTAACACAAAGTCTCCCAAATCAGACCCTGTTTGAGACCCTGCACTGCAGTCTGTGGGGGTTTTAACTCTACAGGTGAGAACAGAGAACAGAGTCTACACAGTGAACAACAAACACACTTGTGACTGTGCATTGAGGAAAATCTGACCTTTAAAATAAACAAGCAAAAATTACACTTGTGCAAAGTCCAAGTCATGCAACATAATAGAAGGCTGAAACAAAAACACAAGATTTTTGAATGGATCAGAAATATCAAAGAAAGTTTGTGCTGGTATTTCCCTCATATCAAAACTGCCAGGTGGTGAAAAATAGTGTTTGGGTTATTTTTTTATGAGATCAGAAAGGCCAGACTAGAAATGTTTAAGAAATGTTTCATACAAGAGTGAAACAGCAAAAAATAAAACAGGTAACAGGTGTATGACCATGTGTTTCCGTTCTGTCTGTCACTGCAGTGCCGAAGCTTTGCTGAGAGATGCTGTGTCACCTCAAATAAGAGAGAAAACTCTCTTAGTCATCACTCGCTCAGCCTGAATCATAAATATTACAGAGAGCTGGATGACATCCTGAAGAGAGCAGGAGGGAAACAGTACCACCTGGAAAAGACTCTAACACATGAACAAACAGGTTCAACTCATCTGCAGAGAGCGAGGTATCAAAGTTTACCCTGTACTGATGGGTTCTTCTGGATTTGACATACATTCATTATGTCCTCTTTACAGGTGTTATATATCATTACATTAGAACAGCAGCTACAGTTGGGTCATTTCATAACAGAGCTGTGTAAAAAGTAGCTCCCAAGAGCTGCGTCTGACTGAAAATGCTTAAAGCAGAAGCTAAGAAGTGCTGACATGAGGGTTTTCACTTGTGTTTCGAGCTGAAAATCATGCAAAGCTAAAGGTGAAATTGACTTTGACAGATCTCCTTTAACACCTTCAATCAGGATCAGCTGCTCAGGAGAGGTCAGCAGTGTTCTCCATCAAAACCAACATTATTTTCTGTGAATATTTAAAGCTCTATTTTTGATTTTAGAGCCTGATGAGAGTAACTTTAATATCTGTCAGCCCACAGAGGTGTGAGCATTAGTCACACATGTAAGGAGGGGTCAATGCAGCAGTCTGGAGCTGTATCACCCATACTATAACTCATCAGAATACATATATGCAGCTGTCTGCTTCATATATGTATTCTAGTATTCAACGTCCCAATGTTGATTATTCAGCCCTAAAATACGTTGGATTTAGTATCAGTGCTTCTGTAATTATAAAGGTTTTCATGAATGACCTACTTTCCCAAAATACGAGTGTTTTTTTGTGTGTGTTTGTGTATGCAGAACGAACCTGCTGCTTGTCCTTCTTGTGTATTTTCATCTTCTATCCCGTCACTGCATCTGTTGGCACAAAAGGACATAATACACATTACTTCCAGAGAACGCACACAAAACAAATAACTCTGAAAACAGATTAAACCACCCAAAAGTGAAACCAAGGGGAGAGTGAGAATACGCCTGAGAGAAAACCCTGACAAAGGCCAATAAATAGTAGAATTTATAAATAGTAATAATAATCAATACATAGTAAACAATAAATCTTAATTCTTTAGACCACATTAATAATATCTAAGTTCTGGGTTTGAGTTTAATATTTTGGACTTTTCAGCTTTTTAAACCAGAAAAAAAAGCTGTTTGATTACTCAATACGAAGACACTAGACATCATTGATAAAAACAGTGATTCTCACTTTGCAGAGCAGAAGAAATGCCAGAACACAGCTGCTGTGTGTGTGAAGTTTGTTTGTAAGCCTGTAAATTTCAGGCATTGACTGGGCAGTTTCTGAGCAATTCAACAGTATTCAACACAAATTAACACACCCAAAACAAGCAGTTACACCCTTGAAGTTTAACAGGTTAAATGACTGTTTTTGTCAGCGAAGTCTGGTGGCTGAGAACAGAGAAGTAAAACACCTGGAGGATCATCCTTCAGGCCTTTTCGATAAAGAGACAGATCCTTGGTTTAACCAGAAACAGCCGTCACAGTCCTCCCTTTGAGGCCACCAAACTCCACTGACAAAATCTATCATTTTTATTTTAAAGGAATGATAAGATGTCATATCGCTGCCAGAGTGATTTACTTTTTGGGGGTAGTTTTGTGTCGTACAAATACTGGGTTGAGTCCAAAACAACCATTTCAATCACAAAATTCACTAAGAGAAAAACCAAGCCAGGCAGCAACAGACCAGCTGCTCCTGCAGCTGTGAGGTTAAATTCCTGGTTTTATCAGTGTAATTTGGTGTATTTAGGAATAACCACATATCACCTGGTGGAGTTAAAAGATAATCATCCTCTTGACTACAAAAAGGTCCCTTTCTTTGTGCAGTTTGCTTGAACGAGCTGTCAGCATCTCCTCTCTGATGCACAGAGCTGAGCTGTGCACTCTAATCGTGACAGGGCTGAAATTTACCAATATTGTTTATTGATTGTAACCACTGTATTAGGGAGTTATTTTAAGACATATGTGGTACAAATTTCACTGTTTTTGAATGGAAACCAGCAAGAGCAGCTCATTTAAATGAAGATACATATTGTGCTTCAGGTACCAGACTGCCTCTACTCAAGTGCATCACAATAGCAGTATTTTCTGAGTAATATTAACAGACTATGTACACATTCACAACTTTTAGATCTTCCAGCGGTGGGATTGTTGTCACGCTCCCCTGACAACCTCATAGATACAAAGGCAGTTACACTCTAGGGCCCTAAGAAATCAGTTTTATTTCATTCCAAATTCCGTTTCTTCCGTTATGGTTTTTTTTTTTTTTTTTTTTTTTTCTGTTTCTTACCTTTTACATTTATTTACTACCATAGGGTGTGTGCTTTTAGTGTCAGCAAATAAAATGTCAATAAATAAAATGCAAATATTCCTAAATTTACACCTTTAATACATCATTGCCCAGTATTTCAAGTCAAGTCCTCTGTTTTCTTTTTCAGGTAGGTTTTAGACAAGTGGTCATCACACACATTTTTGCATTTTCAGTCAATGGTATGTTGACAGAATTTGCAAAAAAAGCATGTCACCTGACACATAAAAGTCATTTGGATATTGCTCAGCTCTGTATTTTAGAGACAGACAAGAGTTTCAAAGTATTTTCCGTGAATGTAGCCGGTGTCTCTGGTAGCTGGTTCAACATGCTATTTATTCAGGAGGGAGGGGGCGGGTGAGTGTTTGTGAAGAGATGCACGAGTGGTGCCATGAATTAACGGTCCCTGGGAACATTTGGGAACAGCACAGTTTGGGGTGCATTTAACTTTTTGGGTTAAACTCCGCAGGACTGATTCACTAACTTCTGAGATGATTTGCCTGTGAAATAAACAGACCTGCCCCCCCCAGTAATGCACCGCTTAAACAGTAATGCATGAACAGTAACGGTTACCTGCAGGGATTTTTTGATCCTGAAATGAAAACTCAAAAATAAGAAGGCTCTGTTATTTCTATATCAATACTTCATAATTACACAAACAGAAACATCACAACCACATGAATCAGCGAGGTGACGGTAATAGAAAAACATAAATGTGTGATTCAGGCTCATTTTCACTCGTTTGCACTGAATAAATTCCCAAGATCTGAAAGAGCGATTTGCTGATCAATCATTGGACTGACTTCATACTTGCAGCAGGGATCAGCAGCACAGACACAGTTATAGTATGAATGGTGCCAGAGTTAGCCTGTGTTGGCTGCAGTATATACTGCTGAAATACTGTGGTGCAGAGTGCCATATGTTCTCTGGTACCAAATGAAGGACTGTTCAGTGTGTTTGGTACAGGAACAGCCAGTCCGGTACCTGGACTGTGGCAGGACAAGAGTGAGAAAACGGTTATATGAAGAACTGAGCAGGTGCGCCCTCCTCTGCTGGGTCTGAGCTTTCAAAGGAACATTTTACGGCTCAGGTCAGTTTCAAACCATAAGAGGGAAAAGTTTGAACAGGATGATTTGTGAATGAGCCGAACATCTCCACATTTAAAGGCTGAAATTATAAAAGAGCTCTGGCTGTTCATGCTGAGAGTGGGTGTGGTTTTACACAGAGATAAGATGAGACAGACAAAAGCAGGTGGATCGTACCTGCTCTTATTTTTCTTATTCTCTTTTTTTATTTTTCTCTCAAGCATCTCTGGTGATAATTTAAAGACTTCCTTGTGAAAACTACAAGGGAAACTTTGGGTTTGGTGTCATCTTGTGGAAATACGCCAGGACATCAGAGTGTTTTTGGGTCCGTTTTTAAGGAAATAGAACTATTTGAAGAAAAATTAGGACCTAAAGGGCTCCGCTTATGAGATGTAAGGCTGCTGCATCTACTCGTTAGTTTAATTTAACCTCACAGTAAATATGAGTTTCGCTTTGACTTTCTTAGCTCACTGCACTAATGAAAATACTTAATTTTAGCTGCAAAATGCATTTAAAAGATTGTTAAAGAGTGTCCAGTTAAATCAGAGATAGTTCAGGAAAAATACAGATTATACTTGCAGCTCAAGTAAGAACATTTATGATCATTACTTCATTGAAATGCAATCAGGCCGAGATGATAAGGCAGAAGAACTACTGCGTCTGCATTGCAAAATGATTAATATAATGATTATTACTTCAAGGAAATGATAAAGTAATGATCATAAATGTTCTTCCTTGAGCTGCGTCCCCCCGCTGTAATTGGTAAAAGACTCGCCTGAGGTCTCCGTACAAACCAGTGGCTGCCGGAATAGAGTAGGTGAGTTGTGTTTAGTCTCTTTGCTAAAGAAATTAGGCAAAGCTGTTGTTTGGTGGCTAGTGCTGTGGCTAGGACCCTATATGTACTGTTGATGAAGTTAGGTGTTGTTCTGGGCATTGTTTGTGGCTATAGTGTGGCTTTTTGATTGAGGTTTGTGCACGGCTCCTTAAACCGCTGTGTATTGCTGTCGTGCAGTTATTACTAAAGTTGGTATAACTAGAGAAGAAAGCAGTCTGCAACATTAATCTCTTGACAGGGTGTCTAACTAGGTGTTGCAATGTGTTTGACACCAACTCAATTTAACGCCGGAATATCTCTTTAAAGGAAACTGTAATTTATCTGAAAAGTAAACAACAGGCCATAAGACAAATGAAATCTGAGCAAAAGGAAGGCTCCATTAATGTTGAACAATATGTACAGGTTTAGGAGTGTGAGGACTCTGTAGGTGGAGTCACCACATCGGCTTAGTATCATCGGCTGTGACTACTAAGGTAGTTTACCACCCCCAAAGTGTGACTGTGTGAGCCAATGAATGATGTATCCAATGTAAAGTGCTTTGAGGGTCTCTGATAAAGCGCTATATGAAATCGGATGCATTATTATTATTATTACTTGTCCGTGAACTGTCCTGAGGTCAGATGAATCAAAATCTAACACTCTTTTGGAAAGGCCACTGGACTTACTTGGGACGTTTGCCTAAGGTAAAACATCCCAAATCCAGTTAACCTTTCAACGAGAACTGGAAATCATAAATGCTGCATCCTCGGTTTTAAGCATAATGCAGTCATAACCCAGTCCTGACTTGTCCCCCATATTTTGAAAAAAAAATTTTTTTTCAAACCATCAGATTCTGCAGAATTTCACACAAACAGGCTTGTGTGCACCAGCAAGGACAGAAAGCAACAATTCAGCTTTACACTCCATGTTTTAGTCTCAAGTGTCAGACTTGTGTAATCTGGCAGGTTCACATTGTTTCACATTAGTCATTTTTACAGGTACACTTACACACCTGTCTCCCTCATCCTGCATGCCTCAGAAACAGGAGGAAGTGTAGAGAGAAGCAAATGAACAGCTAAGTCTGGTGAGAGACCAACACTTCCCTCATGTGGAGACAAACGACAAACAGCAGCAAACAGTCCTGAACACACACAGAATTAATGCTTCCTATGTTTCCTCCTTCAGGGCTTTCAGAAATCAGATCGTAGCCCAGACTGGGTTTATTTACTTGAACACTTAACACACTTTTCTCACAGCTCTAAAACCCAGAACATTCTCTCTCAGTCTGCAGCACAGAGGAATTTAAAAACAGGTCAGACAGTAGGACAGTAACTGGTTCAACAAGGCTGCTCGACCACTCAAATCTCTTATAAACGCTCAACTCTCTGCCTTGGAGGGAAATACCTTTCAAGAAACATAAGTCCAAAACATATTGAATATTCCTCCACACACTTCTCCACAGCAGAGCCCCCCACCTGAGCCTCATTTTAATGTGATTTAGGATTCAAACTGAGGCTCCTATAGGTATAAAGACCCAGGGGGAAAGAGCATCAACATGTTCTTGTTTAGATTGTTATTCTGAGTGTTGATATTATTACAAAAATGATCCATTAAGACTCAGTGTTTACTTTAAGAGGAAGATGAGTGACACCAGACTCGATTGACAAAAACAGGGATTTTACCTCACAGGACTCAGGAGTTGCTGGTAAACTGCTGCCTGTTGTTAAATGCTGTTGTGTGACTTTGGTGTTATAGATGGTTATTTTAGATTCGACACTTTATTTAAAAACACCCAAAAACACAAAAAAAAAACTTAATTATAGGGTTAGAGGTAGGACATTTACTCCAGTAATCTGTTGTGTTACATTAGTGTTTTTCTTAATGGAGTTTGGTGGCTTTGGGAAAGAGACCAATGACTGTTTCTCTTTCATTTTCTGGGAGGAAAAGTGAAAACTGGATCAGTAATGCACTTCTGAAATTCAAAATATACAATAAATCAGCACATCAGGCTGTCTGATGATCTAGCAGAGGGCGCTCTAACCGTAACCTAACCATTAAATGGCACTCTTGACTTCAGCAAATGAATACAATGGTGTTTAGCTGGAAAAATACTGCAAGCAAAGCCGCCCTGAGCCAACAATCACAACACAAAACATCTGAGAAGCGGGAAACACCAAACGGGAGATAGAAGACAAAGATGGGGTTAAATGTCGACTTCGTTCAAAGCAACTGGCTAACAAATCTGCAGGCTCAGCTGTAAAGCAGGGGAGGAGGGAATACAGTTTAGAAAAGTAACAACATCACATGGTAAAAGTAAATAAAGTCCAGCAAAATATGAACCACATGGTTATCTATTAGATCTATAAGACTATAAAATAATTTAATAATATTATAACTATAAAATGAGCAAACAAAAACTGTTCATGAACCACAAAATATTTTCAAAAACTCTGAAAGTATACTGAAATATTCAGTGAAGCACACAAATATTTTTTTTTAATTGAGGAAATATATTTCAGGGAACAAAAGCTCTTTGTAACAATGCAAAAATTTCTTTACACACAAAAATATGTTACTTTGTTTTTTTTTTTTTACTTTTGATGCTAAAAAACTAATGACAAACAAAAAATGTTTGCTGATGTACAAAATTATTTAAAAAAATTAGCAAAATAAGTAAAAAAAATACAAAAAATATATTTCATGAAACACAGAAATATTTAAGAATTAGAAAAATATTACAAAAAGTGGTCCAAAAGTAAACATAAGTTTTAAATGAAACCCATATGTTTCAAGAAGTGAGCAAAAATAACTTGTGGCCCAGAAAAATTCAAAGCTGGAAAAAAATGTTGACTGAAACAAAAAAAAGTTAAAAAGGAATATTAAAACTGATTTACAGAATTATTTTGTAAAATCTGAAAAAAATTTGATAGAACACTATTTGATTTTTTTAAGTAGACTAAAATGTCATGTGATGACTGTTTTTGTTTTCATTGTTTTTGTCATCATTAAATATTTGTGCAGTTGACGTTCAGGGCCACCATTGATCTACATAGTTTTGGAAATAGACCAGAACCTGAAAAACAAACTTGAAGCCCCTCAGCTCAGACATGTGGATTCAAGACCAGACAGCTGCTCTCAGAAACAGGAGCTGCAGAGTTTTCTGCTGTTACTTCAGACTCATCATCTCAGTATTTAGGTGGCTTAATTACACCTTAATCTTCTGAGAAATTCATTAAGGGCTTTAATTGTGTGTTTATATTCTGGCAGCAGATCAGTTTCATTCAAGGTGAAGTCGTCTGGTGCAGAATTTCAAGTCAACACACAGCTGCTGTTAGCAAAACCCCATCCTGAGCTAAAACTGTCCACGTGCTCCGACATCCATTCGCTCCCATCCTCTTCATCTCATCTCTCTGGAGCTTTTTGAGAACAGGTGATCTGAAAAGATGACTGTACTTCATGTAAAGATCAGGTGCTAGTGAACACTGTGTGCCTGACATTCAGGAGAATCCCTCCCTTCTGCCTAACACAGGGATGATAAAACACTATCAGCAGTCAACAGCAGACACACACAACACCCGCCTGTTTCACTGACTGACTGACTGCAGGATGAAGGAAGGAGAGCAAACACAGACATATGCACGAGTCTGAGACAGCCCTCTCAAAGAGATGACACTTCATCCTCACACCAGAATACAGCAAGTAACAGAGACCGACTGAGTGTGATGTGCAGTGATGGATAATTCAGAGTTAAAACCAGAAGTTAAGGCAGAGAGCAGCGACATAGAGGTGAAGTAAACAGAGCAAGTGTTGCTAATGAAAACAAAGCTGTGAAACAGAAGAATCATGTTTGAGTTGGTTTACTGTGATGTACAGGACCTATGCTGCCGCCATCGAGTACCTGGAGTTCACCACAGCCCCAACACAATGCAGACTGATCAAAGTGATGAGTCACGAAGTACCGCCGTGATGTCCACTTCCTTTGGGGTTTCATTGTCATAAATTACATTTATGTCAAGCAGGCATTAAGTAGAGGATAGATATTATCAACCAGAAGCTGCTGCAAGAGAGCAGCTGCAGGCGATCGAAATAGAGATGAAATAAATAGAGCGAGTGTCGCTAATGAAAACACAAGATGGTGAAAGACATTACTAAGAACACTAACACATTTAAGCAAAAATCACAGTTTTTTACAATTATTTTCACTAATATTGATATAATGATTAAAAACAACTACCTGTGATTTCAGATCTGCATCACACACATTTACGCAACTTCAAACTGGATGATACAGACTCATGTCTTTAAAACGTCATGTGTGGGCTTGTATTTTATTATGATCCAGAGCGATGTTTCTCACTAGACCAAACTTGTGATCACTACGGCCTCCCTGGTCATGCTTAGTCTGTCCCTTTGCTTTTCAGACACTCACAAGTACACACACCTACCTCCTCTCTCCTCCTGTAGCTCCCTGGTGGATAGTGAGTGGATAGAAAGTACTTTTACCTCATAACTCACATTTACCCTGTCATATAACATTCACACACTGATGGCAGAGGCTGTTGTGTAACACATGCATCATTTTTAGCTGAACCCATTCACACACTACGAGCACCGCCACAGGTCTTTGCAGGATTAGGTGTTTCACTTTAGGACACTTCTGCATGTGGACATCAGGACCTGAGAACAAACCAACAAACTTCTGATTCAATGTTGAAGTAAAAGGTAAAACTAAAAAGTCTATTCTTTTACCTAGCTTTTATTTTGAAAATCTTTGTTCTGACTTTTATTTTTGACCTAAAAAAAAAAAAGAAATTTTTCAGCTTGCAGATTTTTTTAAGTAAACACCAAATTACTCTCCAAAACAAAGAAAAAGATTTAGTTTTTGCTGAATTTTCTTTTTTTTAAAATAGTTAACTGCATTTGAAAGTGTACAGTCAACCAAATTTTGTCAAAGAAAAGCTGATGTGATGAGTCCTGTGATTCCCAGATTAAGTTTATCTGCAGACAGAAATATCAAAAGAAAGTGAACGACTGTTTCTTCTCAGGTTGGATTCTTTACTTTTTCTCCAAACTGCTGAGGATTTTCATAACGCATCTGATTTCCTGCTGTTTTCATCACATATATTTTAGCCTCTCTGAGCTGCATCTCACCAGGTTTTATATCCATCCATGAAACCTTTTGTTATCATCTTACTGCAGCAGAGATATTCCCCTCCATAAAGAGTTAAAAACATCTGAATTTATGTCACTTTACAAGTTAAACAACAGGTGATACAAACCTCATTTTCAGCTCAGATACCTGAGAGAGAGATACAAGACACTCTGACAGTAAATAGACTTCAATCCTCCTGCAGCCCTAAAGTCAGTCTGTGTGACAGAGAAGTGAAATAAAAGAGAAAAGCCTCCTTTTAAAATCCCTTTCTTTAAATTTAACTTAAACAGACAGCATGGAAGCTTTAAAGAGCTCTACGTCACCTTGTTTTATCTTCACACACTCACACCTGTCAGCCATGAACACCGAGGTGGGAGGAGGAATAAAACGTCTGCTGCTCACTCATTTAACCGCTTTTATATGCAACACACACACACACAGAAACACACACAAGAAGAAAGCTCAATCTTAAATCTGAATTCTTTACCACAGGGGAAACAGGACAAAAACAAAATCAGGACTCAAGAAATTATCTTGATCCAATTAGAAAATTCTCGAACCCTAAAAATAAAAGTGGATTTTATCATCTTACACCCTCTGGTGAAATTCAGAGCAGCAGAGCAAAGTTTTAAATGGAGGTGAGTTTAAACATTTTTTTAAATAAGTCAGAAAGAAACCGTTAAAATTGAGCCAAACTGGTTTTACACAAATTAGAATGTCTAACATTAGCCGAACTAGCAGCACTGGTTGTTGGTTCTCTTTAAGGTCCAGATACTTGTTTGTTAAGCATCACTCCAGTCAAGTTGTGCAGCCCTATTACAGAATAGGACTGCACAATTACATCAATTTCAAATCGTAATCTGATTACTTAATTATGAAGATGTTAAAAAATTAAAATCGTCAAATCGATTTTCCTCTCTATCATGTCTCGTGCCTCCAGGCCACTGTAGGCTCCCCCTTCCTGTGGGAGCGCTCCCCAGTTCCCACACACACCAGTGTAAACAAACATGGCCTTTGCAAAAGAAGGTGATAAATTTGGGGCTAAATAGTACAAGAGCAAGTCAGTCGTGTGGAATTGGTACGGCTTCACAGTTTCAGATGAAGAGCAAACCATTCCCCATAACAAAGTTTGTCTGAAGGCAGTATCAACCCGTCCACACAAAAATGAATTCAGGAGTAGACACTATAGTTTTTTGTCATATCAGCATTTCATCTACATGGAAACAGTGTTTCAGGTGACTGTAAACAGTACTTTTTGAAAACGGGGTAAGAGAGTGCATAAAGCTATAAACGACTACACTTTCATCTCCGTGTGGATGTCAATCTGCATCTTTTAAAACGATTATGTGACACACTGCATAACTCTTTTATGGCACCTGCACGTGTCCGGCCAAAACAACATTACAACATACATTGTTTTCATTGGTTTCGTTTTGAGATATGATAGAAAAAAACTGTTTATTAAAGTGAAGTTTAGTGAAGTTGTCACTGAATAAATAATTGAAAATCGAAATTCAAGTTTTCAGAGAAAAAAAATCTGGATTTTATTTTTGGCCAAAATCGTGCAACCCTAGCCTGAAGAGCAGCCGTTCAGCACAGCCAGCTGCTATAACGCTCTATTACAAGGATGTAAACAAGCACCAATGACAGATGGCATGCCATAGTACAGCAGCATGGTTTGTCAGTGTCTCAAAAATAGAGATTAAGTGTTGGCTGTCATCTAAAATCTTCATGTAAACTCTCAACCTGAGCAATCTGCAACAGGCATCAAAGCGAGGACGTAAACCTGCAAAGAGGACAGAAGGCTGGTAGCGCTAGCTCTGTTAATGTTAGCTCTGCTAATGTTGGCTGTTGTTGTGAAGTCAAGCTTTCTTAAGTTTGTCTTTCAGAGGAGAAGAAACAACTTTGAAATCATTTGTTAGTTGGACGGAGATCGGATCGACAGGAAATCAAGAAATCTAAACACTGACTCAGCATGGAGCCGATCTGTGTCTCGGTTTTTGATCTATAGCAGATATCAGTTTAATGAATTGTCCTCAGATTACCGCTGATGAGAGCTGGGATGTCATTATAGCTAATTGGGTTCCTCCTAATTTTGCACAAATACAGACACCAAAGCTGATCCCTGAATGGTCAGAGCCACAAACAGAGACCAGAAACTCCCCATGCTTCAATTCAGACACAGAGAGCAGATTCTGCGTTTTTATGTGCAATCTGTGAATCTAGATCACTACCGAAGATAAATTCTTTGATAAACTACCTGCAGGAGTGTTTTTTTTAATCACCTATAGACGTGTGTTTCTGCAGCAGACAGACTCAGACAGAAATCCTCACGTCTGTCTCAGAGGAGACTCGCTCTATTCTCAGTGACCTTATTCTCTCTCAAACACTCACAGAAGAGCAGAAACCAAACGTCTAAAAAATCATCAGGAGACAACTCGCAGGAGGGACGACACAGAGCAGCCGGCTGTGCAGAGTCACAACCAAAGTCAGCCTTGTTTTCCCCAAACGTGTGTGTTTGTGTGTGCTCGTATGTGTGTGTGGACCACAGGAACAGAGCCTGTCCTAGACACTCCCACGAGGGAAAAAAAACAAAGAGCAGGCACCGCTGTCGCTTTTACAACACACTCAGACTCCACAGTCTCGTATTAATTAGATTAATCATGAACAATCAGCGCTGATCCTCTGACCTCTGCAGCGACTCTCATGACACATTTCTCCTCCTGTACAGCCTCCATTTGACCCAACACTCCACTACAGCTGTCACATCCTCTGACTTAGACCCTATGATGCTATTTTTAAGGAGAATCCTGCAGCTTTTTCAACTTCATGAACCACATCTGCAGTCAGGATGCTCAAAGACTTACGCCTATCTGCAGGTAAAGTGGAAGTTTTAGATATTACCTGGCATTTTAAAAACTTGATTCTGATTGGCTAAAACCCAATAAAAGCAGCAACAACAAAGGGACAACCTGATTTGACACTGTGGCTAAAATGTTAGTCTCCATTGGCACAGATATGACGTCATCCTGAGGAACTACTGGACCCAAACATCTCTGTTCGGGAAAAGAGGAGCAACATCCTGTCCTGCAATTAGCACCTGAATCCAACAAAGCAGGGGTATTGGCGAGGGAGGCATGAGACGGTCAGTGGTTCACATTTACAGCATGAGAGAGAAAAGCAATGCCTCTGTCTAAACATGTCCACTACTGACGACGACAGCGAGTCATCTACTAAGAAACGACCTCCATAAGGTAGACCTTCTCAGGGCTGCAGCTATCGAATATTTTAGCAATCGGGTATTCTACCGAATATTCCATCAATTAATCAGACCCAAACGGCAGACTCAGATACAGTGTGATTTCCAACGTCACAAAAGCAAGTTCCACCCCTGGATCCCCACTGTGAAGGCCAGACTTGAAGAAGTTGAGAGGACAATCACGGAACAAGCATGTGCGTTAGTGGATTGCAGTGCTCATAAGAAAGCTAATTATATTATCTTACATCATGACCCCAAAGACATTAGTGTCCGAAAGCTGAATAGCTCCTATATTACCTGCTTTTGCTACTATACCAGCAATGCTAGGCTGCAAGCTAGCATGAAGAGGAGTGTGCAGAGCAGCTCTGTCTCTGCCCACGGCTCAGAGGTGAAGTGCTACTGAGCTACTGGAGCTCTGCTGAAGAAAAAGCCCCTCTCCTCATTCATTTTTTCCGCTCCGCAAAACCAAGACCGCGCTTACTCCTCTTTCTACTGTGGTGACGTTAGGGCATTGTGTCACCTTAAAAATAATCCATGCCAAACAGTGACCATTTGAGCTTCCAAATGAGTACTCGAGACAGAGTAAATTCCTCGAACATTTTTTATAATCAAGGTACTCGAGGAATCGTTTCAGCCCTAGACATTCTGTCCCCTATCTGAGCTGACTCTTCCTCTAATGGAATAACCATTGCTATTACCCCCACCACATACTTGCCACTCGGTGAGCTGGGCTGTTATGTTACCCATGCTACTTTCTATCAAGACCATTGAATGTTACCCTTCACATGAATGGAAGCGGCTTCGCCAGGCTTTGATGCGCTCGTTGATGTCGAAAAAAACGTGTGTTATTGTGCTCAGACAGTGCAAGTAGAAATCATTAGTGGCACATTGATATTAAGGCTGCAACAACGAATCGATTAAGTCAATTCGTCGTGAAAAAATCCGTTGCCAACTAATTCTGTAATCGATTCGTCGGGTCTTTATATATGTCCATGGACACCGGCGTGTAAACATCAGCAGAACGCACAGAAAAGAAACAGCCATGGCCGAGGCAGCGGCTGAGAAAAACATGGACACAACCCAACCCAAATCCCGACCTAAAACATCAGTGGTGTGGGAAAACTTTACTAAGACTGAAAAGGAAGGCGTTCAGTGCAACATTTGCCAAGCCCGTTTTGCATGGCACGGGAGTACATCGATGATGCGTGAGCACAGGGCTCTCAAGTCTCACGCATTCAGCGTATGACACACGCATTCCCACTCGTTCACACGCTCACACACCACACATTGTATTTCTCACGCATTTAAATGAACATGGTGATGTCCACCAAGTTGCACTTCTTTAACTATGGAACAGGTGGAAATCAACTGAGTTTCTCCGAGAGTTCAGAAGCTGCGTGCCACGCGCAAGCCAATCAAATAAAGTATATCTACTGAACAGCCAATCAAAAAGCAGCATTGCTGTATCCGGGTAGATTTTGATATCTTGCGGTTTGACAGTAACCTACACATGCAGAGACCTCAACACCTCATGGCAGATAAACTCATATGATAAACTAAAGCCCTATGCTATTGCTATTAACAGCTGCATTGATGAATTTAGCCTGTTTATCCGATTAATCGATTAGTTATTAAAATAGTCGACAGATTAATCGATTATCAAAATAATCGTTAGTTGCAGCCCTAATTGATATTAATGCTACTAATGCTACTCACTATATAGACGACAATGTATAAGCTTGAATGTTACCTTTCACATGATGGAAGAAGGTCCGACAGGATTTGATGCACTCGTTAATGACTCAAAACAAGTCGAAAATAATGTGTGTTGTTGTGCTCACACAGTGGGAGTAGAAATCATTGGTGGCACATTGATATTAATGATCATGTGAAAATTCAGTAGCAGCGTATGTAATGAATGAAGGGGAAACACTGTACTAGGATTAGGTATCAAGAGTTATTTCAGTTTAGCACCAAGTATGGTGATATTTAACAGTTCATTAAGTCAGTGTTTCTAGTAAAATGTCATTTCCTGAATTATTCTTTCCAAAACACTGATTTAAATGTTTGCAATCACTCTGATATTTCATAATATCCAACTTTAATTTATTCATAATAATTACATTTTGTTCAATTTTGCATTATTTTTTCTCCTGTCTTTCTCGCCTGTATGATGTCAATCCGGCCTGCAGGCTCAACATTGTGATGACTGTGATTTAAAGTAGAATAAATAAACAAATATTAAAGGTTTTATGTTTGCTCTGACTCATAGTTTCTGTCTGTCTGTTTTTAATGTCTGAAATAACACCTGTGGTGTCCAATCCAAAGTTGTTTTTTTAAACACTAAATTAGCTCCAATTAATCTGAGGGCAGCTGACAGCTCAGTGTCATCTAACTGCATTAAAACAGCATGAAGGGGATCTCTGTGCACAGGCCTCCATTCAACAGGTATACCATCGAGAGAGCAGGCGCTGACTGCTAATGCAATATTTATATATACAAATTTTTTGAGTTTGATAAATACCCCAGATTATTTGTATTCTTACTCAAAGACAGGCACTGTTTTTCCTGCTTCTAGAGGGCAAAGGTCATCCCACCTGCCCAAGGAAACTTGTTGATAGAGTCAAAGTGCAGCAGCAGAGCTGCTGCATGACAGGGACAATAAAACCCAGAATGAGAGAGGAGCAGAAGACACACAAACACACACGTCCAGACATTCATTGGTCTTAAGACGGCTGAGGCGTACACAAAAACATGACACAGGAACAGCAGAGCCGGCCGCTTTCTCCTCTGAGGTGTTTAACTGCTGGAACACCGTGCCGCCTGCTGATCAAATGCTGCAACAGTTAAATCTTCAAGATCTGAACAAGCTGGCACACTCGCCACGCAGTCTCTGGGGGCTGCTCTGAGGACCTCAGTGAGACTTTTAAGACCCTCTCATCTTCAGACATCACACTCTGTATGATGCACCATAGTCCAGTTTCTGTTCATTCCTGTTTGTATCAGTGAATATCTGCTGATCCCTGTGTCTCTCCGTCATTTATCCTCCAGCTGCTGAGGTTGTGAGTGACAACTGGTGCCAACCTCAAGGAGGAAATCCCCTTACTCATCTACTGTTGTGAGCAAAAAATTGTAACAAAAGCCAAGAAGAAGACAATCCCACTTTTTAAGATGTAGGAAAGATATCTTTTCTTGACTTCAGGTCATCTCAGTATTAGTTTGGTATTTTTTTGGCTCTTTTAACCGGGAAAGTTAGAGGACATGTAAAACATGGAGGTAATAGCATGGGGGTCTGCGATGGGATTCAGGCCCATGCTTATAAATCACATCGTACCAACTGGACAACCAGGCCATCTCTAAATTTATAGAGTATCTTGTAGAACAACTTTCTAGGCTTGTGATGCTGCCAACAGTTAGTGACAGAGGAGTTCATTCACATGTCCTTAAATAAGCTTTAGCCCATGTCGTCTTGGTACGATTATCTCAGCAAAGCTAAAACAAACTTCTCTTGATTTTTTTAATAGTATATCAGTCATACTCCTTTGTTTTAGCTTGATTTAGCTAAAAAACAAAGATGTTTCTGTGTGTCTTCTTCACTGAATTTAAGTGTTTTTGTAACTATTGAGGAAATCCTGATAAAAACAATAAAAAGTGCACAAATTGTTCAGGGATGGGAATCAAGAACCCGTTTCCATGGGAACCAGTTCCAACTAGTCAAAGCCTAACCATTATTGGCTTTCAATGCCTTCAAATTCCCTTTGCACCTTAAAAAACGAGATGGTGTACAGCAAGAGACAGTCTGTGCGATCCACAACCAAGGAGGTAATCATGGAGGATAGCAGGATTGGTCCAAACCGCTAAAACAGCATGAAGGGGATCTCTGTCTCTGGGTAATTCTGTTATTTGCCATATCAGCTCTAAAAAAAGAGATGTACAACCCACTGATGGACTTTAAAATCCACTTGGTTTGTGAGGCAGAAGCAGCAGACTTTGTGTGTTTGTCTCAGACACCCCGATGATTTTCTATCCCACTAAGATCAGAGTATTTACAAAGGATCAATTCCCTCAAAATACAAAGGTTGAATTAGATGTTTTTTGCACAAATTCCAATGAAATATTCTGTTTATTAAAAGCTGCCATCTTTGTTTCCATGTGTTGACCAATGACAGGCAGTATCTGTCTTCAGCTGATTTCTAACGGTCCAATGAGGAGCCAGGGTTCCCTGTGTCAGTGCAGCAGTGAAGGTAATAAAAGTTGTGATCAAATTTGTGTCTTTCTCACAGAAAACCCCTTCAGATTGACATTTTTACACACAAAAATCCCAGACATGAAGGGAATCAATAAAGAACTATATCAATATGCAGATTAGATAATCACATTGGTATCAATAAATGCTTATCAAGTGTCATTCCTATCACTGCTGGAGTTTTTTTAACCTTATGTTATTTCAAACTTGGCCGTCATTTGATTCTGTTCTGTTAAAGCAAAATGCTCAAAAAGTTCGATTTCACAGTCCCAACAACAGCAAATTCATAATGTTACTCCCTCACCTGATTTACACCTTTAAAGGCATGAATTCAAACTAACTATCTCATGATGATCGTGGAGTTTAATGCTGTTCAAACTCAGCCTATCAGAGTAGGAGTCCTGCTCAAGGGCTGCAGAGACAGACCTGGAACAAATGAATCAGACTCACTCTCTCACACAGCTCCCAAAAATTGCCCACTCTTTGTTGTTGTTGTTTTGCTGTTTTAAGAGACAAAAATCCTTTTTTTCCTCCCTGCCCTATTGATTAACTCCAGCTACAGCTGATTCTGACATTTACACTCTGACCTCTGACCTGGCGTGATGGCACTATGGCAGGTCAAAGGACTTGCATTTGCACTTTTTAACACACCATGCATTTGATTGATGACATCTTATTTTATGCTGCCTAAAATTTACAATAAACCTAAAGTTATTAGTGTGTTGTATCAAATGAGAAAGTCTCAAGTAAAAAAAGGTTTGGACAGTGTGTTAAAAATATTAAATAAACATGCAGGAATTAAACTCAGCACCAGTTTGAAAATTGTGGATCTCCAAAAAAATACTGATCACACCTGAGCTAGTAATGTATGAGCTGTATACGTTTATAATTTGAATAAAAACACGCTGAAGAACACCAATGTATCAGCAGAGCAGAGATGACAAAGACACAAACAAAAGAACACTGGCAAACACAACAAAACATGATGTCCGTGTGTGAATAAAGCTACGATCAACACTTTAAGAAGACTGCTGCACGGTGACAGAGGGGCTCCAACTCTGGGACCTGTTTTCAAAAGTTTGTGTTTTCAGCTATTTCCAAGCACAAATGCTCAAAAGTTCAACATTTTTTTAATTGGTATGGGCCAATTCTGGTTTCAAGCTTTGCGCCCACTGTGTGATCTGTCGCTTTACTATGAGTTTGAACTTCATTAATAACCTAAAATTTCTGCAACACTGCTTCTAGGTAAGTGGATGTACAACAGGTTGAGAAACCACACGGTTCTGTGTATCTATGTGTGTTATGAACGAGCAGCAACAACCAGTTTTTATAAGTGAAGCCAAAGTGATAGAAACTGCAGGTCTTTAAATATCTGCTGACGGCTGTCTGCAGGAGACAACGTGTAGCTCTATTCATGAGAGGTCCATCTTTACAACAATAACAAACAACCAAGTTTTAAAACATCCAATTTGGTCTGGATAACTAATTTCTTTTACCATATACTGTTAGAGAGGGGTGGAGTTTTTGAATGCACTATAATTATGAAGATATCACTGTAGCTAGTTTTGCATTATTTAAGTTTTGATCTGCAGGTAGGCATGCAGCAGCTGTTAGAAAGGAGGCCAAACTCCCATCTCAACTCCACCTCTGTGCCTCATCAGGTCGACTGAAAGGACTTATTCAGTGTGGACTACACTGTGAGACAAGGCGCTCACGATGCTGCTCCAGGAACCAATCACAGACTAGATGGGGCAGGACTGGTCCTCCAGGTATCTAGGAGAATGGATGTTTGTCAGGTGGTCATTACAGAGACAGAGTGGACGGTTTTTGGGACAGTTCACAGAGTATCCACTAAACGAACATAGTCAATATGGTGATATTTAGACAGTTTTTCACTAGTTTTTATTGAAGTTTAATTATTTCAACTTGACAGAACTTCTTTCTACATGTTGTGAGGAAACTAGGTAGATTGTGCTGTTATATTAAAAATACAATTTTCACCAGGGACCCAGATGTTACAAAACAACGCACTTAAAAGCTGTGATTGTGACACCACAAAACCTTAAAGACAAGGTTCAGATTCACTGAATGTGTCATACCGACAGCATTTTTTTGCAAAAAGTTCAAATACATGTACACTAACAGTCCTAATTCATATAAATTATTACAGAAATATTTTTTTATTCCTTTTGTGGCAGTTTGTTCAATGAAGACTAATGAAAAATTG
Organism: Xyrichtys novacula; assembly: GCA_962446985.1. NCBI lineage: Eukaryota > Metazoa > Chordata > Actinopteri > Labriformes > Labridae > Xyrichtys > Xyrichtys novacula. Next base: position 16,018,900 of record OY660865.1, read on the forward strand.
TGTGAAGACGTGTTTCATAGCCTTTCTGTGCTATTTTTATGTGAATTTACACAGATTTTACCTTTATTAGACTTGGAAATATCAGTCTTCACCATTGTCATAGTACTTGTTATGTATTAACTATTACTCTTTAGAATGTGGATAACCTGCTGCTTTTATTTATGTGAATACCAGTTTATTCATATGAATCAGGGCATAATGAGGTATCTGTTAAATCAGGGGGTCTCCATTTAACTTTATGATCTTTTATGTTTTTATTGTCATAAGGTTCATTTATTCTTTTATTCAGCCCTCAGGGACCCTTCATGTTCAGCTCGAGGCTCAGCCTTTGTCTGCTGCCCAGAGGTGATACACCTGGCCGGGTCATGACTCATTACGTGTCCTGTATGTCCACGCTCACACACACACACGCACGCACACGGACACACACCTGGCTGCTGTAGCGCCTACAGTTACACAGGCTAACAGGCTAACCACCGAGCCTACACCTCTGTGGGGTTTTCACTGCTAGCAGACGCAGAGGCTAACACTCTGCTAGCTTGAATGTTGCAAGGATTGCCACAAGTTGTGAGAGCTAGCTAGGAGGAATACAGAGAAGTTACCGGCGAGGAAGAGAAGGATGAAGAGGACAAACACTCACACCGGTAGAGAAAAGAGACACTGTGTCCTTTTTCATGTTAGCACCCGATGCTACCGAGCTAGCATGCTCCGCTAGCTGTGTAATGTCACTGCATCGCTGTTGTAAATACATTATCACAGCCCTCTCTCCTTACACGTGTGGACAGCCGCTAAAACTCCTTCCAGGGGACACCGCTCCTCAGAAAAACCCTCCCCGGCGGACAGCTCACCTGTTCCGGACACCGGACACACGTTCTCACCGGCGACACATCCCCCTGGTCAGCCCGAAAAACACTGGCGCTTTTTATTTCCAAGGACACAAAATCGCCATGACAGTTTAGAAAAATGCATAAAAAATTAGCAGGCAGGGGAGGGAGGGGAGAGAGAGGAGAGAGGGATGGGGAGGTGAGGAAGAGGAGGGAGGGATGGGCTGTTCGTGAACGATCCGACTCAAAATACTAACTCCTCATAGCCTGAGAGTCATACTCATTTTAGTGGTTGTACTTTGAAATTCAATACATATTTTATTACACATAATAACAGCTTTGCAACTGTTGAAGGAAAATCATGCAAAATGGGAATATTCATTCATCTATAGTGATCAGAGGCAAGATTGAAAAACGTCCTTTCCCCTCAGTGAAGCAACAGTGGCCTTTGAGGACAAAAGCAACTGTGCTGCTTAAGTATTTGTCAAGTTCTTACTATGAAAAATGTCTCTTCTTTGCTCTCTCATAATTGAATTTTCAATAAAAAAATCTGTATGGCACACCACTTGACTGTTGTGTGCGAACATAGACTGTATAAAGAATGGACGCCGTCTGCCTCCTTGCTCGGTGAAGCCACTCCGAGAACAGCACCCTCTGCCGATGGGCTGCAGTTTAGGTTATAAATCCCGCCTCCGCCAGCAAAGCTTATGGAGCTGTGGACAAACTTTAGAAATTTATTACACAGAACATAATTTTTTCTGCCCCCTGCTTGCGATGTTGACATGTAGTTACAGTAAGACTGGTTTGTGCTCAAGTCCTCTTTTTCTGTGAAGCTCTATTTTTAAAAGTTATTAGGGGGTTCATGTTTTCTATGATTGACACTTGATACAGCCTATGGGCGTTCAGGGATTGTGTAGGTGTCCCAGGGGATACGCTGTTTGAGCCGAGCATCATCACAGCGACTCTCAGTCACTGCGCACCCAAATGTGCGCATCGCTACTGCACAGCGCTGGTTTCGGGAAATGAAGAAAAATCCCGGAAATACCGAAAGCTATTTGGCTTCAAATCTGTATACAGGCGGTAGGCGGAACCAAGTTGTCCATAGTATATACAGTCTATGTGTGCGAACAAGTGCAAATGAATTCAGTTTTTTTCACTCATTTAAATATACTTATGAATATTATATTTAATTTTTACCTATTGCTTCCACTTACTGCCACAGGAGAGAGTTTATTTATGGTCTGTATTGGTATAATTGACCTGTTACATTTATTTTATGGTCATTTTGACAAATATTTCTAGCAGGGTTAGTGAAAGAGTTAGTCATGATATGATACCTGACGCATTCCGTTCAATAATGATAAACACAAAGTTTGTTGATTCTGCTATAATTAAGTAACAAACTGGTGTAAAATGATATATCAGGACTTAAAAATGAATCAAAAGGGTAAAGTGCAGGATTGTTGTCCCAATGGTTGCCATGAGTTATTAACCTGTGGCACAGCGATTCAATTAAAAGGGAAATATGTTTATTATTTAAACTGATTTCATTTCTATTTAAACTACTGATACTTGGGATACGATAATTGTATTACATAAAGCAAAACAATATAATGCTGTTCTGTTATTTTGCTCGACTACATTTATTAGCCATTTTATTATCAAGTAGCTACATGATTGTTGGATGGATTTATAGGTATATGGCATGTTTTGAGAATCATGATATGGACATCGTTTTGAATTCGAGACAAAGACTAATTATTTCCTGCGGCAAACAATTAACACATCTATATGTAATCTTACAAAAGTACAAAAGGTTTTGCGACAAATAAAATTTGTGTGTTGGTTTTTGTTGCTTTTTTGCGTATAATCAGAGGGCACTAAAAGGGCCTACTCCTCAGAAATCACAAATAAAATTATAAATAGTAGATGTACAGAATCAATGCTAACTTTCCAATGTCCTAGATTATTTGAACCCTTTAAAACCCCTGTGAGTACTGTGTCATTTTGTACATAAATCAGCATGATAAGAAATAGCTGTAAAGATCAAAATCATTTGTTGGGGAAAAAAATCAGGCACGTGTATGATTTTTTTAGTTTGGCCCATGCCCCATCTCTTTACATGGAGGGTATAGGCTTTCTCTGCTTTCTGGATTTATAATGATTCACTTTTGAGGACCTAATCAGGAATCTATCACATAATAAATGAGGGAGTGATGACACATCTACTCCTATTCACTGAGAAGAGCCGTTCAAATGACTGACTTGTTCACAAAAGGCCCATCACGAACACACACACACACGCACGCACACACACCTCCTCCCTGCACACAAAGACGAGCCGCATCCAAAAGTTAAAGCTCTTCTTACCTAAAATGGCCACTGCAGCAGCCAAACACACACTCAGTTCTTTATTCTGCTTAAGTTTAGCGGCGGCAGCAGCGGCGGAGGGTCCGCTAAAGCCAGCCTAACATTGCCAGCAGTGCCTTACTCCTTCACATCCTTCTATTGGCTGCAGCCTGGCGCAGCTGGCCTCGTGCATGTTTCCATTGGCCCTGCAGCTGTCAAGCAAGCAACCCCGAGCAAGTCTGTCCCGGGTTTGTCTGAGAGCGATCGCGGCAGCCCCAGGCAACACCATTGTGTATTGTGTGCGGGTTTTTCCCTTTCTCCTGCTTGCTGATCGCGCCGATGCGAGGCTCCGCGCTCAGCCTGCTGCTTTAAGGTGGGGGGATTGTTGTTGTTCTTACCGCAGACTTGCAGGAGGGTCCTCTTCGATCCGGGGGGAGCGTCCCTCCGCACCGCCCGGCTGCTCCTGCTGTCATTGAAGGAGAAATAAACACAACAACCGGGGAGCGATCAGCCTTCAGCCCCCCCGCTGCAATAAAACGAAGGGTTTACATTTCTCCTCCACTCGCTGCATCCACCAATCATGTCGCTTTTTACTCCTCCATCATTACCGGGTCTGCAGGGCGGAAGAAAAGGCATGAGACATTCCACGTCTTGTGCAGATCAGGTTGTGTTTCCCGGATGTTCAGCCTGTTTGCAGGACTTCAAATAAGCTGATAGTGAACTGCGATGTGTTTCTGTGATCTGGATTAAGTGTTCTCTCCCGGGGGTGTTTTTGGAGTTAGTTTGGTGCTTGTCACCTTGCCCCATTTCCCTGACTTCAACCTGAACTCTGCCTGACCCTCCTCTCTCCTTTGCTCATGATTTAGAGAAGTTATGGTTACAAAAACCCTCGTTTCAATGTAATAAAACACTCACATATGGCAAAAGTAATGCACCCATTCCTATATCACAAAGATATTACATTTGCCACATGATGAAAGTGATGCTGTCAGTTTTTGCACAAATTAAAGCTGGAAAGTCAAGTTTAATCATGTAAAACATAAAGAAAAATGAAAAGAAAGCATGAACTGTCCGAATCTTGAAAACATTGGTCTGAACTCTGGGTGGATCATTTTAAAAAGTGTGCTTTCTTTACATTTGGATATCAGATGCGTCCTAATGCTCCATATATCAAACTTATAAACTTTAAAACTCCTTTCAAAATGACTAATTAAAAGTTGCTGTAAATGGTCAGTTTCTGGTTACATAGTGCTTATTTGAATGCAAAACAAAACAATAACTCTGAGATTAGAGTTACTGAAGAAAAACAGTATAAATGTACTGAATTATTAATTTAAAAAGCTTTCTTTAGAATAAATGAGTAGAAGCTTTGGTTTAGTTAATTTATATACATAAAAATGCATTAGAAAGAACTTCGAACCTGCAGCGATACCGTCTGTAACTTTCTTAACACCATTATGACTGTGAATGGCAATAAGACCTAATCCTGGTAAATGATTGTTTTCCGTGGCAGCAGACTGAGTGTAATTAAAGAGGCAGTCAAACAGTATTTTGCAGAAGCTTGCTGTTACTTTAACAGGAGCAGAGACAGACTTTTAGTGACTGATTGATTCTTCACAGAAAAATGGAACTGTGCAAACAATTCTGACAACTTGAAGCTCATGTATCAGCTCCAAACTGCTGAACTTTTAGTTTGACTGCACCAGTTTCACTTGGACTCTATTCTGTAAACCTTAAAACAAACATTTCATCCTTTTGCATCCTGCTGTCGTCTCACTCATGTCCCACCTGTGCAAACTTGATGAGATCAGATTGCTCCAGTACTGGCTCCCCTCCTCTGGACTCAGGATCTAGTTTGAGATTTTAGTAAAGTCTTCATGAGCTGGTACCACTGTGCCTGGCTCCAGTCCTAAGAGCTGCTCCGACCTTCCACGGTTTTAAATCAGTGTTTGAAAACGTCTTTGCATTTGCTTTTAATACCAGTGGAGACAACAGTTCCGGACACTCTGAATGAGCTTTGATTTACCATGGTTTTATTATGTTTTTGGTGTCTTTTAACCCATGTGTGTGTTTTCATGCTTGTGCAGCACTTTTGTTGAACTACAGATGCTTTTTTAAAGGTGAGATATAAATAAACTTTGACTGGACTTTATTTGTCAGAGTTTAAAAAAAAAACTTCAAGTGACTTTTACATCTATGCAGATGAACAGCTGAGAAGAACATTGCAGTCTGTGTGGATGCGGTCCTCTGGCCTGACCAGAGGATGGCAGAGAACCTCTGTTTTTTTACAGAGGTTTATTAGGTTTTGACAAAGTAGTTAGTACATAATGGTAGTTTCCGGTTTGTTTTGAAGTTTCCAGAAGTCAATGTTTGAGAAAGCCTGTTAGTATGAATGTAAACCTCCTAGCTCAAGTATCCTACAGATCTTATAATTCAGTGCATGTCCATAACTCTAAAAAAGGAAGACAACGCAAAATCAACCGTGCAAAGCAAAGTTAACAAGTCTGTCATCAGGAGGATCTGTCCTGCAAAGCTTCAGGCTGGTTTGGACCAATCAGTGATGGTCGACTGATATCAGTTTCTCAGCAGCTAATACAGATAATGCAAGAGCAAGTCCACTGATGGCCGATATATTCTGCTGATGTCAAGACTCTTTAAAAGTTTTATGAAGCCTCTTTCTCACATGCACTCTTGGAAATGACCCAACATTTAGGAAAACGAGCTTCTGATCACAGTTTGAGTTCCCCAAGGTCAGACATGGAGCACGGAGATTGAAGCTGATATCTGTAAGCAGGATAAATCACTGAGCTGAGAGACGCAGTCACAGCGCAGTGAATGGTGGAGGTAGACGAGCATCCATGCATACATGATGAGCCAGGCAGCCATTGTGGATGTTTACCTGCCTCCATCTATCTCGCACTCTCTAAATGATGTCTCTGCAGGGGGAAAGAAGGGGAAGGAGGGATGAGCTGCTTCATGCATGTAAAAACTCTGATTCAGTGTGAATATAAACCACCCTGTATGCGCGTGCGCGTGTGTGTGTGTGTGTGTGTGTGTGTGTGTGTGTGTGTGTGTGTTGTCTCTGCTGCAGTCAGTAACACACTCTACATCCTGCAAACATCCCTCACTCATACTGAAACACTCTCTGCAGAGCATCATTTATTCAGACTGTGAGGTAAAGCCATTCGGACATGTTGAGCTGTTAAATCATGAAAGTGTTTGAAATAACTGGATGTAAAAACAGTTTTTACCTCCTGATATGTTCCACTTTATCTCTGCTTTCTGTTTTTACCATCTTCTTTAAGATTAATATGTTTCCAGTGTAATTGAGTTTTTATTTGTTGGGCTTTTGCGGAATAAAAAAATTTGCAGGCCGTTAATTTTTGTGATTTATTGCAGAAATGCTTCATGGAAGAATTCTGGAACAGGTTGACCTGTGCATTGAAAGTCCTTATATTTTAATTTCATGCTCTAGATTACTCCAGTATCTCCCATTTTCTTGCTGTGTCACATAATGTAATGGTGTATTATTTCATTAATTTCTTAAAAAGTGGACTTTTTAAAATCCCAGAGCAACATTCCACACATTCTGCATGTTCTGCATGTTTCTTCACGTTTCTGCACGTTACTGCAGGCTGTGAAAATGTGTAGAAAATATAAGCACACTGCAATATCCCCAAAACTAAGTGAGTGATATTTTAAGATAATTCAAGCATAAAATAAGACTTAAATGATTATGAATGAGTAAAAATCTGCCGATAGGGTGGTCAATTTTTTTTTATTTGTTCGTTTGTTTGTTTTTTTGTTTTACTGAAATTTCTGGGCATTGAGACCATTAATTCTGATAACAGTGGCTAACAGTAGTAACAGTTTGGAGGTAGTTAGGCTGCTGCAGCTGGGGGAAAGTGGGACTGACAACCAGATAAGCCTGGAATAAAAATATGCCACAAGATTCACCATCCAACATGTTTCTCTCCTCTGAAATTATACAATGTTTTTCATTGTTAATGAAATTGTTATTTTGATGTTTTTGTGCTTAAATTCATCTGAAAACAACCACCTGTTTAAAACCTCTGCTTTGTAATATAGAAGAAAACAGAGAAATAAACAGATGCATGTGGAAGAGTCAGTCTCCTTTATCTCCTCTTTCACTTTTTTTATTTTTTATTTTTGTCCCCCCACCCTTTCCTGCAAGAAGAAGATTTAACCGGCATTACTTTGACAGATGACTCACCTCAAGGAGAGAGGATCGAGGAGGTGCAGGAGGTGTCGCCTCTTGATAAATAAGAGGATTTTCTCCCCCTTTGTCATTCTTCTCCAGTCCACCAGGCGCCCTCATACTTTCCATCCATCCCTCTCTTACTGCTGTTTCTTCTCCTAATCAATCCTGCAGTTGACTCTGCCCACATGCTCACCTGTGTCATAAAATCTGCACCTGCTGACCTACACCTGTACCTGTAGGCACTCTCATGAACAATAAGGCTTTACCTGTTTTCATCTGCAGCTTGGTCCCTCTCTTCCTGCCTGCACTTCAAAACTTGAAGATAAATCTGTAAATTTCATTAAATTCTTATGTTTAAAAAAGGAGTAAAAGTTTTAAATCTCTCTGTTTCTTAGATCTCTGAGCTTTTATCTGTCCTGGTTGGTTTATGTCAATCTGCTTTCAAGTCCTTTTTTAAAAAATGTTGGAATTATCTCAAAGTGTCAGTTCTTATCACTAAAATAAGACAGAGGAAAAAATGTGATGTGTGATCGGCCCTGCTGACTTATCTGCACATTTTATGCTCACCTACCTGATGGATTTTGGTCCTTTTTGTGCTGATTGCTCTTCAGACTTTGTCTACATGTCCACCTACCTACCAGTAAATTTTATGTGCAAAAAGAATAATTTAACTGCACATATAGTTTGCACATTTATCCACATTTGGGGTCTTTTTCATGCCACCTGCATGGAAATTTGAGATAAGAAGTCTGTGGGTTTGTTTTTCCCTCTATGAATCAAGAAGACAGAAGTGTGGTTTCTCTGATGTTTACCTGCAGCACTGGTCTGTTTGTGTCGATCTGCATTTGGATTTTTTTCCAATCCGTATTCCTCCTCCCTTCTCCTTTGAGACCTGAACAAAGTTCCTGAAAATTTCCTGTGTGCATGAACAGAAACTCTGATGTTAAATTTTGGTCTCTGACTTCTTCCTCAGAGTCCACACATGTCTTTCAACATAGACACATAAATCAAGAAAAAAGCTGGCTTTTGTGTCACATCGAAGCTTGTCTGTCAAACATCTACCTGCAGCGTCCAGAATAAAAGTATATTTGTTTACATACATTTAAAAATATGTTTGCCTGTTCATCTGCATTTCGGTCCTTTACTGTCTAACTAACTCCAACAAGATCTTTGCAAGACTGCAATTTATGGAGGTTTGCTTGTCCTTCTCTGTGTCTTTCATTTCCTTTGTTTCATTGTCTTTCTATATTTATTCAGTTTTTGGTAAAATCTCCCTCAAAGAACTTGAATCTTTAAAGTTGTTGGTGTTGTTCCATAAGAAGTGTAAGTTTCGATGATTTTAAAAGGTTTAATCGTTGTGTTATAGTGAAACTCATTGGTTTAGTGTGAACTGATTCTGCAGATCTCAGTTTGGACAAAAGCTTTGTGACTTTAGAAATCGGGAGCACCGCAGAATTCAGGGCTCACTGAGCGGGAAGAGTTAAAATGTTCTGCATCTGTTCCTGCACCCCTGCAATCCCTGCTGATCCTTCCTGCTTTCCCTCCCTCCCTCCTCCCTTTCTTTCTTTCTCCCCCTTCCCTCCTCCTCCTCCTCCTCCTCTACCTCCTTCCTTCCTCCCCTCACTTGGCCCCAAGCCCAGAGAGAGGCTGGAAGAAGGAGCAGATATTTTTGGTCCTCCCCCCCCCCACCCCCGCCCCAGAAAAAGGAAAAAAAAAAAAAACCTTCAGATCTGGTGTTTCAGGAGTTTTTTGGTTGCAGATGTAAAGTGTCGATTTCTGCAGCTTCACAGGAAATAAAACACAACATGAGGTCATCTCTACATCTCAGTGTGTGGCATTCAGCTCGATCGCTCCCCACACATGCAGCGCACACATCGTTCACCAATAATCTGATCTATCGTGGTCAAACCTCCGCCCACATCCACAGTCTGTTTCCTCCCCACTTTATAAACATCAGTGTCTCTGTAGAAGGTGAAGCAGCTTAGGGTTTTATCCAGCAGAGAGGAGCTGATGCGGAGAGCATCAGCAAGAAAGGGAGCTGCAGACGTTATGAAGCGCTTCATTAAAAGATAATGAAAAGAAGAGGAGACAAAAGAGAGTAATGAAAGACATTAAAAGTAAATCAGAGACTAAATTCAATAAACAGATCAAATTAAGATTAAACACGCCTGTTAGACACCAAAAACAAGGATGGAGACGACACATCTTCAAAGAAACGAGACTAATTCAATTAAACAGTTTACTCTTCATAGACGTAAACACAAACGATGATTTTTAGATACACTTTATACTTCAGTTTGTCCTTTTTAATTTCTATTGATGCTTACTCACAAAAAACACAGCTGCCAGGTGAGAAGAAAGGTCAAAGTTTGTGTACCAGTCGCCGGGAAAAAACTCAGTGAAAGCATAGACGTGGTAGAGCTGTGAGAGTCTGGTTCCTGCACGGTGGTCAGTGGCCTACGGCGGTCCAAACAATTCTCCATTTTGAGAGAATTCTGAACTTCAGAAACAACATGAACTTAAGATACATGCATGCATGCAAAAAAAAATCTTCAAATAAGATAAACATGAACTAAAAGGTATAATAACATCTGCATCAAGAGGGAAATACAGCAAATAGAGTAAATGATCCAAAGACAGAAACAAATTCAGGTCACAGACACGCTCCAGGTCTGTAGGTGTGCCCCATCCACTTTTCTCTGTTTGCATTTGTTCTGGAGTTCCCTTTTTTTCACAGCACGTTTCTCCTGCAGAAAACCAGAGGATTATTGCAGCATATCTGCTTTGTTGGCTGCAGCAGCTTTGGGTTTGAACTGATGCAGCTTCAGAAATCAGTCACACTGATGTCTGTATCTGGATTTTTGTTGCTGCAGAAAACTGTTTTTTCCCCCCTTTTCTGTTATAAAATGCTGTCTCTCTAAGCAGGGGAAGGTGCATATTTGCAAAGAGATTCCAAATGTCTGTGTTGAACAAAAGCTATTTAACTTAAATTTTTGGTTAATCACTGCAAAGCATCATTGAAAAAAACAGATATAAGAGGATAAACTTGAACTTTCTTCTACCCTGGTATGATAAGGAGGGCTCTGTCTGCATGCAGAACACAGTTAACATGCGAGGATGAGCTCTCACATTAACATTCACATGCTAAAACAGTTTTTACTCCTGCTGCATGTGTGTGTGTGTGTGTGTGTGTGTGTGTGTGTGTGTGTGTGTGTGTGTGTGTGTGTGTGTGTGTGTGTGTGTGTGTGTGTGTGTGTGTGTGTGTGTGTGTGTGTGTGTGTGTGTATTTATAGCTGGCTGCTGAAGCACCAAGCATCCCTCACATAACTGTTGTTATTTTAGGATTCAACCTGAGAATATCTGCTCTGTTGGATGCCTAAGAAGAAGACGAACGTCAACTTTTGCTTGAATTCATTGCTGTAAGAATGAAAAGCTGTTCCTCTCAGGTTGGCTTGGTTTACTTGTTGTGACAGGAGAAGCATTTTTGCAGGATTTTTGCGACTCTGACTCATTCTTTTTCTTTTTCATTCTGTCTGCATGTTCGTCCCCTGCTCGGTCACCAAGGACAGCCCAGATTTAATTTCACCCTGAGGTTTCTGGATGTGTCACAGTGCATGTTGTTTCTGATTCAGGTGTGCATGAAAACAAAGGAAACGTAGAACAGGAACATTTAAAATCTGGAACATGAAGGTCGCACACGTCTGATCCAGGATGTTTTCAGACAGACACAAAGACAGACGGATTGGCTGCTGTTGCTGTTCTCCTTTGGTGGCCATGTTGGCTCCACAGTCTGGTCCCTGGCTGTTGCCATAGTAACAGATGCTGATCTGCTGAGAGCTGGGCGTCTCGCCCTGGCTCTGCTGTGGAGGACACTGTAGCATATTTTCGACAGGAGAAACAAACCAGGATTGAAAATGAACAGTTTCTCTGCAGAACGCTGAGACAAACACCGATTTAAACCCTGAAACTGAAAAGATCCAGAGTAGCAGGTGTGTCTAAGTGTTCCCTCCACAGACTGTATGAAACATGGAGGGGGTCTTAGTGAGGTCTCCCACTAATTTCAGAGCCAAACAAGGGCGGTAGCCATGTTGGAAATGCTGACTCACTCTACCTTTAGTTGGCCTGAAAAGGAGCAAGTGGGTGGAGTTGAGGTGGGCCTTAAGCTTCCTGGAGCCTGTCAGTCAAATCGGCCACACCTCAAATTGTGCAAAACTAAAACCTTAAAAAACAGATGTGAAACCCTGCCCCAAATATATGAGACTGAAATCTTGTTTAATACCAGGTTTTAAGATTTTTACATTTTTGCTGCAGGGATGCATGCTGCTTTCTGGGCTTTTGCAGCCAGCCTCAAGTGGACACTGGATCCTGATCCTGGAAAAGATCTGGACTTTTTCAGTCGCAAAAAATGTATAAAAGTTCTGACATGTAATGGGCCGAGGTCAGAAACCTCTAGATGACAGTGCAGGACAAACAAAAAGTGTAAGAACCGGGTCATTGTGTGCAAAGGAGTTTGTTTTGATGGTAAAAACTTGACAAATGCAGGATTATATTTATCATGCATAACAGGAGCTTCTTGTCCTCAAAGTCCACCATCACTGCATTGACTCTAGGGGTGAGCAAGGGTGCAGTTCAATCTTTCTGTTGCTCAATATCACCATTTTCATTTCTGCATACAAAACATCTTAAGTGAAAAACAGATATACCGAATTAATAAAACAACATAATGTGTGGTTGTCCCTTTGATCTATGCTCATCTAATTTGATATGTTCTTAGAGTCTGATCTGCAGCGTCCTTTGAGTTGCAGTAATTTTGAGAAAAACAAGATTCATGTCCAAGTAAAGCAGAATAAACTTCACTCTTATTCTTTTAAAAAGGAAGAAAATGACCGTCCTGATTGTTGTTCTGCACACCCTGCAGTGTGACTAAAACATTTGTCCTTCCACAGAAACATTATAAACCTGGATTCAGCCCTAAAATAACCAGGAGTGAAGGATTCTGCTGGGGTTTCTTTCCTCTCTTGGTCAATCTGGAAAACACTGAGATAAATCACAGAGATGAGTGTGTGGGTGTGAGAGTAAACTGTTCCTCCAGTAGCAGCTCTGCACCAGCAGGGGGCGTCCTGCTCCAGAAAAAGAGAGACAGTTTACCTCATCAGTCATGGAGCAGAGGTCTGTCAGATCAGGCTGAGAAATGTGTTGTGTTTTGTGTTTTTCATGTGTTTTAGAAGCGGAATAAAAAAAGACTCCGCTCAAGTTCTTGAGCTTCACTCAGGGACAGATAACCTGCTCTAAGGTGAGCCTTTAAAACCTGTAACCTGGTGAAACAGCTGTTTGTTAGATGTGAGTTTTTTCTGGTGTGAAGCCATAAAAAAAGAACTTATGGGCTGTTTATAAAACCACATTTAGAAGTCATTTTGTGCTGTTAAAATGTGAATTTGATGTGACATGTGTGAACACGTTTTTGTAATTTCACAAGTTTCAAAATTAAAGGCCTGATTCACAAGAGAATTCGGCTCCATGATTTGCATTGTAGAACAACTTGCATTCTGTCTGCAGGTTCTGTTTGTGTATATTCTAATGAGACATTGTGCATTCATTTTGGGTGAAATATTACATCCTTAATTACCTCCTGTGGTCTAAAAAACAAACTAAAAACTTACCCCTAAACATGAATTCTGTTCATGATTACTGTCGCTGAATCAGTCATGCAGTTTTCGTACAAGACTTGTACCTGACACATACATGCAAACTTTTCCAGGTGTGCAGACTGAACAAGCTGATCTCGCTGACTCACTTCAGAAGACTTGTGTAAGTGTGAATGCAATGGCAGTTCCTCTCACCTCTCTGCTTGTCTCCTCTCTGCAGAAAGATTTAAGTTCTGTCAGGATGAGAGGGCACACTGCAGCTCAGTGTAACAAAGAGCGGAGATGCTAACAGCTTGTTAACCAGATGCAACACAAGAGCAAACTGCACAGAGTTGCAACACTTTGTGGGCATGTTTTTGTTTGAATATCATGAGGGTAGTATGCATGGTGGACTGGATCTTGAAAACTACGCTGAATTCTTTATGCTATTAGCAACAGCAGTAGCTCATCAGGAAATTTATTGAAACTAACACGTTGAATTAAGTTTAAGTTTGCAATTAGAGCTACATGAACTAAATTTAAATTTGGCGCACTATAAATATCTTTAGCAAATATCTGAATCTGTTTTTGGACTTTGGTTCACTTGTATAAAAGTTTTGTTGTTTTTCTGCAGAAACAAAATCATCAAGATAAAATATAAAAAAGAACAAGTCAATAAAAAAACTGATGAGAACATGAGCTTAAAAACAACTTTAAATTAAAAAAATAAATGATAATTAGCTAGCAGTCACACACACACACATATACACAGATGAAGAGTCAGCTGTTCAGGGACTGTGTGATGAGGGAGAGGCCTTGGGATGCTCTGTTCTCTTCTCCTTATCTCTGTCTGCCATGTGTCTGACAGTGTGTGTGTGTGTGTGTGTGTGTGTGTGTGTGTGTGTGTGTGTGTGTGTGTGTGTGTGTGTGTGTGCGTGCGTGTGTGTGTGTGTGTGTTATGAAGTATCCGTACCAGCTGAAGTTTGTATTCGTGTGTCATTTCGGTGATAGCAGCCAACTGATGGTGTATGAGGGTGTGTGTGGTATGTGCACATATTTGAAATGTGTATATGTTTATATCAAGTCTATGTGTGTGAGTGTTAAAAATTTGCAAAGTATGTCAGAAACATGTGTGTATTTTAAACCTTTTGAGGGTGTGTTTACAGGCCTTTCAAACAGCAGCTGACAGACTCGTGATGGTTAACGTAACTTCATGCCTAAAGCTACTTTAACAGAATTTCAGCTGATGTTTGGAAACTTCAAACATCTTAAAGTTGCATTTAACGTTAAATCGCTTTGCGCTACATTACACTTGATCTTTTTAAGACTTTAAGTTTGTACTAATTATACAACTAAACCTCAAAGAAGCCAAACAAAAGAGACGTAAAAGTCGACCTCAGCTCGTTAAAAGATCCAGACTTTAACACATAATCTGGTGTCAACGTTTCACATCACAGATCCTCCAGCTGTGATCAGGAGGTTTCATAAACAATGCAGATTAAAAGGGTCCAAAAATCCAGCCAGTGTACACAAACTCATGAGGTCTTTAACGGGGCATCATGGGAGAATTTCTGCTGCTTTAACCACCCGAGTCTGCATAGTTGTCTCTACGCTAACAAGCATTTCTGTTATGTGTTTCAGGGTTAATGTGAGTCTATGATGTGGGCAGAAAAACCCTCTCAGACCAGAAACAAAACAACACAAACAGAATTTGATAGTAAACACAACTTTGGCACTTCAAACCCACACTTAGTTTAGAGCAGTGTATGCCATCAGGGCAAAACTTGGAGCTTATTTACAATTTCTCTGCTTTTTTCTTGATTTATTGAAGCAATGACAACCTGTCACAGACAGTGGTATTTGAAGTGATTCTGAGTCCATATGGTGGATCCCACTCCAGAGTCCTTACTGTTTTTAATGGCCTGAAGATTAGGACCATGCAGTCTTGGTTTTGGTCCTCATCCCTTTAGTACAGCGATTTCTCCAGATCCTCTAAATCTTTGATTTCCTCCGTAAGAACTTTTTACCTGTTTGGTTGTTTCTGTCCAGACTTCTACAAAACCTCAGATTGAAAACAAGTTTTTATTTGTTTTTGTTGACTTGAAATTATTTTCGATCAAATATTAGTTTTAAATTATTTGTAAATCCCAAAAAGTTTTCTGTTTCTTCTTCAGCAACTTTTTTGTTAAAGGCCAGTATGAGATTTGCAAGACTCCTGAGTTAGAAGTCAAGTCAGCCGAGTTTCTGTGATCAGACCAGAGTTCTGTTCTTAGAAGTGTTGACCTGCTGTAAGAAAATAACAGACCTTGGAATGCAGCTACCAACCAATCAGCAGCAAGTATTCCACACCGGCCTTTAAAAAAGCTGCTCCTACAGTATAATGATACAGATCCCCGCCCACTATTACAGATCAATATCAGGCTATTTTGCAATAGTTTGACTGATCTGTCAAACTTTGATTTATGACTGTTTTTGACTTTTTGGTTCCCAGGAAAATCCGCCACCTCAAAAATAACGGGGAAGTTTTTATGCTTGGCTCCTTTCTCCAACATTTCGAGGTTTATACCCTTTTCTTTTTGAATTCTCCAAACATTAAAGACGTGATGAGTCTCCTAAAGAATGAAATGTTTATTTCCACAAACCCCGGACCATCAATCTGAACATAAAGCTGCAGCGAGAGGGCTGTATGTGGTCTGAGCCTGAGCCAAGTCCTGTAGTTTAAAGACGATCTGTCAAACATGATACTCACTGAGTGGATAGAGAGAGAGGGGGAAGGGACGGAGGGGAATATTTTCATTTTATTTAAGAAAAGGAAAAAGTAATAACAGGGAGGAAAAGAGGAAGTAAAGAGTGATTTTCAAAGAAAAGGGGGATTTGTGTTGAAAAAAGGGAGAGTGAAAGCTAAGAGGAGGGGGGAAGTGACAGATGAGAGATGACAAAAAGAAAGAGGAGAGGAATGGGAGAAAAAGGAGGAGTCAATAGAGGAGATATAGATAAGAGAATCGAGAATGACAAGCGCTGAAGAAAGGAGGAAGAGGAGATGAAGCCAGGAGTTCAAAAGAAGTGACAAAAGGAAAAGAGTAAATTGTTGAAGAGGGAATTCCTGAAAGAGGAGGAGGAAAAGCAAAAACAGGGAGTGGAAAAGAGAGAGGAAAAGGAGGAGGAGGAGGAGAGGGAGAGGGAGAGCTGTGAAATAAAGTGAGTGTAAGAGACAGAGTGAGCAGAGCTGAGCTGAGTTTGTGTCTGACGTCGAGCTGAAAGTCTGGAGGCTTCAGACTGGATATCAGGAGTGAGCAGACAGCTGCCAAACCCAGCGATACACACATGCAGATACACACACACACACACACACACACACACACACACACGCGCGCGCGCGCATGCAAATACATGGACAGTGCAGAAGGAGCTGCGAGGCTCTGTTGGATATGACTCATCCAGTGAGGCGGTTCGCTGAGATGGACTCTGAGTGACCGTTGGGATTAAACCAGTTTACATCCAGTCAGGTGAGTTTAATCTGCTGATCACAGCTGGGCTGGACTTTAATTTAGACATTAAAAAAAGGTGTTTTCTTTCAGACAAATTGACTGTCATTAAAACTCAAAAGTTGATCAGTTTTTTTTTCCTGAAAAGGCTCCTCAGATAAACTTATTTTGTTTGTCTGAATACTTCAATAAAAAGTTCAGATGGCTGTTTGGAGATGTGCATTTAAGATGTAAAGAAAAGCACAGGTGAGCCTGAGTTTGTTTGTTCCAAACTGGACTTAAGTGAGGATGCTCCCTCTGTGGAGTCTGGATGTTGTTGGTCTGAGCTCATAGTTTCTCCTCATGACTGTTTAGTGTTTTGTTTCACTCTGCAGGGTTTTTTTTTCTAATTTCACACATAAAAACATAATTCTGCTTCTGGAAACTTTGGCTGAACTCCCTTCACGTTGTTTTCTGCAGAGTCCATCAGTATTTACAACTTTAGACTTGTTTTCTGGTAGAGCTGTTGGAAATGTTGCTCATAAACTTTTCATTTTGTTTGTGTATTTCACTTGTTAGGGCGACCTGGTAGTTTGTTGGTCCTGTTGCAGCCTTCATTCACCTACATGATACACGTGCAGTATCTAATTTCTTTTCATGGAAAGTCAGAAGTCCCTCCCAACTCAAAGACTGATTAATTAAAGATTAATGATGTTAGTGTAATCTCTATTTTCAACAGATTCAACCCAAACATGCAGAATCTAGGCTTGTAGGTCTGGATCTCATGTCGTGTATGCACCAAACTAAAGCATTTTCAGGTAAATTTCCTGTAAAATCAGCGTAAAGACGTTATTTGCGTTGATTTGAACATGATGTTAGAATGGGAGGTGTTCAGGATTTTGTTAGTCTGTTTGTAGTCAGAATAAAACCGGCCAATCAGATGACAGCAGACAGAAAAAGAGTCTGTATGTATTGAGAGCAAAAACAGGTGAGATACAACACGCCAGCTCTCATCGGCTTAATAATCTGAAATTTACTCAGTTCTCTTTGATCAAACATCTGCATGCAAGACCTACAAAAATTAGACAAGCAACATTTTTCTTATTCCGATGGCAGGTTTATTTTTTTAACATTCATATTCGAGTGATTTTATTTTTCACCTGTAATATCGAGAAATAAGACATTTCTCTGGACTTGTCAGGTGAATGATACCCAGACTTCCTTGAATCCATCAGGAAAAGTTGTTTTCTTCTCTCGAGGACAGACTCAACAAATCTTGACTTTTACCAACATGATCTGCATCATGTTGGTGTCGTGTCAACAAACTTAAGGCTTCTTAATTACCGGAAAATCAAAATAAAAAGAATTTATTTTCTGAGTTTCAATTCTCTCTGAGCTGATCTGATCAGTAAATGATTCCTCTATCCAAATTGCACCTCTGATGAGTTGATTCATTTTGTGTCTTTGCAGAAAAATAAGCTCTGGTTGAAAAAAAACTTCTAGTCTACAAGTGAGATCTGTGTTCTGTCTATTATCTTAACATCGTCCCTTCAATCCAAGGCATCCACTTCGTGCACCCGAGACTTCCCAGTTTGTTTCTGTGATTATTTAAAGACAATTGTGGTAGGAATCTGAAACCAAGTTTATATGTTCTGCAATAATTGGATTGCTCAAAGAGCCATGTTTATATGAAACCGCCTGGAGGTCAGAGTCCTCCCCAAACCATGATGAAAATTTTAACCAAAAGCTTGCAATCCTTCAGGTCGAGTCATCATCTGTGGGAACATTTATTGACTTCCGACTTTAAGACAAATTTCAATCTAAAACTGAAAGTGTAGCATCATAAAACTCCTGTAAGTTAAAGGGAAACAGCTTTGCTGTAATATTCATTTTATTGTAGGAATAAAAAACGCCAGGGGCCTTTTTTTCGTGTGTGAACTCTTCATCCTAACATATCTTATATCCATCTTTTAAACATTTCAGTATTATAACTCTGGCTGTTTCATGTGTCCCTTAACGTAACCCCCCACCCCCCTCCCCTGGTGTGATGGAGGTTTTTGCTCTCAGAGCTAGCAGAGAGCCAGTTTCTCATGAACCCTCAGTGAGAGTGGCTCAGAGCAACAAGCTGCCAGAATAAACATCAACACGACGCAACGGGTCAGCTCTGCTCGCTTGACCTCAACTATACCCTCCTCTCCCTCGCCCCTTCCTCTCTTATCATCTACTTCTCAGTGTTTGAATTTGTGTATTGAATCAACACACTTTTATTTCCTAATCAACTCAAATGAGTGAAAGGTAAATTTGATGATCTGAAGCTGAAATAACAGACATCATACTGATCTTAAGTCTTTTTATCTTTTTATTTTTTTTTTGCAGGTTTGTTAGATTTGTCCAGATACAGAGCCGACCAGCAGCTTTATCTGAACTGATTGATGCACTAAAACCTTAAAAGTCTGCATGAATCTGTCTCTTTGGTACATTTACAGGGCAGCCCAGGCCCCAAAATAATTCAGTATATATGCATTACATTTCACAGACAGTCAAAAGTAAATCCAGATGTCTCCAAACATATTATTAATCATCCTTTCAGCCTAATTGCTGTCTTTAAATCACAGTAAAATCATCTCTTTTATTTGAGCTCGAAGCGCTGAAATATGACAGTCTTCAGTTGGCCTAAAGCTACTTTAAGGGATTTGTAATTTATGTTAATTTTGGTGCCCCCTTGTGGACAATCTGCTCATGTGGATACTGTTTACTGCAGAAATCTCATCAGGCATTAAAAGTCAAATGCACACAATTTAACACTTTATCTGACACCCACACCTGCAGTTTCAGACATTAAAAATAGAGTTAAAGAAATGGTCGTAATTACATCACAGGTGTCCTGTGTGTGTGTGTGTGTGTGTGTGTGTGTGTGTGTGTGTGTGTGTGTGTGTGTGTGTGTGTGTGTGTTTCTGGTTATCAAGACATTTCAGCCGTAAAGCCTCAGAGCTTGTGTGTTCATGTGTGGATGTTTAAGCAGTAGAGGGTCTTTTTAAGCAGATATTACATTGACTCAGCAGGAAGTGAGTAGCTTATTGGTGACGGTGACGGAGTTAGACACCAAGGGCTCTATTTTCGTGCGCGCCGGTGAGGCGACGGAGGGTGGCGGACCCCATGCAGTTGTATTTTCGTCTGGCGGAGCCCGGCGTACAGCCAGTTTGGTATTTTCGTGGACTGAGGCGCACGGAGGCGAGCCGAGATCCGCCAAGCTGGGCGTGGTGGCATGGCAGGGGGAGGTGTCGACAGAATCAGCGGGGGGCGCAGTGACATTTTCGTGCTCGCCACCGGCGTGTAAAGTGCGCTGAAAGCTCGCCGATTCAAACCTGGTCAGCTTTCAGCGCAGGTGGAACGCAGATGGTCTAGTAGTATTTTGGTAGACTGGCGGCGTATCGACATACATCACTGATGCCTCACCGGCAGGTTTCCACAGTGTCAGGCACATTTCAGTGCAATAAATAATCAACAACAACTATTAATCTGAGTCAGCACATACATTTAGATCTATATAGATATATTCTGATCTATATCTGATCTGATGAGCGCGTTTGGCACGCGTTTGGACACACAACCTGACCGAATCAACACAGCTGAAACTGCATTAAATTAAATTAAATATCTAGTAAATAAACACACATGATGAAGTTAACTAGATATGTAATTCGTCTCCCTCCTTTTCTTTCTTCCTCTTATTTCTCACGCAGCTCGACCTGGACATGTCTCTGTGTCCTCTCTCTGTCCTGCAGCGGCTGAACAGATGATTTGTTTCAGTGCCCAGATGCGTTATCTACTTTAAGCCGACATACAGATATTATAATATTCAGTTTTGTGGGCCAAATTTATTTTATATGCCAACATCTATGAAAGAGAGAGCCAGGCCACGGAGCACAATGCATCATTACGCACAGATGGTTCCAATTTTAATGCCGTTTTTGGAGTTTATGTTGTGATCTGTGCGCTCAACCCACCTTTGTCACGTGAGGTTTGAATATGTGCACCTTTATGTGAGTGTCTTTATTTGTGGAAAAGGGTGTTTGTCTTACCAGTGGGTCCAACATTACACACACCAAATCCATCTGTGCTCATATGAGAGAGTGTGGAGGATGCCCAATGCAGCGCTTACAGTGACACTTGTTGAGGAGCTGCCCTCTGTCGCCATCTTGTGGCATTACTGTGTTCAGACATCTCTTGATCTCTTTGACTACTTCACGAAAATAGTAATACGCCTCGCCTGTGGCGGATTTAAAGGCAAGGAGAGGAGCTGATTGGTGAAAACAGGTCTCGGCTGTGTTAAACCCACTCTCCGCCCTATCTCCTCCCTCGCTACGACTTACGCTGCTGGGAGGAGATAGGGAGTTAGGGAGGGGGGATACTTACGCCGGGCTGCGCGGCTCACAAAAATACCAAAATGTGCTTGGACACGCCTTCAGCGCGGCGGATCTGACTTACGCCGGGCTTGCGGCACGTCTCCGGCGAGGCACAAAAATAGAGCCCCAACACTTGTTACAGTGTGTGTGTGTGTGTGTGTGTGTGTGTGTGTGTGTGTGTGCGTGTGTGTGTGTTGGGGGGGTGCTGTCAGAACATCTTTGTCTAAGTGTTAATCTGCTTTCATTGTGATGGTCATGGTTTAGTTTTTTTAACAGCAAATCACATTAACAACATGTTTCAGATGAATGTGCCGTGTAATGGAGCGCGCCGAGCAGATGTTTGTTGGAGTTGCTTTACTGTTACACTCTGGCAGTAGGGTGTGTGTGTGTGTGTGTGTGTGTGTGTGTGTGTGTGTGTGTGTGTGTGTGTGTGTGTGTGTGTGTGTGTGTTTATAATAATACTGAGGAAGTATTCGTATGCACTGTGACACTGCATTAAAGGGGACGGCTATCACATTGAGTTAGGTCTCATAAAGCAGTATAAGGATTTAGGCCCCATTCATACGACAAAACCAAGCACACAAGCCACATAGATTTGCAATAAGAGGACTGAAAATGTTACAGTGTGCATGCCTGGGAAGGTAGCTGGCACTTCATCATTGAAAGAAAACACAGTCGAAGATCGTAACCTACCTGTCCGCGAACCTAAACAGAGCGGTGAGTACAGATAAATAAGAGGATGATGGTTAGCTGCACAGACACGGCTCAATTGTCTTTCACTGTATAACAGTTAATTCTATTCTAGTGAATGCATTTCTGTAAATACGTCCTCATTTTAACAATACATGTGATGTCCATTTACACTAATTTAGGAGCTGATGACCAAAGTGTGGGCTGCGCCCCCCTGCAGTAACTAAAATGTACTGCAGGTCCACGGCAAGATATCACACTAAGAAAGTTAAGGGTTTTTGTACAATTTACTCAACATACTATGGGATTAACTGGCGAAGTTTCTTTTCTTCTATATATATATTCTATATACACTCACCGGCCACTTTATTAGGTACACCTGTCCAACTGCTCGTTAACACTTAATTTCTAATCAGCCAATCACATGGCGGCAACTTAGTGCATTTAGGCATGTAGACATGGTCAAGACAATCTCCTGCAGTTCAAACCGAGCATCAGTATGGGGAAGAAAGGTGATTTGAGTGACTTTGAACGTGGCATGGTTGTTGGTGCCAGAAGGGCTGGTCTGAGTATTTCAGAAACTGCTGATCTACTGGGATTTTCACGCACAACCATCTCTAGGGTTTACAGAGAATGGTCCGAAAAAGAAAAAATATCCAGTGAGCGGCAGTTCTGTGGGCGGAAATGCCTTGTTGATGCCAGAGGTCAGAGGAGAATGGCCAGACTGGTTCGAGATGATAGAAAGGCAACAGTGACTCAAATAACCACCCGTTACAACCAAGGTAGGCAGAAGAGCATCTCTGAATGCACAGTACGTCGAACTTTGAGGCAGATAGGCTACAGCAGCAGAAGACCACGCCGGGTGCCACTCCTTTCAGCTAAGAACAGGAAACTGAGGCTACAATTTGCACAAGCTCATCGAAATTGGACAATAGAAGATTGGAAAAACGTTGCCTGGTCTGATGAGTCTCGATTTCTGCTGCGACATTCGGATGGTAGGGTCAGAATTTGGCGTCAACAACATGAAAGCATGGATCCATCCTGCCTTGTATCAACGGTTCAGGCTGGTGGTGGTGGTGTCATGGTGTGGGGAATATTTTCTTGGCACTCTTTGGGCCCCTTGGTACCAATTGAGCATCGTTGCAACGCCACAGCCTACCTGAGTATTGTTGCTGACCATGTCCATCCCTTTATGACCACAATGTACCCAACTTCTGATGGCTACTTTCAGCAGGAAAATGCGCCATGTCATAAAGCTGGAATCATCTCAGACTGGTTTCTTGAACATGACAATGAGTTCACTGTACTCAAATGGCCTCCACAGTCACCAGATCTCAATCCAATAGAGCATCTTTGGGATGTGGTGGAACGGGAGATTCGCATCATGGATGTGCAGCCGACAAATCTGCGGCAACTGTGGGATGCCATCATGTCAATATGGACCAAGCTCTCTGAGGAATGCTTCCAGCACCTTGTTGAATCTATGCCACGAAGAATTGAGGCAGTTCTGAAGGCAAAAGGGGGTCCAACCCGTTACTAGCATGGTGTACCTAATAAAGTGGCCGGTGAGTGTAGTTTCTATATTGAAAACCATACCAGGTGCGTTGTTCCAGAAACCATCCTCATTTCAGTCTCTGTTATCTGCAGGGTTAGGGTTACCCCCAATTTTGATTGCATCTGGAATGGCTGCGAACAGGCCGTATCCGCCGATCGCAGCTGATCATAACCATTCAAGTTAATGTGTCAATTTCCACCAGCTTCTTTCTGCTCCGCTATGAAGGCGGACTCCACAGCTGATCACAAGAGTTTTATTTTTTCCGGACGCCGGAGCATTCCGCATAAATTCAGCATAGATTAGTCTGTGCTGGAAAGGAATTTGGGCACAGACACAAAATAAAACATCCCACTTCTTTTCAAAATAAAACACTTCGTGCTTAAGGCAGATCATATTTCACACCATGCAAACTGGCGGGAACGAACAAGTGAAAGGTTTTCAGACGTTGACACCATGGATGAGGAGATGCTGATTCTGAAGGTCTAGAAGTGGATTTCCTTCTCTGGAAGGACACAATCTACTGCTTATATGGTTTTGTGCCTGTCTTTATCGAGACAACTCATCATTACATGATTGCAAGTGAATCCGTGGGTTCTTGTGAGTTCTCGCAATTCCCACTGTCCGTAATCCGCCCCGAAATTCGCCTCACCGACGGATCTGGTAGGAATTAGCAGATAGCGAAAATCGGTGGTTTTTGGTGCTTTTGCAGACATCCTTGTGTGAACACTCGAGGAACTGCAGATTTTAGTGCTTCAGTTTCAGTGTCATCAGCTCAAGACTGGAGGTTGCTGCTTGGTTTGCACAGTTTATTCAAAGATGTTGATGTTTGAAGGTTTCCTTGGAGCTCAGCCTCCCCTCTGAATAAGAATTGGCTGTTTGTGTCTGTCTTGAATATTTATACAGTTTTGTACATGTAACTGAGTGTGTAGTTGTGTATCTGTTTGTGTTTGAGTTGAGAGTTTGTACCTGCATTTTTATGGCTCTGTGTGTGTGTCCAGAGACGGTGAAACAGCTGTTGGATGAATTCCTAAAGAGGTGTTCGCCATGCACTCCAGTGTGTGCATGTGTGTGCGTGCACATGCAGGTGTGTGTGTGCAGATTTACAGCCTGCAGTGATTTATAGAACCATTCACAGTCTGTCAACGAAGCAGCTCTATTCCCTGATGCCTGTAAGTCCATTTATTTTCCCTAAACACACACACACACACACACACACACACACACACACACACACACACACACACACACACACACACACACACACACACACCTATTCTGCTTTCAATTAGTCATATGACATCATGCACACACACACACACACACATACACACACACACACCCTCAGAGCTTATCTTGCCCCATGCTTTGTGACCTGCAGGCCCTCAAACTCTCCAGAGAAATGATGAACTGAGAGAAAAATCCAGAGCAGGATGAATCAATCCTCTCCTCCACATGACAGCAGACTCTGTCGTTCCTAAAACATGAAGTGTCCTGCAGTTTATTTCATAACAATCAACAGTTGTTACAAGTTTGACACCATGTTATCCAGAGGATCTGACGTGATGAAT
This sequence comes from Xyrichtys novacula, assembly GCA_962446985.1. Lineage (NCBI taxonomy): Eukaryota > Metazoa > Chordata > Actinopteri > Labriformes > Labridae > Xyrichtys > Xyrichtys novacula. The sequence goes on from OY660865.1 coordinate 16,043,602, forward strand.
GCAATGAAACCAATGACACGAAACACGATGAGACGATAAATCCCTGAGGAAACTTTTCTGAAAGTGTTGATGCAGATTTGGCTGAAGAGAGGATCTAAACTGACTGAATATTTCCACAGATTAACAGTAAACAAGGCCAAAAGAAAAGGCCAAACTCTATTTACAAAGACCCCCATCTAGTAAGATCAGATCCACTATAATCCAACCCACTTTGCAGCATCCAGCAAGTTACAGTGGAGAGGAAGAACTTCCTTTAACAGGCAGAAACCTCAAACTCAGAGTTAATGGTACAGATGGAAGGAGGAGGGTGCTCACTGTACCAGAACCCCAGGAGTCTAAACCTGCAGCAGCCGGTCCAGACCTTAACCAAACTCCAGCCTGAACCCAGGCACTTAAACTCAAATTAAATTACCTGTGTGGTTAATGGTCACTTTTCACTGTGTAGTGATTGAGGGATCCACGGTACAAGAGTGAAGGATCCTCGTTGAAGAGTGTGAAGGATCCTCAGTTTAAGAGTGTGAAGGATCCTCCGTTAAAGAGTGTGAAGGATCCTCAGTTTAAGAGTGTGAAGGATCCTCCGTTAAAGAGTGTGAAGGATCCTCAGTTTAAGGTTGAAGGATCATTGGTTTAAGAGTGAGACTCTCCGTGTTTGCAGGTGAAGATTTCTGCAGTAAAATGTGTTTTCATTCATCAGTAATTTCAAACATTTGTAGGCGTGATTTCTTTTTCAAATGTTGGATCCCAGATTCTTGGACTGAGACGTTTCCATTGTTCAGAGACTGCTGTTGTGAAAATCTGTTTTTGGTTTCTAACGTGGGACTAAAGACAGATACAGACCTTTTTTTATTATATATTATTAATAATAAACATACAGAGACCTTTGTGTATGTCCTCTCTGGAACAGACTCCCACTCCATACTGGTTCAATCAGACGACCTGGTCCATCAGCTGGTCCCAGTCAGTACTTGACATGTTTAAACACATTTCTGTTCCTTATTTCAGCAAATTATCACCACACATTCCTCCACCCAGGACAATCACAGCCAGAGGAACTTAAACTAACTTTCACAGTGAATATTTACACCTTCATGTTTCCTCTATAATCACCTAAATTTAGAGCTCATGACTTTCTGTTGTGTTTTGATACTAAGAGCAGCAAAAAAAGGTCCTGAATGTTGTTTTTATCTGAGATATATTAGATTTAGTGTTTCCTGAGCAGACACACACTCTGTGAAGGTTGTTGGTCTTTAACCACTGAGGGGTCCTGTCTGCGCTCTGACTGATTTCCTGTCACATTTCACAGCACAGCACGTTCCAATAAAGACAGAAAAGGTAGTAAAACACCCCAAAATGAGCTCTCTGTGTTCATGGTCCCACCAGCAGGTTCTGGTTTCTTTACTATTCTGATGTAGAGCCTTTTTGTGCCTCACAGACAGACTGATGACCTGCAGGCGAACTTTTGTTTAGCAACAGTTTTACAATTATGCAATGGAGAAAAATTAGAGAGGCAGAGCTAAGGAGTGTCAGTTTAATTAAGATGATCGACGCCTGTTTTAGAGAGGGACAAAGATTCTGAGTCATAGAAACTTAACGATGAAATTTACTGCACAGTTACTCTATGTATATCCATGATAAAATATTAAAATCCATTCATTAATTCAAATGAGACACTTTGGATATTCATCGTGATCATGCTCAGGCTGCAAGATTTGAGAATTGAACAAATCTTTACATCACAATAATATTAGAACTGTGAGTCAGACATTAAACATGACGTTAATGATAAACCAGCAGCTGATTTTTCTCACTTTTTAAAAAGTGCAAAACTTGAGAGAACTCTTTTATAGCTGAGTGTTTGATTTAAAGTCTGTATAACTGCAGAAACTTCATGCACACGTTTGTGAGTCTTAACACCTCTGAGCTTCAGCTGACGGTCACAGCAAGCGGCTCAGTCGGTGTTATCGTTGTCATAAATCTGAGATATTTGTGCACGGTGAGGACTAAATGACCAAGCAGTCCAACTGAGACGCCTTTATTTACTCTTTAAACATATGACCACAAATTTACTATAAAACTGTGTGTGAACCGTGTGCAAATACGGCTCAACAGAGCATGCAACACATAATTAAACTGATTTACACTTTAATGAGAAAAAACAGTTTCCATTCATTTAAATCAGCAACAGAAATTTTGACGAAAGAACAACATTCCCATTTTAACACTTTCCTCCAGTTTAATGTTTGAATTAGGGCTGGGACTTAACACATTAATAGCGATTAATTAACTGCAGTAAAAATATCTTGTGAAAAGTATTAACGCATATTAATCACACCTACTGTATTTTTACACCTCAGAACATTTCTCACTTGATGAGTTTCAGGTATAACGCTTATACCAGTGCACTCCAATGTGAGTGAGTGCAACAGTGATTCCAGTCCCACCCAGCACATGGAAAAAAGAACAAAGTCGCTGATGAATGTGCTTTGATTGGCTCTGGTGTGGATGGGCATTTTTGTTTAAAAAAAAGATGGATGGAAATCTGGATAAAAAAATAGTCTTGTGCAAACTATGCACAAAAGACTTTGCATATCACTGCAGCACGTCAAGCCTCCGGTATCACCTGAATGCTAAACATGTTGCAGCTAATGTGGAAGCTGCCATTACTCAGACTCCGATTACAGCAACCCTCACCCAACCCACATGCGACCAGATGAGAGGATTAAGAGCTAAGGTGTTCTTAGGTCAAATATTTATATACAATTTAAAATGCGATTAATTGCGATTAATTAACTACAAAGCCTCTGATTAATTAGATTTTTTAAATCAAGTCCCAGCCCTTGTTTGAATACATTTTGCGTTTAAAGCTGTTTGCAAAGTGCATTAACAGATGGAGCATATGCACGATACTGAGACAAAAATGCATCAGAATTAAATTAAAGTCTAACTTTACAAGAAAACATGCAAGTGCTTGTTTTTAAGAAAACATTTGCAATGCTGTTGAAGCCAGAATGAACATGCAATGTTCAAGGAAACTTGGAGATTAGAGAGTTTGAATAAGTGAGAAAAATGTTGCACCTAACAGCAACTGCAGCCAAAGCTAGATATGTCTTCAAAAGGACAATTATTGGCCCGGGAGGTTAAATCTATCATACTGATCTGCATTCATTTAAAAAAGGTAACTCTTAATTTTTGCACAAATGTGAAGAGTGAACGTTATGTCAAGAAAACCAAGTTCTTCCTTGAGCTGTGTCACCCCGCTGTCATCCGTAATGGATTGACCCGAGGACTCGCGACAAACAAGCAGCTGCTGGAGTAGAGTGGGTGAGTTGTGTTTAGTCTCTTTGCTAAAGAAATCAGGCAAAGTTAAAATGACGTTTGGTGGCTAGTACTGTGGCTGGGATCCTATATGTACTGTTGATGAAGTTAGGTTCTGTTTTGAGCACTATTTGTGGCTATAGAGTAGCGTTTTGGTTGAGGTTTGTTTATGGCTCCTTGGACTGCTGTGTATTGCTATCATGCAGTCATTACTAAAGTTGGTATAGCTAGAGAAGCAAGCGGTTGGCAACATTCATCTCTTAAGGGGGTGTTTAACTTGGTGTTACGGTGTGTTTGACCCTAAATTAATTTTATGCTAGAATATCCCTTTAACTTGTTATTTGGCTGCTTGAAATAAAATACAAATATAAAACTTTGGCTGTCTGAAATGAATCACTCAATCTCTAACCCCTAACCCCCATATGGTTTCACTATATATTTGACTATATACTGAACTCAATCACCGGAGGTTTCGGACACTACATGGCAAGACGCAATGCATGACAGGAGGCCCACCACCGGTGAGTGACCACTGGATGGTCACTACATTTTGCAGTGCTTCATGGGAAATTTTGAGTCGCCTATACAGGGCACTGGAATTGATTTCTCAGGTTTAGGACACCCCTCAAAATGGCGTTAAAACTCCCATGTAGTCACCTATATAGGGGTTAGGGATCCATTTCAGACACAGCCTTTGTCACCTTCTGTGTCATGCATTGAAAGGTTTAGAGTGCAGGGGTAAAATAAGAGTAATTAGTGCAGTGAGATAATCACATTAAAAGAGAGCAAAAACTCCCTGATCCAAATTCTGCAAAAAAAAAAAAAAAAAAAGAAAAAAGAAACTGCTGAATGATACTATTATAATTATCAAATTATCTGAAAAACACAACTTAAAAAATGTATAACACACACACACACGTAAGGGTCACACTTGTAAGGTCAGACAGTGAGAGTTCATCCAGACTGCGTGTGTATCTAACTTTTTACAGAAATGACAGAATAATATCATATTTAAGAGGATTTGAATCTCAGATTTTAAAGAAAGAGTGAATTTAGAGGAATTTACCTCTGTGTCCAACATCAACAGTCTCCTCTGAGTTATGTTTATGTGTAGAAATGTGAGTTAGTGTATGTTTGTGTGTTTATCTTCTCCCAGCATGCAGTCTGCTCCCCTCTGTAAGCCCTCCAACTTCTCCTCTGTTCACCAAAGATAGAAGATAAAGTCCTCCGCTGAAAATGAATGTTAGTAAGACTTCAGCGGATCACGTCCACTTCAGGAGAACAGGTCCACTTTTAGAGCCTCTGAAACTTTTCAGGTTTCTTACCTGCAGAATCCAGATCAAAACCACCACGGTGCACCTGAGCAGAGTCTCAGGGCTGCACATCACAAGTGATCTGCTTCATGTCAAATTAGTGACTGAATTTGAGGAGGATTTTCTCCTGAATCAAGCTCAGTTTGGACCCCCCCCCTCTCTCTCTCTCCCTCTGTGTCATTTGTCGGGTAAAAAGCTCCCAGCCTCAGGAGGCAGAACAAGAATTTCCATTTCACACTCGGGTGGAAGTCCAGATTGGCTGAGCTCACCCCACAGGGATGTTCAATGGCCCACGTTATGCCAAGTTCTGTCTGTCATGTGGAAGGAAAAACAAAGCAGAAAGCCTCAGCCATGTTCAGTCTGGAGCTTTATGGATTTACTTAAGCCGCTGAGATGACTTTTTCTCTGAGAGCGGGTCACACAGAGAGTAAGAGCAAGATAAATCAGCGTATTCCTCTTCCAAGTGGCATCATTACAAGTGCAAAATCCGATATAGTGCAGCAATAAACAATATGAGGAATGATGTTATTATTGAGCAGTACATTAGGTTATCATGACGCCCCCTCAGGCCTGGCAGAAAGTCCTGTTATCCTGCAGATTGTCGAGCTTTAACCCTACAGGGATCCTCGTCTCTGTGCCTTGCTCTATGCTGTCACATATGTGTTCTCATTTTCAGATATCAGTTTTTGGCTCTGTAAAGACACAAAATCAGAGGCAACAGGACAGAAATTCACAAAAGAGAGCAAGCATATACAGATGTTTGAGTAAACGAAGAATAACCTTCACTTTGTGCCAAACTGAAGAGAGGTCAAACAAATGTGGAGCAACTCATTACAATTTAAACTCCAGTAATGAACATAACTGACTGACTTCAATGTCAACGTTCATCTTTAATGATTTCCAGCACACGTTGTCTAACTAAGAGCAGAAGAAAGTTTTGAAAATGGAATAAAACTTTGACATAAAAAGCTACTTTCCTGCACATGTCTGGCTGCTAACTTTGTGAACATGATGTATTTTTTTCCTGATTTCCTTTATGGAAAAGTTTACACATGAAGGCTGCTTTATTGTGAACCTCGAAGTGATGGAGGAGAGAAACAGTGGTGGTATGTCTTAGGTTAGGAAATGTGTGTGTTTGTGTGTTTCTAGGTAAAAGGTTAAATTACTTGATTTACCCCCCCCCCCCCCACATCCTTACTCCCTGCAGAGACACTGAGTATCAAATACAACACACACACACACACACACACACACACACACACACACACACACACACACACACACAGGTCTCCTCTGTGGTCTGTGTTATTGCCTTACACGTGGTGTGTGCCTAACTGTGTTAGAAACCTGAGAATTTAATATGTTATGATGTTTGAGTATAAAGACAGTTAAAGAGGCAGGTGGACTGATGGAGAGTGACACTCAGGAAGAGTTTCCTGCTGTGTTGATTCTTTGGAGCCTTTTTTTTTTTCGGTCATATCTGTCAGGGTTTTATTTTTCTGCTATAACCGTGTGGGTTTGCTCTTTCACTGCATCACTGAATAGATGTGGCGACATTTACTGGGAAATAAGTTTTTTTTTTAATAATAAAAATAACCACTGCCAAAAACTGCAGTTCCACGAGTGTCCACTAGAGGCTGTCTCACAAAGTGAGTCACTCCCGATAGAGCCCCATGTTAAAATGTCAAACTTTACAGCAGAAATACACATGTCTACAGCCTGGTACAGACAAAAAAAAGTGTTGGTTTGCGTGGCTAGTTTCTCTGTTCATGCTCATCTCTTATGATTTTGATCACAGACAACAGCCGACTCGTCACTAGGCTGAGGATCATTTTAATCAGTCCTTCTACCACACAGTAAAACATTCAAACATACAAAATAGAAGTGCCGGCTTTTGTGGATCCTAAAGAGTTGTCACTGTTAATTTTCATGTGTTCATAACCATACATATTTGGGCATCATAACATCTCTTCAGAAACCACTAGGTGACATCACTGACACTGTGTCTGCCTTTAATACAGATTTAAACTCGTTTATTTTGGCTGCAGCTTCTGTTTGCTGTTGGTCTCAAAATGGAGGGAAAAGGAGTGTGTGAATGAGAGCAGAGAAATTTACTGAGGACTTTTTAAACGCTGCTGCAGCCATCGATCCTGATTGTGATGAAAGCATGAAAGAGTGACCGTCAGAGACAAGCCAGAGAGCAGATCTCATGATGTGGTTGACTTGATCTTTAGATGAGAAGTTACGCCTAAATGTGGCTCCTGGAGGTGAATTCATGTTTGTAAAAATAATAATAATAATAATAATGATAATATCTTACATTTGTATAGCGCCTTTCAAGATACCCAAAGCGCTTAACAACACACTACAAAAAACCTAACTAAATACCAAAAGCCTGAATAAACAAGTGTCGCTTCAGAGCAGACTTGAAAGAGTCAAGAGACTGTTTACTTGTAGAAACAGTATTGTTGACGATGGTATGGCAGAAGGTCTGAGTGTTTCTGATAAATGATTATGAGCTGATGATTATCATGTCTGATTTGCCAGAGTTGAATCGGAGAAAGCTGGCTCGTATTTATATTTTTGTTTCAGTGAGGCAGCAGGTCAGTGTGGACCGCGGATCAGGACTAAAACAAACCAAAAAAAACAAAAGCTTTTCTTGTGTTTTCCTGATGCTCAGATATCTGGTAAATGAAATAACACAGGAAATAAATAGCATATTTTTGAATGTAAAGATTAAGAGTGAATGAAAGGGGACCAAGCACAGAACCCTGTTAATCAAAGTTGCAGTAGTATGCAATGATGTAAATATTCTGGAGTTAAATATCCTGACTCCAATCTTTCACAGTTTTCCCTTGACGAGGATCTGAAAGTTCTGGTTCAGAAATATTTTGAGTAGCTGGAATAAGCCTGTCAACTTCATCTTGGCTCACAGATAAAACATCTCCATTTTAGCATCAGCCTGAATAGAAAAAAACTGATTTCCTCTTCCCAATTATCCTGAAGATATCTCAGTCAGGGTAAGCTTTAATCCTGGTCAGAGTATCAGGTTTTGTCTCATCGACTGTTTCTTCCAGTTTATTATTTCTTTCAGTGCTGAGATTTAAGAAGTTAGTCAGTTAAACAAAGAAGAACAAAAAGAAAAAAACTCACGCTGAGGTGGGATCAGGATGAATGCTAACCAGGTACTTCAGATGAGACACTTTCAGAGCTAAAGGGCAGGTGTAGAAATTGAGGGATTTCTTAGGATTGAGCTGTCATGATAATAATGTGTTTCCAAGCTTTAAATCCTAACAAGCTTCCTCCCAGCAGTTCAGAGGATTCCCAGTCTGCAGGCCTTTGGGTGTTATTAATCAACATCTGCTCTCAGCATCTTTTCCTGGTGGTTCTGTTTAAATTATCAGAATCCAAAATCTTTACCTGCTGGAGCTCGACCCAGAGTCAGAATATAAATCAGTGATTTGGTTTTTGTCAGTGTTACAGAAAACAGGGATCAGGGATTGAGTTTAAAAGAGAAATGAGTTTATCCAGACAGAGTTATCCTTACAGAGCTCAAGTATTTATGTGTTTGTCTGAGAGTGCAGCATGTTTGCAGCTCAGTCTAAGTGGTGTTGACAGCAGGGCTAATGGAGGGAGACCAAGGAGACTTTGTCTGATTACAAACCCAGAACTCCTCACCTTCTCTTCCTCCTTGTCTCTGTTTCCTCTCCTTCTTTACAGCCATCACATCACATACACAAAAACAGACCGAGACAGTTTAAGAGAGAGAGGAGGACGACTAATGAGAAGACCTGTTGTTATGTCTCTTTATTATGTTTCTGTCAACCCATGAAAGTTCGGCCATGTTTTCACGGTCAAAGCCTCGTTTTCTAGGATGTCTCTAAAGGTTGTTGAGTTAATGCTCGACAGCACTGGAGGCTGGGATATAGGACCAGTGATGTTTGGTTAAAATGCATAATTCAGATTAGCACTGATAGATAACTAATCCTCTTTCTGCCTCGATACAGGAGCATGTGCACCGGCCAAACAGCTGAACACTCTGTTATTATTTCTAATTAAACAATTGGCTTCACCCTTACGGCCCTCTCCTCTTATGAGCATACTTTTAACATGAGCATGCAGAAGAAGTGTGCGAGGGAAGAGGAAACGGTGCCTGTTAGATTTTGGCAAAATTATTTGAGACATTTTCCAGCACAGACGCTGCAGAAAACACAGGAAAAATGTGACAGCAAATTTAACGTCTTCAAAAGTTCTCCAAGTGCACCATGCAGATCAAAAATGTATGAAGTAACCATGAAAAAAATAACTTTTGCATTATGCAGAAAGAAGCTTTTTGTGGCCAGAAAACTGAACCAGCTGATGTTCAGATTCATGTTTGTTTAAGGTTTTCATGTTTAGACATTGAGCCCGTTTTAAACCAGAGATCAACTCTGAGTTTCGTCTTTCTCTGTTTTACTGTGAATTTTTGTATTTTGTTTCAGTGAGTTTTGTGACGATGAAGTGACTCCACCAGGATCTGCCACAGCTCCACAGATCGGATGCTTGGATCAAACTGAATACCAAAGTGAGTCACACACTTGTTTTGGGGGTCAAAGGTCAAATTCCTCTCTGCTGTATTTCCTAATAATGAGGATGAGGTTCAGAGTCCATGCACAGAGATCTGTTTCAGTCTGATGAAAGTCTGGAAGTCAGCCCGGGCGACACAAACATCAGGAATTTAAGTTTAATCCACATCTGGAGGCCAAAGATTTCTCACTTATCTGCACACTCAGCTGTTTATTGATGAAGATAATCACAGGAGGATTATCTTTATCACACACACACACACACACACACACACACACACACACACACACACACACACACACACACACACACACACACACACACACACACACACACACACACACACACACACACAGACACACATCAGGACTGTCACTGTGTGTGTGAGTGTGTGAGTGAGTGGGCAGATGGTTTATATCTGCTGGAGAAGAGGCTGATTGTGTACGTGAAGATCACAGAGTGTGTGTTTGTGTGTGTGGGAGAGCACAGATGTTTGTGTCTTTAGAGGACTTTAAAAACCAGGCGTGCGCGCACGTGCGTGCGTGTGTGTGAGTGAGTGTGTTGGTGTGTAGAGTCCAGATGTTTGTGTTTCCTCGTGAAAACAGAGATGTTCCCAGTGTGTTAAAAGTTTATGATAACAGATTTAAGAGATGAAGTTTCTTTGGAGTGTGTGAATCTTTGCTCTGGCTCGATGGACTCAAACACACAGGAACTCTGATTTCTGCTCAAAACACAACACACAGCAGGACTGAGAGATACCGAGAGACGGGGAGAGACTTAGTCCTCTTACAGCTGAAGATATGGATTCTATTATATATATTCTATAGGAGTGAAGGGAATCTTGAAAAGGGTGTGTATATCTGCTGGAAAGAGGCTGTTACAAATATGTGAAAAACTTTATTAATAATAGAAAGAAAGACAAAAAAACAGACAGCTTTCACGTCACCACTCATATAGAAGGTCTGACATGTCACCAGTGTGCAAAAAGTAGTGAATAAAAAAACCAACAACAGTGGTGTGTTCAAATTAGTTTGTTTTTAGTGATGCGTTCAAGTGAATCTAGTACAAATTTAGCAATAAAAAAATCTACTATGGTCTCTCTCATTTTTGTCTGGGATTCATTTCAAGGTTGACGAGTTCCTCTCAGATTATGCAGTAGAGATGACTGACAGGTGGAGAGTGGTCTGGCTGAAGACCTCCACTGTCAGGACCCACCTCTACTGTGAGGACCCAAGGTGACACTGCTTCTCACGCTCTCCAGTTTGAAGTGGTCATCCCATTTGTATGTTCTCCTTGTTGAACACATGAATACACCAAAAATTATATTTACATTATAAACATAATTTAAATCCCAAAGAAATAAAATATATTCACACAAGACTAAAAATATGTACTTCCTGGTGTAATCGCTTTTAATTTGAAAGGCTTTGAATGAACTTCTGGTCCTCTCAGTGGAGGTCTGCAGCCAGACTGTCTTGGATGGGTGAGAGCAGCAGGTGGGCGTAGCTTTTGCCTGTAAGCTGACACGCCGCCATTGTTCTAATGCAGAGATAATGACTAATTTGTTATGATTTTAATTCACACACTTGGTGACTTTTTCAATCATTCAAATTTGTCTGAGTGGTTATTAAAGCATATTTTAACATTTCAAAGTCACTCCTTCTTTATTTGGTTTATTTTACGGTTGTGGTTTCAAAAAATCAACATCCTAAGGCAGGATATAAAATACTTCAAACTGACTCCATAAAGTCTTCACTCAGTTTTCATCACCCTGATCATTTCATCCTCCCCCTCCCCTCTCCCTTCGTCTCTGTCACACTCCTCCTCCTCTCTAAACTAAATCCAAACATTTGTTAAGAGCTGAATGTTGAAATCTGATCTCCAGCTCGGTGCTAATTCACTCAGTTAAAACAACAATCGATCAGACGACCTGCAAACAAAACTGGAGAACATCATTACACAGAGAGGATCATACCACAGAGATGAGATCTGACCGCTCACAGATCTGCACTTCAGGACACTTTGGATAGAAAACAGCGAGTAATCAAGCCTGTAATAACCACATTAACTCTGTTAGGTTGGATTTATTTATGCTGGTATATTATCCTTCCTTTGTCCTCCCTCTGACTGAAAGCTCCTCCTCCATTAAAGTCGACCTGTTTGTTAAATCTGCGGTTTTGTATTTACAGTTTGATTCTTTAGAAGTTAAATAACATTTTCTGGAAACACTCCAGCTGAACACAGAGAAAAAAATCCGCTATTTAAAGTATCTGAGTTTCTGAGCTGACAGAGTGTTTGGAGGCTGTGTGTCTGTGAAGAATAGTTGAACACTCAGGGGACATGAGTCATCTGTGACCTCTGACCCCCACAGAATGAACCAATCATGTTTGAGCAGGAAATGAGCCAGAGTTGGTGACTGGTGTGGGAGAAGATCCAGAACTGCACAAAAAAAATCCAATGAATGAATGTTGAAGTTCAGAAAAGTTCATTAAAAGCTTTTTATTTTATTTTTTTTTTATGTTTTTTCTCCTCTGGTGACAACAAGTCGCTTCAATCCGAAGATTTATGACCTCGGGAAGTGAGAGATTTACTCGTTTCAGCTCTCAATCAGACATGTTCAGCAGATCGAGTTTCTTTGGAAGTTGAACGGAGACTCAGAGAAGTTATTTTAATCTCTTCCAGTGATCACAGATAAGTGATACAGGGGCGGGGAAACAAACTAAAATCAAGAAAATCAGATAAAAGGACGAAAACAAAATGGAGGAGGACAAAGGAAGAGAGAGAGTACGCAGCTTCAGGTTTAGTTTTGGAAAGAGGACCAAAAGTCTGATGAGTTTCTGGATCATCTCTGTGTAAAGAGTTGGATCGAAAAGAAGTCTGGAGAGTTTTTGATCTTTCATCTCCTAATTTCACATATGTCAGCCAGTATCTCAGATTATAAACTCCTGCTTTACTGTGGCGCGGCGTTGCGGTGTTCCTGAAGCCCAGAGCGGTGTAATAGAGGCCTTCAACTGGTCTGTGTTTAAGGTCCAGGTGTTGCTCGTCTTCCTCTTGATAAATATCCAAAGATTCTCCATCAGGTCAAACCCCTTTAATAACATGCTCAGTAAACTTGTGGTAGTTTTGGCACTGTAGGCAGGAGCTGAATCCTGCTAGAAAAGGAAAAATCAGCCTTTTTATAAGGCTTGTCAGCATATGGATTAACAGTGTTTATGGTTTAGATGCAAAGAAAAACTAATGTGTATGTTTGTTCTGCAGAATTTCTGTAAGTTATTTCAAACTCATGTTGTACACAGATTGAAACTTGAGACACAAGCTGCTCTTGAATAAATCTTCTAATCCTCTAAACACAGTCAAGCAGAAAGTGAGAATCGGCTCTCTCTTGGATGATGTTAATCAGGATCTCTCTTACTGTTTGGAGGGTTGGAAATTGCCTTCATTTAAAAAGCTGTTAGTCTGATAGCTCCTGATTTACCCCGACTGAGTTAGATGATCATTGCTGAGTCCAAACCAAGAAAAATGGAGAGCTTTAATAAGACCTATTAAGGCCGAGCCGAGGGAGAGAGAGATGACACCACAGTGGAAACACAAACCATTAGGAGAGAGGGACATCAGCTCCGCGTATATGTGTGTAAGAATGCTAACTTTCAAGTGTTTGACATGTGTTTCCTTGTGTGGACATGTGAGTGTGTTTTTGCCTCCACAGACAAAGTACAGACCCCAGTGAGGGTCTGCCCACTGGGGTCACACACACGCACGCACGCACGCACACACACACACACACACACACACACACACACACACACACACACACACACAGAAAGAGTGGCCCCGACCTCCCAACTCTTCACCACATGGGACCCCGTAAATCACTGGCAGGTCAAGGCTAATTATTTAAAACCAGAGCTCAACCCAGCTTCACTCTCTCTCTCTCTCTCTCTCTCTCGCTCTCTCTCTCTCTCTCTCTCTCTCTCTCTCTCTCTAATCGCTGACCAAATTCTTCTCCTTTACAGGAACAAGTCTCTCTCAATTTACACATTCCAGCTCTCTGATTCGACATGCTGCACAGACAAACAGACACTTTCTCTCTCTTCATTTTCATTTTCTCGCTCTTCATTTCATCCCCCTTCTGGTGGCATTGCTGCATGAAGATTTCACTCATTTCTAGTCAGAATAAAACAAAAAAGCTGCAGATTTTCATTCCAAACACAGACTGAACACCTGCAGCTGACGGTAGCTGATTGACCACCAGAGGAACCAGCTGGTCCAGAGCTAGCATCACACAGAAAATACGAGGATTTGATCTGTTTTGAATGTTTGGTTACATAAATACATGGATGACACAGAAGTATTCACCGTGATAGTTTGGGGAAGTATGTTTTTTTTTTTTTTTATGTATTTCCTCTGTATTTTTGATCTTAATATATTTTCCTTACATTACAGAAGGTTTCATGAAGCTTACACTGCTGCAAAAGAATTCACTTATGCCATAAACGTGAACTTTAATCCATTTAAGTGTGCACAAATCCACTAATACATTAACTTTCACAAACGTGCACACGTATTTAGATTTCAAAGGTCTAACTAGATCAACAAATGCGCACAAAGATTCATGACCGTGTCCCTGAAATCGCACACTCAGATTACCAAATGTGTGTCCAGATCTGCATGCAGAGTCACGAATATGTGTGCAGATCCAGAGGTGCAGACTTGTATTTGCACATGTCCACTCAGACTGTTACATGTGGACACAGAGCTGCAAGTATGTGGACCTATTTGCAATCAGGTTTTTCCTTCCAGAGCTTAAATCACTGACAGGTCAGCCACTTTAACTTTAGCAGGCCTCTTACTTTACTAACACTTAGCTGAGAGCTCTGCAAACACATTCATACACTCATTAACACATTTCAATATTTGTTCCCAAGACTTCAAAGCATTTAATCTCATTTTTGCACTTTGTGTTTTTTTTTCCTGTCACTTATTATTCTCTAAACCGTTGTTGTGCTTGGACAGGATCTTAAAGAGACTCCAGAGGAAAGTTGATCTCTTTGGATTTGAGAACAAATTTGAGCTGTGAAACTCTCACTCATTCTTTCTGATAATCATAAACATCCACACACAAATTCCTCTCCTGCTTTTACTTTGACCTCTTGTATTCAGACCAGCTGTATTCACATGCTTTTATGCAATACCAGAGTTTTTCCAGCATGTTTGGGTGTGCTCTTTTTCAGTTTTATCCCATTATTGTGAGATTGTGCACAGCTGGACGTCTCATTGTTGAATTCAGAGGATTTTATTCATTATTCTCTCTGAACCAATCACTCTGCATCAGTCAGTAAAACATTCTCAGGATGTGGTAGGGCTGCTCGATTAATCAATTTTAAACCGTAATTGAATTATTTGATTATAATGTAACACTTTTATGGCGCCTGCATGTGTTCGGCAAAAACAACCTTTATACACATGCCCTGTACTCCTCTGTCTTTTGTGTACTTCCTGGGCAAAATTACAGCGCCACTTACTGGCCTGGCATATACACTACATTGTTTTTAATGGTTTTGATTTGAAAGATTTTAGAAAAACATTTAATTATTAAAGTGAAGTTTGGTGAAGTTATCAGTTAATAAAAAATCTAAACTGAAGATTGAGTTTTCACAGAAAAAAAAGGATTTTATTTTCTGATAAAATCTTCAAAACGGCCACATACTCTGTCCTCATACTCTGTTCGAGTCTGTTGCATGAGTTTGAGAGGAGTTAAAGCTGATAAAATGAGGTTAAAACGTTGGTGGTTTGCTGCTCTCTCATCCATATTTGAGTTTATCTCACCAACAAGAAGGACTCATATCAGACGATTTCATCTCTGAGCCACAGAGTTACAAAAACCAGTCCTGGCTGGACGCCACATTAAGCAGCTGTAACAAACTATGATATGAATGTAACACAGTCTCATTACTGAACAAGCATGAAGTCTATTTCTGCTGCCACACTCTCCATCCATCCTCACCCGTTTGTCTGTTCGTCTGTCAGCTGTGTTACAGTCTCTGTTTGAACATTTCAAATCGTTGATCAGCTGAAGGAGGTCTTAGACTGCAGCTGTCACACGACTGTTTCAATATGTGATATTATATACAGATTATCACGTATTGGTACCCCATAGCATCCCCGGTTGATTTATGGTCTGACTCTCCAACTGATGGTTCACAAAGTTTTATTTAAAGCAGTTCCTTTTAACATCCATGAACAGAGAGAACACACTCTAAGAGCTCAAGAAAACAATAAGAGCAGTAAAAATACACTTTCTGTAATGAGAAAATAGTTTTAGCCCTTTAAATTATATGTTCAATAACCTCTTTCAAAATTATATTTTTTATAAACCTTCAATAACATTGATCTTAACCTTCTCAAATAACATGGAATACATTTTTAGACATCATTTCAATGCAGGCAAAGAGCTTTATGATGAATAAAATACACATAGATTCAAAATGTGCATCAGATAAGGTGCTATGAACTGAATGAATCACGTCTGTGTTAAACATGACCATCATCGTTACTATAGCATTTTTGCTAATGATCAGCAACACGAAACTCGACCAAATTTCTCAAAAATATTTAAAAGGCACTTCGTATTAAAGGAATATTCCGGTGTATAATTAATTTAGGGTTAAACACACACCGAGTTAGACACCCCCTCAAGAGATGAATGTTGCCAACCGCTTGCTTCTTGAGTTATACCAACTTGACTAACGACTGCAATACACAGCAGTCTGAGGAGCAATAAACAAACCTCAACCAAATCGCCACTCTATAGCCACAAATAATGTTCAGAACAGCGCCTAACTTCATCAACAGTACATATAAGGTCCCAGCCATAGTACTAGCCACCAAACATCTTTTTAGCTTTGCCTTACTTTTTAGCAAAGAGACCAAACACAACTCACCCACTCTCTTTCAGCAGCCGCTTATTTGTAGCAAGACTTTGATCAGTCCACCATTGACTGAGGCGGGGTGACGCAGCCTAAGGAAGAACATTTATGATCATTTATAAACCTTGTGCCTCTCTCAACCAGGTACTTAAGCAACTTCAAGAGATTGTTATTAGCAATAATGTGTCTTGGATTTACACATCATTATTACTGTTATTACCGGTAAATTTTCCTTCAAAATAAAGGCATTGGGGGGTGCACTTGAGCATGAGTGATGAGTAGACGTGTCCTCCACAGCTCCCACAGAATTTGTTTTAAAATTTATACATTTTGGACCTCGTAACCGCTCAAACCTAGTCGTAAACATATGACAGCGCTAGCTAATGCAGTTACTGCTGTGCAAGCCTCTATCAACCCATTTCAGGAGGAGAACCAAGCGTCAATTGCCTCTCTTTATTCGATCCTGAGTGTTTATGGCCAACGAATTACTGAGGTAGAGGATGGTATGAATGAGTTCGACATAAGACTGAGCAGCATGGAAACCTCTCAAACTTCACTCCCTAAAGAAAACGAAGCCTTGAAGGAGAAGGTAGTGTGCACATTGTGGGGATACCAGAAAATGTGGAGGGCAGACGATGATCAGAATTCATTACCAAACTACTACTGGATGTGCTTGGGGAAGACAACTTTGAGAAGCCACCATCAGTGGACAGAGCCCACAGAAGCTTGGCCCCTAAACCAGTAGATAGCGATAATAGATCACGGCCATTCATTGTCAAGCTACATCACTTTCAAACTAAAGAGATGATCCTACGCCTCGCCAGACAGAAGGGCCCGCTCTCCTACAACAGATCAAGATTTCACATCTGTCTTGATTACAGCCCGGATATCAACAATCTTTGCGCAGCCTTCTCCGAAACCAAAAAAGAAGCTCCACGCCGCAAAGATCCAGTTCATCCTCTACTACCCAGCCACTCTGCAGTTTACACACAATGGGAGACACATGAAGTTCACAGACCCCACAACGGCGCTGACCTACGTCAATAAAAATGTGTCTGCTGATGATGAAAGCTCCGTTTCACAAGTTACAGAAGATGGTAATTGAGGTAATGCTGATTATCGGGTCAAAATACAAATAACTAATTAAAAGAGACGGTGACATCACTACAAATGGTTATTCTGTCAATTTTAAATGACAGTATTTTTTATTTCTGTGGTATAATTTTATTAGTACTGTGTATGTAGCAATGGACATTTTGTGTGAACGTGTGCACACATCAAATGTAATGCTACAAATGTACACCCTCCTAAAAATTATTGTTTATTATTATTATTTTTTGTTTCTTTTTCTTTTTCTAATGATTACCACCAATCTCATTACACTGACTTTCAATGACCTATAGATATCATAGTTTCAACAGGATGAAAGGATATCGCATGTCATTTAATACATTGTTTGAGAGGTTGATTAATGGTTAAGAAATGTATTAACTATTTGCAGGTAGCGTGCAAATGCAGTTTTGCAGCAGTTTGATGTTATGGGGGGGGGGGGGGGTAGCAGCCTTTTTAAGGCTCGTTTATGTGTTAAGTGTAGTAGTTATGATGTGTTATTTGTTCTGTATACAGTCTGTGCACCTACTTGGCTTTTTTATCATCTAATAGGGGTAGATACTGTTATCTTTGATTTGACTGTTTCTAATGGCACAGGGTAATTCACATTTCGTCCAAGGTAAAGATGGCGTGAAAATTATAAGCTGGAATGTTAAGGGTCTGAATCAAGCAAGCAAAAGAAAAAGGGTTCTCACTCATTTGCAGCAACTCGGGGGTTGGTATTGCCTTTCTACAGGAAACCCACCTTTCAAATCAAGACCAGTCAAAAATTCATAAAGAATGGGTAGGGCAAATGTTTCATTCACAATTTAACTATAAAGGTAGAGGAGTAGCTATACTCATTCACAAAAAGATCCCCTTCAGTGTATCAAACACTATTTTGGACCCAAATGATAGATATGTGATGGTTGAAGGAGAGCTGTTTCAACTTCACCTTGTATTAGTTAATATCTACGGCCCGAACTTTGATGATGACCATTTTTTTTTTAAAAGATGCTAAACTCCATCCCTAACCTAGATAGTCATCACTCAGTTATGTCTGGGGATTACAACCTGGTGATGGATTTCACTTGGGATCGCTCTTTTCAGCCTGTACTAAGACCATCTAAATCTGTGCAAACAATTAAATCATTCATAGATATGCATACACTTATAGATCCATGGAGATTTAAGCATCCCACTAAAAGGGAGTATTCGTATTACTCTAATGTACATACGTTTTTTTCCAGGATAGATTTTTTTTTTCGGTTGACCCCTATTTGCTGAATGTTATTACAGACTGTAAATATGATCCAATAATTATCTCTGACCATGCTCCAGTAAATATCAAAGTAACTCTTCCAATTAAGAGGACAAAACAGACATGGCAGCTTGAAACACTTATGTTTGCAGATTGTTAGGATGAGTTTCTTTAGCCAGTCATATTAGCCTTTAGAGTGTTGGAGCTGTGTCCCTCAAATACCTCAGATACTTAGGTGTTAGATTGCTGGAGCCGGGGGCCTCCGACAACCATCCCTGACCGAAGAACCCTGTACACATTATTTACATCATGTAGGTCCCCAAAATGTGTTTTGCTATGGTAATTCCTTCTTGGGACCCTCCACATATTCACCTAAGGCTTTTTAAAATATGTTGTCCTTTGTTTTAATGTACATGGATTTCTCTTAAGGTCAACTAAATATCAACAGTATGTTTAGAGTTGTGGACCGCTATATATACTTGAGCGGTCTTAGACCACTCTTTGTTACACTTGTGGCATGATGGAGCTGTAACCCAGATCTGCAACCAGTAAAGCTTGTCAAACTGACCATTCGTGTGGACCTTCCATTCTTTCAAGTGTGAACCTGGGCTAGGCATCCTTACACAGACTCAGACATTAAGTTTATTACAGAACAGATAGATTTTTTTCCACAGGTAAACAGAACTGAGAATATGTCAGCCTCAACTCTCTGGGAAACACTCAAAGCATATCTCGCTCTGCTCATATTAGGAAAATGAAATAACAGAAAATTAAGGCGTTATCTTCAGAAATTCAGAATGGACTCATAGCAAGCTCTCCGACCCCTGGCTTGATTAAGAGAAGAGAAGGCATACAAACTGAAATAGATCTCTTAACTACCACTTAGGTAGAGAGGTTTATCCTCAAATCCCGTAGCAGATTCTATGAAGAGGGGTATAAACCATCCAAATTATTAGCCAAGCAACTTTGTCAAAAAGCGGTGTCCCATAATATTTTGCAAATTATGCTACCTGATGGCTCCCCAACACAGGATCATCAGGCTATTAACAACCGATTTAAAGAGTTCTACTCTAAATTATATTCTTCAGACTCATCATTGGATCACAACCAATTTGACTTATTTTTTTTCTAATCTAAATATTCCAAAAATTGACTCTGACTCTAAAGAGAGATTGGAAGAAAATCTGACGCTGATGGAAATTAACAATGCTATAATGTCTCTTCAGAGTGGAAAGACCTCTGGCCCGGATGGGTTTCCAACTGATTTTTATAAGAAATTCAAAGATAAACTTGCCCCTCTTCTTCTTTCAGTTTATACAGAAGCACTGGAAAATAACATTCTTCCATTATTAAAAAAGAATAAGAACCCTCGTGATTGCTCTTCCTATCAACCAACTAACTTGACAAACTGTGATGGTAAAGTATTCCCAAAGGTCATTGCACTCCGGCTGGAGACAATTCTTCCTCATATCATCTTGGAGGACCAGACTGGATTTGTCCAGGCCAGACAATTTTATTTTAACCTGAGACGATTGTTTAATATTATCTACACTGAATCTAACACTCCATCTCCAGAAGCAGTTATATCACTTGATGCCAAAAAGGCTTTTGATCGGGTAGAGTGGAATTATCTTTTTTGTACACAAACCAAACCACACAGGTTTTTTTGGGCCCTAGTTTCATTCAATTTATCAATCTAATTTACACTGATCCTACTGCCTCAGTTTATGCCAAGGGTATTTCATCAGAATATTTCCCTCTTCACAGAGGGACGAAACAAGGGGATCCAATGAGTCCATTGCTCTTCATCTTAGCTATGGAACCCCTTCTATAGCTCTCAGATGCAATAATAGTATACAAGGTATTACACGTAGTGGCCTAACCCATACTGTCTTGCTTTATGCAGCTGATTTATTACTATATGTCAACAACCCTGTTACATCCACCACCAAAATCCTTAGAATCTTGCAAGAATTTGTAAATATATCTGGATATAAACTTAATTTTGATTAAAGTGAATACTTCCCCATTAGTAGTAATGCTAGAGAATAATATAAAAGTCACCAAATCCTATTACAGCCTATTCAAAAGTAACCTCCCTCCTCTGTTAGAACAGTGTAAACAAAGATGGTCTATTTTGCCTTTTTCTCTCATCGGAAGAACAAACTCTGTGAAGATGAATATTGTGCCAAAGTTTTTAGACTTGTTTCAGGCGTTGCCTGTTTTCATACCGCAATCTTTTTTTAAGGCATTTAATCAAATGATATCTTCCTTTATATGGAACAATAAACCAGCTCGCATATGAAGAGAATTTATGGAAAGACCAAAAGTTGTTGGTGGACTTTCACTTCCAAATCTGCATACGTATTATTGGGCTACAAATCTTAATGCCATTTCTCTGTGGTTAAAAGTTCGGAATGATAAGATCCCTGCATGGCACCAGATTGAAAAGATCACAACCAGCCCACACTCACTTCCTGCCTTGCTTTGTGCTCCCCTACCATCACTAATTAACAATATTAAAGATAATATAATTATAACTCAATCCTTATGTATCGTCAACCAGTTCAAAAGATGTCTGGGTATTCAGAGTGTTTCTATTCTTTCTCCAATAAAACATAATCACCTTTTTCAGCCATCTCTATTGGACAATGGTTTCGAAATTTCAGATAATAAGGCTATTTATAGTATTGAAGATTTATATGTAAATAATACTTTTGATAGCTTTGAACAGTTATCCAGAAAATTTAATCCGACCAATAATCATTTTCTGCCATTTTCCTACCCTTCCCCCTTCTTCCTGTTTGGATACCCTGTTAAGGCTCAATAGTTGAACAAAAGCAGAATATCATTTATTTATTCCCATATCATGGATTGCTGCAACCACTCTATTTCACATATTCAAGAACGATGGGAAAATGACTTGGGGGCCCAGCTGTCCAACAAGGATTGGGATATGGCTTGTACAAGAGTCCACTCTTCTTTCATATGCTCTAGACATGCTTTAATACAGTTTAAAGTGTTGCATAGGTTATGTGACAGATGTAAACAAATCGCAGCTACTTCATATGTTCTGGCCTTTCCCAAAACTTGTTCCTTTCTGGTTATCCTTTTTTGAAGTAATCTCAAATGCTTACACTCATCACATCTCATCTTCTCCGCTAGTTGCTGTTTTTGGACTGTTTTCTGATCCTACAGGAGCTGTTCCCCCTGCTCATTTACAGAGGGTCATTGCCTTTTCCTCCTTATTAGCTAGACGCTTGATTTTATTCAAATGGGAGGCTGCTACTCCTCCATCTCATCACCACTGGATTAGGGATCCACTGACAGATTCCGCAAAACCTGGGACCCTCTAATAGCTTATGTGAACAATTTACCTGGTCTGAAACTGGAACTGGGACTGGAACTGGAACTAACCCTAACCCTTAAACAAATTCCGTAATAAGAAGTATTAAGGTGGTCTTTACACGAGTACGAATTTGTAAAACACCGGTAAAATAAACTATCGATCTGGTGCTATTGACACACGGAGACGCGTATTTGTCCATGACTCCGCATCTTTTTTGAAAACGGGTCTGCAGGTGATTATCTGGGTATTCGTCCTCATGCGGTAGTTGGTATAAATAGATAAGTCTGGAAAGACGGTGACCTCATAGCACCCCTCCTCCTCCCCACCCCCCAATCCACGTTGTCACACACGCAGCATGTATGTATGTATGCGCATGCGCATTCTCTGTTTTTGGTGCTTTGTGGCAATTTCACAGTGTCACCTTTAGGCCGAGTGTATGTACTACAGGATTTTGCGTGGATTTTGTGTGGAATTTGCATTGTCATGTAAATGCACTAAGCCTATGTACAATACGATGTGTAAACAGCGATAAATGTTTTGGTGCCGACGCCAAGACAATACGGGGCTGCCCTCGTGTGAGGAGAGCCTAAGTGCACTGTTTTTTTTTTCTTGTTTGTCTATTTGTTTGTTTTTGTCCTCTTTTCTCTGTCTCTGTCTATTGTCATGACTGTTTTTGTAAGTATCTGTAATACAGAGAATAGGATTGTTCTATATGTTAACTAAAAGTTACAAATAAAGTTGTTTTTTTTTTAAATAAAGGCATCAGTCTCTGTCATATCACTTACAGGAAGTAAAATAATGACAAATAAGGATTACACCTTTAAAATAAGATTGACAATATCAATTTATAATGTAGGTCATTTACACACACCCTTATTTGAAGCTCCAGTAAGGAACTTTAGGTTTTTGTAAATTGTGGCGCCACCTGTCGACAAAGCAGTCCGTCACAACAGTCTCTGCACCTGTAGGTGTCGCTGTTCGGCTCCTAAAGCAGCCATGTTTGAAAAGTCAGAGCACTCATGCTTTCTAGTAAATCTCATAAATCACAGAAATATTTCGAGCTTTCATGATGGAGCGATTTAATAAACATGAAAAACATCCAACACTGAAAGCAGCTTCCTGATGGTAAACTATGATATGAAGCAGTTTTCTCTGAACTCCAGCAGATGTATTTTTTTTACCCCGGGGCTCTCCGATTTCCAGGTTTTTAAAAGATTTTAAAGTGAAAGGCAGGAAATGAAAACATTAAAATAATGATCATCCTGTTAAAGTAATGGACACTTTCTCTACTGGGAGATCTGTGTGCGTGCGTGCGTGTGTGTGCGTGTTTTTTTGAGTGTGTTGGTGATGATGTGACCTGGTTCCTCCATCACTGTGTGTGTTTTCTGCAGTTGCTCGGTGACTCTGTTGGTTTTGGCGTCTGGACCCGAGTGAGTCTGGGTCAGAACTTTAAAACTGGGTTACTCTGATCCACAAACACTGGCAGCAGGTTTCTGGAGCGGCCTGCATTTGAATATCAGATTACAACACCTGTGGAAATTAGGAAACATGTCGAGAGGAGGAAAAAATGACCGACAGAATCAGTAAAACAGGATAATTAAGGTGTTTCTTTTTTTAAGGTGTCTCCTCTGGGCTGGAAGCTGGTCAGTATTTCTGTGTTTCAAAGGCGGTGGTGAGAAAACTGAGTAGAAACGAGAGACAGAAGCTGTGATGTGAATTTTCCTCAGTGGAAAGAGTCGATGTGTAACTGCATGTGGAATTTCCCTGGCCTAATAAGTTCTGTTGTGAAGCAGTGTGCAAGAAAATCCTTTTATTATCAACATGTTCAGACGAATCACTGTCAGAATAAAATACGAACAAAACTCCAGGCTGTGATGGGGACAATAAAAACCTCCAGGAGAAGTTTTATGACCAATGTCATTTACTCAGATTCAGATTCATGACCTCCTCCTCCTCCTCCTCCTCCTCTTCTTCTTCTTCTTCTTCTTCTTCTTCTTCCTGGTGACTCATGGTTATTTTCCCAAGTTTCTGCTGTTTACTTAACTTTTTAAAGTTATTTTTAGATGTTTGCTGATGCAGATAAAGATGCACAAAGATTTTCAGCTGACCAGCAAAAAAAAAAAAAAAGTTTTTCCAGCATTTGAATGAAAAAAACAGCCTCACATGGAAAATACGTCACATTCATTTAAGGTGACACATTTAGGATCATATTTTTTACAGTTCTCCCTTTTAATGTTCAGAACAAGTGATGAAAACAGGAAGTGTAAGTAGAGAGAGGGTGAGGTCAGACTGGGGCTGTCAATCAAAGGACAGTAGCTTCAGTCATGAGAAATAGCTGAGCTGAGATGGCACCACATTTGAGAGTATTTATGAGACATGGTCACAGTGGGTGTTTGACGAGACACAAGGACATCCAGAGAGAGGAGATCAATAACAGCCATAAAAACTGAGATTTTTGTTTAATTGCAGCTCTGCAAAATTTTACCCAGAATCCCCTAAAACAGCTTCATTCTTACGGAGCTTCAGATGCTTGAAAAAAATTAGAGTTTGCTTCAGTTCAGACCTGTAATTATGGTACTTGAGAGACAGGTCCTGACTGTGTCTACCCTCTCTATCCATTCATCATCAAGTTTGATCTATGAAGCACAAGTCTGGGTTAGGAAGTGATTTACACTTTCTAAAGAAGAAGAAATGAAATGGAAACAGAAGAAACCAAAAAAACACAAATTCAAATACATGTTAAAAATAGTAAAACAAACAAACAGTAAAGAAGAGACCACAACACTGGAGGAGGTTCTTCATCAGCCTCAGCAAGTCCACCCTAGCAACGCTTCCCATTTACCAGCAAAATCTGGGCCTACCCTGAGACCTTCTCCCCACTGGCTGAGTCCAGAACCCCTCCAAAGGACAGGGGCATCCTTATCAAGTACCCGAACCTCCTCAGCTTAGTCCTTTTGATGTGAAGGAGCAGTTCTTTTCTAAGCTCCCTCTGAATGGTCACTACCTGCAGATCATGACCACAGGTGAGGGCAGGAACGTAGACAGACCGGTAATTCAAACGCTTTGCCTCCGAGCTCAGCTGTCTCTTCACCACGATGGTCCAGTGTAACACTGGCAGTACTGCTGATGCTGCAACGACCCACCTGTCAATCACTCATAAACAAGAGGAAAGACTCTGTACAACCTTTTCCAGCTAAAAGCCACAGCCTCAGGTGTTGATTCTTACCCCAGCTGCTTCACACTCAGCTGCAAACCCCTCCCCAGTTCCTGCACCAGGTCCCAGTCTGAAGAAGCAAACAGAATCACATTGTCTGCAAAGAGCAGGAGTGGAATTCTGAGACTCCCAAACTGTAGACCATCCTCCACCTGTGTGCATGTTTCTTTGAATTAAAAAAAAATAGCAGAATTCAATATTAAGTATAACTCTGTCTGCACCACCCTGACATTGAATAACCATCAGTGTACCATCTGAGGTGCTGCGGCTCCAAACCCTGTATAAACACAGGAACTCCTCCTCACGTGTAAACCAGCCTGTGAACATATCTTTGTCTGTTTTTAGGACGTGCCTTTTATAATTTATCCCACAGATGTTGTTCAGTTTCCTGTTTGGATGCCTCAGCGTTAGGGTGGTCCGGCTGATTTAAGAGTTTGTTTGTGAGCGTGTGGAGTAAAAGGGGAAATTCTGGACGGTAAAAACAGCAGATCACGTGAAAAACAAGGCCAATCATATACCAATGACCAAAAAAAAAACAACAAACACTTTTTTATATTGGTGCAACTTTGTACTCAGCTGTTCCTAACCGTGCAGTTGGATCCAAACAGTAAAAATGATTGTTTCATTTCTGCAGGATGTCGGTGAAGCTGCGATTCGACTCTCCGTCAGATGGAGGTTTGATCCACAGGAGTCGCTCCTTCACTGGGTTCAGTTCTCTAACTGGTCGCAGACGGTGAGTGAAAACCTCCAAAACAGCCAATGGGGAGGCAGAACACAAACACCAACTTGTTTTTTTTTTTTTTTATCATTTCAATCCTGGAGTTTAACACTGATCATTAGGACAGAACCAAGCAAAGAGTGGTGCTCACAGGACTCAAAGATTCATACAGATTAGAACATTTATAACTCTGTACACAAACCAAAGATGTGGTGATTCATTTTCTAGAGGACAGCTAAATTTACGCTGATTACTACAAGAATAAATGACTGCCAGAAGAAAATCAGAAAATTCAGCTCAGTGGAATTTAAATAACGACGAAATTCCAAAAAGAGCAGGAGCCAAGACTAACCTCTAATTTAATCTTTTCAAAGAGATAAAGTAAAAGCTGTTACTGTACTTTGATATTTATGTACTTTATTTTTAACTTTCCTACACTATGTGGAGGGAAACCCCTCCATCCTCAAGTGGGCCTGTTTTTGATTATTGGGTAGACAGTAAACGCACCACAGAATTTTATTTCTAAATAAGGGAATAGAGAAAAACAAAGAGATGATGACTGAGAGAGAGAGAGAGAGAAAGAGAGAGATGACAATCCTTTCTTTTTTTGTTACGCAGACTCTCTTTTCATTCCTGAGGATCTCCTCCGTGTGGTCTCCCGCCATCACTCATGTCAGCGTTTTGATAGTTACAGAAACACAATACAACCAGGCTGTAAACATGACATCAACACACCGCACACAGAAAATATCATGCACAATAAAACAAGATGAGTCGCTGCCTTGTTTAGTTGTTTACAAAACAGCTGATAAAACTCTGAACGTACGAGTTAAAGGACACTATTGTGCAGTAAAAACCTCAAAGTTGATGTCACAGCATCTTCCTCTTTTTTCAGGTCGTCTTCTGTCCGCAGCTCCATCCACTCAAAGTCCATCACAGGAGCCAAATCCCCCAGAATGCACCTGTCTCCAAGCAGAGGGGGTGGGGCTATTTTGTCTCTGCAGCCGGATCAGGTGGACATGATTTTCCAGGCGCTACGCAAAGGACTCAAGTAAGTCAACCTCACATGAACCTTGAAATAAACCCTACAACCAAGGTGATGAGGATTTGTGGTGGCAGCAAGATCTCATTTAGCTACTTGACCTCTTACAAAACCAACTTAAGTGTAAAACCAACAAGCAGGAGGCCTAAAGCACAAAGTTAGAACTCTGCACAAGAAAAAATCTTGTTTACTTCTCCTGTCGTGGTCTTGTTTACCACCTGCTTCCTCAAATGTTTGGTGTGGAAACTTTGGAGCATGTGCTTAATGTTTGGGCTGGTCTGGGTCTGATAAAGATCGAAACATGTGAAAGAAAACTGTTGCCATGACAACATGTTCTCACCAGGCAGAGAGCTAGCCAATCAGAAAAGAGTAGGCTTGTCGGAAGGGGGTTCTTGAAGAGACAGTACCTGAAACTTTTTTTTTTAACTACAAATTTTTCAGGAAGTGAAAATTGAGAACTTTTAAAAATAAATCCCAAAATTTATGTGAACATGTGACTGTTTTCAGAGAGTTCCTGGAAGGTCATCAGTCTGAGATGGACTTCCTGTCGTCACAGCAGAGAGAGACGAAGAGGAACTCCAGACTGGTGAGACAAGAAAGAGAAGAGGAAACTGAAAATACTTAATCGTTTTTAGACAACTGAGATGGAAATTAAAATGCTCATGTTTGATTTTTCTGTTTCAGGCCTTTCTGTACGATCTGGAGAAGGTAATACCTGCACCAGAGCACCAAATTCTCCTTACTCTGCAAACTTTAACCAAACTACAACAAACCAAATATGTTTTGATATTTTTTGTCGGGTTTGAATCAGAGCTCATATGTGCATATGTGTTGTTTCTTTATGTCAACATCTTTCTGACGCCTATTGCTTTGGAGAAATTAAATTGTAATATTGCATCATGAACTCATAAAACTGTCATTTTTGTCTTTCACAGGAGATCAGAGCGTTGGAGAGATACATACGAAGATTAGAATTTCAGATTAGTAAAGTAAAGTGTTTTTATTTTCTTATTTATTGTGTTGTTGTGAAATAAAACAAACACAGATCATTACCTCTTATCGCTGAAATGCTTCTGTTTTTGTTTGTGTCCGTTGTGAAGGTGGAGGAGCTGTACGAGACGTACTGCATTCAGTGGAGGTTGTGTCAGGGAGCGGTGAACATGAAGAGAGCTTTCTCTCTGTCCCCGTCAACCCAAGCGTCCAGAGACAGTCTGCTGGAGCTCAACCGCAACCACAGGCACAGTCTGCAGGTACGAGACCATCATTAAGCAACAACAGAGACTCAAATAATGCTCTGACTTGACCCACAGACACGACAGACTACACGGCAGGACATGACCAATCACCAGGCGTGTCTTTTACACTGTAAGAGGATCCAGAGCAAACGTTTTTAACTTTTGATAAAGTAGAGGGACATTCAGGGGGCACTTTTAGCACTATTTGACATGGAAAAATCATCTAAAGATGAGTGTTATTTACTGACAGGTCCTTCCTTGTGTTCTTTTACAGCATGTTTGTGTGGAAGGACATTTAGAGGGCATTTTCTTTATATTTTCAGACTCAGATAGAGGGACTTTTTTATGTTTTATATACTGAAACAGCATCTGAAGGAAACCTTTTTTTGCAATTGGAAGGACATCCAGTAGTCACTCTGTCATGTTTATCCTTTAGGACAGCAGCAACTGAAGCTGTTTTTAAGCATATTGGATTGAACAGGCATCCAAGTATCAAAACGGGGCACTTTTGCATTGTTTATTCTGATGTCATTGGGTCCAGTCTTACTTGCACCTCCACCAGCTTACTTTAACTTCTACAGGATCCTCCCTAAACCTCAGAAAAGTGTCTAACAGACTCCAAAAGCAGGCCTTCATTTGTTTCTTTCAAACATTCACAGTCCACAGTTTGTATTATCACATTTTTGACTGTGTGTGTGGTCCTGCAGACTCGCACAGGAGCTGCTGTTGCAGACAGAGGTCGGCACCTCTGTCCTTTAAAAGACTGGTCCTGTTTGGTCGTTAAACTTGATGAACACGAGACAAAGTGAAGCCTGTGTGCAGGTTTTTCTTCTGTTTGTCAGAGTGATAGAAAGATTTTAGAGTGTTTTTTCAGGGGGAGACAAAATGCAAAAGAGGGGCTGAAAATGAAACAGAAAAGAGACATTAAAGTGCTGCCAGTGTTGTCGAGTGTGCGATGAACAGATGGAAGAATGAACGAGTTGTCAGTCATCTTTTAATGGCCCTCATCCTGTGGCTGCAAACATTACTGCAGACCCATCACACACACTTATTTGGGTTGGCAGCAGAGAGAGCAGGACCTCTGCAGTGTGGTGATGATGGATAAATGTTACCCCTGTTTTGGTCCGGCTGTGTTTGAATTACAGCCCCGGTTCTGGCCCTCTGTGATACATCTGATCTCAGGAATCTGTCTTTGTGGACTCAAAACAGCTTAATTTTTCAGCATCACTCAAATGCAAAGTCTGATTAAGGATCTTTGCTCTCTAATCACCTCTCTGAAACCCTCTGTGCAAACATTTTGGTTCTAAAAAAGCTTCAATAAAAGTTAAATCACCCTCAGCCTCGTTTTCACATGATGAAACTGTGGACCACTCCTGCACAGTCTGGTGCACAGATGCTACAGGAAAACACAGCTGAGGGAGTTTACTGACAGCTTAACAACATGTTGTTTTCTTTTGACTCATGAGAACAGCAAATGAAGAGCAGGGCTTTAAAATCCAGAAAAAAAATCTGTTTACTTTATCCTGAAATTATGGAAAAATGAAGCTGAGGTTCAACTCTGACTTTTGGTGATGCATCATGCAGTCGGTGATTACATGTTTGACCCCTGGTCTGCTGATCACCAGTGATGAAGGAGTTTCACCAAAAATACATGTAACAGCAGATCAGCTGTAGACAGAAAAAAAAAAAATTCATCGTCTAGCTACAGCACCATGATATAAAATATGGTATTGAGTCTGCAGGTTTTAAACGACGGCTGCACAGACCTGAAATAACCTCACTCTGAGCTTAGACTTTCCACTAACACATCATTATGTTTTCACCAGCTTTGTCTACTATTAACGCTAATTCAATCAAGCTGCATGGAGTTTGTGCACAACAACAAACACAATGTAAATGATTCAAACGATCAAAAATGCACAAAAGAGCTGCAAGACGGTGTGAAATAAAAACAGATTATGAGGTTTTGCGAGTTATTTAATAGTAATAATAATAATCACATTTAAAAAATTAAAATGGTACACCTTTTTGTTGTAAACTGAAACTCCAAAACATCTCTTACCCTTCAGCCATCAGCAGACAGAAAACTGACAGAGAGAAGATGACTGTCCAAAACAAAACAATAAAAATAATCTGATCATTTTAAACATGAACCCCGACCAGCTCCAGTTCCTTTTTCCTGATCACGACAGTGACCTGTGACCTCTCTGTGGACAGGAAAATAGGTTAAAAAGTGTCTCCGTGCTGAAGATTTATCGACTTTTTCTTAATATCCACTCTTACCCAACGTTTTCTCTCTACAGGACATGTCAGCGATGGAGGGAGAGTTAGAGGTCCTCCTTGGAGAGCTACACATCAAAATGAAGGGTATACACACACACACACACGCACGCAGCAGCAGAAGTTTATGAGCATGTTATCAGCTTCACGCTAACTCCCCAGTCTTAAACACGTTTTCTCTCTCAGGTCTGATCGGCTTCGCTCGGCTCTGCCCCGGGGACCAATACGAGGTGAGACTGACAATGAATGTTCAAGAGGGAGAAACGCTGACAACATTTGTCTTGAATTCATCACTTTATTCCACATTCATGGTCTTATATGAACCATGATTACTGTCACTTCTATATGTTCGATTTGATTTTAAAGCTGCTCCAAAACACCAACACAAGTTTTTGATTGGGACTTTAAATCTGAAATCAGCTGTTAGAAAAGAGTCTTTGGACATTTGTTTTGAGTACTCTCTTTTTGATGTCACATGATCAGGTGGTGGTGCGTCTGGGTCGTCAGCGATGGAGGATCAGAGGGAGGATCGAATCAGACGACACACAGTCCTGGGATGAAGAGGAGATGGTCTTCCTCCTTCACATACACCACAACTTTGAGATCAAGGTAACAAACTCATCTTTAAAAGAATTATACACACACACAAGAGCATAACCCACTCCCTGTGGTGTCCCACAAGGCTCCATCCTGGGACCCATTAACCTTTCCATTTATGAGCTTTTATCATAGTGTTTGCTGATGAGCAGTCGGGTGGTCCCTCTTTTCTTAATGTCAGTTTTTGACTAATCCGACCAACCATCTTACACCTTACCTCCATCCATCTTTAACAAGCTCAGGTCCAGAAAAGTCACCAGCATCTTCAGATCATGTAGTTTCTTCTTGGCATGTTAAAGTTGTGATTTTCATTTATAACACAGGAATAAACTGAGCTCACAGACAGTGGTTTTTGTCGTGATTCTGAGCTCATGTGGGGATTTCCACTACAGAGTCATGTCTCTTTTTAATGCAATGTTAAATGAAAACCTAAAGATCAATCAAAACTGAACAAACTGCCTTACTGTGCCTGTCTTGTTGCTGGTATCTTTCAGGTGGCAGAGGCGAAGGGTTTGGGTTGGCTGCTGGTTGGCATGGTAACGTGTGCAAGCGCTGACTTCTTCGTGGCAAGGCCGCAGCTGATGCTGGTGGACATCACAGAGCTAGGAACCATCAAACTGCAACTGGAGGTCACCTGGAAGTACGGGAACACAAAAACACGTACATGCGTCTATAAAAGCATCTGTGCACTTGTTCTGATGTAAAAATAACAGACGAGGTGGCAACGAAGATCGCCATGTAAGATTAAGAGAATCTTGGCACAGACAGGAGTGAAATCAGTGATATAACCTGAAAAAAACAAGAGAACAGTGGGGCGATCTGATGAGGAAGAGGGTGAGGAAAGATCAGGAAATTAAATCTGTACCATCAAATCTGAGACGCTGTCCTCTGACCTTTAGTTCTGACCTCTCACTCTAACCTGCCCTTGTGTCGTCCAGTGATGATTCACATGAATACTATGAACAGCTGTTTCACAATCATGCCACATACTCTCTTCTTGTATGAAAGGATGAAGGATGAGGAGATGACAGAGTGAACGATGACTATGTGGAGAAGGGATGAATTAGGGATTACGGCTGATTTTCCCCTGCTTGTCTTCGCTCCTGTCAATCCTTTAACCTGTCTGACGTCCGTACAGTGAAGATCTTTTTACAAGGGAAACATTTTTGAAACCAGAAACTCATGTTCTGTCTAAAGACACCAAACTACTTAAAAAAAAGCAAAGTATATTCTAAAAAACAAAATGTTTTTGTTTATAACCAATTTTTCGTAAAAATGTCTCATCAGGCTGAATTTATATCTGATGTCATATTTCAAGAAATAAAAACATAAATTACTGATAAAGAGATGAAAAATAAATATGACACCAGGATGGGACAATTCATTTCGAAAAGACATTTTCTTCTATCCAGGATCTTCACTTGTTTGCTTTCTTTTTGATTTGTTTTTAGATTTTTGCTTCTTTCTTTTTCTTTCTGTTCTTCTTTCATTCTTTTTGATTTTATTTTTCTCCTTTTCATTATTTTATTATTTTATTTAAAAAAAAATTCATATTTCCTTTTTCCTAATTTCTCTTATTTCCTTTCTTTCAAATTCTTTTATCTAATTTTCTTCTCATTATTTCTTTCTTTCTGTTTTCTAGATTCTCTCTTTCTTTTTTACTTTTTTAAAATATTTTTCTTTATTTATTTTTTCCTCTATTTTCTGTATTTCCATTTTCTTCCACATTTCTGTATTTAATTTTTCTTTTCTTTTTCATTATTCCTTCCTTTCTGTTTTCTAAATTCTCTTCCTTCTTTTTTACATTTTTCTTTCTTTTGTCCTCTATCCTTTGTTACTTTTTTGTCTTACATTCCTTTATTCAGTTTTTCTTTTCTTTATTCCTCTTTTGTCTTTTTCCCTCCTTTTCCCCGTTCTTTTTCTTTCTGCTCCATTTTCCTTACTCATTTTACATTTTTTAACCTTTTTTCTGATTTTTTTAAATTATTATTCTGTCTTTGTTTCGGACAAACTTAAAGCTCTTGTGAGGAACTTTTGGTCTTTGTCAGTTTTGGCACCCCACTGTCGACAAAAGAGGTCTAAAAACAAATCCCATCCTGCTGATTGTTGACAGTCAAATGTCTCTTTCAGTGTGAATATTTTAGTTGTGAATTGCAAGACGGGACTGTGTCTATACAGCTTAGACTTACTGCACACCTGGTTTTAGACAATAAGAATAAGGACATTCAAATCTTCAGTCTGGTTAATTATAATTTAGTTTCCTCAATAAACTAAGTTATTTTTCAAACAACATGTAAACATATTTGATCATGTTCAATCATTTGAGATTCTGGTCCAGCTGTCCTGCAGTTTTTGTTGTTGTTGTTTCTCTGCTCCTCTGAACCTGTAACCCGAGCCAGCTGTCCCTGAGCGGCTCACTGAACACAGTGGTTGTAACGCACACTAGACACACATGCTCACACACACACATAGTCTGTGTTGCGTCCCTGTACCATGACGAATCACATTTCAAGGTTTACAGAAGACAGGTGGAGGAGGTTTCATGGGTTCTCAGAAACACGTTTGTACAATCCTGCCGGAATCTCCCGCTAACACAGCAAAACAACAAAAACACTCATGTTTACAGTTTGTGATTGCTGATGATAAACTTTATAATTCATATACTGAAATATAATCCTCTTCGGTGAATCTGTGGATAAAGATACACTGAAAAAAGTGACTTTTTGATGCAGTAAACTCTATTAGAGTAACTGTCATAATTTCTACCATGTATTTTTACTCTCAAAGTGTAGTGTTTTGAAACAACAGGGCTGGCTCTGCTCCGAGTCCAGACATTACAGGATCACAGAGCAAGGTAGGAGGCGGCAATAGCAGTAGCTTAGGAGGTAGAAGTTTGTCCAATAACTGGAAGGTTGGCGGTTTGATCCCCCCCTACCCCTAGTCTGTCTGTTGTGTCCTTGGGCAAGACACTTAGCCCACCTTGCTGCCAGTGTGTGTCCTCCACTGGTGTATGATTGTGAATGATGTTTGGTGGTGGTCGGAGAGGCCATGGGCGCGGGTTGGCAGCCACGTTTCCATCAGTCTGCCCCAGGGCAGCTGTGACTACTAAGGTAGTTTACCACCACCAAGGTGTGACTGTGTGAGCGAATGAACGATGTATCCAATGTAAAGCGCTTTGAGGGTCTCCGATAAAGCGCTATATGAAATCCGATCAACCAAGTAAATAAAAATGTCAAGCACAAGAAAAGAATTTATATCTACTTAATTACTTCATAACAGCAAATACTACAGATATATGAAATGAACTTAAAATTTTGAGTAAAATTAGGTTCCTGCCTATGAACCTCAAGTAGACATTACTTAATTTGTTTAAATAAATATAACTTAAAACTTGGATGTAATTTAGTAAATGTTCCTTCATATCTTCACACAGTTATGTTTTATGGAAAGTAAAATTTACTTGATACTGGCAAGTGAATGTTACTTGATATTGCAGCATTAAATTTTACTTAAAGCTGTGTTTGTTATTGATCAGCTGTAATGAAGTGTGTGTTTGTGCTCCTGCAGCCCGTTCGACAGCTCTGAGAAGATAAGGCCGCTGTCCGTCAGCAGACAGTCGGTGTCCAGCAGAAAGAGTTCAGTCTACAGCTGGACGGCCCCGAGCACGCCGTCCTTTACCGAGAAATACTTCATTGTGAGTTCAAAATGACTAACGCACAACTATTACACGTTTCTGACACTGAAAACACTGAGTACAGTGAGGCAACAGGTACAAAAAGGAGCAAATATGAACTCGACTCTTATTGGTTATTTTTTAACAGTCGATGGTGCGAGAGCTGCGAGATCGAGATGGCTCCCTCCCGTCTCTTTTGCCAAACAGTCGACACAACAGAGGGGGCGTGTCTCTAATCAGCTACCTGTCCAACCCTTCACACACCTCAGTCACCCCTAACCACAGCTCCCAGAGCCCCTACACCCTCAGGTGAGCAGCAGAGAGGTCAGGAGTGAAGGCTCACACAGGTGACGCTCAGAGTCAATGAACAAATCTGATGTTTTTCCTCCACAGTCTAACTCGGGCTCACAGCTTCCCCTTCAGCCACAGTCAGGGCACCAGTCTGGGGGGAAGTCACACCCACCTCTCTCTGGGGGAGGAGGGGTCTCTGGAGGTCTCTGTGGAAGAGGAGGAAGAGGAGGAGGAGAGGAAGAGGAGGAAAGAGAGGGAAGGAGGAGAGGACGAGTGGATGAGTGTGATAGATACTTTCCAGACCCCTGCAGAGACTAAAACAGGATCTCTGCTCGGACTGCACCTGTGAGTAACATCGTCCAAACTCTCACTTCTTCATCTGAGAGAGGAAACCCCTTAATTCAGTAACAGCACCTCAAACATGTTTCACATATGTGTGCAGGTCCAGCACTCCTGACATCCTCAGGAAGAACACGACAGAACCAGAACCAGAGAACCACAGCACAGCTCTGAGACCGGACTCTGTCTCTGCACAGGTGAAAAACACAAAGCTGTAGGATTCACTTGCTGTAGAGTAAGGACCTGGAGGTCTGAACATTTATCTGAGGCCAGGTTCAGGTTCCAGGTTCAGTTCTTTTAATAAATCTGGTGTTTTTATGACGTAGTTTTTTTCATCTTAAGAAGATTTTCAAATGACAAATTTAAAGTAATACTCTACATTTATTCCAGGACCCTCCAGACTCTCAGTCACACCCTCCCTCACCCTCACCTCCAGCTGTGACCCCTCCCTCAACTACACCTGAAGCTACAATCGCAGGGAGGGCGGGGCCAAGTGGGGCCCAGCGTCGAGCTGTGGCCCTCAGACTGGGGCTCCTGATCTCAGAGCTCGAAAAAACATCACAGAACCAGAACAGTTCTGAGAAAGAGCTGAGAACACTGGACCACCAAATACTGCAACTCACTACTATACTGAAGGTTATATATATACTAATACACACTTGGTTACTAAACTGAAGGCAATCTATGTTCTATTACACACCTGGCTACTATACTTAAGGTAATACATATACTAATACACACCTGGCTACAACACTGAAGGTAATACATGTACTAATACACACCTGGCTACTACACTGAAGGTTATACATGTACTAATACACACCTGGCTACTACACCAGAGGTTTTGAGCATTAGCATATGTTAACTATTCTTTTTGTAGTGGGTTTTATTAGGATCACACTACTATTGTTATCAAACTTTAAGGTTCAGGTGTATTTCTGAACAGAATGACCTCTCCCTGCTGAAGAGTTCCTCCTCAGAGGAGACACTTGCTGTGGAGGAAGTCCTGGGCAGCTTTGACTTCCTGTCACGTGACTTCAACGCTGACGATGACACTTCCTGTTTGGGCAGCCTGCGGCTCAAAGACAGCGGGTGAGTTTACAGAAGAACAGAGAAGAAGAAAAACACTGACTCTGACATGAAGTAACTCCTCTTCATCTTCATCTCAGCATCAGCTCCTTCCAGCAGAGCACTCTGAAGAGCCTTGGCATCCTCTCCACCAACAGCCAATCAGCTTCTGAGGAGGAGCTGGTCATCGCCCCACTGACTTCTGGGAATTGGGGTCTGGACCAGGCTATGGAGACTCACCTGGATATGTGCTGCATGCTGCTGCAGGTGCAGAATGTCCCAACAAACCCTTGAGAAAGTTGTGTACTGAGGCCATCTCCATCCTCAGTCTCACTCGTTAAAGTCTAACAGACACTTGTGATGTTTCCTCAGATGTTCAAATTGACAGACTTCGCCGCATCCAGGCATGAGCTGCTGGAGGAGATGAGTCTGCAGGCTGAAGTCTTGGAGAGAGTGAGCTGTCTGCTGCTGGAGAAGAACGACACCATCTCTGCTAAAGACAGTCAGTAAAGACCTCTGTGTTTCTTTCTCCAAAACGGTGTCAGTCTAATGTTTGATGATGGAAAGTGTTTGATTTGAACATCAGGAAGGAGCTCATACTTGCAGTGAATAAAAGCAGGTTTTCTTCTTGTCTGCAGTCCTGCCGAAGCCTCAGAGAACGAGGGATGTTCTGTCGTTCTGGGACGAGTGTGTAAGCGACAGCAGCTCTCCTTTTTGCTGCAGCTCCGACACTTTCTGCAGGACGCTGAGGAAACGATACACTCACAAGGTGAAAGCCAAACAGCCGGGGCAGTCAGAAAAAGGTAAGAGCTGTGTGTGTGTGTGTGTGTGTGTGTGTGTGTTTCATTACAGGTCAACCAGGAAATGGCCCTGATGTCTCAAGCTCAAAGAGGGCTTTGCATAGGAGGACTTATTCTGGTCAATGAATTGATTCTTGCCTGATGCTTGTAAACTGCGAGGAGGACAGTAGTCCAGTAAAATCACCTACTCAAGCTTTAACTGCAGCTTGACTTCACTGTGCATGTAAACAGACTGACTAAGAGAAAGACTTGTGTTACTCTCGAATGGATATCAACATCCCTCCCTCTCTCCGTCTTCCCTCAGTGTTTTCTCGTCTCCTGCAGCAGCTGCAGACAGTCTGTCTGATGGTTCCCAGTCCTCGTCCTCTCTACAGTCCTGACAGAGTCTCAATCTTCCAGCTGTCCATCTACCTGAAACGCTGGAACATCCAGGAGCTGGGCGAGCACATCTCACGTCTCTCCAGAGAAGGTACACACAGCACAACATCTCTCAGATAAAACCAAGAAATGACTCATTGTTTAATATATGAGAGTATAATTTTTTGTGTTGAGTTAAATGCACATGAATAAAAATAGAAAGTCAATATACATAAATATGACGATATATAAATATAGACATATTTGCATATAGATATATGCATAAACTTCCTCGGCTCCAAAGTGTTTAAACTGTATCATTTATTAATCATGACCTCTGTTGTGTTTTAGAGTACCTCCTATCAGCCCTGGAGAGTCCCAAACGGAGGCGGGCCTTGAATAAAATTAAGGGGCGGGGCATCACAGAGCTCCTCCCTCTTGCTTATACGTTGCAGACTCTCGCTGCTCTGCAGATTGACTCCAACCACAAAGTGTGTAAAGCTGCTGCAGGCTGTCTGAGCAGAACTGCAGGCTGCAAGAGCTTCAGGAGTAAGGTACGAAAACTGCATCACATGATCATCATCATCAACTTTTCTAGAGCTGACCTGGCGAAATAATCAAGGGCGAAAACAACCTTTATGCACATGCTCTGTCCTCTTCTTCTGTTTTTTTTGTGCATTTCCTCGGCAGTGTTACAGCACCACTCTCTGGCTTGGCATATGTACTACATCGTTTTAGTGAAGTTTGGTGAAGTTGTCACTGAATAAAAAATTGAAAATCGAGTTTTCAAAGAAAAAATATGGATTTTATTTTTGGCATAAATCATGCAGCCCTACATTTGACATGTGTGCGAATCTTCACAAACTTCTCCTGCACCTGCAAAACCTCCTCAAACCTGGATGTGTGTGGATCATTCTTATTCATGCATCTAAAAATTTAGATATTTCTGCAGATTTGTTCACAGGAACACAAAAACAAACTGCAGGCTGTGAAAATATTTCAGAAGCTCAAAGTCTTTTTGAACTTTAATTGACTTTATAAAGTGAAACCTCACATAATGTATGTGTCTGCTCTCCGTCTCTGCTGCAGGCTGTCATTTTTTACACTGAGAGTCTGAAGAGCTCTGATGTTCAGATCCAACATGGCTCCTGTTTGGCTCTGAAGTGCCTCAGGGTGAGGACACACAAATACACAGAGTCTACAAACAAAGAGACACTCAGAAATGCAGCTTCAGTGCCACTTGAGAAATTGCGTGTGTGTGTTTTGTGATTGTGTGTTTACAGGCCACAGAGAGCGTGGACCACATTGCAGATCTGTGGAGATTACAGGATGAGGATCTCCGTACCGCTGCCAAAGAGACCGTCCTCTCCTTTGGTATAAAAGTGACTTTATTTTCTAATAATTTTTATGTTTTTAGATTCATATTTACTCTTTATCCGTGTGTGTGTGTGTGTGTGTGTGTGTGTGTGTGTGTGTGTGTGTGTGTGTGTGTGTGTGTGTGTGTGTGTGTGTGTGTGTTCAGGTAAGAAAGGTTACCTGGCTTTCCAGAGGATGGATCAGCTGTTCGATGAGATGGAGGAGGAGGCGTATCGGAACTTGGAGACTGAGATCACGTTTCTATAGGAGGCAGTGTGTGGACCTGAAATGGAGCGTTTTACACCCAGCAGTCTGGTTTAGTTCGAGACAGTTTGTGTATCTCACTGGAATCCTTGTCAAACAGCTCCTCCTTCTGGAAACTGATTTTTTTTTCTTTTAACAAACTTTGTGCCTGAAATGACAGATAAAGACCCCAGTAAAGAGGAATCATAGAGAAATGTGCAGACTCTAGTCCAGAGATGGAGACTCTGGGCTGTTTGCTTTCTGCTGGATCATCTCCAAGGCTTTGATTTTCATAACCACATGACCAGAAAAAACAGCCCTGCCCAGATTAAGGATTATTTTCAGACTTTTTTTAAAACAAGGATCTCACACTGACAGCAATCTATGAAGACCGACAGAATTTGTATATAAACAAGATGACCGTGCCATATTTATAAGATGGAAAATGAAGAGGAAGAAAGAGTTCCCTCCCAAATATCAGACTTCCAAATCTTTCTTCTGCAGTTTTTAATCCAAACAAAGTTTCACCACCTTGTGACTCATGTAGGTGCTGCCCCCTTCTGGCTGTCTTACTGAACTGAAGCTTGTGAGGGTTCCTGACCTGAGGATGTTTTCACTTGCCACAGACATTGTTCCTCTGTGGTTAAACTGACCTCTGACCTCTCTCACCCAGTATTTTGGGAATGTCTGGGAGGTAAACTGAAACAGCGTGGGAAGAGGAAGATGTTTGTAGGATTTGTTTATGAGATGAGGATGTTTAATTCAAGGTTTGTGCCTCAATCTCAGTAAGCATGTGAAAGTTCAACACGGGACGGCTCTGCAGCGTGTTCATGGAGGATTTATGGTCTCGGGATGAGCCAGGAAACTGACAAATTATGTCATTTTCTCTCCCCAAATATTCTTACTTCTGCAGTCAAAATCATCAGCTTATTAAAACTCTGTCTTGAATTGGTATAGAAATAAAAATTTAAACAAGGGACACCAACATGGGGAAAAAAGCATAGGAATGTAGTGTCCTTTGTGAATAATCAGACCAAAGAAAGAGCAACTGTCCTCTTAATGAAACACTGAAGTAGTTAGGATCTTACACTTGACCCAGATTAGTTTTTTGCAGAATTAGGACTATGTGGGTTGACAGTTTTTAACATAAAAGTCAGGACATAAACAATCTGAGGTTAAACCATGTTGTACCTTTCACTTAAATTTCAAGGCCTATTTTTAGCCTGTTAAAGATCCCTGAGCAAAAAGAAGCACCGATGCAAAAGAAGAATTTTTACATCCGCATAATGACATGCATGTGTTTTAGATGTTGCACAGAAGGAAAGAGTGAGAAAATGCAGCAGTGAAGGAGGGAAACATTGAAGGAAGTCTTGCAGAAACTCAACTGCAGGCAAAAAAAAAGTGAAGAAAGTATTTATTTACAAAAGGGTTCAAGTGAAGGATAATGCAGAGTGAACAAGAGTTCATGCATCACAACAGAGTGAGTGAGAGTCCTGCACAGCCACTCTCTCAGGGTACATGAGGTCAAATGTGCAGGAACTCCTTTTATTGTCAGGGTGCTCCCAGTTTGTTTTGTTATTAAGAATGAATCACCTTTTTATGGGATTTCAACCAATCAGAATCAGACATTAAAGACAGCTGGATAACAAACTCAAATAAAGGCATTTACTTACCTCTGAACCTGAATAAACTCCGTCAAGCTGAGACCCTCCTGTGAAGTGGTTTTACATCTCTCTGTATTATAAGGGTTCAAACACCAGCGTTAAATGTTTCTCCCATTTTTACTTCAGATGTTTCAATTTATTTGTTCTTCATTCAATATTTACAAACACACACACACACACACACACATTATATTTAAGTCAGGATTGTAGGAGAAAATTGTCCTTTAAGATCCAAAGAAGCAAAATGTGTCATTATACATAATGTATCTAGATGTATATTTCTTAAGGAAATGTGTATAACTGAGACCTTATATTGCATTTACCTGCATTTAAAGAAAATAATTTCATTTTGGTAAGAATAAAAAATACTTTCACTGTCAATGTTTGGTGAATTATTTCCATCTCAGAAAACCTTTCCTTTTTTATATCTGTGAAAGTCTGACAAATACAGGTGGATAATTTAATATAAAAAAACTAGTTAAGGAGGGTTTATGAGCCTGAAATGCAAACATACGACAGTTTAGAAAAATCTCAAATACAGTGAACGAAACTAGGATTGAAAGACTAAACCTGCAATTAAACAAGTGAGGAAATGTACATTTTTCTCCTTAAGAATTTTTTGTGTCAAAGTGATTTCTGAATTTTTCAACTTCAAGATGTAATTCATTTTTTTAACTGCAGGATAATCGTCACATCTGATTAACTGAAATCCAAAATATGAAAAAAAGCCTCTAAAATAAAACAAATCAAATAAAAAAGCTGTGTATTTAGTATGTGGGTTTTGTCTGTTTACATGCAGACCTGCATGTCTGTGATATAACTTCCACCTTTAAAATGTGCAGACAGTTGTGGATTTTGTGAATGGGAAAAAGTCGTGCATATTTGGGTTTAATATGAGAATTTGGAGTAAAAAGTTCAAAGATCAGTTTGTATTGTCAAGATTAAAACCAGAAAAGGCGGCTCAGTTTTAGGTTGTTTTGGTATGAAATCCTGAACAGCTGCACTCTCCTTTATATCTTTACAATCACAAAATATATTTTCAGTCTGTTCTCTTAAACTGCGTCTTTGTTTTATTAAAGACAGATCATAATTTGAACCTGTATATGTGCAGAATTCTTCTTTATCTGCAGATACAGTGAACTTTTCAAGCTGATATCTGCCCGTGTTATCGTGCATCCTTCAGTTCAGGTATCCCAACTTTGACTGTGGTCCAATTATATGATATGCAAACAAACCTGAGTAAGTAAATCAATAAGAAAAGTTGCACAAATCAACTCAGACCAAGAGCAACTTTGCAGGAAAAGTATCCACCTTTTGATTTCAAGGTTTTTTAATTTTTATATCCTTAATGCACTTTTTTTGCTTTTATGTGTGTACAGCCCTCTGGATTGACTTTTGCTCGAGGGTTTTTTTAAAAAATAAAATAAAGCTACATATGTGTACATTTTTGTTTTGTCATAGTCACACTTCAGTCTCCAAAAACAGGACAAGTTAATCCAAGCTGTAATAACACTGAGTTAAGCTTCTCAAACAAGTTTAAAAAACAGGTTTTCACCTGGTCCAGCGAGTTCACATCATCACCATGAGTGTAGACTGAGAGTAGAAGGTTTGATTCAGACACAGTATAACAATTTGAGAGGAAAAACTTTATTTAAATTAAAACCAAAGCAATAATGCAGCAGTGAGCATGTTCAGCACTGTGACAGGAGGCCACACTCACACACGCGCGCACGCACACACACAGTCTAACAGTATAAACACCTTCGCTTGTGTCTTACAGCGAAACAGAAACACTTGGAGCAAAGAGACACGAGGAAACAGATCGACAGCTCAGTTTCTCATCTGATTGTGACTCTTTGATTTCTCATACAGCGGTGTGTATTGCTTTAAGTCACCGGAAGCACAGACTGCATTCCCCTCACATATCTGCATGTTTTATATAAGCAAAATACACACATAACACACACACACACACACACACACTCTCTCACTCACATCTGAATTTTCTTACCTTTGGAAACTTTCAGCGTTTTGTCTTAATCATTTAAAACTCGAAAAAACTAAACAGCAACCCATGCACGAGAAACACAAACAAACAAAGAAAAGAAAAAACAGCAAAGAAGAAACAAAACCGTGAGTGTGGTGGTTGGGGCGTTCACTCTGAGGAGGAGGAGGAGGAGAAGGAGGAGGTGAAGAGGACGAGACAGATTCTCAGCATTAGTTCACCTTCAGAGGAGGAATTATTCACAGCATACTTATTGATTGTCCAGTGTGAGTGTGTGTCTGTGTATTTGCCCCGTGTGAGGGACAATTTAGAGCCAAGATGGCGGCAGATTTTGGCCAGGTTTCTCCTCTACACTTTGGGGAAGAAGTCCATTTCCTCTAACACTCTCTGGTGAAGAACTGTGGCGGTGTTAAAACAAACATCCATCCATGTGTGAGCCTGGCAGTTTGAGGTGGCGAGTGATGACCCAACGTGGTTTTTAGAGAGACGTAGTAAATGAAGTAAATGAAGAAATGAGTCCTAGGGTGAGAGAGGAACCAGAATACTGAATCATGGCGGTCACTGTCTGTTGGTGTCACGTGGCATATATATGAACAGTTTTAAATCAAACGCTTGAAAGGAAAAGATGCAGAGACAGAAAATTCATTTGTTTCCCTCCTCCAGCATCTGATGATAGGATGCTCCTCCTCCTTCCTCGTTAGATAAAGTCCTCCTTAAACATTCCCTCCGCCTCCTCTTCGAACTCAAGTCTGTCTTTCTCTACAGCAAGTCCTCCAGCACTGCTTCTCCTCTTCTTCAGCTCCATTTTAGGCAGAACGTTTTTTACATCAGCGCTATTTTCCGTCTCCAACATGTCACTCGCTCTTCCAGCATGGCAGTATCACCCTCCACTTTTCCTCCCTTCCTCCTTTTCTGTAATCCCTCCCTCTCGTCCTCTCTCCTAGGTCCCCACGATGGCTGGGTCCTGGGCAGTGTCCGGCAGTGTGGCGTCCTGGCAGTGGTACAGGAAGCAGTTGCCCCAGCAGCTGTAGCAGATGAGAAAGAGGGCGGCGAGGAAGACCAAGGCACAGATGGTGCAAGGCTTCCTCTCCAGCAGGAAGCTGAGCAGGTAGAAGCCCATGAACATGGAGTGGTTGAACCACAGCGCCGGGTTCAATGGTTTGGGGATGAGCAGCACAGGGAGGAGCCACTGGAGGCAATACATGGTCTCTGTTTATAAAGGGGGACGAAGGCCAGGAATGGATTAATATCGAGCTGTATGAGGGTGAGGATCCAGCAGACTCAGAGAGGGTCAAACCAGACGTCAGCAGATAGAGATGAAGGGGAGGCGATCTATCCGACAGAGCTGGGGTGATGGAGGACGAGGTGGAAGAAGCCAGATGTCGTCAGGTCATCCCTGAAGACGTAGAGGACATTAAAACTTAGTGACATTTCTCAATCCTCTGACCATGATTTTATTTACTGACTGTTAACTTCACACAGAGCAGTGACTCTGCGTTTGATGTTGTTGAAAGCAGAATTTGCTGTTAAAGACAATACAAATGTATTTGTTATATGAAAAAAACCTGGAAGTGATTTTGAGCCCATGCAGTGATTTCTTCTACAGT
Source organism: Xyrichtys novacula (assembly GCA_962446985.1). Lineage (NCBI taxonomy): Eukaryota > Metazoa > Chordata > Actinopteri > Labriformes > Labridae > Xyrichtys > Xyrichtys novacula. Next base: position 16,087,910 of record OY660865.1, read on the forward strand.
CATGTCTGCTGTGGAGCTCCTTCAAACTGTCCCTTTTGGTCATTGTCCCTTTAGTACAGAGTTTTCTCCAGATTCACTGGATCTTTCAATGATACTATGTGCTGCAGATGATGAAATCCACTCAATCTCTCCAGGTTTACTTCAAGCAACATTATCCTGAAACAGTTTAACCATTTGTTTACTCAGTATCTCACAGCGGTGGACCCCTTCCCCTTGGCTCCTGACTCAGCCTCTCTGAATGTCCTCCCTATATCCCAGTCATGGGTATAAAAACTTGAATCTGTCAAAAATTACCCTCATTCGTATTCTTCCAGGTGTTTTTTAAGCACTGCACAACTTTTTCAGTAACGTGTTGCTGGTATTAAATTGACATTATTCATAAAACTTATTTTTCCCCAGTTTCAATATATATTTTTTAAATCCATTATAAGCTCTAAATAATTTGAAAATCACCAAACTATGTTTGTATCAACACATTATAAAGTGTCCAAACTCTAATGGAGCTGGGGTTGTACATTTCCATGACAGCAGGTTTCAGTACAGGCCTCACTTTTAGGGATGTAAACAGACTGTGTCATTTTTCCCTTGAGGAAAAAGGTGTAATATAACAGATGATCACATTAAAGGATAAAGTCTACCTGACATGTACATTAGTCAGGATACAGGGCAAATCCCACTCATTCACACAATGAAGCCACTGTGACTAATCAGTATCTCAGCCAATGTGAACGACTTCCTAAAGTCAATAATTGGCCAAACTATTTACACAGGTGACTTCCTATTCAGGGCCTGATACAAGCTCACCAGTTCAGATGGCAGTAAGTATCTATGCACTAACAACCTTTCTCTAAGACTGTTTACACAATGTGAACAACACAGTAATGTAATATATTTACAATGAGTCAAATGAAAGAAAACAAGAACCTTCCTATGAGTCCGAATCTGCTCTGAGATCAGCTGGTAACAACAGCAGATCTGGCTGTGAGTGACTGACTGAAGGACACAAGCAGAGTCACTGTCACAAACAGCTGCTGGCATCACTTCTCCTATCCTTATGTGTTGGTTCATCTGAAAATGACTTAGACAGCTTGTATTCAGCTGGAGCTGTGGCTAGTCAACACCTGAAGCACAAGGGTGTGTCCAGATTTTGAAAAGGGGTGGCACAACCACATATGGCATGTGTTAAATGCCATGTGACTGCCTTTTAACAGCAGGCCCCTTGTCAGAGGCTTGTTTTCAAAATGTGATGGTACCCAAATATTTGCATGTCCTGTTTGATATTCTTGGGAAGTTAATATTTTGATAAACTGACAGCCCTGATATACAAGGCAAGAGCAGCAAAAACACACGGTCACAGATATTTTGATATCTTTGATATATGTGTGCTGTGAACAAGTTGCATTTCAACAACTACAGCTGACTTGTTTTTCAGTCAGAAGGAAACTAAAAATATGACCATGGAGTTTAGTGTGTAAATTCTGAGATGTATTTCAGCCTCTGGGACACCAACAAAAACACAGCTTTGGTGAACATGTACCATGACATAGTGACAGCTGAGCTCTGGAGCATAAATCATGGTCATGAACTTTGAAGTGGCACCTCGGGTGGCTGATCAGATTTTAAGGGGGGCCTTGCCACCCATCTGGACACGCCTGTGCTGTAATTACTTCAATACATGACCCAGCCAGGTGCTAAACCTAGCAGGGGGGAATGATGTTAAACGGATCGACCAACTTTGATGCGTGTGGATTGGGTACGACTAAATTACCTTAACTAATCTCAGTCCTCAGTGACAAAGTGGAGAGGATGCATCAAACCCCATTGAGACATCTGCTGCTTTATTATTTGGCTAAACTGACGGATTCGTGTGCAGTCAGAAGTCTGGCAGGCTGCTCACAGACATAAGAGAATCTGCTAGTTACCTTAACTTATTACAAGTGTCGAAAGGTGCATTTATTTCGAAGTAAAGAGAACACTTTGTACAGTGTCTGATCTACATAATCCACGGCAGTGGGCGGTCACAGGCAGCGGGAGCCAGCTTTAAAAGAAGACTGCTTCTGAACCGCTCGTTCGTGAACTCTGTCTGCGGCAAAAAATCCGTTTCTGTATCAGTCCAGATCTGTTGTTACATCCCGAGTTTACTTCTATGACAACACAGAAACCCAGAGAGCAGTCTCTGAACGTAGTTTGGGGTAAACGAAAGAAGAGGCTACACGATTAGCTGGGTTAGCTTAGAAAACAAAAGATTTGGAAAATGAATTGAACTCGCGGAGTAAACACTGCAGCTAGCTATCAAAGTGACCTAGAGTGGCATATTTCTAAGATCATACGACTGTAATTTTTGTTAAATCAATTCAAAAATGTACAAACCTGACTTCTTTCGGGCTCATTCTTAGCAGACACAAACCAGCAGCACCATATTTGTCCCAACGACTGACTGCGTACACATTAGCTAACAAACATTAGCGTCAGCATAAAGGACCCCTGGTGCAAAGCTGAAGCAGAGACGTTTAGTAGACTGTCATTGTGCCTGAATCAAACTCAGGGAACGTACACAGGATTAGTCTTTTCTAATTATCAGGAATAGAGAAGGAACTCAAGTTAAAATACAGCAATACGGATAGTATTTTAAAAAGGTAGTCTTTTCATCTACTCAAATAAAAGCAAACGGTACTTCATTTGAAATTCATATTAAAGCTCTAGTGAGAGACTTTCAGTTTGTTTAAATATGGCACCCTCCTGTGGACAAAGCTGTCCTCTACATGTTTAAATAGTGCCAACCCCTTCTGCTGACTTTTCACAGTCAAATCGATTATTTTTTGTGAATGTCAAGACAATTATGCAGGGCCATTTCTTCAGCTTTCTGGTAGACAGAGATAAAAAATTGTGATACATAGAGAAGAAGTCATATTGCTCATGGTGTTGAGATATCATGGTGTATATATATATATATATATATATATATATATATCTCAACACACACACACACACACATATATATATGTATATATATATATATATTTATATATATATGTGTGTGTGTGTGTGTTAGTATATATATCAGGCTATTGCTGCAATTACATTGATATTATCTTGTCATTATGTGTCGTGATGTTAACTCTACTCATATTCAGGGTGAAATTTTTGAATTTTTACAGCATCTTTTTTCAGTCTCGCACCCTGCTGATGGTGCCTGTTTACTTCAAACATGGCTGGCTGTGCCATTCACAACATTTAATGAGGTATTAAGTCATTGAATTTTTGTCCAAACTTTATTTCTCACTCTTTATTACACAGACAACCAAAAAAAGCAAACATTATGTGATAAAAAGGCATGTAATAAAAAAATATTCAAGAAAATCACCTGTAAAAAATGGAAATGAAATAACACCTGGTCAGAAATATCACCAGGAAATGCTTTTCAGTTTTATTTTTACAAACTAAGGATCACTTGCTTTTGCTACAACTGAATCCCGTGGACTTGCACTAGCATTGCTAACAAATTTGTAAGACTGCAGGAAGATTCTGGAAATAAAAACATGTTTAAAAAATCAATTGATGATCAGAATCTGTACAGTGGTTATTTTATAGCAATAAAACCACTTCTTTTATTCTTTCTTTTCATGGTTTGACAAATAAAAGCAACAGAAGCTGCATGTTTTCATATATTAATGCTGGCTGCAGTGCCAAAAGCTACATGCTAACATTTCTGCCTGTTTTTGTGCTCTCAGGAACAGGTCATCGACACCGCAGTCGTATCACATATCCAGGATGGATGTTTCTCAGTCACTACAGATTCTACATAAATCCTGCTCATCCTACAAAGTGCATATCAATCTGCGTAGTTTACTGTGAAGCCATATACAGTATTGTTACATCGAAAAAAGTCTGAGAAGAAGAGCTGAAACAGAGGCAACATACTGATGAAATACAGATGGGCAATCCAACCAGTAACAGGAACAGAGACAGACACCTGCAGAAACAAAACCGCTGTTCAAAAAATTTGAATAAAACTTCATCACCACAAAAAAGGTACCACCAGCTGCAAAAGTTTATCTCCACTCTAGTTACTCAAACACTGACTTGAGTCAAATGAAATCTTACAGATAATCAAACAAAAAAAAAAAAAAAATTAAGACGGGTCGTTATTGTAATGACCAAGACATAATCTCGGAAAATTGGACACGATCCCAGTGTCCAAGACAAGTCCATCAAAAATAAGACATTATCGCAATGACTCGTCAAATTACCGTGACATTCATAAAAAATCGTATTTAACTGTGATGACTTTGACTTTGACCCAAGACCTAAAATATTACCTACATTAGCCATTTTGATATGCACTAGGATGCTGACCTCTGTGACGTGAACTGAATGACTACATAGTGACTTGGACTCTAATCACTGATTAATATGACTTGAACATGACTTGAACTGTGACCAGACATGGCATTAATGACTACACTATAACTGCACAGAGACACAAGTCACTGTAATTATTGTGTGGACATCAATTCAGACATTCATGTCCAAGTCACTTTGGTATTATGTACATGAACTATACTGATTCGCACATGGATGCTGACCTGGACATGTGGCTCATGAATGTATTTGACTTGTGTGTTACTTGGACGTACAGACTGACTTGGATATGGTTGCAGTAACACAGACTGTACTGACTTGGTTTTGACTGAGGTGACTCTGAATTGAAAGCACCAACTCATGTATAGCACAGAAATGACTAGGACATGACAATCATTACCTTAACACCATAAAACGGAACTGTTAAGATCAGAACATTACGACAAAAATACGACTTGTGTACAGTGACTTGATCTGGTCCTTTGTTCACTTGGACATGGCAGCAGTGAAGATATGAGCATGTTCACTTTCACATGGTAGTGACTTGGACAGGACCAAAAGATGAATCTGTCTTTTTTGTAGTAGTGCAGTGTTGATCATGTGATGTACAGTTTATATAAACTTGACTTGGGAACGACTGTACTGACTTGGCATTGACTGTAACAAAAAGCATGTTTTAAATGATGACAAATCTAGTGTAGACTTAGATGACGAATTGACTCTTAAACAACTTCCTGACTTGGACATGGCAGTAGTCATTGAGATCTGAGCTGGTGATTCAAACATGGTCGTAAAATTCAAGTGAAATAAGAGCCAGACTTGGCTGTTGTAGTGCAGAGATGATGACAGTGACTCGCACAAGTTAAAATGACTTGGAAAAGCTGTACTAATGACGAACAAAAAGCAAACAAACAAAAAAAACGCATAGCTAGACAATCCTAGTATAGATTGAGACTCGAATGGATGACTGTCTACCATATCATTCTGTTGACTTTGACATGGCAGCGGTCATGGAGTCAAGACCTGGTGACAAGTGAAGAACCATAGTGATCTGGACAAGTCTTAAACAAAAGTTTTACACCGCTTAGTGGTAAGGCAATGACTGTGGTGAATCAAAGTGACTCTGCCATGACCTGGCTAAGACTTGAATTTGATTTGTCCTTCATGACCTGATGACTCAGAAATGAAGAGATATGAACAGGTGACTTGAACATAACCATTAGAGAAGTGACTCAGACTTGAACATATGAACACTGAGGACTTGGGGCTCGACTTGGACTCAGGATTTGTTGACTCGACTTGACACTGTAACTAGTTATATTTTCATGCTTTAAGCCTCTAAAAGTTGCCCATGTGTCATAGCCTCAAGAGTTAACGTACGACAGCCATTCAAACACTATTATAAAGCAGATCAGGCGAACAGGACAGAAGATTAGCGAGTAAACGTCCTCAGAGGTTAAACCGTTCCCAAGAGCAAAACAGAGATATTTCAGTCACTGTAGGTCATACATTTTACATGATGCAGCATTTTTAAGATGACAGTCACCACTTCCAGGAGGACTCCATAAAGTGCCAAATCCTTACTTTCATAGTCAACAAACTTTAGGCTGTTTGACCAGATTCACACAGCGGCCATTTTCCCAAAACTGTTGCCACTGTAGTCCCAATGCTGTTGCTCTAGATAACGTTACATTAGCCAAGAAGTAAATGTAATAAAATATTTACAATTATTCAGATCGCCTCAATAACACAGTTACAGCTCACATGGCGTTTACAGAAAAAGCTGCGATGGGAATCTGGTCGGTTGAAGCTAAGAGGAGTCACCATCGTCTTTAGAGTCAGACACCGGGGTAAAACACTGACCATGTGTGATCAGCAGGTGTAGCCCTGTGAAGGTGATGATCTGGAATATTCTAAATTTTCAGACAGTGTCAAACAAATAAGATGGTAGTTGATTTACTGCACATATAAACATGTTTTCTACGTTGAACATGTTGTACTAATAATCTAATATTGGACTGGAGGACATAAAGTAGACAATGGATTACCTGAAACAGTAATGAAGGATTTGATGCTCTGGTTGGTTGTATGAAACTTTCAGATTTTACTAAACTCAATTTATTAAATGAATTCACTGGTTAACAAAAGGACAGTCCCTAGTCATGTTATATTAAAACTCATTTTAACACTTCTGGGTATTTTTTTATTCTTTAGAGAGCATGTGATATTTTTAAGTGAAATTATTTGTTTAGACGGAATTCTGAGCAGGAATAATTTGCAGCAACTTTATCATTAATTTTATTTTTCTCGTAGAATAAAATACAGTCACTCCTGTTGCTGTTTATTTTACTGTTTCAATTTTAAAAGCTTGGGTACATTCAGTAACCTGAGGTGGAAAAACTAACCATCTTCTGTTAGATTGGACGGTAGTTTCAGTTTCCTTTTTTTCCGGTTAGCATTGCTGCAGAGAGCTAAAAGATAAGGCACACTAAACAGACGTGTTTCTGATGAATATGTCTAAACGTGTCAACAAATCTGAAGTTTACCGCCTCCAAAATCTGCGAGTTTATCGTCTGCATGGAGACAAATGTGATGCACACAGGATGGTCTCCTTGCCCCGATGTCTAAGATTCATTATGGAGCGTGTAACTCCCCCTAGCTTAACTCTGACTGAATAACAGTATACACTTTCAAACTCTCAGCAGTTTCTTTCCTTTCAAAAATTTCACAGTCCTCCTCCTCTTCTTTCTTTCTTTCTTTCTTTCTATTTTTCTGTCTTCTGTGTTCTCTTCTTCCTTCTTCTTTCTTCATTCATCATCTGTCCCTCAGAGACATCCATCCTTCAAGGCCCATCTCCTCTTCATCCTCTTGGTCTATCAGAGATGTGTATCCTGCTCCTCTTCATCATCGTCGGTCGCAGCTTGATTTACAAACACCTGAAAATGACAAAAAGTCAGAACAGATTTTATGAAGTTGTTAATGTTAGCAGAATAAAACAGCCAAACCTTTGTTTGTTGGAGCTAAAACTTCATATACTCTCTGAACTAAGGTAAAAGGTGATCACACTCGCTCGTCCAGGTGTTTTTAATTTTATTCTCCTCAGTCATCCAATCACCTGCCAGCGTTTGCTGTCCTCCCCACCCCCTTCTCCTCCCCCTGCTAGCCCATTGGCGCTCGGCTTCTTTTCTTGCATCTCCGGCTGGCTGTCATTGGCCACGTCTAGTGTGGGGTTGTCGTGGCAACCGTTCTCCACAAAGTGAAGTTCTTCAGCACGGAACTGTAAGATAATGTTTAGCTGAGAGTTACAGGTCTGTCTTATTTATACTCTTCAACAAAGGCTGCATGGCGTGTGCTTGCGGTAACCCACGTTGGTCTTAGTTGCCGGCAGTCGTCTCTGCCAGCAGATGTAGATGAACCCGGACGTGATGATGACCATGCACACGGAGCCAATGATCACCAACACCACAAACAGCTTCCCATAGTCGCTGCGTGTCTGTCGGGGCCGAGACTGACAGCTTCCTGGGGCACTGTAGTTCTGGATCCCCACCTGGAGAAAAAACACACACACAGACACACATTTATATGGGATGTTTTTGACAGAGCACAGACGGAAGCAGATACGTTATAACAACCATTTACCTTACTCAGACTCTTCCTGATCTGTCCCAGCATGTCCAGCACAACTTTGGTCTCGATCACTCCTGAGAGTCAAACAAAGTATAAAATCAACAAACTCCTGAAAGTATGAAAAAGAAACCTCTCAGGGTAAAGGTGTGCTTCATAAAAGAGTAAAGTTTTATCGATGCATGACCATAGGGTCAGATATGTCTCCTTAAAAGCTTTTAAAGCAACATCTAAAGTAGTTTCGGTGACTCTGAACACTCACGCCCTCTGCTGATGTTCACAGAAGGCTTTTCCCAGAGGCTGAAAATATCTGCATGTAACTATAGACCTCTTAAGTTCAGGTTTACAGTCAGGAGTTGAAACCAAGTTCTTGTAAAGACCCTTTTACATATTTATCAAAACTTAATGTAGGAAATAAAGTTTTATGACCCAAAAAAAGTCCCTGACACAGAAATGAATCATCAGCTCAGGAAACGTGACAGTGAGTGAACTCTTCAGGTGGATGTTTTTAGCTGAGGTTTAAGCACCAACATTGTTTTTATGAGCTTTAAGTTTTAGCAGTTTCATTGTTCAGTACTCAAGCAAAAGGTACAGTTAAAAAAATACATATATATATACACTCACCGGCCACTTTATTAGGTACACCTGTCCAACTGCTCGTTAACACTTAATTTCTAATCAGCCAATCACATGGCGGCAACTTAGTGCATTTAGGCATGTAGACATGGTCAAGACAATCTCCTGCAGTTCAAACCGAGCATCAGTATGGGGAAGAAAGGTGATTTGAGTGACTTTGAACGTGGCATGGTTGTTGGTGCCAGAAGGGCTGGTCTGAGTATTTCAGTAACTGCTGATCTACTGGGATTTTCACGCACAACCATCTCTAGGGTTTACAGAGAATGGTCCGAAAAAGAAAAAATATCCAGTGAGCGGCAGTTCTGTGGGCGGAAATGCCTTGTTGATGCCAGAGGTCAGAGGAGAATGGCCAGACTGGTTCGAGCTGATAGAAAGGCAACAGTGACTCAAATAACCACCCGTTACAACCAAGGTAGGCAGAAGAGCATCTCTGAACGCACAGTACGTCGAACTTTGAGGCAGATGGGCTACAGCAGCAGAAGACCACACCGGGTGCCACTCCTTTCAGCTAAGAACAGGAAACTGAGGCTACAATTTGCACAAGCTCATCGAAATTGGACAATAGAAGATTGGAAAAACGTTGCCTGGTCTGATGAGTCTCGATTTCTGCTGCGACATTCGGATGGTAGGGTCAGAATTTGGCGTCAACAACATGAAAGCACGGATCCATCCTGCCTTGTATCAACGGTTCAGGCTGGTGGTGGTGGTGTCATGGTGTGGGGAATATTTTCTTGGCACTCTTTGGGCCCCTTTGTACCAATTGAGCATCGTTGCAACGCCACAGCCTACCTGAGTATTGTTGCTGACCATGTCCATCCCTTTATGACCACAATGTACCCAACTTCTGATGGCTACTTTCAGCAGGATAATGCGCCATGTCATAAAGCTGGAATCATCTCAGACTGGTTTCTTGAACATGACAATGAGTTCACTGTACTCAAATGGCCTCCACAGTCACCAGATCTCAATCCAATAGAGCATCTTTGGGATGTGGTGGAACGGGAGATTCGCATCATGGATGTGCAGCCGACAAATCTGCGGCAACTGTGTGATGCCATCATGTCAATATCATGTCAATATGGACCAATATGGAGGAATGCTTCCAGCACCTTGTTGAATCTATGCCACAAAGAATTGAGGCAGTTCTGAAGGCAAAAGGGGGTCCAACCCGTTACTAGCATGGTCTACCTAATAAAGTGGCCGGTGAGTGTATATAGATAGATAGATAGATAGATAGATAGATAGATAGATAGATAGATAGATAGATAGATAGATAGATAGATAGATATACATAACAGAAATAATAGTCAATAATCTATACATAATGATGCAGAGAATAAAATGAATGCATGTCTAACAAGGATATGACTTCAGTTAGTTTTTAAACTTTCCCTGACTATGGAAAACTTAAAAGGAAGAGATTAAATTTTTGTGTCATTTCTATTTTTTTGTGTTTTCTTGATGCCTCGGCAGTAGATAAAACATCAACCAAGGAGCCTCTCTGGTGCCCTCACATCAGTTATAAAACACCCTCAAAGGTTCCCGTCCAGTGAATAAAGGTTTAAAAATTCCTCTGAACTGTTTTTGTTTTTAGGTTTATAAAATGTTCTAAAAAATGTCTTTTTAGTGGATTAAATGTAAACAGAGCTCCCTCTTGATGCTCATTTAAGTTGGGGAAAAAGTAAACAAACTGCTCTTTGGATGCCCTGTCAGTGATAAAAACCAAAAAAATGCCCTCTTAACTCTCTTATAGTGGGTTAAATTAAAATAAAGCACCTTCTTGATGCCATTTGGTGGGTCAGTTCCAAACTCTTTGATGTCCTTTTATCTGGTTTAATGTAAACAAAATTCCGCTTATTGTGGGTAAATTGTAGACAAAGTGCCTCCCTAAAGCTCTTTCAGTGGGTCAAATGTAAACAAAGTGCCCTCTGGCCTTCGTCCTTTTTTTCCCCTTTTTTTTCCCTTTTTTTTAACCTTTTACCTACTTTGGAAGAAATAACCAAACAAAAATGTGCTTGTGTGATCCAAAGAGACTCAGTCAGTCCACAGAAAGGAAGAATACAAAAAATTAAAGCCATATAGTGTGTGTGTGTGTGTGTGTGTGTGTGTGTGTGTGTGTGTGTGTGTGTGTGTGTGTGTGTGTGTGTGTGTGTCTGTGTGTGTGTGTGTGTGTGTGTGTACCTTGCCCTGAAGCCACATTCATCAGCAGCTGGTGGTGCTCATGTGTTGGTTTGCTCAGGTAAAGTGCCCATGATCCTTCAGGGCTGTTCATTCTGCGTGCAAATACTCGCTCCAAGATCCTTAACAAGCGAACACCCTGGTCCACACGAAACTCCTCCTGTCTCACACACAGACACACACAGAGACACAAACACATACAGGTTACTGATTTGTTTTTCTGCAGAAGTTTTTTTAGATCATACACAAGCTCTTCTTAGAATGAACTTGAATGATTGTTAACAACACAAAAATAAGAAATAAGACAATTTGTACTTACACAGTTCACGTTTTGTGTCATGTTGAGGATGACGTATCCTCTTCCTGCCAGCTCACTCCAGTCCAAACACACCACCTGAGACATTTACAGGATTAACTCTATTTTATTATTATAATTATTATTATTCATGTAACAGCTCAAACATCCACAGGTACAGGAGTTAATTAAATATCGAATAACTTTAGTTTTTTGATTGAATGCTCCCTTATTTTAACATAAAATGTACCGGTAATGACATCTCAGTGACCGGCAGGGGTGTGGTCTTCTCCAGTTGATCCCAGGAGGTGTGTGATGGATCTGTGGTGAGCGGGAGAATGGGTCTGATTCCTGTTTCTTCAAACTGTCTCCACTCCTCCTCCTCCAGCTCATCACCTTTGTCTTTGGGTCCGATCCCTGAGAATATGAGCAAAGGTTGAGTTTGTGGTGGATCAGTTTGTGTTAGCGCTCAGCTGTGATTGGAAATCTGCAGTTTTAGGGATCATGTGATGATAAATGAAGAGCCGTCTCACTACTTATCCGGTGTCCCTCTTCCTCTTCTTCCTCCTCCACGCTGGGCTGCAGAGGCTCTCTGCTGGGCGCCATGCCAACCTCTGGCACTGTGGGATTCTGGGTAAATACGCCTTTGTTTGTCAGGCCTGTTTCCTCCTCCTCCTCCTTTTCTGTCTCCTCATCCTCTGTCTCATCTGCAGGAAAAAGACACTTAACAACAGCAGCAGACACACTCTAAACTTTGCTTGTTTAACGCACCTCTGGTGTAACTCCCCAGCAGCCCAAAGTCTGTCCCCGTGTCAGTCTCAAGTGTCACAGTTGCCTCGAGGTCTTCATCAGCTGTAGATGTGGAAACAGGTGCAGTGACAGTTGTAGTGATGGAGGAGTGAAGGACTCCATAACCGCTGGAGTGACCGCCTTCCTCTTTCTCTGCCTCCCACAGCTCTTTCTCTAGAGGACCCACCTGGACGTGGACATCAGGAGGAGGTTTTTTAAAGGTATATATAAGCCCAACCACCAAAATCTGCCTGAGTACAGTACCATGTAGCCAAAATGAAACAACTCCAGCATGATGCAGAGCTGTCTAAAGTCTGAATTCATGATTTGTCAGCTTTTTCAACAAGACAGGAGCATCAACTTTTTAAACTGCTGTTTTTTATGGTTTTTGACGTGATCATTGACCAAACAGGCTTTTATGTTCCAGTATCAAATAAATTTCTTACTGGTACATAATATATCACTTGGATAACATTTATTCACCTCAAGGACTGAAGGCCCTCGATGCTCCTGCAACCCGGCATCATGAACCTCTGCTGGGGCGGAGACTTCGGGCTCTTGGTGTAAAGATGGACTGTAGCCTGTATAAAACAAAGAGACATGTCTGAGACAGCTGTTTGTGTTTGTGTGTGAAAGTCTTGTAAATACACTTCTTCACATTCCTGTCTCTAGAGCTGACAGAAGGTTTGGACAGGTGGTTAGAATGAAACAAAAATGATTTAGAAAATATACAGCCAAAAGCACAAATTTATGTCCTGTCGGTTTGTTGAAACAGGATTTTCATAAGGTGTGAGGCATTTGTTCTGTAAATGGTTTCCCTTTGAAATATTTTTCCTGAGCATGCACTCGAATAAAAAGTCAAAATGTCAAGAAAATGCTGAAATTTTGAGAATAAAGTTGACCTTTTGGAACTGTAACAAACAGTGCATTTGACAAAACTCCATGCATAGACTTCGAAGCACTCCTTCGCTATGGTAACTTGCTACACCGTCAGGCCAACAACGGCAGCAAACTGAGACCAATTAAAGTTGCCTGGCTTGGGAGACACACTGTCCAAATAAGTGAATGTTTTTATAACTTTACACAAGTTAAATTCATGCCAGAATATGGCTCCAAAGACTTCTAATAACTGCTAACTATGTGCCACTCTTTGGATTTCTCCAACTAGTAGCTTACTAATTTTGCCTCATCCGTCTTCTGCCGGGTTTTTCCAACGATTGGCGCCACACTGTCGCCTTCTACTGGTCAGTATAAGCAACATTACTGTCGGTGACAATTTCACCTGAAACAAACATACAGGCTGTTTTTTTATTTTTGTCTTGTGCTATAATCAACTTCCTTTTTCAAATATGAAAATTGAAAATCCAACCATCATTTGAGTTTTCCTTAATCGTTCCAGATGACAAAAAAGAAAATCAAGCTGTATTTTGATTTTGGAGTTTCTATTTTCAAACAAAAATCAAATAACTAGTCGTTTTTACATTTTTTATATCTGTTTCCAAACATTACATCCAATTACCAAAAGAGACATGCAAGCTAACGGTACAGCGAGCGTTGTTATGCTAATCTAGTATAATCGGGTTTTACTCATTATTTCGAATAACCTTGAATAGTAAATAACATGTCGATGACCATATTTGGACAGAGGGAGGTATTTTTTTATTTGCATCTTTGTCAGATGCTAATCACACCCTTGAGTGTGACAGTACAACTCCCATGAGCACCCCCTGCGTGCAGCTTTTTGGTCATTGGTCCTCTCTTCCTGATACGATTATAAAGGGAAATCTTTGTGTTTTAACAGTCTTTACAGATGTGTTTAGTGATGTTTATTTCTACTGACCAATCAGAGAGTCCAGATCTGGCGTGGTGTGGTTTGCTTCCAGAACATCCAGCTCATGGTCATGGTCTTCTTCTTCCCCTCCTCTGACGTCTCCTCTTCTCCTCTCTCTCTCCTCCCCAACCCCCCTCTCCCACTCGTCCTCACCCCCTCGTCTCTCCCTCTCCTCCCCGCCCTCCTCTCCTCTGTCTCTGTCCTCTGTGTCCGTCCCATAAAAGCCTGAGGCCTCCAGGGAGGCGTCTCCAGCTCCTGGTCCACCGCCGAGTTCCTTTTCAGCATCCTGGGGGACCACCAGGTGGACCATACGCTGGAAGTAAGGACATGTTTGGTCACATGATCAAAGTAATGAATCACAGTGAGTGTGGATCTAACTTTGATCAGTACAGGTACCTGTTTGAGAGAAATCTAAAGACTCCTGCTCACCTCCATCTCATCTTCCACATCCAGATTTTCATCCATGGCAGTCCTAGTCCTGGTTCTGGTTCTGCTCTGACCATGATTGGGAGCTGATGGAGGGTTTAACTGTGAAGTGTTAGCCACGGTGTCCATCTTTCCCTGTGAGCGGGACGTCTCGTGGATCTCCGGCCAGCCCATGTCGTGAACCAGGTGGGGCTGGGATCGGACTAGCTCAGAGGCTGAGTGGCGTTTGGATCGGACTAATTCCTGGAGGATGTGTGCCTGGGCTGAGACTTCATCCTGCAACAGACGGGGCACCGGAGGACCAAGGGGTATGACTCTCTGAGAGGAACCCAGCCTGAAGGCTCCACAGGTGGTCAAGAGAGCTGAAGGAGAGAGAGAAAGACCCAAACCCAGAGCCACATTTCACCAAAACTTATGTAAGTTTGGTCAAATCTCAATTTAAAAATAAAATTTAAAAAAATATGGAAAGACAATAACATCCGTAATTCAAGAAGTAAGAACATGGTGTCAAATACTGACAAAAAAATTATTTAAAAAGTTTGCAACTCATTTAAATTCCTGTAATTAATTGAAAAAAAAAATTAAGACAACTTATTATGACATTTAATTCAGAAATAAAACACCCAAAAAAGCATCTCCTGACAAATTTACATTTATAATTTTGTGGTGCAGTGACTTTCCCAAATATCTATTCTTGTGCTCTGATGTTTGGAAAAATGCTGCTGAGAGTTTTAACGAGTCAATAAATCCTCTGAAATGAATGAAACTGAATAAAGAAGTAGAAAAAAAAACAGTAAGAGGTCAGATTAACAGATTGAATCACGTCACCATTTCCTCTTAATGTGATTTGTGTTTTTTTCAAACTCGTCATACGTCAGGCTTGAGAGAAGAGCTTTCTGCCATCTGCATTTTAAATCAGGAGCTTTTATCGCCTGCTGTCAGACAGTCAATGAAAAACTCTGTTTGTCTTCTCATTCATGCTTTCATTGATTTGTTTTTTCTCTTTCATCTTTTGTTCACTCGTTCACTTATTAAATTTAGCTCATCATCTCTTAGCGTTTCATCTCTGTCTCTTTCCCTGGCTCATCCTTCCCTCTGTCCACAGCTCTGTCACTAATCCCCTGTCTCTTGTCGTGGAGTCAGACCCCCTCATGGTCTCGTTCACAGTTCCTGCAGGGTTCTCAGTCTGGGGCCACAGATGGTCGTCTGACCTCGAGGTCTGACTGAGCAGATTATATCACTACTGACACTTCTGCGACATGTCTGCAACACACCTGCAGCTTGTCATGCTCTGCAGTCAGACCCTCCATGCCACAAAAGGATATGAGAATTTGCATCAATGAAATTGTGAGGATGTTCTCGTCAGAGCACATCAGCCTTCATTTTTATCTTTCAATGTTTGTTGAAAATAAGATGGTTGAAAAATATTGTCCCCTCATTCACCTTTAAACAATGCTTAACAAAACCATGAATGGCTTGCACGTCCTCTGTGCAAGTGCTGCTTTTTGTGGATGACTTGTCCAGAAAAGAGACTGCAGGAGAGGAAGGATGAAGGGATGAGGAGGACATGAAGAGAAAGATAAAGGAGGAGAAGTGCTGTGGTGGTTCAAAT
Source organism: Xyrichtys novacula (assembly GCA_962446985.1). NCBI lineage: Eukaryota > Metazoa > Chordata > Actinopteri > Labriformes > Labridae > Xyrichtys > Xyrichtys novacula. The sequence continues at coordinate 16,103,663 of OY660865.1, forward strand.
TTCTCTCCGGCTCAGACATACACAGTCAGCATCGTGCTAATACAACTGCATGCCAATAAAGACTGTTTTCACATCAATGCAAGTTTGAAAAGAGTCTGAAGATGGTGAAAAATAAAGACCAGAAAATTGATCTGAGAGAGTGTTTATACTTTCTGAAAATGAGGGGAAATGAATCCCAATCAAGGCTATGGATCTGATTATTGGGCGTGGGGACACAAAGCTGGGACATCTCAGGTTCATTGAAGCCGACAGAAGGTTTAAGATTAGCTGTTTCCGCAGACGCTTTTCATTGTCTCACTTATTAAAACTTCATGATGCAGCGTTACTGTTCTATGAGAGCCTGAGCCTGAGAGATTATTCAGAAGACACTGAAGGACAAACTGCAGAAGAAGTTAAACACAAAATCACAACTCAATATTCCTGTTTGAGTCTGCACAGACCTTCAGGACACTTCACTGTTATGACTGTTTTTCTTCTGACACATATAGACAGCAGATTTCAAAATAAAATAAACTAGCCACTAACCAGCCAATTGGTACTGTCTGTAACTAAACAAAAACCTCCTGACATTGACGGAGAAGCTACAAAACCAGTTCCTGGAGTGTCCACTAGAGGTCGTCTCCTGAGGCAAGGCCATCCCCATAGGGCCTCATGTTAAAATGTTGAACAGCAGAATAAACATGCTAACATTTGTTGTCTCTTTAGTTTGTTTCTCTCTTCATGGGAACTTGTTTGTGTGACTGTAAAGTTCTGAGTACAAGGTGCACTTTTCACACCTTCCTAAATACCAATGGGAACAACAAAAAAAGGAACCAAAGGCTGAGAGAGGTTCACATTGTGTTGCTATATTTTACCCAAAAGATGGCGCCTCAAAAAAGCGAACAACTGCAAAGCATGCAGGAGACACAGTGCAGGTCTGTACCACCCATTAGCTGATGTCTCTGTACATGTTTTCTGTTCAGTGGCAGTCGTACCCAATCACAGTCCTGAATCTAGGAAGACTCACAGGGGCGTCGTACCATCATCCATCGTATTCATAAACAACCAAGATGGCAGCATCTGCTGCTATAAGGTTCCTTGAATTTGCTACTCAGACCACTTTAGTGGAGGTGGATAAAACATCTCAAATTAAAACAAGAACAAACAAAAATAGCATTTATTTCCTCTCTACATGATTGTTTACAGTTGTGTTGCTTTGTCACCTGCTGCAGTTGTTGCAGGTCTGAAAAGTTTCTTCTAGTGGCACTGTCATATGCGACTGTTGCAAAACACAAACAGTACCAGACCCATATGGTGACCCCAGGCTGGGTCTGTACCTTTAAACTATCTTTGCCTGTTTGCAGATAAGTAGGAAGTTAGGAGGGGTTTGCATTTCCAACATGGTGACCACTGTCATTTTCTGGCCTTACAAACCAGTGTGTGGCATCACTGGGACTACAGACATGTTTTATACAAACTCTGACTGAGGCTGTCCCTTTTTATTCCAAATTCAAACCTTTGAATCTTCAAACAAACTCAAGGGTGAAAGTTTATAGTCAAACTTCAGTGAGCACTCATATTCGTTTGCAGTTGATTTTCCGAAAAACTTACAGTGACTATAAAAACTCTCTGACCTCTATTAGCGAGGTGTCTGTGATGGACTATGGTGTTTCAGTTTGTGCAGACAATACACCAAGTTTTGGAGCCAAATATCAAAACATTAACACGACCCAAAAGTATTCAAGATGCATAAGAAAAATCTTTATATTAGAGACAGGTCTGAGTCCTCCTCTCATAGATTTATGTTTCAGATCTAAACCTACATTGACTCCATCTCTGTGATGCTGTACATGCCAGCTTAAACTCTACGTGTCGACCTTGAAGGTTTCTGCTCTGTAAAGGCGACTCTGCAGGCTAATTACTTGAGAAAACTCTTCCAGAGTCGGTGGATTCAATGGGACTGAACAGCTAAATTTGTCTTATCAGCCTCACACAGATACACTCCCTGCTGAGCTGGACGAGCAGGACAGACACCTTGGGGGGAAACGAGTGGATGCCTCGGAGGGGGAGATAGTCTGAAAGTTTATCAAACCTGCCTCAGATTAAAGGACCAGGTAAAACTTTCTTTAGATAAAAAAGAGGCTGAAGCTGTGAGTTAGAAAAAGAAAGCACAGAAGGGTGTTTGGAAAACTGGATCATGATAATCTGGTTTCTCTGAGAGGCTTTTTCCAAAAGAGTCCTCCAGGACCAGAGGGGAAAACATGATTGAGTTAGTTTCTCTCAAAAAAACACTCAGATAATCCTGGGTGCACACTGATTTTTTGCAGATTAATCAGAGATTATTCTGACACTGGACTGGAATATATCATGAATTCATACGACCTAAAACAAAAGTGTTCCCTGTTCCTCATGGTGGCCCCGAGAGCCGAACAACAACACGGAAGAGCTCCATCAATAAAACAGACTATTTAAGCTAACGTGAACTCCCAGCAGAACTTTTGAGGTTCAGGGTTTAAAAGTTTCTCTCTTTATGGAAATCTCTACTAAATCCTGTAAGGCGTCCCCAGTATTTCCTGATGACTCATCCTGCACCAAATAAAGCCAGAAATTTCTTAGTTCATTGTGATTTGGGACCCACGGAGCCGATATTGGACTTTTTGTTAGCTTGTGGTTCAAAGCAGCTAACAGGTTTGAAAGTAGATGTCTAAGCTTTGTGTTTGGACGTCAGTTTGTAATTGGGGTGTTGGACTCCAGACCTTAATAAATAAAAATCAGACTGCTATTTTCATGTTATTATCCCACACTAACAAGGCTAACGGTAATAAAGCTAACTGATCTAAGTAGCTAGCAAAACAAAGTGCTGATTGATTGTAAGTTAATTTTTTTGATTTGGCTCACTGATAATTTATTAATCTTACTATTTATGAAATTGTGTTTAAATTGTTTCAGCAAAAAAAAATTTCTTGTTTTTTGTGAGTCTATGTTGCGCCATCTAGTTGAAGTTTTGTTAACATAATGGAAGTTTGAAAGCTAAAGCGATTACGCTGTTAAAAACGTTCTAATGTATTTTTATATGAACGGGTTGCCGGGATGAAACCCAACCGGGAGCACAAGCTGAGGCTCCACCTGGTGTTCAATGTCAGTATTACATGCAGGGTATTCACTGTGTCTCCTTTGCTGTTACTATAAATTACAGGGGGAAAAAAACTTCATTTTGGCTCAAACAAAAACGGAAAAAAATATCTGCTGACTCTGTTTGATATTGAGCACATTCGTCCGTCATTGAAAATCATGAATTTGGGACCAGTTGTTCATTTCTTCCTGTACGAGTTTACCAATTTTATAAATATTAGGGTTCGACCTGTAGCTTATCATTTAAAATCATCTTGAGTTAATCTGAACTGTAAGTTCTGCAGAAAGTCTTCAGTTTCACCTCACATGGAGGATAAAATATGACGTGTGGCTGTCTCGTCTTGTGTTGTTTGCAGCTTTAATTTGATGTTCACGCTGAATATTAGGGAGGAGGGGTTTCCCTCATAAGCCTCCTCTTTTCGTGCCTTTACACCCCTCAGATCAGCTTATACAAGACTGGGACCCTCCCCCAAATCCCCCTCACCCAGACTGAGAGCTCAATGTCCTCGTTCCCTCGTTGCTCTCTTTAAAAACCTCATTTCAGCCTCATATACTGTGTTTATATTTCAGATTTAGACATTATAATGCTGAGTTTTATCATCCAAGATGGGCAAACAGAGGCAAGAGAAATAAATCATCAATCTGAGTCTGCACCATCAGAAAGCTCAGACTCCACACCGAAGCCTCATTACTGAAGGGATTTTGTGCTGCCTCTGCTGCTGATAATTTATAATATTTATAACGGCTGAATCATTTGTTACACAAGGCAGGCAACGGAAAATGATTCAGCATCTACTTTGACTCTTCTTGAATGCTTTTAGACTGTTTTCCAAGCAGAAACGTCAAACATTTGCTGTTTCCAGCTCTTCATATCTGATTACTTGATATTTGACAAAATCATTCAGTTTGTTTTTTACTGATATTTTCAACAAAATCAGTCATTTTATGTGTAAATTTGCTTTTGTAAGCATCCTGCACTCTGTCCACATTGCAAAAAACAAACCTATTGACAATATTTCTGAACCATAACATTAAAGTGTATTCATGCTGTTTAGACTGTGCAGCAGTTTGCTTGTACCTTCTGACAAACTCTGCAGAAGTGCAAAGTATTTTTGTTTATTTTATGTCCTATTTTCTGATATTTTGTAGAGATTACAACATAATCAATCTGTGAAAATGACAGTGACAAAATGGTAGATTTTCAGGTGATAAAAATGCTTGAGTTTCAAGTCATAAATAAACAAGGATCTATTTTGCAGCAGCTTTCTGAGTGTGAGGAATGTTGATATTCTCTGTTCCCGTCTTTGGAAATTTGATATTTTCAGGCTGTAGGTGAGACAAATAAAGAAATCTGAAAAGATCATTTTTAATGTTTTAAACTTTGATGGTCCTGCTGATGATTTTGTAGGTCATCAATACTTCAATAAATATTCTGATCATATTACAATCAACACATTAAAATGCACCAACATGATGAAGCAGATTCAGCTCACAGCCTTCATCATTGTTAAAATGAACTGATATACTCGAGATGATGGTTTCATTTCCCCATGCCATGCCAAGTCCTGCATGGTGCGTGTGTGTTTGTGAGTGTGTGTCAGACACTGCAGTGTGTGTCTGCTGATTTAAGTGCACTGCGTGCCTCCCACACACTGCCATCCTGTGTGTGCATCCACTTTGCAGAATTTAACCTGAAGGCTTCATGAAGAACAGACACTCCGATTCATCAAATAACCATCAAATATCACGTCAGGATGAAAAGCTGCACACAAACACAATGACAGACTTTACACATGTGATCTGATCCTCTAGAGTGTCCTTTGGTTCCTCTGATCCCCGTCTCCTGCAGACCCCTTTAATATGTGTGTGCTTTTGAATCCTGTTTGGATAAATTAATAAAAAATGAGTGGAGATGAAGAGACTCACCGATCAGTGTGATGAGGAGCGGGCCCGGCATGACTGCTGCAGTGCTCAGCATCCTCCTCCTCCTCTTTCCTGTGAATGGACAGACCTCTCAGATAAAACCCGCTCTGTCTGTGTGTTGGTGTTTTTCAGGAGTACGTGGGGCTCATAGCGGGCTGGCAGTACTGTGTGCGGGATCACGGACTAACGGTGTGCGGGCTCCGGACTCTCAGACTGCGGTCATGCCAGCTCCTGTCTGTTCTGCTCTGCTGCAACACCGACGCTGCTGGAAACAACCGCCTGCCAGCCACCTGTGGTTCCCCCTGCTGGCCGCTGGATATCACTGCAGCCGAGTGACTGTGGCTCTCTGCTGCTGCGTTCACGCGCTCCTCGGAATTAACACCTAAAAGTTCCACCGTTTTTTCTTGATTAACGAGATAATTATATCAGTAACACAAGATAATGTTTTTTGCCGACATTTTTTCATCCATTAAATTTTCCCTTCATTCTGACACTATTACCTCATTAATTCAGAAAAACAAGGTCGTTTTTTTAATTTAACAAAACTCTTATTTTGAATTATTTCATCAATTTAAAAGGCTTTTTTTTCAGTGAATATGCTTCCTAAAAAAAGGTTATCCAACATTTCTTACAATCACGTTATCATTCCAATTTTAAAAGCCCAGCCTGTCTGTAAAGTTGCCATATACAAAGTATAAGAGATGAAGAATCATTAATCCAGGAACCTATGAATTCATAAAATAAAGACTTAATCACGTCCTATTTAGGTGTAGTTATAGACTAAAGGTTAATCAACTTTACCTTCGAGTTTTTAAATATCATGAGTTCAGTATTACAATGATTCATGCTCAAAAGTGTTATAACAGCATCAAAAGTATCTTACATGATATTGCATTAGAGCTGGGCATTATGTGCCAATATCATCTGCAATAAACTCATTTTTTCATCAGGAGCATCCGGTACTGTTGGTACAGTGGAAAAAACAGTGGTCCCAAAACAGAGCCCTGGGGCACACCATTCACTGCTTTGAGATATACAGGGGTGAGTCCTTCAGCTTTGTAACGCCCTATAATGTAATAATTTACCGATAATGTAATAACACCTGATAATATCAGTAAATTATAACATTATAGGGTAATTCAATTCTGGACTCCGTGATTAAACTGAAGAGACACCAAACACATAAAACAATTTTAACTTTTGTTTTTATTATCAAATAACACCAACAACCTGACATCAAGTGAATCCAACAGTACAAACATTAAACTTTATTTTACCTTTCAAAGCACTTGATGTGTTTTAGTTTTTTTTTTTTTTTTACAGGAGCTAGAAACAGAGAGCTGGACACACAGCAGGTCTGTAAAATGTTTTTCATTTTAACTTCAGCTAACAGAGAAAAAACTTTTATTTAAACAGAGACGGAAACATTTACATCTATTTACAATCAGCCTGGACTGAGGACAGAGGCCGGAAGGAGGAGATCATCTGGGTCATTTTTGCAGGCTCTCAAATGTTTCATCGACCTGATACTATTTAAGAGCACGAATAAAAAAAATAATCCTGCAACTCCAAAGTTCTGTGAGGATGTTTAAGGCACGTCCACCTCTGACTCGCTGCTAATTCAAGGGAGAATTTAAGTATTTTAAACCAAAGCCTAAATCTGAAATGATTTCTTGAAACAGGCTGAAAGCTGACTCTTAAATACTGAAAAGTATGTTTTACCCCTGTTCGATGAACTTCCATGAATTCTGATGTTTTGGAAAAAGTTCCTTAGTCTTAAGCGAAAGCCAGCCCTGCCAATCCTTTAGGTCCAACACCTTTCCAAAGACCCAGTTGGTCCTTGAAAGAAGAGTCCATGAAGCACTACGAGCCGAGGAGGAGGAGGAAAAAGGCGTTGTGCACCTTAATACTGCTGCAGGATCAGCTTCTTCTTCCCGTCATGGCTGAACCTGTTGGAGCGGAAAAGGTCGCTGTCGTAGAACGCCGACAGGTTATGGATGTTGATCTGTCTGGCCTGCAGGAGGAAAACGAAAACAATTCAAACCTGGAACAGACATGAACCCAATCCCACCTTCAGCAGCTGTTTGGTCTGCTGGAGAGGATCCTTTACTCCAAGGTTACCTTATCATGCAGGTCTTTCTCAGGGATCTCAACTGTGTCATTCTGGACTCCGTATCTGTTCCTCTGGTAGGCGACCTGCTCAGCCACCAGCTGCTTCAGGATGAACAGCAGCAGCTCGTTGTTGTCTCTGCGGAAGGCCAGGTACCGGGCAAATGTCTGGACACAAAAACCATCATCAGCTTTAGGAATCAGAAGAACCTCAGAAGTTGATGGACCTTTAAAAACACCCTCAGGGTCTCACCTTCCTCATGCTCCTCATCACACTGAACTTCTGCGTGTCGATGAAGCTCTCGAGCATCACTCTGATCGCCATGTTCACGTCATCTTCAAGAACGTAATCCCTCAAGTGCATCTTAGCATGAGCCTCTGCCATCCGGATCATCGACTCGATGTGACGCACCGTGATGGGGATGCTGCCGGTCGCCTACACAAGGTCCAAACAGACATTTAAAACTTTCCATAGAAATACTCCTCAGAAACCTCCTCGGAGATCTGTCACAGAAAGACCAAGTCCTCACCATGGACTCTTTGCGCAGGTCGCTGTAGATCCGAGCCACTTTGTCCTGATCCATCTGGTTCAGTTTGGGATGAACCTTGAACATGAGAAACAAACATGCAAAATTACAGGAAATGTTACCACTTTAGGAAGCACATGGTCAAATAACAAAGACTACAGATCCAAAATGAGCAGCAGACATCTGTTTAACTTAGTTATCTAAAGAAAGACACAAAAACCATGACAGAAAGCGTCCTCCTCTAAATCAGCTAATTTCTTTTCTTCAATTCATGAAAATATTAAATACAGTGACCGCTGCTCCTCATGTCTTCATACCCGCTCTTTGGCGTAGATGATGTACTTCCTCATGAGCTCCTGGGGAATCAGCGGTACGTCAGACGAGTTAGGCAGAATCATCTCCTCCAAGGCCACGCCCCCTTCCTTATTGCTAGGGTGATGTTTAATGTGGGAGCCGACCACGAAGCGAGCCAGCATCTCATCCTGGAGGAAAAGAAAGAGCCAATCACGTTTAACCAGAATTAGACTCCTCTGTGTGTGTGTGTGTGTGTGTGTGTGTGTGTGTGTGTGTTTACCTGCACAGGGTCCACAGTGTCTCTGACTACACACAGCACATCAAAACGGGACACGATTGGCTCCGTCAAGTCGACGTTCTCGGCAAAGGTGAGGGAGGGGTCGTACCTGCCGCCTACAGGAAGTGCAGAAGAGATAGGCTGTATTGGCTGAGTGAGATCGTGTTGGTTCGTTCCACTTTAGTGGGGCAACATAAACTGTGATTCATAAAATAGCTCTATTGATAGTGAGTACTAAAAAAAATATCTACTCATGCCATCCTGTCGATTTTTAGTAATCAGTGTTTCGGTGTCGAACTATTTCCTTTCTGCGGCGTAGTGATACTGGCACATGCACAATCGAATATGCAGAGGGGTGAAGCGATTTTTGTCATGTGGACCAATAGGAGCCGAGTCTCGTTGCCATAGTATCAGAAATACACAAACATGGCGAAGAGCGCATTTAGCAATGAGACAAGCGGAGGAAGAAGGAAGAAAAGAAAAGGAAATAAAGAAAACAGCCTTCAAAAGTGCATAGAAAAGGAACGAAACAATGCTATATGCATCTATCATCTGTCCAGATGAAGACGTTCTTGACTTTACAAGGACACGATGGGAAACTTACAGAACTAGTATTAGAAAGTGGCCCTCTCAACGGGGTGAGAAAAAGGACCTTGCAAAAACTTATAAACATTGCGTTGATATCGACTTTGACAATGTTCCTGATGATGCTGGATTTCACATGACATACTACCAGCGATTTATTTGCAAAAGGCGTTTGAGAAACAAGAACATGATGCAGCCGCGGGTCAGTCAACCCCTTCAGCCAGCATTGCCGATGCGCCGATTTGGTTGTCTTGCAACTACAGTGAACTATCTGCAAAACACTATCAGGGGCAGGATTTGTAGTCATCCATGTCACTGCCAACTCCCCATCCTCAATGTGCCACCCATTGCTAATGGGTGAAGGGGCACACATTTTACCAGTCAGAGAATGTTTCATCACCGCTGCTCGGTAGTTAACTGTCATGCAGTGTTGGTACAGGGCGTCACTTGTTGGGGAAATGGACAGTTCTGGCAAATCTGACGAAGCCAAACAACCAAATGTGAGACTCAACGATGTTCTTGTATGTCTGCAAGACTATCTTGTACAGATTCATGTCGGTGCCAAGTATGTGAGAATGCTTCAAAGGAAACAGAAGAAAGAGCTGTATGGGATGATGACTGATTAAAGTGATAGTGATGCGTAATATACGCCATGTACAATTTGTTTTGTTTTTATATTTTGATATTTGTTCTACATTTGTCCTTGTTTGTGTTTTGATCTTTATTTTCATATTCTGGAAGGATTGATAAATGTCAGATGTTTTGACACTGTGATACTTGAATAAATGTTTTATACAATTTTTTGAATTAATTCAGATCTTTTGTGCATTTATTTTTGTCTTGTTACATTTTTTCCATTATTCCAATTTTGGCCTGGTAGCAATTTGACTGATTATCAGCCATTTATGGCCACGATGTGCTGTTTATATTTCATTGCTTTTATTACACAGTAGGTTGTGTCATTTTTATGTATGAAACATAAGCTTTTAGCTAAATTTACTGTATATATTTCATTGTGCTGGGTGCAAATCACTTGAGTTGAGACGTTTTCTTCAAGAAATTTCCTACATTTCATAATCTGAATTCACTTATGCGTATACTAAGGCACCAATAACTGTTTCAGATTTTAGGTCGATGTATTCATGACATTTGAGAAAGATTTTGTCTTGCCAGAATCAACATAGCAGTTTCTATAAGAAAAAACAGCAGCACCATATAATCGTTTTTTTGTGTTACTCACATATGTACATTTCTGGTTGGTGACAAAAGTCGGACAGATAGTCTGAGTAGATATTTTAACCCAAAGTCCAGAAGGGTATTGTCTATACAAAAATGCATTGAACACGTAGCACCAGCGTAGTGAAACGAAATTCACTTTCTCTGCACTTTTTCCTTTGTCCCAATACAGCCTAAGAGAGAGACAGAGAGATGTCTTTTATGTCCCTCATAGATTTTGATTTTTTATTGTCAAACGTGTTTTTTTGTTTTTTTTTAACACCGGCAGGGGAACATTTGATATTTGTGAATTTTACTTTTCAGCCTCATTTTCAGAGACTAAGGAGGCATTTCAGGGGTGTGGGAATCATCACCTTTGATTCCTCGCTGTGTATCTTACCGATGGGGTTAGAAGCGGCGATGACGGTGCACCTGGCCTGCAGTGAGGTGACGATGCCGGCTTTAGAGATGGAGATGCTCTGCTGCTCCATCGCCTCATGGATACTGGTCCGGTCTGCGTCGTTCATCTGCAGAAACACGGTGCTCACAGGTTTGCTCATTTTCCCACATACGAATAATCTTCGTATGAAACTAAAGCCGCTCCTCTGGACTCACCTTGTCGAACTCGTCAATCAGACACACTCCACGGTCAGCTAACACGAGCGCTCCGGCCTCCAGCGTCCACTCTCTGCTGACCGGGTGTCTCTGAACGTAGGCGGTCAGACCAACAGCAGACGCTCCCTGACCTGTAGTGAACACGGCGCGGCTCGCCACCTTCTCTACATACCTGCAGATTAAAACAGTAACAGTTCAGCTCCTGGGCCCGTATGCACGTTGAAAGCGTTTAGCGTAAACGCGATTAGGGCTTAAACGCGTTTAGTTCCTATACGATTTTGGTATGCACAATGCTGTAAACGGAACCGTATAGCTAACCGCGTTTACTGTGTCTTACACGGGTCGAGTGACGCTCGAGTGACGGTTCGACTGACTGTCGACTGATCCACTCCTACTAACTCCCCACACACGTCTTGGAAAGAAGAAGTGGCGTAGTACCGTAAGGGTACGAGGACTTGTTGTAGTGGAGTGAGGGTGAATCCTCGGTTCGAAAGTTCAATTTCAGTGGAAATCTCCTGTGTGAGGTCGAGAATATGGTGCTGTCGAAATCTAAACTTACGGAACACTTCGTGGTCGTCATACGTGTCGAAGGGTGTTTTCTGTCACGAAAAATCCTGTTTCGACGCAATTGTCGCCGCTGTCTTCCTTGGAACAACAAGAGTGCCGCCGTATTTAAACGCGTTTAGACCCGCTATTGGACCCCCAGAGGTGCGATAACTTTAAACGCGAAAATCCGTATAGGAACGGCTATACGAAGTGACGTGCATACCGACATTTTTGGCGTTTAGGAGTTAAACGCGTTTAGCCCGCTAAACGCGTTTTGCCAAGCAACGTGCATACGGCCCCTGGTCTCTCCTCTGAATTTCACTGCAGGTTTAGGTCTGAAATCAGGAGGACTGTGCTCCCAGTCTCCTGCTCTGACTCTCTGAATAAATCCGTAAAAGCTAAAAATATTTCACTTCTAAAAAGTTGATTTTAAATTAAGTTTAGTTTACTTTTAATGTTTGCAGAGGGTTACAAACTTTATACGTACTTGAGGAACTGGGACTTGGCGGTGCCCGGGTCTCCACACAGCAGCACGTTGATGTCTCCTCTCACCTTGTGTTTCCCACCTGGAGGAGAGCATTGACAGTTGATAGAAAACTCAGCGAGAAGCACAAGGACACACACAAGGCGGTGCTTCAGTTCCAGGTAGAAAGCTGAAAGTGTCACCTGGATTTTTGGGCTCTCCTCCAAACAGAGATAGAGCGAGCGCCCGTTTGATGTCCTCGTGACCGTAGATGGACGGAGCCATGCTGGCAAAAACCTGCAGAGAGGACAAAGGAGTTACAGAAAAGTCAGGAGAAACCTTTACTGACATGAAGTCCACCTGGAAATTTAATACAACCCAAAACAAATCAAAACCTCTGAATTTAGTGCTTATTGTTCCATTTATGAACTGTGGAAGTCGTACAGGATGTTGGCGGTGTACTTGAGAGCATTTTACTGAAAGGTGTTCCTATTCATTTGGGCTCCTCATACTTGTTTCCAGTGAAATGGACAAAATATATTAGGAACCCATTTCAATAAAATCGCTCCAGTACAAGATTCATAACCTGTCTGCCTGATTTAAAACTTGAGGACAAAAAATACGACATAATCACTTTTCTGCAGATCAGATGGAAAGCAGGAAAGTGTCACCGTGTGTGTGTGTCCTCACCCTCTCTCCGATGCGCTCATCTTTGGACAGAGCAACAATGGCTTTGACGTCTTCATCCGTCAGCTCGGCCACAGCCATGCCGTCGTCCTTGCAAGTGATGTGATTGGCCAGAATGACAGTGGCAAACACGGGGAAGCCGTTGGCCATGTTCAGAGAGCCGTCGTAGTTGTTGTGGTAGATTCCTGTCAGCTCCTGAAGAAACACAGACCAGCAAGAGAACGTTTAAATACTTTATAATGGCGACAGTTTTTGATTTATGATTCATTCGTGCCGAACTCACAATCTCATCTCCGGGTTTGCAGCTGTCCACAAGGTCAGCCAGCAGGATGGCGTCTTTGGAGCGCGGCAGGCGGCCTGCAGCGACCTTACCAGGGCTTTCCTGGATGGTGATTCGCTGGTAGTTTTGGTACACAGTCTACAGGAAGAAGACACAGAGACAAAGCCATCGGTTAAATCATGACAGGAGATAAACAAGAAAAAGGTGAACCAGCATTATCGGTCTGATTTCTCTGAAATAAAGCAAAAGGAGGTGATTTACTCTGAGATTAAAGGGATAAACTGTTGTTTTTCAGTAGTTTCTTTTCTGACACTTCTAAACTCATGAGACGCTCATCCTCCACCTCTCAGGATCGTCTCACCTCCTCCATGTTGATCTCGAAGGGTCCGAGGGACTGACACTCTGGACAGGATCCGGGTTTCACCTCCTGGTTCTGGGACTGGAAGAACGGCCCCAGCACAAAGTTACACTTGTTACAGTTGTACTTCACCATCCCGAGCTGAGGCAGCACGCCTGTGCAGCTGCTCACCACACCGCTGGTCCGGATCAGCTGGTTCAGGTGGAGCTGCCTGCATACAAAGAGGAGGAGGAGGCGGGGGAGGAAGAGAGTCAGGGATGTTAGATTTTATCATCAGGAATTTTAAGTCAATATTTGTTTTTGCAGGTTTTTGGGGGGGAGAAGTGTTTGTGCAATAACAGCATGCATTATTAAAGACCTCATCTGCTCGTGATGATGCAGGTGGCTGCTCGGCTTTTAGGGGGAAATGATTCATTCAGAGTTTGTGGACTTATGGAGAAAACCAGGGCAGGTGCATTTACTTATGTAACACAAAGATTCATGAAACCATAAATGATGATCTAAAACATGAGTGCATGTTTTAATCTCTCCAATAACTTGTAACTTGAGCTCATATATCAGTGTAATTTGTTTGCAGGTCTATATATTTATGATGCTTTTAAATAAACTTATGGGGAAAACCAAACCTGAGCTTGGACCTTTTTAGTGTTTCATCATTGCATACTCTTAGTCCAGTCTCACCTAAGTGAGCGGATCTCCTCCACCAGCGGCAGGTTGCAGATCCGGACGTGGATCTCGTGGGCGATGCGGTCGTACTTCGGGTACATGGCCAGAACGACTTCTTTAGCTGCTTCATCAAAAATCTGATCAAGAAAAGACAGAAAGATCAAAAACAGTTTTTCACTTTTCTATTCGATGTCCTCTCTGCGTGGTTCAGCTTTAATCAGCATTTTTGGATGTTGTAACAGACTATGAGCCTGTGCAGTGATTTTCTCTACAGAGCAGTGCCTGTTTTTATGCTAATTCAAGATATAGGTCCTAAAAAAGTTGTTTTAGACCAGGGACATCCAAGTGATCAGTCTTTTGTTTTTGCTCAACTCGATTTTTAACAAATGTGAGGAATACTTAACTCTTTCTACGATAATGAGACAAAAATATCAGATTTTTTTGTTTAAAGCAGCTTTTATCCAAAAAACTCAAATATTCAAAAAGCTCCTCTTTTTAACTGAACTGAACTCACCTTTAACATCTCTGACGGAGCCTCGGGTAAGAAATAAGCCAAAACGTGTTCTCTGGCTGCCAGATCTTCATAGTTTACAACCAGACTCTCCTTATTCTCTGCAGACAAACAGGAAACACAAACACACAGTTTTACATCAGATAAAAGAAGAGACACAAAACACACTTTTACACTTGCACTTCTAGACACTCTCAGGTTACTTTGACAGTCTAGAGAATAAATAAAATAACACACCCCATTATGAATGTCATGACCTCTTACCTTTGCACATGTCGCTGATCTTCTCCTTGAACACGTTGTGCCCGTTCTCATCCACATGGGTCCGCAGGAAGTTTTTGAAGCGGTTGTAGATCTCGAGGCGAGGAGCCATCATGGAGACCCACTCTCTCACTGTGTGACCCTGCAGGACAGAAAAAACACTGTCAGATCAGATCCAGCACCACATGGTTACCATCCAAACTTCTAATAAACCATCAGTATCTACTGAACCTTCATGTCCTCCAGGTTCTCAATGCTCTCGATCATCTCCTCGTCCTCTCCTTCAGCCACGCCTTCTGCTGCTCGCTCAGCCAATCGTCGACGCCGGGCTGCCGGACGCTCATCATCCTCATCTTCGCTGTCTGGAACAAAACAAAATTCACACGTTATCAACAGTTTTTCCTAATTTCTCTCCAGAATTTGTCCACTTTTCCAGAGTTGAAACTTTTTTCCCCCCTTCTCGCCATTTTACATGATTTTTCTTCATGTGAGGTATTGACACACTCAAACCAAACAAACTACCATCCACTCCTGCATCACATCACCCCTCTGTTCTTGCCCTTCTGTTAAGAGTTTGTTTTCTCTGACTGGTCAAGGAAAGAAAAAGACGCTGAGCATGAATCCCTCTCCTCCTCACCGTAGAGCAGTCCTCTCCTCAGCCTCCCTCTGATTCCTTGCTCCCTGTCCCTCCTCCTCATCTCCTCCTCAGCAGCAGCCCGAGCTCCAGGCGACATCTCCGACAGGTCTTCTTCATCTAGGTCCAGGCCCTCAGCCTCATACCGATCCAGGGCTGGGATGGCTCGATAGTCCCTAAGCAAAGTGAGGAAATGGTCATCAAAAAAAATAGAATAAAATAAAAACTACATCAAATCTTTTCATTAAACCCTGACCCTGCCCTTACCTCTCCATCCCATCCCCAATCAGCTCCTCTCCATCTCCGTCTTCCTCCTCCTCCCCGGGCAGCGGTCCCTCACCCAGCAGCCCCTCCGACTCATCCTCAAAGGGGGGAAGGTCTCGACCCGGGCTGGAGGTCGGGTCCCCTCTCCTGGAGGCTCGGCTGGGGCTGGTGGCCATGTGGAACGACTCAGAGGAATCCTGATCACAAGATCGTAATAAACCCATTTATTAGATTACTTTTTCCTTACTTTCTTAATTTTTATACTGTTTATTTTCTAAATTTTTGTTAAGTCTGGTCTGAGCAGTTTTCTTGCCTCCCCCTGTTCATCAGCTGCAGTGTTTTCAGAGTTGTACAAAACATTTCCCACAAACTAATTCAATGCATTTATAAGTATCAGTCAAAAATAAAACAGTGTACACGTTGAGTATATTTCTGCTTGTAAAGCTTTTAGTTAGCGTTTTGAAAACTTCAATGTCACTTAAATTAAAACGTTTTCAATGTAAGGCTTGATAATTGAGTCATAACCACGTTTCTTCGAGTATATGAATTTACAATCCAGCATATAATTTGCATTTTCTAGATATATGTTCTGCATTATTTGTCAAGTGCATATCTCTATAGAGTGTTTTGATTTTCAGTTTTAATTTGGTTAGTAAGCATAAATAAAAGGAAACAATGACTCAATGCTGGCTATGATCATAGAAAAACATAGTCACCCCAAAATTAAGGGTAAATGGTGCATGACTTAATACAGTAAACGTGATTTTTGTGGATAATGTGCAGAACGATCGTTTTGTTCGTTTTGAAGTGGATTCAAGTCTTTGAATAACTATACAAAGAGCTACACAACCACATGGCAGATCAGCAAGAGGACAAACAAAGCGGAAAAAGATCATTGCTGATATTTATTTATACTAGAAAGCGAATATGGGTGCTGAAAAAGTAACATAAACGTAAATGACAGATTAGACCTTAAAATATAACGTGTCTGTTGAATTCTGACTCTTAACAGATCTGTCATTGTTATGATCTGGATTAGTGGCAAACTTATTATACCAAAACAATACTTTAAGAACACAAATCTGCGTAATTTCACTCTCTCTCTCTCTCCCTTATCAGTAATTGGAAACTTAACTCCTCGACATTTTAACTATATTTTTAATGATTTCACTCACCGCCATTGTGCTGCTCTGTCTGTCTGCCTCTTGTGAAGTAACTTTCTTCTTCCTGCCGGGAGACTTTTTCCCGCGAAACAACCACGTGACACTGAAAGCCCGCGAAAAACGATGAATATTCAAATTTGTCTGTGACGCTGCGTTAGCTCATTGGTTAAATACATTTCTAAAGGTGGAGTTTATATCACAGCGTTTTGGATTAGAGAACAGCAGCAGCGCGAGGACCGGTCAACTATTCCGGGGGAGATTTTGGTCGTGTACCTTCATATTTCGTATTTATCAATGTGTAATCTCTATGAGTACTTTTGGAGCATTGTTCAATCAAATCCTTCGACAATTTAAAGTGTTGAGAATATTGTTCCTGGAACCGCGTTGCTGATGTTGAAAAATGCTCTGATTAGTGTTCTAGAGGTGTTATTTAAGCATTATTTGATTTTTGTAATTGTGCAATATTCAATTGATGATTTAAATAATTGTTTTATTTTCACTTTTGTATCTAAGGTTATGTGAGCAGAGCCTATCTTTTAATAAACAAAAACGAACACATCTTCCTGATGACGCTGAAGGAGGGGTGTGTGACTGGGGCAAATTTCCCGGGAAAATACGAACATGTTCAAACAAATATTTTTAAATAATACAATGTATTTTCGGCAAGAGATTGTTTGACTTAAATTTTCCTGAATAAAAAGGTTTCTTATCAGGGTGATATTTTCACAACAGCAACTTTTAAATGGTCAGTTTATTGTTATTATAGTAACTTGCTTTTTAAAAACATCTGCCAGTATTTGTTTTCAATGTCTCACTTAATGGTAAAGTTAAAGGTCCTGTAAAGAGTTTCTAGCTGGAAGTAAAACAGCATGAAATCAATACTGATGTCTCTTTATGATCTAGAAAAGTAAACAGGGACACTAAGAAGGAAATGAAAAATTCTTCGAGCAGTTGGTCAGAAATCAAGAGAAAAAAACAAAATTCAGTGAACAAAACAGTGTAACCAACACCTGAAGTTTAATAATCATTATTTTACGACGTGTTCACTCATTCATTAAATATCACATCAGCCCTTTCAAACAAAAACACCCCAACATATTTACATACAGTATCAAAACAACAGAAGCGCTTGTCCTTTAACAAACATGAAAATCAAATAATAATAAAAATCTAGGACAAATTTTAGTGCTTCAGATAAATAAATATCACAAATGACATTTCATTCGATGGCTTAAATGGCAACTTTGGGGGGAAAAAAAAAAAAGCAACTTGACAAAGTAAACTGTAATCTTTCCAGTGTGCACATTTTAACAAACAATCAGCTCTATGAAACGTGTTTTTTTTGCCAGTTTAATACAGTTTCACAGTGAGGGCTGCAGGTTCAAAAACATTCATCTGTGAACTTTAGAACATCATAAGAAGTTAAATCAACCTTCATACCAGTATAAAAACACATCAGAGGAGGTTTAAGGCTAAATTAATGTGTGAAATAAATGCATGAAGACAGATTTGTCAATAGGCGTGAGTTTTGTTCGTATTTAATGAAAAGCTTAAACGTAGCATGTACCAGATAGCATTTCACAAAGTCGTTTGTTAAAGTTTGTGAGATTTTATCGCTGCTGTTATAATAAAAATTCTATGTAATAACTCACAACTATCAGGATAGTTGATTAGCATGAGTATGAAAATAAAGTTTGATCTTTTGAGAAAAGAAAAAAAAATGGCTGCTTGTTAGTTTACCAGAAGGAGGTGGGAAAAGCTAGCCTGGTTTAGTCATGTTAGATTTTAACTCAACAATAATTTAGTTATATTGAGTTTAATATCACAGACAGAAAAACTGAAAATATGAAACTTCAGCTGACAAAAAAATTTAAAACGAGCCCAATTTTGCTGGTCTGAGCTTATATATAGGGATTAAAAATTATGCTTCTCATATTTTTATTAGACAGAAAACACTCTGCAGCCCCCGTCTACACATCCTGGACTGAAATCTATCAGTTTTTAAAACACATTCACTCTGAAGTATCCAAACATAGCTTAGACAAACTTCTGTTCTCAGGCACCTGAAGCTTACACGTGTAAGGTGTGTTAGCTTTTATGAAACATGATGTTTGACTGCTTTCTGCTTGTTCTGAGTTTACACAGTTTAAAAGATGGACAACATTACAGCTCCCTCAAAGTGAAGCCAAAATACCTAAAGGGCTATTCTAGTGTTGTTTTGAAGTGAAGTTGTGTGAGTTAAGTGGCTACTAAGTTTATAAGTCACAACAGATGGCATTCAGCTTGGTTCCTTTAATGAGTAACTGCAGAGAGAACTGGCACACAAGCTAGGCCACAATTTTCTGCAGACAGGACCGACTCTGCCTCTCAGTTTAGCTTATTTTGAACCTGACCCAAGAAGTCATCTCAGTTTAAGTGAATGATGCATTCATAGTTACTGATGCATAATCTAGTGACACATAATTCATACAACCTCACTTCAAAAACACTGAAATATCCCTTTAACTGATTTATGTTAAAATGTTCAGTTTTCTTAACAGTTTGGTCTAAATTAGTAAGGATAGGGCCTTTAACACCACAAATGAAAGCTCTGCTGACCAATGAGGCTTCTGCAGCGCTGCCTTTGTGTTAGAGGAGGGGCTACATCAGCAGCTTCACAGCAGGAGGCAGAGACTTAAAAAAACCAAAAGAGTCACAAAGCTTCCAGAAGATGCTGCAGGAGAGTTGTCACTTCAAAATAAAAGCTGCCTGGAGGAAAGCTGTAAAACAAGCTGGGCTTCAAAATAAGATTATTTTAGAGCAGATCTCAGGAGGAGGAAGGCTTCAAAATACCCCCCTCCCTCCCTCCCCCCAAGCATTCCTTCCTGGGTAGAGTGAGGCTTCAAAGTAGAACAGGAGCCACATTTCTGTGTCCTGTCTTGTGTGTGTGTGTGTGTGTGTGTGTGTGTGTGTGTGTGTGTGTGTGTGTGTGTGTGAGTGTGTGTGTGAGTGTGTGTGAGTGTGTGTGTGTGTGTGTGTGTGTGCATGCGTGCGTCGAACGTGTTGTGACTCACAGTTTGCATTGTTGTGGTATCAGACACACTTTCTGTCTGTGTGCTGATGTTCTGTCTGCAGAGTGTGGTGGCTCTGAGGGTCTCACACTCTCCTCTGTTTGTGTTTGTTCCCTTTGAGGAGAAGTCAGACCTGGAGCCGTTTCTCTGGTGGAGTCTATCAGTCAGGTGTGCATGTGTGTGTGCGTGTGTGTGTGTGTGCAGGTGTTTTTATTTCAGGACGAGCGTGGCCTCTGAGCCATCTTTCCGCTTCAGGTACAGTCCGTAGGTAAGATGATGCTCCCTCCTCAAGAAGGCGTAGAAATAATCTGACACCAGCAGAATCTGAGGGAGACACAAATGAATCCTCTCTGAGAGACTGAAAGGAAAACACTGAGTGATTTCATGAACTCACAAAAGTTCTAATTAAAGGGAAATCATGGGATCTGTAAATCTGGGCACTGACTTTATATATTTGAGGGACAAATTTTGGTCAATCCCAGATTCAAGATCAGGACCATCCAGGGCTGGTTTTGAGCTCTCTCCCATTTGTACAGAGATTTCTCCAGATCATCCGAATCTTATCATGATGAAATCCTTAAATTATTTAAATTTTATGCCAAGTCATTATTCTGGAGCTGATGAACTATCATGACTCACGCAGTGTCACACAAAGCAGTGAACCATGTCCCATCTGAGATACTCAAGCCTCTCTGGATTTCCATTTCATACCCAGTCATGTTAATCACATTAGTGGAGTAATGTTCCTCCATCTGCCAACTTATACAACCTTTCAGTGTTTTGTTGTCTCTGTCTCAACCTTTATACTTTTTTATTAAACTGTGCTTTCAGTTTTTAAAATCGGATATGTCATCTTCCTCTTTTCATGATCAAACATTGTCTTTAATAGATTTCCAAACCATCAAATTCAGTTTTTATCTACCCTTTAAACAGCATCTGAACTTTTTTGTAAAAGTAAAAAAATTCAACAAAGTCGAGTCCACACGGTTTCCCTGTACCTGAGCCACGTTGAAAAGTAGCGTGATGGCGTAGTAGAAGTTAGAGTTGGCACTGCCGGCGTAGATCCAGAGGTGCCAGAGGACCGGGAACAGAGCAGAACACGCCAGCAGGACGCATGAGACAAGAAAGATGTTCCTCAGGACTGGAAAAGGGACACAAACCAGAGCAAAGATGTTTTAACAACATCTTCAAGGTGAAGTTTAAGCTGGAATTTAGATCATCAGATGTGATAAGCACCATCTTTTCTAAAATTGCTTTCTTTGTATTATGATCATGAGGTCAAACAGGCGCTTCTCTAATATTGTGCTAAATATCAGCATGCAAACTTATTTTTAAAGGTGAAAAACACATTTGCCGTCTGCAGAATAAGTTTGATAAGTAATAAGCATGATGTATGTTTTATCCTCTCACATCTGTGCAGGTGACTCCAGACAGGTAGGAAGGCCATGTAGAGCGCGATGTCCCCCACAGTGGGGTAAGACTTAAAGATGGAGATCACCGCCAGCTGCATGAAAATCAGGAATACTGGATGCTCCCTGAAACACACACACACAGCAATTACAGGGGATCCAACCTCCCTGTTTAATAATGAGCAGGGAGTGTGAGGACTGACTTGAGTTTGATGGACAGCGGGATGGTGTAGAAGAAGACGTTGATCTGGAAGACGCAGAGGAAGAAGAGGCGGAAGTGTTCGAACATCTCAGCGAAGAAATACCAGAAGAGGCCAATGTTCGGGGTTAGATCAGGGACGGACAGACTGAAGTGGAGGAGGAGGAAAACAACAGGAGCTGAAACAAAAAACAGCTACATGTGTTTGATAGTCTGAAAATGTAAGTATGTTGACCCCTTACATGAAGCCGTAGACAGAGGGTAGGTAGTCCCAGGAACCGAGCAGGAAGAAGGAGAGACAGACGATGACGAAGAGACTGCCCAGGTACATGAAGGCGTACTGAGCGATGAACCACCAGAAACTCACACGGCGGAAGTTCACAGGGATGTACTGACGCTGACGGAGGAGATAAACAGCATCAATGAGTCTTGATTTTTAAACTGCACAGAGTTTAGTGAGGTGTAGGAAAATGATGCTGGACTCATCTCACCTGCATGAGGTAGAGCAGAGCGGGGGCGCACAGAGTCAGAGGGTAGATGGACTGATACGTGGCCAACGACAGAAAGATGGCGCTCAGCAAAACATTTCCTGCAAAACAAACATCCAAATTTTTCCAAAAATTCCCACCATTGATCTTTTTATTGATCTTTACAATAATACATACTTTCTACACAATCCTGCCGCAGTGATCTTCAATAAAAAACGAATTAATTTTTTTCGTCATTATTTTTAACTAAATTCAGACTAACTGAAATTTAAACCATCTAACTCTGTTGTTATCAACATTTCACAGTATCCTTACGCTTTTAAAACTGGTGTTAGATTTAAGACTCTAAATTCAGAGAAGTCACATCAAAATATGAACCTGGACATCATCGGAGGATCCCAAATGTGAGGCTCTTAAGGTTACACTGGGGTGTAAATGACAAGTTTGGTTCTTAATATGTTGAATGTCTTCAGAAAAGTCATGAGAAACTTCAAGTTAGTTAAGAACTTTACCTTTTATTGTGCAGAGGATGAAGAGGCCGATGACGCAGTTGGTCAGACCACAGGTCGACTTGGCAACGCAGGACAGGATGGTGAACGGGTTCAGCAGGTAACTGAGAAGAAGAAATAGGGTGATGATACACCTTATGAACCATCAATGACAACACTGCTGTTTCTCTGCCTCGCTGTTCAGGTTTAAATCCCTACGATCAGCTATTTACATGTTATGTTTACTTTAGAAAAGACAAGATAAAATAAGATAAGTGGAACAAAGACACTTGTGGAAACTTCCTGTTCATCTGTGTGGTGCTGAATTGATTTAATTTCACACCTCTTTTCTTTATTTTTTTGAGTTGGAGAATTTACGTTAAAAAAAAAAAGTAATAAATTACACAATCAAAAAAATAATTGTTAAATGTGTGACTTACAACATGGCGACCTTCAGAGGGATGTAGTACATCTCTCTGGGGCTCCTGATGAGCTCCAGACAGTCGAGGGGGTAACGGTCAGCCTCCAGGGCAAACTTTTGCTTCCTGAACTGAAACAGAAACAAACACATAAGAAATATTAGATACGGGTAAAATGATACCGAATCACAGTTTTATCAGAAAGTTCAATTCACTGAAAAAGTCCAACTTCTGTAAACATCTTTATTAAAGAGTTAACAGGGTGTTTTTAAACACAGCGGCACACAAGGTTTTAAAAAAGTGAAAATTCTCTTTAAATATCCAAATTTTTAAAATCATTTTCTCAGTATTCATGCAGACATGGCTGTTTTCTTACCACTTGTTTGTTGTAGTCCTTCACTGCTAGGTAGAGAGCCACAGCAGTGATCACATCTGCTAACTACGGACACAAAAGACACAAACAATCAGAGGAGTGGTCTCAGAAATACAACAAAAAAATTCCCCAAATTAAAATCACTGGAGAAACAGAGGTCATTTTCTTTTTTCTGAAATCTTCAAAAACACATTTTCCTACAGCTGATATTTGTCTGTATTTAAACTGCTGTGACTGTTTTATTATTACTGTTATTATTGTCTGTAAAAACTTCCGCACTCACCATAAATGTGATCTCCGCATAATCGACCAGAAAGTGAAAAAGGTAAATGATGAGAGGAGTCTGAAGAGGGAAGAACAAGATGTTTAATGCCAGAGCAAAACACACAGACATTTAAAGACAAATAAAAACATGTGATATCAAGGAGTTTGGTCTGCTTTCCTAATCAAATAATTGTTATTGGATTCTGTCACAAAAAAAGTTTGTTCAGACTGATACTGTGATGTCCTTTCCTCTGACTTTGACTCTCAGGAAACAAACATGAACAGAATAAATAAGACTGACTTCCATCAGCTGATTTAAGATGCGTCCATCAAAACATTGAGACTTATTTACATTAAAATAACAGCTTTAGATCTTTTTATAGCACTCAATAACTCCCATTTTGCTGTTGTACTTTTTTACTCCTGCTTGTGTGTGTGTGTGTGTGTGTGTGTGTGTATCTCTCACCTCATGAAAAACATCTCCAGAGTATGGTGACACTCCCAGGTCCAGCAGAGCCAAACCCTCGATAACTGTAAACAAACAGTAAACATAGTGGAGACGAGATGACACGCTGTAAGTATTTAAATGGGCATGTTAAATATAACCCCCTGTCTTCTGCTGATCCGTCTGCTTGTTTCACTCATAATACATGATTATTTTGATACAGCAGTCTGATGTGACTGTGATTGATTGTGCAGTTTCATCTCACAGTGATGACTGAATTGTGATTAATTGTAGAGCCTTCTCTAATTCTCCTTACTCGTCATCAAACCAATCAATGAGCTTTTCCCATGATGCAGCTCGCTTTAACAGCTGCCTCATTCACTATTCATGCAGGGTCTGTCTATCATCACAGAATGAGCTTTTGAAAGTGCAGCTTTATGGCTGTGAGGCAGCTTCTTCATGCAGCTTATTCCAACAGCTCAGCTAACATCTCTGTTGAAGTGTTGACTGTCATTTCAAAGGGCAATTGGACTTGGTTGGGGTTCTTTAAAGTGTGTGTGTGTGTGTGTGTGTGTGTGTGTGTGTGTGTGTGTGTGTGTGTGTGTGAGAGAGAGAGAGAGAGAGAGAGAGAGAGAGAGAGAGACCTCTTCAAGGACCTCAAGCGAGTTTAGTTGCCATGTACTGAGGACCGAAAATCTCTGATACCGCCAAAAATCAAAATGTCGTGTCCACCAGCACCTCTCTCGGGTTACTAACGGCATATCTGACGGAGTCCAGCACATTAAAACGGTTTAACCGGTTAGTCGAAGAGAAACAGAGACAGTATGCTGACAGGACAACAATTCAGAGCCTTTAAAGATTTAAGTCATAAAACTGTTAACAAAGAGCCATATATTCCCCTTTGTAATGGAGCTAGTCAGTTTCTTTTTTTTCTGTAGGACAAAGAGAGGCGGTTTCAGCCAAACTGGTTTGGACTTTATTGACTCCACAGCACCGAGGAAGGGACCCGAGTGGTGTATTAGAACGCAAAATCGCCGTAAAAAAACACCAGCCCGCGCTTACCTCTCTTCCAGGCCGTTAACGGAGACACTACCTCCACACGCTCCGATATTAAATCCACTAAACTTGATCTATATAGAGCAGCACGTATGGTAACGGCTACAATCAAAAGCAGCGTTAAGGGAGCCGCCATCTTGACAAGGAAGCCCCCATCCGCCCTGCGAAATGCATAATGGGAAATGAAGTCTTATTTTTTCCATAATTTAAAAAGGGATTCAAACTAAAACAAAAACTAAAAAAATGCTATGGTATTCATTATCAATCTATTGTTATTCTTAACCCTGTTCATGTTGTTATCAACGAAGTATAACTAAATTAACAACTGCATTCTCGTATTATAAAGACTAATCTCGTAAACTCTCGAAAACGTTTTTTCCATTAATGTGCTCCCAACATTCTGTCGAAGTTGTTGCTGTGGTTAACTTGTAGTCAAGTCAATTCAAGGTTGCCTTATTTGTGGATTTAATATTTGCCCCTGTTTTTCCAGTTTTCTGTCCACAGTAATACACGGTAGTGTTTCTCAGGCCTGCCGTACTGACAGCAAGTAGCACGGCTAATTTACGGCTTATTTCTGTCCGTGTGAGACTGAGGAGAAATCATAGACTGTATATTCTATTCCTTATACAGTCTATGAGAGAAACATTAACACACTTCAACATACTGGAACCAAGGAAAAGGTAGAGCCCGAGTATGTTTTTAGCCGGGACCTTTTTGGTGTCGGATCAAAACACAGTTTTGACACAAAAGGGCTGTAAAGTTGAACAAAATGCAATTGTGTTGTCCGCAATAGATACAGCCACATTATCAAAATAAGAGTCCGTTTTAGTAAACAGCTGGGGAAGTAAAGCAAACAGTTTGAGTATGCAAAAACTGGAAAAAAGGCAGGTTTTCTTTTGGTTTAAAATATTCAGTTTAGTGAACTTCCAAAGTATCTATGTCTTCTGCTGTTATTGTCTTTTTAATTTTAATGCCTGTATGCTTTATTAAAAATAAAATTATCGTTTTATTGATGTTGATTACTTGTAATGGGTTAACTGCGCCAAGTCTACATTCATGGAAATTTTAGAGAATATCATCGTTCTCAGAGATTTTTTTCAACCAATCTAAAAGACTATTTTTCCTTTTGTTGCATTCAATTCAAAATTGTAAAGTGAAATCATAAAAAATGTTTGCAACGATGACCGCGATTCCTCTACATTGCAGCTGTCTTTGGGACTTTTACATTGAAAGGTTTAGACCGGAATACTTTAATGTTGCAGGGTAACGTGACGTTGGTTAGCTACCGTTGAGACTTTCGTTTTCATTTCTCGGACTGATACTGACTTAATGTTGCTTTAATTGTTAGATTACTAAACATGGCGGGTTTGGAGGTGTTATATGCCCATGTAGGCAGCAGTATTACCTGTTCTCAGGATGCCGTGGTGTGTTTCGTGCACTGGGAGATGATTAAGCGTGGGTTCAGGTGCATCGGCTCTGGGGATGAGGTAAGTTCGTTTAGCAAACATCAACCTTAACAGTCGAAAGCCTCATCTGATGAGACGGTTTTTACATACAGTGTAACGCCGAACAGCATTAACAAAAGTGGTATAAGCTGCATTTAAAGATTATCAACATCGTAATGGCTAACTAAATCCGGGACGTTTATATGTTTAAGCGGTTTATGAACACATTTAAAAAAACTTCGTATCAATAACCAGTTTAAAATGTCCTTGTATCATTAAAAATAGCACGAGGGTCAAAAGATCAACAATAGAATTGACCCACATCTTTAGCATGGTATTTGCTTTTTTTAAGGAATTTGTCAAACGCCGAATTAAAGAACGGATCCTTACGGTTTGGGATCACATGTTTGAATTGTTTTTACCGAGCTTATTGCCATGTACTATCCATGAAACGTAAAAACAGTCTGTTTTCTAAACGGGATTCTGTCCTGGTACGTGTGTTTGAATGCGTTAGCTGTCTCAAGATAGGAGTTATACTGTCTGTAACCGTAACTAGATATCTGCTCAAGGTTTTTGACCATATTGCAGCTTTTTCTGAAACAAGTTGTCATGTTTCACGTAGTGTTATCCAGCTAATGTTTGATAAACTGTAAATTTGAAGGCTATGAAAAGTGTCATGTCATTGTTAGCTAGCTTACCCAGTGCTGTACAAGAAGCATCTCATTGTGTCACTGCACCAGGGGGGACAAAGTTACTAAATGCATTTACTCACCTTACTGTAAATGGTTTTTTTCTACCCATACTTTATTTGTGGCATTCTTTTTTTTTTTTAATTAATCAAAATTTTCCTCCCTTTTTATGCCTCTGTCTCTTGTCCAGCCCCGCAGCAGTGATAAGAAGTCAGAGCTACTGCCTGCAGACTGGAGCAGCAACAAGGAGCTTTACAGTCTGAGATATAAAACCAAAGATGGGGACAACCAGCTGCTGCTCAAAGCCATCGCTGTCGATTCCACCCTTATCTTCAACCTGATGGTGAGAAACATGAGCAACACGTGGATGCCAACCACTAATATACCTTGCCAATTCTGTAAAACCTGAAACACTGTCAAATGTTCATAGAAACAGAATTTTGATGTCAAAATAGTGCAAAGACAACGTATCACATGTTGAAACTGAGAAAAATCTTTGCCTGTTTTAAATTTCATATTTTAATGATATTTCATTAAAGGGGGGGTGGTATATAAATAGAGTTTGATTTGTTTTGATGTCATTCCCTGTTCTCTCTCCCTTATTTCCTGCTCTATCCACTGTCTTAAATTTGCCAATAAAGACTGAAAAGTAAATAAATGAACAGGATCCTAAAACACCTGCAACTCCTTTATGCAGGAGCTTCTTTATTCTGTCTGGGTTATAAAATGCTCCCTTTAACTGAACCTGTAACAGACACTGCAGTAAGGACTACCAGCAGTCTCAGAGTACCCCAGTCTCTGCTGCTCACATGAAACACTGTTTCAAAATGACTGTAGAATCAAATCTCAGCGGTTATTTTTGGCTCAGTACTAGAATATGTTTTACTGTAAATCATCTATCACATGTATTGATTGTGTGTGTGTGTGTGTGTGTGTGCGTGTGTGTGTGTGTGTGTGTGTGTGTGTGTGTGTGTGTGTGTGTGTGTGTGTGTGTGTGTGTGTGTGAAGAACTCCAGCACTCAGCAGGTGTCTGACCTGACCGTGAACATCAGTGATCACGTGGATGCTGATCAGCTGCAGACATTTGACAGGTTTGTGTCATACTCCTCTTCATTTATTTTCCTTTTCATGTATTAAAAGGTCGTAAAGTCGCTGAGTTTTCACTTTAAAATGTAAAGTTAGTTTGATTTAGTTGTCTAGTCTGTGGTCATGTTACTCAGTACAGGACACCGGTGATTTAAGCCCTGTGCAGATACCTGAGGTAAAGGCTGGCTGTCTTCTCCAGTGTGTTTAAGGACGAAGACTGCTTGTCAGAGAAGGTGAGGACTCAGCTGCTGCCCCCTCAGGACAAACCAACAGGACAGAGGATGGAGAGGGAGAGTCGACGGGAGGGGGAGGAGGAGGAGGAGGAGAGGAGGAGAGAGGGCGACAGCGACCCCCTTCGAATCCCCGTCAGACATCCTCGCCAGGGAAGACAGCCAGACTGGTCTGTTTTTGAATCCTGGAGTTAATCTTACACCCACACAGAGTCCTGCTCTGTCATATAATAAACAACAAGGGGTTCTTTTAATGTGAAGTGTTTGAATTAGGCTGAATTATCCAGTCAGATAGACAAGCATGCTTTTGTTAACTAAATAGCTGAACAGCTAATTCCTACTCATTGTGTTTTTCTTGATTCACATGATGGAGACCAAGTGTGAGTGTGTTCAGAGTCTAACCAGTGTGTGTCTTTATGTTGGAGAAAGAAAGAAACAGATTCATTCTCTCGTCTCATCTGTCTCTCCCCCTCCTCTTGCCCCTACGTCCTCCCCACTGTGACCTGATCAGATGAGATTTAAGGCGATGTCAGCACTTTATCGACCTTGCTGTCGCCTCCTCGTCCATTGAGATGCAGGGAGAGAGAGGAGAGGAGGGGGAGGGGATGAAGATTAGATCTAAACAAAGACAGGTGATGGAAAAGTAAACAAAAGATGGAAAGGAGAGACACAAACTGATGGACAAGAGGAGAAAGAGACAGAAGAAGGAGAGAGGAGAAAAAAGGAGACGAGCAGACGACAGGAAAGATTCAGAATATCTGAAGGTTTTAAAGGCTAATTAACAATGCAGACCACTACCTGTCTCTGTGATTTACTTTAAATGAAAACCCCTAACATGATAACTGAGATTATGAGGAGGATTATTTATATTTAATGCTATTCTCCAGGATTACATTTCATTAAATATAACCCAGATCAGCTGTTTGTGGATGTAAAAATCCTGCAGTGAGGAAACAGACGTTTTAAGGGCTGAATCTCACAAGGATATTCATCGATAACTTCTCTGTCAATATTGATTATTTTTTTCACGCTTTATAATTTAAGATTAGAACAGGCTGCCTGTAAAATCTCAAATTTAAAACACTGAAGTTTCTTTTACAAAGACAAAAGTTAATCAGCCGAGGCAACTGTTTCAAAATGACTCTATAATCGGTCTATACCCTATATATCTATTTTTGGAATTAAAGGTTAATTATATTTTAAAATGTCATGTCGTGTGTGTGTGTGTGTGTGTGTGTGTGTGTGTGTGTGTGTGTGTGTGTGTGTGTGTGTGTGTGTGTGTGTGTGTGTGTGTGTGTGTGTGTATGTTTAAGGCCTGGCCCCATGCACCCCTTTGCAGCAGGAGGAGCAGATCTGGATCCTTTTGGGTGAGTCCGTCTAATAAACCCTGCAGATACTGTTGATGGGGTTTATTTTCAGATCTGAGTTTGAGTAAGCGAGCGCGATTTTAAAGGATGAAACAGACAGACTGACTGACTGACAGACAGCGGAGGATTACCAGACTCCATCCAGACCCTGAAAAGCTCTGAACTCAAATACCAGAGCGTCAGGATGCCCAGCGGGGCTCCTCTTTGAAGTGAACAGACGCCAAATTACCTTTTAAATTATTCAACAACAAAATCAGTGAATAATTATGTTTCACAAACTCAAACAGTTTGTTTTTATTACAGTAAAACTGACACAACCAGAGCAGCACAGGAACTTTCTTTGTGTGTCTTTGGTGCTTCAGAGTCATTTCATCCTCCCGTTACTTTATTGTGTTTTTATGATTTTGTGAAATTAAAAGTGAACAAAATTAGAGATTATGATTTTTCCTTCATCCTTCCTTCTTTTCTGGCTCCACCCCTGGCTCAGGTCTCGCGGCGGTGGTGGGATGATCGTGGACCCGCTGAGGTCGGGGTTTCCCCGCTCTGGTTTTGACCCCTCCAGTGGGATTCCAGACATCCTGCCCCCTGGAGCTGTTCCCCCTGGAGCTCGCTTTGACCCATTCGGACCCGTGGGACGACACAGACCGGGGTTAGGGACACAAACACACTCATACACACACAAAACACAGAGGAAACCCTGTGAATGATTATCTGACCGGCTGTTTTTGTGTGTGTGTGTGTGTTTGTTTCTCAGGCCGGACAGAGACCACATGCCCCCGCCCGGATATGACGACATGTTCATGTAGCACCCAGCAGCCTTTCCTGCCCCCTTCTTTAAGATCTGGTGTGATCCGTTTTACTGATCCACTGAATAATTTTCTATTTCCTCTTTTTGTCAGTGACAGTGTGACCTTTTCTAACCTTTCATATCAAATATTAACTCATGAAGAAGAAGCTCCCTGTCAGGGCGAGAGTGGACTATAACCACAGATGTGCTCAATCACAATAAACTTGTCTTAGTGATCGACGTCGGATTAGCTTTAGGTTAAGATCCATCATCCTGCAGATAGAGTCCGCAGCTAAAGTGAACATTAGTCATCAATGTAATATGTCTTCATCTCATCAAACTGCATCTTTAAGGTTTAATTTATTAGGTTAAAGAAACTTCCATTTCTTATATGTAGAGGAAGAGTTAAGACTTTTTTTGACTGCTGATACTTAAAGAAACCTGGATGATAAAATATTTGAAGCCAACATCCTCTAATAAAAATACTGGACTTCTCATCCTGCTCTTTGTGTTTTTTTGGAGCTCTTTTGTGTTGAGAAATGAGTTTTTTTAACTTTATCTCTTTGTTCTGCAGCAGAGTTTTCTCACCCAATCAGCTGATTTTCACATGTCAACATTCAGCCTGCCTCCGATCCACCTCTTCGTATGTTTCTAAATTAGCAGAGAGTTAGTCTGAGTCAGCATCTTTGGGCTTCATAACACCCTGAGACACCGATCAGTGAGTCTGCAGGTTTATGAAAGAAAAACACATTCGCATAAATATGCGAGCTATCCCTTTAAAAGTGAAGGATTGGGATTTTTCACCCACAAATATCTGAGAACTGTTGTGCATTTGTAATACTTATGGAAATGTGTGTGTGTGTGTGTGTGTGTGTGTGTGTGTGTGTCCTCATTGTCATTCAGATCACTTAGCGTAGAGGAGACCCTGTTTCCGTCCTCCACACTTCTTCCTTTCTCTTCTTCCTCCATCTTTTTCACTCATCCGTCTTTTGTCCCTTCTTTCTTCCTCTTTCTTTCATCACTCGTCCTTCTCTTCCTCTACGTCCTTCATTTTCTTCCTCCTTTGACTCCCTCCATCTTTGTCGTCTCCTTCTCCACCTCTGTTTCCTTTATATCCTTTTCCCTCTTATACATTCTCCTCTCCTCTTATGTTCTTCTTTCCTCTCCCTTCTTTATACATCCTTATACAGTGGACTTTCTCTCCACTTTGCCTCCTTGTCTTTTATTTTCCAGATGTCATTCCTCCTTTATTCATTGTCTTCTTGTTTTCTCCTCCTTTTCCCCTCTGAGTTTGTCACTTTTTGTTCTCCACCTGATTTTTCTTTATCTTTTGCTCTTGTTTCTTTCTTCTCCTGAAATCACAAAAACTTGTTCCCTCTCTAACCCTCCTTTTGTCAAAGATAAATCCCCTTTCTGTATCCTTTTCTCTCTGTCTCTTCCTCCTTGATGGAAAATAATTTATTTATGTCTTCTTTCTCTCACTTCAAACTCAACAAGCTGTTACCTCCTCAGCAGACAGGTGACAAACACATTTCTGTGCAGAGCTTAAAAGAATACTCCTCAAATATGCTGCTCGTTAATGAGTCAAACAGTTAATGCAAAATATAATTTAAATAATAAAGCACTTTTTATTAACATAAGACCTTAATATTAAGTATTGTTGGTAAATAAACTCCACAGGAGGCGCCAAAATCAAATAAAACAAATAAACGTTCCCCACAGGAGTTTGAGTTTTTGGGGAACGTCATCCTGCATCACTCTTGTCTCATCCTTATCTTCACCCACAGTATCTGAGAGAAAACCAAGTTCAAATTTTTGTTTTCCCTCTCAGTAAGTTTGGTTTGATCTGAGAGAAATCCACTGTCACAGCAGCTCTCCTCCACACCTGTAAAAATGAACCAACACTCAGCAGGCGTAAAACACAGAAAGGCCCTATGGTCATCCAGGCTGCGAGGAGAAGTCATTAAAAAGTCACACACACACACTAGAGTGGCTCCAGGTCTCAGGTGGATGTAATAAATCTCTGGTTGTCTCTCTGAGAAGACAGGTATGACACGCTGCAGGGACGATGCATTTAAGGTCAGAACAAAAAGTCTGTACAGTGACGTGAGCGTGTGGAGTCACTCCAGTTCACATTTTACCCTGAAGCTCATAAAAAAAGGAGAGTAAAAATTACACAAAGAAGTATTGTGTAAAGGTGAACATCCTGCTTATGTCTGCGCTTTTAAAAAAATTTTAGAAACCACATGCAGCAACTATCCATAAATATACTGTAGAAGTCTGGTTCTGCATTGAAGTCCTTTTTCAACTGCCTTCTCTTCTAATCTCAATTGCTTGCTGCAACGATTGCAGAGATGGTGAACTGTCTTAAAAGCTGCATAAGTTTTCCCTTTCTGTGTTTTGTCAGAATCAGCTTTATTGGACCTGGAAATGTGCACAATTGGCTGTCTATGCACAAACACTAGATTATGTCTACATGTTTTATCACACTTGCATGCAGGTATCTGTTTGCAGAGAGAATCAAATCCTCTTTAGATCACTGCTGTTAGGATGTTATCACAGTGGATGGAGTCTTGCTTGCTTTTGCTCTCCATATAGACCGTTTTTCCTGCAGACATATTGTCGGCTAATACTTCTCAGACAACAAACATTACTAAAATCTAGACCCAGGGGTACAGAGTCCACATTCTTAGACCCTGGAAATGGAGATTTAACTTCCTGTTTATAAAAGGAGCTCATTCAGGTCTGTTTGAAATTGTCAAAATAGGTTTGTACATATTTGAGTCGACTGACCTGCAGAAGAAACAAACAACTAAGATATTTAAAAACAACAGCACAACAGAAACTTTATTGTTCACATTAACAAAACCAGAGTTAAAAATCATCCTTGTGGTTACAGAAGGTTTACAGCTCAGTATGTACAGAAACAAGGCAGCAGACCTTCACAGAGTCAGACAACAACATGCAGATCATCAACCTCCTGAAGAGCAAACAGCAGCTGCTTATCCACTGACCAAAGACAAAAGAGAGAGCGAGGGAGGGCTGTTTGCCTGAAACAAACAGGAAATTCCCCTGTGCATGTTTAAGGTTTTAACAGTTTACTTTCACTCTCATCTGATTTCAGACTCAGTCATTTGTGAGAGGAATGGTATAAATCACGTTGAAAGCTAATAAAAGTCACATTTGGATTTTGGACAAGATCGTGATTTGGTTAGATTATAACATTATTTTCCAGTGTACACGTCTAACTGTGCTCTTCTCAAAAACAGCATTATTTAAACCTCTGATTGTTCTGTTGCTCTTCTCTCACTTTTACAAACTTTTGACACTTTGAATTTGAGCTTAAACCTGTGAACCAAGCATGCAGGTGCAGCTATATCACATAACAAAAAAACATGATAAAATAGTGATATGGGTTATTTGACAGCCCTCGTTTAAATCGTTGTTTTTTTTTAAATTAGTATTATTGTTTGTATTTTATGTGGGGAAAAAAAATTAAATTTACTGTTATATTTAACAGTGAAACTACTAAATCATAAAAATATAGAAAACTGAACCAAATCACAAAACCTCTGTCGGCTTTATAACTCATTATTAAACCCTGTTTTCCCTCAGATTAAAGGGCTATTTCACTTTTCTTTTCAGTTACATTACAGTGCCGTTGAAATGAAATATCTTTCTGAGATTATGATTTCTCTGAGTAACAATAAATAAAATCAGTTTTCAATAAACTTTTCCATCAGCTGACTGCCAAACTTCTGTAAAACACATCTTTCAAATAAAGTAATACTGTATATTATATTAATGTCATTTTAATCTTTTATTTCTGTGCTTAATATCACTTTCATTGTTATATATCACAAAGATTCACATCTTCAGTTTACAAACAGACAATAATCTTCTTCCTCATGTCATAAATACCTCTTATATTTCTTATTTGTTTGTATTTTCTTTCTGGTTTTCTGAAGCCATAATTCACCTGGATAGAAAAATTATAACATCATATCTTTTGATAAAGCTCTCTCTGATATGTTAACGTTGTATGACTCCTCACAGACTGATGAATATTTAATTTCTGCACATTAAAATGACTAAATTGTAAAAATATAGATATTAAGGTAGAATCAATCTCTGCGAATGAAGGTCTTTGTACCCTCGGGAAAGTCTTCACCCAAAAAATCTGATTTCTTTTTTTTTTTTTAAGTGTCGTAAAAAAAACCTTCCAACATCAATAATAATAAAATGAAATGAAATGAAATGAAATTAAAAGTCATCAATCAAGGTGAAATTGAAAGATTTAATTGAATTTAAAAAGTGAGCTAGATCAGAGGAGTTTGTCCAAACAGTTGTGAGGTGCATTGCCATTATCTGTAATTACTGGAATTATTGGGGGTAACCAGCAGGGGACAGTCTCCATTATTTGACATCTTTTCGAAGCTGCTTTGATCTCTTCCCTCCATGGTGAAATATGGCTTCATTATGCTAAATTCACATCTCTAAAGTCTGCAGGTTTCACACAGAATATAACACGAAGCAAGAATGTTTGTACAGGAGAGATTAGGCTGAAGTCATGTGACTGTTTACACCAAACTGTGATGAGTTTTAGTGATATTGCATGACGCTGCTGCTTTAAATATTACATTCATTAAGTCTCTGAGTTAAATGCTACTGCTTTGCATCAGTGTGTGTGTCGTAATTTGTGTAAATAAAGGTTTGGAGTGAAAAAGTGGAGGGTAAACAGCTGTTTTTCAGGTTTTATCTCCACCTCCTGCGTGTTTCTCTGCTGCAGCAGGATGTCCGTGATTAATGAGTCTGATTTAAGGTCAGACCCTGAACTTTGCTGACGTGTCCTTCAGTAAAACTCTGAATCCCAAACAGCTGCTGGAACAGTGTGCTGCTGATGACCTTTGACCCTGGGTGTGGAGGAGAAATTGTTGGTCTGCAGAGGATTCAGAATCACTTCTCATGCAGATCTGATCTGTTTGCTTTAAATACCGCATTTGTGTGCACCCTCCATTTCCTGCAGGCTTGGTGTAAAGCCGAGATTACTGCTGGAAGTGAAAAGGACAGATGTACGCAGGTGTTGTGAAAACAAGGTTAATTACTGCAGCCGGGTTCTACAAAGACGGTGACAAAAAGCTGAAAGGGAGATCCTCCAGGAAGCTGAAAACATCAATTAAACCCAACCAAACATTTAGACCTGAAATCTGTGGATCGTGTCCGATGAACAGATTCAGAGAAAACCTGCGATTTTACTTCTACTGGATCTGTAAACCAGCTGCAGACTAGAGCTGCTATGATATCCCAGTGTAGAAAATAACCGTTTTTTAGAATAAATAAGTTGTTTATGTCGTGCTAAAATACCGCTAGTTTAGTCCTGGATGCTGGTTACTACACATAAAAAAATCTGAGGATAGACGAACTGAAGTGCCGCTGCAGCTCCTGTTTAATCAGTGAAACTTTTCCCTCAGTCTGCTTCACAGCTTCAGATAATTCAGATATTAAGAAGGAAGAAATCTGTCCTTTCTTTGCTCCTCGGGTTCAAATTTAATTTTCAGTCTTTGGGGAGGCATCTGCAGGTTTCTGCATCCTCCCCGTGTCCTCACAAGGACTTTCCATGACATCTGAGACCAGCAGTGGCCGATATAGTCTATTTCTATGGTAACAGAGTCCTCCTGATGCAGACAGAATAAAGATTGATTTTCTGCGTCTTTGTCGGAGGGGCTGGTGTGTGTTCATGACATTCAAACATGTCACTGTGGCGCAGAAACAAGTTTTAATACGGTCAGACTCAAATGTCCTTCCTGTGATCCCCTACACTCAGGACTCTCATTCAGGGCTTCCTCTGAAGGACTTCAGCTCGCTATATTCACTTCAGTTTAAGGAGTCATATAATCTAGATATAAACGTTAATAAGTAAGAGTGCGCACAAAACTCTGTTTTTATCTGCAGAAGTTTGAAGGAAGATGTCTCCTAAACTTTAAAACCTGTGCCCTAAAAGTAGAGGGGAGACCGGGGTCATTTGTAACATATCATTTTCATCATAACTGAAGTTGGACTTTGTTTGGTGAAGGAAAGATTCATCATACCTGGCAGACCCGAACGGCCATGAAACAGTGATAATTTTTCCATAGTGTCAAATTAAAACTGCTACATGGATTGGTGAATTCAGCCAAAGTTGTAACATTAAATCTAAAGACTTTAAACTCCCCTCATCACCTCAGAGGCCTTCTTCATTTTCATTAATGTAATCTTTGATCTCTGACCTGATTCTGTCCACCTGAGCGTAAAACTTCACTCACTTTAAAACCTCTCAGACCCTTTTTCTTTCCGCTTCTGTGAGCCCGACCTGTGTGAAGTGAACCAGCAAGAGAAATCATCTCTTCATCCTGTTTCTGCAGACTCTAATCTCTCCCTCTCTCAGGTCTGTCTGCAGGAAAAACCCTCAGAGAGCTTTATTCCCACTCCTTTAAACCTCACACTGGGCTGTTTATTCCCTGGATTCTGTCCGTTTCAACCTGAATGTGCTGTTTAAGTATTTATCTTCATGCAGAGTCACTCCCTGTCCTCTCCTCCTGCAAGATGAGAGTCCACCTCTTCAGAAATCTCCTCACGTCTCAGCTGCTCTCCATCAGCTCTCCCTCAGCTCCTCTCTCCGACTCTGTTTACCTCTTTTTCTCTCTGAAATCCCAGCTCAGTCTGAACGTGTCTATGACGTTTGTATCTCTGGATGATTCTTTATTACTGTTCAGTCTGTGATCCACCTCTCTGTACTTGCTGCAGCTCTCTGACAAGTTTTCTCCTTAAGACACGTTCTGCAGCTCGCTCGGGTTCACTGCTCGTTCACGTCACTTTGGATTTGCTGAGTCAGAAAACACAAATGTGTGTCAGACTGGGTGGAGCTGCAGCGGAGTGCTGAATGTGCAAACATCAGTGATCACATGATCCGGCGGTCTGAGTTACACTGATTTATTGATGAATGGAGCAAAAAGATGCTCAGTGTACTTCAAAAACACGCAGATCAGAAGCAGAACCGAGTCTGGATCTGACTCTATGGATCTATGGGAGCTTTAAACTCACTCCTATTAAAGGTCAATTTCCGATATTTTTTCTAATATTTCCTCCTCTCTCAGCGTCACCTGAAGTGGCTGCAGGTTCACCTGTATTTGCTAAAGGACACATCAGCAGAGACAGGATTGAACTGTGATGGTTTGTTTACAGGACAGCACATCCTGCTGTATTTACACAGATCAGTTATGACGTTTTTGAAAAAAAATTTTTTTGCTTTTAAAATCACCTCAGAGTAAGAAAAAAAACCTTCAAAGGGAAAATTATTTTCTATCTCTTTGAGTTTAATGTGCTCACATTATTCGTGTTTTACAATCATTCTCACAAAAGTTTTCTCTTTATGTGCTAAACTTTAACATTTGGTACAAATATTGTCCAGAAAAATAATCTGAATGTAGTATGAGGCTCTTGTGAAATGCAGTTTTTCTTCAGGGAAACGAAATCTTTAAAGCTCCTGTGAGGAAGTTTTAGTTTGTGGTGATTTTGGTGCCTCCTGTGGACAGACCAGTCTTTGCTTATCTTGTCCTCTACATGATGGGTGTTGTCTGATGACCTTTGACAGTCAAATGTGTCAGTATTAATGTAGAAAAACTAAAAACTGGCTTTTTCTGTGTCTACTCTGACACTAACCCCGTTGCACCATCTCAGGTTTTAAAATGACGATATTGAAATGATCCGTTTTGTGATGATGGTCTCGTTTACTTTTGTAAGTCACAGAAAAGCTTCAATATGTATTCCATAGACATTAGGAAACTCCTCATAGGAGCTTTAAGTGGTCTCAGGAGATACGCCGATCAGCCCTAACATCATGACCCCAGACAAGTGAAGCATTTTGTTACCAAAGATGAGAAGTTGAAGTCAGAAAACAGTAAGTGACTAAACCATGATGGTCAGACCGGACCAGGAACACTGCTAGAACTGTAGATCTAGCAGAGTGTTCCTGGTCTGCAGGATATAAAGTAAGGCAAATCTAAAGCAGACACATTATATCCATTAAGATACATGGCTTACTCTAAACCTAGAAAAGCTTGATGCTCATCCTCAAGTTTTTTGTGATCCATCTTACTATGTCAGTTCTACACAGCATCATTCACACACAGCAGCTGAGCCACTAACAGTCCGACTCACTGAAGGCTCCCCGGGTCAGTCCGGATACTGTCTGCTGCCACAGTGCTGCAGTCCCTCAGTGAAGTGAAGTCCCTGTGTCAGGTACAAGGGCGATCTTTGGATGCCAAAAGATGAGGGCACTTTCACTGCTGTCTCCTTACACACCTGCACTGCCCAAAAACTCCAGACCAAGACCACCACCAATCCTCAGGTCTCCTCAGATACTGCAGAGGTCTAATGGAGCGATCAGGATCTGGTGAGATCAGGACTGTTTTTGGCCTGAAGTGATGGGGCAAACACATTATTCCAATAGGTAGTCAGAATATTCTGGCTGATCTGCGTATTTGGTAGTTCTTTGTTTTTTCACTAGTGCTTGGGCTAATTTACAGATATTTAATTCTGTCAGTTGTTTTTTTTTTAAGATATATTTCTGAAAGCCAAAAATAGTGTGAAGTCAGTAACAGACTAAAAAACAAAACTTAATTTTCTGAATGTTGTCGCCTCCTTCGGTTTTCACAAACGTATTTTGTCTGTTTTAAACAAAGTAAAGCTGACGTTTCAAAGCTGCAGAAGAAAAAAAAACACAAAGGTGTTTGCAGTTTTGCATACCTGTGTTGCGTATTTGGTTTGTGAGCTTCTGCTGGTCGTTTACATCCGACACATCTACATGAATATTTACAGAGTATTCATATGGAGGAGTAAAAACGTGATACATATCTAATTTACAGCTTCAATGTTTGTGTTGATGTACAGAGGCACCAACTAAGTGTGTGTGTGTGTGTGTGTGTGTGTGTGTGTGTGTGTGTGTGTGTGTGTGTGTGTGTGTGTGTAGCTACATTGCCCTTGGCTAATTGGCTCACTATACAGACCTTCATACGTTAGCATATTAATAACAATATTTGCGTTTACACAATTTACAGTGTGTGTTTACTCATTAAGGCATATAGTATCCTTACATGACATAAATAACATGTTTACATATCATACACAGAAGGGGGCGCTGTGGCATTAAAGGTTCAGCCCACTGCTCCAGAAACAGAGACCAAGACGTCATTTCAACCTTTGTTTTTACACTAAGTTTGCTGTTTTTTGTCTTCCATCATCTGTGAGAGTAAAGCGGCACATTCCTGACGAATCTCATGATGGCATATGAGTTTCACATGCAGGGATGTAGAAAAGCCCTGCACGTAGTTTCATCAAAGGGTGAAAGTTTGTTGCTGCAGATGTTGCTGCAGAAGTGCTCGCAAGGTTCAAACGTGTACAGCTATTCGATTTGCTCGTGCAAACATCCTAAAGCCTGAGAGTGAATCTCAAATCCTTTTGCAAGATTTCTCAGGGACACAGTGCCAAATGATAATTCACCAAATCTTTAAGGGTTTCTATCGACTTTCATCTGGATAAAAGCAGGAAATCTCTACAGCTGATGCAGCGACAAGCTCAATTAGTTTTATCAGACATTTAAAGGGTTATTCCGGCAAACCTCAGCCTTACTTTTACACATTTTGGGCCTTAAATGACCTCAAAGGAAGAATGTGAGGTAAGGGATTCATGCTGATATCTGATATTCAGATATTTTTAGGCTCATCTTGGCTTATGCTGATATTGATCTGAGTAGGGGAGACCAGGGATGGGTGTCTCATTTTTACTCTTGAGTGAATTATTGAATCAATGAGTGAAACAAACTAAACAGGTAGACCAACAACTCCCATGAGCTCAAATCAGTGCGGTGGCTGGAAAACATCTTCCTTTCACCACAAAAGCTCTTTTTCATGAACTTTTTGAGGACAAACTTTGATTTTTGCAGCAGCTGTTACAGCTGCGGGACGATCTCTTCTACAGCCAACACTAACAATCTTCTCATTTACACCCAAACATGTGAAAAACAAAAAGAGCCCAGGTTTAAAAACAGCAGAATTCCCCTTTAACATGTTGAGCATCAGATAAATATGATGGTAATTTGTCTTTCAGGAGCTGCGGCTGATGTAGTTTTACTGTCAGTGTAAAGATTTCCTCTCAGTGATGTGAGCTGAAACTGTCTTAGATGCTGAAACTTTAAATAAAGGATATTCAACATGAAGTCTGACTTTATAGTATAACTGGAAGCAACATTTATGCATATGTGACATTTACAGCCTCAACCACCAGCAGGGAAAAACGTCACTGTCATCACCATCATCATTGTTGTTTTTTTCCCTCTTTTGCGGAATTGAACGTCTTCTGTATCCGTCTGAGGATTCAACCTCTTTCAAATCCCTGAAAAAAAGCTCATGTTACAGCGGATTTTAATTCTTTCCTCTAAAATATCCACTGAATCAATTTGCAGCAGAAAAGCAGAAACAAAGTCTTAGAATCCTGGGAGTGTTGAAGAGGAAACAAACAGAGAATTCAGAGAGGAACTTTAGGAGGTGACTGCAGAGTCAGATAAAGGTGCAGAAAAGCTCTGTGACTGCTGATGCAAAGCTTTCTGGGTAATCTGACTCAGTGATTCATTTCAGTTCAACTCCTCCCTCTCTTTCGGGTCCCCTTTGATTTCTTAACACCACTTTTGAGTTATTTTAGCTGAGAACAAACAGGCTTTAAATTTGTGTTTAAGTATTAAAGCTGCACTACGCAGTTTTTGGCCACTAGGAGGCTCAATGCACAACCTAAAAGGTCATTCGTAGGCAGAGTTACACTTTTTCTAGAGGCCAGTGATTTACCTGTAAAGCATTTTAAAAATGTAGGCATTGATGATGAATGTTGATGTAATTTGAACAGTCAAAAACAAAGGGTTTCATTATAACAACAGCTAATGGGACAATAACAAATGTTTAAAGGGGAGCTACTAAGCTGTGAAAACAGTAACACCCAAAGATTGTTTATGACTGTATATCATTGTTTTAGTTGTAGGTTTACAGGGTTAACTTTGTGTGCTCTTCTCTGGTGGGTTTGGTTGCAAACGTCACATACAGGTTAACTTCACTCTCAGAAATGTTGCTCTGATTATTCTGACAGCTAGCATCACATTTTCCATCATACTCATTCAGAAATCAGAGTCTCTTGTCTTTTTATCGTCCATATTTTCACCAACTCAGCAGCAGGTCAAACTCTGATCATCTAATTGCTTCTGTTAATGTCACCTGATGGACGAGCGCAAATGTGACTCTATAAATAAGTTTAAATTCTGTTTTCTGCAGCAGCGATCAGCCTCCTGGGCTGTCGAACACAATGTGCTTTCACTGTTAAACTCTGATTTACATACTTATCTTCATATACTTTGACTGTAATCTTTGATAAACAACCATTCACTATCTAAATGTGCTCTAGTGTTTCCTTACCTCTCCTGCACCAAACTCTCTTTAGTTCAGTGGTACATCCATTATGATTGGTCAGAATAAATATCCACGTGCTCGCTCCAGCACAGAACGTTGTGCTCAGCATGTGCTCCTCCTGTCAGCACAAACAGGGGACCTGCACCATTTTGCATCCCCAATTCACAGCTCACTCCAAAGACGCTGCAAAGTGAGATCCATCAGACGACTCCATGTGCAGTATTTAAAGACGAAGAGGAAGCAGGAGGGGTTCTGCTTGGTCCTGGTTCTGGTTTGGAGTCCCTGCTCGTCCCTGCCTGCATATGATTCCTCGTCTCTGCATGTTCAACCAAAAATCCCACACCTCCCTCCCCACCCTCGCCGACCACATCCTCCCCCGTCGCCAGCTGCTTCATCCTGAGGTTGATGGAGCCATAAGTCCTCTTGGGTCGTACAAATGCTGCTCTGCGTCGGTACATCTCCCCCCTGCAGATGGACACCATGAGCAGCACAGACAGGAACATCCCGCCCAGCGTAAGCAAGCCCAGCCCCGCAATGATGCACTTGTCCAGGTGGGAGCCCAGCTGGGCGTAATACATCTCCAGCTTCTCCATCTGACGCGCTGACACTGAGTTGGGGTCCACTTTGGCCTCTCGGGGGATGGTGTAGGCAATGACCACCAGGACAATCCCGCTTACCAGGAACACCAGGGCGAAGATGAAGCCATAGTCTGCAGAGTGGTCGTCTGCAGGGTTGTACTCAGTGAAGTCCTGACTGTCCTCCTGAGTGCCGCCCCCGTCATCCTCATCGTACGACCGTGGAGAGAGCTCCTGGTGCTGCTCAGCCTGAGAGGAGGAACAAAATCCAGTTCACTGTACTTTAGTCATCTAATGAGTTTGGAGAAGCTTTCACATTCAAGACATAAACAAATGCAAAAATGTTCAGAAGACTGTAAATCAAAAAAGGCTTTAAGAAAAGACAAAGAATTAAATATTCAGCCTTAGATGAGGATTAAATGTTTTCTGATGAATCTCACCATCATTGTTGCTCATTTAATCTCTTATTGTGTAATTAGACTCTGTCTGACATGCACTGACAACCCTGTGTGAGCTTCAATTCTCTGATTTGTTGAACTCAAACTCATGTCTGGCTGGGAATCTTTGGGTTTAGCCTTGAAGCGACTCTTTAGCTGTTTTTTGGACATTAATGTAATAACTGACATTTTGTCTCATTTACCTTGCAGTTGGCTGAGGTTGAAGGTAGACATCCTGCAGACACAGTCGCCCCCTGCTGGTAGTCGTACTCCTCGTCTTGCCGGTAGGAGGCGTTCTCAAACCCCCGGGCAGAGCAGCCTATTATGGTCGATGTCCAGGGGGCTGAGGGCGGAGTTGGTGACATGCCCTGCCCTCCTCCTGCTCCGCTCCGCAGCTCTCTGAGCTCTACGGCGTTAAAAGACTCCATCGACGTCTGCTCGCTGTGCTCATGTCTTTACCATCACTCCTCCCTCTGTTATCACCGCTGGATACAGAAAAACATCCGATTGGAGAAAGACAACACACAAGCTTGTTTTATGCTTGTCATACACAGCTACAATATTGCGTTCACTTATCCTCCTCTAGGAAAATGAACAGATTATTAAATATAAAAATGTTATATAATAACATGTTATAAAAGATCAAACTGTTTGATGAGGGAGGATGTAAACGCATAAATTTTTGCTCGAAAAATGACTCTTGCTCCAGTGTGTACACTTGTTTTGCAGAACTTCTGCAGTCTGCCTCAAGTGAACACTTGGGGAACTGCAGTTTTTTTTAGCACTTCCTCATCAGCTTTATCAAGACTGGAGGTTTCTGCTTGGCCCTATTTTGACCAAAACAATCGACTAAATGTATCAATAAGAGGCTAACAGGGCAAATGTCAAAGGATGAAAACACAG
The DNA here is from genome assembly GCA_962446985.1 of Xyrichtys novacula. Classification (NCBI taxonomy): domain Eukaryota; kingdom Metazoa; phylum Chordata; class Actinopteri; order Labriformes; family Labridae; genus Xyrichtys; species Xyrichtys novacula. The sequence continues at coordinate 16,147,348 of OY660865.1, forward strand.
TCACTATTACAGAGAGTTTCATCTTTGTTTTTACATCCTTTCTTAGTCTGTTCTGGTTTTGTTTACTATCTGGCTTCCAAGTAAAGCATTTATGCTATTCAGTTTCAGTTAGAAAAAAGCAATAAATAAAATTTTTAACAGCATGTCAACAATCTGGTTGGCAGTATCGATCATCTATGTTGTCATGAGCATGGACCAACCAGAATCGGGGGGCTTCTTATAATAATTTTGTGTCTAGTCAACAATAGTGGTAAAAGCTTGTACTAAAGAAAGCGATCACACACATGTTGCTGAGGTACAGGTTTAATCTCTGGAGCTGCTTTCAACACCATGACAGCTCTGACCTCTTCACCGGCATGCAAAATATGTCTGCTCATAGTACATGTTAGCATTGGGACATAAATTTGTAAACCCTTTAATAGAATAAAAGCCTTTCCTTGGAGCTCTAAATTTGACTGGATATATTCTTATTGCTGCAGAGGCAGCTACAGTCTTGTCGAGTTATTCAGGACACCATCACAAACACAGGGCTCACCTTGGTTGTTATTTACATCCATTTTCTGGTCCTCTCATCACCATTTATGCTGTCATTCCTGTTGAGCCCAATAAAAGATAAATCAGATCCACCATCCCTCACATATAACCACACACCACTGACATGAGGATGTAAAACGAACTATGTGCATAAAAACACTAATAAAACCCAGTAAATGCTTGCTTTTAACCTCATTCAAAGCAATTAAAATGGCTTTAATTGCAGATTAGATTTTTAGTTTTTCTGCTCCATACGTCAGTGGAGAAAGTGTAAGTGTTTCTGAGCAGGTTAACACCTCGGAGCTCTGGGTGTGATCTTCACTCATGCGCATTTCAGGCTCAGATCTCTCTTCAAACAACACTTTCACACCCGTTTATTCCAGTCAGAATCCAGTGAGGTTTTTAAAGCATTTAAACAGATGTAATCTACGTTACAAAGCCTTAATCTGTCCTCCTGACTCTTAATCTCCCCCACATCATTACACCGAGCCCAGAATAGAAATTCAGCCATAAATCGCGCCCAGAACTAGAAAACATCATGTGTCTTTGCCGGGATTTTACAGCCTGTTTTCTCCGGAGAGCTCCGGCCCACTGACACAGTTTTTACCCGAACATGGAGCGCTACAGCCGGCATGGAGTCTGGGAGTCCACCGCCACCAGAACCATGACCTTGTGATGCGCAAAACTGCCCAAACATGAGCCTCACGGCTACCCTGTGTGTGTGTGTGTGTGTGTGTGTGTGTGTGTGTGTGTGTGTAAGTGAGATAATATCAGCCGGGACTGATAAGCACCACACCGTCTGACATGCCTTTCATTACCCGGACCTGGCGGCTGATAAGCCGGACTCAGGGCGGAGGGATAACCCGGGTCAAACAGGGTCTGTTTCTGAATAAATGTATGCAAAATAAGAACCAATTTCTCCAGAGGAAAACACCGAGGAGGATTCAGCCTCCAGGCAGGCAGCATCCTCCCCGCCACCCCGCTGAATCACGGGTAAACACTGCCGATCAGAGTCCACGATCTGCGGGTTGCCGATAAGAGGAGGCGGGGTGTGACAGACGGGTCTTACCGGGAGATGAAGCCTCTCTGCCAGGCAGGATTCAGGATGACTTCCGGAGGGATGGAGGATGCTGCTGCTGGAGGAGGAGAGGAAAGACAGGCAGAAAGAAAGAAAGAAAAAAAGAAAGACAGACACACAGAAATAGAGAGAGAGAGAGAGAGAGAGAGAGGCGCCGTGGTGACAGTGAGCATGCGCAGAAAGCAGCCTGTGGTTTCTCCCTGCCGGTGTCAGAGGAGCTGGTGGTGATGGAGCTGATGGAGTCACAAAGGGAGGTGTGAACAGGAAACACAAATGAAAACATGAATGAATAAAAGGCATTTATATAAATGATATGAAAGATAATAATGATATTAAGAAACAATGGATAGATAAATGGATAACTTGGTGGATGAATAAAATAAAGAAGAATCAATGGATAATTAATTGGAAATTAATAATGGTGATGGATAAAACTATAAATTATGACATTTGGATGGATGGAAGGATGAAGAGAAGGATGGAAGGAAGACTGGATGGATGGAAGGATGAAGAGAAGGATGGAAGGAAGACTGGATGGATGGAAGGATGGATGGAATGAATAGGCAATCAAGTGTTGGATGGACAAAACATGGATTGCTGAGGAAATGATGAAAGGATAGATGGATTTATTCAGTTACAGAGATAGATACGAAATGTGTACTGTCTTTCACTGAAAATGTAGCAGCTATCTCCTCAGTGTTTGTTAGTTTGACTCAAAGACAGTTTTCAGGTCGCCATGGTTACCTGTCACTCTTAGGTGTCCCCGCCCTGCCCGTTTGACTCTTCATGGAACCAGAAATTCAAACTGATCATCATACTGCACTGAAGGAGACTCAAAACCAGAGACTGAGACCAGAAACTCAGCAGGTAAAAAGATTATTGGGGAAGTGAATCAGTGGAGACAAAGGGGCTGTTTTCCTAGAAATCAGGTAGATTTTTACAACCTGTGGAGTCACCCCCTGCTGGAGAAACAGCTCCAGCTCCAGTATTTTACATGTTTTTACTGTTAAACAGTTGAGACTGAATATTTTTTTGATGGTTTACAAGCATTTGAAAATTAATCGAAGTACAGATGCAGCTAGACTTAGAAATGAAGAGATATTAAAACAATGCTCAAAAACACCCATTTAATCTTATAAAAATTACTCTAGGAAAAAAATAATGTACTTTTCTGGCTAAAATGACCAGAAAAGGATATCTTAAAAGGATGCAAATGTTGGCTGTGAAAAGGAAATTAATTTTAAATATGAAATAAAATCCTTCAGGGCCGCAGAGATCAGACTAAACATTGAGATGAAAATGAAAAAAAAGAATTTGATTCTTTAATTTTGGATCTCTTAATCCCCCCCACAGTACACCACTGCCTGATTTTAGAATTGGAAGATGAGAAAAAGGATTAATATCTCCACAGAGAAACCCGTCCTGTTACCATGGTAACCCTTATCTAATACAGGCATGAATGGTTTCTGGTGAATAAAATCAGGCAGGAATCACACAAAGATCAGCGTTATCTGCATCAGCTCCACCTTTTAAATAAATCGATGTTTAATATCCTTAAAATAAAATAACAAAGTCATCAGACAACAAACTCAAAAGACCAGAATGCACTGCAGCTCCAGATTAACAAGCACATCAGTGAGCCACACTGTTGCTTTTGGTTAATTTCTTATTTACACACACTGTCCATCTGACCCCAAATACACTCAGATAACTCACACGTTAATTAATCCACCTCTGAAAATAGTTCCTGACTTAATTTCATAAAATATGGCTTCAAACTTTTGATATCTAAAAACCAAACATTGATAAATGTCTCCTTTGAGGGACATCTTCAGAAGGGGAACAGGAAAGGTGCTGCTTTGTCCACAGGGGGCACCAAACTCAGACCAAAAGTTCCTCAGAGGAGCTTTAAGTGCTGCAGAAACATTGAATTTTATAAAACTGCTGAGCTACTGGAGAAATATGCCCTGCAAAGCAAAATGCTTGCTTCAGGGGACAAATAATAAAACATTTGGAAACCAAAATGATCAGAGGACATGAAACCTCATTCTGACTTCATATCCTCAGGCAGGTTTTCTCTGAACTCTCGCTGTGCTACGTCTCAATCGGAGCTCAGACACACTGTCAGTCTGCAGAAGTCATTCACCTAAAACTCATCGGAGTGTAAAAATGTGGAATAATCTTGTGTCACGGCGGCAGCGATTTCTCCAGCCTCGGGCAGATTATCAGTGCTCACCTTGAGCAGGCGTGAGGTCAGAGGAACCATCTCTCTCTTTCACAGGCAGCCTAAAAACTGAGCCAGGCTAATTTTAGAGTGGGCCATTGTGTTCAGGCTAACAGGAGGAGAGAAGATAATGTGTTAAGGATGATATGGAGCTTTATGGGTGTCATCTATTCCTTTCTTTTATTCCCTTTCAGTCATCACCAAGTCTGTGTGCTGAAATATTCAAGAGTTAGGAAGAAAAGCACAGAGAGACAAACACCCCAAGACTGCAGGAAGAGTTTAAAACACTGCAGCTAGAGGACTCAGAGCTCCTGTGAGGAGGTTTCATCATCAATACATAAACACAGTTTGATTAAAGTACACTTTATTTTACAAAAGCTGACTGTCTGTAGAAAATACACAAAATCTTTGAAATACACAAGCAACACAAAAATGTTCTTAGCATTAATATCCTCACTCTTGATTTTTCTCTACAGTAACTGGTTAGTTCAATTTCATATCCGTTTGCTGATTTTTTAATTAACAAAACCAGGTGTGAATATGAACATCATGTATGTTAGAGACCATTTTCTAACATGTTAAAGTCAATAGAAGATGAAGTGTAGATACTACACACAAACACTGTCTCATGTGAGCCCACTCATTGCTGGCATTTAATTCTTATTACAAATTTACACAAAGTTTAAAACAATAAAGAGTAAAAGTTAAAGGAAAGAGTAAAATCTGACTGTAAAGACCTCAGCAGACACAACTAATACAGGACAGTGAGATTCCTCTAAAAGAAAACTTTGGACAAAAGTTCAGAGATCAAATATTGAAGACAGAAATTGACCTGATGTGAAGAACGGTGAAAGAGCCCCTCTGAGTGTAAATGGGACATTAACCCTTAAATAAGAGTTCAAATATTCAAGTTTCTTCTTTTTTTACTGTCACTTTTTAAATTTCACCTTGATTCACTCTTGATTTAAATAAAGAACCCGATGAAGGTTAACATCAAACTCTCTCTGTGTGACAGCAACAAAATAAATTCATTTCACTCTGTCTGAATTTAAGATCTTTGTCTGGATTTAAGGACATGAACATACTCTGCGACATAAAATGTGCAAGATTCTCAAGGCAGCTTAACAAAAACATTTTAAGAGGTCTGAAGTTTTTGTTAAACTCTGTTTTTTTCCCCCCTGAATTCTAAGATGAAAAATTACAGATTTTTAATCAAATCCCGTAATCCCAGAATTTAACCTCTAAATTCTGACTCTGATCTTAAATTCTGACTTTGATCGCTAACTTCTTCCCTTTATCTCTTGATCTCAGAACTTGGACTTCAAATCTCAGAATACTGTTTATTAAATTCCCCAAATTTTGACCTAGAATTCCAGAAAAGGCTGAAATTCTGATCATTATTTCAGAATTGTGAGATTTTAATAAAATGTAGAGATTCAGATTGGAATTATAGGAAAAAAATTTAATTTGGAACTTATTTTTAGACCCTGACACTTGCCTCTGATTCATCACTTCAGTGTCAGAATTCTGTTTATTTGAACATTTTGATTCTGATCAGATTCTCATTGAGACTGATGTTGAAAGCTCATAACTTTTTTGTGTTTACGTGTTACGGCTCTGCAGTTGACCTCCACTTTTTGTGACTTTCTGAGGAGAGTGTGTCGGTATGACTTGCTTCCTGGCAGTTTGAGAGCTTGTACTTGTACTTGTGTCACCATTGAATGTTGCTGAAGCATGTTTGTGATTGGTCTTTACTGTCCAGAGTAGGTCAAATCAATGTCAGCACCTGTATGTGTGTGTGTGATTCACCTGGCTCATCAAGATATCATTCTGGACTCGCAGAACATCATCCAGTCTTCATTCTTACGAACAGTACAAACACAACCCTTTTTTTATACATCAAACAGTCAAAGAGACTTCTTTTTTTCTTCTGCAGTTTAGCAGCAGAAATATAAAATTACAGCATCATCAGTGATGCACAATAATCCCTGACAGGTGAACACAGGAGTGTGTTCAGGTATTTCAGGTACAAACTGACCATAAAAGATGATTTTCTCTCATGGAGGTCAGTTCAACAGTGAGTTCTGAATCAGCTGATTGATAAGATTAATCTTTTCACTGACTGTTGTCTGATCTGCTTTCTGTTTATAAGGCTCAAATATCAAATCCATGATATTTCCCTGTCGTCAAAGTCTGTTTTTAGAGTTTGAGAATAAATTAAAGGTGGAATAAAATCAGCTGGTATGGATGAAACAAAGAGGTTTGATTTAAGGGATGTCGTCTGCTCAGGCTGTATGATTGTAAAATAAAGATAAAAACAGATGTTTAACGTCTGCTTCCATCTTTTTCTACGTTTCCAAACTGACCATCGGTCCATCAGTGACTCTGTCGCTCTGACACGACATCCTGCAGACGCTTCAGCAGCACGTCTGGACTGCTGCCATTCTCTGGACACGCCCTCTTGCTGGGAGAGTTGCAGGCAGATGGCATCATCACGTCGCCCTCCATAGTAAACGCCCTCTTCCTGCTGACGGAGCCCTGACGGATCATCCGGTTTATGTCTGATAACTCCTGTTTGGTTGACGAGGAAGCAGAGAGAGAAAGAGGGGAGGTGAGAAAACGATGAGGTTCATCTTAAAAATCCTCACTTGGTGTTTGTATGCGTTTGCGTGCGTGTGTGTGTTTACTTTAGACGGGCTGCTGTTGATCCGGTAGGTGTAGGAGTTTGGCGTGAGGCAGCCTGCAGAGTTTTTATGAGGAGACACGTAGAGTGAGTGTCTCTGAGAAACCCTTCGAGGAGAGAGAGGCTGAGTTCGAACTGACGGGAACGGAGAAAGGGGAGGGGCGTCGACCTGCTGGAACATCACACACACACACACACACACACATATATATATATAAAACACAGATTAAATATTTATTTTTATTAGCAGTTCAGATGTGTTTTAGTCACACTGTGGGATTTTCATACCCGATTATCATGTGTGGCATATCTCAGCGCAAAGCTCTTCATCTTCAGAATGAAGACACTGTTGTAGAACTGGATGAGGTCACCACGCTCCTCCTCTCCTGAGTGGTCAGAACTCTCCTCTCCTGCTGCCTGAGTGTTTTTCTCTGCAGCTGAAGAAACACGTGCATCAGGTGTTTTATATGAATTATCAAATAAACACGATAAAATTATGGCCGAGGTTAAAAATGACCTGCAGGTCTCCACAGTGTTCAGAAACCTGAGCATGTGTGTGTGTGTGTTCTTACATTCTCCCCCAGAAACAGGATCCACCTCCATGTTTTCATCAGATACCTGCTCTCTCAGAGTGCGACGCAGTAACACACAGCGATACACCTACACACAAACACAAAGACAAACAGGAACATTTACCTCTTCAGAAACAAACTTTTCACCAGATAAAAAAATGGACTGTCTTAATTTCATTTATTTTTAAGTGGATTTTACAGTTATCTGTGAAGTTTTTTAGGGTCTAAAGTCAGCCATCTGAATTTTTCTTCCACTTTCGTTTTATCAAAGTCTGAATGAACACCCACTCTAAACCATTAAAACAGAAGAAGAGGAAGACTTGGCCTTAATGAAAAATAAAATCTTAATTTCACGTCATGATAAGAAGAGATGGACAAATAATCACAGCACAAAAAAGTCTAAATTATGTTCAGGCTGTAAGTATTAGAAGGTCTGTCACAATTAAAACCAGACAAAGATTATGTTTCATGATAAAAATTTAAAAATGTTTAATAAAAATGCAAATATGAAACAGTTAACAGTTAAAATTATTTCACAAAATACTCCAAATTATCAATAAAAACGTCAAATCTGAGATAGTAAACTTTTAATATTGGGAAGGAAGTCAAAATTATGAGATAAAAAATTTAAAATTAGGTTAATGGTCTAAATTAAGATAAAAAGATTTTAAAAAAACAGAGAAAAAAGTTGAATTAAGATTAGGAAAAAGAAACTTTAATAAAAAGTTAAATATGAGCTGATATGCTGTAGGTTTGAGAAATAAGTCATAACAAAAATCCAAACAGTTCAAAAATTATTTGATTAAAAGACAAAACAATATGATAAAATCTTATAGTTATGTGATCAAATTTATACTAAGATTAAAAAATCTAAATTGTTCACCTGAAAGTTTTATCTCTGGCAGAATTAGTGATGAAGACATCACATAATCACGTAAAAAAAAAATCACATAATTTAGAATTTCGATTTTATGATCTTGAGCTTTAATCATGTAACTATGCCTTTTCTCTTATGTAAATGAGCTAATACTTAAGATCTTTTTTTCTATTACGGAAGTCCCTCCTCCAACTAACTTTTTAAAACTGGTTAAAATGGGCTTCTATAAAATTCGTCCTTCTAACAGCCATAAAACTTTGGTGTCAATGTCAGTTCAGTTGTTTTAAGTTGATTTTCTTCGTCTTGCAGCTTATTGTTTGATTATTCTACATAATTTTACACACATATCTGTCTCTGTAATGTGTGCTGGACTCACATGGCTGTGGGCCTGGGGTTGGCTGCGGTAACACTTCATGATGTCATGAAAGCTGTGGGTCTCTTTGGTGATCTACAGGAAATGAAGAAATCACAGATAGTGCGTTTGGAATAAAAACAGATAATTCAGCCTTTTTTGTCAGCAGTAACCCCCCCCCGGGAAATGCTGCATCCTTCAAAACCTCAGTTCAGAATTCTCTTCATGGTCAAAGGTGTGATGAGCAAACTCTCTGAATCACTCACTTTGGCTATGATGTAGACGCTGCAGAGCAGCAGCTGGTCCAGGTGTCTGTCCTTCATCAGGTCAGTGCTGTGGACCAGAGCATGTTCGAAACACGTCCAGATCTTTCCTCTCAGCTCTGACGAGATGTCCAGCTTCAAACACAGATCCCTCAGACGCACACTGGCCAGGTGATATACCTGCAGACACACACAGCATGACACACAGGTAAAACTTCTGTTGAGTGTGAGCGTGGATCTGATGGAGCTCTCAGATTTACACAACACAAAACATAAACAAGGGAAATATTTATATGTACACGCAACCTTAATCAAGAATTATCACTGCTCAGGGACTGTTAACATTGGAGAATATGAAGTGCTCTGCAAAACTTTTAAAGTTAGAGTCACTGTGTCACATGACGACCCCACCATTGAAGCTTTTTATATCAGAACCTAAAAGGTGCCGCTGCCTGAATACAGCAGAAAACACATCTGTTTGGTGTACAGAACTGTATCTGTTTACACTTTAGAGAAGTACCTTATTTTAAAGGAAGAATGAATAAAGGATGGAAGATCGAAATAAAGAAAGGAAAAAACAGACAGAAGGTAGGAAAAATAGAGAAAGAAGAGAGTAGGTAGGTACAAGGGATACGAGGAAGGAAGGAAAAAAGAAGGGAGGAATAATTGAAGGAGGGAGAAAGGAGAGAAAGAAGGAGAGAGCAAAAATGGATTTAAGGAATGAAGGAAAAGAGAAAAGTAAAGGAAGAAATAGGGAGGAATGAAGAAAGAAAGGGGAAAGGTAGAGATATGAGGAGGAAATGATAGGAAAATGGAGGACAGAAGGGAAAGGAAGATGGATCAAAGAAAGGAGGGAAGAAAGGATGGATGGAAGGAAGGAAGGAGGGAGGTTGTAAGGAAGGAAGGGAGGGAGGCCAGAAGGAAGGAAGAACAGAGGAAAGGAAAGGAAAAAAGGATGGAGGATGTAAGGAAGGAAGGAAGGACAGAAAGAAAGAAAGAAAAAGGTGATAAAAAGAAGGAAGGAAGGAAGGAATGGAAAAGGCAGGAATGAGAAAATGAAGGTAAAAGAAGAATAGGCAGAAATAGGGAGGAAAGGAGAAAGAAAGGGAAAGGGGAGCGAGCAAAGAAGAAAGGAAGGAAGGAGATAGAATAAGGGAATGAAAAAGAAAGGAGGGAAAGAGGAAGGAAAAATAAAGAAATGATGAAAAAAGGAAGGAACGCAGAGAAGACTTGCTGTATGATTTATTATACTGAAACTAAAAATATTCTCTTCAAAGATTTTTCTCTTTATTCAGAGTTTCAGGCTCCAAACTTTTGAACGTAAATGTGTAAAATGTGAAAGCAAATCATTCACGTTCACATCTGACCTTTCTGAAGAACAGAGCGAGGGATCCAGTGCGTCTTGGTCGTCCGCTTGCTGTCTGAGGGTCAGAGGCCGTGGTAGCAATGGTGATGCGGCTCGGGGAGGCGAGGCGGCTTGGTGAGGCGGTGAGCAGGAACTGTGCTGTGATGGGGGCCGAAGAGTCACACGGCTGAACCGGGATTAGAGTGACGGTGCGCTCGTTACTCACACCTGCAAAGAGGAAGACCCAAACAAGTGAAAATGAAGCCTGTGCGTATTTTATGGCACCGACTGAGATCAGAGTTTACAGAATGAGACATTGATCAATCTCTATAACTTGAAATAAATCAGCAGCAAATGAACTCAGAATCTACTCAAGTGTTTTTGTTCTACCCTGAAGCGGGATACTGAGGACAGTGGTCTGTCCGCCCTGAGCTCCGATCCTCAGCGTGCTGCCTGATCCAAATGTTAACCTTTTGGCTGGCGAAGACATCGGGCTTGTGATGGGGGTCACTCCTGATGTCTGAGTTGGGGGGTCATCACCAAAGAGACGCCGTTTAGCACTGCCGGCTGCAGGTGAGCTATACCTGTCATGGACTGAGAGTGGAGAGGGAGGGACATCTGCAGAGAGCAGACAGGTGTTACAGGTGACCATACTCAACCTGAAAACAATAAATAAATGTAAATACTCACCTTTACGAGCGCTGCCCAGGCCTGATCTGAACTCCCTGATACGAGGGTGGATGATGGGGGATAAAGCAACCAGGGGGAGGTGGGTCGGACCTCCACCTGAAGAACCTGAGCCTGTGTCCAAACTGGAGGTGAAATTCACCTGCAGAGAGAAACAAGAGAAAGTGAGAAATGTGATGATAAAGATTAGGGGTGTCACGGTTTCGATTTTTTATCAAAATCAATCTAAATTACGGCATGGTCAAAGAGAGGATTGACGATCCCCTCCCTCCACATCCGGAAGGTGTGCAAAGTGGAAGCAAATGACCACACCCCACATTGTAGCTGATGTAAGCCTCTGTGAGTACTCATTTTTGTTGTTATTATGTAGGGCTGCAGGATATGTCGTTTGACCCTAGTCATCACGATGTATGTGTGCGCAGTAGTCACACTGCAGAGCCTGCGATGTAGGAGGTGAATGAACTCATCTAATTTCAAGGGTAGCTGACTGAAATAAACTACATGTGACTCTGCATGTGCTGTGCAGTGATCCACCAATCTCATTCGTTCTTTACTCAGATGCCAAGCAGACTCCCCTACCGGCCATCAATCAAAATCAGAGAGGAGGAAACCACGCCCCTGCACATGGAGTGAGTCACTGGCGCTGCCGGTGTTGTGCTGAGAAATGCATGCCCCCCAAGAATTACTTTTGGAACATTACTCATCACTGTTTAGCCCAACAAATAAGAATTGTATGGGTTTTAAATTGTACATTTCCATGGACCATTCTACTATAAGTGGTGCACGCAATTCTTGGCGGACATGTGTTTCTCAGCACAACACCGGTAACAACAACAATGGTTGCAAAATGAGCAAGGAACATGAGAAAACCACCAAAAAATAAGACTTGTTGCCAAAAAGAAAAGCAACGTCAGTTATCTGGAATTATTTCAGTTACAAGATGGATGATGTCAACCAAACACCTGTTGTGTGTCTGCAGTGCCCTTCATCTGTTGCCACAAGGAGCGATAACAAGCCCCAGCACAATAAAAGCAAGCTAAAAATGTCTCTAAGACAGGCAGATGCAGGTTACGATCAGTGCAGGTTAACTGTCCACAAGATTTCAGCAGAGCAGCATAGGATAAAGTGCTATTCAGGTCATCTGGTGAAAATTCCCTTTTTTTTTTTAATATCGCAATATATATCACAGGGTTGAAAAAAATATAATGTTCGTTTTTTCCAATATCTTGCAGCCCTGTTATTATGTTTGTTTTTGTTGTTTTCAATTTACTGAAAACAAGATTGTTTAATAAATTATTTAAATTTGACCATAAGTGCCTAATGTGATACATTACACAAAAATAATGGATATTGCATCACTTGTATGTTGCCCATCTTTTGAAATAAGATTTACTGTACAAAATGTAATGAATAAAATCAATGACCATAGACTAGACTAGTCTAAAAATGGCATAGGCCTCTAGGCTGCAAGAAAAAGAAAAAGAATCAAGAATCAAATCGTGACCCTAAAATCGGAAATTAAATCAAATCAAGGATTTGTAGAATCCCAGGTTTCCCACTGACCTCCTCCACTGTGGGGACTTTGTTCCCTGCAGCCTGTAAGGCGCTCCAAAGGGCTGAGTCTGCACTCCACGCTTGGCTCTCCAGCACCTGCTCCTCTATAGAGTTCAGGTGTTTGACCATGTCTCTGGACAGACCCTCCTCTGAGCGGATAAACACCTCGATTACCTGCACACAGAAATGAGATCACTCACAGCTGGAACATTTAACCAAGAATATCGAAAAGAGGACGTCACCTGACAGACTCCCTGTTTACTGTGGTCATGTTTTTTTTTTTTATGTGAGTGTGTTACCTTAAAAAAGTAGAAGGGAGTGAGTTTGAAGATGTTGATGATCCAGGGGAAAGTTCTCTGAGAGCTGTAGGAGAACAACACGACCTCCAGACAGCACGCCATCAGAGAACAGTGGAAGATATCCTGCTCCAACAAGACCTACAGAAACACACAGAGACACAGACACACACAGGTTTATCCTTAATGTTAGCAGAATAAAAACAGACAAATAAAACATGTTTTATACTTTTTTATTGCACTTAACTGAAATATTTTCTTTTATCTTTTAAGTGAATGACAAACAGAGACTGGAGATCAAACGATTACACTTGACAAGATTGGAGTTTCTGCAGCAGAGCAAATTCACAAAACCTAAACTTTTGCTTGAATTAATAGGGTGCTATTTTGAAGTTGTGTTTTTTTACCACACTCCTAGGGCTGCACGATTTTGGCCAAAAATAAAATCCAGATTTTTTTCTCTGAAAACTTGATTTTCGATTTCCATTTATAAGGGTTGTTTTGGCCGGTCACGCCCAGGCGCCATGAAAGATCATTTCCAGAGATGCAGATAGACATCCACACGGAGCTGAAATGGTAGTCATTTACAGATTTTTGCACTCTCTGACCCATTTTCAAAAAGTACAGTTTACAGTCATCTGAAACCCCTTGGATGAAACACAGATAGGACAAAAAACTTTTGCATTTACTCCTGAATTTGTTTCTGTGTGGATGGGTTGATACTAAGGCTGCAAGATATTGGAAAAAACTAACATTGCAATTGTTTTCAACCCTGCGATATATATTGCGATTACTAAAAAATACAGGAATTTTCACCAGATGACCTAAATAGCACTTAATGTTATGCTGCACTGCTGAAATCTTGAGGACAGTTAACCTGCACTGATCTTACCTCTTTTTGTGAATGTTAGTAGAATTGCTTCTGTCTGTCTCAAGAGATATTTTTAGCTTTTATTGTTCTGGGACGTTATTGTGGCGACAGATGATCATAGAACACGTGTTTTAGTCGACATTATCCATCTTGTAACCGAAATAATTCCAGAAAACTGACTTTCCTTTTCTTTTTGGCAACAAATCTTCATCTTTGGTGGTTTTCTCTTGTTCGTTGCTCATTTAACAATCGTTGTTGTTGTTACCGGTGTTGTGCCGAGAAACACGTCCTCCGAGAATTGAATGCACCTTGCAAAACGCGCACCACACATAATAGTGGTCCACAAAAATATACATTTTAAAACCCATGCAGTGCTTATTTGTTGGGCTTAACAGTCATGAGTAAAGTTTTGAAAGTAATTTTCAGTGGACAGGTGTTTCTCGGCTCAACACCAGCAGCCATGTGCAGAACATGTGCAGGGGTGGGTTTCCTCCTCTGTGATTTTGATTGACAGCTGGCAGAGTAGTCTGATTGGCAACTGAGAACTGAGTCTGATTGGCAACTGAGTAAAAGACAAAGGTGATTGGTGGATCGCTGCACAGCACATGCAGAGTCACATGCAGTGTATCTCAGTCAGCTACCCTTGAAATTAACTGAGTTAATTCGCCTCCGACATCGCAGGCTCTGCGATGTGACTATCGCACACACGTACATCGCGATGACGATGCTTAAACGATATATCGTGCAGCCCTAGTTGATACCGCCTTCAGACAGACTTTGCAGCAGAGAGTGGTTTGCTCTTCATCCGAGACTGCAAAGCCGTACCAATTCCACATGACTGACATCCTCTTGTACTATTTAACCATGAAATTACCGACTGGTGTGTGTGGGAACTGGGGTGCGCTCCCACAGGAAGGGGGAGCCTACGGTGGCCTGGAGGCACGAGACATGATAGAGAGGAAAACTGATTTGATGATTTTAATTTTTTTAACATCATCATAATCAAATTATCTGATTATAGTTTAAAATCATTTATCATGCAGCCCTACACACTTCTGACAGCAATACAATGTCCCAGAATACTGAGCAGAAGTTATCAGGTTGACCCTCTAAACTTTTTGACTGAATTTTAAGATGTGCTGATCCTCAAGTCCAGGGAATAAAAGCATCAAAACATTAAGTTCTCTGAGTCACTGCTTCATAAAAATCTGTCTGGATGTAAAAAAAACTTTGCGGAAGCCCCTCTAAAAACATGGATGATCATGTTTCATGTTACGACTCTCTTACACTCATGTCTTTGCCGTGCAGACGTTTGGTCTCCTGAACCATCACATTCTCGAGGATTTTGTAGTACAGGATTTCTGCCAGCTTCAGACGGTTCTCTGCAAAGTCTGAGAAAACATCACTTTTTTTAGTGTTGTTAGTTTTTAAAGTTGGAAGTAATATTATAAGAGTGAAATTCAGCAACATATTTGTAGCCAAATTATACAAAAACACTCCAAAAGAAACTTAAATATAACAAAAGAAAACCAGAGAGCATGTGTCATACCTATATGAGAGCCGGGCATGTCCTCTGAGTCGTTGGTGTAGTGCTCTTTGAATGTTTGTCCCAGTGTCTTCACTCTGCTCAGGATAGACTCTGTGGGATCTCTGGAGCACAACCTGCAATAAAAGCAGACGCGGCCACTTTTACTGGTAGATCATAATTTATATACGCGGAAGAAAATGGCTGAAAGGAGAAATAAAAAGTATAAATGCTCAAATGATCAGAAACCAGAGGATGCAGAAGCTCTAAAGTTGTTACTGGATTCACAAAAATCTTTGAATGTTGGTTTTTAAAAGTGCTGAATCATCTCTTTGAAGGCTGCTGCAGCTAGCTCACTAGCAGCTTCTTGTTTTATCATCATCACTACCCTGTTTTATGACCAGCATGAAGGACAACGAGAATAAACTCATACTAGTCCTGTATGCTTTTTAAAGCTATGATCTACCATTTGGAAGCTTGGTACTTAATTCTAACACCATTTAGAAGGACGTTATGGTCCTATGGTCTGATCTATGCAATATAAAGATCAGAAAGAACGAAAAAAATCCATTCAGTATATCCGCTGCAAAAAGGCATAATAATCGACCAATCCGAGCTGCCGTACCCCGGCGGTTCAGAGTGGTCCGTAAGTCCATCCAATCCCCTGCCTCCCCTGCTCCACACCGTCCCGCCCATGGTCCTGCCTCCTCCCCACTACCCCCCTCATGTACATGCTATTAGCAAGCTGCACAGCTACTGAAGTGTAATGTAGCCGGAGAAGACAAACACCAAAACCAGGAGGCTGCTTCTGTTGCCCTCCACATTGAAGGGAAGGAAACGTAAAAGTTTTGAGGAAAAGGCTGAAGTAAGGAAGAAATATGAGCGATACAGGTGCCAACGGAGAGTCTACATTGCCGAAATGTAAGACCGGTGGAAAAAGCTGCAGAAGGATTTGGGACTGAAAACTGATGCTGAGACAGCCGAATTTCTGTTGAACAGATAATTACTTTGTTTACTACAGTGGGAGATGTCTGCTGAATAACTCTGGTTAGTCTGTGCCTATACTGGCTGATGACTGAACGCTGTTGGTCGGGTAGGCTCTGTCAATAGATTTTAGCATAAGTGAGCCATGCATCTTTAGCATTGTAAACTGAGCTGGTGAAGACACGCCGAGAAAGGTTAAGCCTCACCCACAATCGGCTCTGCTCTGACCGGCTAGCAGTGGCGACGCCAGACCCACTTTGCCCAGTTAATATATGGTTTTGATCGCGCAAGTCCTATTGAAATGGCTACCACTGTGTACCACTGCTGATATTTTCTGCCGGCCGGCTTCTTTCTCTATCGGAGGGGGCGTGTTGTTAGGAGGTGACATGAGCTGGGGGGGGGGTTCAAATCTGTCTCACAGCCAAACTGGTTTTCAGATCTTGGACCATAGCTTTAAGGAAATATCAATAGCACGATAAAACATCCTTTCAGCACAAGTTTATCCCAACAGCCCTACTGCACATGATAACCAAGTATAAAGACAAGCAGAGAGGACAATGAGACACTGACTTGAAGATCTGCATCAGGTGCTCGCTGGGCGCCGTCCTCAGCCCGGCCACCATGCTCTGCAGACGACTGACACTCTGAGTTGCTGAAGAGACTGGCGTGACGAGCAGGTCCTTCTCTTTGAGGTAAACTCGACCTGTCAGGGGTGTGGAGGGGGCGAGCGAGCCGGACTGAACAGAGAGAGAGAGAGAGAGCGAAAGAAAGAGAAAGAGAGCGGAGAAGGGATAGATTATTTGGCCTGTTTTTGTCAGATAGTGTGTGTTTTTTCTGTGTATGTGTGTTTTTGTGCATCTGTAAAATTCAACCTCTGATAAAAAATACTCGAACTGATTTCTTCTCCATGATCTGTATATGATAAACTGGTTTACTACACGTGTGTGTGTGTGTGTGTGTGTGTGAGAGTGTGTTTTTGCCTTTTCCACATGTTGCTGCAGTGTGCTGTGAGTGTTGGTCAGACTGGCTGAGGTTTCCTTAACGATCTTCCTCGGAGTCCCGATTTCCTCATCTGCGTCAGCTCCAAGAAACACCCGCTCATCAAAGTCTCCCACCGTCAACACGTACTCCTCATACTCCCTGTTTATCGCTTTACTGCGCACACACACACACACACAAACACACACACAGTTAAACAAATCCTAAAGCATTCAGATAAAATGCTCTTTGTCAGCCTTACTTGTTATCGATGAAGTTCTGAGGGTCCAACAGCTCAGTCAGATTGTCTTCATCGCCTTTCAGGATCTTAACAAGAAAAACAAATGATGATCAAAAAAAGATTTAAATACTGTAAACAGAAAACTGAGATGAAACTGTGTGTGAGACTTTGTACCCGTCTCTGGAACAGTTTCTGTATGTACGGTTTGAAGTAGTGCTGCTTGATCCCTTTAGCTTCGACCACCAGCCCATCATGAAGCTCACACAGACGCTCCAACACACAGGGAGGAGGCTCGTCTGCTGAAACATGGCTGTCAGCACGGTACATGGCAGGAAGACCTGAACACACAGACACACAGAGATTAACACTGCTCCTGCACATTCACACACATCCCTACATCTCCTGACAACTAAAAGGACAATCATGGACTATCTACGCTCAGTTATACACCTAGCAACATGTAGTAGCCTCCAAAGGATACAGGTAAACAGAGAAGTACATACCGGTGACTGCCATTAGACTATAAACAGCTCAATATCAACAGCTTAAAGGGAAACACACCCTATCAGCACTTTTGTCCGAACCTGAGGTGGAGTCAAGACTTTTGAGCTGCCAGGTGAGTCTTTCCACCATGTTATCCCCTCTCTTTATCAGATTTAGATTTTAAGAATGAAAAAATTCCTCTGTCTTTAGGATGCAGCTGCAAATGTGTAGAAAACTACTCCAAATTTACAGGCGTTGACACTAAGAACCATATAAAAATATGCAAGAGGATATTTTGCACAAGGACACTTTGTCCAGTGACACTGCAGACTTGTCATGAAGGTGTGTCTATATCAGCCAGAGTGCAGAAGATTGCAAAACTTTTGTGCGATGTACTCTTGATGCAAAGATTCACTTTTAAATACAGTCCCTGCATGAACTGCGAAAGATCATGTGGACTGCTGAGGCTGCAGGAAACATGTTTTTTTTTTTCCCAAAGGGTTGAAAATGTGTAAAATGAAAAAGTTTTTATTGTTTTTCATGAGGTAATCTGTGCAGACTCCATGGAGTGTTCAGACTGAAAAAATTCTGAAACATCTGCATAAAGGTAGGACACTAATTTGCAAAGGACAACAGGACTCACTGCCACATCTTGTGTGATTTGGCTACAAACATTTCAACTCAACTTATTACAATCTGCTCAGGTGTACACAAGTGGGCGTAACACAGGTCAAATATTAGCGTTGTTCCCAGTGTACACACACCTCTACAGCAGCGGATTTGTTTTACTGTTTAGAGCAAGTAAAGACAGTCTGCAAAATGTCCAAAATAGTTAAGTGCAGAAAAATATTGATAAACAGAGCTAGGAATAAGTGTCCTCACACACTCACACACACACCTCTGAAAGCAGAGTTTATTAGGTCCTTCCTGTTGGCACACAGCAGAGCGTTTCCAAACACGAGGTCCAGACAGCAGAGCAGCAGGTGGTACGAGTTCACCAGGTCGTCTCCGATCATACGAAAGTTACCTTAACACACACACACACACACACAATAAATACACACATCTTATATCAGCATCCTGCCTACAGCTGCTACAGTAAGACTTTGACTTCAAAGAGAGAATCTTTTCAAATCTAACTTTTTTTGTCTACAATTTGTTTTTATTACATTTTAATTAAAAAAGATGACATTTGAAAGTCTTTAAAACAAGTCATTAAAATTAAATAAAGAGGTGATAAAAGGGAAAAAAGACAAAGTTGAAATATTGTATGGAAACTTCCAGAGTAGGGTCATATAATTATAGAAATGGACAAACTAAAACTAAATTATTAAGTTTTTTAAAATTCTTTCTTTAAAGTTATCTCTGACCTTTGTCATGGTCCTTTCAATCTTATGTGCAGCCTTTAACACCGACTCATTCAGTTGTGCTCTCTTTGTAAACTTGTTTTGTTGATTCAAATATCTGTACCTAAATCTGAGTTTTCACTCAGCATTTTGTGACGTGTAAACACAGTGTAACCCAAGTTTTGTTTTGTGCTCTTATTTATCAGCAAAAATGAAATCAGAGGTTATTTAATAGTTTATGTGTAATTAACGTGAGCAGAATAAATATACTTGTGTTTAAGAAAAATGCACATCACAGTCATCATCTAAAATTCATTTTCAGGTGAAATGATGAACAAAACTATGTATCAAGTCTCGAAAAAAACATGCGTGTCTGTTCAAATTTCAGTGATTTTAAAGACTTTATTTTTTAAGCTTTGGAGAGTTTTAGAAACCTATGTTTGTATTTTTATGTTTTTTTAATGCGTCTTGATATTGTCATGCTTATTGAGGAGCAAATTGTGTCCTAACAGCACCAAAGGCAAATGTTCATTTGTCTGCAGATTTGTTCTTGGTACCTTTGGTGTAGACGAACAGAGTCCAGCAGAACTTAAAGACATCACTGATATGACACGGCAGTCGTCTGGAGGATTATACAGAAGACACAGACACACAGACACACACGCACACACACTGTTAGACTGAGCTTGGAGAACATAAACCCCTCTGCTGACCCTTAAGCTTGAACACATGAACAGGACAAAAAAACACTGTAAACCTTTGATTACTGTGGTTATAAATGTGTACATAAATATGTGTGTTACCTGTGTTTCCTGCTGCGTGGCTGCCTCGGTGGCTCTCCTGCTTGCGGGTTTTGAAACATGTCCATGAATATTGGCTCAAACTTTCGGAAAATGACAGTGGAAACTTCAAAGTTTCGCTCAAGGCGGTCCATCCTCAGCCTGAAATCCTGAGGGAGGTTTGACATGTCGGCCCACTTCCTCATCTTGGAGAAGAACTGGATCAGACTGAGAGGCAAAACAGAGAACTAACGACATCATAACGACTACTTTTAATATAGTGTTTTAACAAAAGAAAGTGAAGGTAAACAGAGCATGTCACTAGAAATAAAGAAAAAGAGTTTATTTTATCTTAGACACTGCCCTTCTTCCTTTTTTTCTTCATCCTATTTTGCAGCATTAACTCTAGAAGCATTGCACAAACATGAATGAATGCACCTGCACTCTCCTGTATTTGTGCAAAAGGCAATAAACATCTGCTCTATTCATTTAGTTCTTGTCAACAAGTCTCAGTCTCTCAAAGAGCTCTCAGTCTTGACACAGTTATTCACACACTTTGTTATGATTTCTGCAGAGCTGAGGCGGACTGACCTGAGTTTGGAGGTGCGAAGGATCCTGGTGAGGGAGACACAGTTTCCTTCCATTAACCCTTTCCCCACCGTGGGAGTGGATCCTTTCCTGCAGGCTGCATATAGAGAACATGCCAACCAGTGCACCACCTCTCCCTGCAGCAAGAAAGCAACACATTTAAACATAACTCATCTTGTTCCAGTAAAAATATCAAATAATGCAAAACCTTATGCACAAAAGTGCCACAGAAAACATAAGTATGTCTGTGAGGGAAATAACACAATGGTGCTTTCAGAATTTCTTTCTCAAATCCAGTTCAGAGCAGTCACGTCAAATGTTTATCAGTGTCAGACAGCTTGAATTGAAACATGTTAGTGTTTCCTTTTGTAACTACATAATTACAAAAAGCCTGTCCGGCTCATGTCTGATCTCGTCTGAACTTTAAGGTCAGATAACAAGCATGTAACTGCTGCTGAAACTCTCATGTGTCACAGTGGAGCAGAGTCACAATGATGAAGGCTGTAAAATCACTTTGATCCCCACTGTCTGTGAAGATGAGTACGATGATCGTGTCATCAGTTTTCAGCTGTTACCTGTCCGTCTGGATGAAGAGCAGACACACAGACTGTCCTACCATAACATGTCAGTTAAAGGGGAAGTGCTGCAGGATAAAACCTGCTGATCTGATTGATTTCAGCTGTACGACAGAAACAAGTGATACTAATGATCTAACAGACAGACTGTGATTATCCAGTCTGAGCTTGTCTAATTTCAATACATGTCAGATTATTATAATTATCTATGTGTTATTGTTCTGTCAGGAGGGTAACTAAAGGTTTCTATCATTAGATAAAGAAAACGGTGCTAAATGATTTGGGGCCATTTCTACATGATTTTATGTTAATTCCAGATTACAAGGTGTGTCAGGTTTATTGATAATGGGTGATGCAATATAATGGTAACAATTCCTGTCTCCTAATTATTCTAATATATGGTGCTAGCATCAAATTAAACATGGAGTTGTTTTATATTTATGGATATGTTCACTTGTAAAGGCTATACTTAACAAAAAAAATGTGTTTAAGTCCATTTTCTGCGTGTGTGTGGCCCTTATCATTTGTGAAGTGTAGTTTATATCTTTAATACTTTGGGATATATTTGTAATACTTTAAGGTATATATCTTATAATTGTGGTGTTTTAGCCCACTACCAGCTTGTGTATGGTCTATTTATGTTTGTGAAGTTTAGTTTTAGTGGAGCTGTTTCATATTTAAGGATATAAACTGATATTTCAGGGTATATTTGCACCTTCTAGGCTAAATGTTTCATACGTTATATGTTTAACATTATTGTGGTGTTTTAGCCCACCTCCAGCGTGTATGTGGTCCATATGTTGCTGAAGTTGTCCATGGCTTCAGCCGCAGTCTGCTCGTCCATGTTCAGCTCCTGACACAGACCCTCTAAACTCCTCCGGACCGAGCTCTCCTCCATCCTCCCGGACTCAGAATCCGACGACTCCTCGCCCCTCATTTGCTGAAAGTCGCCGTTACACTTAGTTTAAAATTCTCCCCGTGGATTAAAATCTTTAAAACCAAAACACGACGATCCCCGTGACCGTATACAAACAACACCAAGCTTCCCCTCGACCGGGGCACTTCCGCTAACCAGCCCCACAATGCAGCGCGTTGGCGCGAAAACTCTAGAGTAGCGACCAATCAGAGGCGAGGGAAGAGTCGGTCCTCAGCCGGAGTTCTGCTCACCCAACCCCCTTCTCCTGCGCTCGTGGAAACCTCAAGCCAGAGCGAACTGTTACCAAGCAACTGGAGTTTTAAACATCTGACCGTTAAAATTACCGAGGTTTTAACGATTTTTTTCGAAAATCATTCAAGTTTATCATAACTTTTCTGCCATGTTTAGTTTTATTTAAGACATTAACTTGCCACATTACCCGTGGGCTTTGCTTTGTTACTGTTGTTTAAACCTGTAACAAAGACCGAAAGGAAAACCAGCCTCTGGAATTTCGAGACGCGTCTTTATGAGTAAATTCAAAATCAGTTTGTTGTTTGGTTGAACTGTCAAGGAAGTTGGTTGGAAGACAACTCTACAGACTCTCAAGATAGTAAAAATATAGCTATACAAAGTTACAGACTTGATATCAACACCTCTTAAACACACTGATATCACTAAATTTGTATGCCATTTAAATCACCTATTCGTGGCACTTTGGTATAACCTCATATTTGTATCAAAAGGTGAATATCAGTTTCCATCCAATGGGAAGTTTTTTTTTTCCTTTCCCTTTTTTGTTACAGTAATACATTAGTACCAATGATAGCTAATTAGTGAGATTTTTTAACCTTTCAGATAAACTGTAATATTATTTTGTGTGTTTTTCCCTCTTTCAAAGGTCAATACAGTTTTCATCCACTGCTCCTGGGGGGTGAATTGCCAAGTCACCACTCGGGAGCAGTGTTGAGCCAAGACAAGGAGCCCTGCAGCCGAGCTATTTTTACGACTTCTGACCAAAGACACAACTGGGTGAGGTGGTATAATTGAACTATGTAGCAACGGGGAAGTGCAAACAGATAACCAAAGTTTCTAGATTATTTATTTTTCTGACATGAGAGAGCTG
Source organism: Xyrichtys novacula (assembly GCA_962446985.1). Lineage (NCBI taxonomy): Eukaryota > Metazoa > Chordata > Actinopteri > Labriformes > Labridae > Xyrichtys > Xyrichtys novacula. The sequence goes on from OY660865.1 coordinate 16,170,222, forward strand.
CATTTTATTGGATTTGCTGAAGTGATATATGTCAAATTTTAAAGTTACGACTGACCAAGTTTTGTGATAAAAAGTTTAGTAATTGACTATATGTTGAACTGATCTTATGCTTAAAGGCAAATATCTTCCAACATTAAACAGACACGAAAATAGAAACAGAAAAATCTTAATGACATAATATGCAATTCATAAAAAAAAGGAAATAAGTGACCGACAAGTTATCTTTACATGGAATTTGAAAACATGTTATTTGTTATGAATGAGCTGTCCAGAACAGGTATATTTTATCAAAGAAAAATCACTCTACAGCCTCCCTGTTGTGTGTAAATTTATTGATGAAAGCAGCAGCTGTAAAATAAAGAAAGTTTGTGATCACAGGTGTAAGTGAATACTTCAAATTTATCAAAGAAATAAAATCCCTTTATGGTGGAAAAAAAATAGGCAGGGCAAAGTTAGAGAAATAATACTACTGTAATACAGATAAACACCTGAAACAGAAAACACCAAAATGATTTCATGGCTGAAATACAAGGAAGTCTTACATAATATGTGGTAAGGCAGAGAGCTTGAAAACAGCAGACAGAGGAAAACACAGTCAAATCTTTATAGTGACTTAACTATAGTATAGACAAACCTTTTCCAGCTACTATTTTTTCCATTAGACTTATGTAAAATTGTTTTTTTGTCATTCTTCTACAGTGAATACAAAGTAAAACCAGGTAGCCCCTTGCACCCCTACGCAAAACCTGCCGGTAAATTAGCTTCAGACACGCATAAATACGTGTGGTTTTTGTTTGCTTTGTTTATAATGGGTGTTTGATTTTTGTAAACTGGTGCATGCACAGTTGTAAAAACAGAAACAGCATGCTGTAAAATACTCCTTAAAGGGGTAGTTTTCTCTTTTTTTGAAGAGGGGTTATATAGGGCAGAAGAATGTGAAGTATCCACCAATATATCCAAAGTGGCTCTTTGACAGCAAAGACAAGCGCAAAGTATTTACTCAACATTCTTCACATTTACGCCAACATTAGTGTTAAGATCTGACTTCTGATAATGTGTTAAATTACATGATAAAGGTGAGATGTGCAGCAGATTACTCAGCAAAGAAGCTGAGCTAACTCAGATCCCTTATCACTTTAACTAATAATTATTACCTCATTCAACCCCACCAAAAAAGAAAAAAACTGCCCCTTTAACAAATCAAAGTCCTTCACATAAAAGTTTCATTTAAAATGCAACGTAATCAAGGGGGGAAAGAGTTTTAAGAGTTTAAACATGCTCCCTGTGGCTGTTTTACACATATTGGATTATTTGGTCATTAATACTCATGCATTGATGGAGTAGCGGTAAAAAGGTGCATGCATGTTTTATTTCCTCTCAGTGAGTAGTGTATCTGCTGGTGTCTCTGGTCTCCGTGGTCTTTATCAGCAGTTTGGGAGCAGGAGAGCTGCTGCTACTGTGATAACCATTAGTACTCTTAGTACCTGCACAAACAGAGACACAGGGGAAAGAAAATATCAGGAGAGACAGAGATAACAACAGAGGAAAGAGTTTGTTATTTTTGTGACGAGTGAAAACAAGTCAGAGGATAAAGAAGAAAATGAGCTACAGGGGGTTTTATGTAAACTGGGTTTGAACCGGTCCATAAGGATAAAAAATCAAATTCATGGGTTAGATGACACAACAGTTTTGTGCAAAGCAATAGCAGAGATAAAGACAATGATACAAATCATACTTTTCATTAATTAAATGTAACTTAGTCATTGTTTGTCTGATAAAAAGTTGAAAAATTAGCTCACTATCATCTTTAAATGGCTATTGTTGTGCACCTGTACATCACATACGACAAAGAAAAGCAAATAAAAAAACATGACAAATTTACGTAAAGTTAGATGTTTTGCTCTAAAAATATCTATAGTTCTTGTTTCTACTAGTTTGAATCCCCCTGTGTGCTTTGTGCTGTAACTTTATAAAATCTGTTCTCACAGTTTTTATGTGTACATAACAACTGGAGGTTTCTTGATAAACAATGAAGAAAAATTATCTTTTTAAAAATGGCCACAAGAGCAAGAGTGTGTTTTAGTTTTTTATTCAATTTGAATATAAAGGAGAGCATGATTACGTACAGTGTACCTACAAGACTGGTTTAAATACACACATACAGACAGACACTCTGCACCTGTCTGTGTAACTTTAAAGGTGTACCCTCCTGTGAGCAGGTGGAGGTCTGAGCTGCATCTGTCAGAGTTTGTTACTCACTGTAGTTGGAAACAGCCTGGATGTTGCAGATGGACTGCTGCCCGAGTCTGCAGAGAAAAGACCAATAAAGTGTGAGGCAGTCATTTTATTTACTTTTAAATCATGAAATATCCTTTTCCTCTCACCTGTCCTCCTCCCCCTCCAGCAGCTTCCTGTAGGTGGCGATCTCAATGTCAAGAGCAAGTTTCAGGTTCATCAGGTCCTGCGGAAGGAGAAGAAATTCTTAATCTTGGTGCAATTGTTAAGAAAGTCTAATTTGAACCAGAATTACATTTCTGATATTTAAAAGTTTAAATAGACTGGATCAACATGATCCAGATACTGAAACAGATTCTCTTTGTCTCACCTGGTATCCTCTCTCTAAACTGGAATCTCCTGTTTTACCTGAAACCCAAAGTCATACCTGGTCCTCTTAAACCACACTTCATAACCTCTGGTTTTATCCGGTACCCTCTGTCTCACATAATCCTTCTTGTCTCATCCAGTCCAGTCACCTTCATCTGGTTTAGACTGTCTCTCCTGCAGCATCTGCCCCACTAAGTATCTTCCGTCTCACCTGGTACACACATCTTACTTGGTTCCCCCTGTTTTATTGGCACCCCTTGTTGTACCTGGTCCTTTCTGTCTCACCTGGTACTCTCTGAGCTGTCGGGCCATGTCTTGCTTGGATCTCTGCAAGGCATCCTCCAGGTCTCTGGTTCGAGCTTTGGCCTCTTTCACAGCCAGTTCTCCTCGCTCCTCTGCTTCAGCCAGCTGGTTCTCCAGACCCCCACGCTGAGAACCGAATACACCAGGTCTGGATCAGAGTCCGCTCAAACACAACATAGTTAGTACATGACACCTTTGATCCTGTTTTCATGTACCTGAGCTTTTACTGCCTCGATCTCACTCTGCAGTCGGCTGATCAGCCTGTTGACCTCGCCGATCTCCCCCTTTACGATGCGAAGCTCATCTCCAAACTGGCTCGCCTGGACCGACATCTGGTCAAACTGCAGAGGGTGCAGAGAGAGGGCAATGTACCTTATCTTTGAGTAAAGAGCTGGTTACAGTTTTGGTGAATCACAAATGTTGTCTTGAGCTGGTTCCTCACGGCTCTGTAACGTATACATGATATCTTTGCATATCTTCTTCTTGGTTAAACACTTGTTGCTTACTTTGCTCTTGTACCAAGCTTCGGCCTCCTCTCGGCTGCGGGCTGCGATCTCTTCGTACTGAGCTTTGACCTCTGCTACGATCTGCTCCATGTTCAGGCTGCGACTGTTGTCCATTTGCACCACCACAGATGTGTCCTTGATACTGGCCTGCAGCTCACGCAGCTCCTACAGCAGACAAAAAGATAAAAATGAATGAAAGCAGCAGGGAACTTTCTGAACTCAGCAAAGGATCTGGCCACAACAATGAAATCAGATTTTCAGAGAAATTTCTGAGTACCAGTGGGAAAAGTGTGCAAACAGAGCAAAACTGAAGGGTTAAGACTTGGAAGCTTTCAAAGTTTGAAAAAGTTCTGAAACCTCCTCATAGATGTTTCGTAGGAAGTTAATTTCGTCAGTCAGAGCTCCAACTTTATCCTCCAGATCTGCTTTCACCAGGTAGGCTGAGTCCACGTCCTGAACACAGAGGAATCAAAAACACACACAAAGACTTTTCTGTAAATCCCACTCAGACAAATTCCCTCATGTTTGACTTTGGCAGTTGTGTCTGGTTGTTGTTCCAGTGTAGTGGATTTTATGTGGGAATGTAGAGATTAAAGAGTGAGAACAATGACAGAGGACAACACAGTGGTTCGTTTTACTGACCACACCTGCATGAATGTGTGTGTGTGTGTGTGTGTGTGTGTGTGTGTGCTCTCGCACTGACCTTCTTTAGGATCACAAAGTCATTCTCCAGGTTGTTTCTCTTGTTGATCTCGTCCTCATATCTGCGACAGAGACCAACACACATGATATAAACTTTGTTGTCACCAAAGTTTGGGACTTAATTTCCAAGTGGTGTGTTATTAACTTGTGTTTGAAGTCCTCCACCAGGCCCTGCATGTTCCTCAGCTCTCCGTCCAGTTTGGTCTTGTCATTGTTGACCAGGTCCATCTGGCGCCTCAGACCCGCCATGTAGGCCTCAAACAGGGGCTCTACATTAGAGCGGCTCACCCCCTGACTCTGCAGCAGCTCATGTTTGGTCTCCAGCATCTTATTCTGCTGCTCCAGGAAACGCACCTGTTAGATAATGAGAAAGAAGATCTCACTGTAAGACCTCACTGCGTCTTTACAACAAACCCTTTGCTGCTTTTGTCTACAGTGCTGTTGTTTCTCGGGTGGGCTGTGGGTGAACCAAGCATGCAAATTCAAGACAACTACTTCTGGGAATTTGCAATGGGAATGTTCACCTTTCTCTACAGTTTTACGCCAAAATACATCACAGGTCATGAAGAAAATACAGTAAGTTCAGGCTTCAGGTGGATGTCCTTCTCTGGACAGGCAGGGGTTAAAGTGATAGCGTTGTTCCACCAGATCACCAGCTCGATGTGAAAGTCTCCACCTGACTGTACCTGCTCAGCTCGAGTTTCCTGCCCGCAGCAATGGAATCTATCCCCCACCTTTCATACCTCCACCTCCAAACACAAAGCCTGTGTCCTGTTCAGACCAGAATAATCTCCCTGTGAGATGCCACCACTCAGTGCCTGACCCGCTTTATCAGGTTACAGCCAAACTAAATGGACTAGAATGGGACAGAAAGTTTCAATATCCAGCGATCCAAAACCCCTGACTTTGGCTTTAAATGGAGCTTTAAATCCCTGATGAGTCACAGACTTTCTGGCTGTTTTTCCGGATTAACCTCCAAACCTTGTAAAGAGCTCCTCAGGGATCATTTCTACACTAACTAGCACCATTACATACTATCATATTTCCCTGTAATCTTGTGTCACTGACCCCTCATTTACCTCGTAGCAGGGCTGTCATCCTGAAACAAACATAACTTTGTGTTCTTGATGCATCAAACTAATTAGCTCTCTGCATGAGGGGAGCAGCTCTTTAAAATTTCAGAGCTGCTGGGATCAGGCAGGTTGGGTTTCAGCAGGGGTCTGTTTAGTCGTCAGTGGACTCCACTCTGCCTGTGAGCATCTGCTGTCGTTAAAAGCATTCAACATTTCCCAGAGCCCAAGGAACTTTGAGTTTCTTTTGCCATCATTTAAAAACTGTACATAAAGATGAGTTGTGCCTCCTCAACATGTCCTGTTGAACGAAAGGTGAGCTAAAATACCCCAAAGTTATCTCTCAGGTTTCAGATGCTACGTTTTCATTATGTTACAAGACATGAACGTCATGTTGAAGTGATAATTCACAGGTAGACAGACGGATGGGCTCAAACATTTTTCCAAGAATTTCCACAACTTTCAGTCTTTGAACTGATTTGTTGGTTACCTGAACACTGGGACACAGAGACCTCATCCAGCTCATGAATCTGCCTCTGTTTTCCTGAAGTGCATCTGCTGGTGTGAGAAGCAAACAAAGCCTCTTTTGTGTGAGTGTGTTATCGACTCCGTGAGAACGCAGAGATGTTCCCTAAGTACGGTATCAATATCGGACGTTATCACAAAGCTGCTCTCTTTCTCTCTTCCTGTGAGAAATTAGTGAGAGCTGTGTCCTTCAGGAACATCAACACCCAGATTCACTTCTTTAATGCGACAAGCCTGATCCGTAAGTGTCAAGACTCTGGGTGTCATGTTCAATTTGAGGAACATTTTTATCACCAATTCATCCACTATGAATGAGTTAAAATATTTCTATCATATCATGATTATGACCCTAAAATTATGGCATCAGTTCTTAAAGGAGCTAATATTTTCTTATGACAATCTGACAGGTATACCTGGGGATTATACTTAAGGACAAAAAATGACCTTCTAAACCACAGATTCCCTCATTTTCATTCTTTTCTGATACTTTCTACTGGTTTCAAGCCACAACAGGTCCCCATGTCAAGAACAAAAGCTCCTTAAATCACAAAAAAACTACCTGCACATGACCAAAGAGCAGGAATTGTGTGTGTCTTTAAATATTTAGTTGATGCAAAGTCACAAATTTCCATGCAAAGCAACTACAACAATAATCTAAAAATTTATTCATATTTTTTCTTTCATTATCAAAATTATTGAGACAATCCAGTTAGAAGTGCAGTTTTAGCTTTAAACTGTAGGTGAACCTAGACCAAAATTTGAGGAAGTGTTTCCACACATCCTTCATCATTATATGTAAATGCACTGACACAAGTATGCATGACTCTACACAGATGCAAAGACACAATTTAACTTAAGAGAAAATTCTGTGCAAGACTCTGTCACTTTTTACTGACGTACAATGGCACATCAGAAACACCTTAACCAAACCCAATGAAAAAAAAGTATTTCCAAAGTTGTTTTCATCCTATCTTGCTGACAGACCTGACAAATCCTGAAGTTAGACTTTGTGCAAATCCACTTCCTTTATCCACTTCGTTAATTTTTTTGCCTGATTAATGTCATTTAAGGTGTTTATTTGTGTTATTAATGCTTTGGTATGACAGGTTTCAGCTGACTTTAGTGTGGCTGGTGAAACAAGAGCTCACTGGAGATAGATGGACAGTTGCTGAAACTGAACACTGTTGTTGATGTTAGTCAGAGGGATCCTGGTACTGAGCCTCGCTAACAGGTCACCAAACTGGATTCTGTTTGGCCAGATATGCTAAAGTTGAGTTTCCAGGCAGTTCTGAAGGTACTGATATTTACCAGCAGGACTAAACACATGATTCTGTTAGTAAGTGGGCATAAGTTATAAAATCATGAATGACTTTGCTCTTTGCTTTTGTTGTTCACATGGCTTTTAAGTCTATCTGGAGGACACAGTGGAAGATCTAGCAGCCAAAGAGACAGACATGTCCCTCAAGAGGCGATAGAAACCAATAACAGCTAAAGGGAAAGACCTATAGACTTTAAATCCCCAGGTGGACACACACACACACACACACACACACACACACACACACACACACACACACACACACACACACACACACACACACAAACAAACAAACTGAATACCGTGTACAATAAATTTACTTTAAACTCACCAACAGCAGCTATTAACTGGTAACCTGTTAAGCTGCTTACCTTGTCTATAAAGCTGGCGAAGCGGTTGTTGAGGCTCTTCATCTGCTCCTTTTCATGGGCTCTGCTCATTGACAGGTTGGGGTCAATCTCTAGATTGAGAGGGGCCAGTAGACTTTTATTGACGGACAGAGATGCCAGCGGGGTCCCCAGGCCGTGGTGATGCCCATTTGTCCCTGCATACAGAGAGCTGCTGCTCAGGGAGATCCCGCTGAAACCGCCCTGAACTGGACCGAACCCACTCAGCCTCCTGGAGCTGCTACTGCACCGGACTGAGTTACTGGAGCTGATTCTCTTTGTGCGACTCAGACTCATGATGGAGAGAGGAAGAGAGGTGTTCAGATGGAGGAGAAAAGAAGATGAAAACAGCTACAAGACAGACCCGCAGAAACCAGCCCGTGCTGAGTAGAGAGTCGCAATCAACTCAAGGGGAGAGAAGTGAAGCAGGCGAGTATGAGATGACGGACCACAATGAGATGTCTCAGGTGTCTCCTGCCTTTTTAAACCCCACTGGCTGATAGAATGAGAGAGGGGGGACAAGTGGAGCAGAGGAGAGCTGTGGTGTCAGGTATCGAGGGGTTTGGTTTTACAGGTAAATAGGTTACCTGGACACACTGGTCCCTTTGGCCTACTAAAGGTTTCAGCATCACAATACATACCTTGGAGCCTGAAACTTGACAACTTTTCCTGAAATGGCCCAAAATACATGAAATTAATTTAAAAATATTCATGTGTATTTTTGTTTATGTGCTACACATTTTTCCCCTCTAAGGCTGCTACGGGTCAAATTTGACCCATGTCTATTTAGATGGATTTTAGATCTAGCAGTGTGGGACAAGTGACAAACAGTAACAACAGTGTTCAATATAAGGTTTGTTGTTCAAAAAGATATATTCAAATCATTATGAAACTATCATTACCTTGACAGAAACACACAGACACACACACACGCACGCACACATACAGTCACAGAGACACACCTAGACAAAGGTCAAGATGACCTAACCAGTCAAGAGAACTTTCTGTGACAGAAAGCTGCTCTTTGAGCTCTTTGAAGGGGCAGGAGGGTCCTAAAATATAGGAATAGTAAACAAACAACACATGAGTGATCATATATGGAGTACAAAGAGATCAGAAGTCATCTGGAGGTCAGAGTGTGCCTTGACACGGATGTAACATGTGCACCTGCTCCTGCAATATAATGTACAAAGTAACTAATTGGAATCTGTTTGATTGGGAGGAAGGTGGTGGGAGTCGTAACATTATGAGAGTAGAGAGAGCTGCCATTCAGTGGCAAACACATTTGCAAGCTCCACACATGGAAAGTGTCCTACCTTTGCTTTGAATGCAGAGACTAGCAGTGAGGACAGTGACAAACAGTGAGAACAATGTTCAATATGAAGTTTGTTGTTCAAAAAAATATATTCAAATCATTATGACTTTTATATTTTTATGTCTTACATAATATTACATGACATTATATTCATGACGTTAACGTTTATACTGATGACATTTATACTGATTTTATACTTTTTTCTCCTTTTTCTCTATTCTATTTTAATTTTTGCTGAGCTGCTGCTTTTCAATTGCCCCTAGGTGATGAATAAAGCTATATTGAATTGAATTGAATTGAATTGAATTACCCTTTGCGATAGATGTTCTTCTCCAAAACATATATCAGGGCTCTCAAGTTTTGAACTAAACTTAGAGTGAGATTTCCTTGGGGGCGGGGATTGAAGATAATTATTAGTAGATAAGTAGATTGAAGATAATTATTAGTACAATTATCTCTTAAATACAACGGAGTATAAGGGGCACAATTAGAAAAAAAAAACGTTTTTAAATCTTAAAGAATAAAGTTATTATTTGGGAGAATAAAGTCATTAATATCAGTATTAAGTCGTAAAGTTACCTGTTGTGAAGGAGAGTTGTTAAAATCAGCACTGTGGAGCATTTAGATGAATTGTACTTTAGTATAGGTTTCACAGACATGGAGATACTTAATCCTTTGGTACATGAGCATTACACTGTCATGAGTATCAGAACTTATATTTGAGATATATGAGAAATGCTGCTTTTGTGGAGGGGAAAATGGCTGGAAATGGCTGTACAGAGGCTAAATTCATCAATACAGCTGTTAATAGCAATAGCATAGGGCTTTAGTTTATCATATGAGTTTATATGCCATGAGGTGTTGAGGTCTCTGCATGTGTAGGTTACTGACTTGCTGTAATCATCGGGTCTATCTCGTCCTTATAAAAACCTGCTCTATTACGGCGAGTGTCTGTCTTCTTCTGTAGTCAAACCGTAAGATATCAAAAATCTACCCGGATACAGCAATGCTGCTTTTTGATTGGCTGTTCAGTAGATATACTTTATTTGATTGGCTTGCGCGTGGCACGCAGCTTTCTGAACTCTCGGAGGAACTCAGTTGATTCCCACCTGTTCCATAGTTAAAGAGGTGCAACTTGGTGGACATCACCATGTACATTTAAATGCGTGAGAAATACTATGTGTGAGCGTGTGAACGGGTGGGAATGCGTGTGTCACACGCTGAATGCGTGAGACTTGAGAGCCCTGATATATATTTCACCAAAAAACGAGTGGTGTTAAAACTGAAAAAATACACTTTCCCTGCTCTTTAAAACATTTAGGAAGGACTAATCAATAATTTTTTGAAGTAGCAAAGGTCATTTAAATATTATGAATAGGTTTGGTGAAAATACTTGCTACAGGAGGGTACAGGATTTGAACAGTATGTGAGGGTTAAATGAAAGTTAAGTAATAGTCCGCCATCCTCCTGGTTGTGTGGCGGCAGCCTACTGCCTCCCAGAGCCCTCCTTTTGACGTTCTTCAATGTAAAAGTGACTTGGCCAAAGACGTATACCAATATGGAAATGTGCCTCCCTCTTGTGGCGTCATTTGGTACTGCAGCGTTGTAACGTTGAACCACGGCGAAAGTTTAGATCAGACACCCTGTGTTTGATTTGATGGTTAATTTCACAAGTGATGTTCAGCCCATTTTAGTTTATATGACGTCATCATTGTTCTTCACAGGTTTCCGTTGTGTAGTGGTTATAACGTTCGCCTCAGAGCAGTGGATTAAACATTAAACATTGTTTAATCCACTGCTCTGGTTCGCCTCACAGGCCACGGCGAGGCGCGTACAATTTTGACGCTACACACACTCTTGTACAGTAGGTGGCGGTATGCACCTGAACGTTACTTGCGACCCGCCATTAAACGAAAGCTGAAGAAGAAGAGGAAGAATTGTCCCCCCACAGCCGCCGTTGCAGTACTCGGAGACGAAGGTGTCGGCGGTGGTCATCCATATTGTCTCTGATACAGCAGAAATCCCATCCTGGCACAGACACACCGGTGAAAGAGGGAGGCGAGGACCGTGGCTTGACGAAACTCTGCTCATCGGGAAGCATTTTTGTCGTCGTGTTGCTCGAGGGGGTAAGTATCTGTTTCAGCGTAGCTCCGCTGCTGATAGTAATGACTTATATTCTCTGTAGAAGATAATATATCACCGGTGAAACTAGCAGGCGTTGACGTTGGCCACGCTAATGTTAGCAGTCTAGCAATGTAGGCCCACAGAAGCTACAGCACCTTTTCCCCTGAACGTTTCCTAAACGATTCACCCAGATAATCAAGCAACACTCCGCTGCTACAGGGATCTGTGGAGACATGAGGGAAACGTGTGTGTTCACCCCCGTGCAGACAGTAAGATTTAGTGTCAATGTCCACATCACGCTAACATCACGGATGTCACAATATTAGATAATAGTTTGACTCAAACGGTCCTAGAGAAAACCTTCTTAGAAAGAAGAATACAACGGCAATAATAAAGCAGAATAGTTAGTAATTAAGGTGCTAAGTTAGCTTAGGTGCAGAAAGGACCAGAGTAGGTTTTAGTTTGTGTATGGGTTATTATGGGTAATCATAAATTCAGGTTTTAACAGAAAGTACAGCTATTTACTTTTGTATGCACACTAATATTTCTGAGTTAGGTTAATTGGCTGAGGCCAGTACGTGCAGGTTTTCTAGTTTTCAGCTGATCCTGCAGTCCAGGTTCAGACCTGACGTCTAGAAGCTGCTTAATTGGTGTTAAATCTGGTCAAATCATGAACATGCTGGGCTGGGCTGTAATTCTTTACAATGTAGGACTCTTTGACCAGGTTTGATCCTTGACAGATAATACAAGTATTCAGTATTCAAATATGGACCATAAATCTTTGCATGGATTTCGTAAATCATTTTGTTATAAAGCACACTCATTATTGATTCCCTGTTAAATTTTAATGAAACTTAAAAAGGCAGTCTGTCTAAATTGTTAGTTTATGAATTGATTACTTGTAGACAGAAATGTACAAACTGAAATGGTATTAAACTAAAGTTTCTGGTGCACACCCATGTTCAGGTGTCTCACTGTGAAAGCTGGATGGTTGAAGCAGTATATTATTTTATTTTTTTAATAACAAAGGAAGTAGAGGTGTTGCAATATCAATCTCAGGATGAGATCATACTGTTATATCAAGCCCATGGTATGGCATTAGTAACAATATTCAAAAGAAAAAAGCAGCTGTAAACTTGAAAAAACGCATGGTTGTGACTAGGGCTGGGCAATATGGGGAAAAGTTTATCACAATATAATTTTTTCATATCAAGGTGGGGGGAGGCATGATCTGAGGAAGTGCCAGGTTTTGGGAGAAATCTTGAATGTCAACACTACCCCTTCCAACCAGTTTTCCCCTCAGCTCCTCCTCTTCCTCCCTCTCTGCTCCAGCAAGCTCCGCCCACAAACAGATGCTCCTGCTCGATCGTATCATTTCAATTTAATTCAGACATAATACAAATAAATACTTGAGGTAACTACAAATGGGGCCCAGTCAACGTGAAAGTAAAAAGCATTGGTGCTACTGTAGATGCCAACAGACTAACAGCAAACACAATGTTTGCAGGACTTCTACAACTAGGATAAAATGACATACTCCAGGACCCGAGCTAAACAGTTTAGCGGCTCTACAACACACAGCAGGTCCCATTTAACAAGAAACACTTCTATTACAGACACTTGGCTTGTTTTGTTAAAGCAGTTTACCTGTCCATCAGAAAGGTTAGAGGGTCTGTAAGTTCCCTAAGCTTTCCCCATCGTTTATAATGATGTTGACCAGGCTTCTTAGCACTTGTCCGGTCTACCTTCTTTTTAAGCACCCGTTTTTCCGCCAGAGTCTCCGGTATTTAATTTGCTTTCTTGCTTGTGTTTAAGGCTGCACGATATTGGAAAAAAATAATATTGCGATTTTTTTCAACCCTGCGATATATATTGCGATATTAAAAATACAGGAATTTTCACCAGATGACCTGAATAGCACTTAATGTTATGCTGCACTGCTGAAATCTTGAGGACAGTTAATCTGCTCTGATCTTACCTCTTTTTGTGAATGTTAGTAGAACGGCTTCTGTCTGTCTCAGAGATATTTTTTAGCTTTTATTGTGCTGGGTCGTTATTGTGGCAACAGATGAACACAGAAGACGTGTTTTGGTCGACATCATCCTTCTTTTAACCGAAATAATTCCAGATAACTGACTTTCCTTTTTGGCAACAAATCTTCATTTTCGGTGGTTTTCACTTGTTCGTTGTTCATTTTGCGATCGTTGTTGTTGTTGTTAGCGGTGTTGTGCCGAGAAACACATGTCCTCCGAGAATTGCATGCACCTCGCAAAATGCGCACTGTTTATAGTAGAGTGGTCCACGGAAATGTACAATTTAAAACCCATACAGTTCTTATTTGTTGGGCTTAATAGTCATGAGTAAAGTTCCGAAAGTAATTCTCAGCGGACACACGTCTCCCTCCATGTGCAGAACATGTGCAGGGGTGGGTTTCCTTCTCCCTGATTTTGATTGACAGCTGGCAGGGTAGTCTGATTGGCAACTGAGAAGTGAGTCTGATTGGCAACTGAGTTAAGGACGAAGGTGATTGGTGGATGCTGCACAGCACATGCAGAGTCACATGGAGTGTATCTCAGTCGGTTACCCTTGAAATTAAATGAGTTCATTCACCTCCAATATCGCAGGCTCTGCGATGTGACTATCGCACACACGTACATCGCGATGACTATAGTCAAACGATATATCGTGCAGGCCTACTTGTGTTTTCCATACTTTCTGGTTGGTTTCTACATCCATACTGTAGCACGCTAATGTGGTTTCAGCTCATGAAAGACACAGGGGAGCAGTGTCTGCCTCACAACCAATCAGGTTGGGGGAGGCAGAGAATTACTTTGTTTACAGTCAGGAAGAGTGGGCAGCTCAAAAAATTTAAAATGTTGACTACACAGATATAACAAAACACAGCGATATCGTGTTATTCCCAAAAGTCATCAGCAACTAATAGCTATTGACTGATATTAAAAGCGTTTTTGTGTAAACCACAAAAAAAGATGTTTCTTTAACGGAATCCTGCCTACCCCACCTTTTAGTCTTAAATGGAGTGTAACAGTGCTTATTGGTAGCATGTCATTTGCAGTACAGTAAGCTACTGCATCTGTGATGTTTTTGGGTCTCTTTGACATTTTGTCGTAAGGCGTTGCGCTAGAGAATGGTAAGCTGTTTTGGTTGCACAGGTGCCATGGGCTCCTTGCTCTGCTCTAGGTTTGTAACCTCCATTGCGCATGCCCTGCTGCATGGCACTGCTTCAGGTGGTGAAAAAGATTTGAGGTACTCCCCGCCTCTGTGGAAACATGTACTTGTAGCAGAGACAACCACTTTCTTACCTTTAAGCACTTCCAAAGCAATGCTTGACCTAGTCATTAGAGACACGATAAGGGTGAATCTCAGCACCAAGTCGTGGCCTTTTTACAAGCGCCTGTCTCCGGGGAAAATTACCAAGAGGTGCTCTTCCAAAAGACAGACAGTCAATCTTTAACATTTATAAGAGACAAAGTAGCTAATTACCAGCAAGAACCCCAGACTGAATACACATTCTCCCTCTCTCCTTGACTGGAGAGAATCAAAATTGTCACCTCAGCTTTAAGGGTAAACAAAAGAGCATGTGAACTCAACTCAAGAGTGCACCAGGAGCACTCATCCTTGAAACAGACCCCAGCCATAAATTCTCAGAGTGGCTGATTTTCCCCGTGATTCTCTTCAGGTGCAGAGTAAAGAGAATAACTGCAACTGATTCTTTTTCAGGTTTAATGGGTACTTCACAAGGATTATTTTTTCTGTACACAACATGAGCAGTGAGACAGTCTTTGTCCCATTTGTCTAGCATGTTTATAAGCCAAACTATTTTCTATAGACCAAGAGCTCCCCCTAGTCGTGTTTTCTGGATATGGTTCTGGTCAGAATCCAAATGGGTCAATGACATACAAGGTTTTTCAACATGCCAGTTTTAAAATACCAAAAAAAAAAAATTCATTTTGCAACAGTTCAAACACTAAGGATGTTGTGTATACAAAAATTAACGTAAATTTTTTAAATGAAGCAATGTTAGTGTTTTTTTTTCATATAGATGAATTGCCTGTGGCCTTACAAAATGTTGTGGTGCAACCATGATTTATCTCAAAATTATTACATTTTCTTACCATACTTAATAGTTTTTTTTACAAATTGTCAGTAATATCAAGTTCATAGAAACAAAGTGTTTGCACTTCATTTGAGTTTTTGTAAATGGGGATCTCATATTTTAGCTCTATAATGTCACAGTCGCTGTATTAAATTTAGTTAACTGACTAGATTTTTCTTTAAATTGCATAACGCTGATAAAAATGTTTTAAAACTACCTTTCACTTAAGCATATTGTATCAGGTTTCAGTTTCAGAAATTAGAAATTTTAGTTTGTATTTAATACAACTAATGTTATCATTGGTTGCACCACATGATGGGTGGTCGCGCCAAATGACCTGAAGACCTTGTATCATCAAAAATCAGTTTAGAGAGACCAAGAAACAATTAATTCCGTGCAAGTTTTACATTAAATCAAATTTTTATTAACATTTCATACATGAACACAAACATTTCATTTTTTTGACAAAAAATGAACTGTGTGTTGTGTGCATGGCCCAGGTCTTTTTGAACTTTGCCCAATCTTGGCCGAATCTATGCCAACTCCTCGCATAAACAACATGAACACAAAAATTTCATTTCAGAAACATGTTTTGACAAATATCTAACCGTGTGTGTGTGCGTGCACATGTGGATATGTGGTGCTGACCCCAGGCCTTTTTGAACTTCGTTATGTTGAATTTGGCCCAATCTTTGCCCAATCCTAGCATGAACAACATGAGCAGAAACATTGTATTTCATAAACATCTTTTGATTTTTTGATAGAATTCTAACCCCGTGTGTCTGAGTGTTTGTTTGTATATGTGTGTATAAGTCAATGTGCCACTAACCCCAGGCCTTCATGAACTTTGCCCAATCTTGGCTGGTCAACTTAGGCCCCAACTACACGAATGCGGATATATTTAAAACTGCACATATTTATGTCCGATTAGGCCTCCCTACCACACTAAAAGGGAGTTTGGAACACTCAAACTGGATAAATCTGAATCAGAAAAAACAAGTGGAGACATAAAAAAATATCTGTGTAAGCGGATTCGTGTGGTTGAACTTTTACGGATAGATGACGTCAAACTGCAGCTCGCGCATGCGAATTAAAAAGAAAAACAACAAAAACGATGGTGGACATACAGGGTATTCTTTAGGTTTGTTTTACCCTTTTGGGGCTAATTTCAGCCTTGCAAGTGAACCTTGTTTTATACAATTACATCCACCAGTCAGCCAGCTCACAGAGGCGTCTGCTTTGTTACAGCCACCACACTGTCACATGGACCCGACGCACTAGCGTAGCTTCCGCAAACAATGCATGACACATCACGCTGTTACGTTTCATCGGCCAATCAGGTAGCTTTGTTCCTGAAAGAGGCACCAGATAGGATTGAGTTTGAAGGCTACGTGTGGACGCAGATATTTTCGAGAACTAACGTGTGGACAGATACATTTATTTAGACGGGAGTACAAAAATATCCTGATAAATAAATATCTATATACGTGTAGTCTGGGCCTTTGAGTAGCGTGAGGTTACTGGCTCAGGTTCTGCAAGGACATAGAGAATATCTTTCTTGTAGTAATGTATAATATCTGGCACTTGTGGCCACACAAACAAGTTATTATTTCCTGACTGTCGCATGGAGGTAACATGTACTTCCTCTCCCACAACCTGAAGGACCTGACCTACATACGGAAGTTCATAATAGGTGACTATGACAAACTTTCCACTCCAGTCTTGAAGAGGTTGTTTCTTTGGGGGCTCATGAGCGTTTAAGGGATTGTCAGTGGTGTTCCTCAAATCTACTTTCACTGGCTGGTATGATAGGCACGTCTTCATTTCTGCATGCTGGCAGAAGTATGAAACTTCCCTGTGACAGATTTGTGCAGCTTGTGAAGACAATACCTGGTGTATTTTTAAGGTTCCCTTCACAGCCGTCAATTTCCCTGGAATCAGCTCATCATATTTCTGGATGCTCTCTTGGTTTACCCAGTAATGAGTAATAGTTAACCCGGATTTTTTCATCAGCATCTCATACAAATCCAGTGGAGTCCACAGCTCACCTCTCCGAAGAACATAGAGATCTGCATGTCTCTTCACAGCACCATCAATACCATCCAGGGCACCCTTTCCATGGGACTTTTCTGAATAGTTCCATGAAATGTGCTTGGACCCAGGGGGGAAAGGCACAGTACTGAGGAGGTAAAAGTTGGCTTTGGTCCTGTACTGTGTGACAGGTCTGTCACTGATGACATGTAGGGCCATAATCTGTGGGTAGGTTACCCGAATCTCTTTCAGAATGGGCTGCAGGTTTGCCCATACTGCCCGCTCATCAAGGTGGAGGCTGCCTGACAGCGTTGTGTATGATTTAGTGCCATGCACTGTGTAAAGATCAGCAGTGTGTATTGTTGCCTGTGCTCTGCTGCCTCCAAAATGATAGGTTTGTATTTCTGTGCTCATCTTGCAGGCGTAGTTTTCGGAAAAATCGATGTGAAGCGCAGCCTCAGCCTCAGCTTCAGCTTCAGCTTTTGTATTAGTCTACGGAACTGTTTCGTTTGATGGATCCAGTTAAACTGGTGTATGGCTAGGCATTCTGGCTTTTTGTGGAACAGAACTTTTAAGTCTTTGATGGTCCCAGTATGTGTTTGTTTTAAAACATTTGCAAAGACTTCCTCTACATTTATTGAAGTTACTTGCTCCCTTTGTTCCCATGAAACCTCAGCAGAGGGTGTTTCAGGTAATTTGATTTTATCAAAGCAGCACTTTGGGCATACATGATCCTTACACGCTTTGTTTTAGGGTCACAAACAATCGTATTCCATAATTCTGAGATGCTGGTTGTTTTCAACAGCCGTCTCTTGGCAAGTTTGTTGACCAATAGCAAGATGTTCTCATTTTCCACACATGCACATGTATCTCTGTCTGGCCTCTGGCTCTGTGATGTAGAAAGGCCATCCTCTGACACTTGTTGCATACATCAAGTGATGCCGTACATACAGCCGCTCTCTAAACAACTGGGGCTTTTGGCCTGGAGCCGATGTTGTCAGACGGTGCCCAACCTTCTCTGGGTGTTTCGACCCTTAACCACTACACCCTCCAGTTGGCGGGTCAGCAGTGGTGGCCAGGTCACTGCCCATCAGCTCCAAGCCTCCAGCCCTCCTCCTCCCTTTTGAACCACAACCAACAAGAGGCTCGTTCTGCTGCCTCCCCAATCCTGCGCACAGCTGCCTTGCGCTCTCTGCCTGCCACGCCGAGTGTAGTGAGCACCGACCATACAGACTGCGCTGGGAACCCTCTACACCCCACCTCCATTGGAAATAGCCATGCTTGCCAGCCTTTCTCCCTACACTCCATGATGAGGTCTTGGTATTTCAGGCTCTTCCTCTCATGGGCCTTATCACAGCCTTCCTCCCATGGCACTGTTAACTCCACCAGGATGATCTTCTTAGCCTGCTCTGACCAGATGACTATGTCAGGCCTCAAGGTGGTCTGGATAACAGGGGGGAAAGTGAGCTTCCTACCCAGGTCAGCTGACATCTCCCATCCTTGTGCCCCCTGGAGGATGTTGGTCCTAGCTCTCTTCACAGAGGACGTCTGCTCTCCTGCCCTGATGAACTGTACTGTTGGTACTTGTGGCTTGGGTGCTTGCGGTCTTCTCCTGGCCTGCTCCAGGATGTCTGCAATCATGTGGAGCACCTGGTCATGCCTCCACCTGTATCTCCCCTGGGCCAGAGCTGTTTGACACCCTGCTAGTATGTGGGACAGGGTCCCCTTCTTCCCACACAGCCTGCAGAGTGGGTCCTCCCTCAGGCCCCACGTTGCCAAGTTCACTAGGGATGGCAGTGTGTCATACACAGACCTCAAGAGAAAGCTTACACGGAATGGCTCCAGCCTCCAGAGTTCAGACCATGTGACCCTCCTGTTTGGGAGGTCCCATCTGGTCCATGTCCCCTGGGTGGCTAGTCCGACAGCCTTCGCCTTCCCTGTTTCCTCCTCTTGGTAACGCACTTCAGCTTGCACCATTTCCCTCCTCTGCTGCACACTTGCCTTCTTCCACTGTGTGAAGTGTGATGTTCCTAGGCCCTGCCGACCAGTGCAGACGTTGCTAACGATGTCCCTCAACTCCAAAGAGCTTTCAGCTTGCCTGACTGCAGTGTCCGCTACCCACTTGCGGCCAGTAAGACATGGAGAGATTCTGTTCCACCTCTGTTTGATACTGAGCATGGAGCTCTATCAAGGGCTTTGTTAGAACTCTTCTGTGCATTTTCTGTTTATTTTTGGTAATGGTGTCTTTTTTTCCTTGCTTAAAGACAGCTGTTTTCATCTATGGACATACAATTGAAAATTGCTTGCTTTCTTTTGCTGACAGTTTCTTGTGCCCCTTTTGGCTTGAATTTTTTTAGTGATGCACGATATGAAAAATTTCAACCGATATCGATAACCGATAATTTTCTTCTTCTCATGGCCGATACCGATAACCGATAAATTCATATTTTTACATTTATTATAATCTTCATATAATCTGCAGTTTGTGCAGGATGCAGCGATTGAAAGCTGATATATTTGTTGCTCTGGCCCATCTAGAACAACAAACTTAAGTTTTCGGCTCTTCAAATGTTTATTTTTTCCATGTCATCACAAAAATATGTGGTCATTAGCTATAAATAACAATAACAGAGCAAAAAGCAGAACTTCATTTGACCAAAACAGTGCATCCCCTGAACTGTTCAACAGAACTGTAAACTGTAAAGGAGCTATTATGAGACGTTAGGATTAGCATGCTGACCGGACTAACATCTGACGTCCATATGTCTGTGGTAAAACTCACGTGTAGTCCGTTCTTGTCGATCAGGTTGTGAATGTATGTGGCGACAATATCATAGAGTGCAGGAAGAGACACATCCGAGAAGAAGCGGCGGCTTGGGAGAGTGTAACGTGGCTCCAAGTGTGCTATTAACTTACGAAAACCCGGGTTCTCGACGATGGAAAAAGGCTGGTCGTCAACCGCTATGAATTCCATCACTTTGTCGTTAATGGCTTTAGCCTTTTCGCTGTCTCTTGAGAAGCTTTAGCAGTTTTCAAACGCCTGTTGAATGGGGACATCGATCCTCCATAGTGTTGTTGTCTTAGCTTTAGTACCGCTAGCAGCTTCGGCGGCTGTCTCATAGTCCTTTAATACTGCTCCGCCGCGATGGCGACTTTTTAGATGAGCTATCAGATTCGTTGTGTTAAAACTTGACGTCTTCATTCCGCCTCTCGGAATCCTTGCTGAACAGGTTTTGCATATAGCAGCTGTTGTCATCTTCTGCCACTGAGAAAAACGACCATGCTGGTGAAGACATTTTATTATCAGTCAGGTAGTGACAGGGGTCAGGCTTGGGACCTGCGAGTAAGGCGCGACGGGCGGCTACTCCGCCTGCAAACGTTACTCGTAATTTCATTAATATATCGGATCTTTCTATCGGAAAAATGCACCTATCGGACCGATAAAAAATGACGTAATTTTCCCCCAAATCGGCCGATATTCTATCGGTCCGATAAATATCGTGCATCCCTAATTTTTTTGCTTAGGCCTACTGTTTGTTTCGCCATTACCCTCTCCTCACTCTTTCTGGATTTATCCCTTGGTTTTTTAATCTCTGCTAGCTGTTTCCTGAGACGTAAGACCTGCTTTCTCAGTTGACACTTCTCTTCCTGCAATGTTTTGCAACGTTTTTCTGTTAATGTATTCTTTCTTTTCTTCCTCTCTGGTGTGGAGCACACCGGTGGATGAAAATCCTCATTCAAAGGCATGGGATATTCCACAGCTTGACCTGCATTTTCTGGCTGCTCTTGTGGCTGTTCTTGTGCAACATCTACACCAACAAAATTGGTGGAATATTCTCCATGGATGGTGATGTAAGGTTTAACACAGCATTTGCCATCTTTTTTCTTTCTCTGTAAGCACTGGATGCTGCCCTCCATTTCTCTCTCTGCTTCATTTTCATTCTTTCTGGCAGGTCACTTGTCTTTACATAGGGAATCTTCTGCAGTTTCCTTCTCTGGTAGCTGAAACAAGTCCTGTCCTTTTTAAATTAAATATACATCTGTTTAAGTATTTTTCATTGAGAGAGTGCTTATTCCTGTTCCTGGGGTCGCGGGGGGACTGAAGCCTATCCCAGCATCTTTGGGCGAAGGCAGGGGACACCCAGGACAAGTCGCCAGTTCATCGCAGGGCTGACATATAGAGACGAACAGCCATCCACACTCACATTCACACTAGACACGGGAGCGGATTTTCATTTCTGTCCCTTCCCACTCCCAGAGAAAAAATCCCGTCCCGTCAAATCCCAATCCCAGACCGGAGTGAAAAAATTAATCTCGCCCTGTCCCACTCCAGTAGAATGACTCCCACTCCCATCCCGCTCCCACTCAAAATTACTCCCACTCCTGTCCCGCTCCTGTTTGAATAAAACCAAACATGTTGAAAAAACGTTGCATTTTTTATTTTAGGTAAAAGTGCAGTGCATAAAAAAGGCATTGCTTTTAGGTTTCACATGCCCGACATTCAGTTGGTGTAAACAAAGTGCATATATATACAATGGCGTTTATAGACTAAATTACTCCCTGGGCGAGGGGACTAAAACTAAAACCTGACCTTTCTTGCCTTCCTTGATGCAAAATCATCAATAATCTCGTTATAAGAAATCTGAAGAAGAAGAAGGAGAGGAAGAAGTTGAAGAAGAAGACAAAGACCATACGCGGCTACGCTAAACGAGCTAATGATGGAAGAAGCACCCGGGAGCGACGCTCTCTTTCCGCCGAAAAAACAAAAAAAGTCAGCAGTTTGACATGCTCTCCCGTATGAGGCTCTCTGAACATCTGTGCGTGCAACACACAACTCTTTTATCAGAGGCTGCCCTGAATGCATCACTCCGAGACAGTGCAAGAATATTAACATAAATATTATATCTCTCGTTAAATATAGTTTACAGCTTAAACTGACCTGAATCATCCCAAATTGTACATTGAAGTATCAATCCAGTGTCTGTGAGGCTCAGCAGAAACACAGAACAATCTTCAGTTGTCTGGAAACTTGGGAACTTTGGACAAATATAGTGATCCAATTCATGAATGAACGTGGACCATAAAACTACAGGAGACTTCAAGGAGAAATGACAATACAGGAGGTGGGCAAGCAAAAAAGCCTCCCGCATGCACGACCACTCCCACTAAATCTGCGGATATTAAAGTAAAAGGGTAAAAAACTTTGTACCTGCGGCGTCCTCATACTGGAGCCAGGATTTTCTTTGAATCTTCCATTTCTCGTTGAAGTTCCTCGCTTTTTTCATCGACATTTCCCCTTCTCTTCCATCTTTTTCATCCACCCCTTTATTTTTTTTTTTGACAGATCACTGATTCCCAGTATGTGTTGCCACATATCGAACCAAACAGCACATGACGTTGGTAACCTAAGCAGATTTGTAGTGTCACACATAAATAGCTCAACTTAGAAAATAGTTCCGCTCAGAGCCCCACTTCAGTGTGACACACAACAAATCAGTAGCTGCTAACGTTAGCTACCATTGTTATTTATAATTCTATAGCTATGCTTTGTGACACATCGTGCATATTTTGTTGCATGTGTATCTGGACATACATCTACCCGCCCCATGGCAGGTAGCCTTCCAAAATTAAGTTACCAGTGGAGTATTTTAGTTGCATTTGGCAGGTGGTGACCGGCCAGCCAACAGCCCTAGCCGGACAGAATATTTAGGCGTCATGTCATTGACCCAAATACGTATTCCTTGAATTTTATTTGTTGCATGTTATATACCTTGAAGCTTAGTGAATGGTACTCCCAAAGTAGTTTAGCAATATTAGAAGTTGTAATTAAAACTCTTTATGCATGAGTTAAGAGTATTTTGATCATTTTATATGCCATGTTTTGTGTACCTCATCAGAATATATAGCAAAATAATTACTAGTATAGGTTGACAAGGTTATATCCAAATTTAGTGTTATCATTTATGTGTTTCTTAGGCCTGATAGTGTTTTAGTTGTAAAAGATCATTTAATTTTCATCTCTTTATCTGTCAAAGAGCTTGTTAATCCTCAGGTTATAGAATGCTAGGAAAATTACGGTTTTTGCTCTGCATTTAATGTAATGGTTTTCATGCATCTGCTCATAAGAAACGATTAATGAAATTATATCATATGTAACTTTATCATAGTGAGTGAGTAAAAGGGATCTAATTCACTTGTTGATCCAGCAAGTTAAAATTTAATTCGCCTACCAGCCTGGTCAGGCCACGCTGTGAATGATTGGCGCCCCCAACCCCCCCCCCCCCCCTTTGGTTCATGCCCCCCACAAATGGGTTAAAAGCGCTGAGCTTGCGCTGTTCACTCTCTTATCATCCTCTTATTCTCTTGTGTTTTTTTCTTTGGTTCCCCCCTTAAGTTTTCAGCCTGTTACCAGAAACTTGGATGTATGCTTGTGTGTGACATCAGATTCCCCGTTCTGCTGATGGCTGCGAGCCAAACCCGCCAAAACCACCTGTAGCATAGACCTTCGGCTGACCCACTCCAAGAGTGCCCGCTGAGAGCCATCATCAAATAAGTACACAAACCTCTCAACTCTCTGAAGAACAGGGTTGATGCTGTCTGATGCGTTCATAGCTTACATTTGCAATTATAATTTGGCTCTTTCTCTGAATTTCCACCTAATTCCCTTCCAAAATTTATTCTCTTGACCTCGTTAACGTAGGTTAAATTTGTCCTTATTCACTCACTATCATTAACCTCCAGTCTTAGCTCAGTTTAAACCATTCCTCCATTCATCTATTAAGTGTGCCTTTATTCTTATTTGATCATCATTTATTGAAATTATGTTATCACCTAACATTCGTCAATAAAGTATCCATTTAATTTAAGTTGTCATCTCTTAGTGTTCCTTCCAGAAGTGAAGTACCTAAAATGAGAATTCCGGCCTCAGATGTGAGATTGATTTAAATCTGTTTAAGATTGACTCAGCGTTTGATTACTTAATTAAACCTTGTTTTCTTTCTTTTTCCCACCAGAAAATTTGAGTGGTGCCCGTTTCAATGAGTGCATGAATGTCATAATTTTTATATTATTTTAGGACATTTATAATAATTTCCAATTGCTACATACTCTACATAATTTGCAGTGCACATTACTCTGCTTCATGTCTGACCTTAAGAAAACGAAATACCTCCACACCTGATTTTCTGACGTTTTCGTGCCAGTGTTGTCAACAATGTTGTCATCTGTTGATCCTTCTTCTACATTTTTGCCGAGGATAGCACTTATTTTCTTTTTTTTCCCACCGAAAGTGCTGTCGGCTTCGCATTTTAAAGTGGTATGGTTGTGTGTAGCTGCAGCCTGCTACTAATGCAGTGTTTTGCTACCTGGTTCTAATTCAGTACATGACTGATTCAGCGTGAAGTAGACCCGAAGCAACTCCCCTTTGCATTGGCTATTTGTATAGTATACCAAAACATGGCAGAATGCAGACTACCGAAAAGCACATTGACCATGTATACATCGATATTGAGGTTAATTTTTGTATATATATCTTTATCGTTTCATCGCCCAGTCCTAGTCATGATTTATACCCATACTTGGGCACTGGCATGTTGACTAACCTTCAGAATTTTCCTTTTTTTGTTTAGTTTATTCACATCATCATTACAATATATATAACAAATATACATATACAAATTTATACATACATATAGGGGTGGGATGATTAGTTGACGTAGTCGGCGTAATTGACTACAAAAATTCGTTGACACAAAAAACATGCGTCGATGCGTTGCATGATGACAGACAATGGCTACTTTAGGTAACTGTGGAGGCATGGACGGCAAACGAGCTACCCAATGGGGTCTATTTAAAACCTACTTACGCATGATGAGTATATGAGCAGCTCTACTCAATCAATGCATATGTTCTTCCTGGCTTCCCCATTCACATTTGGAGCGACTTTTATTTAACCGTGGCGGTGCGCCATGATTGATTGTATATAGGGGAAACCCTGTTGTCTATTGCCATGTCTTACTCAGCATTGTAAACAAACACTGTTGCCAGCATTATTTCGACTGTGGCCACAATGCATTACGACATAACGTGCCTTTTTGGTTGGTTGTGTAGCACTGACTTCTCACTATTAAATGAAAGATGGTATGAATGTTATTTATTGTTACTTGACAGTCATTGTAACTATGAGTAAGGTGAGCATGCACCTGTAAAGTGAGGCTGCTAAGCAACAATAACCTATCAGGTTGGTGCTAAGGCTGCACGATATTGGAAAAAAATAATACTGCGATTTTTTTCAACCCTGCGATATATATTGCGATATTAAAAAATACAGGAATTTTCACCAGATGACCTGAATAGCAGTTAATGTTATGCTGCACTGCTTAAGTCTTGAGGACAGTTAACCTGCTCTGATCTTACCTCTTTTTGTGAATATTAGTAGAATGGCTTCTGTCTGTCTCAGAGATATTTTTAGCTTTTATTGTTCTGGGACGTTATTGTGGCGACAGGTGAACACAGAACACGTGTTTTGGTCGACATTATCCTTCTTGGAACTGAAATATTTCCAGATAACTGGCTTTCATTTCTTTTTGGCAACAAATCTTCATCTTCGGTGGTTTTCTCTGTTTGTTGCTCAGTTTGCGATCGTTGTTGTTGTTGTTAGCGGTGTTGTGCTGAGAAACGCACGTCCTCCGAGAATTGCACGCACCTCACAAAACGCGCACTGCGTATAGTAGAGTGGTCAACGGAAATGTACAATTTAAAACCCATACAGTTCTTATTTGTTGGGCTTAACAGTGATGAAGAATGTTCCGAAAGTAATTCTCAGCGGACACGTGTTTCTCGGCTCAACTCCGGTAGCGACTCCCTCCATGTGCAGAACATGTGCAGGGGTGGGTTTCATCCTCTCTGATTTTGATTGACAGCTGGCAGAGTAGTCTGATTGGCAACTGAGAACTGAGTCTGATTGGCAACTGAGTAAAGAACGAAGGTTATTGGTGGATCACTGCACAGCACATGCAGAGTCACATGCAGTGTATCTCAGTCAGCTACCCTTGAAATTAACTGAGTTCATTCACCTCCAACATCACAGGCTCTGCGATGTGACTATCGCACACACGTACATCGCGATGACGATGCTCAAACGATATATCGTGCAGGCCTAGTTGGTGCACCCACAGGCTGGTTACCTGAAAATGGTATACTGCGGTTCACAGTTAGCCTGGCTGGGCCATCCTGTTAGGTGAATCACTTGATGTTCCTTCTCACAACAGTCTGGACTTCAGCCCATAGAGAGCGTGTATTCCCGATCAGAAAATAACCAGGCCAATCAGAGACCATGTTTTCACTGCTACCCAGACAACAGGGAAAGGCAGCCCCTGATTGGTCCATGTGTAGTGGTGACGTCTAACACATGCTGCAGGACTTTTCAAAGCCCTGTTCATTCAGAACGCCGTTAATTCAGCAGTTGACTTTGCAAAGTCATCAGAAATCGTTTATATCCGACGTCTTCTGCGGATATAAACGATTTCTAACACTGAGTAAGACACCCCCCCAAGAAAGAAAATGTTGCCAACTGCTTCCTTCTGTAGTTATACCAACTTTAGTAACAACTGCATGATAGCAATACACAGCAGTCTACATCTCCACGCTCAAACCTCAAACAAAAACCACTCTATAGTCACAAATAATGCTGAGAACAGCACCTAACTTCATCAACAGTACATGAAGGGTCCCAGCCATAGTACTAGCATCAAACACCTTTTTAGCTTTGCCTGCTTTCTTTAGCAAAGAGACTAGGGATGCACGATATTTATCGGCCGATTTGGGGGGAAATTACGTCATTTTTTATCGGTCCGATAGGTGCATTTTTCCGATAGAAAGATCCGATATATTAATGAAATTACGAGTAACGTTTGCAGGCGGAGTAGCCGCCCGTCCGAGACGCGCTGGTTACGTCATCTATCGCGCCTTACTCGCAGGTCCCAAGCCTGACCCCGTCACTACCTGACAGATAATAAAATGTCTTCACCAGCATGGTCGTTTCTCTCAGTGGCAAAAGATGACAACAGCATTGCTATATGCAAAACCTGTTCAGCGAGGATTCCGAGAGGAGGAAAGAAGACGTCAAGTATTAACACAACGAATCTGATAGCTCATCTGAAAAGTCGCCATCGCGGCGAAGCGGTAGTAAAAGAATATGAGACAGCCGCCGAAGCTGCTAGCGGTACTAAAGCTAAGACAACAACACTACGGAGGATCGATGTCCCCATTCAGCGGGCGTTTAAAAACTGCAAAAGCTTCTCAAGAGACAGCGAAAAGGCTAAAGCCATTAACGACAAAGTGATGGAGTTCATAGCGGTCGACGACCAGCCTTTTTCCGTCGTTGAGAACCCGGGTTTTCGCAAGTTAATAGCACACTTGGAGCCACGTTACACTCTCCCAAGCCGCCGCTTCTTCTCGGATGTGTCTCTTCCTGCACTCTATGATATTGTCGCCACATACATTCACAACCTGATCGACAAGAACGGACTACACGTGAGTTTTACCACAGACATATGGACGTCAGATGTTAGTCCGGTCAGCATGCTAAGCCTAACGTCTCATAATAGCTCCTTTACAGTTTACAGTTCTGTTGAACAGTTCAGGGGATCAAATGAAGTTCTGCTTTTTGCTCTGTTATTTTTATTTATAGCAAATGACCACATTTGAAGAGCCAAAAACTTTAGTTTGTTGTTCTAGATAGGCCAGAGCAACAAAAACATCAGTTTTCAATCGCTGCATCCTGCACAAACTGCAGATTATATGAAGATTATAATAAATGTAAAAATATGAATTTATCGGTTATTGGTATCGGTATCGGCCATGAGAAGAAGAAAATTATCGGTTATCGGTATCGGTTGAAATTTTTCATATCGTGCATCACTAAAAGAGACCAAACCTTGTTTGTGGGGGGAGCCCTGACGAGTCAATCACCGAGTTCATCCGAGTTTCGCAACTCAAGGAAGAACCTTTATGATCAATTCTTCTTGGAAATGCAATCAGACCAAGACGCTAAGGCAGAAGAAGTACCGCTTCTGCAGTGCAAATGATTATTATGGTGATTATTACTTCAATTGTTTCACTCAGTGAGAAACACTTGAGCGTTTCACCTAGAATTCTTTTCAGCAGTCTCTCTTTCCACTGAAGGAGCTACACAGTTACATTTACATTACGTTACGTTACCCACGCTACTCGCTATATTGACTGTGTATAAGCTTGAACGTTACCTTTCTCATTGATGGACGAGGGTCTGACAGGATTTGATGCACTTGTTGATGACTCAAAACAAGTTGAAAATGACTTTGTGTGTTGTTGTGCTCACAGTGCGGGTAGAAATCATTAGTGGCGCAGTGTTATGAATGATCATTTGAAATTTCAGAAGGGGTGCACATAATTCAGCAGTGGTGGTGCGTTGCTGCTGAACGAATGTAGGGGAAACACTAAGGGCTTTTTTGCAAGAGCCTACAAACGGCCACCAAAAAAGCCAACCATTTGCAATTTTGATGTTATTTCTCATCCAGTCTTTAGTTGAGAAACCTTAAGGAAGACTATATAAGAAATTCACGTGTGTAGATCAAAAGGCATGGCCATGGCGCCCCTTTCACTTTGATGTTTTCACACCATTAATGAGCCACAACACTTGAAGGCAGTCACAAGCACCATCTATCACAACTGTCCTGGCTGCCATGGAGAGCATTGCACAGGGGTTAACAGGCAGTGTGACATTGCGGTGGTCCACTAGGGATGTGGTCCACAGAGGTGGCAGCGACACAGCTCTGGCCCGTTGTTGCCCCGCGGGCCGCTAGTTTATTGTTATTATTAACCTTGAGAGTTTTAAAACTGAAAAACCCTCAAGACAGGCTCAAACCTCATGAAATTTGGCAGACAGGTTGGCCCCAGCAAAAATTTGTGTGTTTTAAAGGGCCCCTTCATGGATGAGAAAAAATGATTCACTAGCGCGTCCTACAGATTATCATGCATGGGGAGTTTTTCGTAGGACTTTCCGTACACTGGTTCCAGCTCCACCAGATTTTAGTGGTTTGATAACAGTCCAGCACCAGACAATTTGACACCAGGCTTGCATCAATGATGTAGTGCCTTGTGCCTGTTGGTGCCCTGCAGGGCGCCAGTTCATCTTGGTTTCAGAGTGTCGCCATTATCATGGTACCGTGTAACCAAAAGTCTCCCGGTCTCACAGCAGACCTGAGCGTTAGTTTTATTGCTTTGTTTGTAATGCTGCAGCTAGAACAAAGTAAAGAAGAAAGTTTGCCCTCCTCCAAAACACCAGGATCATCTACTTTTATCATTTTCAATTTTATCTTAATGTTACTGACATATTTACCATGATCAGAAGTAAAACGTGTGCCGTCTCAACATTACTTGCTATGAGAGTTTTATCAGTGCTTGCTGATTATAGGGTTTGTTAGCCTTGGCTTGCACTTTATCTGCTTTGAGTGGTTAAATAATCAGAGAGCTTGATTAAATCTGCAGATTCTGTGTATTTTTATTTTTATCAGACAAAGTGCTATACATTCACTCTTGTTGGATCTGTACTTTTGTTTATGTAGTCATACTTAGAATTTCTGTTCAAACTCAAAAATTGTGAGGTAGGCATAAAAATGAGGAATTCAACATATTCTTCCCAATTTCTTTGACAGCTATCCCACCGTGCCTGTGGTGGCCCCTTCCCCTCCCCATCCTCAGCCCCCCCCCCCAAATCCCTTGCCCTGTTGGGATCAGCCTCCCCCCTTGGCCCCCACCTTCCCTCCTCTCCCTCCCTCCCTCCCTTCCTTCCTTCCTCCCTCCCTCCCACCATTCCTTCTGACCGTCATCTCCTGCAGTGAAGGCTCCCCACCATCTTTGCCAAGCTGTCGGACATGTCAGGACCTGTGCCAAGCCGGGCCAGGGTGTACACTGAAGTCAACACTCACCGGCCGAGGGAGTACTGGGACTATGAGTCCCATGTTGTTGAATGGGGGTAAATACCTCTTTGACCTCCACACAGTATTTGCACCATACTGCTTGACCAATCTGTAACCCAGCACATGTTTATGATCCTTTCCTCACAGAAACCAGGATGACTTTCAGCTGGTTCGGAAGCTAGGGCGCGGCAAGTACAGTGAAGTCTTTGAGGCAATCAACATCACAAATAATGAGAAGGTGGTGGTGAAGATTCTCAAGGTAAATCAGTGAAGAGGCTTGGATTAGGTCAGTGCCTCTAATTGGGTGATTTAATGCAGCTGACCAACTTTGCCTCACCTTTTTACCTTTAGCCTGTGAAGAAAAAGAAGATCAAGCGTGAGATCAAGATTTTGGAAAACTTGCGTGGGGGTCCAAACATCATCTCCCTCATAGATATTGTGAAAGACCCAGTAGTAAGTACATGTTATTTTTTTAAAACCACTCAGCTCTCTGTTCCTGAATACTGTAGATTTCATCATTTGATGTGAATTGCCTGTGTTAATATTAATACAAACATTCAGTGTATGTTGAGGTTCTGAAATATCATTACTGTACTGTATCAATAGTTTAGTCAGCCCACCAGCTGTGCAAGCTTGTCCATTTCACTTGTGCTTGGGAAGTATGTTTTTGTAAGTACCGAAGGTAGATAGATGTGTCCAATCAGATATACAGCCTTTTATTTCTGTGTTGTGTCAGGGCTCTCCAAACATTTTAACAACCTAGAACAAGATCAATAAAGATATTAATTTATTTATATTCTTATCCTTGATTAAAGACAGCACGCCACACTGTCCTGGATGAAAACACAAACAGTAGAGTAGATCTTCACAGCCTGTCAGTCTTTTACTGTCAGCAGGTTCCAGGAATCGATGAACCAGATCCAAAGCTGCAGACCAAACAGATGTTAAGTTTCATTACACATGGTGATGAATGTGAGGTGTCATCTTGTATTTTACTTTGGACTGATACAGGAACGAATGAATGAATCATTCGTCTTTTTACATTGCATGTCCAAGTTAGCAAGTTTACTTCCCATCCTCAGTATAAAAACATGGAGCTGTAGTGATGGGACAAAGTTCTTCCGCTACCTATCAGAGGTAGTAATGGAGGTTCTGTAAAAAGGAACAGCCAGCACATTACAGCACCATGTGTGTGTCAGTGCCTGTTGGAATATTATTCCAGCCTCATAGCGCTATTTTACATGTTTTGCTTCTTGTAAGTCACCCATCACGATCACAATGTGATGTTAGCTCACACACTGAGATGGCAACATAAAACCTTGGCAGCATTCATTTCATTAGTAGCAAGCTGAGGTCATGGCAGGACTTGGTTCTGGTGCTGCAGCAGATTCTTAGTGCGTAAAAGCGCTTTGACAGAACAGTCTACAGGAGTGTCTGTATGTTTTAATGGGGGTTCCCTTCTGAACTAATCTATCTTTAACAAAACCTGTTTTTGTGCTGATCTATAAAAGATGGTTTCTCAAACATTTAGCATTGGAGCCTCTTTTATTGTGCACATAAACAAACTTTGCACTGGACACCAACTTTTTATGTCATTATCAACCATTTATTAACAAAAAGATTGATTGTATTTACTGACATATAAATCTGCAAATGGAAATGATAACGAGTGGTTACCTGTAAGTTGCTAAAAAATGCTTGTGGAGAGTCCTGATTAGGAATCACCCTTTGCATTAGATAGTTTGTAGATGAAGCAACCCTTTTGATTATTGCTCTAGATGCAGACCTGGGCACTTTACGGCCCCAGGGCCACAGCCGGCCCTTTGTATGTCCCTGCCCAGCCCTTTGTGAGGTCAGTCAATCAAAACATGCTTTACAAGTGTGTTGCTTTTATTTTGAAATCCAAACCTTTGTTTTATTTCCATTTGGACGCATGTGCGTAATCCTAGATCTGCATCGGTTAACAGAGACAAGTTTAAACTTTGGCAAAATATACGTAGACGCCTCATAGTTGCCAAGTCCACTTACTTTAAATGATTTAGGGCTTGTTTTTCTCAGAAGTTGCTTGTAAAACTTGTAAATCGCGGGTGTGCTTTTTTTGGACTTGTTTTAGCTAGTAGTTGCTTATTTGAGCTTATTTTGAGCTCTCTTTTCTGAGTTGAATAGGAATGAAATGAGTCTGAATGTTGCTCACAGTGTGGCTGCCCTCCCACTTTGTTTGGAGCTCGAGTTCGAGCCTTGAACCCGTTTTTATTAAGTTACTTAGCTGAAAACTGCTCATACTGAGAATATCATATACTTCTTCCAGTCCAGGACGCCCGCCTTGGTCTTTGAACATGTTAACAACACCGACTTCAAGGTAAGAGCTCAACTTTTTCTCTCTGACTTTGAGTTTCTTCAGCTTTTAGAAACCTCCTTTCTTGGCATGCTTGTTGTTTTCCTGTACATGTATGCAAAAGTCCAGTGCTATGTGTTCGGTGCCAGGAGGCAAGCCGTCCTCTGGTTCTATCCTTAATCACTGGCACATTTGCACGGATGGATCTGATTGTGGTGTTGCTGCACTATGATTGTTGCTGCTGTATCACCAGAACAAGCTTTCTGACTTTGTTTTGTCTCCAGCAACTGTACCAAACCCTGACAGACTATGACATCCGGTTCTACATGTATGAAATCCTCAAGGTGAGCTCCCGAAGTACAGTTCAAAATCTCTGTTTGTGCCATTAACCAACTTTCAGACAGATAGATAACAACAATCCTTGCTCTTCTCTGCAGGCTCTGGACTACTGCCACAGCATGGGAATAATGCATCGGGACGTGAAGCCACATAATGTGATGATTGATCATGAACATCGTAAGGTGAGTTTGAGTCTGCAGAACATAAACTCAAAGATATCAGAGTGATCAAAAGCAACAGAAACTTACTTATACTGACATTTGTTTGACTCCTTATCTCTTTCACAGTTTTTAAGCTGGGATCTATTAAATTCATAATATAAATAATTATGTTTATACATGCATTGTGTGTTTGTTGTGTATAATGGTCCTATTAGAGCCTGATATGAAACAGTGACCCAAAATGTTATAAAAAAAATGTAACAAAGCCCAAAATGTGACAATTGGTCAACAATTTTTACAAAATGTTGAGCCTGAAATGTGAAAAAAAGAAAAGTAATTTAAACCCAAAATGTAATAACTGACCCATAATGTAACAAGTTGCTACATTTTGGGCAAAAAGTTATCACGTTTGGCTCAGCATCTTGTTACATTAGCGACCAGTTATTACATTTTGGGTTTTATTTCTTTTGTTTTTATTACATTTTTTTAATGACATTTCAGGTCATGGTTACATATCTGGCTCTAACAGGGCTCATGTCTTGTTCTGTAGTTGCGTCTCATTGACTGGGGTCTAGCTGAGTTTTACCACCCAGGACAAGAGTACAATGTCAGAGTTGCTTCCCGTTACTTCAAAGGACCAGAGCTGCTGGTGGACTATCAGGTACCTGAGAACTAGTTCACCTTTGGTGCAGTGAAGTATTCAAACAAGTGTTGGATAACCAATGAAACGAAATCATCTCCTTTTAAACTTTTTTGTTAACACTGGAGCTCCTTACTGTCACCCCCCCTGTACTCCTAAAGCTTGAACTGTGTGTTTGTCTCAGATGTATGACTACAGTCTGGACATGTGGAGCTTGGGTTGTATGTTGGCGAGCATGATCTTCAGGAAGGAGCCCTTCTTTCATGGCCATGACAACTATGACCAGGTAGGAGAAAACAGGGTTTATATCTACACGTGGAGTATGTTGTCTTTAAAGATCAAAATCATACAAAGCGACAATCGCCTGTTATTTTTGAGCACAGAAGTGACTGGTGCCTGTGTGCAGTAGATAACTGTCTAGAAGGGTTTAAGCCACCTATTCAGATCTGACAGACTGTTTGTGTTCCCGCAGTTGGTAAGAATAGCCAAGGTTCTTGGGACAGAGGACCTTTATGACTACATCGACAAGTACAATATAGAGCTGGAACCTCGTTTCAATGACATTCTGGGAAGGTAAGATGTGACTGCAGTCACATGATGATCATGGTAATTATATCCTGAATGTGCAGTAGCTGTATGAAACTTTGTTTTTGGTGCCATCATGATCTCATACGAAGCCAGAGAGTCAGGTTAGGGATCAGCTCAAGGAAGAATATTTATGATCATAACTTTATAATTTCCTTGAAGAAATAATCACCATATTAATTATTTTGCACTGCAGACGCGGTAGTTCTTCTGCCTTAGTGTCTCGGTCTGATTGCATTTCCATGAAGAAATGATTATAAATGTTCTTCCTTGAGCTGCGTAGCTATGGAAGCTGATGATATGATATGCTGTGTCTCCTGATGACATCCCCAAGGGGATACATGTACAGGTTAAAAAGAAGCGGTAGTCATGTATTAAAAAATACACAGTCGTGGTCAGACAGCCAGGTCGAAAACAGAGGACACTTCGATGGACAGGAAATGGGTTATGACCCATTTGTTGGCTGTGTGGCGTGCTGCTTAAAATCGAGACAGTTTGAAGGTTTAAAAACTCTCTGGATATTGCATCCGAGGTATCATCGACACGTAGATTAAAATCACCAGTTATTTAAGTCCTGTTATAAAAGGTGTGGATAATTGATAAAAGTTCAGAAAATTCCCAGAAAAAAGAGCTAGAGTGATGGGGTGGTCTATACTGTGAGGCAAAAAATTAGAGGACTGCCAAAAGTAAAGGCATGGTTCTCAAATGATGTGTAGCTTTTTAAAAACACTCCATTTGAGGTCAGTGAGTTATTTGTAATAGATGCCATCCGTCCTCTTTTAGCCTCTGGTAGAAAATTAAAAAAAATAAAAAATTTGGTGGGTAAGCCGGTGCATCATAGCCAAGCCATGTCTCGGTTAAAACAAGACAGTCTAACTTGTTTTCTAAATCACAACATTCATTAAAAAATGTTTTGTTTAAAAGAGAACAAGAGAATGATACACATTTTGATTTATCCTTATTTTCTTTTTGCGTGGCATATATAATTGCTTCCTTCCAACTTGGTAGTGTTTGAGCTTTCTTTAAAGCCAAATTCAAAGGAGGAAGCATCACTAGTGTTAGTTCTTTTCTCAGCTCCGTATACCATTCTGCCAGATAGCTGTCTGATCCTGGGGATTTATTTGATTTGAGTTTACTAATTGCTATTTTTTTAGTTCTTTTTCTGTTACATCCTCCATCATTATTTTATTCTGTTCTTCATTTAACACGGGTACTTCCAGAGAATCTAAAAAACTGTATTTCAGCTGTGCTGTCTCCTGTCTTTGTAGTATAAAGAGTCTTATAAAATGTTTTAAATGCTCCCAGAATTTCATTTATTTTATTTTTTTTGTTGTTTTGGTTATTGGGTGTTTAATTTTATGAATTGTGTTCTGTGCTTTTTTTTATTTTGATTTCCAGGCCAGAACCATCATTGATTTGGATCCACCTTCATAGTACCTTTGTCTAAGAAACATTAAATTTTTCTGAATTTCATGTGTTGTTAGATGATTAATTTAGTTTCATTTTTTCATTATTTCCTCCAGTAGATCCCGTTTTGTTATATCTTTTTTTTCTCCAAGTCTTTTAATTTATTTTGTAACTCTCCCAGTTTTTTATTTCTCATCAGTTTTGGAGGAGGATATTGCTTTAATTTTCCCTCTCAGGACAGCTTTTAAGGCATTGTACAGTATAGGAGGGGATGCATCCCCTTTATCATTCATTTCCAGACAGAAGTGGTTCTCTCTTTTAATCTGTTTTTTTTTAAAGTGAGAATCATTGAGCAGGCTTGAATTTAATTTCCAGCTATTAATATTTTGATTGTAGATTTAGATCTACAGACAGGTATATGGGTGCATGATCACTTAAGTCTGTTGTCCCTATTTCACATGTGCTTATTTTATGTTTGTCTTTTCCAAAAGTGGAGAATAATCTATTCTTGTGTATAATGAGTGGGGTGAGGAGCAATGGGTGTAGTCCCTTTGATTGGAATGCAAGTCTCTCCATATGTCAATTAGGCTGTATTGGCTGAGTGAGATCGTTTTGGTTCGTTCCACTTCAGTGGGGCAACATAAACTGTGATTCATAAAATAGCTCTATTGATAGTAAGTACTAAAAAAAAATATCTACTCATGCCATCCAGTCGATTTTTAGTAATCAGTGTTTCGGTGTCGAACTATTTCCTTTCTGCGGTGTAGTGATACTTGCACACACGCAATCGAATATGCAGAGGGGTGAAGCGATTTTTGTCACGTGGACCAATTGGAGCCGAGTCTCGTTGCCATAGTATCAGAAATACACAAACATGGCGACGAGCGCATCTAGCAACGAGACAAGCGAAGAGGAAGAAAAGAACAGGAAAAAAAGAAAACAGCCTTCAAAAGTGCATAAAAAAGGAATGAAACGATGCTATATGCATCTATCATCTGTCCAGAGTGAAGAACGAGATTCACTTTCTAGGCACTTTTTCCTCTGTCCCAATACAGCCTAAATTAGACCAACCTCCTTAAGTTAACATATTAATTTTCTTAACCAATGACCTCATATTATGTGCCTTCTCATTTGAAGTATCCAGTTTTGGCTGCAAGTGTAAATCTCCCCCACAGATTAGAAGGTCTGCTGTCTCTGATATCATTTTATCAACAACTTTCTTAACTTTCTTATCACTTCCGGGTGGCGCGCATACATTTAGCAACGTAATCTAGTTTCCCCTAATGTTGCCTCTTACTAATACAAATGGTCCCTCCATTACTGGTCCATCACTTATCTCAAATATTTTTTTAAAGTGTAATTTACCTGATTTAAGGACAGCGACTCCTCTTCTTTGTCTAGATTTATAAGAAGAGGAAAATATGCTTGTGAACCCAA
Organism: Xyrichtys novacula; assembly: GCA_962446985.1. Lineage (NCBI taxonomy): Eukaryota > Metazoa > Chordata > Actinopteri > Labriformes > Labridae > Xyrichtys > Xyrichtys novacula. Next base: position 16,207,086 of record OY660865.1, read on the forward strand.
TCTTTTCAGTTTCTCCCTTCCGCTGTGCATCATCTTTCCTGAATTCCCTCAGTTCTCTGAGTATTAGGTCCAGACTCGCATTGCTAGCTTTTTCCCTTCCGTCTGCTAGCATGACGTTTTACTTAAGCACTAGTTGTTCTGAATTCGAGTTGTTGTGGGCTGTTCTTTATCTCTACGGTCGGGAGCATGTTCTCCTATGCTGCCATCTTCTTTCGTGCCAAACCCGCAAGTTTTTCCCTGAGTCCTATGTTTTTATTTTTCTGTTTTTGGTCTCCAGGCATTCTCGTAAGCGGTGGGAGCGGTTTGTTCACAGTGAGAATCAGCACCTGGTCAGCCCTGAGGCTCTGGATTTCCTGGACAAGCTGCTACGTTATGACCACCAGGCTCGGCTGACTGCTCGTGAGGCCATGGATCACCCTTACTTCTGTAAGCCGTCCTCACAGAAAACTTTTGCTTATCAGAATAGAGTCACAATGACCCAAAGCAAAAAAATGATTTCTTCTTATTGGTTGTCCCTGCAGTCCCCATCGTGAAAGATCAGTCTCGTGTGGCCGGATCAGCCAACATGCCCAGTGGGAACCCAGCTGTTAGCACAGCTAGCATGATCACTGGTGAGGACATACATACATGCCACAAAGTGCCCTGTAGTCCTGTAGGCTGTTTATTGACACTTCCGTGTGGAGTTTTCCCACAGCGCACACTACTTAACAGACCATTTTTTTCTAAATTTCATAAAAACTGTTTAGCAAGTCTTTCCAGGCTACTGATTTGGAAGACAGATCATCTAAGCTGTAGAGAGAGTTCAGATTTGTGGGGCCACTTTGTTGTTTTATCATCATGCTGTGATAAGGCTCAGTGTGATGATAAAAAACTATGATGTGCATTTTAGTCACATTTTGTTCCAGCTCAGGATTTAAAAATCTGTACCCCAAGTCAGAGGGTCACACCCATTTGTACCTACAGGCAACCTATGTTTATAAGATGTTTACTCTTGCTCAGTTAAAGCACACTCTGTTTCACTTTTTTTTTTTTAAAGGGGACCTGCCATCAAAATTTCATACCCAATTTTATCATTTTTTCATAATCCTTGATGTCCTCTGATCATGTTTGCAACATAATTTTAGCTGAAAAGTTATTTGATGGTTTGTTTTAGTATGCCTAAAAAACCTTACAGGAAAACCAACTGATTTTGGCTCATTAACATTTATGGTAATGAGCTTTGCTCTGATTGGATCGCTGCTGTGAAGCCTGCTGTGCTCTTATTGGCTCAGCAGTGGAGGTTCAGATTTCGGTTTATCCATTTTGCTAATGTGTGCTTAAGTAAGGTGCCCAGATGTCTGTAATGATATACGGGGATATTCGGTGCGGTGGCGGGGAGGGTGCAGGGGCTGTGTGATCACAGACAAAGTCTCGGTACTATTTAGTAGCAGCGCATGCCCCTTGAAATAACCCCTGTAAGAACTTTTGTTCATGACTGCTTACTTGTGCGTCCTACCTATTCGGCTACTGTAATAACCGTTGTTCGAGCCCACACGCAACATTTTTGCTCTCATTCATGAAATGCTTAACTCAGGGACATTTTCGGGGACAGCTTTTGCCGGGGACAGGTCATCCAATTCGGGGACTGTCCCCGGTAATCTGGGACGTCTGGTCATCTTATGCCAAAGGCTAAAAACGGCAGGTATTAAACCATATATTTTAGACCCCGAGTCTGAAGAGGAGGTGGAAGTTGAAGAAGAAGCCAGACATCTCCAGCGGTGTTTTCATTCATTCTGCCCAGCTTTAAGTTAATTTTCCCAGCAGTGAACCCAAGGAAACACCGGTCGTTTGGAAGAGACCCATAGCGGATACAGTGGTAGCTGGGTCTCGCTCTGGCTGGAGAGTGATGTTGACTGAATGAGTACGAGAATGAGAGAGTGGGTGCGGCTCACTGAGGACACGCTCGTGAATAATAATGAGCAAGGTCAGCGCGACGTCAGAGGGACCTGCTTTTTCAATTGGCCTGGTTTACCCGTTTCTTCATTTTAAACCTTTACAGAATGCAAACGATGTACCGGTTTATTTTCACATTTACAACATAAGATGAACATAATATGGACCTTATCTGACACAAAAAACACACAAAATTACATTTTTGATGGCAGGTCCCCTTTAATTCAAGTTTTTAATTCAAGTAATCAATTTATTGATCTTTTCAAGGCTCGGTACATGGCAAACTCAGTATTTTTCTGCATACAGGAACAAGTAGTTCTTAAGAGTGAACTGTGACAGACTTTGCACATTTTTATCTCTTGAAGAGCAGAAAATACAAAAAAGTGAGTGCACAATAATGCCAACTAAACATGTATTATATCTGTACACACACTCACATCATAAAGACATGTCGCTGTGGTACACAGCACCACCAAATCCCCCCCTGAAGGAAGCACAATAAAGCAAGAAAACCAGAGTCCCAAAACCTAGAGGGGGCCATTATTTACCTTTATGTAGTCTCAGAACTTGTCTCAGGGGGTCACCCCCTCCCCCCGTCATCACAAGCTGTTGTTGTGCCTATTAAATTACAGAAAAGTTAAATTTAGTAATATTGGGTCATTGAGATTTATGGACCTGAGGAAATTTCTGCTCTGAGCCAGTTACTCAAAATATTTAGAATCTGAATCCAGGGTCTGATTGACACGCATTCCTACATGCAGTGAAGAAGGGTTCCACTTGCCTGATTACATTTCCAGCACAAATCATTATCCAGTAATTCCCTCCTGTACAGTCCAGATGGTGTTTAGTAGTATCTATGTAATTTGTTATATTGTGTAAGTTTACCCCTTGCCTCTCTCAAATACTTACCACACTTAGCCACAATTATTTCCTATCTATCATCTCTAATCTCTCCACCCAGGTCTCTCTGCCAAGTCATTTTTAACTGGTTAGAGTCGTAACCAAGAGAAGAGTTAGCAATTTTGTAAAATTGTAAGGCTTTTCATTTTCCAAGTTGAAGTTTCATATAGTCTATCACCACATTATCAGTAATATTGTATGGTTTTGGTGAGATACAACTCCTTATTTACAAGAATTTCCAAAAGTTATCTTTTCCGGTCAGCTTGAATTTCTGCAACAATTTGTCATATGACGAGAACACCCCATCTTCAAGAGGATTGTTAATGGTGCTTAAACCTTCAGAGTGCCACTGTTTCCAAAACACTGTTTTTTTCCCCAATACATACATCAGAATTATACCACAAGGATGAATAGCTTTGTAGCGTGTGTTTAAGTTTAAACATTTTATGTATCTTGCTCCAAACACCCCTTGAATATAGAAGTATTGGATTTGTAATGTTAGACCTTTTTTGTGATAATACCTCTATGGGTTGGAAGCATATCTCCTTTTCTACCTCCATCCAAGCTGCTTTATCCGCTGTGACTGGCCAGTACCTTGTTATTTTGGCTCATTTTTTCATTTTTTATCTCAAAAGCTAAATAATATAATCTGAGGTCTGGGAGGCCCAGCCCTCCCTTTTCTTTACGTGTACATAACTTTCTCAGTTTATTTCGTGGTCTTTTCCCAGCCCACAGAAAATGTTTTATGACATCATCTAGTTGTCTTAAAGTGGTGGGTAGTATCTTCATTGGTAACATCATTGCCACATAACGAAACTGTGGGGTGACTATCATTTTTATAACATTTATTTTTCCCCATAATGTGAGTTTTAATTTTCCCCACTTAACAAGATTTGTTTTTATCTTTTAAACTAAGGGGTTAAAGTTTAGTGCCACTATCTTGTCTATATCTTCAGAGAGTTTGATGCCAAGATACTACCTGTCGTACCAAAAATTAAACTTCTCCACTATAGATAATATACATGTCTTGGAAAGAGGCACTGCTTCAAATTCGCTTCAGTTGATGAAGTATCCTGAAAATTTTGGAAAGGATTTTATGGTGTTCACCAGATGTGGCAGAGACGTTAATGGCTCGGATACTACTGCTAAGATATTGTCAACGTATAATGATAATGTATGTTCACTGTCTCCTCCTCTTACTTCTCTTATTCCAGGGTGTGCTCTGACAAACCAGAAAAATTCTAGATAAAAAATTTGAAAAGAAAAAAAGAAAAGCTCAGTTGGCACAGATAAGTTTCTTAGAAAGGTAGCAGAATAGCAACAGTGCTACTTTAAGCCAGTGGGTACTCTTTTTCCACTGATATCCTAAACCTGTCCAATTCCATATCACCAAATCTAATTTTTAATATGCAGTCTTCCCTGATGTCCATCAGTTGCTCCTAATGTTAGCAGTGAGCAGTCCTTCGCGCTCTACATTGCGCTTGAACACCAAGGACCCTGGACCAAATATAAATAAAATTAATTCCTATCCACATCTTTCAATAAAATTTGCATTTCTTCCTTATCAAAATAAATCCATTTATACACCTTTTAAGAATGTCAAATAAAAAGAGGAGCTTCATTAGCTTCAAAGCAAACATTATTAGACTATTAGTGATAGTTAAGGTTAGCTTTGCTCTATCCCGACTGAGGTACTACTAAGGTAAGGCCGAACAGCTTAAAAACGTAGTTTTAAAAGTGTTCAAACTCATCTGGCATCCCATATTCTAACCGGATTTGATATTATGTATATCCTGACAGAGTGTTTTAACCATGGAAAATTGTAACATCAATAAATTTGGTATGTTAGCATGTTGAGTGTAAAGCTACTCGAGGACATATTCACTTTTCAAAACAAACGCCCCCTTGCATATATTTATTACATGGGATAATCACAGGGTTAAACAAGCAAACAAGTTTTCTAACTCACCACAGGTATTATCAGAAGAAAAAGCACACTCTGGGTAGCAGCTTCAACTTGGGGCGGATAGAAATTTATAAAAGTTGCATGTTTTTTATCGTCACAAAGCCATGCTGCATCTCTTAGCAACTCTTGGTAGGATGCAGATGGTGCGTTCAGGAACGTCAGAATTTTCTATACTGCTGAAAATAACTGGGGTTACAATGGCTTACACGTGAAGGATTTGTGTGTGGTGGAGACAAAACGACCCCTGACAAAAAGTGGTGGGACACATGCCCCCTAAACTGACGCCTATGCATGCCACATATAAGGTACAGAGCAAATTTGAGGTGGTTCTCATTGTATATTCTCTTTTTAGCCTAACTGCTAGATTGTACCTTTGCGGCCTTTGATGAAGATTTAGAGCTTGAGGGTGAAGGCACAGTTTCACTATCATTGCTGTTCGGTTCTTTTGGGGCTTTTCTTTTTGGAAGACGATCCACTGTTCCTTGCCTTTTGTGAAAGCAAATGTTTTTTTGATGTTAAATGATAAAATGATGTGCTGTGCAGTCAGACCTTGCGCTGACCCCCAAGGGGTGGGCTATTGACATTGCAACACATTACTGACAATGGGACTTTTGGTAATGAATGTTATGTATTTATTTATCTAAAATGAATTTACTTATTTATTCATGCATACATGTAAAAAGAATGTATTTATGTTTTCATTCATATATTTATAAATGAAATGTCAGAATAGGTCATTTTTTTTACAGCATCCCTGAAGCAGTCAGACAGAACCCCAGGGTGCCACAGCACCCATTGTGTGAAAAGCTGTTTTAGATGAATGTGGTTTAGGAGGGTGGGGTTCTGTATTTGTATTTTTTTTTATCGTGCTTTACTGGACAGTGTGCTACTTTTTTTTTTTTCAATGAAGAATGCCTTATAAATAAAGTTTGATAGATTGACTGATATTTCATCTATCCATCTGTTTCTCATGTGTTCTGATCTATGAGAGCTCCAGCTAGAGTCGGTCTTTGTTTGGTAGTTTGTCACACCCTCATTAAAAATGTTGATTTCTTGGTTAGAGTGTGCTGAACATTTTGTTACTATGGCTTTGTAACCACCTCTTCCCTTCTTCCACCCTCAGGTATCTCTGCCTTGCCAGCCTCCACTGCCCTGGGTCCTCTCACTGGCTCACCAGTCCTGTCTGCTGCCACTAATGCCCTGAGCACTCCGGTGCCTGCTGCTGTAGGCGCCCCACAGTGACACTCCCAACTAAAACCACACCCACTCTCCCCTTTACCATCACCTTCACCCAGTATGGGGGTGGGGGGTAGGGGGACTAGGCATCTAGACAATTTGCCAGTCCTTACCACATCAAACCAAACTCGGTGTTGCCGCGCCCAACCAAACTCCTGGCTGGAGGACGCCTATGTCTCTGATAAAGATGTTTTTTCCTCTTCCTCCTTGAACGAACATGTTAACCTAACAACTGAAATGATTGTTCTGTGTAACTGAAATATATAGGTATTCTTTTCATTTTCCCCAATAGTGAATACAAAGGAGTGTTTCTTTATTTGTGTGGTGATGAGTCTGAGAGTGAGTCTTGTCCACAGCTGAGCATGTTTAAAGTTCAGATTGTGACGGCAGTGGTCAATACGTACATCAGTGGAGGGAAAAAAGGAAGGCATTGGCCATCAGGACCAAAAGGAGCACATCCTGTATAGTTTACTACTGCAGCACAGTCAAAAATAAACCCTGATGAGAACACATACTTAGACCAGTTTAGTGTAAACACCCTCCAGATCACAGCATTTTGGAAGTGTTCGGTGCTGTTTCTGTGCTCCAGCTGTATGTGAACACAATGACACTTCAACACTGTCTCTGCCTGAGTCCTTCTGTCTTGCCTTACTTACCAAACCAGATAACCAGTTTTCTTTTGATATGTGACTCTCCCCGCCACACCATCCCCTGTTAATTAGTTTTATATTGAAATGTATTGGATTGCTGGATAAAGTGGTGTAGTCCACTTTATAGTGTTGTACAATGAACTCCTAAAGAAGCCAGGTATGGTTCATTCAGGTTCTCTAAGAATGGTTCCTCAAACGTGCTGCTTTCCACTTTCTTGAATTACTTCAAGTGGCTTTTCTTGGAATATTTCAAGACATAACCAAAGTTTACTCAGTTGTTGGAAGAAGAGACTGACCAAACCCAGCTTTTGTTCTGAGGGAGTGACTCATGGAGATGCTTTAACGCAGTGAGGGTTCAGGGAAGTAAAACCTGAGAAAAACCTGCAGGTGACTGAAGTTCTGTTGGTGTTAGAGGGAAGTTCAGCTCTGTTAAGTGAAGACTTTCATCAAAATGTCAAGAACTGAAGTTGAATAGCATTTGAAGAGTCGAGTTTGCCCTGTGTTTTAGTGCCAGAGTTTAAAAGTGCAAGTTTTAAACCCTGCTGTAAATATGCATTTTTTTTGTTTGTTTTTTGTTTTTCATCTCAAAATCTGAAAATGCAAATAAATCTGAACATGTATACATTGACCTGAGAGCAGAGCCATTTGAATCCCCTATATCACTGTATATATTTTTATGTCCTCATGTAGAAGCCTAGTCTTTGAAAATATTTGTGTAAATAAACAGGTTTTATTTATCAGGTACATCTGACTGATTTATGTCCGTGTTCATATAGAGAGCTGTCCAAACGCACACTACATAATTACTTTTAAAGTGATTCTATACAGCAGAAGTTCACCATGGTCCCAGGATCCCTAAATAAGCTCCCTTGGATTTACAGTAACAAGAATTCACAACAAACATTCAAATATAAAGACTGTCAGATTGTGTCTCATTGATGGTGTGGTCCTGTAATGTGGTCCCTGTCCTCGACATAATTTGGGGTCTGAATGACTAAAAAGTACAAAATGCTGCAAAACAACTGCTGCAGACAAGGTCAGAGCCACCATCAAAGTGAGCTGATTTAAACAAACTCCAACCCAGAAAGGCCATTGTCCTGCCCAGATTTACTCATTCTTTCTTAATTCTGTTTCCTCCTAAGAAGCTTACTGTCCCTAATAGCTCATCGGTGCACTGCAGGCATTAGAAGCCACCAGAGTTCATGTAGATTTTCCTTCTGTTTCTTTCTTTTTCTGATGGAGAGGGTATTGTTTCAGATTTACAAGTCTTCAGCCCTACCTAAAACCAGCAGATTAGCAGAAGTGCTAACTGTGAGAGAGATGTCAGAGTGATGGCCTTGTTGCCCTTGTTTAAGTGTGGCTATGATTTGTTGCCTTACTCAAGGGCACTTGGACAATGCTCAGGAAGTGACCAGCTACCTGGCTGAAGTCCAGATATGGTCTGACCACTAGTTGAACCAGTGACCTTCTAATCCTCAGGTCATGTCCTTCCAGACTGAGCAACTGCCACTCCCCAAATTTGAAACAGGATCTCAACTAGCTGCAGTCTGCACATTCACCACTAGATGGTGCACAATACAACACAGCAGACCTGAGGGTTAGGCTTATCTGACACTCAGGCTGTGTCTCATTTCAGAGACCGCAAACAATCAAACTGATGATGATCAACATTTGTGATCCAGAGGGAGTCAAGCTCCGACGAGCACCACGTCTCTGACACCGGCGGTAACCTACACCTGCAGAGACACCAACACCTTATTATGGCATATGGATTCATATCATAAACTAAAGCTCAATGTCATTCACGGATATTTACGGCTGCATTGACAGATATATCCGCAGCATATTCATTTCTGCCTCCACAAAAGCAGCGATTTCCATCACGTACACCAGTTTTTTTTCCTGTGGAAAAGACGTATTTCTCATATATTCTTTTTTTAAGTCTTTATACTTATGACAATGTGATGCTGATGTGCTGATGTTAAATCTCGAAGTCTTTAAAAAAAATTCTCAATACGGCCCTCATACTCCTCCATACAAAACAATCATTGGATGAATTTTGTGGGAATGATCTGTGCTTGTACGTATCTACTATTTTGTGTCTGTGCTTAGTGGTGTCGGTCTTGAACGAACGGATCAAAAGAACTAGTTCTTTTTGGTGAACGAAATGAACTAGGTCACCCTCCCTAAATGACCAGGGGCCTCATTTATAAAGCTTGCTTACGCAAAAAAACTGGCTAGAAATTGCGTACGCCACTTCTTACGCAAGAGTTGGGATTTATAAAAGAAAAACTAGTGTAGGAATGTGCGCAACTTTAAGCAAACTCCACACCTTGCTTACGCACTTATTGGAGACAATCGGAGCAAGGTGAGAATAGTCCGGGTGATGCGTTCAGCACAACGGATGACTCGATGCAGCCTTTCTGTCCTGAGAGCTGCAGCTGCCGTACCAGGCAGTGATGCTCGCAGAAAGCACAGACCCCACTGTGGCGGTGTAGATAGTTTGCCAATTTGAATTTACAAATGTGCAAAAAAACAAATTCCATTTACATGCATTTGTTTTAAGATTAATATGACTAAATCTTTTTGGTTTACGAACTTTCACCACATAAGCAGCGGTGGATAACGGAGCGTTTTTTTTTTTTTTTTGAACACATGCACGAGTGTCAAACTGCTTGTTTTTTCTGATCCTCACCTGTCGCCGCCACGCTCTGATGGTGCAAAGCCACTTTTTTCTTTGCCTCCACCTTTAGATCAGACCACTTCTTCTTGATTTCGGCACAGTTTTGTTTTCGTCATCGTCGACGAAAACAAAACTCCACGTGTTTGCGCGCGCGTGCGTGTGTGTCTGTGTGTTGGAGGAGCACAGCAGGCTGATGAGAGCTGTCAGAGCGGACAGAAGCTGCTCCTATATGTTTAGCGTTTAACTGACTGAGTTTTGCAACTCTGGTCGTCATTTTCGTCTCGTCCCATCAACGTAAACGCACTTTCGTCTCGTCACATTTTAGTCATCTCCGACTTATGTTTAGCTCGTCAACGTTACGTCTTCGTCGTGGAAGAAAAGGGAAATATTTCCGTCAACAAAAACAACCAGTGTTGTTCTCGTTGATGAAAATATTTCCTTTTGACGCTGGTGTTGACGAAAATATTTGACGAAATATGACGAAAACAACACTGTTTCGGCAACGCTGCGCTCAGTGCCAGCCGCAATTACCGCCACGGCTACGGCGTTTTTATTGGTGATGCCACTCGAATGGCCGCCGAATAAGGTCTCCCGTCTCGCCGCCACCTCATTTACAAGAACCTCCACCTCAATCTCTGAAAAGATTCTTTTTCTACGACTTGCTGATGCCATGGTTAAGCGTGAAATGCCGTGGGTCCACCAGGCTTATTTACATGCAAATCACATTCATAGGGTAATTTGCATGACCATACATGGTGAATTTTGGGTGTGGAGAGGGCGGGGAAGAATCAAATCCCTGCTGAGCAACTTTCTGGCTGGTCTGTGATTTATAAAGGGAAAGTGCGTGCAGGTGTGCGTAGGCAGGGTTTTATAAATCAGATTTTTTTTTTGCCTACGCACTTTTCAGCTTTTCAACTTACGTACACTTTTAGTATGGATCCTACGCCAGGTTTTATAAATGAGGCCCCAGTTCAGTCCGTTCAGTTCTTTTGATTGGCTGAAGAGTCAGTTCACCGTTCCTTAGGGCAGGACTATCTCCGTGCTTGCCTGTCTTATCCTATGGTCGAGCCTCGCTCCGTGTGTGGGTGGGGCTTAGAGAAGCAGCAGCAGCAGTACTACTGAGTGAGCTGACTGAAAGACCGGGATGACCGAAAAGAACGAATTGAACGAAAGACCGAGTTGAACGAAAGACCCGGACCGATGAACGAGTTGACTGAAAGACCGAGTTGAACGAAAGACCCGGACAGATGAACGAGTTGACTGAAAGACCGAGTTGAACGAAAGACCCGGACAGATGAACGAGTTGACTGAAAGACCCGGAACGATGACCGACTCGGTCTCTGTCTTTTCAGTCAGCTTGGTCTGACCGAGAGATTGACCGACTCTCAGACTGACTGAGTACCCCCCCCCCCCCCGGCTGATGCTGCAGCAGCCTGTGAACTCCTCAATGGTGAAGTGTCCAAGCTACAAACATCGCACCCTCAGTCTCTGATCATCATCTCTGGAGACTTTAATCATGCATCGCTGTCCTCCACTCTCCCTACCTTCAGCCAGTACGTGGAATGCCCAACGAGAGACAATAAAACTTTGGACTTACTGTATGCAAACACCAAGGATGCATACACCTCCAGAGCAAAGGAGCCATGTAAGGACTGTAAAATAATTTCTCTAAGTAGTGAATAATGGTGCTCTGTTGCCCTGAGTCTCAACTTCTTGATGCACTTTAGAGCAGAGGCAAATCGGGTAAGGTACAAGAATGAGCTGGCACTTCATCTACAATTCATCTTCATCTACACTTGAAGAGAGCTTTAAAATGACACCTGAATCAGCTCTCTAGGTGTCATACTTCCAGAGATATGAACACTTTTGTAACGCATGTCATGCTAATCAGCCAAAAATTCGTTAGCCCCTATCTCACTAATTAGATGGCTTTGAACAATAATATTTGAGCTCTGACAGTTTCTCCTGAAGGCCAATCACTCCACCAAGTTTCATCAAAATCTGTGACGTGAGTGGCGATTCTTGGTTGAATTGACATGGAATGACCCTCATACAGGATGGAATCCAGTGGAGCTTTAATCCCCCTCATGGAGCCCATCATGGAGGAGTATGGAAAAGGTTGGTACAGCATGTCAAAAAAGTGCTAAACATAGTTGTGAGGCAACAAGTGCTAGATGATGAAGCTCTACACACTGCTCTGTGTGAAGCGGAAGCTGTTTTAAATTATCGTCCCATTACACCATCCAGCGACGATCCAATTGACCTGGAGGCATTAACGCCAAATCATCTTTTGCAGCTCAAAGCAAAGCCACTGTTCCCACCTGGATTGTTTAAAAAGGAGGACCTTTACACCCACAAGCGCTGGAGACAGGTACAATACATTGCAGACTTGTTCTGGAAGAGGTGGGTCAAAGAATATCTCTGACTAATGCAAGCTCGCCAAAAGTGGAACAGAGCAGAAAAGCTTTGCTGTTGGAGACCTTGTGCTTGTTATCGATGACTCAGCACCCAGAAATTCATGGCTGTTGGGACGGATCACAGAGACCATGGCAGACTCCAAGGGTCATGTTCGATGTTCAACTACAGAGCTGGAGCGGCCCATCACCAAACTGTGCCTTCTGTTGGAAGAAGTGTAGTTGTGTTCCTGCTGTCAGAAAATGGAACATTGACTCCCCACACACACTAAAAACAAACCTCATGATGCATACATACACTACATTTATACCAGCAGTACATTCCACATAACGCACATGATCCTGCACACAATGCATGTTATGCATATCTTTTGGGTTATTGTTAATTATTTTGTTGGACTAAAGGGACATACAAAAAAAAAAGGGGGGGGGGGGGGGGGGGTTAACTAGTATTAATTTGGATAATGAAATGCAACTTAGTAGGATTTAATATTCAAGCTTGCATATTATTTCTTAAGGCTACATATGTCCAATTTATAATTTGTTGTGGTAACAATAACTAGGGGCCGGAGTGTTGTAGCCATTTCATTTAAAAAAAAAAAAACACTGTTTATGACACACATCCCATTTGTTTGGTTGGATCTAAGCTGATTTAATTATTGGTTAGTATTTCGGACGTCACCATTTTAGCCACATGATTATGATCACACGCCACAGCTGGTGGTGTCAGTCTGCCAGTGTCGGGCAGGTAATGGTTGTGGTTTGATATAGTTTTTGACCACACATACTGGATTTGTTTTAGTTAAAACAGAAATTTCATTATCTTTTATTCTATCTTTTCAAGAAGCTTTTTAGGAAATTTAAATTTCTTTTTTGGAATAAATCTTTCAGATTTTAAGTGGCTGTTTTTTGGAGTGCGTGCGAATGCCACAAGCCAGTCATTGCTATGACATTTAGTATAAAATGTATTTTTGTATTCATAAATCCCACTATTGTCATTTTTCAATTTATTACACAGAATATCAATGTTTCTCCCCCCTGGTTGGGATGTTGACATGTAGTTATTGTAAGACTGGTTTGTGCTCAAGTCCTTTTTTCTGTGAAGCTCCGTTTTTAAAAGTTATTAGGGGGTTCATGTTTTGTATGATTGACACCTTATACAGCCTATGGGCATTCAGGGATTGCATAGCTCTCCCGGGAGATAGGCTGTCTGAGCCGAGCGTCATCACAGCGACTCTGGGCGACTGCGTGGTTGAATGCGCGCATTGTTACTGCGCGGCGCTGGTTTAAGAAAATGAAGAAAAATCCCGGAAATACCGAGAGCTTTTTGGCTTCAAATCCGTATACAGGAGGTAGGCGGAACCAAGTTGTCCATAGTATATACAGTCTATGGGTATCACAAAATAAGATAATGAATGGCAAAAGGACACAAAACTATGATTGCCTTGTTGATGAATAAATTTGTTTAATATTCCTTGTGACACTCAACTATTGTTTCAGATAAAATTGTTACTTGTTATTCATATCCTTAGAACTTTTGTGTTAAGTCAATTTGTCCCTTAGGCTATTTTCTCTTAAACTATTTTATTCGTGATATATTTATGGCCTATTCTTGCAGAGTTTAATTTGTATTGTATTCTTTATTTATGTCAAACTTTTAATCCTAGCAAAAGTTTGTTGGCCAGGGGCCTATTCTACGAAGCAAGTTCAACCTAGCGCGGTAGCCAGCGGTCTTGCTAAACGGTCTTACGACGCTGGTTATCAACTTAGTAAGTGGATCCAGCTTTGCTATGAGTGCGTGCAAACATGTAAGGCGGAGCCTGCCAGATCTGACCAATCGCGAACATGGACCAGTCTGGAGCGTCGGAGCGGGCCGGAGAGCGGATGACCGCTTACGTTACAAACGAGGAGGAGACAATCATGAGAAAGTATGAAGAATTCAAATCTATCATAAACCTCAAAAGCAACACCAATGCCGCTGCAAAAGCACGGAAGGAATGCTGGCAGAAAATTGCAGACAGTCTCAATGCTTAAGTATAGTGCACAAAAAATCTTTGATGCCATTATCACCCTGAAATAACACTGTTCAACATGCGCTTTTAACATGCACCAGACATGTCTAATTCTTATCCAAGATGAATTCATTCATTTGTTCATTCCTATCGTGTTTACATTTTTGTGTGATATGTAGGCCATATGAGCCTTTTATAAAGGTGGTCATCCGGAAAAGTAAGTGGGTCCGTGCGGTCCCTGAAGACTCACGCACCGGAGTGCTCCTCGGACAATGCGAGCACCGAGGTCTATAGGATCCTCCAAGAATGGACAAGCCATTTTTCGAGAGAGCTCATTGGTCAGTGGGCGGGGTTTTTATACTCAGTGAGTTCAATCTGGAACCTAAACTGCCCTGGAGCAGGTTAGCCGTTCAGTGTACATTGCCATGGAGACTGGCTTAGAAGTGAACCCGCGTCGTAGAACAGGAAACCCCGAACTTACCCTCGAAGTTACCTCGCTAAGCAGTAATCCTGCTTCGTAAAATAGGCCCCAGGCACTTCAAAAGATGTGTGGTAAGTCAAAAGGTGTGAATAAATGTAAGATAGTGTTGATTTTTTTCCCCCCATTTCTTGAATTAAGGTTGTTAAGAGATGGGAAAAAAAAGGCCTGGTGGAGAAGGTATTTTTTTTTTTTTTAAATTGCGGCTTGTGTGAGTGATGCAACAGTACTTAACAGTAAACAATACACAGAGCTTTTTCTCACCATTTTATTGTGCATTATGTGAAGAGACACATACATAAACACATCATCAGGTCGATTGCCTTATTCACACTGAGGTGACTCTTCAGACTTAGATTATTGTAGATTTTTTTATCGATCAAATGTCAAGTACACTATGTTGTAAGCAGTAAGGTAAATGATAGAGATTATTTTCTTTAAAAGTTGATGTATGTGAAGTACAGGGCTAAGAAAAGCAGGCCACTGATGTCTTGCATATTTATGCCTGATGTTGGTAATGCATGTTCAGTTCAGTCCATAAATTAACTGGTTAGTTGGCTTCCTGATGGACAGTTTTCAATGGAATTTTTTAACATGTGAGATGTCCTATGTCATATCTGAGCCATATGGAAACTTCATGTGAAAATCTGTCATAGTTGCATGGCTACACAGTTTGCAGATGGTTTACTTGAAACAGCAATGATTCAAAGTACCTTTGATGTCTAGAATAACAGTTAGTAGCCTATTTGAATGGCTGTTTTCGAGACTTATCTTTACAGGTCTTATTTAAAAAATCAATCAAGCAGCTGCAGCTAGAGTCCTGACCAACAGCAGGAAATCACACCTGTCCTTAAGTTACTGCACTGGCTCCCTGTGAGTCAAAGGATAGAGTTTAAAATCCTGTTACCGGTCTACAAATCACTGAATGGTCTTGGGCCTAAATACATGTCAGAGCTGCTAGTTGGGTACAAAGCATCCAGACCCCTAAGGTCATCAGGGACAGGTCTACCCATTGTCTCCAGGGTCAGAACCAAGCAGGCCCTCACCTGTGGAGCAAACTCCCTGAACACATTAGGTGTGCACGAACTGACAGCATATTTAAACCAGGGCCAAAACACTACTGTATACTGCAGCTTTCCTAAAGCGTTAATTCCTTAAACCTTTACTTTGTTGTTCCATCAATTTCAACTGTTTTAATGATTTTAAATTGCGTATCATGTCTTTCTGATTTTCAGTTGTTTGTCTTTTTGATTATAAATCATTTCATGTCTTTCTGATTTTAAATTGTTTTAATCTCTCCTTTTTAAATTTTTTTTATGTATTCCCTTGCATCTGAAAAGCACTTTGAATTGCCTTGTGTATGAATGGTGCTATACAAATAAACTTGCCTTGCCTCGAAATATTTCATGTCCCCGTGGTTTTTATGCGATAATTATGATCATATATTGTGACCACAGAAGTGCAGAATTCATCATATTTGGTTCCTTGATGGCGGAATGTGTTTTGCAAATATACAGAGATCCTTTATTCATAGAGATCATGTGGAAAAAGCTAAAACGATGACCCCCCCAGAGACTCTTAGATGATGTGTTAAGCAGATTGGCAGCCTCAGATCAGACACCCGAAGCAGGAGGGGTTGGCACATATCTCACAAGGATCCAAGGGTGAGATGATTTTCACTGTAAAATGAAGAAAATTGAAATCATGTTTTTAAATGTGTTTATGACATAGATGATATTTTTGTCCATCCCAAGAGTCCCGCTTTCCTGTTGTATCAAGCACTGCTAATATGTATAATGGGATCTGTATCTGTCTGCAATAAGGGTGTCGTCTGTGTCTAATGAGCTTTAATGGTCCCTAAGGAATATTTGCTAAGCTTTTCACAGGCCTCTCATCTGGCATTATCATTTCAGAGCCACTTTATGGAGCAGAAGTAGCAGGATGTGGATAATTAGATGTGTAAACAGAGAGCATTATCAATTTGAGAGAACAAACTGAAGCCTGTTGTCATTGTCTTTATGTCAATTTTGAGAGAGAGTGTGTGCCAGAGCGATGAAAGTGTTGATTCAGTCGTTTCTTGAGAGCTTGGGTGTGATCCTATCCTTTGTGAAAGGTGAAATTAAACGGGTAGTTCAACATTATGTCAATATTCTACAACCTGTCTTTTTCATGGTTGGATCATGAAAATGTAATAACTCTAATGGCTTTATGGATAGATGACAGAAAAACAAATGGCATATAACTTAATATGAATTACTTCAGATGTGCTCTAAGCAGATTTTTTACTGTTTTTAGTTTTACCGCTTAGCCAAGCTAACAAGTTGTTATTTTATTTGCATTTTTGCATTTTATTTGTTTTCCTTTGTTTCCACCTGAAAAACTAGGGCTGTCTTATTTTCAGGGTCTAAACTTTTGAACGGTATTTGTTCATAAGCCCTTGTGACTGAGGCTAGCCATTGCCCACAACCAAAGCACCAAGGGGATGGCGTACAATTCTTATTTGTAGGGCTAAACAGTGATGAGTAATGTTTGCACAAAGTTCGGGCTTTCTTTTGGCCTTGTTTTTTTATTGCTGATACAGAAAACACATACCAACTTTATCTAGACAAAGATGTCATCCTTAGGGTTTACAAACAAACAAGAAGTTCATTTTATTGTCTTACATTCGACGTTTTTTATTCTCTTACATTTGATGCTGGCGGGCACCGCTCTGTTCTTCACTCCTCTCTTCTAAACCCTTTTTCATCTCTTGTGTTCAGAAGTCATTTTTACTTCACTGTCCACTCCTTTACTTTTCAGCACTAGTTTGATATCAGTGAGTGACTTGCGGTTATATTTGATCAATTTCACCTTCTGTTGTGTGGTGGTGGTCGGAGAGGCCGTAGGCGCAAACTGGCAGCCACATTTCCGTCAGTCTGCCCCAGGGCAGCTGTGACTACAAAGGTAGTTTACCACCACCAGGGTGTGACTGTGTGAGCGATAGTGGTGTGTCGGTCATGAACAAACAGATCAAAAGAACTAGTTCTTTTTGGTGAACGAAATGAACTAGGTCACCCCCCCTAAATGATCCATTCAGTCCGTTCAGTTCTTTTGATTGGCTGAAGAGTCAGTTCACCGTTCCTTAGGGCGGGACTATCTCCGTGCTTGCCTGTCTTATCCTATCGTCGTGCCTTGCTCTGTGGGTGGGGCTCAGAGAAGCAGCAGCAGCACTGAGCTGACTGAAAAGAGGGAGACCGAGTCGGTCATCAGTCCCTTTCTTTCAGTCATCTCGGTTTGACCGAGAGATTGACCGACTCTCAGACTGACTGAGTACATGCGTTCACTCTCTGCGAGGTGCTGTCAGCCTGTCACTAGCCAACCGACTTGTGAACGCAACAAGATGTACTGAATAAAATAAACTATAAGGCAGTCTCTTGCGGGGGGTATCTGTACTCATGAGTCCAAACAGTGCCGCGGCCGCCGCACGAGCCGACAGCCGAGCCCGGGCAAGCGGGACAGTCACACACACATCAGGCACACAGCTGCAGCCAGAGGCAGAGACTCACAAGCAGAAGGTTTAGCATGCTAAGCTAACAAACAGCGGTTGATAAGAGTACGTGGGGTTGCTTGAGGCAGCCAGATGCGTTTGTCCAGCAAAATATCCCGATGCTGTACGGTGTCTGTGTACAGACACATCTGTATTCAGCCACCATTTGAATTAGTACCAATGTGTAATGTGCTAGCCTAGCTATATAGCTTGATTTAGCTGGGTCAACATGCCGGTGTAAAAAGTGACCCTGTTACCTGGAGTTTTTCGAAAAAATGTGCATGAGATTGTCCCAAGTCACACAGCTGTTGAATACGTATCCTTAGATCTCTCTGTGTTTTGAATGTCAGCAAAGACGTAACTGTTGGAAATACTTGATGTTATTGTCACAAAGGGAGCTAAGAGGCTCTCGTTCGTTCAGAGTCTGAACAGATCTTCCCCTGCATAAACCCGGTCAGCCGTGTTGAGTCAGTCCGTTCGCTCATGTTCACGTTCGTTCAGACGCTGAACGAACGTGAACATGAGCGAATGGACTGACTAACGACCAATTGACCGAAATGACCAGATCTTTTTACTGAACGAACCGGAATGATCTGGTTCACTGAAATGAACGGTTTTGCCCACCACTAGTGAGCGAATGAATGATGTATCCAATGTAAAGCGCTCTGAGGGTCTCTGATAAGGCGCTATAAAAATCTGATGCATTATTATTATTATTATTATTTTTATTATTATTATTATTATTTGCTTGTTGTAATGTTTCAAAAATCCAATATGTAAGTGGCATAACTTCTCTCCATTCTTTTACCCATTGCAGTGAACTGCTTCTTGATAAATTGTGTTTACATACAAATCAGTAAATACAATAAAATAAGACTTGAGAGAAACACTGTGGAAATTATCTAATAATGTGTTTGGGCAGAAATTAAATCAAAGCAGTCATATATTTTCTCAACTATTTTTCTTTGTTTTTTCCCTCCTCTTTCACCTGCTCTTACCTAATCTTGAGAAAACAATTCCTGTCCTTTTCCCCCGACACACTGGCCTGAAGATCCTTGGTAGGAGAGGGTTGGCACAAGCAGCTTCAACGCTTGTCTCAGGGAGAGGAAGGCTAATGTCACCATCTTCTAAACCCATCAGCATCTTCAGCTGCTTCACTGACTCCAGAGGAAAAGATTTGTCTCCAACCTAGTGAGGAAAGAATGAAACGTACTTTGAGGAACCAAATCTAACATATTTCAAGAGTGGGTGCTTTAAAGCCAGACAGAGATTGGTTCATCTGGGTCTAATGGAAATTAAAAGTAGGTGCAAAGGCTGAAATTAGCATTAACTTGAGCCAGAAGAGACGATTGAATAGCCACTTTAGTTGGGGCTTTTCAGGACAGACAGAACATGACTGGACTGATAAGCTACTTTTGGTATGCATGTGTTGTGTTGGAAGAGTGGAAATATTCTCATAAATCAATTTCCTGTCCACCTTCCTGTTAAGTTTTGATATCATGAAACGGGGTGGTATGAGGTTACCTATTAATAGTCAAAGTAATACCTGCCTTGCATAGCAGTTTCCTGTTTTGAAAAGTTGAGCAGTGTACTAAACCTTTTTCCAATGTGGACAGGGGTTGGCAACAAAAGAAAGAGCAATGACATCATATGTTAATGCTATTTTTGATTATTCTGACAGCTTACTCTTTTTTTTCAAACAATTTTCAATCACAGAGGGAAAAAACACCAGAAGAAAACAAATAATTGTGTAACCCTGTGATTATTGTGAAGGTGCCTCAATCGCTGAGGCACAGTTGCTCCTGTGAGCCACAGTTCCCATGTTTATGGGATAAAGAGGGAGATTGTGGGGGTTGTTGGCTAAGAATTGTATTGTGAAATAAAGTCGTGGTAAATAACAGTGTCTCCACCTGCTTCATTTGAACTTTGGGGCTCCTCAGGGGTCTACTCTCGGTCCTTGACTTATTTATTTACATACTCCCTTTGATGCAGAGTTCAGACTACATGTTGTAAACACAATAATAGCCTCGTTGGGACTCATCCCCCTTGAAGATCAATCATTTTACTCTGAGTGATATGTATGTTGATTTGAAGTGGAACTCTAAAGCAGAGGAACAGTTTGTCGAGCTGTGGGAATAACACTCCTACCCTTATGATTTATTGATGGACTAAAATGAGATAAATATATAATATAATCTTCTGTCTGGCTGTTGTTTGGTCCAGCCCCCTTAATTTTCAATATTATTGCATCAGTCCTGATGATTGGTCAGGTATCACTGTGTAGTCTGTTGGTCAAGTTGCAGGACAGATGTATTGCTCTGTGATCACCTCATTGTAGCAGACAATTAAATCTGACCATGCCAGAGACCAAATCATTTTGAATGGGCCCTGGTATTTCTAGTGAAACACAACTTGAATTTCCCTTTCCGGGATTAATAAAGTTCTTCTTATTCTTATTCAGCTGTACTAGGGCTGTATGATGTATCGTTTGAGCATCGTCATTGCACTGTAGGTGTGACAGCTGACTGACATACATTGCATTTTGACTCTGCGTGTGCTGTGCAGCGATCCACCAGTCACATTCGTTCTTTACTCAGTTGAGTATGGCCCTACCAGCCGCCAGTTGAAATCAGAGAGGAGGAGACTGTGCCCCTGCACATGGAGTGAGTCGCTGGCACTGCTGGTAACTACAACAAGGATTGCAAAATGAGCAACGAACAAGAAAAAAACAGAGACTTGTTGCCACATCTAGCAGGTCAGACATGCGAACTGTGAGACGAGACTGGAGAAAAACAATAGAGGGATTATACGTTTATCAACACGGTGGACGCACGCAACGTAACTGCAGTAGTCACGGTTATCCTCAGTTATCTTGTAGTTGCATGTTGGCAGCTTACTATGACAGTTTATTCCCCGGTGATAAAATGAGTTATGCTTCTAAATAAACATTAGTGAGTGGGATACGTCTGATCCATACACGTTAAATGCAGTCGAGTGGATAAATGACGAGAAAAAACACACTTAGGTGGGTGGACATCCATTCGTTCCTGATGGGACACCAAATCTCTATTCTGGGGAGAGGCTGAAATCCTACCAGATACTGGATGGTTACAGCTACAGATAATCATGTCCAGGACTATTACATGATTACAACACTGAAAACTTTGTGGCTCTTAAGACTAAGGTGCTGCCTGGTCAAGACAAGAAAGAGGACAGAGATAAAGTCTGGGTCATTGTGAATAAGAAAAATGACAGCATCATGACCGCCAGCTGCACCGGCATGGCCAGGTGTGTAATTGATGATTCCTCAGCTTCCTCATCCCTGTAAAGGACACCGGCATGAAGCTGGTTTGAAGTTCAACAGACATTTGCACGGGGTCAACCTCTGTAGCACCAGCGCATGGACAAAAAAGTTAACATACAGCCCGAGAAGCAATTCTACTAACATTCACAAAAAGAGGTAAGATCAGTGCAGTTTAATTTTCGACAAGATTTCAGCGGTGCAGCATAGCATAAAGTGCTATTCAAGTCATCTGGTGAAAATTTCTGTATTTTTTAATATCGCAATATATATCGCAGGGTTGAAAAAAATTGCAGTGTTAGTTTTTTCCAATACCATGCAGCGCTGATCTGTATTGGATGTTAACCTATAATCTGGAAACCTCCTCACAATTCAGTAGTAACTAATCTATAAAATATTTCACTCAGACCTGGATATCAGACTGATGAATACCTAAAGGGTCATCTGGCTTCATCACACTTGATCAAAGTCAATTTTTCAAGCTGTCTTTACTGTAAACAAGCTTCTTATGTTTGACACAACATCTCTTTAATTTAACCTTTATAGTCTCTGTGAAAGACTTTTCATGTGCTGTTCTCAGTGCCCTTTGTGGACATAATTTACACTACATGCCAAAAGTTTGGAGGCAAGGCCATTACAGGCTGAACAGTTGGGAGTAACTTCACAATGCTTTTTTTTTTTAATCCAGCATGAGTTTTATGTATTTTGGGATGTATTTACTCCATGATCAGATGTTGCTTTCATGGAAATGCATCATTTTACTCCATTTACCTTTAGTTATACATCAATGTTAACAAACCATTACTAATTATATGTCAGCAAAAGATAATAAGGGCCTAGTTTTAGGGTTGAAAACATTTGCAAGAGTCACAACTTCAGTGCAAAAGCAAAAAAACAAATCACAGTTGGATTTTTCATTTCAACTTTTTGGCTTTTGAGAGTCTGCATACTAAAATCCTAATAAATCTCAACTGCGTTCAAACTACCACAAAAATGGCTAGAAAGAAGCAACTGAGTAAAGAAACAAAAGTACAGATTTGTACAATGAGGAAAGAAGGATACACAGAAAATGAAATTGCAAAATGCCTAAAGGTGCTTAACAAAGGAGTCCACTACACTCTGAAGAGACTAGAGGAACCTGGAAGTTATGATGATAGAAAAAGACCTGGACGAAAGAGAGTTACTACAAAAGCAGAGGACAAACATAGCATTGTCATCAGTAAGAGAGATTGGCAAAAGACAGCACCAAAAATAAGGGAGGAAATCAACATGACAAGGTTGAAACCCATATCTCTGACAACCGTGAAATGACGTTTGAGAAAGGCTGGTCTGAAGGGTTGTGTATCTGCAAAAAAACACTACTTCGTCCACAGAACAAGAAAAAGAGATATGAGTGGGCAAAACATCTGAAAGCACCATGTGTTACACCCACAATTCAGCATGGAGGTGGTAGTTCCATGGTATGGGGATGTTTTGCAGATGATGGAGTAGAAGATTTGTTTGACGTAAAGGGTATCATGAGGAAGAAACAGTACCACTCCATCCTCCAGCACCATGCTGTTCCATCTGGACTCAGACATGTGGCTCATAATTTTGTTTTGCAGCAAGACAATGACCCTAAGCATTCTGCCAAGCTCTGTCAGGGTTACCTAGACAAAAAAGAAGAGGAAGGTGTTCTTCAAAAGATGGTTTGGCCCCCTCAGTCTCCAGACCTTTCTCAAATTGAGTTTGTGTGGAATGAATTGGATCGATTGGTCAGAAAAATGTGTCCCACGAATTAGCAGTTTCTTTTTAATGAACTTAAGAAAGCTTGGAATGCAATCCCTGGAACATACCTAAAAAAACTTGTGGAATGAATGCCTGGTATATGCCAAGCTGTTGTTAAAGCCAGAGGAGGTTACTTTATAGAAAGCAAAGTCTAAGCAACAATAACTCAAATACCTAATAATTATAGTCAAAATGTCTTCTGATGAGTTACTCTTTACACAATAGTCATGTTTATTGTGTTGCAAATTATATACATATATATGAAACTATGATCTTTTTTTGTACAAATCTGATCTTGCTTCCAAACTTTTGCCCTGTAGTGTATATTTTTGCCAATCCTGAGCCTGAACAAGTGTAGTTGGTTATATTCACCAAAACATGCCATCTTGCTTTCTTATAACAGTCAAATATTGCACATGGTGAGCATTTGTTGGGAAAAAAGGATTTGACAGTACTGTCACACCCACTTCTTTTCTGTGCTTTACATCATTTCACTTGACACCTACACTTCTAGTCAGCTGTTTCAGACATTAAAGACTTATGTATACGTAGATATACTCAGTCTTACAAGTAAAGGTATTGTTTGCGCTTGCAGGTCACAAAGAGGAACCCAGTTCTGTGTCTTGACAGATTTCCAAAATAAGAGCTGAGAGATTTTATGTTCTACTATGCGGAAGGCTTCTTTCACTCATGCGAATGTGTCCCACTTAATGCTGTCGCTAAAATTTCAGAAGGCATTAAGAGAAATAATCACATTACTCCTGCCCCTACCAGCTGTCAGCCTTTTGTATACTGTATTGATTTTAATAATGTGCGAGTCACTTTTAAAGCTTTAAATGGCCTCACTTAGGGCTCCAGTACCAAAAACAAATGGTGCCAAAGGAAATGGTGATCTGACAGCCTTGAGGAAAATATACCAAAGATGTAAAATGGTTCTTCTTTATAAAAGATGGCATGCTGATTGCCGTACACTGAATGTAATATGCCTATATCAAAGTCCAAACTCCCCCCTTTTAACAAACTATGGATTTGACAAAGACCACATAGAAGCTCCATGAGAGCATGACAAACAGAAAAACACAACCAGATCAATATCTTGAGAAATAAAAATGTTAGAAGTATTACCTTAACCTTCACACCAACAGCTCCCTTCCACACACACAGCACCAAAATCAGGGCAACACTGAGCACTCTCATTTTCTTGCAGGATGCTTCTCAGTTTAATGAAGAGCTTGTTTCTGCTCTGCCTTTTATAGTGTGTCCAAATAGATAAGGGTTAATTATTACTAAAAAAAAAAGCTAAGAGTAAAGGAAGGGATGCCCTAATATGTCAAGAACTGATATCATGAAAGTGCATTAGATCCTCTTTTTTCGGTTTATAACCAATACCTTCAAATCTGTTTACAACCTCTATCTCTGTTGTTTCCATCAAACACATGACTTATTATTGACTTTGTGTTTTATCTTGTGCATCCTAAGCCTCAGTGACACCTATAAATCTCATCACTTGAGTCTTTCCCACAGATATTAAACTCAGAGTTGTCTGTTAAGAAGTCAGACATTATGCAAAGAGCTGAGCCACAGTCTACAGTGACACAGTTTCAGTTTGAAGGCCTTTTGAAAGTGACTATTTAATCGTACAAAAATCAACAAAAATATGATGGGTTTTTATCAAACTTTAAAAATTCTGAAAAACAATGGCACAGTAATAGAAAAAGATCAATATTCAGTTTTCAATGCACAATTGTTCCTGAAAACAAGAATGACAGGACAAATATAATGTCTGTTAATGAAAATCTCTTAAGTAATCAGACAAGATTCAGATGATGCGCTTCAAAGGTTTCTGCAGGTCTGGTCTTTCCACAGTTTGTCAGGCTGGGGAACTGTGTTTCTGGGACATTAATGAGCAGTACAGGGGCTCCACAAGGGACAGTGCTGGTGCCATTCCTGTTCACACTGTACACGTCAGACTTAAAATACAGTACTGAGTCCTGCCACATCCAGAAATACTCAAATGACACTGCTATTGTGGCATGTATCAGAAATGAACAAGAAGCTGAATACAGAGATCTGATAAGAGCCTTCAGTGACTGGAGTTACAAAAACTGCCTCCTCCTCAACACCTCAAAGACAAAGGAAATGGTCATAGACTTCCGTAGATCCAAACACCCTCTTTAGCCAGTGAACACCTGTGGAGTGGACACCGAACTGGTGACATCATATAAATACCTTCCTGTACATCTGAATAATAAGTTGGACTGGTCTAAGAATACAGACTTCATCTACAGAAAGGGGCAAAGCCGCCTCATTTGCATGAGAAGACTTCCACTAATGGACATCTGTAGTAAGATGCTGCAGATGTTTTATCAGTCAGTGGTAAACTGGTTAGAGAATGAAGGTGCAGGGGGATCATTTCACAAATAATCACATGAAAACTTTAGAGAAGTAAAATTCAGGTGGATCACAACTCTAGGGAAAGGATCTGACCTCATCAAGCTGGTAAATATTATAATATATTATTAGGAGATGTAAAAGGACAGAATGAAAGCATACTTTGGAATGTACAAGGTGTGTAATAAAGGATCTGATTCCGTGTTATTATCTGAAAGGTACAGTGTGACCTCTGGCATTAGAACACCATTTGAGGAAGAAAATTACACACAGGCACACTTAGTTATTCAGCTGTTAACACTGAGAGTGAGTGCAGCTGCATATATTGTACTTCAGAGGCTGTACAAAAGAGAGAGCAAGGGGTGAAATAACACGTAGCAAGACAGAACAAGAGGCTTCCAGGCTTAGAATAATTACTGCTAATTTTAACAATGTTTTATCCATTTGTTAAATTTGGATGCAGTTGAGCTTATGCAATACTTGAGTTTAATTTTTGGAACATACAACTCAAAACATTTTTTTAATGTGTTGTTTTGTACTTTGGGCTATGTATCATTGCTTACTGGTGGATTGTAACGCTACATAATGTAACATATTGCACCGCAATGTAACACAATGCAATGTAATGCAATGGAACACAACGGAATGCAAAGCAACGTAACAGATCATAACATTACAAAGCGCACCAGAAAGTTTTTTTCGCATCATATCATAGAGAATTGCATGATTTCGTAGCGTATCATATTTGTGTCACACACATGAAAATTTCCCAAAAAGTTTAGGCTAGCCTGAAATCTTTATGACTTGCTCTTTTACCAATGTCCCCCAAAGGCAAGAATTTCCATGTCAAGACAGGGTGGCAAGGGCTCTCAGGAGGAAAGATATGACATCAAAAGTCTGTCAAAATGTTCAAACTTATCAAAGTTGGCAGATGTAGCAACAAAGTCAGATGCTATGATGACAGTTTTAGTTTTATATTTGTGCTATGTGTTGCCACAGTATAAAGCAATGGGTGGAAAAGAACATTCTGATGAAAAAGTATGAAGCAGCTTTTAGACAGGTGGATGAAAATCTGACTGGTCATGCAGCAGCCAAAGAGTATGAATGGTGTTGTCATTGCCCACTCACCTGCAGTGGCTGTTACTACCTGTTCCATTCACACATCACCTTCCTGTGACATCTGACCACAAAGGGCTAAAAATATTTAGCCAGGTGCAACTCACTCCAGATATTTATGGAAATTTTGAAGAGAAAAGGCTGCATTACTCTAACACAACTTATGACTCAAAGACTTGTTAGTAAAAAAGAGAGTTTTTGTAAGAAAAATAAGAAATGATTAGCACAGCTGGAGATTTACAGACAGACAGCTTTAGAAAATAGAAAACCTATTGGGCACGGTTTCGGGTAAATGCCTTTATGATGAAAGTTTTATGCTCCTGCTTTGAAGCTAAGTAGAGCTGGCATTGTCGCCTCCGCAGGTATCCTGTGGGTCTGCACTAACAAGCAATTACATGACCAAAAGCCTGGCTTGCTGTTTTGTTTCTTTGACACTGTAACGGGCACATGCTTTTTTTTACTTTGTGCACTTCAAATAATAGTGACCATAACTGAGCTGTTATTGGAGTTGGAGTTAATAACAACTTTGCTGTTAAATGAAACTGCAGCAAAATGTAAAATGGCTGGGAATAACTAGTAAAGCAAATCCATCCACTTTCGCTGTTTCCTAAAGCACTTTCTCCTGCTTCCAATCAATGCTGGTCTCTCAGCCTCCTCAGTCTGGGTCAGTAAATATCAAACATGTTTAATATTTACAAATCCTGGTGGGACTACCTTTGATGGAACACCCCCCAATAACCAATGAGAGGAGCAGACTGGGAAGTGCCACCAACCGTACGAACAACTCTCAGCTGTGGCAGCAAATGTAAGCACAAATGTGCCCCCGGCATATCAGGTCTACTTTCTCAGTGTCTGTAGAGGTTTTGTTTACTTCCCAGCAACGTATTTATGCTTTTGACTTCTGGCCCAAAGCCCAGTGTGTGAGCTCTAACGCATAAGAAAAAAGAAAAGAGGACATTGATCCTGCATTGATGAATGCATTACTTAGGTTTGTTAGTCCAATATGAGAAGTTTAAGTGCGAATTCAGTCAGACAAACTAGTTTGCATGTATTTCAGTTGCAATTTCTAAACCAATTATAAGCTCAAAGGTGTAGTAGGCAGAATGTTTTTTTTATAGTTTTGCAAAAATGTCATTACAACCTTTTTAGTGTATTGAATTTGAAATGATCTGAGAAAAGATCACACTTCTCCCTCACCTCCTGGCTTTGTAAACAGACAGGAGAAAATCTGTTGCATGGTGGGGGGTGTAAGCCAATCGCGAGCCAGTTGAGAAAGTAGGCTTGTCCCTAAGTTACATCTGTATGTAAACGCTGATGCCTTTTTTGCGACACAACACCAGTCACAATGGCAGATAGAGAGAAAAAGTACCGATCCCTGCATTGGCAGCAACTGCCTACACTAAAAAGCCGGCCAAAAATCGTACTTGCACTCACACTCACACACTCACACAAACACTGCAATGACATGGAGAGCAGGAACGGAAACTACGCTCTGTAATTGTTCCAAAAATGCAAACAGTGCAGGAATATAGGAGCATTTAATTCAACAAAAGAACACTGATGTAAACATTTCACATGGCCTTGGTCAGTGACTCACAAACCCACACAGGAGATGACTTGTAAATGTGCTGTTTCCTGAGTTGAGTCATCTTTTTTGTTCATTTTTTTTAATAAGTTCCTGTTAAAGCAATATTAGAATAGTCCTAAATAAAAAAACACCATACAGCAGCTTCATGTAGGAAATAACGACTTGAGTGAACAAAGCAGAGGCTGCCAGGTGAAAATTCTGTGAAATCCATCAGTGACCCTTGGGAAGGCGGCATTTACTCCATGTTTTAGGGCCCTTGGACCTCTAACCAATCATGTTAAACACAGGCCAATCAGCAAAGATGAAAAGTAATGTAATTTAGCTCTGGGCTCTTTGTTGGATAGATATTACCTGTGCTTATTATGTCACTCAGACAGGAAAGCAAGCCAGTTTTTAATAGGAAGGCATGTGATGAGAGCTGCAATTATATCCTGAAATGGACCTGTGTGCAGGGAGGTAAATGGAGAGCTTGATCATCAGAGCAGGGGCAGGGGCATACTAATGTGGGAAATCTCTATAATCAAAATCTGGAAGGAAAACTAATCACACAATCCTCTTTTTTTCTACAGCTCACTTTTGTTTTACAACCTATCACATTATTAAGCAGCCACAACTGAGATCAACCTTCAACTGATTCTAATTCAACCAACCAGATGAAAAACCTCATGGTGAATTACTCAGGATGAAATCTGGGTATAACGTTTGCACAACCACTTTATTGGCACAAGCGGTGAGGAACATGATGCAAGGACAAATAACATGGGCAGCTTTTGCAAGGACATGCAACTCAGTTATGGTCAAAACTGAACAACAACAACAAAAAAAGCTTGAAACAAAAAACATCTCAACTAAATCTAACAAAGCCTCCTAGCTACAAACTCTCACAGTAAGGAATAGAAGCAAAGTCATACCAGAATCTGTAATGTTTTCTACAACATACCACTTAAAAAAAGTACAAAGTGTATCCTGTTGCATTTTTCGTTGCATGCATACTAGTGCAGCATGTATGTATATGATAAACCTCAGTTATACGATTTCATCATTATGCTAATCTTTGCCTTCAGGCCTCAAGGCTGTGTGTGTTGCAGGTGTCAGAGGGGATGCACTGAGTGTGCACTGATGCCATGAACTTAATGTGTTTCTGTTTAATGAGCTCCTTCAGCTGACTAGGAGAAATGCATAGGATAAATGATTTATAACACTGACCACGGTGATGCATGTTAAACGTAAAAGAAGGCGGGGAAGGTCCTATCAGTTAATAAAACAAGAAGCTTCGAGGCACAAAAGGTCAATCAAACATCAGCTTTAATAACATGTATAGTCAGATGGGGCCTGAAGGTGTAGGTGTTATTGAAAAAAATGCTAATGTGCACATTTTTTCTATCCTCGACATGCATGGAGGCCAGCCAGCAAAGTTGTAATGGGTACAAAATAAAAGATAATTAAAATGTGGCAATTCAGTTTTTATATTTTGTCAAACTATCAAAGGCTGATATCCTTGTAGAGAGATGTGAAGCCAAAACCCCACACCGATGTCATTTTACGTTATGTTTAAAGTAGGGTTTGTTTAGGACATGCAGCGCTGGGAAAATTTGTTTGCGGGGGGGGGGGGGGGGCAGAACAAAGCTAAATGGCCATAAATAATTTGAAATGTTTTATGGGTCTGATGGATGTTTGAGCAAATATTTGTCAAGAATAATTGAATTGCCAAAGTTACATAAGCTGCTGTCTTGGTTGCAGTGTACCATTTAAATTGGTGTTGAATGTCCCATTCTTGTTGATGATTAATACAGTGTCATATTAATGCAACAAGAAAGTCAAAGTAATTATTATTATTATTATATGTTACTTATCACAGTGAAGTGTTTTGATTTAAAGGACAGTGAGATGCCAAATATTCCTAGTCCTAGCAGCTGATCAGCATTTTTGCCCCCTAGTGGCCAACAAGTAAATTAGACTGGTTTAAATTTATTGTTTTCAAATCAAGAACCTTTCCACTTTTTTTGCAATCATCTACAAAAGTAAAACAAATGAAAATGTTTTAGTTAAAGGAAAGAGCACATTGCACACATGATCTCTGAATGAAAGCCTTTATTCTAAACAATGTTAATATAAAAAAGGAAAATTGAAAAAAGACATTTTTTAAATACATGTACAAAGTTTGGTAAGACAGAACTGTAACAAATGATGTCTAATCCAAAAATAAAATGCATGATAAAGGACTGTTTAAGTGGTTAGTACTCTATAAAGTAACAGTTTGTAAAAATATACCTCAGTTTGTCTGATTTTTAAATATATGGGGGGCTTATATTTTCATTCAGCAGGCCTGAGTCGGACTGTCTGTGTTCAGAGAGTCTTACACTCATCACTGCTGGAAAATGCTTTGGGAGTTCCTTGAAACAGTTGTTAGGGAAGGAGGAAAAAAAATCACGTCACAAGCTGGGCAAGATGTTTCTGGCTTACTAGGTTTGTTTAGCAGCCAGTGCAGGCGGCGAAGGCACATATTTCACAAACATCCATGGGAACTGCAGCTGAGGTAAAAAGCAAACCAAAAGGACAGATGTCAGCTTCACTCTTGAATCATATGATGATTAATATTCATGATCTGACAGGTTCACAGTAAATCCATCACATAAATGGAGCTGTTGAATAAGTAATGTTCTCACCTAGTCTAGTGAGAGATGCAGACGCTCCTCTCTGCCTGCAGAGGGGCAGGAACTCCTGAGGGAGCATGGGGTCAGCACACAGGGACATGGTGCTCGCTCTGAGCCGGGGATTTTGCTGCTCAGCTGCAACACTGTCTTCTGACAGCTCCTGAAGCCTCTTGACGGCTTCAAGGGAGAAAGATAATCCATTCTCCTGAAAAAAAAGTAGATAGTGGTGGTAAAAAGATGCATCAAACCTAAGATCCTGTTTGCAAGTCTGGCATTAGTTAGGAGTGGTAAAAAAATACAAGTTTAAGATTTCCAGCTTTTTTTGGCATGGTCTGAAATGCAGTGGAGTAAGATTTCGGGGTTCTTAATTCTACAATTTAACTGCACATACTAAAGGCATCTTTGAACTAACTATTTTTTTTCCATTAAATGAAGCAACTTACTTCAACCTGCACGGCTTCAGAGGTCCAGCCAAGAGCTAGGACAAGGACAGCAATGGTTGCGAGTACAGCCTTCATAGTTACAGATGACAACGGTTTGTCTTGCAGCGTCTTTGTCTCGTGCTATTGTCTTGCTCAGCAGGTGCTCAGCTCAGTGTGTGCCTTCTCTCCGTCCACACGCCTCCTTTTAAACTGTTCTGACTTGCAGCTCTGTGGTCATGTGACCACAGGTGCTGCAAATGGGAGCTAAGTTTTTCCCACGGGTTAATGAGTAGTGACGGGTGTTTTACCGGCTGTAAAGGAAAAATTTATAAATCCTACTTTGACCTCATCACTCGTCTGATTATGTTTATAACCCCTGGCTCACTTGGCTTGGCTGTCTGTCATTATTGGTCGCACCTTTAGTGAGTTAAACAGTTACTATTTGATCAACTGATGACAAAGAAAAAATGCCAACCCACTGTTACACACCCCTGAGCAAATAACCAAACTTTGTTTTATATGCTGAAGTGTCAGACAGATCCTGATTACACTGTTCAGATGTGTGCCCTGTTTTAGATTATGGTGCAGGGGTTAGGTGTAGCTGTAAACAATCTTAATGTGAAGCAGTGTAGAACAGAGTCATATGCTGTTGTGAAAAATGTAAATGTCCCTAACTAGCAAAATACGGTGACATGGGGTGGGAACCACTTGGCATTTTAGAGACATAATACTATTCATCAATATGCTGCATAACAGACTCGAGTATATATACAGTAATAAGTTAATGCGCAATGATGAAACCAAACTTATTTTAAAAATCCTTAACTGAAGGTAGCAATGCAAAACTAGGAACATATTGTCTGCAAAGGTCTGGTTGTGCGCAAAAGAAATGAAAAGACCCAAAATGCAGACTTAACTTTGAAATTTAATGAAAGTTCAAAAGGGAATTAGCAAAAAACCTACAAATCCCAAACCCCCAAAACACTAGGAAACAGAGAACTAACACATGGAGGAAAACTGAAGTGCTGAGAAAACAACAAGCAGAAAGAGAAAGACAGAGACTATATACACACTGGGAAACAAGCGACAGGTGTGAAAGATAAGAAACAGGTGACATTAACAAATAAACGAAGCAAACAAGAACCTATCATGATACTGTACCACAGGAGGACGGAAAGTATTCTCTACGTGATATGAGTTAGATTAAAGCTTAAATAAATGTTGCCTTGCATTTTAATGCCATATGAGGAAAACATATCCACAGCATCCATAGTAGCTTTAACAAACCATTAAATATATATGCAAATATTACTTTTTTCCCTTGCGAGTTTCCTGCAGAGTGCTCATTAGCTCATGCTGTGGAATAATCAGATGGTATTTACTGAATAGCACTGCACAAAGTGAGTGTTATTTCTGCTTCTGCTGCAAAAATACAAAGTTCAATTTACTTACTGAGGCTGTGAGCCCGGTCAGATCTGAATTAATCACCCTTAGCAAACATAAAATAGGATTAAACTTGACAGTGTGTGTGTGTAGAGCAACGTTTGTAAATGCTTGAAGGAAATAGGTGTGGGCTGACTCATAGCACAAAGGAAAGGAGTTTGTGGGTCATTTTGGTGCAGCAAATAACATACTTAGCAACAAATGTGCTGCCCTTGAGGCTAAATAATTGTCCTTCTAGCAAACGGTTCCGGTAATGAGGTCAAAAACACAGATCCACACACTGGCTGCTGCAGGCATCAAATTGATGACCTTCCAGCAATGGCACAACTATCTAATCGCCACACCTGAAATCAATTCAGCCCACTTCTAAGTGGCATCAAGCGTGCAGCCATAGACACATGCAAAAGTAAAGGTTGCAGGCCAGCGACACATCAGTGAGGTTTATAATGAGCTGATTAAATGCAATTTTTTGCACAGAGCATGAAGGACCTACTTATCTACCCAGTAGACTCCAAGGTGGCACACTGCAGCCCTACAGTGTCCCCATTTCAAACTTTAATTTCTGTCTAGTCTTTCTCGATTGCCTTAATTTAATTAGTAATGTCTGTGGAAACGATTTGTGAGGTGATTTCAGACAATAACGGATGAGAATGGTGTAATTAATCTGCTTTTCATTATCAGCGGCTCTTCCAAAAGAACTTTGACTGCCACTGAAGCAAGGCTGCCAGCAATTATCATACACAGCCAGCATCTCCATGTCAGGCTATGCCTGACCCAATATCTTTAAAGAGACAGAATGTTTTTTGAATTGTCGATGGCAGGCGCAGTAGTCTCAGGGGATCCTGGTCACCTTAGCTCCTTTCCTGTAAAACAGAGTTCAGAACCAGCACAGATCTAGGTTATCAACAGCAACAGGTGGGGCCAACTTTATCCCGTAATAAGCTGATTTAAGAAAGTCAGGCTCTTAAGTCTCATGTTGGTGCAGATGTACACTCTTTTATTTGTGCATTATTCAGCAAAGTGACACATACATATTCCTTCCACAGGTAATACATACATACACAATCATGGACAAGTATTTCATACAACCCTGATTAAAAAAGATTTAAAAAAAAAAAAAAGAACAAACTTTATAACTTTCTTTACAATATTATTAAATTCATTGTTCTCAGAATATCTCCATTCAATGGACACTTCTACTCCAGGCATCATTTCCTGTCTCTGGTACAAAGTTCCGAACCTTTCAAAATAATGCTTTCACACTGGGCATGAACCAGATGTTAGCCAGACCAAGATCCA
Organism: Xyrichtys novacula; assembly: GCA_962446985.1. Classification (NCBI taxonomy): domain Eukaryota; kingdom Metazoa; phylum Chordata; class Actinopteri; order Labriformes; family Labridae; genus Xyrichtys; species Xyrichtys novacula. The sequence goes on from OY660865.1 coordinate 16,240,864, forward strand.
GGGGAGGTTTTAGTCCTTTATTTTGGTTGGGACCATACAGAGAAGTCTGAAAGTCCAGACCAAACAACGTTGGTTTGAAAGTCCCCCAAATTTAAAGGTCAACTATAGTCTTCAAACTTTATATGAAAACAAAAGGTCCTGAGCAGATAAAGAAGAGTTAGCTTTTAGTGCAAATCCTTTTATCTACTTACAGTATCCCCAGGTACCCCCTTTGACACCCCTAATAAATAAACTAAATGCAACAACTTTTACCACTTTTACCGTTTTATTTGCTCTTGATGCATTTTTATCATGACAGCTGACAATTGAAGTCATTTTGTATCCATCAAAATGTAGAGCTGCTGTCACTAACTCTGCTGCAGTTGCCTGGATTGCAGGACAGGCTGTTGTACTTTCTCATGATGAAGTTGGTGCAACCCGAAAGCTACTGAGGCTGCTGTCATGCCTGTGCTCAATAACTGCTTAACTCTTCCATATTTGATGTTTAAATACTTGCCTATCAACACCTGGGCCAGCTCCACCTTGTGTCTAGTGTATGATGGGATTGGATCCAACTGCCAGTATTTACACACAGTCAAGTGGTTGATAATGACTTGATAAATGATGGAAAACTGCATTATCCTTCATTTTCTGTATTAGTCACCATCAGTCGGACTATATGCATCATACAGGCCATCCAGATGAGTAGACAACACTGATAATGACCTGTTAATCAATAACCTTTACTCCAGACAGGTAAGGCCCTAATCAGTTGTTTTTTAAAGCAGGCCAACAGACTGTCATGAAAGAGGTCATGCTATCCAGCGGAAATGTGTGGGCAGAACAATGTGATGTTCAGCACAGAGAAACTAAAAGTCAGAGGTGAAACTTGTTGGTTTTTTAATTTTGTTTAAAAATTCAAACTGCGTGTATGAGGTGGTGTTTCAGTGAAGGTTACTGCACCCACTGACCTCAGTCACCTCAAATAAAACAGCTGTGATGCTCTTAGAAGCTGATTAGTGATTGATTTGAAGTCAACTTTCTTAGCTTGACCAAATCTATGAGATGAAAAATGGTCAGGAAGTCAGGAGGGTCAATTTCTCAGACAGGTAAGACTGATGGTGACAGTTCAGACAGGAGGGAAGTAAATCATCAGCCTGAGTGTGAAAAGATTATCCCAGAGTGTTTAACTGACCTCCTCTGACCACAGACTTCTTACATTCAAGTCGCTCAGCAAGCAGAGTTGCCTATTAAGGACACTTCATCAAGGTTTGTGTGTCTAAACATGAACCTGCGACCTTCTTGAGTGTTGGACTTCATCAACCATAAAGCAGAAAAACAAGCTGCAAACACCGGGACATTAGCACCTCATTTATTGGGGCTTGACAAAGGTCCTGAAAATTTATGAGAGTTTGCAGAATCTCAAGATGTGCATTTTTAAGACCAGTATTTTTAGGATGTTTTCTCTCATTATGTCATGTCATGTATTTAAAGAAAACAATAGTTTACTATCAAGTAATGACCTGTGCTCACAGTCTTGAGTCAGGTTCCTGAGTTCCTGCACAGCAGCAGTCTATCCGACCCGAATCAGTCTGGCTTTAAGCAGGGCTACTCTTCTGAAACTGTCCAAAACACATACAATATGATCGGCAAGAGCTGCTGTTCAGGCCCCAGTTCTAATACTGCTGGATCTGTCTGCTATGTCTGACACAGTGAACCACCTCTTCACACTCTCTGTGCTTGGCAATGCAGGATTTTCCCTTCACTGGTTCACATCCTACCTCATAGAGAGATCATTTAGAGTATCATTGAGGGAATAAGTGTCCAAACCACATGGCTCATTAGCAGGAGTGCCTCAAGGGTCACTGCTTGGTCACCTCCTTTTCTCAGTATACACCCCTTCACTTCCCTTAAATTGAGAAAACTGTGATTACTGAGTACACTGTAATATATGATGAATACTGTATATCTCCAAGCGATTACAATTTTCACATATGTGATTAGCTCACAGACATTATATCTAAGACTTGGACTCAAACCTGATGCTGTAAAACAGTAACTACATTTAACAGGAAGTCAAAATCAGATTTCTGGAAACAGTGAGTCATGGATCCTTTATGATGAAACTGAAACTGATAGGAGTGAAGGTAAAAGTTTACATCGATATCTGTCGAAGAAGGTGCGACTGGAGTAGACAGATAATCACTTTCAAATATGATGAGGAAACCATAAAAATCCTTCAGTTTTCTCTTTTTTCTCTCTTCAATAGCAGCAAACTCAACCATCCAGGAAGTCTATTCATGAAATTCAGTCAGTACTCATTCCATCCTGGACGACGGCCAAATATAAACAATAATAACCTACTTTCAGTGATTAAGTAGCTGATAAGATTAGAAAAAAAACAAAAAACAAACAAACAAACAAACAAACAAACAAACAAACAAACAAACAAACAAACAAACAAACAAACAAAATGCAGGAGTGAAAGGCAGACATTAGTTTCAGTTTCCTCTGTTCTGCACTGCTACATATTTACACATACTTCCACACAGAGATAAGATTTCTCAAGGGTAGTCCAAATCCAAATCAACTGACTGTTTAGTGAGATGTTTCTTTAACACCTGTAAAAGCAAACAAAACCTTCCTTAAAGATAATGGCAATTTTAATATGATAATTTCATGGCCAGAAACGTGTGCGAGGGAGTATGTACCAGCTGATGACATTTTAAACATGAGAATATGTTTATAATTGATAATATTTCTGGATATCAAAAGTCAGCATGATTAGATTGACATAAACCATTACATAAAACCAGTTTACCAAAAATCTGGTGTTTGCTGACTGTTTTAGGAGGGGTGAATCTGTCCTAAATTGGCTTGATTATTATGGTCTGTACCCCACTTTAAAAAAGCTATTGTTGAGGAAAAGAGTATGTACCACGGAACAGACGGAAAAATGTATCTGTCTCATTGATATTAAGTCGTTTTGTCTTCCTTGCATCTGTAAAGCTCTTTGAATTACCTTGTGTATGAATGGTGCCATACAAATAAACTTATATTGCCTTACTTGTTGCATTAAAATATCACAGTGGAAAAAAGAACTTAGATTGTCCTCTAATGCATTTCAGTATAGCAGAGATAAACAGCTGCATGCACACTTCCATATTCTTTTATCTATGTCCAAGTTTCAATCAAGGCTATATGATTATTGTAATACAGGACCATGCAAGTACATACTGGAGATTCTTCTTGTTACATGCAGACCTTGGAGAGAGGGTATCTAATCACAATGTCTTTACGTTTACTTTAAATCACTTAAATTATTGTCATTTTACTCTAATTCAGTGTCATCTAATGCAATAACTTTTCCCATTTCCTTTCTTACATCCAGTGACTGATCCTGCTGTGTGTGAATCGTGATTGTTTGCACCTCTGCCTTCTGTAAAACTGAAAGTTTTGCGGTAGTTTTTTGAAGCTGGAATATATTTCCAAAGAAACATTTAGGGAAATGTGACGACATCGCTGTAATTAATATAACAATGGAGACAAATACATAGACTGGACAGTGAAAAATGACTTGTTTTTCCATTTGGATTAAATGTAATACTACTAATTGCATAGCAGTTCATCAAGCTTGTTCCTCTTGTTTCCAGCCTGGATGCTAAGCTAACCAGCTGCTGTTGAAGTTTTATATTTATGGCTTTGACATTCAAGTATTGTTTATCTTCTCACCTTATTTATGGAACAAGAAAACAAACCATATTTATTACATAATGTGGAACTATTCCTAAAAAGTGGAAGCACACATATTACCTTGGGAAATTGACATTTGGGAGTTATAAAAAGTCCCACGCTACGAAGTCACTGAGTGTCAGGCACATAAAAGTGAGTTATACAGGTGTCACAGTTTTGGCGACTGTTGTAACCTTTTCTTATCTGATGCCTGGCTCTGTAAAACAGACACCAGACTATCTCCTCTAAAGCTGTAAACTTGACAAATCATCCTCAGCAAACATGTTATGTCATTGCACAGACAATAAAGACATAATAAAGCGCTCTTAAAAAGTTACCACACTCCGAACCATCAAAGCAGTTGTTTCAATCCTTTTGAGTTTATGTCAAACACACTGGGGTGAACTAGTTTCACTGATTTCATCTAATTGAGTATAATTTAAAACTAAAGACTCTGGTAGTTTTCTTCACTTTAATAAAGGTATCATTTTGTCCCAGCCTGACCTCTCTTTTCAGTCACCATAAATCTCATGCTTAGAGTTTAAACTCTATGGTGTTTCATTTTATTAGACCGGGGACCAAGAGTCACAGCTTTACTTTTGTGTCATAAACTGACACCAAAGGCTTAAGTTCCCCTAGACTCAATGTGCATACATTTATCAGGAGTGTCTAATTTATACTTGGCTAAGTAAATCCTCAACAGTAAATCAGCCTTGCTGTTTACATTGCTCACAGACTGTATTGATATATGCTGCTACTGTCCCCATCAGTTTAACACTGCCTGACATCACCCAGGAAAGACAAGGACACATTCAAGTTAATGAATCAGCAGAGAAGAAACGAGAGAAGACTCAAGGAGAGACTGCAGGTTGAAATTGTGCTCGGCAGTATACTGTATTCAATGTTGGGGCAGAAACCATAGTGTAAGTCATGATATAATATAATGCAATATTGTATGGTACAGAAAGGTTGGTTATTGTATAATAGCATTATTTGTACTTTTATATATTGTAATTGTAAAGTGTATTGCAGTGCCTTGATGTGAAATGTGTTATAAATAAATTCTGAATTGACTATGATATGACTGGATGCTATCAGGGTTCTAAATTAACTTTCGTAATCACCAGCAGCCAATCAGAATTTCCACTAGCCATTTTTTTCTTCTGTGAAAATAAGAGATTATGTGTGCTGTTGAATGCATCTTATTACCATTGTTGGCATGAAAAATGCACAAACTACAACACATAAAACTAAATATACAAAGAAAGTGCAAACATTTTATTTCTAAGTCAAATGTCTTTACAGCTGATGTTACTTTCATGATCAAACACGGGTGTTAATTCAAAAACCTGGACGCTATACAATACAGTACCAGGATACAATACCATTCAATATGATTTATCAAGAAACAGGGCAATAACGAATCAGACAACCTGCAGATCTAGTTTCTGTTTTAAACTGCTGCTGATATCTAATCACTTATTAGAATTAATAAAACAGTCATCTTGGAGACTAAGTCAAAGCCTTTACACCAAACAAGTAGAGCAGTTTTTATCTGACCAACTAAAGCAACGCCTTATCCAGCTGCACTGATTAGGAGTATCAGGCTGCAAGTGAAACTGAACATGCATCATGGAAGGACCGATCCACATGCTGCAACATGTTTTGTTTAATTATGCACTTCATTATGCTTGTATGAGCTCATTGGGCAGCGACAAATATGAGTTATCATTAGATATAATGCGTGGTACAAAATTTCCAAAGGCTTTGGGCTTCCTGTGCAGTTATAACTGCAGGTTTTTATTGTTTTTATTTTTTATTTTTATTAAATTGGTATTTACCTGTCATAATGATTGAAAAGTGTATCTAGATGTTAATCTTTTATGGTTCAAACACCAATCAGGAAGCCTTTTCTCTAACGTGGGTTTGTTTTATAGATTTTTCCCCCTTATTATAAACCAGTCCAAAGATCAATCTGTTGGTTTAACAGCTGGTAAATGAGAAAAGTTGTAAAACACAAAGAAAAATTAGTAATGAGCTGTAATAACAACCATGTAATACACAAAACAATACAGCAGCCACCATTTTTATGAGTACCAGCGAGGTTTGAAAAAGAACAAAAGGTTCAGGACTTGATTTTTAATCTCAGCTACTTCACAAGAAAAGCCATTCATGGTAAAGTTTATGAGTAATTTATGCCTTTTCTAATAGTGCAAAATTGTCCTCCATGTCTGAAAAGAAAGAACATTGTGCTCTGTGGTCACATTAGTAAAAAACTGGAGGTTGATAGCAGCCGGGACACAATGAACATTGGTTTTTAGTTTCAGAATGAGCAAGTGGGCCTCCTAAATCCTGAAACTCTTTAAGCCTTATCAAAGAGACACAGAGCAGTTTGAAGATCATTTGAACATAAAACTGGATTGTTATGGATCTTTTTTTGAGGCCCTCTGAGTAGAAAAAGAGAAGTAAGGTCTGGGTTTGTCTATGGGCTGCTAATGCTGTAATTTCAGCAGCTTTTAACTCTAGCTTTGCTCTGCTGTTTCTGCAAAATCTTTACATAATCCATGTGTAGCTGACCGCTTTGTCTTTTTACTGTGGTACAAACTGCACTGTCTTTATAATGCATGCACTTAGCATGCAGTATGCACTGGGACACTGCTGTGACTAATTCATTATAACGTTACACCTCAAACTGTGATCCTTCAGTTGTGACTGTCTAAGTCACATTACGCTTTGCATATTATAGCTCAGGTTATGTCACGTAATGACCTCGGTGCACCAGAACTGTGGGTTAGAAGCCAGAAAACCTTTAGGCTTTCTCCAGGCAAAATGTGACTATGAAGAACATCCTAGATTTTTTAGATAGAAAGAGTAAAAACTAGGAAAGCTGGTGTTACAGCAGCAGATTGTTAAAGCAAGAATGTAACACCAGAGGAGTAAAAACACAGAAAATCTATCTTTTATTAGAGTAATACATTATAAGTCAGGAATGATCAAAAGTTCTCAAAACCACTGTGAGAAGTTTCCTTTTATTGTTTACGCAATGTTTGACAATGAAAACAGAGCAGGGGGAGGTGTTTTGTCAGAAAAAATATTAAAAAATAAAACATTACTTGCAGGCCAAAACTGACAAAGACTTGTCTAAGGGGAATGAACACCCAGAAAACTGTCAAAATCAAGCTCACTTTCTTTGATGAAACTAAATACAGGGTCTCTGGTGAGTAAATAATGACAATGATGATTCAACACATTTCTCCAGTCAATTTGACAACCTGACACAGCCAACGTAAACCTACTGCATTACAAGATGCCATCTGTCAATTGTGCTTGTTGACATAGAGCATTATTGCATTTTGGCATTTGCATTATCTAGGGCCTCACATCCCTGGTGACTGGCAGCTGGCTGGGCTACAACTGCTGTAGACACAATATATGATCAATATTTTTGAGTAATGAAAATCTCAAAAACCTGTTTAATTAATTTCATACTGGTGTCAATTAGCTGGGATGTTAAATAGTTTAGCTTACCAAATGTGCACCTCCTTTATATTAATGAATGTACAAGAATGGATCGTGCAAATTTAACAACATGTTGACTTAAAGTTGAAGTATTTGAATGTACTGGTTCTAAAAGAACATTTGCAACATAAATGAGTGAAAAGCAAATAAAAAGAGTGAAAAACACAAAAGCAAATGATTAACTCTTTTCCGTTCTAATCTGTTTTCAGTTGCATGAAAAAACGGTTTCATTAGTATCTAATTAAACTGTTTGGCTAATCTGCAATAATTGCCTCTATTGTAAGCTTCATAAAAACTGCAAAATATGAGGACTTTGGAGCTGGATTAGTTGCTAAATGGCAGAAATAATGTTTTTTATGAATGAAAGACTTCACAGCACGTATTGGACAAATCATGTCTTTTTATGCAAAAACCTGTGTTTAGCATTAATTAAAAGATGTTTTTTTTTCATTCATTGAGTAGCCTGTGATTACATAATCCTTATCCTCTATTATTCTCACTTTCTGTCCGATTTACCCATTTAACAGTCTGTACAAATCTAGGTTAAGTGTGTTGAATGAAATGTGTTTTTTATGCGGCCATTTTATCTTTCACTGATAAAAGGCTTTATCAGTGAAAGAGAAAGTTCATTAAGTTACAGTCAAGCTGTGTGTCCTGTGTTGCCCTAGTAACCAAACACACAGTGAAAAATATCAGCTGCATAGACTCAACTTTATTTCGGATTATCGGCCTTTAAAAAGCGAAATGCAGCTGAAGCAGGTTTACACCTTTGAAGTCAAGGTGAGAACTGATGGCTTTACTGCTCTGTAAAAATCCCCTAGATTCTCATATGATTCAATTAAAGTCAGTCTGCTTCATGCCATCTAGACACCTTGTTTTATTTCCAGATTGACTTTTTTTCTGTAAGTCATCACCTTAAGGCAAAGAGTGAAGCACCTTTGATTTATACCTGAGCATTGACATTTTATGCTCTTTTCAAGGTCACCACTGAAACATACATGAAATGAAAGGCCAAAGATAAAGAGGAACTGCTGCTGTGAAAGATAAATTACACGAAATTGATAGCCCTGCTCTGTCTCCAACGCATCATGACAAATTACTTCTTCTCTGTTTTACTTTCCTGAACGTAATGGTAACTTTTGACTTCATGTCCTAACTTTGTCACATGCTGTATGGTCTGTTCATCTGCATCAGGTCAAGGAAAAGGAAATAAAAAACACATTTGTAGAGAAGAACAGTGTGAGAATCTGAAGAGCATTTTTTTTTAAGCTGTGTTCAGACTAAACTCTGAGAATTAAATAGGATGGAAGTAGTTGCATGAGTCTAAATCCAGTTATATTGTTCTCTTGGGGAGGAGATTATGACAGTAAATAAGGCTCACAGTGACTTTCTGAAGCAGTATAAACCAGATTAACCTCTTCTTATAATTGATTTTTACCCAAGAGGTTGAGACTTTGCTGGAATAGTAAATTAATGGTGCGGATTTGAAAAAAAAAAAAAAGAAATAAAAGAAAAGCTGAACTTAACTTTGAATTTGAATTAAGGAAAGCTAATTTTTTTTTGCATCAAAGTCAGACTTTGAATTTCAAAACCATTGAATTTCAAGCATGCATTTTTATTTCTGAAATAAAAATAAATTCAGTGTAAAAAAAAAATCAGTCTCTCAAAATATTCATTTAGTAAACATATGACTTCAAAAAATTCAGTGTAAAAAATTTAATATAAATAATTCAGTGTTAAAAAAATTCAGTGTCCAAAAAGTGTAAACTGTGAAAGAGATCGACTCAACATCCAGGTAACCAGGGAGAAGCAATCCATTTCTAGCTCAATCCAGCGCCCTCTAAAGAGAGGGCTGGCGACGCAGGGCATGCGCAGCGTAAGTCAGGTCTGCCGCGCAGACAAGGCGTTCCCAAGCACAATTTGGTATTTCGGTGAGCGAAGCAGCCCGGCGTAAGTATCCCCCCTCCCTAACTCAGCTCCTCCCAGCGGCATAAGTCAGAGCAAGGGAGGAAAGAGGGCGTGAAGTGGGTTTAACACAGCCGAGACCTTATGACCTGATGTATTGACCAATAACATCAGCTCCTCTCCTTGCCTTTAAATCCACCACCGGCGAGACGTATTACTATTTTAGTGAGGTAGTTAAAGAGATCAAGAGATGTCAACATAAATTCAACACAGATCACAACATAAATTCCAAAAATGGCATTGAAATCGGAACCATCTGTGCGTAATGACGCCTTGCTTTTTCTTTCACAGGTGTTGGCATATAAAATAAATTTGGCTCACAAAACTGAATATTATAATATTTGTATGTAGGCTTAAAGTAAATAACTCATCTAATCACTGAAACAAATCCTCTGTTCAGATTCCACTGCAGCAGCTGCAGCAGGACGGGGAGAGGACACGGAGACATGTCCAGGTTGAGCTGCGTGAGAAATAAGAGGAAGAGGAAGAAAGAAAAGGAGGGAGATGAATTACATATCTTGTTAACTTCATCATGTGTGTTTATTCACTAGATATTCAATTTAATTTCATGCGGTTGCAGCTGTGTTGATTCGGTCAGGTTGTGTGTCCAAACGCGTGCCAAACGCGCTCATCAGATCAGATATAGATCAGAATATATCTATATAGATCTAAATGTATGTGCTGACTCAGATTAATAGTTGTTGATGATTATTTATTGCACTGAAATGTGCCTGACACTGTGGAAACCTGCCGGTGAGGCATCAGTGACGTATGCTGATACGCCGCTGGTCTACCAAAATACCACAAGACCAGCTGCGCTCTGCCTGCGCTGAAAGTTGACCAGGTTTGAATCAACGAGCTTTCAGCGAGCTTTATACACCACCGGCGAGCACGAAAATGTCACTGTGCCAGCTGATTCTGTCGACACCTCCCCCTTCCTCGCCACCACGCCCAGATTGGCGGACCTCGGTGCGCCTCAGTCCACGAAAATACCAAACTGGCTGTATGCCGGGCTCCGCCAGATGAAAATACGACTGCGCAGGGTCCGCCGCCTCACCGGCAGACACGAAAATAGAGCCCTTTGTGTTCATATATTGAACTTATTTTTGTGTAAAATGCTTAGCGCTAGCTCTGCTAGTTTAGCCGTTCCTCCGTGGGATTTCCCATGTTATTTGACACTATTATTTTTTAATCGGAATTTTTTGACTCTGAATTATTTGATCTTTTTGCACTAAATTTATTTTATCATTGTGAAAAAAACAAGAATGATAAGAATAAGAATAACTTTATTGATCCTGAAGTGAAATTCAATTGTCTGTTGTCTCATTTGTCATGTCTAAAAAGTCATCAACTATTGATAAAAGTGTCAGAGTGTGGGAAATAAGATTGCATGCTTGAAATTCAATGGTTTTGGAAATCAAAGTCTGATTTTGATGCAAAAAAAAAAAGCTTCAGAAATTCAAATTCAAAATCAGATGGCACAGATTTACTTCCATATTTTGAGGGTTTATTTAAAGAATAGCGCAGAACACTGAAAGCGGGAGCGAGCAGGAGTGTCATAAAGATGAATCCGATGAACAAAACAATCAATCAAGAAGTCACTCAATAAGGGGACAAAAATTATTATATTCTTGATTCTGGTCTGAGGAATATCTTAAACCTCTGTGCAGTCAGTTTATCTTTGTAAAGTTCACACTGTCATACAGGACAACTCTTAATAAAATCACAATGTGTGCATCAGGTAAAGTTGACAAAATTAAAGTTTGTCACCACTGACAGAGAAGCTGAAACTACACAGAATAACCACAGGCCCCAGTGTTATCAAAATTACGGCAAAAGCAATTTTCCTGGACTCATTCATAACACAAATGAAACAAAGTAAATAAGACAAAACAAAAGGTAAATAAACCTACAGAGTCTGTGAAATCAGGTCAGTTCTAGGAGGAGTCTGAGTTCCTCAGGAAGCTCTTTTCAGAGTACCCCGTCTCTTTTCATTTTCAGTTAAGCCTAATGGGCACTAAACGTCCAAAAGTTTCAGAGAAAGGCCGTAAAAAGCTTTACAGGTATGATTGATTCTGAAAGCTTCTCTGAGCGAGTGCAGGGAGACTAAAGCGGGCCTAATGTGGTTGGAACTAAAACTCTTAACATTATGGAGCTGATTGACAGACTGATGTAGTAAGAGCATTAACTCCCTGAAGTTAAAATACAACATCTTTTATTGGAAACCTTGAGTGTTTTCTGAACTAAAACTAACACTTACAGCAGGTTCACCTGAGGAAAAGTGAAACCAAAGTGTAGCTGCATACACAACATGGCAAAATGTACATCGATACCTTGTTATTGGAGCCACATCTGAAACCTTGCCAAATATGAAATTACCTAAAAACCAGGGTCCATAATTGCTCTGATTATCCTGAAATTAAGAATATACTGCTTTTGATTTATGTCTGTATAAATGTTTAAAAAGAAGCAGGTAACAGCCAGGTTGGAGATTCAATTTCTCAACTCTAACTGCATTATAGTGTCTCAGATACTGTGAAGAATAAACAACCAGAAAAGGAGATCTTGCAAACATCAGTTATGAATCAATCCAATATCACACCACAAACCAGCAAATATCAGAGGATTCAAACTGTCAGATAGCTTCCTAAAAAAATCATCTAAAATAAAACTCTCATGCCCATTTGGGAACAACACAACCACCATGATAAAAGTCAGGAAGTCAAGTTTGCGTTTTCCAAAATATGTTAGAGCAACTTCTTCTCTACTTCAGCTCAATTTTTTCGCTCTGCAACTGCTGCTGCAACCCTCAAGCACATTAGCTGCTTAATGCTCCAACATGTTCACAAACTCATGACTAATTGTGTGTAGAAGCTGTAGGAATGCCGCCTGAATATATTTTGTGTTTTGTTTTTTTCTTTTTTTTGTTTGCAGAGACAGCTGCTGTTTTTTGGACGCAGATGAAAGGAGTGAGAGTGAACCAAAAACAACACAATTGCTAACCCAAAAATTAACCCAATTAGCAAAAAGAGGCTCCCTTCACCTACAGGGAGGCTGCAGACAGATGATACATGTAATTTCGCCTGCTGTTCTCAGCAATTATGTTTGTTCTAAATGGAATGAAATGCAAGAAGTGTCGTATTTTGCTGTTTGTCACGCACATAGTATCTTAAGGCAATTTGTTCTCTCACCAACACCTAAAGCCCACTCTGGGACTCAGTCCTGTCTGGCCTCTTAATTGGTCATTTCTGTTTACTCTCCTTTGTCATTGGCTTTGTCCTGAGCTTTAAGTGGTGGCAGAAAGTGAGCCATACCTCTCCCAGGAGATTGTACAAGCCAAGGCCCAGCCGAATACGAAAACATTTAGGATGTGATGTGGGTGAGGAAAGGGCCGTTTGACTCCTAAATCAACGCAGGGTGCCTTAAAGGGGACCTGCCATCAAAAATGTAATTTTGTGTGTTTTTTGTGTCAGATAAGGTCCATATTATGTTCGTCTTATGTTGTAAATGTGAAAACAAACCGTTACGTCATTTGCATTCTGTAAAGGTTTAAAATAAAGGAACGGGTAAACCAGGCCAAATTAAAAAAGCAGGTCCTTTTGACGTTGCGCTGACCTTGCTCATTATTATTCACTCTCACGTTCTCGTACTCATTCACAGTCAACATCACTCTCCAGCCAGAGCGAGACCCAGCTACCACTGTATCCGCTATGGGTCTCTTCCAAACGACCGGTGTTTCCCTGGGTTCACTGCCGGGAAAATGAACTTAAAGCTGGGCAGAATGAATCACCGCTGGAGATCTCTGGCTTCTTCTTCAACTTCCACCTCCTCTTCGGACTCTGGTCTAAAATATATGGTTTAATACCTGCCATTTTTAGCCTTTAGCATAAGGTGACCAGACGTCCCTGATTTCCGGGGACAGTCCCCGAATTGGATGACCTGTCCCCGGCAAAAGCTGTCCCCGAAAATGTCCCCGATATAAGCGTTTCATGAATGAGAGCAAAAATGTTGCGTGTGGGCTCAAACAACGGTTATTACAGTAGCTGAGCACAAGTAAGCAGTCCTGAACAACAGTTCTTAAGGGGGTTATTACAAGGGGCATGCGCTGCTACTAAATAGTACCGAGACTTTGTCTGTGATCACACAGCCCCTGCACCAGTGGCGATTGCTCTAAGACTGCAAGGGAAGCTCGGCTTCCCTTAAAATGTCACCCCCCCAAAAAAAGAAAAAGTGGTGAAATACGTACGGCTGTGTGTACATTTCATTAACTAAATACGCACTAGAAAGCCTTCAACTTTTGTTCAGACACTGTGATAAGAAGCTGATAATCACAGGTAACCGGCATAACTTCGTTCTCATTCATCCTCGCAGCGCCTCAGCGCTTCAAACAGTCGGACGCTGGGCTTCTGCTGACTTCAATGTGGAAGCTTAAAGTGGGTTGTTCCAGCAGCGAAACTAGACGCTCATTGGATAAATGCTGGGCTTTGTCCCGCCCAATGGAAGCTAAGCTTCACTGGAGTTCTATGGCGAGAGGGCGGTCCCGACTTTCTCCCGGACTCCAAGCTTCTGCATTCATGATTGGATGAGCTGTCTGAGTCGAAATCCTTTTTTGATTGACAGCTAAACAAGCGAATCAGCGATCTTGAAGAATAAAACATCTACCAGAGCATTTTCCAAGTCATTCATTCCGTTGTTCTTAACTGCTCCAGAGACTTTACCGATCCTCAGCGACTATTGTCTTTGTTAAAAACGACTGCCGTTGTGTTTGGCGACTCTGTTCTGTTACATACTAATAAACAAATACAATTATGATGTAGGCCAGAAAAATGAGCTTCCCCTCCTTGAAAGACCAGCAGCCGCCACTGCCCTGCACCCTCCCTGCCACCGCACCGAATATCCCTGGATATCATTACAGACATCTGGGCACCTTACTTTAGCACACATTAGCAAAATGGATAAACCGAAATCAGAACCTCCACTGCTGAGCCAATCAGAGCACAGCAGGCTTCACCGCAGCGATCCAATCAGAGCAAAGCTCATAACCATAAATGTTAATGAGCCAAAATCAGTTGGTTTTCCTGTAAGGTTTTTTAGGCATACTAAAATGGTTTGAAACAAACCATCAAATAACTTTTTAGCCAAAATTATGTTGCAAACATGATCAGAGGACATCAAGGATTATGAAAAAATGATAAAAATGGGTATGAAATTTTGATGGCAGGTCCCCTTTAAAAATCACACCAAAATTTGTATTTTTGGTACAAGAGTAGCAAAGTTGTTGTAATGTAGACATATAGTGAAAATGCAACATGTTATTTAAATTATGAGACCATTAAAATTCTCCCACAATCTCCAAACTTTACAGAAATCCTTTTTATTCATAGTTTATGATTTAAAATTGTTAACTTTAATGTTTTTATAAAGTATTTTCAAATATTCAAAGAAAGGAACGCTGTGAAAAATGTAAGACAAGATTTGATGCTTTGAAAATCATCCAAGCCCACTATTAAATTTAAAATAAAGCAAAGACAACAAATCAAATGTGAAACTGAAACATTATCTCATTTTTGTATTTATTTTTCAGTTAATTTTATTGTGTATATTTCAACACTTTCCCACTGCTTTCACCTCAGGTCATCTCAAACAAAAGCTGACAGCATTTCTAAACCATTAATCAATCACGTCCCCATTCCAAGGTCCAGTTTTGACCTGCATTTTTGGATGAAGTAGAATAACTGCGTTCAAAGAGAATGGGTTTTAGAATTTATTTTAAGCTATGCAGTTAGTTCCACCACAGAGTTATCCTAGTTTCTAAAGATCAGTGCCATCTCACTTGTTTGTTACGTTCCACAACCGATAACTTCTACAAAATTTGGGACCCATATTTAAGATTTATTGGCCCTCAACTAGCTGGCACTTTGACATTGGGGTTCCTTAACGGAAGTCATACCGCTGATCTTGATGGGTAGAACTCATCCTATAAATGTGGTGGGCCTGTGGCAGGTTCCTCCCTGAGTCCGTGCTTGTCCGGTGGCGCCTCGGTGGCAGCATGGCAGGCTACAGTCAGGGCTGTGGCTTGCCGTGCCGTTGCTGGGGTGCTGTTGGCGGGCACAGGTTCGGGTGGGGGCTGCTGTAGGTCCATTTACGTGGTCACTGTAGTTTGTTTGTTGTTATTATTCTCTGCTGTATTATTATTTTTCTTTTATTGTTCACCCATATATACTGACTGCAAAGCACCAAGCACTTTATGATTGACGTTTAACTTATTGTCCAATGTAGGTACTGTACACTCATTTTTATATTAACTGTGTCTTTGTTACATATCTGAGCTAAGCTGTTTATGTCTGTTTGTCGTGTTTGTTTAAAATTTGAAAAAATCAATAAAAATATTATTGAAGAAGAAGTGGCATCCAGAAATGGATTTCGGCCTCGTTTCCTTTTGTGTTGAGATTTGCCTCTTTTCTCAAGTTTTATTAAATGTGCTGCTGGCATCCGACTTTAAATGGACACATACTGTATTGACTATTAACACCTGATTTGTTGTTTTTGCACTGTTCTCAATTCCAAATCGGATTTAATGATTTGCAAACCATCTTTTTTAATAAACATTTTGTGGTCTTGGCTTTTTCAATTGGGGTTGTACTTTATCTTTTGTCAGATTAGACTATGCTGTCTGCATTTATACTGAATAATGGTTATTGCTTTTCTACAAAAAAACAAATAAGCAAATTTTAAATACTTTTTTTTACTGACACCTTTGTCTTGGTCAGGTCTGATCCTAAATTAATCACAGCAGCAAAATCATAACATTACTCACACACTTCTCATAAAAACACACCTTGCTTTGTCTTCTCTCTTGAGGTGTGTACCATTGAATCACTTTCTGAACTTGCTGTGCCCTCTGTTGGCCACCTCAGGTGTGAAGAGCAGTTATATAAAAGACACCAGTCTACTGGGTTTAAATCAGAATCAAAATATTTATGGTGTCTAGCTTTAAAGTCTACCTTTGAGACAACAAATACACAGACTCTTTTTGTTAGCTGTCTGAGTTATTAGAGCACAATGGTGGACAGTCTGTGAGCAAGACTGGAGCTTTTCTAACCCTTTTCATTTCCTGACATTGAAAAGTATTGATCCGTTTGGTGGGATTACGTTCTGTGTCCAGCAGAAAAAAAAAAAAAAGAAAAAAAAAGAGATGGTCTGCTTTTCTTTTGCAGCTTCCTCACTTTAACAATCAGGTCATCCAGCTGACTCATTGCTTTATGAAAGCTTTAAATATTACCCTTTCCTTTCTCCTTTCTTGTAATGTATAGAAGAGCATTAAAATTGTTTTTTTATTCAAAAGTTCCATCAAAAAGTTATCGAAGCTCAAGCTTTCATTAAAATTCAAGACACCCTTCCTACTATGTAATGCAGAGTATGATGTGCCTAAAGTAAAGATCTGAATGGCATCTAAAAATTCCAAAACCCACATTTGATCTGCATCACTTTGGCATGTTTTTGCTCTTTTAAAGCCAAACTCTCAGGAGCTTGGATGTCTTGGGTGTGGACCATTATATTAGGGCCTATGTCCTCTGACAGCATCATTGCACTGGCAGCACCTGTTTTCTCAGGTAAGAAAAGTACATCAGCATTTCAGAGCTCAGTGTCCCAAGAACAAAACATCTTAAGTTTGGATGTTTTTGTCACTTTAGTTGAAAGATAATTTAATTCGTGAAACACTGCTAGCTTTGCTGTAATCACTTTCTGTCACCAATCAATCAGAATCAAAAAAGACGGCTGAACACCAAGGGAAATAAGCTAATATCAAGCAGTTAAATCACTGGAGTAAATCAGAATACTTAATTTATTTCATCCTTGGTGGAAATTCAGAAAGATCTAGTGATAGTAAGTGGAATTTAAAAGTGATTTTCGGGGTGTGTGTGGATACGCATCCACACACACCCCTGCACAAGAAAACACAGTTAGAGGACACAGGCCCTTAAAGGGTGACATTTCCTGCTTGTGAATGCAGCTTTTATCTTCACAGTATATTACCATGCAGAGTCACCATGGTGTTAGCACAAATTTTATGACCAATGCAATTTTCTTGCTCTACATGATTAGGACTTTTCTGACCTCTGAATCATGCTGTGCTTAATTGCAGAGATATTACAAAGTATCTGGTACACAGGAGGTGCTGAAAGGCATCATAAAGGCACAGAAAATTTCTACTTTTCACAGTTAAAATAGCAAAAAATCAAGGTTTACAATGTCAAACATGCCTACTTTTAAAAACTCTTGCTCAGATGTAATCATAAAGAACTTCATTGTTTTGTTGAGTTTTACAGCTTCATATAACTATCTCCAGGAATCAGCTTTTTCCTGCAATAAAGTCAAAAACCTGGTTTATGTAGCTTGATTAACTAATGCAAGACAAAGTTTGTAGCACCAGAGACAAAGCTTGTGTAGATTATGGAGGATTTATCAGCTCAGTGATGTGATATAAGTGTGATATTTCCCTCTGGAGTTGTTGGAAAAGACAAAAAAGCAACCACGACTGCAGTGAATGTGGCAGCGGTTTGTGTTTATGAGGTGATCAGGCACACCTCGACTCCAAAGGAACATTGTGGTATCAGTGTCTGTTTGATATGTTAATAAGCAGCAGTTTACCCACATTTTTGCTTGACTTCTTTCTGTGTAAATCTGTTTGTTCCACAGGCTTTATTAAACACGCATGTAATCTCAGCAATGTCACCAATTAGTTTCTGAAGAAAGGTTTTTGGAGCTCGTCTGAGGTGGTTACCATGGTGGAAAAGCTGACTCATCTAAACTTTCTGTCTGCAAAAAACTACATTGCACTTGCCTGTCAGTTAACACCGCTGCACAGTGAATGCAGCCAATGTTATCTAACTAATTGGTTTGTGAACTTTGTTTTTTGAGGATTGTACTTGCTGCTCTGGTCCAAATAAACACCTGCCAAGCTCCAAATCTGGGCATATTATCCATTTGATGAGTATTCGTCAGACTTCTGTGTGCAAGTAGATATTGTGCTGTAATTATGTAATTATGCAAATTTCTATTAATTGGGTCTCCCCCTTTTGTAGATGAAGTCCAACTTATTTAGGTGTACACTTGGATAATAAGTTGGACAATAGGATGCAGGGCGTCTGGACAAACTAGCGATAAAAGCTGGTTCTGTGGTTGGAATCAAGTTGGACTCACTGGAGGATGAGTTAGAGAGATGCACACTGAGGACGGTTGAGCCTTTGCTAAAAAACATGGATCATCAACTTCATAACACTTTGATGAACCAAAAAAAAAAAAAGGGGGTGGATGGCTCTTCTCACTGAAAGATAGGAAATGAAAGAAATTCATTTTAACTCTCCCTCTGAGATTAGAAAACGAGCATAATCAGTTTCTCCTCTGTAATCCTCTGAAATTGGAGTCGCCCTCTGCTGGCCTATAGAAAGAACGCAGGTTAAGGCCTGGTTTTGTATTCTTAAACAAGAAACTTTATCCTCCCCCCTGAGTACTGTCAATGGCATTCCTTTTTAAGCTTATTCACTTTCTGTGTTTCTTTGTATTTTTTTTTCACATTGTGAACATAATTTACTATCTTTCTCTGTATATTGTCAAAAATGACCAGATCTCTGATTTTATAACTAAATAGGACATCAACCCAAAAGGTGACTGG
This sequence comes from Xyrichtys novacula, assembly GCA_962446985.1. NCBI lineage: Eukaryota > Metazoa > Chordata > Actinopteri > Labriformes > Labridae > Xyrichtys > Xyrichtys novacula. The sequence continues at coordinate 16,259,735 of OY660865.1, forward strand.
CTAAATAATAACTTATTGCAGGTTTACAGTTGTGGTGGGTGATGTTTGATGATGTGGGGACTCTTAAAGTCTGTGCAGCCATTGTACATTTGCCTGCTTTGCATATCCTTGATCTGCTGTCCTTGAATTGCAGGTCACAGCTCTCCGACTTGATACAAAGGCTTTTTTCTTTCTGTTGTCTCCTGTCTTTATTAATTCTCTGTGTTTCAGCACAATTTGTTCACTCATAACTTGAACTGTGCACCCATCCTTGCATTTTTAAAATAAAGAAACTTTTGATCTTCAGACTTGTGTCTTAAAGTTTAAAGAAAAAGAAAACTAAAACAATTCAATTCATTGCACCAGCTGGCCCCTCATTGTCTCTCTTGCATGTATGAGCAGCCAATAATCTGGAGGATCTTATTGCAAAGAAATGTCAATTATTTATCGATTTGAAGGTGGTGAACCCATGAATTTTATAAACAACTTGTATAAACAACTTTTTTTTAGGGATAAAGCAAAACTCATGCATACAATCACAAAGGGTACTGAATACTGGAGATAAAGCAGTCTGCTGCATCATCTTGAGTCACATCAGCACTAACCTGACCTATTTGCAAGAGCAGCCAATAGCTGGCATGCAGTGGTGGAGCTAGACTTTTACTCTTGGGGTGACCAGAGGCTGGCCAAGGCTATTTAAGTGGGTCCACAGACAATGACAATGGATTTTTTTCTTGAACAATTAATTGCAGTCAGAGGGCTCTATTTCCATGAACGCCGGTGAGGCGGCGGAGGGTGGCGGACCCCGTGCAGTTGTATTTTCGTGGACTGAGGCACACCAAGATCCGCCGAGCTGGGCATGGTGGCGTGGCAGGGGGAGGTGTCGACAGAATCAGTGGGCGCAGTGAAATTTTCTTGCTCGCCAGTGGCGTATAAAGTGCGCTGAAAGCCCGCCGATTCAAAACTGGTCAGCTTTCAGCGCAGCTGGTGTAGTGGTATTTTGGTAGACCGGCGGCGTATCGGCATACGTCACCGATGCCTCACTGGCAGGTTTCCACAGTGTCAGGCACATTTCAGTGCAATAAATAATCATCAACAACTATTATTCTGAGTCAGCACATACATTTAGATCTATATCGATATATTCTGTTCTATATCTGATCTGATGAGTGCATTTGGCACGCGTTTGGACACACAACCTGACCGAATCAACACAGCAGAAACTGCATTAAATTAAATTAAATATCTAGTAAATAAACACACATGATGAAGTTAACAAGATATGTGATTCGTCTCCCTCCTTTTCTTTCTTCCTCTTGTTGTATCTGGTCTGTCTGTGATGTGTAAATGCAGAAGGAGGCTTCGTGACACTGGCTTGCTTGTATAAGAGGAGTTTATTATAAAGACAAAACCAGTATCAGAACAGCACCGCAGTTGCTGGGAGAGGACTGCCAATGATGTCCAGCTCTTCCAGACCAGAGTTTGGGCTCCTGTTATACAGGGTCAGAGATGTAGGTCCTCCTACATCTCCCAAGGTATCTTTGTTACCATCTGATTTTTTATTTAGCCTAGAACTGTGACCTGTGTCCTGTGACCTGCAAAACTGCAGCTTCCAGGATATTCGATCCAGGTACCATAAAAGAGACACAAAAAGACACAAGCCCTCATTCCACAATTGGTCAGCTCAGGCTATTCCTGAGCAATGCCTCAAATCCTTGTATGGTGGTGCAGTACTCCAGATACCACATACACACTACGGGCTGACTCCTCCTCCCTCCTCCTGACTGGTGAGCGTGCGCATTGCTTCATTCCCTTCCTTGCTGTTGAACTGTGTGTAGCGTTTCGTTTCCTCCTGAAAGCGCTCTCTTGCTGTTTTGGTTTATTTTCTATCTGTAATTTATCAGTACATCTGTCTGTTTAGAAAGTCTGTAAGTATTTCTGATAGTTTTCACCAAGCACTGTTTTTATCTCCACTCCGGGCGATCTCTCTGACCATTTACTCTATCAGCTCCTAGCTTAGCTTCTCTTAGCTACACTTGCTAACGATGGCTTCCCCCCGGTCGCCTGCTTCTCCTGCTCGCTTCTGCTCAGTGTGTCAGATGTTCAGTTACTCCTCGTCCTCCTTAGACGATAACGATACCTGCTTTAAGTGTAGTTTATTCTTAGCTCTGGAGACGAGGATTACAGAGTTAGAAAAGCGGCTCCGCACCGATGCTAGTGTAGCGATAGCCAGCCAGGACTCGGTAGCCGGTGCGGGTCGGCCTAGCTTAGCCTCCCCCCCGGCGAATCCCGAGCAGCCGGGATGTAGTAGTGGTTGGGTCACTGTGAAAGGGAAGCATAGCAGTAGACCTAAGAAGCCCACGGTAGACCACCACATTCACACTTCAAACAAATTTGCCCCTCTCAGCAACACACCTGCTGAGCCTGACGCTCTTGTGATTGGAGACTCTGTAGTCCGAAATGTGAAATTAGCGAAGTCAGCGGCCATAGTTCAGTGTCTCCCGGGGGCCAGAGCGGGCGACATCGAAGGTAGTTTAAAACTGCTGGCAAAGGCTAAACGTAAATTCCGTAAGATTGTAATACATGTCGGCATAAATGACTCCCGACGCCGCCAGTCGGAAGTCACTAAATTGAACGTGGAATCGGTGTGTGAATATGCCAAGACCATGTCGGACTCCGTAGTTTTCTCTGGTCCCCTGCCCGATCAGACAACTGATGAGATGTGTAGCCGTATCTCATCATTCAACCGCTGGCTGTCGAGGTGGTGTCCGCAAAACGGCGTGAGCTTCATTGATAATTGGAAGTCATTTTGGGGCAAGCCTGGTCTGATTAGTCGGGACGGCATTCATCCCACCCGAGATGGAGCGGCCCGTTTATCCAGAAATCTGGACGATTTTATTAATCCGAACCACTGACAATTCAAAGCAGAGATCAGGGAGCAGGGCCGCAGTCTTACACGCCCCCCTGCGCCTCTTTTAGAGCAGCCTCCCAGCCACTACCACTTATACACAGAGACAAGGGAGCAGAGCCGCAGTGTAAAACGCCCTTCTGTACTCCCTTCAGAGCAGCTTCCAAGCTACAATCAGCTTGACTTAGAAATCAGGGAGCAGAGCCGCAGTGTAAAACGCCCCTCTGTACTCCCTTCAGAGCAGCTTCTAAGCTACTCTCAGCTTGACATAGAAATCAGGGAGCAGAGCCACAGTGTAAAACGTCCCTCTGTACTCCCTTCAGAGCAGCTTCCAAGCTTCTCTCAGCTTGACATAGAAATCAGGGAGCAGAGCCACAGTGTAAAACGTCCCTCTGTACTCCCTTCAGAGCAGCTTCCAAGCTACTCTCAGCTTGACATAGAAATCAGGGAGCATAGCCACAGCTCTACACGTTCCTCTGTACTTTTGTTAGAGCAGCCTCCTAGCTACTGTCACTTTAATATAGAGACTGTGTCTGTCCCTCGTACTCGGCTCTCAAATTCTAACCGATCAATTAAAAAAGGAGTAAATAACAAGAACCTTACTAGAATTAAGACTGTTAACATAGCTGAACCAAGTACTAGTAAGATAAAATGTGGCCTACTGAATATAAGGTCTCTAAATTCAAAATCTGTGTTAATAAATGAACTAATCTCTGATCATCGCATTGATTTACTCTCCCTAACCGAAACATGGCTGCGTAAGGATGAATATGTAAGTTTAAATGAATCCACTCCTCCTAGCCACCTAAACTTTCACATTCCTCGAGACTCCGGCCGAGGTGGTGGAGTTGCAGCTATCTACAATTCCAATCTTAGAATTAACCCAAGACCAAAACTAGATTATAACTCTTTTGAAAGTCTCGTTCTCAGTCTCCCGCACCCAGCCTCAAAGTCCATGAGACCACTGGTATTTGCTATAGTTTACCGCCCTCCGAGCCCATACTCTGAGTTTTTGTCAGAGTTCTCAGAGTTCCTATCCGAATTAGTCCTTCTCGCAGATAAAGTCATCGTCGTCGGTGACTTTAATATTCACATAGATGTGGAAAATGATAGCCTAAGCATTTCTTTTCGGTCCTTGCTAGATTCAATTGGGTTTACACAGTGTGTACATAGACCTACGCACTGCTTTAACCACACTCTCGATCTCGTCCTGACTTATGGCCTCGAAACTGATGCCCTGTTAGTCAGCTCATTAAATCCTCTATTATCTGATCACTGTCTAGTAACTTTTGAATTTGTGCTCTCAGGTTACTTTCCTCACAACAAAGTCGTGCTAACTAGAAGGTTGTCTGAAAATGCTGTTACTAAGTTCAAGGAGGTAATTCCGTCTGCTCTAAATTCTGTAGTTGAGAAAAACTTTACTGATAGCTCATATTTAAACATCAGTCCCTTGCAACTCGACCAGTTTGTTGATGATACCTCAGGCACACTGCGATCAGTTCTAGACTCAGTTGCCCCTCTTCGACAGAAAACTATTACACGCGAGAGGCTAGCCCCGTGGTATAATGCTGAAACCCGTGAGCTGAAACAGTTATTAAGAAAATGTGAAAGGATTTGGCGCTCCTCCAAAACAGCTGAAGCTCGTTTTCTCTGGCAGGAATGTCTCGATAAATATAAGAAAGCCCTACGACGTGCTCGGACAACCTACTACTCGTCTCTTATTGAGGAAAATAAGAATAACCCCAGATATCTCTTCAGCACTGTAGCCAGGCTGACAGACTGTCCGAGCACCACTGAACCATGTATCCCATTAGCCCTTAGCAGCAATGACTTCCTGAGCTTCTTCAATGATAAAATCTTAAAAATAAGAGGTAAAATTAGTAACCTATTGACTCCACCAAGTGTCTCTCTCTCAGATAACCCTAAAAATGCTGAGGAGCCCCTAAGGCCTCTGGTGCACCTTAGTAATTTTGTACCTATTGACCTTCCTGAGTTAAAATCAGTGGTGCTAGCAGCCAAACCATCGACGTGTCTCTTAGACCCAATTCCATCTAAATTGCTGAAGGAAACTCTTCCTTTGATTAGTACGTCCCTGCTCAAAATGATTAACACGTCTTTATTAACAGGATATGTTCCCCAGTCTTTCAAGACTGCATTGATTAAGCCTCTCCTTAAAAAACCTACTCTAGACTCAAGCTCCCTAGCTAACTATAGACCAATATCCAACCTTCCTTTTATTTCTAAAATCCTAGAGAAAGTTGTTGCGAATCAACTCTGTGATTTTCTCCATAACAATGGTTTATTAGAGGATTTCCAGTCTGGGTTTAGAACCCATCACAGCACAGAGACTGCTCTGCTAAAGGTGTCAAATGACCTACTCATGGCCTCAGACAATGGTTTTCTCTCTGTTCTAGTCCTGTTAGATCTTAGTGCAGCATTTGACACAATTGACCACTCCATCCTGCTTCAGAGACTAGAACAATCTATAGGCATAGCAGGATCAGCTCTCTCCTGGTTTAAATCGTACCTAACAGATCGATCCCAGTTTGTCAATGTAAATAATAAATCCTCTGCACACACCAAAGTGTGCTACGGTGTGCCGCAAGGGTCAGTGCTCGGTCCAATCCTCTTCACCCTGTATATGATTCCGCTGGGTAAAATTATGAGGAAGTATTCGATTAATTTCCACTGTTATGCAGATGACACCCAGCTATACCTATCCATAAAGCCAGAGGAAGCAGGCCAGGTTGCTAGGTTAGAAGCCTGCCTCAAAGATATAAAATCCTGGATGACCAATAACTTTCTAATGCTCAATTCAGACAAAACTGAAGTTCTGGTCCTCGGTCCTAAACACCTTAGAGAGGCGTTCTCTAGTAATTTAGCTACATTTGATGGTATCAGCCTGGCATCCAACCCCACTGTGCGTAATCTAGGAGTTGTATTTGATCAGGATTTATCTTTTAGCTCCCACATTCAACAAATTTCTAGGACAGCCTTTTTCCACCTGCGCAATATCTCAAAAATTAGACGCATATTGTCTCAGAGCGATGCAGAAAAACTAGTCCATGCCTTTGTTACCTCTAGGCTGGATTACTGTAATTCTCTCCTATCAGGCTGCTCTAGTAAGTCATTAAGGACTCTTCAGCTGGTCCAAAATGCAGCAGCTCGGGTATTGACTAGAACTAGTAGAAGGGAGCACATCTCCCCTGTTTTAGCCTCTCTTCACTGGCTCCCTATTAAATATAGAATTGAGTTTAAAATCCTCCTTGTGACATATAAAGCGCTTAATGGCCAGGCGCCATCATATCTCGACGAGCTAGTTATACCGTACTTTCCATCTAGACCGTTACGCTCACAGTCTGCAGGTCTGCTCGTTGTACCAAATGTCTCTAAAAGTAGTGTTGGAGGAAGAGCTTTCAGCTACCAGGCACCTCTCCTCTGGAATCATTTACCGCTCGAGGTTCGGGGGGCAGACACACTCTCAACTTTCAAGAGTAGACTTAAAACGTTCCTCTTTGATAAAGCCTATAGTCAGGGCTGATTTGAACCAGCTCTTAGTTATGCTGCTATAGGCCTAGACTGCCGGGGCTATCTGGCACACTGAGCTAGAATCTGTCTCTATCTCCTCTTTAGATCTTTATGTCCCATATAAGTCACTGACCAGTTTTCTGTCTCTCTGAGTGTCTCTGAGTCTTTTAGCTGCCACTGGACTAATGCTGCAAACGGTCTGCTGCGGAACTGCCTGACCCCAGCTGCATCCATCCTGGGCCCTGAGCTCCTCCATCTCTTTGGCTCTTTGGCTTCTCTGGACCGTTGCTGCAGAGACCCCCCCCCGGCCCTGAGCTCCTTCTTCTCTCTGATTCCTCTGGACTGTTACTGTTACTGCAGACATGAACATCAGCCTCACTGTCATTATTGACATACAAAATAGAACTGACTACGATTAAGCCTGCTAACTGTAATCACACTCAATTAATTCAACATTGTCCATTATTTCTCATATCCTAAACCTGTAAACTGAACGTCTTTTTGTTTCACCATTACATGAGCTGTTGTCGTTGTTGCTGTTGTTCCTGCTGCCTCCTGTCTCTCTCTCACCCTCGTTCCCTACTCTCTCTCCCTCCCCCTCCCTCTCCGTACTAATTCTCTCTCGCCTTTCCCCTATCTTCCTGTCTCTCTCCCTCCCCCTGTCCTCTCCCCCTCTCCCCTCTTCTCTCTACATTCCCCCCCAACCCAGCAGCGGCATGGTGGCTGTCTAGCATGAGTCTGGTCCTGCCCAAGGTTTCTGCCTGTTAAAAGGAAGTTTTTCCTTGCCACTGCTACTCATGTTAGTTGAGATGGGCCAAAACCCATCTTAGGTTGGTTCTTGATCATCAAACAATGAGCGTGGTCTCGACCTGCTCTTGTTCTTTGGAAAGCGTCTTGAGATGACGACTGTTGTGAATTGGCGCTATATAAATAAAATTTGATTGATTGATTGATTGATATCTCCCCCTTTTGAGACTCCATAGAGTCTCAAAAAAAGGAAACACATTTTCACATTTTCAATTTACTACTAAATTTTTGGAGTGTGAGAGCGAAAACCTGTCAGTCAGCTATCTTTCCATTGTTATCCATCAAACAATCTAGACAGGAAAAAGTCACTCTCGGTCCCTCTGCCCTAGGCGACCACCTATTGTACTCCAAGCCGATTGAAAAATAGGGGTTAGACTTTATGTGAAAACACAATGTGAAGCAAATATTCTTGGGAATCTCAAAAAATAAAAGTTTAAAAATGAACTATGAATCACTAACCACCCTTCCATACTTTTCATTCTTCCTATACTGTCTGGTATTGACATGTACATTAAATACAACACAGAGAGATTAATTGACAGTCATATCACAGACTACACACTAACAAAACTCCACTCTTAGATAAATGAATAATAATTGTTGCTCCTGAACGTCCTTGGTTGCTTGTATAGTGTTCTTTCCATGGGTTTCCTATGTTTGGATATCCAATGCAATGTCCTTGTTCCCATTTTCTGTCCGGTTTCAGTTTCTGTTTTCATTGTCCATGCTTGCTTGTCCTTGTAGGGATGTGTGGGTCCGTTAAAGCTGTTTAAATCACCGGAGAACCACCTTTCTTGAGCTGGTCTCCTCACCTGCTGTCCTGGGAGTGGCTGGTCTCTCCAACTGCTATTCTGAGAATGAAAAAATCAAGCAGTATCTTGCAAAAAACATAATTTTTTGTTTGTTTGACATGTTTATTCTGTTCCCCCCTAAGTAATACTCCCCTTTTACATTATCAAAATTTAAAATATACTACTAAAAACTAAACCAAATAAAATACATCACACCCCCATTTAAGACTAAAAGTAGATGATAGTCTAAGAATACATCAGAGAAAGTAAATAATCAAAAAGGATATTGTTCAATGAACATTTCTTCCAGCCCCACTTCTTCTTTGTCTTGGTCATTACTGTGTAGTAGTGGAATTTGTACATTATCTCCTGGCAATACCACTCCAACCCATCTAAGAATCATAGCTTTAGCAAAGGTTAATAATATCATACAGAAGCAAAACATAACACATAACAATAAAATAACTGCTGCCAGGATTTGCACCACCACAGCTCCCATGGGGCCGAATTGTTCCTGCAACCACGCGTTGGCTGATTGGTCAACTCCTGATGATGGACCAAATGCATCTCTAATGAGTTTCAGTGCATCTACAACACTTGTTATGTTGTCAGAGCTATCAGGTATCAACGTAGAACAGGCTTCTCCAGTCAGGTTTAGTGCAACGCACAGGCCTCCTTGTTTGGCCAAAATGTAATCTAGGGCCATGTCATGTTTCAACAACGTAAGTCTGTGACTCCTCTGAGTGTTTGACAGATATTCAAAGCCTTTTATTGTTTCATTTGCAAAACCTTGCAAAGTGTAAGTGATATTATCAATATGATCAGCTAAAAATGTTACTCCATACCAAGGAAGCAATCCTATACCCCATTTCTCTCCTAAACTTATTCTCCAATGGTATGCCTCTAAATTATGGAATTGTGCTAAATCTCTTTTTGTCCTGCTCTCAGGTGTTTCATTGGGGTGTATCTCATTTGATTTTTGTCCTTTCTGAATAACAAGTACATCATATGGAAGTTTCAACTTTGCCATATAACAGCATCCAATCCACCCGTATGGTAGAAATATGTATGCTGAATTACCACAAATCCACCAGATATCTTTAAAATTTCCTATGGACACATTTCCAGGTAAGGTTTGGTACTTCACATCTAAAGTTCTGCAATTTTGTTTGTTTGGTGCATGAAAAGTGACTTTAAATGTTCTGTTATTCATTCTTGACTCACGTCTTTCAAATTGCATCTCATACTTCTCACAGTCTGATATTCCCATGAACATCCCAAATTTTTCTCTTGTGCCATTTGAGCAAAAACAGATTTTAGCCTTTACCGGTGTTACTTCTATTGTATCTGGAACTGCTGTTGTAATATCTTCATGTTGATCATGCAGATTGATATATGATAAGTCTTTTAGCCAAGTGCATGCATGCTGAGGTCTGAATAACTTTATATTTAGTACCATCACCGGATCTGTTGGTGCTCGCTGATTATACATTAGCCATGATAATGCGTATTATTGACAATCTGTAGCTAATGGTTCTGGTACTGTCTCCAAAATTGCAGGCCAAGTGCCTGGAGATGGGATTCTCACTATACATGGACCTTTCAATCCCCTAGCCTTTCTTACTGAATGTGTTAATTGTTGAAACCATAAATTTCTACTTGCCCATGGATCTGCAATTTGCAACACGGACACATCAAACCCAAATGCTTTCCATTTAGTCTCTTGCTTGTGTTGCGCATGTAAGTCATCTGTCATACCTTCTTCTATCCAATTAGTCTCCACCGGGTCATTGACCACATTGGATGTAGTCACTTTATGTGATATGGGCCAGGCTATATCCTTATCTCTGACCTTTAAATGTTGCATTCTGATTCCGTCAGTTAACATATCGCCTGAGTTTATGCTGTCATTCTGATTTAAATTGATTAATTCCTCCACTGTGACAGATGTCATATCTAGTGTTTGTGATGGTTTGCTAGAGTTTGTAGCTGCTGAAATTATCATTGTAAGATTTATTTTTGTTACTACAGTTGCAAGAATAGTACCTACAGTTGATATGCTTGTTCTCTGTATTGTTTTTGGAGTTACTGTGGCCGGTGTCAATTGTTCATAGTATCTCTCAGACAAGGTTACATTATCATACTGGTTTTTGTTCTCTTTAGATACTGTAGCTATTTGACTAGGCTCCACATCTGTTATTACAAGGCTCACCTTATGAGATCTATAGCCTCCTAGCCAATAGTCTTTACTTGAGTTATACTTAAACTCTTTATCATAATATGCACATACATATTCCCCTTGGTCTTCTTTTACAACATCCCGTATGACAAGTGAACATTCAGCCATCACTTGAACCCACTGCATGTCGTTGTATAATACATACTTTCTTTGATTATGATGCACACTTTCACCTTCAGGTCCTGTTGTTATTATTTTTTCACCTCTTCTACCTGTCCAAATGGGGAAGGTTTTCCCAGTTTTCCATTCGCCACATATACATGGAAGATAAACCTTACTTCCTGGTTTGGCCTCAATCACAGTTTTCATGGGTTTTGCAGTTGTAGGAGTCAAATGGGGTATGCTTGTAACTGTATTTGTAACCTTAACTTCTTTCACTGCTATACTGGATGACGTTTGGTTTGTTTTCTCACTCTGATGTTCATTTACTACTGTGTTCACTTCACTGTTAGTCCTCATAACATTTTGGTCTGATTCTTTTTCTGACTGGTCTGGGGCTCTTAGCTCTACAGTATGTGGCTCTGTGTCTTCTCTTGTGGAGTCATCACCTCTCTCTGGTGTCTGCGATGACTTGGATTCCACGATACTAGATTTGGCTGTTTCTGGGACGTGTTGGAAATCAATATCATTGAATCTTTTTCCCTGTTCAATGACTGGAGCGTCATCTGTGGCATCATCAGAAATATGATCCAAATCATCCTGACCCTCTGCCATGTGCTTACTTTCTCTTTCTGTGTTTTGATCTTGAGGTTCCTCAGATACCTCTGTTTCATCTGTACTTTCTTCTGTTTCTTTAGAGGTGTCAACATCTCCTTTCTGTATGTGTACAGCCTCTTTTCTTGGTTCTTTGACACAATGTGACAAATGATACCTCGTTGGAGATCCTTTAACCTGGACCGCCGTTCCAGTGCTGCGAACAACTTCAAATGGTCCTTGGCGGCGTTCATTAAACCATTTTCTCCTAAACACCTTCACGAACACTTCGTCTCCTGGTTGCACTGTATCCTTGGTATCCTTGTTTTGTTCATCAAGCTTCTCTTGCACTTCATCTTGTTTTTGCCTGTCAGAAATATATGTAGATATTCTCTTATGCAGTGTGGCCATATATTTGATGTATGCTCGCATTTCATCCTCCAGGAGGGTTAAACTTGGACCCTTCCCACTTGTACGTAAACATGGCGTTGGCATCAGTCTACCTGTAATCAACTCATGAGGTGTCGTGTAGATCACGAAGTCTACTTGATCGACATGCCATCAATGCAAATGGGAGTGCTGCAACCCAATTAAGACCTGTGTGCCGGCAAATCTTAACCAGACGGTTTTTTATCACCCCATTCATTTTTTCGCAGATACCTTGGCTTTGCGGATGGTACACAGCTCCCAAATGTTGTTTAATTCCTAGTTTTTGTAAAATCAATCGCACCGTTTTATCCACAAACTCTTTTCCATTATCTGAGGATATGCGATCTGGAAGTCCCCATCTGCTTATGACTTCCCTACACAAGAACTTGGCAACAGACTGAGCATCCTTCCGCTTGGTTGGACAAGCTTCGGGCCATCGTGAAAATCTGTCAAGTACCACTAGCATGTACTGGTTTGATCATGTCGACAAAATCCACAACCAGTTCGCACATAGGACCAGTTGGAGTTGGGATATAACCAGGAGGAACCAGTACTCCTTTCCGAACATTGTTCTTAAGACAGATTGTGCATTTGCTTATGACATAATCAATTTGCTCAAGCAAATATGGTGCCCAAAAACCATGCTCCTTTATGATTTTTCTTTTAACTTCTCCCCTTGCCATGGTGCCCAAAAACCATACTCCTTTAAAATTTTTCTTTTAACTTCTCCCCTTGCAACATGTGCTAACCCATGTGCCTCCTGAATCATTAATCCAAGTAGGTCTGGAGGTGCCCACATCAACCCCTCATGATTCCTCCACAAACCTGTGGCATCTTGTGTCGCGCCCCGGTCACACCATAACTGTTTGTCTATTTCAGATGCCGCTTCTTGCATTGAGACTACATCTCTGAGGGTAATTTTATCTTCCAAGTTTATTTCTTGAGTGACCAGCAGAACTTTGCCTTCTTTATCTGCCCCTGTAACAGCGTTTGCAGCCTCATCAGCTGCTCTGTTGCCCTGAGTTACTCTTGACATGTCGCCTTTATGTGCTGCACACATAGCTATTGCTATTTCTTTAGGCTTCATCATTGCGTGCAGCAATTTGGTTATCTGGGCATGATGCTGTATAGGAGAAACATCTGTTTTCCTAAATCCCCGATTTTTCCACAGTGCTCCGAACAAGTGACAAACATTATGTGCATATGCCGAGTCTGTATAAATTGTCACTCGTTTTCCTTCCGCCAAAAGACATGCCTCAGTCAGTCCTACAAGTTCAGCTAGCTGTGCAGATGCTGGTTGTTGCACTATTTCTGCTTTTTCAACAACAAATCCATCTGCTTCAGCTTTTGCAATTGCATAGCCAGCACTCAATTTGTCTCCAATCCGATAACAGGACCCATCAGTACAATACTCTACGTCTGCCTCCTGAAGTGGAAGGGCTTGCAAGTCTGACCGTAGTTTTGAATATCTCTCTGATTCCCTCATACAATAATGTTCCTCCCCATCTTCTGGAGTTGGCAGATCCTCAGCTGGATTTACTGTGTTACACTTCACCAAGGTGACATCTTCTTGCTCTAAAAGTCTATGATAACTTTTGAGCCTAGGCATAGTCAATGTAAATTTACCATAATTCAAAAGGTTTCTGAGACTATGATGAGTAAGAATTGTCACTGGGTACCCCATTGTTACAGGTGATGCTGTGGTATACATGAGATGAACTCCCACCATAGCTCTATCACACAAAGGCATCCCCAACTCTACTTCTGAGAATGCGGTTGAATAATAAGAGATGGGTTGAGGGCTTGTTCCTGTTTCTGTTGGCTGACAAAGGACTGCACAGGCATATTTACCCCCAGTTGAGGTAGATACATACAACAGAAAATTCTTGGAGCAGTCTGGGAGTGCTAGCGCTGGAGCTTCTTGCAGTCTTTGTTTGATAGTTTCAAAGGCTATCAGACCCTCCTGTGTCCAAATATGATTACAATGAAGTTGTGCATTTCCAGTTTCCTTAATCATAAAACTACCAATCCATCAACCTAAATTTATTATACACAATTCCCCTTTACCATGGTATACCATTTAAAAGTTTCACACAACAAATTTTGTATCTTTCTTTCTGTTCTCAGGCCTGTAAGAAGAGAAAGAAAGGGGGAGGAAAAGCTCCCTAGATTCTTCCAATCTTAAACTAGGACTTTCCTTCTAAACATGATCATCAGCAAGTGACCATCAACTTTAAACATTCATACACACACAGAGAAAAACCGCACCCATCAGTCAGCAAATCACTCCATTTTACCACACTCTTTTACTCTGTTTTTTTCCTGTATCTGTATGAACACAAATGTCCTTTCTGGTTTTTACACTTCTTTGATTTCAATATTAGTCAAGGATGTTATTAGCCATCCAAAGTCCTCCTCACCTAATAAGGGGCTCATTTCTTACTATTAGGTGTACAAACATCCTCTTTTTACTGAGAGGCTCATAGCATTTACTTATTCTATTAACGTCCCTGTACAAAGAAACAGGGTTCATACGTTTTTAACACTACAGAGGCAACGGTATCTCTTCCCTTATATGTTAATTTCTTATATCATATATATTTAATCAGACGTCGTTTTTCACTTTGTCATAAGTTTATCACTTATACCTATGCTAGACCATTCCCCAACTTTGTGCACACACCACTCACTGCACCCAGACTCTTTTGTACTCACACTCACAGCTTGGCATCCATACACACACTCCTCACACACACCCACACCACACACCAGAAGCTCCTCTCACACACTCAAAATTCCAGCACACCTCTTCTCACTGAGCTCAATGTTTTCTTACTATAGTATATAGGCCTTTTCTTCTTCTAACTTACCTTACCGGTTTGTATGCCCAATCACGACTTCCCTAACAATAAGTTAACTTTTTCTCTTTTTTCTTCTTTAAACTTGGGCCATCTCAGCCCTTTTCTCTTTTTTACTTTGTCTCTTTTACTTCTATCTCTTTTTCATTTCATCTCTTTTTACTTTATTCTTTTTTCTTCTTTATCTCTTTTACTCTGTGGGCTCTATTTTCGTGCCTCACCGGAGACGTGCCGCAAGCGCAGCGTCAGTCAGATCTGCCGCGCTGACAAGGCGTTCCCAAGCACATTTTGGTATTTTGATGAGCCGCGCAGCCCGGCGTAAGTATCCCCCCTCCCTAACTCAGCTCCTCCCAGCAGCATAAGTCGTAGACGGGGAGGAGAGAGGGCGTGGAGTGGGTTTAACACAGCCGAGACCTGTTTTCACCAATCACATAAGCTCCTCTCCTTGCCTTTAAATCTGCCACAGGCGAGGCGTATTACTATTTTCATGAAGTAGTCAAAGAGATCAAGAGATGTCTTAAGACAGTAATGCCACAAGATGGCGACAGAGGGCAGCTCCTCAACAAGTGTCCTCCACACTCTCTCATATGAGCACAGATGGATTTGGTGTGTGTAATGTTGGACCCAGTGGTAAGACAGACACCCTTTTCCACAAATAAAGACACTCACATAAAGTTGCATATATTCAAACCTCACGTGACAAAGGTGGGTTGTGCGCACAGATCACAACATAAACTCCAAAAATGGCATTAAAATCAGAACCATCTGTGCGTAAATGACGCATCGCGCTCCATGGCCTGGCTCTTTCTTTCATAGATGTTGGCATATAAAATAAATTTGGCCCACAAAACTGAATATTATAATATCCGTATGTAGGCTTAAAGTAGATAACGCATCTGAGCACTGAAACAAATCATCTGTTCAGCAGCAGCAAGATGGACAGAGGACAAGGGGATGTGTCCAGGTCGAGCTGTGCGAGAAATAAGAGGAAGAGGAAGAAAGAAAAGGAGGGAGACGAATTACATATCTAGTTAACTTCATCATGTTTGTTTATTTACTAGATATTTAATTTAATTTGATGCGGTTTCAGCTGTGTTGATTCGGTCAGGTTGTGTGTCCAAACACGTGCCAAACGCGCTCATCAGATCACATATAGATCAGAATATATCTATATAGATCTAAATGTATGTGCTGACTCAGATTAATAGTTGATGATGATTATTTATTGCACTGAAATGTGCCTGACACTGTGGAAACCTGCCGGTGAGGCATCAGTGACGTATGTCGATACGCCGCCGGTCTACCAAAATACTACTAGACCAGCTGCGTTCCGCCATGCGCTGAAAGCTGACCAGGTTTGAATCGGCGAGCTTTCAGCGCACTTTACACGCCGGTGGTGAGCACGAAAATGTCACTGTGCCTGCTGATTCTGTCGACACCTCCCCCTGCCACGCCACCACGCCCAGCTTGGCGGATCTTGGCTCGCCTCTGTGCGGCTCAGTCCACGAAAATACCAAACTGGCCTTACACCGGGCTCCGCCAGACGAAAATACAACTGCGCGGGGCTCGCCGCCCTCCGCCACCTCACCGGCACGCACAAAAATAGAGCCCTTTATCTCTTTTACTCTTTATTTGCCAATTACCCTGGGCTCCGGGTTTTCTAGCCTGGCTGGGCCATCCTGTTGCGTGATCAACACTCGCCGTTCCTTCCCACAACAGTCTGGACTTCGGCCCATTGGGAGTGTGTATTCCTGATCAGAAAATAACCGGGCCAATCAGAGACCGTGTTTCCACTGTTACCTGGACAACAGGGAAAGGCAGCCCCTGATTGGTCCATGTGTAGATGGTGACATCGCTTTGAAAATTACCGCAGCATGTTTTAGATATCACAGTCTACACATGGTAGATGGTGACCATGTGCAGCACTTTATGTGAGTCAAACACTCACCTGGCGCCAATGTGGTGCAGGAATAAATGCACTGAAGCTGCGGTGATCCTGTATCTGATCCTGTTCGTGTCGCCACTTTGTTGTATCTGGTCTGTCCATGATGTGTAGATGCAGAAGGAGGCTTCGTGACACTGGCTTGCTTGTATAAGAGGAGTTTATTATGACGACAAAACCAGTATCAGAACAGCACCGCAGTTGCTGGGAGAGGACTGCCAATGATGTCCAGCTCCTCTAGACCAGAGTTTGGGCTCCTGTTATATAGGGTCAGAGATGTAGGTCCTCCTACATCTCCCAAGGTATCTTTGTTACCATCTGATTTTTTATTTAGCCTAGAACTGTGACCTGCAAAACTGCAGCTTCCAGGATATCCGACCCAGGTACCATAAAAGAGACACAAAAAGACACAAGCCCTCATCCCACAATTGGTCAGCTCAGGCTATTCCTGAGCAATGCTTCAAATCCTTGTATGGTGGTGCAGTACTCCAGATACCACACTCTCTTCCTCTTATTTCTCGTGCAGCTCGGCCTGGACATGTCTCCGTGTCCTCTCCCCGTCCTGCTGTAGCTGCTGCTGCGGCGGCTAAACAGATGATTTGTTTCAGTGATCAGATGAGTTATTTATTTTAAGCCTGCATATGAATTTTATAATATTCAGTTTTGTGAGCCAAATTTATTTTATATGCCAACATCTATGAAAGAAAGAGCCAGGCCACGGAGCGCGATGCGTCATTACGCACAGATGGTTCCGAGTTTAATGCCATTTCTGGAATTTATGTTGTGATTTGTGCGCACAACCCACCTTTGTCACGTGAGGTTTGAATATATGCAACTTTATGTGAGTGTCTTTATTTGTGGAAAAGGGTGTTTGTCTTACTAGTGGGTCCAACATCACACACACTAAATCCATCTGTGCTCATATGAGAGAGTGGGGAGAATGCCCTCTGTAGCGACACTTGTTGAGGGGCTGCCTTCTGTCGCCATTGTGTGGCATTACTGTCTTCAGGCATCTCTTGATCTCTTTGACTACTTAACGAAAATAGTAATATGCCTCGCCGGTGGCGGATTTAGAGGAGAGGAGCTGATTTTATTGGTCAATACAGGTCTCGGCTGTGTTAAACCCACTCCACGCCCTCTCTCCTCCCTCGCTACGACTTACGCTGCTGTGAGGAGCTGAGTTAGGGAGGGGGGATACTTATGCCGGGCTGCGGTGTTCACCAAAATACCAAATTGTGCTTGGGAACGCCTTGTTGGCGCAGCGGACCTGACTTATGCCGCGCCTGCGGCACGTCTCCGGCGAGGCATGAAAATAGAGCCCAATATCCTAAATTCTTACACTATGTGCGCTTTTGTGTGAGTATATGTGGATGAGTGAGTGAGGGTAAGTGTGCCTTTTGTGTGTGTGTGGGTCCATGGGAGTGTGTGTGTGTGTGTGTGTGTGTGTGGGGGTCCATGGGAGGGTTGGGTTTTATTGTTGTTAGTGTTGTTTTTAGCCTCTGTAAGGCACTTTGAATTGCATTTTTTTTGTATAAAAAGTGCCATACAAATAAACTTGAATTTGAATGACAACACAGAAAGGACTGAAAACTATTTGAAGTGAAATTTTGTTATCAATCGCCCACCTTTGCATAAACCCAATCTTTAAAAGAAGCTCAAGATGCCACACACTAGAAAATCAATAACTTTGTCTAAAGAAGTGTTAATAAATTAATCATGTCACATTAGATCATGATGTCTAGTTCTGCTCAAGATCTCTGCCTGTTTGAGGAAGTTCTTCCTCTCCACTGTAATTTGCTAAATGTTGCCAAGTGTTTCACTCATGTGGTTGAAGATGAGAGATTGGGTCTGGTCCTACATCATGGGGCTCAATCTTACCCCATCTTTACTCTGGGTCTAGTATGTTCTAGACCAGCTTTTATTTATTGTAAATTGGCATATACATAAAGGACTGATTGTTTGAGTAAAATAAGCAGCACAAACACAAAGTCTAGTGGTCTGCCATTCTATTCATGCTATTAAATTGTGAATATGCATGTGTAATTGGGGCGGAGACATCGTGTTTTCAAAAGTAAAGTTTGGTGACATGAAGGGGTGGCATTTTCAAAACTTTCCACCCGGCAACCTGCTTTAAGAAGTTTGTGTTTTTAGTCGCCCAAAACATTGCACACACTTCTGTGTAAATGCATGGCCAGATTGTAGCATGCAAATGGTGGCACATCCTCAAATCACTACCGTAGTTAGAGCCAATTTATAACTTGAATAGCTTTTTAGCAGAGTTTGTGACAACGACCAAAGTAATCAAGAGAGACAGCAACTGCTTTTATGGGTTGAAAAAAAGGCACAGCATGAGGAAAAAGGCCGTTATAGTATCTCGAAAAAGGCTTTGAGTCTTTACCACAGAGAGTAAGGAGAGCCCGAGCAGCCTGAAGACTTAAAAAATCTCGACCTCCTGCGTCATACTTTGAGAAAAACGTCCTAGTCTTTGAAGAGAGAAAGGATTTGAACTTAAGTAGGTCAGTCACTTTCGCTGGAGAACAACACAGCATGAGTAACTGCATACATATATACACAAAAAGGCAGCACTTTGAGATTATTGTGGACACAAAAACAGTGATTGAGCAGATAAAAGTGTTGAGTCTTTTTTGTTTGAACAGATGCCTCTGAATCAGTGAACATTTATTGTCGAAAAAAGACAAAAAAGCTTGAATTGAGGGTTCGATATGATGCTACGCAAAAAAAAGAAAAAAAACACCTCCATTGTCCTTTTATGGCCAAGCTCCTCTAACCCAGATAGAAAATATCTCAGGGTGAAGGTAAGGTGGAAAAACGATGATAGAAAGAGACAACCACTGCACACAGCTCTGATAGTTTTTGAAGTGAACACTCAGATAAAAAAGTGGAACTGCAATCAAACTACTGTGCCTTTAAAGGTGTTTTTGTGGAAACTCGCTCCATTCAGACATCGCTGTGGTCGGCTTTAAGAAGTAGCAGCCTGTTGAGAACTGCAGGTTTGGGGTTTAATGCACAATGTCCTGATCTGAAAGTACCCTTGTGACTTCTACACAGCAGGATACCGATGCCTATTAAAGCAGCACTCACATTCAATGCTGGATTCGGACACAACTTCCTCACTGAGAGAAAATGACAAAATGCTCTCAAAAGTCACAATCCCAGAGATCATGCAAACCAGGCTTCTGGACCTTCACCCTTATTCCCTCCTTCAATCCTCCTTTTAGCTCTGGCCCAAAAGGACACCCACAAAAAAAAAATTAAAAACAATTCTCTTAATATCCATTTCAAAAGAAAGCCAAAACACACTGCCACTATTTTTAATGAAGCTCAGCACATCTGTGTTTTTACTTTTCAGAGGACTTAATTATGTTTTGATGAATTTTATATGAAAGCTTTTCATTTGTCCTAGGAAAATGCTTCTGGCATTATGTGACAAATATTTTATTTCCGACAACTCTGGAGCTATGCTATACTGTGGCTTCTATTTCCCAAAAGGAGAATACTGAAATGCCTTTCTTTTGCTTCCAACCTATTAGAAAGAGGAAGAAGACGAAAAACTGTATTAATGCCCTTGGAGAATTTCAATTTTTACACTCTTATTATATATGCATCGGGTGGGTGCTGCTTTTGCAGTATAGGTGACTACAGTTACTTGGTTCTCAAATGATCTCAGTAACAGGTCCCTATGCATTAAATATGATGGTCTGTGCTCTGAATTTGTTACTGTCCGCAAGGGGGTGCCACAAGGTTCTGTATTGGGGCCCCTCTTATTTATCATTTATATAAACGACTTGGGTCTAAATGTGTCCAATGCAAATGTGCATTTTTATGGTGACGACACAGTTATTTACTGCTGTGGATCAATTCTTGCTCAGGCTGTTGAATCTTTGGAGAAAGCTTTTGTAGCTGTGCAACGCCCGCCAATTGACTTGAAACTGGTTCTCAATGTTGATAAAACAAAACTTGCGTTATTTTCTAACAGTAAAAAATTGCCTTAAATGGTTCACCCAGTGTCCACTCTTGAGGGCAGTAAAATAGAGGTGGTTCATAGGGATAAATACTTTGGAGTCTAAATTGATGACTCACTCACCCTCAAGCCACAGATATAAAATCTTGTGAAGAAGCTGAAGCTAAAATTGGGTTTTTATTTCTGAAACAAGTTGTATTTTTCTTTTGATGTAAAAATGCATCTTGTCACTACAACATTTTTATTTGTGTTGGATTACGGAAATCTTTTGTACATGAATGCTCCTGCTCAATGTCTTAGAATGTTTGATACAGTTTATCATGCTTTTTTGAGGTTCATTACTAACTGTAAGATGTTCACTCACCATTGTGAATTATACTCTCAAGTAGGAGGGCCTGCTCTGACCACTTGAAAGGCTAGTCATTAGTACATTTTCATTTAAACGGCAATATTGGGTCTGCTGCCTTCATACATTTGCCCCTGAATTACTCGGAGAAATGTTGAATCTTATTCTCTTTGTTCACAAGATCAGTTGTTGTTTTCTGTCCCTTATGCTCGTATGAAGATGGGTAAAAGGGCACCTTATACATGGAAATATACTAATAATAATAATAATAATAATAATAATACATTTTATTTATAATGCGCTATACATCTGAGAAAACAGACCTCAAAGTGCACACAGTAAAACGCAGTAGAAAAAAACACAACATAAAAACAACAACAGTCAGAATACAAAATCAAGAGTCAGCATATAAGAATAAGAATAATAAGATAAACTTTATTGATCCCTGAAGGAAAATTCAATAAAATAAAATCAACCCGGAAAAGCTTAAAGGAAGGTCTTAAGTCCTTTTTTAAAAACATCCACCGTCTGTGGAGCTCTGAGATGATCAGGAAGAGTGTTGCACTGACAGGGTCTTGAGCCTAGTCCTGGGCGGGTGCAGATGGTGCAATTGGCTTGACCGGGTTCTGGCTGAGGTGTGTGGGGTGAGGTGAGGTAGGTGGGGGCTGCATCGTGAAGACAGTGATGGGTGTGGAGGAGGATTTTGAATTCGATGCGGAGGTGGACAGGGAGCTAGTGCAGAGTATGAAGGATGGGGGTGATGTGCTCATGTTTGCGCACCCCCATCAGAACCCTGGCAGGGCTGTTTTGAGCATATTGGAGCCTTTGAAGGCTCTTGCCAGGGATCCCAATGAGGAGTGTGTTGCAGTAGTCCAGCCTGTAGGAAACAAAGGCGTGGATGAGCTTCTCAGCAGCAGGGTGGGAGAGAGATGAACGGAGTTTGGCAATGTTACGGAGTTGGAAGAAGAAGGTTTTGCAGACATGATTGATGTGGGTGTCAAAGCTAAGATGGGGGTCAAACCTGACTCCCAAATTAGTCATTGAAGGAGAGAGGGAAAGGTTGTGGCTGAGAAAGGAAACAGAAGTGGAGGAGTGGAGATGAGGTAAAGCTGTGTGTCGTCAGCGTAGCAATGGAATTCTAATTCCATGCCTGCTGACGACATGACCGAGAGGGAGCATGTAGATGGTGGTGTGGGGGTGGGACTTGGCGTTCTCCAGGGCTACGAACTTGGTCCTGCCTGTGAGGTATGAATAGAACCATCTCAGGGCGGTGCCAGAAATGCCAGTGTTGTGTTAGAGGCGGTCAAAGAGGATGTGATGGTTAACAGTGTCAAATGCAGCAGAGAGGTCAAGAAGGATGAGGAGGGAAGTGGAGCCGGAGTCAGAGGTCATCAGAAGGCCATTGGTGACTCTGATGAGAGCTGTCTTGGTGCTGTGGGAGGGACAAAAACCAGATTGGAATTTTTCTTATAGACCGTTTGATTTGAGATGGTTTTGGAGCCGGATGAATACAGTTATTTCTAGAATTTTGGAGATAAAAGGGAGATTGGAGATAGGTCTGTAGTTTGACAGAGGTTCAGGATCAAGAGTAGGTTTTTTGAAGGAGGGGTTTGATAATAGCTGAAAATGCATCTATCCGTGTGACAGGAGGTATTTCATCATTAGCTGCTCTAGTCCACTCTCAGTGTTCCCATTCCCTTCAGATATATCTCATATATCTACAGTGCTGTTATCACCTACTCACCCCACCTTTATTACACTGCATTTTGCAAAATATTCAAAATTCAAATGCAACTGTTGCACTTGAATCATTTATGTTCTGTTAAGTTTCTCGTACTTGTTCTGGGTGTCTTTTACTTGTTTTGCTGCTGTTTTCTTAACCACAATTCCCATGATGACAAGATTACTTTTCTTAACAAAGCTCAAACATGAAAAACATAAACAGATGGATATTTTAATTGGTTATTTGCATTGCAAATCTAACACTACAGATGAATTTCACTTCAACATGCTGATAAAAATCAAAGTAGTAGGAGTCTTCACGTCTGCTTGTTTTGGGCTAAAGTCAAACCATTGAATATAGGTCTCCAGTGTTCAAATGTATTGTGATTGCTTTTATTGCTTTTCAAATCTTCTCTGAGCCTGTATTTTCTTGGCAAGGTCTCCCTGAGAAAACAAATCTTTAAACTCAGTTGTGATGCATGAAAAACTGTCAGGACTGAGCTGAATCAAATATGAAAAGGCTACCCTAGAATAACTGGTTTTAAAATGTTATCAATAAAATGAACCCCCAAAACTTTTGAAACATCAGAAACAAAAATACAAAAATACCCCAATAGTCTTTGAATTACTACAGCTACAAGATGTGTTTATTTGGCAGTTTAATCTTGAAGCATCAAGCAGTGACTTCCAGTTTTGGAAATAAGGACCATGTAGGTATGCATGTCCTCCAGCGACCCCCTGAGGCTGTCTCCAGAAGCCAAGCAGCTCTGTTGGCGCTTATTAAGAGCCTGCAACAAAACTCAGTCCCCTTCAGTCTGCAAAGTTAATAAAAACAACCATATTTACATTACCGTTTTTACTGTAAAATTAAATATATCTACAGCCTGGTGAAAAAAAAACAGTATTGGTATGAACTGTTCATTTTGTGTTGCACATGCTTTATAGGTATGACTCTTATTTCATAACTTATATTTTGGTTAAAGGTTCATTGTGCATTTGCACATTTCTAGGGTTTGTTATTGCAGTGTTTCGCCTAGGTTGAGATTTACTTGTGGTGGTGGGCGATGCAGAGTGGCGCTGTGGTGTTTGATAATCAAAGTAAGGTTTATAAACTATGTGTTATTCATTGCACATACAGGGCTCCAGACTAACTTGTTTTGCTTAAAGCAAATTAACCCCTAACTAAATTTTTTCAGAGTGCAAGCAGAAAATCTAGGGGTGCACATTTGAACTTTACTTGCAAGGCAAATAATTCACATTTTCTCTCATTTTCACTGTATGACTGATAAATAGATAATAAATGCAGAAATTACAATGTGCTGTTTTAAATTCAGTGTCACATTTTATTGTGCAACCAGTTCACATGTGTATTGTGGACTTGGAGAAGGTATTTGACCATGTCCCTCTGGGAATCAATCAATCAAATCAATCAAATTTTATTTATATAGCGCCAATTCACAACAGTCGTCATCTCAAGACGCTTTTCAAGGAACAAGAGCAGGTCTGGACCACGCTCTTTGTTTGATGATCAAGAACCAACCTAAGATGGGTTTTGGCCCATCTCAACTAACATGAGTTACAGTGGCAAGGAAAAACTTCCTTTTAACAGGCAGAAACCTTGGGCAGGACCAGCCTCATGTTAGACAGCCACCATGCCGCTGCTGGGTTGGGGAGGGATGTAGAGAGAAGAGGGGAGAGGACAGGGGGAGGGAGAGAGAGAACAAGATAGGGGAAGGCGAGAGAGAATGAGTAAGGAGAGGGAGGGGGAGGGAGAGAGAGTAGGGAACGAGGGTGAGAGAGAGACAGGGGGCAGCAGAAACAACAACAACAACAGCTCATGTAATGGTGAAACAAAAAGGAGTTCAGTTTACAGGGTTAGGATATGAGTGATTATAGACAATGTTGAATTAATTGAGTGTGATTACAGTTAGCAGGCTTAATCGTAGTCAGTTCTATTTTATGTTATTAATGTCAATAATGTCAGTGAGGCTGATGATCTTGTCTGCAGTAACAGTAACAGTCCAGAGGAATCCAAGAGAAGAAGGAGCTCAGGGCTTGAGGTGGACAATCATAGATGATGCGGCTAACAGTCCAGAGGAATCCGGGCATTCTACCGGACATCCTGACAAGGACTGTTCGTTACCTGTATGACCAGTGCCAGAGCTTGGTCCACATTGCTGGTAGTAAGTCGGACTCAGCCAGGGCTGCCCTTTGTCAATGATTCTGTTCATAACTTTCATGGCAGAACTTCTAGGGTCAGCCAGGGCATTGAGAGGGTCAGGTTCAGTGGCCTCAGGATTAGGTCACTGCCTTTTGCAGATGACGTGGTCCTGCTGGCTACATCAGGCCGTGACCTTCAGCTCTCACTGGAGTGGTTCGCAGCCAAGTGTGAAGTGGCTGGGATGAGAATCAGCACCCCTAAATCTGAGTCCATGGTTCTCAGCCGGAAAAAGGTGGAGTGTCCTCTCCAGGTTGGAGATAAGATGAGAGTGAGGAAAGAATGGAGCAGTAGATCGACAGGCGGATCAGTGCAACGTCAGCAGTGATGTGGACGCTGCAAGGATCTGTCGTGGTGAAGAGAGAGCTGAGCCGAAAGGCAAAGCTCTCCATAGACTGGTCGACATATGTTCCTACCCTCACCTATGGTCTCTAGCTGTGGGTAGTGACCGAAAGAACAAGATCACGAGTAGCTACAAGTGGCTACAAATGAGTTTCCTCTCCGGGTGGCTGGGCTCTCCCTTAGAGATAGGGTGAGAAGCTCAGTCATTCTGGAGGGACTCGGAGTAGAGCCGCTGCTCCTCCTTGTTGAGAGGAGTCAGATGAGGTGGCTTGGGCATCTAATCAGGATGCCTCCTGGATGCCTCCCTGGTGAGGTGTTCAGGGCACATCCTACTGGTAGGACACCGCGGGGAAGACTAAGGACACGCTGGAGAGACTATGGGCTCTATTTTCGTGCCTCGCCGGTGAGGCGGCGGAGGGTGACGGACCCCACGCAGTTGTATTTTCGTCTGGCGGAGCCCGGCGTACAGCCAGTTTGGTATTTTCGTGGACTGAGGTGCACGGAGGCGAACCGAAATCCGCCAAGCTGGATGTGGTGGCGAGGCAGGGGGAGGTGTCAACAGAATCAGCGGGCCCAGTGACATTTTCGTGCTCGCCACCGGCGTGTAAAGTGCACTGAAAGCTCGCCGATTCAAACCTGGTCAGCTTTCAGCGCAGCTGGTCTAGAGGTATTTTGGTAGACCGGCGGCGTATTGGGATACGTCACGGATGCCTCACAGGCAGGTTTCCACAGTGTCAGGAACATTTCAGTGCAATAAATAATCATCAACAACTATTAATCTGAGTCTATAGATATAGATATATTCTGATCTATATCTGATCTGATGAGTGCGTTTGGCACGCGTTTGGACACACAACCTGACCGAATCAACACAGCTGAAACCGCATTAAATTAAATTAAATATCTAGTAAATAAACACACATGATGAAGTTAACAAGATATGTGATTCGTCTCCCTACTTTTCTTTCTTCCTCTTCCTCTTATTTCTCGCGCAGCTCGACCTGGACACGTCTCAGTGTCCTCTCTCCGTCCTGCTCCAGCTGCAGCAGCTGAACAGATGATTTGTTTCAGTGCTCAGATGAGTTATTTACTTTACGCCTACATACGAATATTATAATGTTCAGTTTTGTGAGGCAAATTTATTTTATATGCCAACATCTATGAAAGAAAGAGCCAGGCCACGGAGCGCGATGCGTCATTTACGCACAGATGGTTCCGATTCTAATGCCATTTTTGGAGTTTATGTTGTGATCTGTGCGCTCAACCCACCTTTGTCACGTGAGGTTTGAATATATGCAACTTTATGTGAGTGTCTTTATTTGTGGAAAAGGGTGTTTGTCTTACCAGGGGGTCCAACATTACACACACCAAATCCATCTGTGCTCATATGAGAGAGTGTGGAGGACGCCCAATGCAGCGCTTACAGTGACACTTGTTGCAAAGCTGCTTTATGTCGCCATCTTGTGGCATTACTGTCTTCAGACATCTCTTGATCTCTTTGACTACTTCACGAAAATAGTAATACGCCTCGCCGGTGGCGGATTTAAAGGCAAGGAGAGGAGCTGATGTGATTGGTGAAAACAGGTCTCGGCTTTGTTAAACCCACTCCACGCCCTTTCTCCTCCCTCGCCACGACTTACGCCGCTGGGAGGAGCTGAGTTAGGGAGGGGGGATACTTATGCCGGGCTGCGCCTCTCACCAAAATACCAAATTGTGCTTGGGAACGCCTTGTCAGCGCGGCGGACCTGACTTACGCCGCGCCTGCGGCACATCTCCGGCGAGGCACGAAAATAGAGCCCTATGTCTCAGTTGGCCTGGGAACACCTTAGGGTCTCCCATGAAGAACTGGACGAGGTGGCTGGGGAGAGGGAAGTCTGGGCTTCTCTGCTCAGGACGGTGCACCCACGACCCAACCCCGGATAAGTGGTTGAAGATGGATGGATGGATTTTATTGTGCACTTTTTAAGATGCAAAACCAACATAAAACATAAGGTAGTCAGTGCACTATTATTACACTGACCAATGAGAAGTTTTTTCTGCACATGGCATTTGTTTACAATCAGGGGTGGATCTAGAATAGATCTTATAAGAGATCCGAGGCTTAGCCCAGAGGGAGGAAATATGTATGCGCAATGTTCTGGCTTCTTTTGTTTTGTTTTTTTTTATTGCTGATACAGAAAACACATACCAACTTAATCTAGACAAAGGTGTTGTCCTGAGAGATCCACAAACAAATAAGAAGTTCATTTTATTCTCTTACATTTGATGTTTTTTATTCTTGCATTTGATGCTGGCGGGCACCCCTGCTGTCTTTACTGCTCTGTTCTTCACTCCTCTCTTCTAAACTCTTTTTCATCTCTTGTGTTCATTTTTGCTTCACTGTCCAGTCCTTTACTTTCCAGCATTAGTTTGATATCTTCAGAATGACTCTGCTCTAAACTCAGTTTCATCTCTGGAGTTGAATAGTCATTTTTGCTTCACTGCCAGTTGGTGACTCATCTGGTTATATTTTATCAGTTTTATCAATTTTTACCATGTAGCGTTTATGTTGTTATTCACTTTCATTGGGTATGCTAACTGTTATTACAACTGCTGCTCATAAAAACCATCTAGCAAAAACTATGACTTTATCAGTCTGTAACTTGTCAAACACTGAGTGTTAAAAATCCTTTATCTACCAAGGCTACAAAGACAATTTAGAGATATTTTATTATTATGGCTGTAAAATGGTCGGAAAATGCCCTAAGTCTGAGAGCTTTGGTCCCTTTTTCTAAGAGTACTTGTACTTCACTTTTCAACATCTGATTAGTGATCTAAAAGAAAAATACTATTTTGCTTGCTCCATCTTATTTCACTCTCTTCCTCTACTCTCCTTTTCTCCATCATCCCTGTCAAAGTTGCAGTTTTGGTGGTACCAAGATTACCGTAATATATGCCATACATCATATATTTACAGAAAGCACAGATTCTCAGCTGTCTGTCAGCGGTAAAATTTTTCAGATTGAACAAACTTTCAAGGAGTTACGGTATTGAGAAGCCGTGTAGCGCTCTGCCGATACTTCCTGTGTTTTGCAATGAATGCCTACCTCATATGGTTACATTGTAAGTCATATATGTGCGCATGCCCACAACTGTCAGCTTTCCAACAGAGGAGGTAGACTAACATAAACTGCATTAAGCTTTTTTCTCCCTACTGTAAACATTCAGGGCTTTGGCAAAAACATCAGGGGCTTGAGCCCAAGTAGCCATCCCCTAACACCGCCCCTGTTTACAACTTCAGACTGCTACAGACTGTTGCTTTGTTAACAAACAACCCAAAAGAAACAATAGCTTTCCAGTGGCTTCATGTCTTGAAGAAAAAAAAGGCACAGTCAGTCTCTGAGAAAAAAAGTAGTGATACAATAACAGGAACCAGAGCGCAATAGTTTTGGTGCGCTTCCGTATATTCACCAGTGTGTCCTGCGCTGCACCGCGTTTGTCTGGAGGTGAAAGAAAAATTGTATGTGTATGCTACCACATGTGTATTTTATTGTAATATAAGTATGCTAATCATCATTGAAACTCACTTGGTGTGAATGCTTGCAGAGTCATATCTGTTTCTTTTTAATGAGCATGGGAAAGGAGAAGTATAGCCTCGGAGTTGAGACTGATACTTTTCCGCTGAAGCCATGCAACTAGATGAATGCTACAATTTCACTCACAGGTTGTTCTCCCAACAGTGTGACATTGAACTGATAAGCAGGAACCTGATGCTGAGCTAAGCTGTCTTTGTTCTCCCAGTACAGACCACAGCTGCAACCTGTACCCTATTTGAATACTGTTGTAATGCCATGCCACTTGTGAGATGATGTTAGTGGGCAGGGGTGTCTGTTTCTTGAGTGCATAAAGGATGTGTAAAAATCTGAATTCCTCAGTTAGAGGAAGCTGCCTTTGTTGTAAGCTGCTGACTCCTTGCAAGTAAAAGATATCCAAGAAAAAGAAGTCCACTATTTCTGTCATTCTTTTTTAAAATTCTATTTTCATCTTTTTGGGCGGGCCGCCCAAGTAAAGTCTATGTAGAGGAAACTGCAGTACTGTGCATGTGCAAAGCAATTTCTTCGCCTCCTGACACACATTTCACATCACAACACTGGTCTGCAGTCATTGCATCTCAACACAAAATAAGGTAAAGTATAATGAGTAGCAGTTTTAACCATGGTGGGCTTGGTTGAATTGCAAGCCTGTCTTATCCTGTAATGACTCTGCAAACCAGATAGGTAAATTTGAGAAGTGTTTTGCTGTTGTGATGGAAAAACTTTGGAACTACTTGTTCAAAAAGTCTAGGAAACAGAGTCAACACATTAAAAAAAAAACCAAAAAAAAACCCCAAAAAACTTTGGTTTACCTTGATATGGGCTCTCACGTCTTCCATGAAGCCTGCTGCACCACCATGTTTCTACAGGGGCCCAGAGTAGACAAACTAAACACTGGGTCAGAGGAGGGCATCTCTGAAGTGGTGGTTGCAGTCTGCTACCTCACCACTACAGTCTACTCACCCTTCAAGCTCTGCATGTCATATTTATCCTGCTGCAGCTTAAATCACTCCTACATACACATAAAAACCTCTCATTCCTCACTGAAGTAAAGCTACTTTAGGTTTTATAGTTCTGAAGGGAGGGAGATATATCGACTAGAAACAAACTTTGAAGTATAGGTTTAAATTGTTCAAGTCATTTCAATATAATGTCAGAGGAAATTTGCATGTCCTCTTTTCCTGTGTCCTTGAAAAGTTGCAGTGGAGAGACAGAAACTCAGAGAGGGAATTCAACCAGCAGGACAGAGGGGCAAACTGCAGGGAAAAAAAGGAAAGCAGATTTGTGACAAATGTCTCTGGGCTGCATGTGGGTGCTGCACATGGAAAACAGAGATTACACATGTTGACTGTGAGAGTCTGATGGATCCACAGTGTTTGTCCATGAAACAGCCCAAAAAACAAGCTACTTTTTAATTGTTAATATTATTCTGAAAGGCTAGTTTTGTTCAGAAAAACCTGCATGTAACACTCCAAAAATTTACTCTTTCAGCAATGACGCAAAATTAATAAATCCATCCTGTAGGGGAGAGTGGGGTAAGATGAGCCATTTTTTCAGATTTTGGATCACTACATCAAGGCAATCATAGTTTTGTCTCGAACTAGTGTATCTGCATATATTTCAAGATGTGAATCCCTGCGAACCAACAGAATGAGTGTAAACATAACTGTTTTATAATATAGCATGCCAAAAAAAGTGGTCTCCTATGGTCAACTTACCCCTTGTATGGGGTAGGTTGACTATAGAAGCGGGGTAAGTTGAGCCATATCTCTAGATTCAGGTTAAACTGCACCATATTCAAAGGAAACCATGTATAAACATGATCCAGAATACCAATGATTTCTCTGCTACCAAACAGCCTAATGATGAGTGCTGCTGCTGAACATTATATGCAGGTTTTGGAGCAGCATGTGCAGCCATCCAGATGATTCCTTTACAGCTTTTTGGGAACTTGGGTTTCCAGACAATGTGTCCTTAAATCCACATTTTTTTAAAGTAAGGACATCAAATAATAATAATCAATTTAGATTTTTAGTCACACTCATTAGACTTTCATTTCACGTCTGATTTCTGAAGTTTTCCTCTATCTTTCCCAATATTTAAGCTCCAATTGGAAATTAAATTTTATACCAGTTATCGCTTTTTTTTTTATTTTTTAAATGCAACATCAAATGAATGGTTTGGACAGTAGCAGCGGATCAGCAGTAGTTTAGGGTACACTGTTTGAGCTTTACTTCAACTTTAAATAAACATCTACAGTTTTTTACTATTAGCAAAAAGGTTGTCAGAAAGAACCTATGGCTCACAAATGAGGATTGTGAGTGATCGCAGCAGCAGAAAACTCTCTAACTGTTCATGCAGGCTGCTGACAGATTCAAAATTTCTTCCTCAGTGACTTAGGCACCTGCAGATCCCAGAGGTGCGATGTACCATCACAGCCCACAGGTGGCTGACTCCATCACTTTAACCTCACATGACTTCTCTAGCTTCTCAGTCCTTAAAAGTTAACTCTACTTAAGATCATTTTCTGTTTCCGTTTGGGGATTCAGGGGAGCCAAGTCCAAAGCAGTTGATTTCAGTGTTGGAGTTTGATGCTGTCGATAAAACTTTTATTGAGTTCTTGTTTGCCAATGGTTCTCATTATAAGTCAGACACTACCTGAGGAGGTAGAGGTTCTTTAATGGTTGTCTCAAAGGAGACAGATGGAGGTGGCAGACACAGTCTCACAAGTCTGTTGTAATAGAAATCTGCAAAGAAAGCCTTACTTTTCTAAAACCATAAAAATTTTGTTCTTTTTAAGACATTTGTCACGAGTTTTGATGAGAAATGAAAAAATATCCGCACTAATAGATGTTTTACAGCCTTGTTTGTTCTTTGGGTTGTCCAATTAGCAGCGATGGAGAATGGTGGTTGTGATTTGAGCAGGAGGCAAATGATTTTTGAATCAATAGAAAAGAACAAATTAGTATTAGCTCAGAAAAATAACCTTCTCTTCACTGAGGTATTAAATTGAAAAGCATGTCCGTTTTTGTACAAGCATCATTTTTTAGTTCTACAAATGAGCAAATAAAACACTTTTACATAATGACACTGCAGTAAAATACACTTGCTGATAAACTCAATGCCTAAGCTTTAAAAAGACTTACATTACAATGTAAACACCACACCTCTGCTAGCTGGTAGCTGCCTTCCAGCTGCAGATATCATAGCTCAAAGAACAGCATATGATGTTTTTGCTTATTCTAAGCTAATGACAAGGACTAACAGCAACTATTTTGATCACTGAGTGCAGTGGAGTTTTGCAGCTCGGGGACATTTATTATTATTACTTCATGGAAATGCAATTCGACCGAGATGCTAAGGCAGAAGAACTACCGCGTCTGCAGTGCAAAATGATTAATATGGTGACTATTACTTCATGGAAATGATCCGCTGCACTCAGTGATCGACTCAGCAGGGCTTCCCCACAAACAAGCGGCTGCTGGAGGAGAGTGGGTGAGTTGTGTTTGGTCTCTTTGTTAAAGAAATCAGGCAAAGCTAAAAAGATGTTTGGTGGCTAGAACTATGACTGGAACCCCATATGTACAGTTTATGAAGTTAGGTGCTGTTCTGAGCATCATTTGTGGCAATAGAGTGGCTTTTTGTTTGAGGTTTGTTTATGGCTCCTCAGACCGCTGTGTATTGCTATCGTGCGGTCGTTACTAAAGTCGGTATAACTAGAGAAGCAAGCGGTCGACAACATTCATCTCTCAGGGGGTGTCTAACTCTGTGTTATGGTGTGCTTGACCCTAAATTAATTTTACGCCGGAATATCCTTTTAAGGGGTTTCAGTATTGTGTCCATGCAAATGAGGCCACAGCAGGGGTCATCTGAGGGGGAACTTTTTTTTAAACGCACTGGATGTCGAGGTAATTTCTTACATTTAACAGTTTACATTCATATTTAAGAAAACACGTGATTTTGAACGACGCAGACAAAGACTGCTCTCTCTCTCTCTCTCTCTCTCTCTCTCTCTCTCTCTCTCTCTCTCTCTCTCTCCTCATCCTTACATCTCGACCACTTCAGTCTGTATCAGAATCGAGGACGAGGCTGGCAGCAGCGCAGATCTCATCCTACCCTGTGGACCCCCCAGTCTGTCCCCTATTTCTCTGCATCGACGAGGCGCTTCAAGCAACTTTCACATCCGTTTAATGCTTTCCTCTTTTTCGATCATGAATCCACAGGGGGAGAGAAAAAAACGACCAAGTGAGCACCAGTAACGTAAAGGTAAGGCTCATTTTCGGTCGTTTTTCGGTTGCGTTATTAGGTTTTGAAAAATCGAGATTAGTTTGATTTTATTTAACTAGTGCTTGAACAACCTTAATCTCTTTTAAATTCACTTGAGCTATAGATGGATGAATCATAAAGTACTCATACTTGAAAACTGGGTTACACACATGATTTAGCGGTGTGATGGATATAATATTGAGTTCAGGTGAACTCCAACAGCGCACCTCATTTATCCTCTTTCCTTGAATTGGCAGTGTCTTAAGCATGAAATATGACACCGTAATTAACCTTTTAGAGGAACTCGTTACAAAACAGTGTGTGTGAGACCGATTATTCCCGACAGACACTGGTTGATGAGGATGATTTGAAGCGTAATAATGGGGCTGTGAAGGCAATAGTGCATCCCTCCACAGGGGTAATCTGCTGTTTCAGTGCATGACAAATGTGCCTTGTCCCCTCACTAAAGAGTTTCTATATCATCCATGACCAACAGAAATTTTCTTTTGCCACCAGCGGGTCTGTGGTTCTCTCAGGCTGAACGACATCATTTAAACACAATCAGGAGTCATTTCTTCACTGCAGGGAGAAGTTAATAGGTCGTGAGTGCCCTTGCAGCACATAGCTTCTTGAGATAGAAAGATACCATGTAATGATAATAAAACACATGACTTAAAAAAAAGAAAAGCTTTCTTTTGCAAAATGTCCTTTAATCAATCTGCTCATTGCACTTGTTGAGTCCACCTAATGAAAAACACATTCAAGGTTTGCTTTGGACAATTAAATCATGCTTTTCCGCAAAGATGGGGTTATATGTGAACACAATGGGATATCTCCTCTCAAACAATTACCACCAAAAATGTGATTAAATACATCAAACTGAAGTACTTCTTGTCAATCTAGTGTGGAGTGTAATGTTTGTGATTGAGGCTGCAGGTTGACATGGACAGAATTACTAAAATGTGGAAGAAAGTGCAGAGAGTGACAGCAGTTATTATAGCAGGGGTTCTTAATAAACTGACACAACAAGAAAAATCACTGCCTCTGTAAAGTTAGACTCCCCCCCCCCCAACACACACACACACACACACACACACACACACATACACACAGATTTATTGATGCTACAGCTACAGGCAGCTTGATGTGAGCAACTCTCCAGTCCAAGACACAATCTCCAAGGGTAAATTGGAGTTTTTCATACCTAATTAGTGCTATTGCTTATTAACAGCAGATGCTGTAATTACAGAGCAGACCAGCTCAGATATTTGCATTAGGTAAAATACATTAATTCTATGCTAGCTGAAATAATAGTTATCTGAGTCAGTACCATTTTAAATGGATTTTTTAATTGAGTCATTAAGAGTCAAATAAATAGAGTTATACCATTTAATTCAATACGTAACGGATAAGTAACACTTATCTGTTTTATTCTGTAGATCATAACAGGATTTATATCAAACACAAGCCAGCAACAGTTGATAAACTGCAAAATTAAGATGGGAGAAAGCCTGTTATTTGAGAGGATCATTTTGGAGGATGTTAACTGGACAGCAGCCACACTGACAAGGCTGCCTGCAGTGTCTGCAGATATTTTTGCTTAACTTATTTATTGACAATATGAGCACAGGCATTTACTAAAATGCTATCAACTGGCCTGATCATAAGCCTCAGCTAATCAATCTGTGTTTTAATTCTCAGTATTATATTGTCACACCATACTTTGCAGGTGTGTACTCTCTCAAAGTAACTTCTGTGAAATAAAGCTCCTGCAAATACTCAGGACAGGATACAACAGACCGGCCTTAAAAGTGTAATCAAAACCACATGTGTTTCTGTGATAACGGATGAAATTTTAGGTTTCTCACAGCCATTTTTTGTGAGAAAAAGCGAATACTAAAACATGGAGAAAACAAATCAATTTTACAGCCCTGGTTAGAAAAAAATACAAAGATTACTGTCACTTTAGCGAGCAACATGGTGAGTGTAATATGCTCAGCAACATGACAAAAATGTCACAAAAGTGTTCGATAGTGAATCAAGAAGCTGTCTCAGACATGTCACTTTGATAAATAACACTTTTAACAAGACAAAAAAGCATAATTTTAGATTTTTTTACCATGAATCTACCTACAGCGGAGACAGGCACAGATCTCCAAACTTAGGAAAGAAATGTTATTTACTGACACTAATGTGAAGACTGATGACTGTGCAAGTCCAAGACAAAGTTCCCGAGGGTGACCTCCTGTGTTGCACCAAAAAGTGTCACACTGAACGGTGTCCTATCGTGACGTGTCATGATATTTTGTGATGTCTCTTGTTGCATTGTCCTGTCATAAACCATCTCAATTCATGCTGCGTTTCGTGTGTGAACATAACCCAAAATAGAAGAAGCCTTGACTACAGCAGCTTTACCTCCTCTAGTATTTTTCAAGGGCTCTCTTTACTCCCTCTCCGTACTGCAGTAACTGTTAAAAATTTGAATTGCCGGTTCAAGTGGGGCACAGCAATCACAGGAGTGGCAGGTTTGTTTTCATCAGGCTTTTCTGCATCCCCCAGTGTCTGAAACAGGTGTACGAGCTACCCCTCAGTGCCTGCATAAGACTGGGCTTTCATCTTATTGTAATGTAAGCCCATGAGGAGGGAGACGAGATGTGCAGAGAAACTGCTTTGTGATGTTGTTTAAAGATAATTAAAGTCAGTTTTAGGCTGTGGTGTGGGCTGATGACTTAAAGTCTTGCCCCAAGGGACCTGGGTTAGAGTAAATTATCCATGGAGTTCTTCCAAACCATTCACACAGCACTGAAAGTGACAAAAAAACACAGCCTCCTTTAATTACCTGTTGGTGTGCCTCTTAGATTGTAAACCGTTTGTGAAACATTTTCAATTTACACAGTTAATATATAAAAGAGGACCTATGCCATCATTCAGCTTCTGCTCTCATCCTCTTTACCCTTTGGAGCCACACCAACATTTCTAACTCACCATGTTTATCCAACACTGTGGAGGATGTGAGTTTATGTAAATTTAACCTTAGTCTCTGGGGAAAATGAGGATGGAGTATCATGCAAATCCCACAAGAGGACACAAGTGAGCCGTGGGAAAATATGGGTGCCTTTATTAGTCAATAGTGAAATTGCATTATGAAGAAGGCAGGAACAGGTAGTGGCAGCTGGGAAAAGTCCCACTATATTAAAAATAGTACAAGTACAAGTACTTTTACTCCAAGGAGCGAAATTTAGATGTAGAATGATTGTGACAAAGTGTAGATAGGAATGGAAAAAAATGTGTAAAAATCTGGATCATGAAAATTTAGAGTAGAAACTTTCACATCTCCTTTGACGAAAATAAAAAATGTTTTTCCCTAAATGATTTAATTTTTAGAGCAGCATCATTGAGATATCAGTATTGTAAAGCTGCTGAACTTAGAGTTGTTTAACATACTTACATTTTGTTATGAGGAGAAGGGGCAGTCATGAAATCAGCTTTCCATCTCATGATATCGTGATAACAGTATTATCGCAATATTTATGTTAGACCCAGAGAAGCATGAACTCAGATATTGTTTCTTGATTCATAATAGATCTTGAAAATCATCTTTAAAAGTGCCATATCATTTTTTAAAGAGCTGCTGCAGCTAGCTCACTTGGGCTACTTCTTCTTCGTCCATCCTCTGTTTTATTACAACCAACGTAAACAATCACGACTATTTACTCATTGTGTTACTGTAATGCTTATTTTTTTCAATAAATCATTTAATTAAAAAGACAGTTATTGTCAATATCCAGCCCTATGTGGAGCAAACGAATAAAACTCTGGAGATAAATTACATTTGGAATTGCAGCAACAAGAGAAGTGAAAAAAATAAGAATAAATAAAAACTTTTTGTACCAAAAAAGAGTTCTACCTTCAAGAGTTCCCACCACCAGTTTTACACAGTCCTAAAGTATTTTGAGAATCTGCTCAGATAGATGCATCACTAAGACATTTGTGAAGGCCAAACAGTGTTAAAAATTCTCAAAATTCCCCATGCCCACACCATCAAAGGGGCCCTCCAACAAATCAAACTAACTTCTTTTAACTCAGTCAGTTTTGCTGAGCTGATTCAAAAAGTACTGTATGATTCACTGTGTCAGCAGGTAAAACTCTACTTTTGCAAGTTTAGTGAGTGTCAGCCATTGTACAACCACTGGGACCAATCAGACTAACCTAAAAGAAAACTTGATCATGTACAAAATCTGTTTTATATTTTAACACGTTTTTATGCCCTGACAATGAGCTCTTGACACTGAGTCTATCTTTTGTCTTAATTGTTGCTCTTATGTCTCTAAACTTGCTCTTATGACCACATTATGAGACTTAGGGCTCTATTTTCGTGTACGCCGGTGAGGCGACGGAGGGTGACGGACCCCGGGCAGTTGTATTTTAGTCTGGGGGAGCCCGGCGTACAGCCAGTTTGGTATTTTCATGGATTGAGGCCCACGGAGGCGAGCTGAGATCCGCCAAGCTGGGCGTGGTGGCGTGGCAGGGGGAGGTGTCGACAGAATCAGCTGGCGCAGTGACATTTTCGTGCTCGCCAGTGGCGTACAAAGTGCGCTGAAAGCTCGCCGATTCAAACCTGGTCAGCTTTCAGTGCAAGCGAAACGCAGCTGGTCTAGTGGTATTATGGTAGACCGGCGGCGTATCGGCATACGTCACCGATGCCTCACCGACAGGTTTCCACAGTGTCAGGAACATTTCAGTGCAATAAATAATCATCAACAACTATTAATCTGAGTAAGCACATACATTTAGATCTATATAGATATATTCTGATCTATATCTGATCTGATGAGCACGTTTGGCACGCGCTTGGACACACAACCTGACCGAATCAACACAGCTGAAACCGCATTAAATTAAATGAAATTAAATTAAATTAAATATCTAGTAAATAAACACACATGATGAAGTTAACAAGATGTGCGATTCGTCTCCCTCCTTTTCTTTCTTCCTCTTATTTCTTGCGCAGCTCGACCTGGACATATCTCCGTGTCCTCTCTCTGTCCTGCTGCAGCAGCGGCTGAACAGATGATTAGTTTCAGCGTTCAGATGAGTTATTTACTTTAAGCCTACATGCGGATATTATAATATTCAGTTTTGTGAGCCAAAATTATTTTATTTGCCAACATCTATGAAAGAAACAGCCAGGCCAGGGAGCGTGATGCGTCATTTACGCACAGATGGTTCCGATTTTAATGCCATTTATGGAGTTTATGTTGTGATCTATGCGCACAACCCACCTTTGTCACGTGAGGTTTGAATATATGCAACTTTATGTGAGTGTCTTTATTTGTGGAAAAGGGTGTTTGTCTTACCAGTGGGTCCAACATTACACACACCAAATCCATCTGTGCTCAGATGAGAGAGTGTGGAGGACGCCCAATGCAGCGCTTACAGTGACACTTGTTGAGGAGCTGCCTTCTGTCGCCGTCATGTGGCATTACTGTCTTCAGACATCTCTTGATCTCTTTGACTACTTCACGAAAATAGTAATACGTCTCGCCGGTGATGGATTTAAAGGCAAGGAGAGGAGCTTATGTGATTGGTGAAAACAGGTCTCGGCTGTGTTAAACCCACTCCACGCCCTCTCTCCTCCCTCGCTACGATTTACGCCGGCGGGAGGAGCTGAGTTAGGGAGGGGGGATACTTACGCCGGGCTGCGCCGCCCACCGAAATACCAAATTGTGCTTGGGAACGCCTTGTCGGCGCGGCGGACCTGACTTACGCCGCGCCTGCGGCACGCCTCCGGTGAGGCACGAAAATAGAGCCCTTTGTGAGCTGTGCAAGATGGT
The DNA here is from genome assembly GCA_962446985.1 of Xyrichtys novacula. NCBI lineage: Eukaryota > Metazoa > Chordata > Actinopteri > Labriformes > Labridae > Xyrichtys > Xyrichtys novacula. Next base: position 16,298,191 of record OY660865.1, read on the forward strand.
GGCAAACTCACAGAGGTAAAAAGCCCTCATATATTTACTCCCTTTGAACCCCTTCTCAAGCCTGGATCTGAATAAGAAATAGGAAGTTTTACTTTGACAAGGAAACTTGTCAGAAATGAAATGTGTATGTTATTGAATTGAGCTTTTGTGAAGTTTGGATTAAGCAGTGATTGTCAGGAGTTATAGTTGCTGCTGCTTTGATTTCCACAGCCGACTTCTTTTCACCTTTTCGCACTCAAAATTAGTGAGTCATTATTATTCGAAATACACTTGAAAGTCGGAAGACTTATTCTAACTCAAGGGCAAATCCCAGCAGAGCTGTTACAGCATCAAATCTGGAATGAAAAGAGTACTGGCTTACCTAATAACTCTCTCATTGTTCACACTGATACCTGTTCAAACCATAGACTGTATATACTATGGACAACTTGGTTCCGCCTCCCGCCTGTATACAGATTTGAAGCCAAAAAGCTCTCTGTATTATCCAGCAAGGAGGCGGACGGTGTCCATTCTATATACAGTCTATGGTTAAAACACAAGGAGGAGCTGCAGCTCTGCTTTGACCACAAATCACTCCATCACACCACCATTTTACCTGCTATCAATTAAGGACTAAATTTATAGTGTGTGTGCACAAAAGATAAAGGTATTGCAAAATCTAAATCTGGAGACAGTATCAAATTTAGTACATCACCCACCACCACTCTGTAGCTTTGGGCTGGATTTAGCAAATGCATAAAAAAATAGTGATTCCACCAGAACATATCTGTACTTGAGTGGAACAAAGAAGTTTATTTGCTGTCAGGTTCATGTTGAGACAAGAGGATTGTTGGTCAAATTTGCAGTTACAGTTGTTTTTGGACTGCATAAACACTAAAATCAAAAGTCTTATACAATTATCCAAGGCTCACACTGAAAAAGCAAAACACCGGACCAGATTAGCACAACCATAAGCACAATATCAGCTTCACACTTTTTGCAAACCACTGCACACAGTGAATTGCAAAACACTAAATACGCTTGTATACATTAGACACAGATGCATACCATGATGTCACTTCCTTGCAAATTCCAAAGCACTGACTTTCAAATGACCACACTCATTAGCCAATTGATTAAACACAACACAGCACCAAAACATGATTGCTTAATTGTAGACACACCAATCAGGTTCAAGCACTACAAAAAGGTAGGTGCCCCTAATCCAGGCCATGGAGGAGGCCTGTGACCAAATTGATGCTATAGCCATTCAACAAAGATGGATTGGACATGCATGGCAGTTCTTCCCTCCTTGTCTTGCTAATGAAGATAACACCTGTGATGTTGTTGAAATTCTCTGGCCTGATCCAGCTTGGTGAAAAGATAATCCCTAAAATATCCCCTGCTGGATTTTCTTTTCTTTTTTGTCAGTTTTTTACCCAAATCTTTTTATAGTAATTTTTTTTTGTTTGTGTGTGTAATTTTATTTTATTTTTTAGAGTTATGCACACTACTGTTGTAGCATGGACATCTTTTGTTGAACATTTGACTGATTTAGGTATATATAGAGATATAAATTATATGTTCATCATTCTGCAGCATTGGTCTTGTTATGCATTTGGTGAATTTTCTGTATTGTATATTTGGACTTTCTCTGTGTACTTCACTTACATTTCTCAAATCACTGAGAAGTAGAATTGCTACAAGTGTTTTAGGTTTAACACAGCAGGGTGTAACTGGTTCAGACAGAATTAAGTCATTGTGTGTAGTGTAAGCACGTGTGTAGTGTAAGCACGTTTTTGATTAGAGGGCTATGACATTGTGCTTATAGTTGTGCTAATCTGGTCTGGCATTTTGCTCCTTGAGTGTAAGGTTTTGATAATTGTGTAAGACTTTTGATTTTAGTGTTTATGCAGTCCAAAAAAACTGTAAGCACTTGAAAAAAACTGTAAGTTTCAGAGATTTCCCAGAAGTTAACAGATATTGGTTGAAGTTGTGTGAATTCAATGGTATCATCCCAACTTTCTTGAAAGACTAACTTTTGTTCTTGTCAACTTTTAAAAATTTTTAAGCCTTCAGTGTGAAAACTATGATGTTGCTAGTTGTGAGGATATGTTTCTTACAGGTTAAGTCTAAAAGTGTAAAATTTTAATAAAAACGAGAAAGAAAAGTTAAGTTTGACACCAGTAGAAATCTTCATTGAGCCTTTTATGAAGCTAAATTGTCTGATAGCATTTTAAAGTAAATCTGTTTTTTTTTTTCCACTTTATAGAGGGCCTCCAGTGTTGAATAAACCCACAGGAGAATCGCAGCAGGATGTGTTGACATCGCCTTTGGCTCCCCCAGTTTCCCCTGAAATGGAGCTCTTTTTGCAGGGCTTAAATGCATCCCACAACATCAGCATGCTAACCAACGCCACTTGGAATTACACCAGTGACCAAGTCACTGAAGTCAACCTTATTGACATTTTGGGTCCAAAACGATCCCCTTTCTTCCTCCCTGTGACTATTGTTTACCTCCTCATTTTCCTCGTTGGCTTGTCTGGGAATCTGCTAACATGTGCCGTGATAGCAAAGCACAAAAAGATGCGAAATCCCACCAACCTCTACTTGGTGAGCTTGGCGATGTCGGACCTCTTGGTGCTTTTGTTTGGGATGCCACTGGAGATTTACGACCTTTGGCAGAACTACCCATTCCCGTTTGGCGAGGCCGGGTGCTACTTTAAGACCTTCCTCTTCGAGACAGTCTGCTTTGCTTCAATACTCAACGTCACCGCTCTGAGCGTGGAGAGGTACATCGCCGTAGTGCACCCGCTCAAAACTCGCTACCTGTCAACCAACCAGCATGCTAAGCGGGTCATCACCATCGTGTGGGTGGTATCGATGACCTGTGCCATTCCAAACACCTCACTGCATGGCATTTTTTACCTACCAGAGAAGATGGAGGAGTCAGCCATTTGCACCGTGCTGAAGCCTCTGTGGATCTATAACATGCTCATGCAGATCACCACTGTTTGCTTCTTTTTTGTGCCCATGATGGTGATTAGCATCCTGTACCTGGTGATGGGGCTACATTTAGGCAGAGAAAAGCGGCAACCAAGCAGGAACTTTGGGAAGAACAGCGGCAGCTTCACACGAAAGAAGAACAGCGTGATGGGACGAAGACGACAGGTTAACAAAATGCTCTGTGAGTATTTTTCTTATTCTCTCCTTCTCTTTTGAAAAAACTAGACACACAGCGGAGGTCTGCCAAGATCTCAGAGTAGATCCTCTCTAATCTCTGTTGTCAATGCCAAGGCATGTTTGCAAAGATAAAGCACGAGGAAAACACAAAGCAAATAATGACAGAGGATGGGCACTTCTTTGTTTGGATCATTTGTATTCTGAAGGGCATCTGATTGTTTTTCATCCTCTAAGCTTCAGGGTTTAATGAAAAGTCGTGTGCAGTTTCTTTACAATTGATTTGTTCTTTTGTCTGCTGTCAGGAGACTTAAATGAAACTATATTTAGTTTAGATGGATGCATCAATCAAATCATTCATCCACCACATGAAGCTAAATAACAGCCAGTTTTCATATCCAGTACACTCATCTGAAAAACAACCTCTTTATAGGGAAGTTTTTCTTTCTTTGAATGAGTTAAAGTTTCACATCAAGGTGATATTATGAACCAAGGTAAGAGCAAAAGTGTTTGTTTTTTTTCAGGAGGGGGGCCTCAGGTATTTCTTGAATAAAAATTAAGAGTACGTCAACGTGCCTTACTTCTGATTCTTGGCTCCATAACCAATAAGGCAAACCTTGATGTAGGGTGAATGAAGAACTATATTTCAAAATAAGGCGCTAGCTTTTGTCAGATGTAAATCAGAGACATGCAGGTGCTTGATTTGAGTCCTTGCTTGTTAAACCATTAAGTGCATTCTTGTCAGTCTGTCAGTGTATCATGTTGAAATATTTGATACCTTTGGTGACTAATCAACCTCACCCTTGCAACTCTATAACATCCAGATTCTTTGTTTTTAATGTTTTATTCATGCAAAGTCTTTGCAACCTTAAAAATCAGCCGTGTCTTAAATTCTGCATCCTGAAGACCTGATGTTTTCCAGATTATTTTAGGACTTATCAGTAGAGGTTGTCTTTTGAGGGCCTAAATAGATACTGTTAATAGTTCATGATATCAAGAACTGATATTTGGAACTGAAATGCGTGAACAATAAGAATAAAATACTGGACCGATTGTGGGTCTGGGCCAACTGTAAAATCCAACAATTGATTGATCACCTTTACCGATAGAGTCAACTAATTGACGACCACTTGAGCTCTGCTGTCAGTGTGTCCTTTCTTCAGGGTCTGTCTTCACTCTGTCATTTTATCTCACCTAATGTCCCACCTACAGCACTATATGATTGTCTAGATGTCACATGACCTTGTGATGTGACTGTAAGCATAAGTGGTCAACTGGTTATCCCTGTAGTTGATCTTGAAAATAATAATTTTGCTGAATTTCTGCCTCAGATTCACCTCTTTGCCTGATTTCATGTTAATTGAAAGTTGAGTCAGCATTTCCAGTATGGTGCCTGCATGATTGGAATTCAAAACATCTCCCTATAAAACCAATGGCGATTACGTCACAAAGACTGTCTTGATTATTGAAACAGCCAATGCACACACCTTATAGTGAGAAATTGCTGGTGCAACAGTCTCACCCATCTGTTTGTGCAGCAGTATTTCTTGTTCTCAAACTTTTGTTCATTCATATGCATAAGGTTACTTTGACTGTGAGGGGATCGCAGAGGATAATATGGGATATATATATATATATGGTATATATATATATATATATATATATATATATCTTAATTATTACATTTATTAAGTTCTTAATATTAGGACCCTTATTGTTATAACTGCATTTTGCACTTTCTGTCTTGTCTGTGATGCTGCTGTGACAAAAAAAATTTCCCCCATGGGGGATCAATAAAGGAATATTCTATTCTATTCTATTCTATTCTATATATAAGAGTTATGGTGCAGTGCTTTTCAAGGTATGAACAGTGAATAGGAGTGTCCTGCACAGACAGATCTAAAGCCGCGTTCAGATCAAACGCGACTTGAAGCAACCTAGTCGCATTGGTCGCTGTAATCGCGTCGCGCCCTGGTGTGTTCACACCAGGTCCAAAGCTGCAGACGCGGCTGGTCGCAGGACGCGGCTGGTCGCAGGACGCGGCTGGTCGCCGCTGGTCGCCGCTGACCTGCTTCTCCCACCTTCCTTCTCCCTCCTTTTCTCCCTCATGTAGACATCCTGCAGCCCCTTCCAGCGCTTGCGGCACACATCCACTGCAAAGACACACATACACACACACACACACGTTGAAACATGTAGCCTAGCAAGCAGGGTCAGTTTGCTATGTTTTCAGAAAATAGTCTGCTCACTGAAATAAATAAACAAACAAACTTTCCAGAAAGCCCGATATCACTGGCCACCTTCGCCCATGCTTCCTCCTTGGAGATGCGGTCCCGGTAGAATGCGCACCCCACGTCGTAAAGGACCGGGTGATAACTCACAGCAGTGATAAGCTGCTCCTCCATGGTGATTCTTCTTCTCCTCCTCCTTGCTTCGCAGGTGTGTTGACGTCAGCAGAGCCCTGATGGCTGTCGCGGCCCGGAGTCGTGGAAAGTTGCGACTCCGTGGGAGCGCCGTGACTTGGCGTCCTGCGATCTCGGGCTACGCGACGTTGGCGAACCTGCGTGTACTGGTTGCGTAGGTCGTGTCGCCGGCAGCCGGCGGTCACCAAGTCGCATCAGGTCGCGGCTGTACATAGACTTTGCATTGGTAGGCGTTGCTCAAGTCGCCGAGGTCGCGTTTGGTCTGAACGCGTCTTTGGAGGTGTGAGTTTGAGTATGAGTATGTGTGTACATGACATGATTGACTTAAAGCCAGTGTGGATGGACAGGGCTGACAATCACTGGACTAATAATGTGCAGGGGGAATACATCATGGAGCACTGAGGCGTCCTTTAATTTCATTCATTTCTTGGACCGTTGGGGTTTGGAAATAATGTGTGTTCTTACTGTACAGGCTCAAACAGGCTGCTGAGTAAATGAGCTCTCAGTCCATTGACATTTTTTCAGTCTTTTGGGATTTGGAAATAATGGGCTGTCAGAACAATAGTATGGCACTGGGACAAGATGATAGAGAAAAGATGATAGAGAATACAAATGTAGTGCTGTGTAACAGCATGGAATAAGATTATTTTACAGACTTATAGAATGCTAAAAGGCAAAAAGTGCTTAACAAAAGCTCAGGTAGAGAAAAACTCACAAACTCAGCTGTTTTGAAAAAGGAAAGAAAGTACATCACCGATGTACTCATTATTGATGCCTTTTTTTGTTGTTGGAGAGTTTGAGATGCCTCCATGTGCCTAAGGAAGCTAAAACTGTGAGTTTGATGCCATATGGCTATAATCATCAACAGCCAAACAGCCTGCATCTCCTTTAGAGAGAGATCCTGAGAGCGCAGAGCGAGGATTAATGAGAGAGATCAGACAGCAGCTCCTGAAGACAAACAGATAAAGAGATAGATAGATAGATAGATAGATAGATAGATAGATAGACTGATATAGTGCCTTGAAAAAGCATTCATACCCCTTGAACTTTTTCACATTTTGTCACTCTACAACCACAAACTTAAAAAGTATTTTATTGAAATTTTTGGTTATAGACCAACACAAAGTAGCACATAATTGTGAAGTGGAATGAAAATGATACATGGTTTTAATAAATTTCAACAAATACAAATCTGAAAAGTGTGGTGTGCATTTGTATTCAGCCCCCTGTACTCTGATACCCCTAAATAAAATGCAGTGCAATTAATTGCCTTCAGAAGTCACCTAATTGGTTAATAGAGTTCACTTGTAATTTAGTATCAGCATAAATACAACTGTTCTGTGAAGGCCTCAGTGCTTTGTTAGAGAACACTAGTCAACAAAGAGCATCATGAAGACCAAGGAACTCACCAGACAGGTCAGGGAAAAAGTTGTGAAGAAGTTTAAAGCAGGGTTAGGTTATAATAAAATATCAAAAGCTTTGTACATCTCAAGGAGTACTGTTCAAGCCATCATCCAAAAATGGAAGAAGTATGCTACAACTGCTAACCTACCAAGACATGTCCATCCACCTAAACGGACAGACCGAGCAACGAGAGCACTGGTGAGACAAGCAGCCAAGAGGCCCATGGTCACTCTGGAAGAGCTGCAGAAATCCACAGCTCATCCCCGCTGTGAAACACGGTGGTGGCAGCCTCATGCTGTGGGGATGCTTTTCCTCAGCAGAGACAGGGAAGCTTGTCAGAGTTGATGGGAGGATATTCATGTGTTAGAATGGCCATGTCAAAGTCCAGACCTAAATCCCATTGAGCATCTATGGCAAGACTTGAACTTGAAAAGTTCACAGACGCTCTCCATCCAATCTGGCTGATCTTGAGCTATTTTGCAAAGAAGAATGGGCAAAAATTTCAGTCTCTAGATGTGCAAAGCTTGTAGAGACATACCCCAAAAGACTTGCAGCTGTAATTGCAGCGAAAGTTGGCTCTACAAAGTATTGACACAGGGGGTCTGAATACAAATGCACACCACACTTTTCAGATTTCTATTTCTTTAAATTTTTGAAAACCATGTATCATTTTTGTTCCACTTCACAATTATGTGTTACTTTGTGTTGGTCTATGACTGAAAAATCTCAATGAAATACTTTTAAGTTTGTGGTTGTAGAGTGACGAAATGTGAAAAAGTTCAAGGGATATGAATACTTTTTCAAGGCACTGTAGATAGATAGATAGATAGATAGATAGATAGATAAATAGTGAGCATGTCATTATACTATGATTAAGTACTAACTGTGGCCATATAACGGAGTTATAGACAGCTTTGGTTTCTCCATTCAAAAGTATCATCTCTGATATCAGGGACTTGCCAGACTTCAACTATGACAAGGGTGGCCCAGCAGGGGCACTGGCTAAACTTTTTACCTCCACTAATCATATCCACTTAGACTAATAACATTAAAGAAAGCCTACTATACCCATTTTCAGCTTTCATTATGTCAGTATAGGACACCCGTAGAGTAGCTTTGCTTGATTTGCAGCTTTAAAACCTCCTTTTTTACGTAATACTGACATCAAGCACCCTTTAAGTCAAGTGCGTCTTTTTTGCCACTGTACTTTTAGTCATAAAGTACACTCTTTATTATTTATTAATAATGCATGTTTATGCCTGATCTTCTGTCTAGATAAGTCTATTTGTGGTGCCTTTTCCTTCTTTGTCCCTGTGTCTTTTGTTGTGTACATCTCTCTTTTGTGCCCATGAAGATGGAAAAGGGTTTATTTCAAAGTAAATTTCTGTAACAATGTGCCAGGTGTAAGTCTTTCTGTGCTTCCACCCATAACCCCAGTGTTGTATTTGATTTCCCTAGAAAAACTGACAAAGACATTGAAAATACACAAACACATTCAAAGGGAAAAAAATGATTTTCTCTCTGTTTGATCTTTCAGCAATTGTTGTAGCTGTGTTTGGGATCTGCTGGGCACCTTTCCACATCGAGCGGCTCCTGTGGAGTTCCATCAGCCAGTGGACGGACTTGATGCACAACATTTATCAGTACGTCCACATCCTGTCAGGCGTCTTCTTCTACCTCAGCTCAGCAGCCAACCCCATCATCTACAGCCTCCTCTCCACCCGCTTCAGGGAGTGTTTCAGGGAACTGGTGTGTTCCCAAGCTGAGGACAGCAGCTCTGTCAGAGACTCACCGCCGTTCCCTAAGATTTTACTGGATGCAGATCCAGTGTCAAGCTCCAGATCTCAGATTGATGGGAAGCACTCAAATGCTGTAATCCCTCTGCTGTCTCCTGACATGACTCTGAGCATGGACTCTACGATTCTCACATGTGCATGTGACGAGACAACCTGCAGGACCTCAGTGTTTTAACTGAGAGTTGTTTAAATAAGCTGAACAAGAAGCAACACAGACAGTATAATTTGAAGGAAAAGCTGGACATTTGAGGGAAATCTACTCATTTGATCGCTTAAAAAGTCAGATAAGAGGACAGACCAGCAGCAAACTCTGGTGCTGAAAGTGAAGCTAGTGTGAAGTGCAAAAACTGCAGTTCTTCATTTGTCCACTAGAGGGTGGCTTCGAAAGTGGATGAAAACTCCATCAGTTCATTAGAGTTCATGCATTTGTTCTGACCCTAGCTGCTTCTGTGTTCATGTCTAGATTGGTCAAAGTTAGTCGGAGTCAGTATAGCTGCTATTGTGGGCTCCAGAAATCACTTGGTGAGACTATGACGACAAATAGCTAGTACTTCAAATATATATTTATATGACACGATAAACCAGTCCTTTTCAATTAGGGAGGATTAGGGCCAAATTTAGAAAGAAAAATATTAAGATTTTGAAATTGAAGTGTAAGTGTCACATCATAATACAGTCCACTTATTGTCAGCTGAAGCCATCTGTAGACAACAGAAGTTAAAAACATCAGTTGCTGTTTGTTTGTGATGCTTAAAGTCACAATAATAAAAGAAAAAAAAAGCAATATCAAGAGATTAAAGTCATAATGTAATTAGTATGTCATAAGGATTAGAAAATTAAAACTAATTACAACTCTATTCTCTTAACATTTTGACTTTGTTCTTGAGATCTGAAGTTGTTTTTCTCCATGGTGCCCCTAACATGCTTTCTACACTCTCTAATCAACTTTAAATCTCTCAGTTTATTGATTGTAGCAGTTGGCAAAGTACACACATTTTGAATTGAAAATATTTGGCTAAACATATTAAATTGCATTTCCCTGTTTCCAATAGGCTGATTTTCAATCATGTCCAAGTGGACAGCCCAGGTCAAGTTTAGCTGCAGGAAAACATTAGATATTTAATACTTTAGAAATATTTTTTATACTGCAGACAAAGCTGACTGATGTGTAGGCAGCCATTTGAGAGTGTTAAAAAATTGATGAGGGGCTGCGTGTATCTCCACTTGAACAGACCTGGGTCAGTCCAACTTTGCAGAAAGTCTAGAAACCAGAAGAAGCCTGACCGTGAACCTTAGAAAAAATAATGACACATCGGGCCATATTTTTGTAAAAACAACTTCATGCTTAGTGTCCAAGTTTTGGACAAAGCAAATGCTCTTGTGGCCATGATACGATATGATATGATATGATATGATATGATATGATATGATATGATACAATACTATACTATCTTAGTTTCTTATTACTTTCTTATTGTCAGGGTTTTGAACTTATCTTACCTCTCACCAGCTCTATTTATGACATAGAGAGCAGGGTACAAAAGACACGCATTGGAAACAACATTTGAAAAATTAACCATTACATTCGGAGGCCTTTTAGGTACTTTTGATCTGAGATTCATCTCCTTATTTCAACCATATAAATTGATTGGTATACAACAGAGTGCTGCAGTCTGATCTGACTAAAATGGAAACCCTGTATCTTAGGTTTTGTTGTAATAATTAATATTCACCTTTCAGAGCATAGTTAGGGACCAGCTTTAACATTTTTTGTTAATGCCTGATTCATACTGACAGTCATTTGTGCTCCTAGGCTTGCTGGTCCTCAAATGAGGTTTGAGATCCCTTATCTTGAGGCAGCAGAACAAAAACAACCTGTTGGCATTCTCACGAAGCTTCTGAGTCGAAAAATATTTTTAAATTATGTTTTCTAAGAATTTCCACCTTTAGAGTATAGCTTTAAAGCTATTCAAAGATGATCTTGGCCTTTAGAATGTTGAGTGGTGAGGTGGAGTTCTGAGAGTGTTAAGTGTTTCTTAAGTGTCTGAAAGCTGGTGAAATCTCAGACATTTTCATTTAACAGTGAAGGAGTTCAATAAATGCCAAAGACCTGATTGTACTGTGATCATCTCCAAGCTAATGAAACAATGTCATGTTGCCAGACATGAGCATGTAGAGTGAGTCCAGATCACACACTGGTACTGATCTGTGATGCCAGCTGCCTAACTTCTAAAAGTATGGATAGCAGTTCATTCAATTAATCAAATACTAATGAATCATTATCTGATCAGATCCTATCATAATATTGATCTGTGTTGGAGAGTCTGAAAAAGGTTGTGAGTATGTGGACTGATTTATTACAGGTGCTGCAGTGTTTTCTTTATGTTTAAATGGTGCATTAATCAAAAAAAACTGGATGCACTGTCACAGGCAGATTCAGCTGTGCAGCTTCGGGTCACGTTTTTGTTTTTATTTCATTTCAGTACATTACTGACATTTCCTGTGTAGTTTCCTGCTTACATTTATCCTTGTCCTTGTCCTCTTAATGTCCCTACCTCTGTGTCACCCTCCCTCTAATGAGCTCCATGTGTGGCCTATTATCCCCTCATTGTTTGTGTGTGTCTATATTTCCTGTGTGTTTACCCTCTGTTGTTGTGTGACCTTGGTCCAGCATACTAACTTGAGAGTTTCCTAGAATTATAATTACTGCCTGTCATATTTTTTTTTTATTATTTGTTCTTTCAGGGTAGCAGTGAGGCAGAAAATATGCACTTGAACATGGCAGCAAAGATCAGATATCTTGCAGTACAAAAGCTTTAAAATTGGAGAAGTGGCTTGTGCTTTCAATGTGCAATGGCAACAGGCAGTGATCAGCTGTCATACTCCCCCGTAAACTGCACAGCAAATGATATGGGGCCAGGCTGAATTCAGCTCAATGTTACAATCAGCCATGCAACAATAAAAATCAGGTCAAAACTGTCTCAAGGTTATACCTTGTCTGCACAAAATGATAAATTAAGACATTTATGAATCATTATGAATCTCCTCTGTTGCACCCACTAATTACCTTGAACAGGCAGGCTGTAAATTCTGGAAATAAACATGAACAACACTTAATTAGCATTCCAGTAGACAGTTTAATATTGTTTTTACTGAAACTTGAACTAGTTGGTCTGATCCTTTTATCTGATCTGAAGTGCAGACAAAGTGAACAGGTCTTTTTTCCAAAAATGTCGGGCTATTCTTTTAAATTTATGAAACGTCATCAAAATGCTTGTACTTGGGCTTGTTTTATTTTATTTGCTACTTTACAGTGCCTGCATACTCCACCTGCTGTCTTACTCTGTGATTGCTGAATGCCTTGGAGAAAAAGAGGAAGAGTTAAATTAGATCTAAAAGATGTATTTGATTATTTTTGTTTCATTTTGAAAATCTGATGTGGTGCTGGGGCTGTAAAACAGGTCAAATGTTTTGCTTTGTTTGGTGGAGCTTGTTAAAAAACAACAACAAAAAAAACAAACAAATGTAATGCTTTGCTGTGGGCTTTTTCTGATCTTGTTTTGTGTCTTGTTGCACGGTTGGCAATCACCCTGTCCATGAATTGATTGATAGATTGCAAACTCCTGTTGAAAAGTTGAAAAAAAAAATAAAGGATGTGTCTATTATAAAAGCAACACAAATAAATATCAAAACAGTGCTTATATAGCTGTTTTGTAATGTTAAAGCCTGTTCTTGTCTTCTTCGTGGTATAATTGAAGTGTTATGCTGAAGAATTACATTTTCATGATAACATTAGTTTCCTTAGAGCTGAATGACTCTTTGCTGGGATTTTATTCAATAACAAGCTTGAATAACAGCACGGAATAAACATAAAGTCATCTACATGTTTTTCACAGTTTAGCTTACAATACTGCATGAGCCAAATGATTGATCTCCCTATCATCTGTCTGAATAAGCATGTACGTCTGAGCTGGAACAACAATGAATTGCAAGGTTGAATGGCAGTCTCAGTGCAACATAAATAGCAGGATGAGGCAGATAGATTGTTTTTCGCTGCATTGCATTCCCATTTCCTCCTCAGCCTGATGCACTACATGCTTCACAACAAAGCCATTTCCATTTCAATCACACCCTCAGACAGGCAATCAAGAATAATGGGTAATCCCTGCCTCATGGGGGTTATTTTTGTGCACTCAAATCTGCCTTTTTTCCCTTGCAGCAGTCTGACCGCTGCTTTAGCTGGATGGCATGAGAGGTCGTGGCGTTTGGAGTCCATTTTTAGAGATTACCCTGCAAAAAGTCACAGAGGCAACCAAAAGCCTCTCTGTCCTTTATTGCTTCTTACTAGGGAGTCAAATATTTTCTATCTCTATCTGACATTAACAGCAGCCCTGTGTAAACAGTGCTGAAAAGGGTGATGCATATTCACGTTAAACGGGAAAATGTCTCGATTCATCTGCCATTAGCCCATTCGAGTGAAGCTCAGACATTATGAAAGAATCTCTCTCACACCAGAGGAGGATAAATATGAAGAAAGTGACAAGCTCTTCAAAAAAACCTTGGTGGTCCAACAATTAAGAGGATTAAAAAGGTTGTAAATATTTATTTTAAAGACGGCAACATGGGTTTGTTTTTAGCAGCCACTCTCCCTTGTGAAAACTGAAGGACACAAGAGACCATACAATGTGGAGTGGTTCATGTAAAGGCAGGAAAAACACAAGCATTGCACCACCATAATGTGAATGATCATTAAAGAGGCATGACAGAGGAGCCACATAAAGGGGACGGGCATTTTCTACTGACACATTCATCCATTCTCCTTCAAGATGCTCCACATGTCCTTGTCCTTCACAGTTAATCAATCCCTGACAGGTTGAATGACTGACTTTTTCATTTAGTCTTTCAAAAACAACGACCTCCTCTTTGTTTAGAGTTTTTCATACAAATCAAGGAGGCTCCATTTGTCTATAGACTCTGCCTCCCTGCAGATCAGCTTGAGAAAGTTGGCTTGCGGGCAATTCTGACAACATTGTATGTGTTCAGTCCTGGTGCGTCAAATCCAGGGGACAAACCTCGCTTATTAAATGTGTAGAAGTTAAATAGTTGTCCATCTTGCGCCTCTAGAGATACTGATGCTGTGCCAACTCTCAAAACACACGGGTATTCCTTTTCAAACACGACTCTGAACACTCGCTCCACTAGGAAGTTGAGCTTTATTGTCCTGAACTTTTCGGGGATCAGCTCCTCGATTTGAGGCCCAAACTGCTGCATGATCAGGACTCCGTCCTGCCCAGCTTTAATCTCATAGAAGGTGATGTTGCTGTAGGTGTAAAAGCCAACGTAGGGCTCAGGGTTTGGAGGTGGAGAGAGGACCTTTTTAGCCTCCCTGAAGGCCTTCTCTATAGCTGGGATGATGTAGCTGTAGGCTTTGGTGATCACATCCTGGTTTTGGGATCGGCTACCAGCCATTAGCACCACCAGGCCGAGCTTCAGTCTCGGTACGAGGGAGAACGTAGCAGAGTATCCATCTAGATCACCATCTTTGCGCACCATTTCATACCCCAGCAGCTCATTCACCTCCCACGGTGTCCCAGTACGGTTTGCAAAGTAATCCTTATCACACTTGAAGACTGGCATGAGCATAATCTTCAAAGAGTCTGGCTCCAGCAGCTTGCGATGGTAGGCGCCCAGAAGCATCATAGCAAGCTTGGCGAGGTCAGCTGCCGTGGAGTACATCTGACCTGAAGGCCGGTACCAGCCCAGGTCATAAAGTGGGGCTGGTTTCCCATTAGAGTAAACTCCCACAGCCATCTGGGTCTGCAGCCCTGGAGTGATGTCAAAGCTGGTGTCCTCCATGCCCAGCCGGTCCAGGATGTTGTCTGTGATCCACCGCTGGTAGTCGACAGAGGCGATTCGCTCAGCCATCACGTGAGCCAGCAGAGAGAAGGCCAAGTTACTGTAGTGACATCTGGAGGAAAAGTGAGGAGAGAGTGTCTTAATCCATTTTCGTTAACCCCAAAGTTTGGAGAAAACGTGCTGCAGCTCTATTTTGCAGAAAAAAAATGTAGTTTTGGAGTTAGGTGCATTAACCTTCTCCCCCGTGTTTAAAGGAATGGTGAATACCACTCTATGCCAGGGACGTCACCAGACACTTTTTACAAGGGCATGTACCTAGGTAAACATGCGCTATGCCTTTCTGTAAAATTCTCAACAAAATTTCATGAATGGGTCTGTTTTTCATCACAGTCAGTTTATGATCACAGAATAATATCCGTACCCCTGTGCTATGACTGACGAATTTTTGTTGGTGCCTCTTGTGAACAAACCAGTCTTTGCTTGTTTTGTCCTCTACATGCAATATTAGTGTCTTCTGGCTAGAGAACTTCACCCTAATAACTTTTGACAGTCAAATGTTGTTTGTTGTGAATATTTTATGTGGAAGCTGCTTAGCTGATTCCATCTGATTCACACAGATTTCAGTCAATATATAGATCATCTTTCATGTTGCTGATCCTGTTTACTTTCGGCTATCATAAAAAGGCATCAATATAGACATCAAAGGGTGGGGGTTTAAATAATGAAGAAACATAGTTAGTCTTACTTGGTGCCTGGGTCAGCCACGAGGACGTCATCCTGCAGCAGATTGATTGCAGTTTGTGTTTTTCCTTTCCACAGCAGATTGGTGGCTCTCAGTCTCCTGGGTAAACCTGAGTCAGGCCACAGAAACACAGAGTGGCATTAAGACTCCAACTACAAATGCAACAAAAACCACTACAGACACATTATATGCACACAGTGTTAATGTAAGAGACGTTTATTTTTCTTGCCAAAGACAAACTGCATAAACATTAAGTTTCAGTCCCAGGATTTGCATTTCTTTCAATCAGCGCGAGACATGTTCTGACTCTCTTGATTATGATTTTCCTGATCAGCCTCCAGCTCGCTGATGACGGGGAGAGAAATTTAAGATTAATGAATTGTCTCGCCTCAGGCATCTCTCTCATCTCTTCTATTAATTCCTCAAGAAAAAAAGAAATGAAAAGCTTCATCAAATAAACAGGTGCTTGTTTCTGCATGACCAACTCTTTTGCTTCATCAATATTCAAATGTAACTCAGGCAGGATTTTTATTTGAGATGAACTCAGATGATAAATCTTTAATGCACATATCCATTTCAATCTCTCGATACAAACCAGGAGATTAACTTTTCATCTTTTTGCAGGATTACCAGATCTCATTGGTTACCCAGAGTAATGGATTGTGATGGCAGGCATTATGGTTGATATCTTGTTTACCCTTCACAAGCAGTGGTTCATTTTATCAATGTATTTTTCCATCTTAGCACAAAATTACAATTTCCTGAGGTGAGGAATTATGCC
Source organism: Xyrichtys novacula (assembly GCA_962446985.1). Taxonomy (NCBI): domain Eukaryota; kingdom Metazoa; phylum Chordata; class Actinopteri; order Labriformes; family Labridae; genus Xyrichtys; species Xyrichtys novacula. The sequence goes on from OY660865.1 coordinate 16,314,351, forward strand.
TTTAAAGCCTCAGAGCTTTGAAACACACTACCTTGATGTCAGAGAAAACAGATCACCAACGAAAACAAAAACATCTCCCCTCAACATCACTTTAACTCTCCAACTCTCCTTCAGTTATTCTTGGTGACAATTCTCTGACTCCCCATCCACTCTTCTTTTATTTGTAATTATGTGAATTCTTTGGCAACATTGTTATTGTAAGTCCTCCAAAACGCTCATTAAGTTGAATGGCATTGAAACGCTCTCACATCTCTCATGACTCTCCTCCAACTCCCCTAAAGGCTCCTTTGATGTCCCTCAAACTCTCCCAAAATCTAATGCTTTTCCTCTTTTTTCTCTTAAGACTCTGTTTTTACTCTCTTCACCATCGACTCCTCCTCCCCTCTCCTCTTCCTCCCTTCTGATTCTCTTTGATTCTCCTTGGACCCTCTGGTGACTCTGCTACAACTGTCTTTAAGCTGTCTGTCAACTCTCTTACATGCTCCTCAAACGCTTCTTGACTTTTCCTCAACTCCCCCAAATTTTCCTTTGTTTCTCCTGTATTCTCTTTCAACCGTCGGACAAATCTTGTTGAACTGTCTTTTGACTCTTCTTCACTCTTTTTACTCTCCTACATGCTCCTTGAACCCTCCTTTGCTCTACTTGACTCTGCTTTGAAACTCGTGCTCTGTTTTTGACTGTACTTCACCTCTACAACTTGGTTTTGGCTCTCCAACAACTTTCAAACACTCTTCTTGACTTTCTTCTGCTCACCCTTAACTCTCCTTCATTCTTCAAGACATTCCTTTCACTCTTTTTTAGCTCTCTTAAATGCTTCTTGGATTTTCTTCAATTCTACTACACTCTTCCAGCTCTTTTTGACCTTCATTTGCTTTCTTACGCTCTTCTCGCTCACTTTAAACTCTTCTCAGCTATCCTACATACTTCTAGACATTCCTTTAACACTTCTTTTCAGCTAATTTAACTCTTAGCAGCTTCTTGGATTTTCTCCAACTCTTCTACTCTCTTCCTGACCTTCCTATGCTTTTCTTTACTGTTCTAGCTTTCCTTCAATTCTTCCTGACTCTCCTACACTCTCCTTGACCGTCCTTTTCTTTTCTTCACTCTTCTTTTCTTGCCCTTTCAACTCTTCTTCACTTTCCTTCAATTCTCTTGACTCCCTTCCAGCTCTCTTTTGGCCTGCCTACACTCTTCTTGACTCCCCCTTCGGTCTTCTTTGACTCTCAATCAGCTGTTTCCAGACTTTTCTTAACTGTGTTTCAGCTCTCTTCACCCTCCATTGCCCTCCCACAACTCTTATTATTCTTTTTTGATTCTCCTACGACTTTCCTAGGACAGGCACTATGAATGACTTTTGGAGAAACTTGGTAAACAGCCCTTTTAGTGACTCTTGTAAAAGCCCTCTTGCTTCAGTCAAACCAGTAGGTGTGACGGTCCATTTGGCCTCATGGGGATGGGGATCAATGGGTCCTGATGTCTGAGCCACTATAAAAGCTGCCACTCTTGTCTCTCCCCTGGACTGGATCAAACACAGACACAGCCTTAAGCCTCCCTTAAACACAATCACCTCCTACCTGCTTCAACGGCCTTTCATTACTTCATATTTTTAGGCTTGTACACTTCAAACCCCTTCCCTTCTTGTCCAACAGCCCTGGTGACAATTACTAAAATATTTGTGGATACATTTCTATGTCACCGAACTAATCAATACATTAAATCAAAATAAAAATGCAGATCCTAGCATAAATCTTCTAAATATTTCATATGGCAGATTATATCTGATGTGTCCTTATCTATCTTCACAAGAATAGACTTAACCTAAAAAAATGGCTTCAGTCTGTAAATGCTGCCCTACTTTTTAAGTTTGTCTAATGAATTTTTTTTTTTTCAGACAAAGCAAACATCCTCAGATGCTCTGCAGATTTATGACCTAAGGGAAACTGTATCAGATTAGATCTTAAATCCTCGTATCCCATCATGGCGTTTGAATTAAAAAGTTGCAGGTTGTAATCCTTCCGTGTACCTGAGAGCTGGCTGGCCATCCTGCGCAGGGTGACTGATGAGGACCGGATCTGAACCTCCCCGCTGTCAAGAAATATTAAACCATCTGTGACATACTTGAGCTCGGAGTCCCTCGTCTTCCCCAGAGGGTTCTTGATGGTGAAGTTTTCAACATATTTTTCCAGTGGGTCATCCAGGGAGCCGATCTTCCCATCCTCCCAGAGTTTGTAGAGCATCAGAGTCGGGAAGATTTTCGACAGGCTGGCGATCCTGGGAGACAAAAAAAGAAAAAAAGACCTTCTTTGTTTCTCCTTAAACTTTCTCAAATTTACCATCTTCTATCTTTTGAAACACAGATTTGACTCTGAAAACAAGTAAATTTTCACCATAGTTTGCTTGTTCATCTCAGACTAAAAGCTAAAAAGGGAAACCATGAACTAATTTACAGCACTCACTGGTGGTTCAAACCCAATTTTGAACATGTCTGATCATTGTGGGTGTTTCATTGTGTGCATGTTACACTGACTGTGAACTAAATTTCAGGCTGAATGAAAAATGATCATTATCATCACTGGCGGTGAAGTTGTGCAGCAAATGCCTCAGAAGGGCTGCTGTGCATGACTCAGAGCAAACGACACACATCTGCGGGAACTCAATAAGCCTTTGTGTGCAGTCTTCTTCTAAAAGTCACGATCTCACAAATCTATCTGAGCTGCAGACGAGCCATATGCGAGTAACAGTTGTGCTCGGATTGATTTGAGCTGCATGCTGCTCAATATGTGTGTTTGGAGATTTATTCTGTCAGACGGCATTTCCCTGACAGATTCGAGAATAGGAGCAGGTTAATGAGGAAGCAAAGGTAATTTGTGTTTGATTTTAAGAGTTCACATAAAGGACAGCTCACTTATCATTAGTGCAGGTAATTGAGAGCAATTTAAAGGGTCATTCCAACAGTTTTACTCTTGAATGACACATGCCTAAAAGTAACAGTCCGCATTGTGCATTACGTAAGCTTTCCACGCTCTGAGAAAAAAAGCCTCTAATTGTGTAATGAAGGTTTTCTCGTCGTGAATTTTAAGACTGCAATAAGTTATTAACGGCAAGTGGACTTGGTGAAAAGAGGACTTGGTGAAGTGGGTATTTTTTCAAGCAGAGGGTCAAATGATGGACATTTTTATGAGACTGAAGTATCTGCACTCGGGGATTAAAAGACAGGTATTTTTAACTTTCCAGAGTCAATTTCGAACAGTTTCACCTCTCCAAAGTTTGAACAGTCTTTACTCTCTAAAACTTTCAAGAGGTGATGCCGAGGTTTCTCTCTACCTCTTGAGACTTAAAGTACTGCACAGTGTCCAAAGAAGTACCCAGACTAGGCAACAAGGTGCTGCCAAGTGTGTGAGACCTTACATGTTTGGAAAATTGGAAATAGATAATCTTACAGAGGCTAACCTAGGGTTGTGAGAAGCTCAAAAGAGCTCCAGCAACACTTGTAGTTCAGAAAACAACTTTATTAGTCTGCCATGTTTTGGCTTGTGGCCTTCATCTGGGTCAGATGGATGACCCTGATGCACCATTTTTTGGAAATATAATTTGCTTTAATATCAAAAACAACTGGTTATTTTGAAGGAAAACCACTGCTTCCCCCTGAGAGGTGAAAAGTCACATACGGTTAGTTCAAAGTCTGTTTAATCAAAATGCTAGTAAAGCCTGGAAGTCGAGATTATGTATGTAAAAAAGCTGTGGTTCACTGGTGGATTGGATTGATTCTGGCCTGTGGCCCATCTTCCTCCAGTTCTCTAGTCGGCCCATCATTCTTTCCACTCTGAATAAACCCATAAAAGCCCCCTAAAAAGTAACTCTCAGAGTCTGATTGATCACAAGTTTCAGGGGTTTTAGGGTTTAGACACCTGCAGAGATCCAATCACAGCTGAATATATGAGTGCTTCTCCCATCAAGGAAACCAAAGTGCATATTTACACATGACTTACAGTGTTTTAACTTTGATGATAATCTAATATTTCAAACATGCTCATGTTGACAGGATAAGGCAATCTGTGATGTTATGAATGAAATGTGTTTCTTCACATCTAAAAGGTCCCATATCCTCAGCCCAGGTTCATACAGTCAGGATAATCCTCAGCGAATACAGACTTTGACACAACTCAGACTGACTTGACCCTTGCTTTATTGTTTTATGCTAGTTTGTGGAAACATTAGAGAGTATGTTTGGTCAATTTTTTAAACTCTAAACTAAAGAAGAGGATGCAGCTCAGAGTGCCTGACAAATTCAAGCAACTTTTATAACCTTGATTCCTATTTCTGATTGGTTAGTTGACTCACTCTAAAGACTTTGTCGACTAAAACTACAAAGGGCAAAAATAACTAAAATGTGAACTAAAACTTAAAGGTTTTTCAGTCTAAACACAAAAGCTAAATCTAAATTTGCTGTCAAAATTAACACTGCTCTGACTACAGGTTTGGTGACTCGACCAAAAGTATTTTTGTTTTTCTGTGTATTTGTGCTTTTGATTTGGACTTGAGCTGTAATTATAGGTTTCTCACTTTTCCCTAATGGATGCCCTCCAGGCAAAGCTTTTAACACCATGTTTCCATTACATGTTTTGGATTGACACACAGAGGAGGAGAAGGAGGAGGAAGAGAGATTCCTGTGTTTTTATTTTGGAGAGGTATAAATCATACTAAGCTGAGGTTTAATTTTCTGTCAAAGTTTCCGGTGGTAAATCTAAAATCGACTTTAACTCCTGCTGTTTTTGATTTTTAGCTGTCTGTTTCCGTGGAGACTCTGGCCTCTGTAACACACTCCCAGCTGTTACTTTTGCCTTTTTCAGGCAGTTTGTCGGGGAAACATGAGCCCCATCGTGCTGCAACATCAATTACATACTAATCAAAGTCAGGAGCTCCGGTGCTGATGTACATCGACTAGTAATATTCATTTCTACAGCCTATGTCCCCATAACAATGACCAAGGATGATGCAATGAAGCTCGTCCTCTGATTAAAACATTTCTGCCTCTGCGGCTTAGAAACCAGTGAGCTTCATGTTTCATTGAGCAGATACACGATGAGTGAAAGAGATACTGTTAGGTAAGACCATCCACCTCCACCTTAGGTCGTTAATTATGATTTTGCCAAAACATTTTTTATATAAATCTTCATGCCTGGAGAAAACTTGTCTATATAAGGTCTGTCTCTCCTCAGAAGTAAAGAGAAAAGATCTTTGCGCTGTGGGATTTAGTGAAGGAGCAAAACAGGCAACAACCCCCTGAATCCATCCTTTAATCCGAACCATCCATCCAGGTAGGTTATATGCCTCTAATAACACCCAGAGGTGTGTTTCCTAAACAGCTATATTGAAGCCTGCTAATACGTCTCCATGCCAACAGATGTCTGAGCTGTCTGGAAAACATGGATAAAATGTCTCAACTCCTCAAAGTTTCAGCAAAGCCACGTCATTCAGGGATGAAACTCAAACTGTGGTTCTGGTTGGAGTATGGTTGGAATAGACTTGTTATTGTTATTCAGTCTTTGGTACTTTTGTCTGTGATTTGCGTAGCCAAAAATGCTCGGTTTTATATCAGCTGTTTGTGAAAGCTGCAATTTGACCGACTGGGACTAACACTCCAATAAAACCATTTACTGGCAAAGCAGGCTTGTTTGTCCTCTAGTTTCACTTCTGGGTGATTTAATGTGTCAATCTGCTAAATAAAAGATGAAAAACCTGAAGCAGAGTTCGTTTGACCGTCCATTTAGTGAGAACATGTCGTAAGTAGGGCTGCACCTAACAATTATTTTTTTATTGATTAATCTAAGGATTATTTTTTTGATTAGTCTACTAATCTGTCGACTAATTTATCAATTATTCCAACGATTATTTTTCTATTAACCGATTAAAATAACAATGAATTTAACCTAAATGAATATTAAAAACTTGTCCAATTAGTATGCAATTCAACAATTTATTCAAGAATCTCTTAAAATCAAACAAAACAAAATAAAAGTGCATTTTTATCAATGCTTTTTTACATTCACAAAGCACTTAACATGCTGTTTAGCTTATCTAAAGTCAACTGTTAGTAACACTCAGCCAAAAGCTTGCACTTAGTGCTGGACGACACACTGTGAACCGCAGTATGCTGTTTTTGGATAACCAGCCATGACATTGCAATATATCACAGTGTTGCACAAGTGAAATGCATGGCTGGGTATTATAAGGCTTGAAATTATTCCATTTATTATTACATATTTTCAAAATGCATTATGTAACAACGATAGCTGTATTAATAAAATAAAATAATTATGATAATGATAAAAATAATAGGGCTTGAAAAGGCACATTAAATCGCAATGCATTGTGGGTTACGGACGGCATTATGCTGGCAACAGTGTTTGTTTACATTGCTGAGTAAGACATGACGCTAGATAATAGGGTTTCCCCTTAATGCAATCGTAGTGCACTGCCATGGTTAAATAAAAGCCACCACACCTTAAAAATGATTTTTTTTCTTAAGTGGATCTACCTCGGACTCGTGTATCAGTATACATATGTGCAGCAGAGCTCGTGTGCACCGAGTATTAGCATTAGCGAGCTATCGTCTGTGATCACACAGCTGATTAGTTAGCGACTTATAGGACAAATAAAAGCACAAAACTGATGCTTTAACTCCGAGATAAAGTGAATGATATATATATTTGGATATGGGATGCAGGGCGTATGATGCAGCGTTTACTGTGGCATTTGCTGCACCAGCTGTGTGTTATATGATTGACAGGTCACTGCATGTCTCCTTGAATGAAAGCAGCACGATCTTGGAAATGTAAACAAGGAAGGCAGGAAAAACACATGCATTGATTGAGAGGAGCTGCTCATAGATCATGCTAAAGTAGGTTTTAAATCGACCCCATTACTTGGAGCTCGTTTGCCGTCCATCCTTCCACCATTACATTAAGTAGCCATTGTCTATGTCACTATGCGACAAGTCAACGCATGTTTTTAGCGTTGACGAATTTTTGTAGTTGAATACGTCGACAAATTGTCCCAGCCCTAACCGTAAGATCTATTAAAGAATTGATGTGACGAGCAACCTTTCTTTTTAACACCCTCATGGAAGACCAAACTCCTACCAATGATACTTTGACCAGAAAACAAAACAAAAGTTTCTTCAATTATTTACAGCTTCTGGAGCTTTCTTGGAAGAAACACTGGGGGGGAAGACCAACACAAGTTCAGCTGACAAAGGTTTGAGAGGTCCTTCATAGTTCTTATGGTGGGGTGTACTTATAATTGAGCAATACCCAAAACAAACAATGCACCAGTCAAGATAAAGATGGGAATCTGGTTTGGGGGCTTCTACAAATGAAGAGTTATGGTCTGATCTATGTCAAGACAGTATTTTTACCGCTGGAGATACCAAAGTTAGACTGATCAACACCTCAGAAACTACATACAATGATCCCACAACTTCAGACTTTAGTTTGTGGTATTTCCTGGAGCTGTACTAAATCTAGCAGTTATTTATCATTTAAGAGTATCAGCTCAAAATGTCACCATCCCATCTATATTTATGGTTGAAAAGACGACTGACGAAGCATGAAAAATTTCCCAAAATCTAACCGGAGAGTCCTGAAGCTTTAACCAGACATAATAATAAAGGTTAAAATAGATTGATTTGTACTGCAGGTCTTCAGCGGGTCACTCACCTGTAGATTGTGTACTCATTTGGGGCTCCTGAGAGTGGGTCACTGATGTTCCTCTTCCCAAAGTTCCCGGTCCATAAAACAGTATCATTTAAAATCACAATTGCTGACAGAGAGGGGAGACTGATGGGGTTGAGGGTCTGCCGAAGCAAAAGGTCCACCTGGAATAAAAAGAGATCAAAGTGAAGATTTTTTCCTAAAAAGTTGAAGTGTTTGCATTTGTGTCAAACTATCAGCTCACAAACAGGTGAGCTTTCTTTTCTGGATCCATTTTCTACTAAACTAAACGACAACCACCGAAAGTTTTAGAGGCAGACAATAATGAGGGTCATATCAGTCCTCACAGAAATCTCCACAAAAAAAGCAATTAGGCAAACTAGCCAACATTTGTATTAGTTTAAAAGAAAGATTTATACACTGACTTGAGTCTCAAGGTTTTGGATATAATTGGGCTTTGAAATAAGATAAATCATTGAATAGCTATGGCTAATGACGTCCTGGAGAAGGTAGCTTTGAAGTGGAGCTTACCAAATAGAAAGTAGTTTTAGAAGTTGTAGAAGAGTTATTTTGTTTAAAAAAAAATCATGAACTTATACTGGGTGTCAAATCAAATCCTTTGATTGACCCAGATAATAAAGACCCTCCCTAATGAGATCTCGATCTGTTTTTATTTCAAACCTAAACGCTTTCTTTACACCTATTTCCAAATGTACAAAGTACAAACTTTTGCCACAGACATGATTCAGCTTTTTGTAAACATTTCAGGAAAATATTGTTGTTTTTAATTGGCTTTATTAGAGACTTGCAAACTACAACCCTGAAGCCCATGGTCCCTTTCCCTTTGTAGAGTGTATCGCTGCTCACAACACGACCTTGCCTAATTCGTCATTTAACCATCATGTGACATGCTATGGGAGCCAAAAAAAAGTACATTAACCTTGACTCACAGCAGACATTAGAGCAGGAATAATAAATCAAAGCTCTTTCTGACAGGGTTGTCTTTGCTGGGAGCTGTTAAGCAAATGAATTAAGTATTTTATTGTGCTCCCAATATCTGTCTGCACTTAGTGCTTAAGTGGATTATTTTATTAATTTATGACAATTTCAGTGTCAAGCAATGTCATTTACTCCCAGGTACAACTGACCCTGCATTTGAGTTGAAGAACTTGATCAGGATGCATCGTGCAGTGGAAATTATTTTAATTCAAAAGTGGTAAATTTTACATTTTTATGAGTTAATGCTCCAAACTGTTCTAACTTGAGGAATACATTAACCAAAAGAAGGCCTGTGGTTTACACTGAGAGCTGTTTTCATGCTTATGTGCTTCGCCTTGTTATAAAAGTACTGTATGATCATGTTAAGTTGATTTCACAGTGTTTAACGCCTCTAGGAACTCATATGGTATTGAAATTGTTTTATCGTAAAAATGCAATTTTCATGATAAGGGAGGAACTCTTAAATCCCAAAAAAGAAAGAAATGTAAATAATCTCAAATTCTTCTTTTTTGGATCCACATTTGCTGGATCAGTTCATTTTCCTTCACTTATCCACAGTTTAAAGGCTGGGGCAGCAGATTCAGCTCCTCCTGGGGGTGATTCTTAGGTGGTCCAAGGCCAGATGGTGTACATAATTCTTCCAACTAGCTCCCAGTTTGTCCTGGGATCACAGCACAGTTTACGCTCCTGGAAAACTTCCACAAGAAGGTGTCCAAGAGGCATCCCGATCAGATGCCTGAACAGCCTAAACCAGTTCCTTATGATGCAAAATAGTTGTCCCAGCCCTGTCACTGGGCTAAGCCTGGGCACCTTTGAGGAAACCAAGCAGTGATTTCCTCCATCCTGTCTTACAGACATTGATTTATGGATGAGCAAAACTTTTCAAAAGTGAATGAAGAGAAGACTGAAAATTCTTTACTGGGGGCCAAAGCAGCCAGAGAAAAAGTGGACTCAGCACTAGGAGGTTTTAACTCCTAGGTGGTTTTAGATTCTAATATGAATTTTAATGCTCATTGCTCACAAGGTCAGCAATATTTCATTTTATCATCTAAGGAGCCAAAGTTACACATTTTTTATTGCAGAAAGATGCTGAAATGGTTTTAACATGCAAAAAAGTGACCACACAATTCTGGCCCGGCTACCTTTTACTTTTAACTGTTTTTCTTTTTTTTTTTTATAGTCTTTGAAACTTTGGAAACTCGTATCTGCCAAGAGTATAAACAAACTCACTACCTCCATACAGCTTTGTTGTACAGCTTCATCACACTGGTCAGTTTTAAAAATTGCACTGCATCAGTGTGTTATGATTCTCTTTACTCATGCATAGGCTCCAATTGGGTTGTTCTGCGAGCAAGTTGTAATTTTGTGTAAGGGTTCAATTAAAGTTTATGCAAGGGTGTAATTTAAAGTGGAAATAAAACGCGCATGTTTTGTCACTAGTAGTGGTCAGATATATTTTAATAAATGACCTTGCCTAACATCGGATTTTGAAAAATGGCAAAACCGTAGATATAGCAAGTTTATTTTCTTGGTTTCTAGCAGGCTCTCTGCCTAGCCAGCCACCATCTTGAAATGATGTTGTTGCTTATGTCACTGGGTTAGTTATAGAACAGCGCGCAAGTAAGACGTCAAGAGAGAATAGAAAATTTTGTATGAAAATGGATGAGGACGAGGTTGAGAGGACTGTGAAAGTCAGCAGCAACCCCATGGCTTATGCCTTGAAGCCTAGAAAATGGGGGAACTGAGCGGGTGAGGTTAGAGAGGAAAAAGGTTGCGGTGGAGCCAGGTGTTTTTAGGAAGGAGTGGCTTGGCAACACAACCCGGTGTTGGTGTGGCAGGTGCAAGGTGATGCCCACCGTGGCAGAGTGTGTCTGCTGCCAAGAGGCCGATCTGGACCATTCATTGTGTGGCCAGATATGCATAATAATGGACCACTCCTACAATATGCTATGTCGGATGGTGAATATGCTGGAGGTGGAGATTCTGTCCCTGAGGGGCGTCCGAGAAGACACAGCGGTGTGTCCCATCAACAGCAGGTAAGTCAATCCAAAATAAACCAAAGACATACACACTACATGTTGTTGGCCAAAGACAGGGATGGTAGTGTGCAGTGCCAATGATGTTTTCATGTACAGTTTTTTTAAACATACTGTATAACATTGATTGACCGACATGTATTTACAGTTGAGGCCAAAGTTATTAGCCCCCCTATGAAATTAGAAGTTTTTTTCCAAAATTTCCGAAGTGCTGTTCCTGCTTTGTAAGCATCAACAATTATTTTTCTCAAGTCTAAACTGAATTATTTTGTATTTGCCATGATGCCTTCTCAAGTGACAGCTCAAATCCTTAACAAGGTTTTTATACTGTGTGTAAAGTGTAGGACAACCCTTTGTTTTCACTGAATTGATTGATTGATTACAAGCTGTGAGCACTCGAAAGTGAAAGCTCATGATTGCACAACAGTGATTTTTGTTTTGGCTCAATAAAAACATCAATTCTTAAGGGGGCTAATAATTTTGACCCTGGCAGTTTTTGGTTTTTGTGAAATAATTTTGTAATGTAAGGAACCAAAATAAGACTAGGGGCTCTATTTTCGTGTACACTGGTAAGGCAGCGGAGGGTGGCGGACCCCGCGCAGTTGTATTTTCGTCTGGCGGAGCCCGGCGTACAGCCATTTTGGTATTTTCATGGACTGAGGTGCATGGAGGCGAACCGAGATCCGCCAAGCTGGGCATGGTGGCGTGGCAGGGGGAGGTGTCGACAGAATCAGCGGGCGCAGTGACATTTTCGTGCTCGCCAGTGGCGTGTAAAGTGCGCTGAAAGCTCGCCGATTCAGACCTGGTCAGCTTTCAGTGCAGGTGGAAAGCAGCTGGTCTAGTAGTATTTTGGTAGACCGGCGGCGTATCAGCATACGTCACCGATGCCTCACAGGCAGGTTTCCACAGTGTCAGGCGCATTTCAGTGCAATAAATAATCAACAACAACTATTAATCTGAGTCAGCACATACATTTAGATCTATATAGATATATTCTGATCTAAATCTGATCTGATGAGCGCGTTTGACACGCGTTTGGACACACAACCTGACCGAATCAACACAGCTGAAACCGCATTAAATTAAATTAAATATCTAGTAAATAAACACACATGATAAGGTTAACAAGATATGTAATTCGTCTCCCTCCTTTTCTTTCTTCCTCTTCCTCTTATTTCTCGTGCAGCTCGACCTGGACATGTCTCCGTGTCCTCTCTCCATCCTGCTGCAGCTGCAGCTGAACAGATGATTTGTTTCAGTGCTCAGATGAGTTATTTACTTTAAGCCTACATACGAATATTATGATATTCAGTTTTGTGAGCCAAATTTATTTTATATGCCAACATCTATGAAAGAAAGAGCCAGGCCACGGAGCGTGATGCGTCATTTACGCACAGATGGTTTCGATTTTAATGCCATTTTTGGAGTTTATGTTGTGATCTGTGCGCTCAACCCACCTTTGTCACGTGAGGTTTGAATATATGCAACTTTATGTGAGTGTCTTTATTTGTGGAAAAGGGTGTTTGTCTTACCAGTGGGTCCAACATTACACACACCAAATCCATCTGTGCTCATATGAGAGAGTGTGGAGGACGCCCAATGCAGCGCTTACAGTGACACTTGTTGAGGGGCTGCCTTCTGTCGCCATCGTGTGGCATTACTGTCTTCAGACATCTCTTGATCACTTTGACTACTGCACGAAAATAGTAATACGCCTTGCCAGTGGCGGATTTAAAGGCGAGAAGAGGAGCTGATGTTATTGGTCAATACAGGTCTCGGCTGTGTTAAACCCACTCTACGCCCTCTCTCCTCCCTCGCAACGACTTACGCCGCTGGGAGGAGCTGAGTTAGGGAGGGGGGATACTTATGCCGGGCTGCGCCTCTCACCAAAATACCAAATTGTGCTTGGGAACGCCTTGTCGGTGCGGCGGACCTGACTTACGCCGGCGAGGCACGGAAATAGAGCCCTAGGATTTTTGGAAAAGCTGTGTAAAAATTCCTTAATCTGTTGAACAGCACTTCGGAAATTTGGGAGAAAAACTCAAAATTTTAGAGGGGGGCTAATAACTTGTTTAAGCCTAGTGCAAGCTCATTAACGCTTACAGCTGTTAGCTAACAATGATAGTACTAGTTGTTTGCTGCTTCTTCTAGTAAGTCTGGACTGGGCAGGAATTTAATTTTGTTTGCCAAAAATTGTACTTTGCATAAGTCACTCTAACGTCTAGATGTGGTCTTTGATGGGGTGCTACAGATGTTCTATCAGACAGTTGTAGCTAGTGCACTCTTCTATGCTGTGGTGTGCTGGGGAGGAAGCATCGAGAAGAGGGATTCCTCGTGGCTGGACAGACTGATAAGGAGGGCCGGCTCCATAGTCGGTGCAGAACTGGACTCCCTGACATCTGTGGCAGAACAGAGAACTCTTGCCAGGTTCCTTTCCATCCAGGACAACCCCCAGCACCCTCTGCACAGCACCATCTCAAGGCAGAGGAGGTCTTTCAGTAACAGGCTGTTATCCCGCACTGACAGAGGGAGGAGGTCATTTGTCCCCAACTGTCCTTCAACTGCTCCCTCTGAGGAGCCCCTTTACTGAACTGCCCCCCCCACAATATATCCCATCCATGAACAATCCATCAGAATCAGCATTTTTTTGCACATTTTTTTTTCCCCCATTTGCACTGTTTACTATGCCTTCGTAACGCTGCACTACTGCCTTATGGTCATGTTTATCGACTGATTTTATTCTCTTTTTTTTTTAATACAGTATTTATCTTTATTACAGTATTTGTATTCGTAGAATGTGTACTGTGTTTCAAATGTGCTGCCTCTGGGTTTTTGAATTCCCTTCTGGGATTAATAAATTATCTATCTATTAATCTATCCAGCCTAAAGATGTCCTGATCTATTTTTCCCCTCACTCTGTCACTTTAAGCAAACACTCACTCTCTACCTAACTTCTGTAATCCACCGATTATCACTAGAGAACCATGGCCCCAGACTTAATGGTGCTGACCCCAACAGCTTCACACTCAGCTGCAAACCACCCCAATGTCTGTTGGGAGTCTGAGCTTGCAGAAACCAACAGAAACACATGGTCTCCATAAAGCCAGACCATAACATTCAGAGCCCTTCGGACTTTGGTTATAAACCTTCAAAAACAGCTAACTTTGCAAAAATGTTTGGACCTAAATGTGAATGTGTCTGCCGTTTTATTTGAGGTTTTTTTCATGAAGTCTGTGACATGCCAGGGCCTGGTTTTGGTCATTATTATTTCATGATCCTGAATAACTCCAAAGACAGTGCAGTTTTGGACAAATGTGCCTGTTTTTCTGTCTTTTATGCGACTGAGCTGTTTGTAATGGTTTGTTTCTCTTTGCCTCATAATGGAAAATCAAAAACTGTATAAACACATACAGACATACAATATATGCATTTTTAAAGCAGAGGAATGAACTCGGTCTTTGCTGTAAGAGTATAAAGAGCAAGCTTTCTCACCATAATTTCCAAGGCTATTTGTTAAAGTAGTGCATACAGAACCTCAGAGCTGCATAGGGGATATCTCTTTCATCATAACCCATCTGGATTTCAAAAGCTCTGTTTATCATTATACAGTTATTTTTTTTTCCTTAAGTTTGGTTTGCAAACTGCAGGAGTGAGTGACATTTTAAACATTCACTAAAGAGGTTGTTACTCACATCTTTGGATAACAATCTTGGTGTTTGAAGCTGCTGAATAATACATGTGTTTAAAAGTATGTATTTCTCTGCTGGTGTAAACGCTTATAATGGAGTAACTCCTGCAAGCCAGTTCAGGTGGACAACTCAAGCAACATTTGGAAGTCTTTTATAGCTGACAGATCTCCAGCCTCTCCCTCTGCTCTGTCATCTCCAGCACTGAGCTTTAACTTCCAATCCATCACCTCCCTAGAAGCCACCTGCAGGCTCTGACTGCGGTGTTTAAGATGAATCACGCCTTTAAATATGCAATTTAAAAGTATGAAGAGTGATGAGGTTGGAGCCTCAATGCCTAAAACAAACTTTGTGCTGCTGCTGTCTAAAACATTTCAAACCATCACAATGAGACATGTCTGACTGAACAGTACTTCTTGTTGATAGATGCTCTGCCATTATGCATGAATTTGGCTCCATGAGACAAACAAGTGCCAATAAAGGGGGTGGTGGAGGAGGAGGTGTTTCTGTAGCAATAGCTTATGCTGCACTGTTACAGAAATAAACCCCCTCCAAGTACTCCTGTTCCCTGTTTCAAAAAAAGATCAAACCTGAGCCGCACCTCACTCTTGCAGTCTAATAATAGACAACAAGGTCAACATTACACCACTTCCCTAGCCTATGACCTGTGCACGATTTCCTCAGGAGGTGTAAAGAGCTAATTTGCTGCTGTGTGACTGTTGTTGGGATTGTTTGCATAATTAAAAGCATCACTATTGTGATGAACTGCAGAAACTGAAAACTAAGGGCTGTATTTTTGCTATGTTGCAAGTAAAAGATTTTTAAAAAAAAAGGCATAGATGCTTGAAAAGTTAGGTTAAACTTTAGCTGTCGTCTTGGAATAAAATGTCACTCAGGATTTGTCAGGTCAGGTCTAATAAGACATGTTTGCAGACAGCAAACAAAGAGCTAACATCCATTTCTGGCTGGTTTTTCGGGAACAAACTAATGCATGGGTTACCTCAGGGTTCAATCCTTGGACTTTTTTATTGTTCTATTTTTGTACAGTTTACAGGTGCAAATTTAGAGCCATCTCCTATCTTTTTAATTTCAGAGGAACCAACTCCCACTTGATATAAATATATAGAATCAAATTTAATATGTATGCAAAAAGACCATGGGGTCAAACTGTATTTTGACAAGAGTTTGCTCACCTTTGAAAGTGAACAGTGAAAAGATCAGGGTGATCTGCAGGTTTACAGTGCATCCAGAAAGTATTCATACCACTTCACTTTTTACACATTTTGTTATGTTACAGCCTTCTTCCAAAATGGATTAAATTCATTTTTTCCCTCAAAAATTCTACACAAAATACCCCATAATGACAAAGCGAAAAACTTTTTTTTAGAACATTTTGCAAATGTCTTAAAAATAAGACACTCAAATGTCAAATGTCAAACCCTTTGCTATAAAACTCAAAATTGAGCTCAGGTGTATCCTGTTTCCACTGATCAGCCTTGAAATGTTCCTCCAACTTGATTGCAGTCCACCTGTGGCAAATTCAGGTGATTGGACATGATTTGGAAAGCCACACCTGTTTATATAAGATCCCACAGCTGACAGAGCACGTCAGGGCACAAACCAAGGCATGAAGTCGAAAGAATTGTCTGTAGACCTCCGAAACAGGGTTGTATCCCAAAAAGCACAGTGGTCTCCATCATTAAGAAATGGAAGACGTTTGGAACCACCAGGACTCTTCCTAGAGCTGGCCGCCCAGCCAAAATGAGCAAGTGGGGGAGAAGGGCCTTGGTCAGGGAGGTTACCAAGAACCCAATGGTCACTCTGACAGAGCTCCAGCGTTCCTCTGAGGAGATGGGAGAACCCTACAGAAGGACCACCATCTCTGCAGCACTCCACCAGTCAGGCATTTATGGTAGAGTGGCCAGACAGAAGCCACTCCTCAGTAAAAAGCACATGACAGCCTGCTTGGACTTTGCTAGAAGGCACCTGAAGGACTCACAGACCAGGAGAAACAAAGCATCATGCTGTGGGGATGTTTTTCAGCTGGGAGACTTGTCAGGATCGATGGAAAAATGAATGCAGCTAAGTACATCGAAATCCTTGATAAAAACCTGCTCCAGAGCGCTCGAGACCTCGACTGGGGCGACACTTCATCTTCCAGCATGACAATGACCCTAAGCACACGGCCAAGAAGACAAAGGACAAGTCTCTGAATGTCCTTGAGTGGCCCAGCCAGAGCCCAGACTTGAACCCGATTGAACATCTTTGGAAAGACCTGAAAGTAGCTGTGCACTGATGCTGCCCATCCAACCTCACTGAGCTTGAGAGGATGGGGAAAAACTCCCCAAATCCAGGTGTGCCAAGCTTGTTGCATCATACACAAGAAGACTGGAGGCTGTAATCGCTGCCAAAGGTGCTTTGACCAAGTATTGAGTAAAGGGTGTGAATACTTGTGTATATGCAACATTTGAGTGTTCTTATTTTTAATAAATTTGCAACATGTTCTAAAAAAATTTTTTTACTTTGTCATTATGGAGTATTTTGTGTAGAATTTTTGAAGGAAAAAGGGAATTTAATCCATTTCGGAATAAGGCTGCAACATAACAAAATGTGGAAAAAGTGAAGTGGTATGAATACTTTCCGGATTCACTGTATGCTCCAAAATTATCTCCCAAATTAAATGATACAGGTTCAGTTATTTCAGTCAGTTTGTTTGGTTTTTCCTTTTTTCCATCTATAGTTTCAAGGTAATTAAGCAGTTTTTTATAGGCCAACTAGAATTTAACCTGCAAATTTGTGGACTAGATTCAAATCTAAGGAGTCAAAATTTTTTGTCACCATTAAAATGTACTCACTACCGCCTACTCTCAGACTCTCTCATGTGTGAACAGAAACTCAACCTTTAGCTCATATGGACTCAGTTTTTCATCCTCTATATCTTTAATCTCCTTCTGTTGACTGCAGTGGCATTTGGTGTGAAGGATTATTACAGTCAGCCTGTAAATTTCCCTCAGACTGGTATGTGGGCATGATAGAAATATGACATCAGGATTTAAATCTTTGATGATGAACAACTGTCCTCACCTTTTCCAGTGCTTCTTTCAGACTGGGGATGGGATGCTCCAGCAGCAGTGGCTCGGGGAAACGGGGACACACCATTTCTGCTTTGGCATTGCGTCCATTCTCTTCTTCTGGGCGGTGATGTAAAATAAGAAAAGAGGAGGGGGAAAAACAGGGACAGGCTATGATAATATCCACTTGGTATTTGGTCGCATAATGTCCAATGCATGATTTATACCTGCTCAAACACCAACATAATGTGTCTGGCTTTGAACTTGATTAATATCCTTTACATCCTGATGAACCCTGTTGATAATACAGGATCTAATTTAACCGAATGTATGACAAATGATATGGATGAAAAGAAGTGCACACAGGTCCCACTGTGAGATTTGCGTGAAAAGGGACATTTCAATACATCACCCTATCATTTCAAGTTACCATTAACCATTCATTGTAAGGGACCACTATACATGAAAAATTAGTTTCTCAGAGTATAAAAAGATGACTGCATCATCTGAAAACATGAATAAGAGCCTGCAGGGCTGAGCTTTATACCATGAATGATATCACCTGATGTTCCTTTACTTATATAAAAATCCAATTACAAACCTGTACTGTGTTTGGAGGAGTAAAGCATCTTAGTCTTGTTCCCTTTTTCAAAGAAATTACACCAAATAGACTTCTTAGAATTAGACTTTGGCAATAACACTCTTGAACTAAACTTATGATTAAAAGCAACTCTAAATCAGTGGCAGGAAATGTGTTCTTCACAGCGTATTTCACAAAATTGTTTCCTATAATTGTTGATTTTTTTTCCATGCAATACTCCTTAAATGACTTAATTAGACTGTAGAAACTTCATAATACTGAACTCTCTTTAGAAGCATCTATTACACCTGCTTCAAATTAGTTGAGTAAAGAGGGACTTAGAGCGACATGATTGTTTGATAATTGGCCCAGAGACTTTATTGGTTGATAAACAATGCATCACCTCCAACCACCATTTTTACGTTTTCAGATGAAATTGTTCAGACTGAGCCTCTTTATAAGCTCAAAGAATACCACGCACCTGTACATATCATATGCCTTTCCCTACTGCAGTGTGAGTGACTTTCTTTGAGCAACTGTGGAGTCACTTTCATCACTTAATGGTTCATATAAGCCATCACTAAGGTCGAGAAAACACAGGCACACTAATTGAAACAAAAAACAGCTAATACTAAGCTCTTGTTGTGAATGGATCCTGTCTACAATATTTTGAATTCATATTCTACAAAAAAGTGGTGTTTGAAGTCCAAGTATGCCACCAAAGCCCTTAAATTTGGCATATTTTGTCATTGCTGCCACCATATCCTGTTGAAGGACCATATTAAGGCAAGGATAGCTGGCAGGAATGGCTGGTCAATGGGAGACGCTAAAGTGCTACCCCACCACTTCCCATATGAGGATCGATGGACCTTCACTGCACATGAGTTTAAAGAATAAGTCTGAGATATGATACATTTAAAAGAGTACAGGCATTACACACACAGAGTCCTTGTGT
Organism: Xyrichtys novacula; assembly: GCA_962446985.1. Lineage (NCBI taxonomy): Eukaryota > Metazoa > Chordata > Actinopteri > Labriformes > Labridae > Xyrichtys > Xyrichtys novacula. The sequence goes on from OY660865.1 coordinate 16,333,390, forward strand.
TTTGTGTTTCCTTGTGAAAAATTCAGTAGTACCACTAAGTGTCCTTATTCAGGGGAAAGAAAATATAGTCACTTCTCAGTGATGGTCCATGGATGTCATGAAGCCAGCAAGCACTACAGCTGCAGGCTAATATTTTAGCACTGCAGCAGATAAAGATCAACAATTAGTAAATTGTTTTATCTCTTAATTATAAGATCACTGTCTCCTAATTGTGAGATTCTTATCTCTTCATTATCAAAGTTGCAGAGGTGATTAAAGTTGTGTTTCTGTGTCACATCAGATATGAAACAACACCAAGAGTAACTTTGACTAAATGTAAAACAACAGATGTTTATGCTGACTCACAGACATGTGGCTTCTTTTATCGCAGAAGATAATAGATTAGAAATTGTACTCCACGGATGGATTAGTTTGAGTGTGTTAAAATTAAAGTTTTGCTTTTTAGTCAGGGGAAAGGTCAAGTATTAAAGCAATCCGTCAGCTGTCAAAAAGGTGAAGAATTTAGATTAAATTGAATAAAAGTGTGGTTCAAATTTTTTTTTTTAAAAAATACTCAATTTTTTTATGTCTCAAACATTCACTGAAATACTTTAACGCTCAGGTTTAAAGGCTGGCTGAGTAAAAAAGGTTGCCTTGTCTCAGTATCTCTTCACCTTTCCCTGTTTTTATAGCCTTGCCCCCTTTTGTGTAACTTGCGACCAGCGATGTTGTTGCTGTGTTTGTTCTCACCTTGTGAGAGTTTTGGCAGCTGATACTGCCAGATGAAGCATCCGGTCATCACAAGGGACAAAACCAGGAAGAACACCAAACCCAGCTGGCTCCATTTCACCTTCATCTTGTTGGTTTTTGTGAGTCCTTGGAATTTGACGACGGGAGCAGGAGCAGCCTCAGCAGGGGTCGGCTTAAGTGCAGAAGAAGAAACACACAAAAAACACAGTTACTCAAATAAGTGTGTCATTTTTGAGGTTATGCACTCATAAAATTTCTATCTGTGATTTTTTTTTCCTGATCAGTTAAGCTCCTCTATGTTATCTGCAGAAAAAACAGAAATCCCTGTCACACTTTCCAAGTGATCCTGCTGCACTTAACTGTACTCACCACCTGATGCTTCACAGAGCAGAGCTGGGAGAACTGGATTACAAACAGAGATCTTCTAATCACTCAGTCGATATTCTGCATTTTCAAAAAGAGTACGTTCTACTTTTGAAAGGATCCCTGCATCCCAAATCTACCAAATGGTATCCTGTGGAGGTTTTCCAAAGCAGGAGAAAGGCAGAGACACGGACTCCCATCTCTGATTTCTCACTGACTGTGCCGTAATCCCAGGCCCATCAGCGCTCCCGTCCCTCACAATTCAATTTCCTCTCCTGCAGCCACAGGCCATTGACATCATAATCCCCAGATTTACTCCGCCAAAGCGGTCGGGGGGGAGTCTTAATCCCTAATCCCCAAGAATCAATTCACTCCAGTCCAGCCTCGCCTCGTGAAGCCCACCAGAGAGCTGCACGAGCTGACCAAAATGGCTCCCAATCAGGCGACAGAAAGGAGGGGAAAACAGGGTGATGCAGTGCTCCTTGTAGCCAAAGCATGACCTGAAAAGTGCTGTCAGTCGGGCACAGAGAATTTGAATCAAGTGGATGAGGGGATGATGGATGATTTAGGACACAGAAGAGAATTCAGAGTGATCTGGAGATTGTAACACAACTCCTTCTCTAACTGCTGCAAGCTGATGTTCAGATATTAAAAAACAAAAGATTTAGAAATGCAGGTTTTTCATGCACATTTTTTTTTCAGTCAGAAGAAAATCAAGGTCTTGCGCTAATCTTGCAAAAATAACATATTGTAACAGATTCACTAAGAAAATATGAGTCATGCATTACTTTGTTTTTATGTTTGCACAAGTTCACCTGGGAGTGTCAGCTCGTCTGACTGGGATTTAAAAGCAATGCATATGGTTTCTAAGCCAGCTCATCTTCTCTTGTTATGTATTTGTAAGCAGCAGGGCTGGAGCAGGTCATCCACTTATTGGAAGATTGTTGGGTCAATGTGTCCAAAGTCCCTCCTACGCAGCCTGTTCAAGATGGGACTGTTATGCCTCGCTCTAAATGTAAATGCATTGAAGCATTGGTAGTGATCAACTTGTCTTTGACTTCGGCTGAAAATGCAAATGAGTTCAGGCACTTTTTACTCGATTTTGACCTTGAGAGTTTTAGTCTTGTTTAACCTCGAGGAATAAAAAACACTTTAGTCTGAGTTTAACCAGCAAAACATCATCAAACAGTATTTATCTTGGAAGCGTGGTGGATTTGCATCGCTCTAAATTTCTCAAGTTTTTTCTGACTTGATTTTATATGATGGAGACATTTATCCATGTGAATCAAACTAATATGTTATGATATTATTCCCATTTGTCACTGTGAGTTTGGCAGCTGTGATAGTTTTGCAGCTTGTCATTACCGCCTGAGGTTTGTTCAGACAGACGCTGTGAAAGACAGGACGTAGTGCTCTGCTGCCAAATATTCCTCTCTTGTCCTTATATCTCTCCCTCACCTTTATTTTTTTATTTCTCACCGGAAGGAGGTAAGACTGAGGGAAACAACTCAAGTGAGGAACACAAGGATAGAGCTTAATGAGCAGCTTCTCTCTTAGTCCACGGCTATACACAATGGCTTTCTGTGGATCTGGTTTAATGGCTCTTTCTATCTCACAGCAGGCTTGAGAGGTTTCTTTGGTTTTGTTCTTCATATTTAAAAGCAGACATCTGCACATGTTTTACATGATTCATAACGTGTTATTTTGAGTTTGCCTTGTAAAAAAAGGCACTTTTCTAAAACACCAGCTCCTGTTTGTCTCAGTTTATGTCCAAATCTTTGAGTCCAGTTATGACAGTTATGAAGACATTGAATTTACATACACTCACACTATGGTCAATACGTTAAGCCTGTATTTTATTTATTCATTTATTTGACTAAAACAGCATGGTGGAAAAAAGATTGAAGATGGTGAATCAGAAAACTTTTGATTATCTTAAGAAGAGAGTGTCATGCACTCATCAATCTTGATTAAAAAAATAAATAAATAAAAGTAAACAGATAATTTTAATATTAATTTAAATCATTTAGCTGCCCCAAACTGGGTGTCTTTCACGTTATTCAGAATTCCACTGGCTCCAATTTGTACAAAAGGTTTCAGGTTTCTGAATCGGTGCACACACTGGGCTCCTAAATCAACATCAAGAATAAGAACAGTACAAAGAGTTTTTCTATCCTTTTTTGAACATATTTTCATCATGTGTAATAACAATTTAGGTACAATATGTTAATTCTGTTCTATTCTATTGTATTGTATTCTATTTTATTCTATTCGACACTGTCTTTTTCTATTCTATTCAATTTAACTCTATTCTATCCAAAATCTTCTTTTCTGTTCTAAATACTTATTCTATTTATATATTCTATTCTATTCTTTTATATGCTATTCTAAAACACATATTCTATTGTAAAAACAAATCTCTTCCATATTTTTCTATTCTATTCTATTCTATTCTATTCTATTTTATTCTATTCCACAATTTTCTGTTCCAATCTAGTCTATTCTTTTGTATTCTAAAAAGTGTTTGGTTCTCTTCTAAATATTCTATTTAAAATAACATGCTATTCTACTCTATTTTCATATTTTGCATTGTATTGAATACTTTCCACTCTACATCATTTTACTCTTGCTATTTTATGCTGTTTCATATATTGTATGTTCACTCTATTCTATCTCAGACAGGTTTCTTTAGAAAAAAATTAATCAGAAATACAGATAAGTTATTTTTCATGTAAGAATGTGCTTAAAAATCCACCAGCAGTGATGTTTTTAAGCAGAATTAGACTGATAGTTTTTTTTTCATCATTTTGAAAATGACCTTGATATGATGGATATCTAATTTAACAAAAAACCTCCAGATTCCTCAAATCCTTGGAAATGTCAATTATTTTTCGCGCTAGCTTTAAGAATGTCACCTCTTAGGCCTTTAGAGACGCTGCTGATGACGAAGCAGACTGGAATCTGTCCGGTCTGAGAAAAACTTTGTCGTTAAATTTCTACAAAAAAAACGGTCATAATATCTCAGACTGTTGACTCAGTCTACATCCTCTGGTTATTCTGTTTAAAGGGGGAAAACCCTCTTATAGACTTTCTCTCACTGGGAACATCCAGTGACTGTCACTCCGTCACCCTAGCTTAATCACAAGATAATAACCTGGGTCCAAAGGTCAGGGATGTATTTTGATGATGATGATACTGGAGGTCTGTGTGGGAAAAACAAGTGTGAAAGCACGCTGCAGCTGATCCTGATTGCATAACCTGTGACAGCCTCAGGGGACAACAGCTGTCCCACACCACACACATGCACGCACGCACGCACGCACGCACACACAGTCCCACAGATCCACCAGTGCATAAATCATCACTGTTTAATGTGATTTTGCTTTAATACACATTATTTGGTGTATTTACAGACTCAATCCCTGCTTGTTTATGCCTCTTAGTGTGTGTGCAGGCTTTGGTTTGCTTGTTTGTATGTAAGGCTTTACCTGTGCCTGAACCCCATCAACCGAGGTCTGCACGAGGACTTTACTCCCGGCTTTGCCCATCGTTTCTCTGCTCCAACTGTGACAGAAAAAACACAAAACAATTGGTTATAAATTCTGCTCAAAGCCTGCCTGTTCAACTCAACTGCATTGTCGGACATGGCTGTCTCTGCAGAACGTCCACAGATGTTAGGTAAGGCAAAAGGCTGTGAGATCAATTTAAGCCGAGAATATTTTCTGTGGCAGATTTTCTTCATGCTTGAACTGTTCGAAAAGTTATAATATGCCTTATATCTGGGTTACATAATGGAACGGTGACTGATTCAGGGACTGAAACAGAAATTTTGGGGTGCTTTTACACCACTGGAATAAAGGGTAATTTTGTGTTGCTTCGTCTGCTTTATTTGGACACACTTAACTCAGTCTGCTTCACTTTTACCTTCAAAAACCGAGGTTTTCAAATCAAAGCACGCAGTATCTAGTAGTCGGATTCTAGATCAAAATGCTCCCTTGTTTACCCCCTATCAGTGAAGCTACAGTGGCCATTGAGGACAAATAGCTCAAGTAATGCATGATAAATATGATCCTCCATTTGTCAAGTTTTTTACCATAAAAAAAATCCTACTCTCTAAACACTAAAACACTTGTTGTACTCATTTGTCCATTCTGTGCATCAGTAGAAACACAATGGTGCAAGATGGCAGCCTCCATTGAAGGGGACCTGCACCCGTCTAGATATGAAAAGTTAATTCTAGGTAAAGGCTGACAAAAAAGCCCTTTTATCTTCAGGTGATCACACCGTTATTAAAATTTCTTGATGTCTGTTTTTATAAATGCTGCTGAATATTACACACTGGACCTTTAAGGTGAAAGTACAACAATAAGGTCATTCTGCCTCAATAAAACATGAAAAAGATGGTCTCTTGTTGTGTAACAAAACACCCATATGTTAATATAGCCCTGACAACTTTAATCATGTCTGTCTGATTAATGTGCAGTATATTACTTTTTCTCAAGCAAGGCTGTGTTCATAACTAACTCACTAAATCGTTGACACCCATTAACCCTCACAGCTCCTTGATTATAAAGTAACCTCTTCTACATGCAAAGTAGATCTAAATGTGCTGTAGTCTTTGCAGCTGGTAAAGCAATGACTCATTTTATAGGCAACTCATTAGTATTCCCTAATTTACAGTGGTTTTAAAATGCGTCCTCTCCATCAGCTGCAGCATAAAAACAATGAAAGGACAAGATGTACGAGAAGCTTTGTTTAAAAGAAGAAAAGGAATGTGCGGACATGTTCATAAAAGCATTGATGAATCCAAACTGAAGTGTAACACGAGACATTGTGCTGCTTACAGCCACACGAATCTGAAATAAAACAACATTTTGCACCTTAATGGCCTTGTTTTTGGACAATATTGGATTTGATTAAATTAGTCATTACAAAACCTAAACAACAAGTTTTTTAAGCTCCTATAAGGAACTTTTGTATGGTATTCACTTTGGTGCCCCCTGTGGACAAAGCAGTCTTTTCTTATTGGGCTCTATTTTCATGCTTCGCCGGAGATGTGGCCCAGGCGCGGCGGAAGTCAGGTCTGCCGCGCCGATAAGGCGTTCCCAAGCACAATTTGGTAGTTTGGTGAGAGGCACAGCCCGGCATAAGTATCCCCCCTCCCTAACTCAGCTCCTCCCAGCGGCGTAAGTCGTAGCGAGGGAAGAGAGAGGGCGTGGAGTGAGTTTAACACAGCCAAGACCTGTATTGACTAATAAAATCAGCTCCTCTCCTCACCTTTAAATCCGCCACCTGCAAGGCGTATTACTATTTTCGTGAAGTAGTCAAAGAGATCAAGAGATGTCTGAAGACAGTAATGCCACACAAGCGACAGAAGGCAGCCCCTCAACAAGTGTCGCTGTAAACGCTGCAGAGGGCGTCTTCCACACTCTCTCATATGAGCACAGATGGATTTGGTGTGTGTAAGGCTGGACCCACTAGTAAGACAAACACCCTTTTTACAAATAAATACACTCACATAAAGTTTCACATATTCAAACCTCACGTGACAAAGGTGGATTGTGCGCAGAGATCACATCATAAATTCCAAAAATGGCATTAAAATGACGCATCGCACCCCGTGGCCTGGCTCTTTCTTTGGTCAGATGTTGGCATATAAAATAAATTTGGCTCACAAAACTGAATATTATAATATATGTGTGTAGGCTTAAAGTAAATAACTCATCTGATCACTGAAACAAATCATCTGTTCAGCCGCAGCAGCAGGACAGAGAGAGGACACGGAGACGTGTCCAGGTCGAGCTGCGCGAGAAATAAGAGGAAGAGGAAGAAAGAAATAAAAGGAGGGAGACAAATTACATAACTTGTTAACTTCATCATGTGTCTATTTACTAGATATTTAATTTAATTTAATGCGGTTTCAGCTGTGTTGATTCGGTCAGGTTGTGTGTCCAAACGCGTGCCAAACGCGCTCATCAGATCAGATATAGATCAGAATATATCTATATAGATCTAAATGTATGTGCTGACTCAGAATATTGGTTGTTGATGATTATTTATTGCACTGAAATGTGCCTGACACTGTGGAAACCTGCCGGTGAGGCATCGGTGACGTATGCCGATACGCCGCCGGTCTACCAAAATACCACTAGACCAGCTGCGCTCTGCCTGCGCTGAAAGCTGACCAGGTTTGAATCAGCGAACTTTCAGCGCACTTTATACGCGACCGGCGGGCACAAAAATGTCACTGCGGCAGCTGATTCTGTCGACACCTCCCTCTGCCATGCCACCACACCCAGCTTGGCGGACCTCGGTGCGCCTCAGTCCACGAAAATACCAAACTGGCTGTACGCCGGGCTCCGCCAGACGAAAATCCAACTGCGCAGGGTCTGCCTCACCGGAGGACACAAAAATAGAGCCCATTGTGTTCTTTAAATGCTAATACAGCATCTCATCCTGCTGATTTTTGACAGTCAAATATATAATTTATTGTAGGCCTACATCTTGAAAATCAGTGCCATTTTTGTAGCTGCTTGGCTGGCACTTGCCCACTCGCAAAGGTTCGAGGCTTCAGGTGGATAAAGCTGAAGATGAACGTGTCACTGACACTTTCACATTAGTTTGACTTAATAGAGATGATGACATAGCTTGCACATAAAAGCTCAATTCAGGAGGTTATGGGTAGTGTTGAATCAGACTGAAATGAATTCTATTGTCAATTTCTGAGCTAGAAAAGAAAGTGAGAAGATCAATAGAGTCTGATCTTTCTTTTTTTAACCCTGTACTTGCTGGTGGGTTGGAGTTCAGGTGAGGCGTCAGTCAACACTATTTTTTTTTTCTTCTGGAGTCACTGTAAGTTTTATGAGAGAAATCAAGGTGGGATATTTCCACTGACAGAAGCTTTAACTTAGAGATATGACTGTTTCCATGAGCAATGTAGCAGACCACTGCATGATCTATAGCTTAAGATAAGACCAGCCTTGAGAGGGATTTTTCTACCAGTAAATTTTTCTTCATGTAGTGGAAGTGAAAAAGCACAGTCTCTCTTTTTGTGACGACTCCAGAATAAAAAAGGATCCACAGTGGTAACAGGCCTCATGGAGAGGCGACCTTACATGATCCCCTCCTCACACAATATCTGCAGCAGAGAGCAGAGCAGCGAGTCACTGTGGTATTATTTTGTGCACTGATAGACAACTGGCTTGTTCTAGGAGTCACAGGGGGTGAGAGAATGAGAGCTGCTATAATTGAAGGTGCAAACATGACACTGTCAAATGACCTGCTATAATGTAACAGGGAGGACCCAGTGGAGGACAATACCTGTTTACTTATGGAGAAATTTAAAAAAGCACAAAAAAGCAAAAAGAAAGACAGTTTTTGTGCACTTATTTTCTTTTGACCTTTGAAGACTGTGGTCTTTGCAAAAAGCTTATAAAGCATCAACTCTCTGGCACCATTCATTCGTTCATCCGTCATTTCGTTCACTCATCCACCTGTATAGCTAGAGTCAATGATCAACATAAATTCAAGCTGTTGTGTGTCTTTCCATCGACTTTCTGACTGGTTTAATATTGTCGATAAAGTTTTAGCAACAAACCTCTCTGCCTCAAAGTCTACAATGAGGGACATCCAACAAATTGAAGAAAACAAACACAAAGGGACAAGAGTGTTTAATGAGGGACAACAAACAAACTCTAGACAACAAACATGACAGAACCATAAACCAAAACATGATATGGGCTTTGACAGCTTAACAAATAAGTAACACATGTCTTTAAAAATCAACATTTAACAAATTAAAGACAACAAACATGAAGGGACATCATGGGTGATTAATAACAGGCATCCAATGAATTGAATAAAAACAAAACAAAGGGACAAAAGTCTGCAACTAGGGATACCAAACAAACTCTTAAAAGGAAATATGAAGGGACGTGAGTCTTCAGTAAGAGACAACAAACAAACTGGAGACAATAAACATGATGAAACCACAGATCAAAAAATGGTATGGGCTTTGACAGCTTTACAAATAAGTAACAAGTCTTTTTAATGTACATCGAACAAATTGAAGAAAACAAACACAAAAGGACATGAGTCTTCAGTAATGGACATCACACAAATTCAAGAAAATAACCAGGAATGGATGCAAGTCTGTAAAAGGGAGCAACAAATTGAAGAAAACAAACACAGGGACACAGGTCTCAATAAGAGACAGCAAACAAATTAAGGAAAGCAAACACAAAAGGGGAGAGGACCTCATACAGGTGCTGCTATGTTCTGCAGATCCTATTCTGTATATGTTTTGAGATGGACCTGGAAAAAAATTAATAATAGTTGACTTTAAATAAAGTGTCAATGGATAATACAAATTAAAATGATTACATTTTTTTCCCCACTAAAAGACAGCAAATTTAGTTGTTTATTCCCAATTTCTTCTCTTGGCATATATTTTTCATCTTTTCCTGATTCTATTTTTCTTTCAGAGGTTATTTTTTTATTTTTTTTATTTTATTTTTTGTCTAATCCCTCCAAAAACACAGAAGTATAATCTCTGTATATAAAACCTACTTGGCTTTAGATCTAATTCAGAGAAACATAAGCGCATCTCTCTGGGGAAGGTGGGAGCTGAAAATCACAAAAGGGCTCAGTTCAGCTTTTATTGTGAAATGAGGATAAGCTGTTAGTGCCGAAGGATGATGTGCCTTTACATGGACATGTCCTAAGAGAGGTTGTGAGAGGATAACTCTGTTTACTTTGACATCCTGAGCTCTGCCATGAGTCAAAAATGTAAAAGACCACAGCTTTATTCACAACATAAATGTCAGACCATGTTTGACTCATGTTTTCTCACTGCCACATAGTAGAACCCACAGATTTGTTCCCTGAAGCCTTCGCTCAGGTGTACTCATTAATTTCACGGTGAAACTGTTAGGGTTAAGGATGCTGATCTCAACAGAAAAGAATATGGCATATTCTTACAGCTAGTATTCAAAGTTTCACAGACATACAGAGTTCACAGTGTCTTTGATAAACTCAGAGTTTACGTAAGGGGAATAAAGTGAAGTCTAACCTTCAGACTGTAAACATTTATTTCATTTATATAAAACTTTATAAAAACTCATTTTCATAAATCTATTGAAAGTTATCAGGCAGTAAGAGGATAATATCAATACTTTTTATGTATTATCAATACTTTTTTAACCTTTTTATGTGATACTCAGGTTATTAAATGATGGATTGACATTCCATCAGGTTTTTTGTGAGCCTTTTCTGTGGCTGATGCAACTCAGAATACCTGATTTCACAGCTGATTTTGAAGAGCTGCAACTAATTGGGAATTTCAGATTTTTTTTTTCCTGTTATTGTGAGATTTAACAAATACCAACTTCGAGAGACAAGTACAAAAGCTCCATCATTGAACTTGAAGCATCACTTGCAGACATTTTGGTTTTAAGCTGCTTAACAAAATGTGTATATACAGTATCCAAAGAAACAAAGGTTAATTGCTGTATAAGTAATTTTGCACTTTGGCGAACAGACCCTCTTGTTGTTGAAAAGTAGCCTTATAAGATAGAGCCGGTGATATAAAGGGATACCACTTGTGCTGTATCCACAGGGATTTTTCCATGCACTCAAGTGGCGTTTTCTTCTCACAATGATTAGCAGAGAGATGTTGCAGTGCATGCTGAAAAAGTGCCTGCAGAGACAACACATTAGCATGCACGCTTTTGTGGTGTCTCTGCAGGCAAGTGCACTATACTTGCATGTGAATCATGCAGGCTGACTGTAAATCTCATTTATTCTTGTGAGTTATCATGTGACAATAACACTTTACATACTAGGACTTGGCTAAGCTTGTTGTGTAACATTTTTGATGTGGAAAAATTATCAGATGCTTAGTCTGAGATTTTTTATCATTATTGTTAATGATAGTTTAAAGACTGCATGTGAGGCTGGGTCATGCTCTTTCAAAAGAAGCAATTCCTCTAGTTTTAAACAAAGTGAATTGTTCTCTTGCAGCAAATGAGCCTTTGGAAATTAACCGAAGATTGCGGACCTGAGGGGAATTGATATTTTGATTATAGAGAAGTGAGTCAGATGATGCAGCTTCATGTGGAAACCCTCAGAGAAATAAGATCATTGATCAGATTTGCTAAGAAGTTGAAAAGGTTTGCTGTGATTGCAGGGATGTGAAAAAAGCTGATCAGCTGACTTGCAATACTACAACTTCTTGAAGAGTCTGGATGGCGGATTGCAGCAGTACCTTAGGCTATTCTTACTCTTGGCTCCAAAGTTAATTAATTTAATGGACATTTTGATGCTTTTGATACTCTGATGGTCAATGATTTTCTGCCTTCTGGCAAAAAAACAAGTTAATTTGAAATACATGTAAAATGCATGTGCCCTTGACTCCCTGTCATATTCTCCTCAGGCCTGCGACACTCATACTTTAAGTTGAAAGAAAGAAATTTTATTTTTTTTTAGTCTATGTTAAACCACTCCTCTTCGAAGACACATACAAGCCATACACCTGTATGAAATTGCAAACAAAACTCATTTAAGGATTCAATGAGTTAGCCTGACAAAGCACCACTACTTTGAGCAGGTTTTGTTTACGTTAGATCCGGGAAGTAACAGTGCTGATATCAACACTGTAACTATAGAGCTCGATGGGTATTGAGAGCACATTAGCGGGATTATGCAAACTTTCTACTCTCTTTCATATCCTAATATTCACTAGTGAAGGGACGAAAAGAAGATAAAAACAGAGAAGAGTGTCTGAAAGAGGATGGAGAGTCGCTATATTACTTTTGTTTGTAATTCAAGCTCTGCCTGCTGCACAACAGGGCTCTTAATGCATATACTGAATATGGTTTTCAGGCTGAAGTGAACTGTCCTTAATGCAAGCGTTAGGTAAGAAAGAGAGACTTTGATCCTCAAGTAAAATAATGTGAATTCACACCAATTATTCTGCAAAAGGAGTGATGATTCAGTGTTGTATTGTTAGCCCACCCCCACCCCCCCCACCTCTGTTTTTCTTGTCTGCAGCTTTTGTGTGAGGCAGGGAGAGGCTAGCCATTTTCCAATTTGCCAACGATCCTAGCAGGGCGTACTGATTTGCCCAAAATTTAGTATGCAGTATGTAGTCGGTGAAGAAATGCAGTATGCCAAAAATACCCAGATGACGTACCAATTCGGGAAAATTTCACAGTATGCATCGGACCAGTCTACTTCGCCTACTGTTACCCACAATGCAAAGTGCCTGGACAGATGGTGGAATGGCGGAGAGTGGCGAAACTTTCACCCGAGCCGCAGAGGATTACAAATATAAGTGCTGTAACCTATTATCTTTACCTTTTTACCTTGTATTATTGCAAAATGTGTTGTAGTGAGGTCACTGTTGTTGTCTTGCCACTACGGCTTGTAACTGCCAAAAACGTGCTGTTAAGTGTGTCCTGTCACTGTACTTTACCTGCTAAGCTAAAAACAACTACACAACTAGTAAGCCAGCTGTCTGATGTACCACATTGTGAATGGTGGTAATGGGAACATCAGAAGCTTCTGACACCACCTGATATGAGGTGGTACTGGCCTTTCAGTACAGATTCAAATTCACACCTCCATGTCCTTTCTACAGCCATGATTTTTTGTATGTTGTGTGTTTTTTGTACAAAGATCAAGTTAGTTATGAAATAAACTTATTAAACATATTTGTCACAGAGTGTTGTTTATTTGATTTACTGAAAGTAAATATCTGTATACTTGATCATAAGCTTACTTTTGCTTCCCAACTTAAACCCCAGCTAACCCTTGAAACATCTTATAAGTGGGGTACTATCACTGTATTCATTTTCTAAGAGGACAGCCTGTCTTCTCCTCCTTCTTTCAGCATTATGTGTGAAAACCACTGACAAGAATGCCATGTTTTGTTATCATACTGTGCAGTTTTTATCCTCTATTTCCATCGCCTCAAATTTTCCTGCTTCTCCTCATCCTTTATACTGCATGGTATGCGCGATGTTAACCACACACAGCGCATGGCATCAGCGGCGTTTACATCACACAGCTAGACAGACATCTGGCATTGGAGGGGGTCTAAAGCTTTAATGCAGAAAGGTGAGTAAATGTTAAATCAGTCTTACTCAATCAGCAGCCAAGATGGTGTTTGAAATAAATTGACAGGAGACAGGAGTTTGCGTTAGAGGATTTTCACTGTAGTGGTCAAACTATCGGAACAAAGGGAAATAAGACCACACCACGCAGACGCCATCAGATAACACGATTAGCGAGGATTGCAACTTCTTTCATTTAAACAGGAAACAAGGACAACGTAACTGACATAACTTTGCTGTATTTACAGTGCCGTGATGGAATCAACTGCCGCCAGATCGAGTAATTGTTCTGTCATTGCATATACAGAACACGTTTTGATGGCTGGTATTGGGCTAAAAATCCTGAAAAAAATCAAATTAAAACACATATCAGAGGGTTTTCAGTGAGTAAATGAATGATAACACTGTAGTGTTGCAGTTTACCAGGGTATGATGTAATTTTTCACACCGGAATCCAGCTAAACCAGGCCAAGCATACTACATAATAATGGCGGACTTGCAGTCATACTGCATACTACTATTGAACACAGTACTCAGCAGAAGTATGCAGTAGGCCAATACGAAAACTGCCGCTGACTCTGCTGCAGCAGCTGATTAGGCACACCTGGGGTCACTCTGTCAATCAAGCTGCATTTAAAGGTAATTCCATCTTGTATGGTAGAGCTAGTGTTTGTGAGAAATTTTTGAACCTTGTAAATTCTTTTGGCTCATTTGTGTTTCTTCTCTTCCCAGGATCTCGGGTTTGCAGATACTGCTGCAGCTTGGAAGTATGTTTGCTCCAACCAGCCGGATCCCTGCCTTCACTGCCTGCTTAATTTTTGTTTAAAATAAACTTCTGCTCAAGACATTTTCCCAACCCCACCTCTGCTTTTTGGAATTCTATTTGAGCAACCTAAGAAGGCCCAAACGCAGAAAAAGGTTGACATTTCTTGGACTCTGACCTAATTGAACGTTCATAGAAAATTCATCACGTCGCTGAAACCTGACCTGGCCTTTCAGAGCTCAATCAGAGTGCCTGAGCTAATGAGCCAAAATTAGATCCTGCTTACAGAGCAGCTTCTGATGTGCTGACATGGCTGCATTATCTGTCAGCACCGTGAGAGTTTGTTGTGAGAGGTCGTGTCTGTGTTGCTGAAAGGGGAGTTTTTGAGCTTATTATATTGCACAGTAATGCAGGGAGACACCAAGTTTAACACAGAGAGCACCTGGGGAGTTGATTAATTTATTGTTGAAGCGCCTGTGAGGAATGTTTGACAGGTTGTAGAGCAGATTCAAATTAACAGTGAAGCCTGATTATGGCCTACAAGAGCAAACTAGACTGTCAAGGATACGACTGACAATTTCAATGAGGATGTTTTAATGCCAGGTACTCTTCAGAATTTACGTGTACAGCAGCGATTCTGGTTGTAAGACGATTTATTTCTGAGGGTCACTGGCTGGTTGTGAAGGGAAAAACATGACAAATTAATGATGAGATAACCTAATTTTGGTTATTTTCTAAATATGTAATCACCTGCACCATATACTTTCTTTGTTGTAGTGCTGTTTCAGACTGATAGTGAGTTAAATCATGGTTTTAGCATCTAAGTATCACCACTGGGGTCATGACTTGAACAGATTCAGAAGTCCTAAGGAACAGAACAAATTTAAAGAGGGGGTATTTCTGATCCCTCTCAATAGCTTTACATAAAAAAGCCTAATTTTTCTCACCCTGGTGAATTACAGTTTTTTGGACTGCATAAACACTAAAATCAAAAGTCTAACACAATTATTAAAATCTTACACTCAAGGAGCAAACGGGGGCCCGGTTTAGCACAACCATAAGCACAATGTCAGCTTCACACTTTTTGCAAACCACTGCACACAGTGAATTACAAAACACTAAACACGCTTGTATACATTAGATACAGATGCATACCATGATGTCACTTCCTTGCAAATTCCAAAGCACTGACTTTCAAATGACCACACTCATTAGTCAATTGATTAAACACAACACAGCACCAATACATGATTGCTTAATTGTAGACACACCATCAGGTTCAAGCACTACAAAAAGGCAGGTGCCCCTAATCCAGGCCATGGAGGAGGCCTGTGACCAAATTGACGCTATAGCTATTCAAAGATGAATTGGACATGCACAGCTGTTCTTCCCTCCTTGTCTTGCTAATGAAGATAACACATGTGATGTCGTTGAAATTCTCTGGCTTGATCCAGCTTGGCAAAGAAATAATCCCCAAAATTTCCCCTGCTGGATTTTCTTTTCTTTTTTGTCAGTTTTTTCCCCCCATATTTTTTTATTTTTTGTTTGTGTGTGTAATCTTGTCTTTTTTAGTGTTATGCACACTACTGTTGTAGCATGGACATCTTTTGTTGAACATTTGACTGATTTAGGTATATATAGAGAAATAAATTATATGTTCATCATTCTGCAGCATTGGTCTTGTTATGCATTTGGTGAATTTTCTGTATTGTATATTTGGACTTTCTCTGTGTACTTCACTTACATTTCTCAAATCACTGAGAAGTAGAATTGCTCAAAGTGTTTTAAATTAAGCACAGCAATGTGTAACTGGTTCAAATACAATTAAGTCATACAAAATGTGTGTTTTCATCTGGTAACAAAATATTTTTATAAAGTAGAGTTTTTACAAGAATGTTTCATTTTGCAAAGGATCTGAGGTGTTCTGCTAATTGTGTTTAGTGTTTTAAAAAACCAAGCCCTCTATTCAAAGTCGTGCTTAAGCACTTGAAAAAAACAGTGAAATATAATTATTTTAGCTTCTGTCTGAAATAATTTGTTCTAGATACAGTCTCTTTAAGCCCCGCCCCCTCCACAAGCCTACTTTCTCCTGATTGGCCACCTTTAAGGAGGCTTTCTGGAAGCCTGCCAAGGACAGAGCTTGTTGTTTTGACATCGCCTCCTCTATTGTGGTCTGTCAGTGAAACCAAAACTGAGCTTTTCTGTTTTTTGTTGTAAATGTGGAAAGTATGATACTACCCCTTTGAAGATTTAAGGGGGAGCCAAAATCAACACTCAGGGTTCCTGCAAAACCATACCCCTCTGAGCTTAAATACAAGTTAAAATAGTCATTTTTATGACTTTTTTGACACCTCAAGTTTAATATTTTGTCCTTTTAGTTGTTAAGAGCCTGACATGACCATGTTTGTTTGACAAAGTAGGGTTAAAGAGAAACCAGGTATTAGGTAACCTTTTTGATCTAATTAGGAAAATATTAACTGAGTGAATAAAAATAGTTTCACATACTTTTCTGGATAAGTTAATCATTTCATGAAGTTATCTAATTTTAAAAAGTTCTGTGTCATATGTAACTCAGAGCATAAGACATACACGCATTTATTGACTAATACAGAAATAACCTAGATTGTGGAGCCATTTGGCTGTATCATTTGTGAGATTATCATAATATTGATTATTCTCATACATAATGCATTCTGAGTAGGATTATGGGTAGGCTTCATGTTGTGATTATTAAAGTGTCAGACTGCCCTAAATTTCATTTTTTCAATTGCTTTTTGCTATTTTATATCCCCTGTTGTGCTACATATGTAGTCAAGGATCATTAAAACTTTATTTCATCTATCTTCAGTCTCAAAGTTTTAGCAGCTTGGTGAGAAACTTGCCAAACTAAACCAACATATAACAAGCTTTAATCCTTGCACGCTGCATATGCTGCTCAGACTGTTGAGAGTGAATATGGAACAATGGTTTATGTAACTTTAAAGTTCCCCTGAGGAGTTTGCAAAACTTAATTTAATGCCTTTATACATCCATAAATAACATTAAGGTCATTTGTATTAAAGCTGTTACTATTTGGTCATTATTGATGCTTGAAACCACTGCAGAAGGATAGGTTTCATAAAGGGAGCAACAGAGGTCATATTTGTCCACAGGGGGCACCAAAATCCACACAAATCAAAGGTTCCTCACAGGAGCTTCAAAGTCATATTTTAACTTTTTAAAACTGGATTTCTATGTAGAGACTGAACAGTACATTTCAATTCAACTTTCCATCTGTTTGGTATAATAATCTCTGATGTCGGTGTTCATTAACCTCTGTGCTATTTATCATAATGACAGATATTCAGTACATTGTGTTTTCATCTAATCAAATATAGACATAATGAAGAGTATAAAAAGTGTGTGTCAGCTGATAAGATATGGGATTAACAACAGGCGATCTCATTAGTCCACCACCTCGGACAACCTTTAGCCAGTCACCAAATCAGCAGTAAATCGAATATGGTTTTAAAAAGGGAAGACAGTTCACGTGGCTCAATCTTCTCCCCTCCTTCTGTATTTCTGTGTTTTATATTTTCTTTTGTTTTCTTTTATCGGGTGTTTAGTTCCTTGGCTTGGTCTCTTCTGGGTCTCTTTGTCACATCTTCTCCTGTGTCTTCCCTGGCAGTGTTCATTTGCACTTTGTACATGTGCTCTGTTAATTTGAAAACCCATTAGTTCAGCCTCGACTGAGCCAGAGGGAGAAATTAGAGAAACTGAATATACTCACAACAACGACCAGCAGGTGTGAACAGGAGACACAGGTGAAACAAATGAGGGTATTCTAACATGAGCACAATATACAAGGGATGGAGGTAGAATGAGAAATAACATACAAGGAGTAAGATATAACAGGAGGCGCTACAATCTGGAGACAGTCAAGAAATAAAACTGGAATCAAACAGAGAAAATGCAAAACCAAACCAGAATAGACATCACACCTTTTCTCCAATTTAGTAAACTAGTCTGCACACCAAAATTGTGTATAAAGTTGTTCCTGTTTCTGTCTGACATTTCCAGCTCAGACTATCTGGTAACAAACTCATTCTGTGAAGGTGAAAAAGAAAAAAAATCATTTATGTATTTCCGAAAGTGTGGTAGTTCTTCGAGCCATTCCTCGTCCTAGATCCTTCTGCCAAATGTTCCTCAAATTTCTCGGACACCCTTCTGTAGCCTGTTAGTGGTTATATAAATCAACTGCCCTGTGTGTTACACTCTTTAAACCCAAAAACTCTATTGCAGGGTATTAATCCTTGCTGAATTTCCCCTTCATGACTCAGGCTCTCATCAGCTGAACAAAAATCAAATCAAACATGTTCAGAGAAATAGGCATGAAAACCCTGAGTCGTCTTTTTCCAAATACCAACAGCCTAATTGTTCCATAAAGAGGCAAATGATTGTCTTCACAGTGACGCACCACATTTTTAGGGCCCGAGCGTAGCTGCTAAGCAGCTGCGAGAGCCCTATTATTCCCCAAGTGGTTTTTCTTTGTTTCTTTTTTCTTTTTCCTCCCCTTTGAACTGGAAAATGGCCCACTTCCCACTGGCGAAAACTCAGGAAATTTGGCAGGACGACCGGGCCTGGTGAAAAATTTGATATTCCGAAGTCGCCCAAACAAGAAAATGCAAAATGGCTCCATAGCGCCCCCTAAGGTGAAAATTCACACTATTGACTGTCACGCCTGTACGCTTTGTCAAAATGACACAAAAATTGACACACACATGTATCTCAATAAGATCTACAAAAAAGTCAGTGCGGGCGTATCTGTCAAATGTACGGTTAAAGGGTTATTTTGCATTTTTTGCCGATCCGCACACATTGGAATTTCGCTAACTCCTCCGAAGGCTTTCGTTCCACCGGCACCACATTTGCTCAGGCCAATCTACACCCCATGGCCATTAAAAGTTATTCAAATCATGACGCTGCACCCCACGGTTTAGGTTCTAGGGGGCGCCAAAGATAACCCTAAAATCCACATTTTTAAAAGTCTTATAACTTTTTATTTTTGCCCTCACTGGCCTCCAAGTTTTCTAGGATGATGCAATGTCCAGCCATCAACACATTTGTGAAGGAATTTTTACTCCCCAAAAGAGCGCCCCCCATGGCAGGAGAAAAAAGTCCATTTTTTCTTGTCCCCTAAGGTGAAAATACACATTGTTGAGTGTCACGCCTGTACGCTTTGTCAAAATGACACAAAAATTGACACACACATGTATCTCAATAAGATCTACAAAAAAGTCAATGCGCGCGTATCTGTCTAATGTACGGTTAAAGGGTTATTCCGCATTTTTTGCCGATTCGCACACATTGGAATTTCGCTAACTCCTCCGAAGGCTTTCGTTCCACCGGCACCACATTTGCTCAGGCCAAATTACACCCCATGGCCATTAAAAGTTATTCAAATCATGACGCTGCATCCCACGGTTTACGTTCTAGGGGGCGCCAAAGATAACCCAAAAATCCACATTTTTAAAAGTCTTATAACTTTTTATTTTTGTCCTCACTGGCCTCCAAGTTTTCTAGGATGATGCAATGTCCAGCCATCAACACATTTGTGAAGGAATTTTTACTCCCTAAAAGAGCGCCCCCCATGGCAGGAGAAAAAGTCCATTTTTTCTTGTCCCCTAAGGTGAAAATACACATTGTTGACTGTCACGCCTGTACGCTTTGGCAAAATGACACAAAAATTGACAATCATGTGTATCTCAATTAGATCTACGAAAAAGTCAAAGAGCGCGTATCTGTATAATGTACGGTAAAAGGGCTATTTTGCATTTTTTGCCGATTCGCACACATTGGAATTTCGCTAACTCCTCCTAAGGCTTTCGTCCCACTGACACCAAATTTGCTCAGGCCAATCTACACTCCATGGCCATTCAAAGTTGTAAAAATCATGACGCTGCACCCCACGGTTTACGTTTTAGGGGGCGCCAAAGATGACCCAAATATACATTACAGTAGACAAAGTAGTTTTGCCCACTGAGTGGCGCCAAAGGGACTTGTCTGTGGAGTCTGTGAGTCACTATTGGCCGTTTTTGACTACTTTAGATTTTACCTTTATATTTCCTCTTACAAAATTTTTACCTTGCCTTGCCTGGTATCATTTTTTTCAGCACAACCTCACCTGTGTCAATTTACAGTTATTTTATCATTTTGACATACTATATTTACACATTGGACCCAAATTCACACACAAAACATAAAATCCGAGTGGAAAAAAGTAACGTTTTTACTGTGAAAACCACAAATATGTGTGATGAACTGTTTTTAAAACTTAAACTTCAAATAAAAATTGTAAACTTCAAAACATATGCAAATTTTTAACAAAGAACATAGTAATTTACCTCTATTGACATCAAAATGCAGGCAATGGCCCAGGCGTTCTTTGTAAAATTATTTACAAAACACTGTATAGTCTCACAAATGTCACTTTTTATTTATGCCACTACAAAAAAACATGATGTAAATGATGCATGATGTAAAACATGATGTAAAAAACTTGTGTAGATCCTCCTCTATGTTAGTCCATGTGTAATTTTTCCATAATTCTTTGTTTTTTGCAGCATTTTTGTTAGTGTAACTGCAGATTGTGCTGACAGTGTCTGTGGCAAAAAAAAAAAAAAAAAAACTGAAAATGCCTCAACATGAACCCCTGGTGGTCTCTGAGGGTGAAACCTGCTAACTGCTGCAGCTCTGTCAGCTTCAGTCTCCCATGCAGAGCTCGGAGCGCATGTGTGGCTCTGCACCCTTAGCAGCGTTGCTAACTCCTCAGTAAGGAAAGCCTGCTTCATGTCAGAGTCTCTAAACTCCAGAAGTCGATAAAAGTCACTTTCTTTCTAAAAAAAAAGTCGTTAGGGGGTCTGAAAAGTCATTGAATCTAACAACAAAGTCGCTAGGTTTGCAACTACGTGTCCCAGACTGCATCCCTGCTGAGAGTCCCTCCCTCCCTTCTCATATTGCAGGAAGAACGTAAGCGCCCGCCCCTTGTCAATCAGTCACCATATAATTTTGGATTGGTTGTTGTGGTGAAGTTTTCCACCAATAGGAGAGATGTTGTGGTGTGTTTTTTTCTTTTCCTTTGGCAAGCCTTTTCCGCCTGTAAGACCTGTCGCTAATGTCTGCATGCTATGTTTTCCTGTCTCATACAGCGCGATCGAGCGCCGAACGTGATCAAAATAAGCAGAAAACAAGTATCGCGGACATAATTTATCATAACTCTGGTTTTATTTGGCCTATCAACACAATTTAAAAACTGGTATATAGGTTGAGGTCCTCACTTTTGAGATAAGTTGAAACGGAGAGTCAACGAGGCTCCGTCTTGCAGCTACATCCGGTTAAATATGTCATGTGACTTGAACGCACACACACACACACACACACACACACACACACAGACACACACACACACGCACACACACACCGTCTTGCAGCTACATCCGGTTAAATATGTCATGTGACTTGAACGCACACACACACACACACACACACACACACACACAGACACACACACACACGCACACTCAGAGTCTGGTTTTTAGCACCTGCAAAAACATGCTATTTACATATTTGACAAGAATGCAGAGGCTTCCTTTTGCCCCTGAAAAAAAATCAAATTTCAAACACAACTTGACTGCTCATTTCTCCAAAAGACAACCATGAAGCTCCATCCAAACCTGAAGCAGGCAGTTGGTGCATGTGTACAGTAACCTGAGGGGAGTGAGGTGACTGCTTCTGAGGAGAACATGAGCAGTGAAGATTCACCTTGGAGCTAGAACAGGGACGTGTACATGATTATACAGGGGCAGGGGCTCAAGTTTTTTCCAGTCGTTTATACAATATGGAAATTAATGTGAAATTAAAAAACAAAGTATTAATAGAAAGGTAATGACTGTCCTGTGTAGGTGACAGTGATATCCAATAGGCTAGGCACTCACGAGGCTGGCTGTGGCAAGTGTAAGTGAAAGCAACACGCACTGGCAGGAAGAACAGCAAACGCCGATGAAGGAAAAGGGTCTTTGTAGTGATGGGCGTTACCAGAGAGGGCGATGGCCAGAGGACGCGAATGGGACGGGGAGGCAGCGCGTTGGGGGGGGGGGCGCGACACGGCTCGGGCCCGCCAGTGCCCCAACGGGGCCCTAGTTGTATTTTGTTTTTTTTTCCCACTTTTTTCTCCACTTGTTTGTCGTCCATGTTTACAGAACTTATATATATTATATATATATAATATATTATATATTTTTTTCTAATATTTTATCCATACTTGAGTGCTTTAAAGGTTGCTGTCTTTATTTTAATGTTGCATCCAGTTGCACAAAACTGAATGTACTTTTGCACCTCAGGAGCCAATAAACATTTTTTATCTGATCTAATATCACAAGCGACGTAAACCTGCAGATAAAATAGTTGCATTTTGCCTCATCAGTCTTTACAAATGCGAACAGATACCTTGCAAAACAACCTATTCAAAGTATAAGTTTGCAGCACTGTCAGGTTCTTGCAGAGCATTTGTAAAAGGTGCAACGTACGAACTTACAACAAGCCTGCAGAAAAATCTCACATAAGCTGTAATGAATGAACCTCACACCTCTTTTTTAGGCCATGAAACCTCCCCCAAAGATTAATTCCTTAAACACTTACCTCAGGTCCTGAAATCTTTACACCCTCTTCTACTTACCCTCCTCTTCATCAAATCAGCAGGACAAAAATATTCCACTTTTGTTCTGTGTGTGTTTGGGAGCTCCAATCGCGATCCTGACAGATGTTAGAATCATGGTTATGACTAAATCCTGCTTGTCTCAAACCCAGCATTCTGGATTATCCATCATAGCCAATGGCCACATCTGCCATGGCACAAAAATGGGTGTCCTGTCAGTGTGTACAGCGCAGGGTTTCTGTGTGTGTGTGTGTGTGTGTGTGTGTGTGTGTGTGTGTGTGTGTGTGTTTAGGCTTCTTTTTTCTGTATTTGTATGATGTGGTTTTAAGGGGACAAGTGGTTTTATAAGGACAAGTTCACAACAAAAAAAAAAAACAAAAGCGAACAGGAGCCAAGAGAGGAGGATAAGTGGGACAGAGGTTGGTTTTATATGAGGAACAAAGAGTAAGGACGAGACCTGTAATTCCTTTGCATTTAACAACCTACTTTTTCAAATAGATGATTTTTAATGCTCATACTTTAGCTGTTTTTGTGTTTTTTTATGACTCTATTGTGTCTTTAGTTGTAGTTTTAACTCAAATAAGGGCTTTTTAAAAACAATATTCTGACATAATTATTGGTAACACTGACTTTGGTCTTTTGTCGTCATTGGATCCCGTGTAATGTACGGATCTGCTGAATTGGAAAGTATCTTACTGTTTGAGCTGTGTGGATGTATTATTCTAAGCAGATATTACATGGATCCATGCATCCGCAGAAGTCACAGATAACCTGTGTGCATTTCTTGCATTTTTGGGGCACAATGAGGACAGAAGTTAAACATGCTGGTTCAAGTCTGTTGCACTGAAGTTGAAAGGTCCACTTCTGAATAATCTGCAGATTTTGTTCCGACCTCTTAAAGCCTAATTCACTTTGCACCATGTACATTTTGGAAACACGGCCCCAAATGTTAACCGGATGGTTTGACTCTGACACATGACTGTGGGAGTCATAGTAAACTTTACCAGCTTTCTTGTACCAACACAATTTTCTTCCAGCCAACTTCTGCACACTTCATTGTTTATAGTCCTGTCAGCAGTTTATGAATTGACAGTGTGCTCAGATTCATGGTGACTGTGTTTGGTGCCTCTCTACCTCTACGTGTGTATGAAAAATAGCAATCACATGTGTTGGTCTGTTACATCCTCCGGAGAATAGCCAGCTCATCTCTTTCTGATGAATCTCTGATTGACTATAGGTCCTTACACACCAGGCGCAAATTCGCCAGGCGAATTATTCGCCTTTTTTTAAAACAGCATAAAGTTAATGCAAGCTTCCGATTTTTCCGCGGGACGAAAAGCGTCTTTTATTTTTTCGCTCTTGTGTTGAATTTTTCGGAGATTCGCAGGCGAATATCTGGACCTGCTAGACCTCTGGCCAATCAAAAGTCATGTTGTTGATGACGTCACAGACCCATGTGGCTGCAGTTCACACGACACACACCACCACTGGCACCTAGAGCAACGATGGGAGAGAGGCTGGTAATTGGGGTACAGGACCACCCCGCGTTGTGGGACATTTATACGCATATTCGTTTCGCGCCCGGTGTGTATAGGCGAAAGTGATTTTTCGGACCGAAGAATATTTCGTATTTTAGCATTTTCATCTCGCTTTTTCACTCCGCAAATTCGCTGCTGTGTAAGGACCTTAAAAATAGTTAAATTTTCAGTTACACCCTGAAACTTATTTTCTTGCAGTTTACTTGGATTTCACAGATCCTTGGTTTGCTAAAATAACATCATAGTGCAGATAAAAAAATGAAATACCAGCTTTGTCAGGTCAATCCTTAAGAGGAGAGGAAACAGCTTTTAAAATGTTTGTCTGCGGAAGGTTCAGTTGATCATGTCTGATGTATTGCAGGAAACTGAACCCATCTAAAACCCTGTTCACCCTGAGCTTCTTTTACTTTCAGCCTTTTTCTCTGGGCCCCTTTCTTCCTAATCTTCCTATAAAAATTACTGAGCTGTCCCAGTCTGCCTGATTATCTGCATTTTGGTCCTTTTTCCTGCTGCAGAGCAACTCCTGTGAAATTTAAATAGATATGCAGCATCTTCTTAAAACCTTTATTCCCTCAGTGCATCAACATATGAGCACATCCAATTATTTGAATAAAAAATAAGACATGGCATATAAAGTAAAACCTGAACCTGAACAGAACTCCATTCTAAAAGTCTCATCCTGCCTTTACCAGCCTCTCTCTGACATGTATTTACTTAAACATCACATCCATCTGATCTCCTCTCCATTTAATTAATTCTCTGCTCATTAAATCTATATATAATGTATGATTACATACACCTCATCTCCATCTCCAGAGTCTGCTGCTGTAGCTGACATGAGTAATCCTCAGACTGTAGTATTAACAGACTAATGCTACGGGAGATAGAAATCCAATCCTTTGTTTTCCATCAACAAACAGATGCACTGCTCGTGTGCATAAAAAAAAAAAAAACACTCTTCATTGACCTTCACAGTGGTAGAAATAGTCATAAAAAATTACTGTTTGTGAATAGAAGTATTGGTCACTTTTGATAATTGTTGCTTTATGATAAAGAATAGCAATAAAAGGCTTATTAAATCTGAATGACTTTAAAAGCAAACTAAAAACATACCTTTTTAATCTTGCTTTTAACTAAATTTTATATCATTAACTCTGTTTAAGTGTTTTAGCATTTATCTCTTTCTAGTTTTAATAACAGGATCATCTTTTGAGCTATTTTGGTGCTCTGATTTTAGTATCTTTCACTGTTGTTTTCATTTCATTTTATTTATTATTTCTTACATTTCACTCTTTGTTTCTTTGTTTTTAGATTTTAACCTAAACCTCCAGTGTTTCCTTATCTTGAGTTTTAAAATGGCGTTTCCTCAGTGCGCACATTCCTGTTTCCATGAAATCAAGCCCTTTTTAAGTTTATACATTTTAATACTGTTTCTGTTGCATTAGATGGTGGGGTAGGAATGAGGGGTTGGGCTGGGGTTGATTTGGGTATTCTTTTTATCTTGGGTTGGGGTAAATTTGGGTATTCTTTGTTTCTTTTATTCTTTTTTCTGTGTGAAGCACTCTGCGCCACATGTTATGTATGAAAAGTGCTATATAAATAAAGATTGATTGATTGATTGATTGATTGATTGATTATTCAGCTCCATCTGTATTTAACACAATAAAAAAGACAATTAAAGCTGAAAGCAGCAGAGCGGGCCCCGCACTTTCAAGCACATTAGCGACGCATGGCGGGTTGGGCAGCAGCTAGAAAGCAGCACCCTCACCCTCATAAAGGGCCAGCATTATGTTTTGTTCTGCCACCAAGAGGCGCTATAAATGGGGTCAAATATTACCACGTGAATGTGTTTCAGTCCTGACCCCTGTTATTCATAGGGAGTTAGGGGGAGACCACTTCCTGCATCATGGCAAAAAATCTGGGAAATTTGAGGGCTCGCCATGGCCTCGCTCTTTGACATTTTAAGGAATTTGAATGATTAGAATCTCTTCTAGCTGCAAAACAAGAATCAAGCAGATCGGAGAGGAAACCAGTGAGACCTGGAAATAGCTCAAAGACAGGTGTATCTATCGTGTCTTCTTTCATCTACGCGGTTTTGATAAAATGCCATCCAACTGAGAAGGGGGGTGGGGGGCTGTACAGTCTGTAGTCCCTGAGGAACTTGATGACTGGATAGAAGTTTCTGAGGATCTTTTGTGCCCCTCACCTCAATAGCTCTTCAACACGTGCACAAATAAACAGGAGGGAGGTACGACAGGTTTCAAACAGCTCTGTGAAGTAAAGACACTCTATGAGGAAGTGAGGGAGGATAACAGGAGGAACAATTGTCCCATCTGGGAACATTTCCATAGATGAGATGATGGCTTCAAAGTCCAGGTCTCAAACAGTCTCAACCTGCTTACTGGGGATACAAGCTCTTTGTTCTAGCACTCCAGGAACAGCTCCATCTGGGACTTTCTTTGTTCTTGGGGCCGGTTCCAGAGACACGTGAGTCAGCAATGCAACTTTTGGACACCCAGGTGCTGGGCACAGGTTTTCAATAGTATTCATACAGCACGTGTGGAACAACCTACCTTGGAGTAGATTGCCTGCAACAATGATGGACCTGACTAACTCCAGCTGCTTCAACAATTACCATCAGCCTAACCATTATTATCACTGTTTGATATCATTTAAAAAAAAGCACTTTCTGAGCTTTTATCAGTCTGAGTCATAGAGGTCACTTTGAATCTTAAAAATGGTCAATGAAATAAATCTTTCCACAATTTATGTCCAAATAATAATTTTGTTTCAGCCCTGTTAACATCTATGAACATAACAGACACAAAATACAAACACAGGAATACTCACAGGACCCTAAGGTTTCGAGAACCATATAATATTCTCACACTATTTTGTTATGAGACACAACTGTGAGTTATAAATTAGAAAAATGACTTCAGGGAAAATCAAGTAGATATGATCCTCTTTACACGACAGCTCAGCTGTCACCACTGGGTCGTTTACTTCATGAGCTGATAACTGGGACACAGCTGCCACTCAGGAAAGTCTATCATGCTAAGATATCTTCAAAATGGATTACAAAGGTTTGCAATCTTGAGTGGCACCTTATCTCCCTTTCTAATACCATAACACATTTCCAACACTGGGCAGGACCAGAACATATTTTTGGACAAAACTGCATTGGACTGTATTGATTGAGAGGTGAATTTCCTTATTAGAGCACAGGACACACTACAGCAGCAACCTCTGCCATCTTTACCTTACATTTTTTTATTTTTTTGGGAATACTCTGGTCACACATTTAACTTAACGCTTTGAAAGATCCAAGCTGCTCCTGGTAATGTGTATCACTTACTCAGTGGAGAGTGAATGCACTCTTGTTGAAGCTCTTAACAAGACTGCATGATCAATTGACTTCACATGGCGTTTTACGTAGCTTAGACTGCTCTCTAGTGGACAATATGCCAACTGTCTAAATATGATCAAATATGACACCAGCTGTTTGGACCAGCTGAGATTTTCATGTTGAACTCTGAAGAAGATGACAGCATGGTCTGGTATCTTTGTATAAATCTTAATTTTCTGTCCCAAAAGGTTTGTAAAGATGACTGAGGTGTAAAGTCTTTCATGTCGATGCTCTGCCGTGTAACTTTGATCACCTTCAAAGTAAATATCAGAGCTTGTGAAGTTCACACGTTTGAAATTGCTCCTGATTTTGCACAGCCTGATTGATTTTTGGTTGACTTTGTGCATCTCTCTCAGTGTCTCATGTGTAGGCTCGGTGGACAGATTAATGTCGTCAAAGGTTATTTCTGTGCTATGAATACATTAAACTTTTATCCTCACCTGGAGCAGGTAGAGTTAAACATGTCACAACAACAAATACAGTGACTACAGTTTCTTAAAAATACAATATGATGACCGTGAGTCTGTAATCCAGAACTCTTCAAATGTTATCACAAATTACCAAATGTTGACAAGTTTACTTTTTAAAAACTTTTATGATGAAACCTTTTGAATTTTGTATGTTTTATTTAAAGTAGAGGCCAAACTTTAACAGGTAATTATCTAACATTCCTTGTTAAACCATTACGGGCAAACATAGTGTCATGATAATTGCATTACAAGTGCCAAGTTGATATTTATGCACTTGATCCTTTTTGGTCATTTGCATAGTGTTTGCAAACCATTTTGTGCAAAATTAAAGTGGAAACATTTCACAAAGTCATTATAATTAATATCAGGTTGAGGTGAAGTTTGATTCTGTGACTAAAAAGTACATTCAATCACTTTGGTGGGTGCGATGCAAAAAGGAGATAAAATTAATATTTACTTGTACTATAAAGACGTATTTGGCCTGTAAGTAAATTCGGCTTCATTTTGTGTATTACATTTAAATGCTACAGTGGCCAACAAATTTCATGTCAATTAAAGGGGCCATGGCATGAAAAACTGACTTTGTTAACGGGAGGGGGGTGCATATCAGGGATAGAAAACCGCTACAATCCCCCCAAGTTCGAAAAAAAATCCATCCAGTTGTTTTTTAGTTATCTCTGTATTTAGGAACTGTGTGCTCAGAACCGGCCATTCTGAAAACTCCACTGACATGACGTCATGTCAGTGGAGTCACTTGAATAAGTGATTATTTGAATCATGAATTTGTGAGACAGTATCAGCCCTGTTTGGAGCTCTGAAGGTTCGGATCCCTAAGTGAGGCTGGTCCTTTGAGAGGGTGGAGCAAGTTCTGAAGGTCCGGGCTGTTCGTGGTTTGAGAGGTCCGGCTCAGCAGAGGACCGAAGTCAGATGAAGAATGGGCCAGGAGTCACAGCACACAGGTTGGACTAGACCAGCACCCTTTTGTATCCTATGGATGCTCCTTTAATCTCACTGTAAAACAAGAGGATGAACCCTACTGGTTTTGGTGATGATATGCCCTTCCTATAGCACCACCATTAGTTTACACTTTCAGTTTTTTGAGTTAGTGTATCTTGAAAATCTTTCATCCAACATTTTTCTAATCTGGGTTGCACATTCATGACTCTCAGAGAATGAACCATATTGATTATTTTGCATGAACTACCAATGTCCTTGAGGGAATACCCCACCCTCCACAGCACAGGAAACACAGTATCAGTCCTATACTCTGACATGTGAGTATGGTAGACGTGCTGCTATGGGTGTTTCTCCAGATATACAGTCCACCATGTTGCGGACGCTCATTATTCAAGCTCTTTTCAATTAAAACATTTTTATTTGAGATGATCATTTTAGAGGTATTTGTAGTTGGAAAGACTTGGGTGTGATCAACTTGCTAGCCTACAGTGGCTTCCTCATTTTGGCAGGAGCTCAAGTCAAGTTGTTTCCCACATGTCCACACCACAAGAAGTATCAAAGTTCTGGAGGGAATAGTTGGTTTCCCCATCCCCCTGTTATGCATCAACTCAAAAGTATCACCTCTGCACCTGTAGGTATGGGGATGTTAGGTCACACATGCAGACAGGCAAGTTTTACACAGCCAAAACAGCTTGGGGTCAAATTGACCCCAAGCTGAAGGAAGGAACACCAATGCGTGCAATATGTGTACAGCACATAATTAAAAATATCATCATGAAAATTTTGTGCTAAATCAGTTGTCCCCATCAAATTAGGAAAAGTCATACAGTATGAAGCAAAAAAACAAAAGTCAAGTATCATTTTTTAAATAACAAACATTGATTGTGGTCAAATTAACCCCAAGGATAATAGGAGGGTTAATAATGGAATTGTTATACTCACATTCAGATTATTCAACAACATTATAACCACCTGATGGTTAAGAACACTAAATAAATGCTTAAAATATAAAACCAAAAAGTATTTATAAAGTATTTCTATTACTTATAATAAAATTATGACTCATACTCAACAGATTTAAGTCTTAAAAGTTAATGAAAGAGTCTGAAAAGCTGTTGGTCTAAAGAAACTGAAGAATAAGGATTTATTCTATCAGAGTGATAACTTGGCTTTTGGAGCATGCGAAAACACAGGAAACATTTTATTTAAATGCAAATTTCATGGTTAGACAGATTAGTACACTGCTGAATGCATAAAATGTCACTATAAGTCATTTGTATTCTTTCTCCAAAGGAAAGCAGTTTTCAGAACATGGTCAAGCAGGGTTTTACGAGAGAGGTCTGGAGGTCAGAGTCCTGCTCCCCAGACCTTTACTTGGAGTTTGTCTGTTCACACACTTAAAGATGGTTAATCTCAAATGGAAGATCTGGGTTGAGACATTAATGTTTATTTAGATGGTCAGTGATGGAGTCAGTTTGAAAGGTAATAAAAACTCTGTCTCTGTTCTCCGAATTGACCAATCGTGAAGAGCCAGAGGTTTGGTCAACCTCCGGTTGGGTCAGTTGGGTAACCTGAAGGTGCAAACAAGTCTGGAAAGATTTACAGTGCCTTGAAAAAGTATTCATACCCCTTGAACTTTTTCACATTTTGTCACTCTACAACCACAAACTTAAAAGTATTTTATTGAAATTTTTTGTCATAGACCAACACAAAGTAGCACATAATTTTGAAGTGGAAAAAAATGATACATGGTTTTCAAAAAATTTTAACAAATAAAGATCTGAAAAGTGTGGTGTGAAATTGTATTCAGCCCCCTGTGTCAATACTCTGTAGAGCCGTCTTTCACTGCAATTACAGTCTTTTGGGGTATGTCTCTACAAGCTTTGCACATCTAGAGACTGAAATTTTTGCCCATTCTTCTTTGCAAAATAGCTCAAGATCAGCCAGATTGGATGGAGAGTGTCTGTGAACAACAATTTTCAAGTCTTGCCACAGTTGCTAAATGGGATTTAGGTCTGGAAATCAGGAAATCAATAGTCAGTCTCCTTGCCCCCTCACTCATATATTTTTCTTGCAATTTCACTTTGCCTTGCAAGGAATTCAAAGAGATGTCAGGATAGACCCGAGGACAGGAGGGGATGTACTGTATTTGCTAAGTGGTAAATCCCTCACCTGCACCTGCATCAGTCACTTCTTGTTTGGTCAAAACACTTTCACAGTGGGGCTCCGTGTGCCCAACAGTTACATTGACACCCTATATGCAAGGCTTTCTAACCATTTTAAAGTTAAAATTTGTTTTTTAATGCATGAAAGGGTTAAAGTCAATCACTCACTTTTCTCAGACCTAATTAAGATTTATTCTTTTTCAGTTTGCTTACGTGCTGTCAGAGAGGTGAAGGTCATTATCAAACGAGACAAATTCACTCGGATAGATGACTGACGTGTTTTTGACAGACATATTGTCTGCGTTGTCAGGGGTAACTGGTGCTGACATTAAATGGCCTCCTGGTGCCAAATTACTGAAACATTGATGACAGAGCAGCAGAAGCCTGAAGACACAGACTCTGTCAGTCTGCATCTTTTTTACTAAGTCCATGTGGACCACATCAGGGTTAGTTAGTAGTGCTTTGATTCTAACTTTGAATATACTGACATGTTGAAGTGCTCCCTAAGGCTTTACTGGATGTAAATAAGAAAAGTAAAGGACAGCTTTAATCAGGTAATAGTCTTAACTGAATTAAAAAAGTAATTCCATCGAGACTTGGATGTGTGTGTGTGTGTGTGTGTGTGTGTGTGTGTGTGTGTGTGTGCGTGCGTGCGTGCGTGCGTGCGTGCGTGCATGTGTGTGTGTGTGTGATTTTGTCAGACTTTAACTTGTTTTGCTGTTCCAAGAACTTTCCTGTGTTCAGATACCTACTTTTTGGTTTGTCTGAGAAAAAGACCACTTTGCTCCAGTCTATCTTAAAGAAGAGTCAGCATTTTTTAATCATGTTTATTCATGGATTCCTCTTCGCATGGTACAATTTTACCTGCATTTGTAGTATAGAGTGTGTAGTATAAAGTTTAAGCCTTTTTCTTATTGTCTTTAATATCATGAGCTGTAGATAGTATAATCATTCATTTTTTTGTCGATTGAAATTATTAAAAACAAGTAACTCAAACGTGTTGCTAACATCAAATTGAAAACGTGTACATATTTTTCATGAAGCTATGATGTTTTTTCTGTTTTAACATTTGATCTGTGAAGTTTTACTTAAAGTCTGTTCAATAATTTTTGAACACATTTCTTCTACTCTGTCATGTCCTCTTCATGTTATGTGCCTTTTTTCTTTTTTTTGCAGAAATGTGCCACAGAGATAAACATGTCTCACCTTATGTGATGCCAGTTTGTTTCTTCTGGTGAGCACCAGGCCCAGTTGATCTAAATCTGGCGGTCTTCAGTGATCATGTTCAGTGGTTGGATGGGGATTATCATGATCTTGGCATATTGAGAGTCCTACAGAAGGTTTTTAGCACCTCTGCAGCAACTAACCCTAAACCAAGTCCAGACTAAGCTCCCGCTGCACCTAATGTGACTTGATCCAGTATGCAGTGACAACTTTCCTCCAGTAGATGCCACTGCTGCTGTGCTCAGAGTTTCAGTCTCTTTGTTCTCTCTTTGATTTAAAGTCTGCATCTTCTTCAAACCATCAGCTCTCATATAAAAAATTTTGAGTGACTAAATCTCTCGGTACTCGACGTTGGCAAACATAAAAGTGTTCTGTGTAAGAAAACCTTGAAGGATGAATTATCATGGGGTCGTGATATAAACATGCTGCTCGTCCCCCATTGTGAACTGTTCACTGTCATGTGTTTTCCTGCATAGAAGAAGACTCTGTTAAAGTAAATAGCTCTGGTGGCTTGTGTTGCATCTTGGCCTCCCACTCTCTTATTTATTTATCTATTTTATTTGATGTTTGTGTGCCAAGTCTCCGCAGGCCTGCCAAATGTTGCCACCGACACAAAACCCGCAAGAGTTTCCATCCCTGGTAAAAAAAAAAAAAAAAAAGAAAACTGCAATCAAGTCAGGTCCCCAGGGAAAAACCAGAGTGCATGAAGCATTTTGGTCTGAGATGTTTTGTCGACGGCGACAACATGTTGAGCAGTCTGCCAGCGTGTCAGGCCAGGAGGGAGAAGTGGAAATTAACTGGTGCTTATTGCCAGATTGATCATGTGACTGCAACACATGTGAGCAAAGGCGAGGGTAAATGAATGAGGGGCGCTGCAGAAATATAGCAGCATCTAACACTCAATTTAAGTATCAAATCCACCGTGCTGTTTTCTTGACCTCTGTGTAAACATCTCACTTCGCACACTGAAGGTTTAAGCAGATGATAAAGCAACTGCACTGAGTTGAAAGGCTGTTTTTAAGAGAGGGGGAAAATACCTCAAAGCATTTGGAAATTCCATTTTTAATTAACATTTCTGGACTAATACGAGTCATCAAAAAGAAAAATCAACAAAACAGCAGCCCGAAAAAAACCGTTTTTCTTCCGCCAGCTGCATCATTGATCCAAAATGCATATAAACTTCTCCTGTGCCTTTCTTATCACTTTAATCATCCCTAATGCAACATAAACAATGCAAACTCCACAAAGTTGGCTGCATTTGACTCTAAAAAGGGACTAAAATTGCAAAATCATGGTTAATTGTTGAATTTTGTCATGTTTTTGATTCTATAACAACAGTGCAAATGGTCATTCTTACCAGCGTCAAATAAATGCAGGAAAAACCACTTTATGATCTTGACTTTTAGATTTACCATTCAAATAAATGCTGCACTGCCACAAAAGTAGAGTTTGACAGCATGACTCAAAGGTGGAGAAAGCCTTTGGGTGTTTCATTTGCAGATTTGCAGTAATTCCCACACTCCTAAACAGAGCCCTGCAAGCTTTTGTGATGTGGCACCATTGGTCTAAATAACTGCGCCTGTATGCTTCGCTTGCAGGCAATAGCTTGAGCTCTAAATGCTTTGGTGATATTTAATTCTGTATGACACAAAGTGTATCAACTGACCCAGGTTTTTTTTAGAGTGGCGTGTGTCATTCAAAATTGCAGAGTTGTCTTTATTTTTATTGCTTGACTACATGTTACAAAAACTCGATGGCTGGAGTTGCAAAGATGAGCGGGGTGCTTTATTTACAAAACAAACAACTTTAACATCTGCCTAAAAAAAAAAAAAAAAAAAATTAAAAACCTATTTACTCATGAGATCTCCTCGATTGCTGCACTACTTTGTTTCACAAAGACCGCCCTCAGACTTGATGAAGAACCCATGGACCTGGATGTCCAGATGCTTTAATATGCTCTGGCCCTCCCTCTAGAGTCTACCAACTGTGGAGTATAATAATCAACTCTAAATAAGCGCATCAATCTATTTTTACTTTGATTTTTAAAACTCGTCTTAAAACCCATTTTTATTCATTGGCTTTCAACCCTGCATGAGACTCTGCTCCTTTTTCAGTGTTTTATGGTTTGTTTTTAGTTTTTTTTTTCTTTGTTTTTAAATTAGTTTATCTGCTAATATCTGCTTTTATTCTATTTTAAGTTTTTTTTCTTTAATTTATGCTAAAACTTGTGACCTTTTTTTTATCTACATGGAAGATAAAGCTGTACAATCAGATTTCAGGCACAGTCAGGACCCCAATTTTACAGTTGCTACTCGATTTAATCACTTGTAGCTAAAATATTGGGCATGTCGTTCTTGTGCTAGTTCTTTAAAGAGCATTAATTTAACTGCTTGCTGAAACCTTGGGGGACTATGGTGCCTTCTCTTGTCGCCTGATTTACAGACCCACCCTCAGCTCAGCGACATTTGTTCTCTCTCAATGATACTCCACTTAAGTTGCCATGCTCATAGCTGATTTGTGGATCTAATAATGTTTCTCCTCACCACCAGTAGTAACAAGATAACGGGCAACATTGAGTCTTTAAGAAGCTCTTTGAGAAGCACTCCTCATCAGATCCTCAGATTACTCAGTCCTGAACATCTCTGAGGCTTACAGACACCATGAGAGGATTTCACGCCTATGGTGTTTTATGTGTGACCACAAACAAGCTGAGTTCACCGCAAACATGACACAAACAAGCAGCCGGCTTTTTTGTTCTCCTGCATGCAGCTCGTTGATCATTGTGTGAATCCTCCTGACCTCTGACCTATTTTTACTCCCAGGCTGAGTAAAGGGCAGCTGGACGCAGCGTTCCCACTGAACGCAGAGGTCTATGTAGGTCAGCAAATGGCCCTCAGAGTGGCTCCAAAAACATAAACAGATCGAGGTTGCACGGATGTGTGTTAGTGTGTGTGTAGTTTTAAGAGTTCGACCGACTAATTGCAGAGTTGATGTGCATTTCACGGGATGTCCCCACACTGAGGGCAAAATCCATCTGTTGTCAATGCTTCTTCATGCGTCATGCATGTTCAGCCATTCATAATAATCTTAATTATTCAGTTCTGACACGCAAGGCAGGATGTTCATGCTGGTGGACCAATGTGGTCATGGGATTCACCTGAATAGCCTATTTTTAGTGTTTTAAAATCTAAAAAGAAATGCAAGTGTTTTTCTTTTGTTTTTGTTTTTTTGTTTTTTTTCTTTAGTCTTATTGTTCTGAGAATTTTTTGAATGATTTATGGAAACTGCATTATATTTTTGACCACTAGGGGGCAGACAGAACCTTTTGACAAAACTATACATCCGGCAGCTCTCAGCATTAAAATAAAAAGTCAGCAAACATTAGTATACTTAATACCTACATGAAAAGCATGAAAAGAAATATGACAACATGCAAAAATGAGATATCAAAATTTAGAATGTCTTAAAAGTACAGCTGTCAGAGTTTTTATATTTTAGCCATTTAGCCCCACAGTTGCACTGCCAAACTGAGGACATCCCTGATACAATCCTATGGTCTAAATAGTGCTTCAGATGCGGCTGCCTGTTGACATCAGTCTGGTTTGCTGCACCTCGATGCTTTGCTTGTAGGTTTTTGTTTATATATTCAGATCTCAATTAGCTTTAGCAAAGCAGAGGATGTTCCTCCTGGTGTCTGCAGATTAAGCTTGACAACTAAATATTTATATGAAACAATTGAAAGACAAAAGGAAATATAACAAATAAGACCATCAATGTCAGACCAGTATTTATCATCCCATATTTAATCCACAGGTATGAAATCTGTCCGTGGAAAAAGGAGAAAATAACAACTGGATACACTTCTTTTAAGATAATATTTTGGTGCATTACCACATAAAATACATAAAAATCCAAATCAAGCCTACTGCCAAGCAGGTTTACACATACAAGGAATTTGTCCTAGTCTTTTGGTGCTAAAACATCAAACACAGTTAAAAAAAAAAAAAAAAACTAGAAATACAGTATGTAGGAGTTCATTAAAAACATGTCTATAAATAAGAAAGTAGCTTTTTTGTAGAGGTATGTCTGACAAGAAACTTTAAATGGAAAAAAAAGATAATTTAAAAAATTGAAGCAGTATACATTTGAAAAAAAAGAATACCACTTGTGCTGGAAGGTGCAGGATAATATAAGTCTACAAGTATACCATGTGTGACTCTAGGATCATTTAAATACCAATTAACAAACCTTTAAACAAATGCACAATAACTAGATTAATATGTGGAATAAACTACCAACTACAAAAGGAATTTACTGTGTTAAGTAGTTTTATTTTCATAAACTAAGTAGACTTCCTAACATACGTTAAACCTGAATAAACCATCTCCACTACTAATAGGTATAAATGTCAAGGTACCAGCTCCATTTTCTATGTAAGTGTGATGAAATTTTTCAAGAATTTAGTTGGAAAAATAAAACTAAAACTGTGCTGGTGATCTGGATAAACTCTTCTACTCTACAGAAAACTATTTAATATAAAAATTTAATGTTAAATATTAAAATCTGATGTGGTCTGATCCTGTCTGCATAAAGGACTCACTGAAGCTTAAAGTTCACCTAGAGTGCATCTGTAACCCCGTGCAGTTTCACACTTACCAGATCCTGTCGAAAGTCATTTACACAGATTAATAACTGTTGGTGACCCATTGATCATCCTCCACCATCGGAAGGGAACAAACTGATGCCTTTCATTATTCTCCTCAGCACAAGAGCTGCAGCGGCGCGCCAATTCATGTAGTTTGACACAGATTTAGCGGGCAGCAGCGCCTCTGGGAGCGTTAAGCATTGATGCTTCAGCTATTGATGCTTCAGCTAACATGTAAGAGTTCAGGGAACCAAACTCCTCCTGACCTCTGAGTGACTCTCCTCACACACAGCCTGGGCTTATGGTGAGGTTCTGAGCATGAGACCACCAACGCCCAGGGTCTGCTGTCAACACATGGAGGCGGCACCCAAGCAAGCACAGACACACACAATGAAAACACAACAGCCGGACTTTGTGTATCCAGACAGTTTGTGGGTCAAATATAAAATTGCTCCCTTTTTTGAGACAGCATATGTCAGCTGAACTACTATATTTTTATGTACAGTACAAAGCTGTATGAGACTGTAAGATGTGATACCGATCAACAATCAACAGAAAAATAAAACAGAGTCACCACAAATTACACAACTTTGTCTTTTGGTTAAAATATTTTTTAATTTTCAATTAGAATGGTTAAAAGAAACAAACATCACCTCATTTAGCTTCATTAATGAATTTAAATATGGTCCAATATTTGTTTTGTTAACTGATACAGCACTATAATGCTTTAATTTTACTTTTGAAGTACAGTATTGTACAAATCAGTTCTAGACAAAAATATTGTGACAAAAATGGGATAAAATAAATGATTCATAGATATAACTTAATCAGTTAACTTAACATATCAAAATAAAATAATAACAAGATAAACATAAAAAAAAACACAAAAATACAACCAAAAAACTTTTAGTATGAAACTGACTTTTGAGATTAGGTTAAAATTGCTGAAAACAGTTATTTTTCACTTATAAGGTATCAATAATGAGAACAAATTTGGTATAATTGTTACTAATTTACTCTGTTTTTAAAGTACTTTAGATACTGATACCAAATACAAAGATATAAAACAAAAATATGTGATATAATAAACTGGCTCTGCAGTTACATAAAACATCAAAAATATACAATAATTAAAGACATGCAGCAACAAAGATGTTTCTGATCTCCATTGTCAGAAGAACTGGCTTCTTTTAAAATCTCAATTCTAACATTTGTAAAGGATTTTGATTTTATTATTTCACAGGATATTTTTAGTCAGCTTAATTTCACATAATAATTGACATAGAAGTGGTGAAATATCATCAAAAAGTTTATTTTGTTCCATTCCAAATCTTAACTTAATAAATTAAGTTATTAAGTTATTAACAGACTGTACCTCTGTGTTTAAATATTTATATGGATGAAAATGCTTTATTTATTTTTGATGCCTAGTACTAAATCATATCAAACAGTAAAATGCAACACAATGCCACAGGATGCAATATTTACATATTAGGTGTGATCTGAACTATAACAACAAACTTCTGGGGTCGTGGCTTGTCCTACAAACCTGAAAGAAAAAAAATCAAGATTCCACAAATGCTCTGTAAATTGGTCTTTGCCACCATGACAGTCAACTGATTTACCTTTATATTGTTGCTAGATCTGATTTAATCTCCACAGCACTGTGTTTTTCATGCATGTACATTCAATGTCTCCTAGTTTTAACATTATTTTGGACTTAGAGATTTAAGTTTGCTTAGTTTAGTCTTGCATATTGTGAGAAATATTCCCGATATGCATTTTTCTGTACCTTAAAGTAAGAAATAATTTAAAAAATACTCAAAATATTTCTTACTTTTCTTTTTAAAACCAACCACCAAGAAGTAGAACAAAAACTTTCCTGCTCTTATCTTGATAATGTATTTCTTTATTTTGTCAAAACTTTGCGCTCTAGAACTTATTTATCTAAAAGAATTTCGAGCATTTTTGCCTTTTTTTGATGGCACAGTAGAAGGGCCACAAGTAGATAGTGAAGGATGATATGCGGGCAAAGGATTGTGGCTGGAAGTCAAACTGGCAGCATCTACATCAAGGACTACAGACTTAGCATAGGGTACTCTGTAGAACTATTGGCCCGTATTAAACCTATTTTTGTTTCTCTGTAAAAAAGAATATAAATAAAAGTCCAGTTTTTCCAAGTAACTTAAAGCTACATTATAATTCTTAGATTTTAAATCTAAAACTATTTTTACAGATTTTCTTACTAAAACAGTAGCATGGCTATCTGCCTCAGATGTAGCATTCACTTATTCCTTATTTTTCTTTCACCTCCCTTCTGTGCATGTGATCACATCAGGCTGTACCTGAAACTGAATAGTGACAGGCAACTGTTTGAAAACCTGTGAAGTCTCTCACATTCCTCACCTGCCGGCTTCTCCAGCGCACAGAGCCAAGTGTCCTTGGGTGCAAGTCTCACACCGGCTCATCCATAGTGTGATCAGAAAAGGCACCGTGTTGACAGCAATCGATCGTAATGTCAGCTGCTTCATGAAATCTCCAGAGGAGAAAAAAAAACATTTGAGCAGAGACATAGACTGAGGAGCCATGTTGTGAATGTAGAAATCCCACAGAGACCAAACACTGTAGGAACATGTTATCGTGACAGTGAGGAGTCAAAATGACATTTACTGCCACTTGGTGTCTATACTGTGTTTAACTAGCCATAAATATTACAATATTTCACCACTAATATTGTTAAATAAATGACAGTGAAATAAATATGTTTCTTTAAAACACATTTGTTTTGGAAGCAGGACAATGAAATCCAGTTTTCCTGCCACTTTGTCAGCATCCAATAGAAACCAAGGTGTTAACACAAGACAAGATCGCTGTAGCTGGCAGGGATAACAGCACTGTTTATGTGTGCATGTCTGAGAAGTCCCATCAGAATAATACATTGGGACACCAATAGCACAGGCCAAGGAACTATTGTTAATTTTTACAGCAGAGTTAAGCAAGTATACGGTGTTGAGCACAAAAAGAGTTCGGACTCGATAGCTTCCCCTTGACTCTATAACTTTAATTACATTAAGGCTGATAGTCGGCATGGCAACACATGATCAGGGATGTGGATTGTAAATGTTGGGCCTCATCTTCAAGTCTTTAGTTGGAGTCAGCCAATTTTTTACATGGGGACCCTATACTTTATGAAATGACCCAAAGTTTTATGCAGCACAATGTAACCTGACATAATGTAACGCCACTTAACATAACACAACATAACATAAAGCAACTTAACATAGCATAATGTGGTGTATGGTAACATTTTTTTTCAAAGCCAATGGTTGACTGTACTGTGACCTTTCCTGGTTTAGGTAACACTACTCTGGTAAAAAAAAAATAAATAAATAAATGTGAAGCAAATTTAAATAAAGTAACTAAAATAACATCAATGAATGCTGCTGATTGTGCAACCCCTGAACCAAGTGTATCTCTATAAAACAATCCTTAAGCGAGTGTATGAACTACGTTTTAAGAAAGGCTTCTATTCAAATTAATAACAATATGTACAGTGCACACACAAATGGTAAAAAATGATTTACCCCATGTTCACAGAAATGACTAATAACAGTAGTAATTACTTAACTAGTTCCAAGCGCACAGTTCATGTGCAGCAGGTTCGTATTTATATACTTATGAAGACATCACCATAGTTCAAACCTTAACCTATGGTTTACTTCACCTAATTAAGAATCAAGTAATATGCATGAACTGAAATACTGAATAAGATCTATTAAAGGTTTTATTCGACAGAGAAACTAAACTGAAAAAGATAAAAAATGCAGGTCTTAATAAAAAGATGATTCCTGATAAAAGGATTAAAAACCTGTAAGAAATGCAAAACCAAAAGAGCGTTTGGTAATGAGATTGCCAAGAGAGTGAACAGTTTATTATGGTGATTAATTTTACAAGCAGGTAAAAGATAACTGCATCTGGATTACAATAGAGGAAATATATATAAAAGCGCAGGTCCATAAAAAACTCAAATACTCGCAGCCTTCAGGAGGATCTTTAGGTAAAACAAGGATTTCAGGCTCTTTATTTTACATCTGCTATTTAAGAACAAGGCAACAAAAAGGACAGTACTTACTCTGAAACTTTATGCACATTTAATCCCTGGCTGAGAGAAAGATCCAGATTTTAACAGGAAGCTTTAGTGTAAAAATACCAAAGTTAGCTTGTTATGCTAATACTTTTATTTTCAGTTTCAGCTCGTTGTGGTTTCTCATCAGCAAAGCCCCCAAAAAGAGCCCCCTTAAATTCTTTCACCATTCTTCGTCACTTAAAAAAAAAAGAAAATCGTTTTTTATTAGAAACCTTTTCACATACTGAGGGACACAAAGTTTGACAGGCCTGCTGTGCAGCACTGTCGGTGTAACTGGACGGCATAATCTACGGTTTATTTAACAGTTAGTTATGCTTAAATTTTTTTAATTCGAAGGATTGAAAACGCTGCTGGTATTGTGTGGGAGTGGTGAAACGTGACCGAGAACATTTGCAATTTTTAAGTGAGTCCAGTTTACACAACACAGCTGTGATGTGTAAGAAGAAATTAGAAAGTACAGCCTTGATACTGCATGATTTCTCAACCTTTTTTGAACATTATTGTTTTACACTGTGTGTCTATTAGACAGAGCTATATTTTAAAATATTCAGTGCCTTTTGTTTGTTTCTTGTTTCCTTATTTTATTCTTGTTTTTACCCAAATGCTCTATCATTTCCCGAGTTACTCTATTATCCTCCTTTGAATAAGGTATTTGTGATTTTTCCTTCCGAACTGAAAAGATTTATGTTTTTAAGAATTTGATTTTTTGGTGGATTTAAAAAGTTTGGCCAATTTTTTTTATTATTTTTTGCCTTTCAAGTACATTAAAGCAGCAGAGATTAGTTTTCTCTGTGATATTGTAAAGACGAAGAAAAAGTTCATTTTTAAATATTTTTGTTTTAGTAGTATTGCTCTCTTTCAACTTTTTCTTACAAATCTGTTTCATTCATCAGTGTTAAGGGAGCAATCTAATATATATATCATCAAATTCATGTTTCTAATTTTCTTGTTGTCTTTTTGTAAACCATAAAAAGTGTGATCAATCATTATTTCAGGCTAATTTTCTGCATCATATTTGTGTCAATTACATTAAAAGCACCAACTGTTATGCTTTGTACCCTTTAATTACCTCTAAATGATAATGTTTGCTAGTGGCAAAATTTGCACTTCCATGTTAAATATTTGATTTTTGTTTTAATACTGTTGAATTGTAAAAAAAACAAGAGTGCACCTCTTAAACCTCAACCGGAAGTTTTCTATCAAGAATGCCAGAATGCTGAATTATTAAAGTGTTAATCTGACAGGTGATGGCATCATTCAAGCTTTTACCAGATTTCACACAGCTGAATAACAGTCCTGTTTGCTTAGGCATGTCTCTGGAAGCTCGAGTTTGACTGTTTGTGTGCATGAGCTGATACAGTGACCACAGTGGCCTTGATTTCTGCTTTCTGCAAGAGTTGCACCTGCGACTACACTAGACCTCGTGGCATGTTTTTTTTTTTTTCGTTGGAGGGGGTGAAACATGAAAATTTGTGAAACTGTTTCACCACACACATTGGCTCTCATTATGTGGATATAAGGCTCCAAGTTGTTGTTTGACACTCACTGCAGTTGGTGAGAAACCTTAGTTATATTTAAATATTTAGAGAATAAGGGAGAATTTACCAGAAGATGTAGAAGCTTTTGCAAGTTTAATGTTGGGAAACCTGTGTGTTTGAGGCTGAAACATGCTTGAACTTTATGTAGAAATCGTTGGCTCTCTCATCCATAAACTGCAAATAGCCAATGGGTGAAAATGTCACATGAAATATGAAAATCTCTGATACTGTTGAACTTGGCATTTACTGGTGTATTTCTGTATTGAAAAACACAACTGTAGTTGAGCTTGTAGTGCTCCATATTAGGAAAACAGACCCAGAATAACCATCTGAAAAGCAACTGATATGTACTTTTCCTAAATGAGGAGAGTTGATGCATTTACATTTTTTTTCTCATCACTTTGAGTTACGCATGCGAATTATATCTTGAAATGGTCAATTATTAAAAGTTGTCCTCTTATGTACATACCCCTTCAGTGTTCTTGACCTGAGAAGTCAAGAGGAAGACAAGAAAGCCTTACAAACATCAACACAAAGATCATTAAAATCCCCATGACCATGGGTGACTACTTTGGCTCTTTTCTGCTGTGAACCATGACAACCTGAAGGATCTCTGCAGTTCAGCTGGTAAGTTAAATCAGCATTTTGGCCAGCAGTGTAAGTGTGTGTGTGCAGTGTAACTGCAAACTCTCAGAAAGGGAAAAGATGGACTCTTTGTATTTTGTGGACACATTATCTTCACTGCTGTTAAGTTCCTGATTGAACTTAGTGAAAACTACACATAAATAATACATAAATAAATTGACTCTGCACTTTTGATGTCATTAGTTTAGCTATGAATTAGTAATATTGATTACTTTTCGTGACTTGACATCACATGCAGGCATATACATGTGTTTTTCTATTTCTGCATAAAATTACAATACCTGTAGATTTTTAAAGCTTAAAATCACATGCAAAAAGGAAAACGCACTCTATATTTTTTTAAAAAGGGACAATTGTTAAGTTTTTCATAAAGTGTGGGGATGTGGGTACTAAATTAGTTAGCCATTTAGCGTCTAGAAGGCTAACTGAAGACTGACAGTATTTCAGATAAACTGATAAGACAGTTAAACTGTGTATGTGTAGCCAAACTTAGCAGAAAAATTGAAATAATTTACAATGTGCAAAAGGAAATTAGTAAATCCTCTAAATCATACCACCTCTCTTGGTGATGTACAGCGACAATCAAATTGGAGGAAGTAGCCTGTTAGCAAGTTGGCAGCCTGTTGGCTAAGCTAGCACACAGTGGTATGGTGTCTCTAAAACACTTTAATAATAGGTTTTCTGAATACTCAATTCAAGCACATTGGTTATTAGATAAAAACTGCCCTTGGAATGAATAATACTTTAGTGGACCTACCTCCATACACCTAAATATAAAGATGGCACAGCAAACAGTGCAATGCCATGTGATACCCGAAAAAAAAAAAAAACATAAAAAAAAACAAGCAGCTTCTTTATTGTTGTTTTAGCCACATTGAAGTGTATAGGTTTGAACCAGCATGTATGTGATTCTGCTGACATGTAACCTCATGCATGAAGTACTGACTGTTAAACTCCCCTTTGAATCCTGTCACAGACCTTCAGGCGTAACTTGGCGCATAATTAAATTACAGATACTTTGATTAGGGACTGCAGCACTGAACTTAGGGGAAAGATTTTTTAAAGGTAGTGATTGTACATAATCATACTATGAGCAGCCTTGGAGTAAAGCATTAACTGCTCGTTGGTCTGCCCTTTCGCCGTTGTTTCCCTCCTTCTTCCTAGATCACTGTCTTTATCCACGCTGGCATCCTGAGTGGAGCGGGCTCTCATGTTCCAGATATTAAATTACTCATGAAATATTTGCTTGGCCTCCAGGGTCTGCTGCAGCTTGCTCACAAACCTCCACTTAGCCTCTGAATGGTCTCTGAGTGCAGGCTTGTGTCACCTCTCGTAGGAAGGTCAATTTTTCCAATTTAGAAGCAGGGCATTACATCGCGAATCAGACTGGATTAGCTTTACAGTTCTGCTCCTGTCATCTTTATCTCTTTCTCCCTGGCGTAGCTCTCTTCCTTGAGCTCCAAACCGTTCTAAAACAAGCAGACTGAGAGGTTGACCATTGCATGATTCAGTGAGGGGAAAAGCCCTGATCACTCATGCTGTGTTCACTTGACTGTACCAGAAAGTTCCATCATGCTCGGTGAACCTTGAAGGCATT
This sequence comes from Xyrichtys novacula, assembly GCA_962446985.1. Lineage (NCBI taxonomy): Eukaryota > Metazoa > Chordata > Actinopteri > Labriformes > Labridae > Xyrichtys > Xyrichtys novacula. Next base: position 16,378,385 of record OY660865.1, read on the forward strand.
TTAAAGACACAGCGGCAGAGTTCAGAAGGACAACACGAGCATCCGAGACTGTCTAGACTGACGTGTCCTGTCCAAAACCTGATGGTTTCTAAAGGATAGCAGTGTCATTAAACTTTAATCTAGGATAGAAATCATGTTGAAACCAGGTGGATCCTCTAAATGAACTAAAAGGGACCCAAAAACCAAACACTGAAACCTTGTTGCTTTCAAGAAACTGAAGGATTTTTCTGGAACAGTTCGACGTCTTCTGTCCTGAATTTGACAGATACAAACTTATTCTGTTATTGTGGCCTTTACGCTTAAAAATAGGAAAAAAAGATAATACTGAAGAAAAACAGTAATATCCTTGACTTCTGCATTTATCTATTCATATTAATTTACTATATATATTTCCTAAATCTAAAACTAAAAAGTTAATGATGTTATTACTTGTTTGTTTATAAAAAGGAAAAAGTATTTTTCATTAGTTTGATGATATGTTATTTAAACTACAGAGATAAGTCTATAGCTAAAAAATAAGTTTTCGAAACTTTTCTAAAAGTATTAAAATTTCCAGAATAACAAATTTGAGGGATAATTGAAGACTCATATTTATGGTTTGATTATCCAAAATCATCAAACTCTTAATAAGTTGCAATATCACTAGGTAAATTACGTAATTTATTTATAATTATTAATGACTTCTAATGGCTGATGTAATGGCAAATTACATCTGTGGGATATCTTTAGTCAGCTTGTAGTCAGAGTGAGGCTGGCTTTAATTTTTCTTTCTTAGCTATGAAATGTTTGTCAGCCTAATTTAATATGACTTAACCCTTTGAATCTCTAACAGACTTTAATTTTAGTTAATGTTTATCCAAAGGACAGTTTCAATTTAATACAGCTTAATCTGATTATCTCTTCCACTTGAATGTGGTAGTAAAAATGGGATGTACCTTGTTACATTGATTCGCCACCTCGTGTTTGTTTCTGAAACGACAGAACTTTGAATATTTCTTTTGTTATTATAATTTTTTTTGCACTTATCATAAATAAATGTCCTATTTATTTAATTCAAAAACTATAAGGTCTGATAAAATTTAAATGTCTGGAAAACAATTACCACAAAAAAGTAACGGTCAGTTTTTATCTGTAATCTTTAATTTAGTGTGGATGGACCACACTGCAAGTTTTTCATGTGCAGGCAGAGAGCAGAGATGCTTCTGGCTCTTTTGGGACTGAGGCCTAGACACTCACACAGTAAAAAAAAAAATAAATATATATACATATATATATATATATATATATATATATATATATATATATATATATATGTATACAGTTTCTGCTCTTACTAAGGCTGCACAAGCACCCATGCACATTAAAAAAAAAAAAAATCACAACACCAATTTACTCTCAAATGAAGAAATACTTTGCCCTCCAAAGACAAAAAACATGCATGAGAAGTTTCTTTGTGGATTGAAAACACATTAATTTACCAACACCTGCAAGTACTTCCCCTCAAATACTTCAAGATGTGTAAAATTATCTGTAGGTTTATGGTCTCATATTTTCAGTGCTTATCCTCTCTCAGTATGTTCCTAAGTGATCCAACAAACATCAAAACTATCTGCAAACTGGATTTTTACTCCAACAAAATGTCACGTCCACATTTTATTCAAATCACTGCATTGTATAAGGCTGAAACGACCTCTTTTATTTCCTGCTTGGAAGCGTATCAGAAACAGATAAATCAACGAGAAGCAGATGTAAAGATTCCTCTGACTTCAGATCTCAAGCGTTCCCATATGGTCACCAGTATAGCCACGCCGTCGCTTATAGATCCCAGCAGAAAGGTGAGAACCCAGTCACCCGTGATTATTACCAGCTCACTCATGAAATCAGCGACCACAGGGCAGTGACAGAGCGCTGAGAGGCGGTCAGAGATCAGGAGCCGCCTCACTTCTGATTCAGACTGTGGGAGAACATAGCGGAGCATTTTTCGGCCTGTTTATCTAAAAACATGACAAGACATATATTAAGTTAATATTCTCTCTGTGTCACACTAATATACTCTATTAATTCAAATTTAATATTTATGATCCATGGAGAAGCTTTTCCAGACACGTCTCTTCCCTCCAGTGTTATGTTTATTACTTTCAGATGAGAGTCAGTGTTTTTTAAGTGCAGGGATGTTTAAAGGAGTTGAATTTGTCTTCAGAAGTACATGAAAGTGGAGAAAAGCTTTCTCAGGACAGAAAATTTATGTTCCTCCATATACAAACTGAGGTTTTATTAATGCATAACTGAGTGTGAAGAATTTAGAAGATCCCGACATGAAGCTGACTTGACCTAAAATCGGATTTAACAGCTCTCTGAACCTGAAGAAAGTACAAGTTTTTATTATGCTGCCACATTTTTGTGTGTGGGTGGTGTGTGTATCTGGGAACTCTTTACATAAAGGCACATAAAACTATAACGCCCCACTGAGGGGGGCTGTCCACGCTATTACGATTCGCCAGACACACAGAGTATAAATCATTCAAATCATATCTGTGTTTCGGCAGCGGCTCCTGAATTTCACATCATCACAGAGTTCTCCCCTCTGAGCTTCTCATACTGGTGACTCTGCAGGAGGTTAAAACCATAAAATCACGTCTGATTACAGATAGTAGCAACATAACTTCACTGCTCATTCAAGTAAAGGGCAATTCCAAAATATATTGACTCTTCACTCAACAAATAAATCACTTTTTCACAGTACTTTTATATTCATTTACTGTCATCTCACAACTGAAAAAAACGTATTAAAACAAACTTTTGAAAGTCTGATTTTCAAAGTGGCAAAACAGCTCTGGGTCTAAATTACATTCTAACATCATTAAAGTCAAGTAGCATTATTTCTCCACAGCAACATTCATGTCCATGGGAAGTACTTTCATGATTCATATGGAAAAATGTCCCCATATAAAACACAGTATTTTATGGTCAGTTTTATTTTACCACAGAACTTTTTGATTAAATATGTCAAAAATAAAAATATAAGATTCAATAGAAGTTTATATGAGGTATGTTGTACTTTTGTAGGAAATTAAAATAATCTTTTTTTCTGAATTTATTCTGTATGTATCGTGAGACAGATTTTATATGAAGAAAACCTGCTCTGTTTTTCCGATTGCGTGAGATACTGGTTTGTCCAAATCCCAAAGAAATCTCTTATTGAGGACAATGTAAGGACAAAAACATACCGTTTAATCCCTATTTTGGATTGGATTTGAAGCTCTCATGTCTTAAAGTAACATTCGACATTAGAGCAAGTTTGTCTGTTTTGCATAGGCACATTCACGGTGATGATGGTATTGAGGTTTCATCAAGATGAGTGGTATGTTGTTGCTGATGCTTTTTGATGAATTTAATAAAGAAAAAAAGGGTAGTTGTGACCTCAAGCAGCGCAGTTTTTGGCACTTCCTCATGTTGTGTCACTTTGTCGAAAGCCACACTCATTTAATATTTATTCTCAGATGAATGTTGTTTTGCGTAAAAGCATGTGCTTAGTGAAATCTTAAAACTGTGTAGTTTTTCAGGCAGAGCTCAGCCTTATCTGGGGGGCGTTTCACTCTTTCTCCAGGGGTCATTTGAACTAATATGGCATGTGCCATGGACATAAGCTAATGCATCTGAAATGCACTGAGGCAAACTAAAAAAACAATTAAGCAAATTCTGAAAAGTGCTTATTGCCTATAGTGTGCAACTGAGGCCATATCCCTTTAATTCAGAAAAACAAAGAGGAGCATGCTGGTGAAATTTAAAAATTTAACCAGTGTTTTTTTTTTTGAATAATTGTCTTTGTAAAAACAATACTATATTTTTGTATTTGGGGTCTCAGAAACAGCCATGAGAATAGTAAAGTAATTATTTATTTAAATAGAGCCATTTCATTTTAATTGGTTTTGTAATTATGTGAAAAAAAGGCACTTTGAGGATGACTAATTAAAGCAAATGAGCTGCTTAATGCTTTATATTGAACACATTATTTTCATACAGTCCTCTCAAACCTGCAGACCTTTCTGAGAGCAGCTCTAAGCTCATTACGGTATCATATTCCGCTGATCTATTGATGTTACTAGCTGATAGACAAAACATACATTTGTTGACATATATCTTTAATGGGTCACTTCATCAACTTGCCATACACAGGTCCATTACATGGAGAGAGTCTGCAGAGGGATAAGCTGCAGTGTAAACCAGCTCTGCACTATAATTTATGACCCACAAGTCAAGCCAGATTAGGCCTGATTGGATCGCTGGTGCCATATGTGACCTACAATCTGTGCTCCGCTTGTACTGCGGGGCGGGAGGGTCAACCATCTCCCTGGGCAAAGGTTGCCATGGGAACAACCTCTGGATGCTTGGCTCTTGCATTGCTCTTTGCAGCCCTCACACATCTCAAGGCAGAATTATCCAGGATTTCTTTATATTCTTCTGCTCTATTTCCTCACTCTGCTCTGCGGTTTCAGCTCCCTCTGTTTCCTCTCTGCACAGACACGCACACACACTTTACTTCTAGTGACATTTAGACACTTTGCATGCAAGCTGACACATACTATGCATACATTTACAAACTCTGAGCACCCCCATCCTGCACCATTCCTGTTAACACAATGCATCCAATGACCGACTTAGGGCAATTCTGTAAACCAGCATGCAACATAAATTTCCCTTTCCTTTTGTCTCTCCAGTGAAACTATTATCTTTTCATGCTTTTTTTAATACTTGAACGCCAAATTTGTAAAGTGGTAGAAGTCTCTTGTTTTTTGGAAGTCATCTCCGCTGAACATCATCCAGGGATCCTGAGGCCTCCAGACAAATTTCTGGTTGGTGGTGACAAATTTGTGCTCGGCTGCAAGTAAAGATTGTAGCCAGAAGGTATTGAGCCTTGAAAGTTTTGTCTGCTCAGGCCGAAACTTCATGGTTGAATGCAGCATGATCTGCAGGGAAGATGTTCACATTTCAATTAAAATGTACCTCAGAGACTTTTGAGCAGAACAATCTACTGTTTAACAGTATATTTGCTTTAAATAGGATGATTTACCGCAGGGATGACCTTAGACTCGGATGATATGTTTTGATAAGGTAGTCAGAGGGTCAGATGATTAGATGTCTGAAGGTTGGATAATAGTTTCCTCAGAAACCTCTGTTTTTAAGCCTACTGAGATAAAAATATGAAAAAAATAACCATACAGCAGAAAGAGATCATGCTCCAAAGTCATCATACCACAGCAAACACAAGAAGAATAAATAATTGGGTCCCTTGAGGTTCCCAGTTCCTCTTCTTCCGTCCTCTCGGGGTCGAGGTTAAACACAAATGGAAAAACAATAAAGAGGTAATATCCCTCAGAGCAGAGACCAAGTCAAATCAACCATTTTATTCAATCCAACAGCACAAGCAGAATCATGAAGTCATTATACGACTGCTGGGGTTTTATTAGATCTTTAGTGAGCTGTGCATGTGTGAAATACCTGTACACTAGGCTGTTTTATGGCGCTTGTTTAAAATCTCTACATCACACAGACATAAAGAACAGAATAATGCTGCAGTGAAATGACTCAGGAAGTTCATAAAACAAATCAACTTTTGTCACAATCTCAGTTGTCAAAACCACTTGGAACAGACTGATAAGACAGTCCAAAAGTGAGAGAAAGAGCAACTGGCTGCACACGACTATTTAAAAAAAGCATGAGGAGACAAGTCCCCTTCTCCTTCCTTCTCTGTCTCAGATCACCCACAAATGTGGCGCTAATTGGAAAGCACATGGGGGTACAGAGCAAGGGGAGATAGAGTTATTCTGGTGATGAAATATTTGTGAAATCAGTCTGTTAACATGCTTGAGTTGCCTGCCTAGACACAATCCGTGTGTGAGAAACACTGTGCTGTTGGTGAAGCAGGAAATGTGCACACCAGGGGCCTCATGTATCAACACTTGCGTGGGACTCATACCGGAAACGAGCGCACGCAAGGTCCGTCACGCTGAAAAAAATCCGTATGTATCAAGGTGTGCGGGCGCCGAAAGCCACGTGTGTTTCCTTGATAAATCCCAATCAGCTTGGAATTGAGCGCAGATTTCGGAGTGACCGTTTACGCCCACCTATAAATATGCAGATTTATTTAAATAGGGTCTCCCTGTCCTCGCACGCAGACAAAATGACAAGAAAAACAAAATTTACGGCGTGCGAGGTGGAGGTGCTGGTGGCGGAGGTGGAGGAGCGACAGCGTGTTTTGTTTGGCAGCCTGTCCAGTGGCGTCAGTGCAAAACATAAACGCTTGGAGTGGGAGAAAGTTTGCGAGAGGGTGAACGTGGTGGGTTCCGAGACTCGCACCCCCGCGGAGATTAAAAAAAAGTGGTCGGACCTCAAGGTGGAGGTCAAGCGGCATACAGCTGCTACAGGAGTACCGGCCAGACAGGTGGGGTTCTGGGGGAGGAGACCCTCACGCCGTTTGAGCAACGGGTGGTGGCGATTATGGGGGGCGCCTCTGTGGGGGGGATTGTCGCCGCTACCCGCGGCGACTCAGACAGCCTGCCGGAGGGTAAGTGGCGTGTCACACAAATGTCCACATTCTTTGCCATAGATGTAAACGCAACAGATACACAGAAGCAGGAATTGAAATGAACCAATATTTTTTTTGTGTCACAGAAATCAATGTGTCGGCCGTGTCGCCGGCTTGCGGAACCCCGGCCTGCGGCAGCCCGTCAGCCAGCTCGGAGTCGTCGGCCAGGACCAGCGGCATTCGGGCCACCCCGGCCCCCAGCACCAGCATCAGCACCAGCATCAGCACCAGCGCGCCGACAAGCGGTGGAGCGTCCACCAGCCGTGGCGCTTCCGCTGGACCACCCAGACGCAGTGGAAGGGTCCTCACGGAGGCGGTCCTGCAATCACAGGAAGAAATCAACAGGGGGATCGCGGGGATCAACGAGCGGCTGGACCGGCTCGTAAATGTCCTCGAGCGTCTGTTGGAGAAAATAAATTAAATTGGCTCATTGAACTGTGTATTCACTTCTTACCCATTCACATTGTGGCGATGAGATTTTCCCGCACGAGGACGGCGGCCCGGCAGGGATCAGCTCGCATCCCTCCGTCCACTGCTGCTGGTTCGTCATGTGGGGCGACGTGCTGCTCGGCCACGGGGATGTGGTGCAGGTCCACTGCGATGTGTGAACGCTTGTCACATAGTGAGTCACCAAACACCGCCACACAGCGTCGCCAAAGTGCCGTCAACGCAAGTATCGGCTCAACGCCAACTTCTACACCACCTCCTCACTTTGCGTGGATTTGCGTTGGAACCGACGCTCGTGTCGCGATGATAAATCTGGACGTGTGCGCCGATCTTGGCGAACGCAAGGTTTTCTGGCGCCGCCAGCGTTGATACATGAGGCCCCAGATGTGGGAAATTATGCGCCAGAAGAGGCAATGATAATGAGCTTGCATTGTTATTGAGACAAAATTTAAAAAAAAAAAAAAAAAAAAGGTTGTCTGCCAAAGTCTAAGGCCCAGTTTCCCATACAGGGCTTAAATAATACCAGGACTAGACTAATCTGATCATCTGGACAGTTCAAGTGGGGAAACACTTAAATACTCTTTTGATACAATGTATATAATTTTCCTGAGCAGGTAATCTTAAATGTACTATCTGTTGCACTCTGATAAAAAAAGTACTGTCATGGCCTCTACTATTGGAATCTTATGTCTAATATTTGAATATTTTTCTAAAAAAAGATGACATAAATTTGAATCAGGTGTCGGAGGAGCCCGAACAGAGTGGAGTCAAGGTAATCCATTTTCACCATAGACAGTGAAGCATTCAGCCCTTACTCTGAAGTTAAACCTGCCCTGGTCAGGTTTAATTTAAGTCTTAATTTAGACCTGGATTAGCCCTAGTCTTTCTTCAAGACAGGAGATCATCTAACTCAAGACTAGGACTAGTCTGAGACTTTTCTAATCCATATTCAAGAAAGCTATTTCAAGAAAGCCTGGATTAAAATGTGTATTAATCTAGAACTAGGCTTAATTCCTTTATGGGAAATGGAGCCTAGGAGTCTCCAGTCTGAGGGCTCTATTTTCGTGTCCCCCGGTGAGGCGGTGGAGGGTAGCGGACCCCGCGCAGTTGTATTTTCGTCTGGCTGAGCCCGGCGTACAGCCAGTTTGGTATTTTAGTGGACTGAGGCGCACCGAGGCCCGCCAAACTGGGCGTGGTGGAATGGCAGGGGGAGGTGTCAACAGAATCAGCTGCCGCAGTGACATTTTCTTGCTCACCACCGGCGTACAAAATGCGCTGAAAGCTCGCAGATTCAAACCTGGTCAGCTTTCAGAGCAGGCGGCATTTTGGTAGACCGGCGGCGTATCGGCATATGTCACCGATGCCTCACTGGCAGGTTTCCACAGTGTCAGGCACATTTCAGTGCAATAAATAATCATCAACAACTAATAATCTGAGTCAGCACATACATTTAGATCTATATTGATATATTCTGATCTATATCTGATCTGATGAGCGCGTTTGGACACACAACCTGACAGAATCAACACAGCTGAAACCGCATTAAATTAAATTGAATATCTAATAAATAGACACACATGATGAAGTTGACAAGATATGTAATTCATCTCCCTCCTTTTCTTGCTTCCTCTTCCTCTTATTCCTCGCGCAGCTTGACCTGGACATGTCTCTGTGTCCTCTCTCCGTCCTGCTGCAGCTGCAGCAGCTGAACAGATGATTTGTTTCAGCGATCAGATGAGTTATCTACTTTAAGCCGACATACGAATATTACAATATTCAGTTTTGTGAGCCAAATTTTTTTTTTATGCCAACATCTATGAAAGAAAGAGCCAGGCCACGGAGCGCGATGCGTCATTACCATAGACTGTATATAAGATGGACAGCCTGGTTCCGCCTTCCGCCTGTATACGGATTTGAAGCCAAAAAGCTCTCCGTAATTCCGGGTTTTTCTCCACTTCCTTGAAACCAGAGCTGCGCAGTAGCGTTGTACGCAGACGTTTTTGGCTGGGCGGGAGACTCAGAGCGATGACGCTCCGCTCAAAAAGTGCCCCCTCCTCGTTGCGACCAAGAATAAGTAAGTTCCACTTCTCCTAATATAATGTGAAATGTGTCAGCGGTCATGTCACATGTCGGTTAACACAGTTTACTGCAGAACAACTCATTTTTCCAATGCAACAAAAGAGAAAAACGATGGAAAATTTAATCCTCTTCTCCGCTAGCAAATCCGATTGGTCTTGATGATGAATGAAAAAGAGCTACGCACAAGCGGCAAGTGCAAAGTGTAGAGAATGACGCAATTTCCTGTTTTTATAACTCCTAATAACTTTTTAAAATGGAGCTGCAGAGAGAAAAAAGACCTGAACACAAACCAGTCTAATAATAACTACATGTCAACATCGCAGTCGGGGGTGAGAAAAGTGTATTTTCTGTGTAATTAATTTCTAAAGGCCGTCCGCCGCTCCATTCACTTTGCTGGCAGAAGTGGGGTTTATGACTTGTACTGCAGCCAGGCTCTAGGGGGTGCTGTTCTCGGAGTGGCTTCACCCGGCGAGGAGACAGACGGTGTCTATCTTATATACAGTCTAGGGTCATTACGCACAGATGGTTCCGATTTTATTGCCATTTTTGAATTTTATGATGTGATCTCTGTGCACAACCCACCTTTGTCACGTGAGGTTTGAATATATGCAACTTTATGTGAGTATCTTTATTTGTGGAAAGGGTGTTTGTCTTACCAGTGGGTCCAACATTACACACCCCAAATCCATCTGTGCTTATATGAGAGAGTGTGAAGGACGCCCTCTGCATGGCTTGCAGTGAAACTTGTTGAGGAGCTGCCTTCTGTCGCCATCGTGTGGCATTACTGTCTTCAGACATCTCTTGATCTTCTTTGACTACTTCACGAAAATAGTAATGCGCCTCGCCGGATTTAAAGGTGAGGAGACGAGCTGATGTTATTGGTCAATACAGGTCTCCGCTGTGTCAAACCGACTCCACGCCCTCTGTACTCCCTCGCTACGACTTACGCCGCTGGGAGGAGCTGAGTTAGGGAGGGGGAATACTTACGCTGGGCTGCGCTGCTCACCAAAAAAAAAAAAAATTCTGCTTGGGAATGCCTTGTCGGCGCGGCAGACCTGACTTACGCAGCGCATGCACCGCATCGCCAGCGAGGCACAAAAATAGAGCCCATGAGCTCTATTAAGCCAAACTATTGTGGCAAACATGAGGCAAAATGGTAATGTACTCATACATAAATATGCATGTGCAGAAATCACTGTCTAAAAGCACTAATATATATATTAAAAAAAAACAAAAAACAAACAAAAAAAAAAAACATTAAAACATGTTTCATGGAAGCATGCTGCTGTACAAAGCAAGAGGAAAACTGTCCAAACAAAACACACGCCAGGAAGTACCAAGTACAGTGCTAAAACACTGCAGTTGTGACAGAATAGAAAAAATATGAAGCTCAACACTTTGGGCACACAATGCTTTCTCCTGGACTCAAAGAGAGAATTGCCTCTTTGAAAACAAAACAAGACAAGAACTCAGCTCTCATCTAATATGAGTGAACTGTAGCCAGGCAGCTGAAGCCTTATAAAAAGTTTCATGTGGTTGTGTGAGTGTATGGACGTGTGTGTAAAAAGAGAAAAGCATCTCTTCTTTCAGGAAATTCATTGAGGTAGAGATACTAGAGGGGTCAGAATGTCAGCTTTCTTTGTGAGCCCAGATGAAGACAGCAAATCTCTGATGGCACAATAAAGATTACAGAAGGAATCAAGTTGCTGCCATGACCTCTTTTTTATTTTCTGTCTCCATTTATTTTGTAGGACCTAAAACATCTATCAACTGTGTTAGTAGACTAGAAGATTTTCAACGTGAACCACAATCAGGGCTGGCATGAGACTGTGACCGTGACCAACTTGATGTTGTGACCTGTAAGTTTGGGAATTGAATCTATGGGTTAAAACTGTGGTTCTTTGGTTTGTTTTATGGGAAAAAGAGATTCTGTGAAGTTAATGTGTATTTTAATGATACTACATTTGTGTATGTTGATGCTGACAGCCCAGAAAATAACACCAAACACCTCCGACCTTCACAGAATACTCTTTCAGTGCAACCTCGTGAAATCATAAAAGTTAGCTTTTAATGATTTTGGTAAACTGAGAGAGCTTGTTTCGGTGTTGTCTTGAAGCATCATGTGTAACTCAAGCCATGCCCTTTATTTTTGTGGTGCGTCTCACCAGCACTGTACTGTTGTTTTGACAGTCCATTTCCTTAATTGGTAACCATAGTAACTGTTTTAAGTTTCGTGATGAATAATTGCTTTTATATTAAGAACATTTCCAGACATTAACACATTGTATAGAAGTTACAATACAAGCAGTAACATAGACAATTTTTGTGTAAACGGCAGTACATGAAGAGCCTGTCCTCATTTTAATCTACAAAATGCAAATCCGATTTTAAGATCAGTAAAAAAGTGACTCAAGAAGAAAAAAAAGTAACAGCATCACTCGTATTAATAGTTTTAGTTTAGTCTAGAAAGGGTCTTGTGGTAGTTCAGGGGGTTGGGTGACATACTACACAGATGACATGTTGCATTTCTACATACTTGCTTCATGACATACTGGCCTTTATTTCCAAGTACAGAAACTCTAAGAGTTTTGTACAGTATGCCATCATTGCACCTAATGACTTGATTCTTGAAATTAGATTTAGACTTCTCTCTGAATATTTCTACATCCATCATGAAATTGTATTCAACTTTATTCTCGATTTCTAATTTCAATTTCTATCTTGTTCCCTCATCTCACCCTTTTCCCGTAATCCTAATTGTCACTTGGTTACATCCTTGTTAATCTGAAGCTATTTTACTGGTGACCAGTAAATTTTAGGGTTCAAATCAAAGATTTAAGATTTCCTCAAAGGTACATTTTTTTCATTTAGCTTTATCTATAGATAAATGATAATAATTTCTCAGAAAGGTTTTGTTTTTAAATATTATTTATTTTTATATTATTCGTGCTTAGATGGCAAATCTCATTTTTCATTGCATTGTATTTTTATAATCTAAAACAGTCCTGGAAATGAAAAGGATTGAAATCTGACGGTGAACCACTCCAAACATCCATGATGGATTAATGGAAACAGTCTCTGATTTTTTTTTTTTCATTTTTATTATATTTAAGTGTGAACAGTTTTTACAGGAAAACAGCACTTTTTTAATATTTTCATTTATCGAGTATCTTGTTTTATGACAGTAACTACTATTTACCTGACACAGTGAAGTACACACTTGTTCTTGTGTTACTCAACGTGTGTATACTTGACACTGTGCTGTTCACAGACAGAGAGCTGGCACATAATGCAGATTTTTGGTCAGGGGTCAGAGATTCAAGACACTACGAGGACTTTCCAATTGCACCTGGCAGACTCTTTAAATGTAGCTCTCAGCGGGCTTGGTCGCGGATTTTTGTTTGCCAAGCAGGTCAACACAGGTAGGGGCGGGTTTCAGAGGGCTTAACCGGCAACGCCACAACCTGTTCCAGTAAGCCAGAGGAGCTGGGTCATGATGAAAGAGCTTGTTCACACACAAAAAATGTCCACAGCGATGGGCAAAGGAAGACGAATCCTCTTAGTGGGAATTTCCTGTTGTGGCTCCATCTGTTGCTCCATGATGGATGACTGTCAAGATGGAGACAGGGCAGGAAAAAGATCAGATGAAGAAACACAGCTTTTCTTGTTTTCTTCAGTAGACATATTTAAGACCTGGAAGTCTCTGCTACGTCATCAAGCAGTTTATTCTTGTACCTAAAATTAAACCTTGTTTTCTATAGGAATATATAAATTAAATTTAATGGGATGGATTTAACCCTTTACTGCTGAAGCACTTTTATGAGAAGCGAACTAATAATGTCATCTATTAGATATATTTAATAAATACCAGACGATACTTTCCCCAAAAAACTTATAGGGGGGGTTGTTTTTAAGATATATTTTCATCAAATTCCTAGTATGCATGACTGGAAGTTTTTTTCCCAATCCAAATATTACATTCAGTGAGAGACAATAAAGGATGGGGGTCTCATTAAAATATATAGCACAAAAATTATTGTATCGTATAACTATTATTTGTAAAGGCAAACACAATTTCGATTATCTTTTAATGTTAATCTAATCCATTCAATCGTATCAAGTGCAAGTTTGAAACGAAATCTTTTAATGTCTTGTTGACATACGCCAAACTTCTTTAGCTGCACAGCTCTTCCAACCACACAACCAAAGCTGTTGGGCGATTTGGATACTGGATAGCAGCATATGGTTGGTAGAGTCTCTAATACTCATGAGGGAAAAGAGATTGAGTGGATTCTCAGATTCTTGGAAATAGAAAGTGAGTCCCCCCACCCCCCACACCTTTTTTTTTCTCTTTTAGAAAGTGGTGCAGATTGTGGATGAAGACCCGCCTGGAAAGATGGTTTTGGAGAGGATGAAAGTTTTGAAAAGTCAGGCAAAGTTTTTAGGGACTGTTTCATAAATGTTAAATCAGATATCTCTAATTTCAGATATTGCCAGAGTTCATGAACCTAGTCATGGACAGTCATGGTTTGTTGTGTGAAGGAAAATGTGCTAATGTGTATAGAAGGCTTTGTATGAACCATGACTTCTGCTTTTGACCATTTGCAGAAAAACTTCAGTCAGTCAGGTTGCTCATATTTTCCAGCTGGGAAAGTTAGTTGATGAAAGAGCGTTTTTCTCACGAGACAAAACTTCTCTCCAGATTTAAAAACTGCAGAGGAAGATTTCAAAATGTTCAAACTTAACACAACTAGAACTTTCACAAAAGTGCCAATATCAAATAAAGGTTCTCCCTTTTAAGTATCCATATATCTTGACTCTTTTTAATTGCCTATTTTTATTACATTAACTTTAATTGTTTTTATCTTACCCTATAGCACTTTGAGATTGTAAAAATGTAAAGAACAATACAAACAAAATGTATTATTATTTATCATTAGGTGTTGTGCCGTCAAAATAAAGCCTTTTGACTTTATTTGTGAAATGGTCTGGCATTGTTTTCTTGACTATAGCAAGTGGCTGCAAATGAATGACTTCAAAAGCTGAATGATTTGGTTAAAAAAAAAAGGCTGAAAAGTTGTGCTCAATATTTGGCACCGTTTAACTCAGATATCACACACAACATGATTTCTAATGATTTATAAATTAAGTTATACAGAGTTGTGGTCTAAGCATTTTTTGTAAGTCCAAATTTCCCCCAAGAGTGAAAAACTGCAAGTACCCTTTTTAAAAAGTGTTCAAACTTGACATAGGCGGAGCCAAATTTTTGAAGTTACACTATCAGGGAAATGTTTTGCTGTCAAGGTCATACTGAAACTGAACCGACTCGAAACTTCCATAGAGGGGTTGGTTTTCTTTTGGGACAGGAATAACTGTTGATTTTTATTCTATTTATTTCATTTTTCAATGCTAATTAAGGTAGCTTATGTATGAAATGCATAGTGTTTCTAAAATGTATTTATGTTGGTTCAAAAAGCAAACACATTAAGTGGTTCACAGATTTTTGGAGGAATACTAAACTACCAAGGCTTTTTCGTAAATGAAAAGGAATCAAGTAAGGTACCTGTAATAAAATCAGAACACAAAAATATTATAATTATACCACAGACTCTTAAGAAGAACAGCAAACTCTACGTCAAAATGACTAAACAATAAAAAGTGAGATTGTAAAAATCAGATTCTATTTATTTCATTTTACTATGCTAATTAACGCAGCTTATTTATGAAATGCACAGTGTTTCTAAAATGTATTATTGTTGGTCCAAAAAGCAAACACATTTAGTGGTTCACAGATTCTTGGAGGAATACTAAACTACCAGGGTTTTTTTCGTGAATGAAAAAGAATCAAGTAAGGTACCTGTAACAAAATCAAAACACAAAAATATTATAATTATACCACAGACTTTTAGGAAGAACAGCAAACTCAATGTCAAAAAGACTAAACAATAAAAAATCAGATTGGCTACATGAGGAAATATTCATATTTATTTTGTCAGACTCAGACAAAAGTAACTTTCCTTGCCTTATAGTATTTCTGATAATACATTACAATCAATTGTAGTTGGTGATTAGTTTGAAGTTTTTGACAAACGGGTTTGTGGCTCTAACTCTTGTCCCAGAGAAAATTTAAGTATTCGCCACATCACTGGAAAATGACTTCAACTCATGTCGTCTTCTGCTCAGTCTGTACGATGGGAAAATTTATCTGTGGCTCTGAAACACAAACCACAGCGACAACAGCACAAAGCATCAACACACAGCAGCTGATTTATGCCCACAGTTCTTATCAATTAGTAGAGAGCTAAGCCGGGACGTTAGCATCCAAAACCTACGCCATGATTGATGACTGCCATTTCATCAAGGCATTCATTTCTTCATGACTGTCAGCCGAATCACGTTTTACTGGGCCTCAGTTTTATGGCGCTGAGATTTATTATGATGGTAAAAAGTGTTGTCTGCTTTGCAACAGGCGTGCAACATCCCCCCACATTTCTTTTTAACTATCACAGACACCACCCTAAAGCAACGACGACACTGATTTCTGTCTTAGCCTCACACAGATTAGTGCCTTGAATTAGCCTTTTTTAATTCTAAGACAGTTAAACTTTAAGTGTCCTTCCCCTCATGTCCCCACAGTTCGCTAGTGAAAGTTCTACAGTGTCTGTAAAGTTCACTTAACAAGGAAGTGAATTAAATCCTGCCAGGGCTTTTGGTCGATTTAATTAAAGCTGGAGCAACTAAGTGGGATTGAATTAAATTTTTGGCAGGGGTAAACCAATATGCTGGGAAGGTGGTGGTGAGGTCGGGTGCAGTCAACTATTTAGGACAGATAAGCAGACAGTCTCTGTTTTTTTTCTTTGTCTTGAGCTCTGAATAAATGTCTTTTTATAATTAGGAGTGTCTCCATGTCTTCTGTAGCAGTGCAGTTTAACTTCAGAAAGTTGCAAACAAAGTCACTTTTGTCTGGTAGGACAAATCAAAATAAATAAAACTTAAGGTAAAGACTGAGTTTTTTCAAATAGGGTTTGATTTTTCCACTTGTTAGGGTTTAACACAGTCAGTCCTCCTCCTCCTCTTTGTGCAAACGTGCTCTCGGCTAAGGTTAATCCACATGCTAAAGGTCCCCTTAGATTAGAGGAGTCAGTGGCTCTTTCTCAGCGCAGGGTCAGGGATCACACACCAACTTTTTATGGAGAGCCGGCCATTTTATTTCCTTCCTCTTTTTCCAGCTGCCGATGCCGACTGAGTGCAATACCTCACCGTAAGCCCTCTGGAGCTTGAGGTGAAATCGATTCCAGACCAGAGTGGCCGTTTTGAATGGGTTAAGTTCAAGCTCAATATGCTAACGGATAAAGATAGCTTAAAGTGTGCCAACCCTCCTTTGCTTCATTTCATCCTCACTGACATGACGTAGCCTGTGTTTAACTCCAGATAACGGGAGTCACTGGGGGGATAGAGTCAAATTCTCTGATTTAATTCAAAGTTCAAATCCATTTAGATGAACTGAAAGCTGGCCTCTTTCAACAGCCCAGATAAATAATTTATATTCATTAACATCCAAGCAATAAAAACAGCCCTACACCAACAAATGTATCAGCATTTTTGCTTGTTTTATGCACATTTTTATTTTTCTGCATATAGGTTTTGAGATGACTCAAGTCCTTGACGCATTTAAAAACTGAAAAGAGAATTATCTTTAAGATGGTTAATTCAGAGTTAAATTCAAACTTTTCTTTTAAAAATATACACATATTTGTATATGTGCGAGACAGTTATCCATAATTGAGCCCCAGGCACATTAATCTATTTTGATGCCACTTCTCTTCTGAGAAAACTTACTTTATAGGTCAAAACATACCTAAATTTTCATGGCCTGCATCTACAAACAGCTGCATTAAAAAATGAGAGCCAATACTCAAGGCCACCTTTAGCTTATATCAAAATATTATTCTAAATAGAGAGTTTCACGTGTTTTGGTAAAAAGGACACTTGAAGGGTTCTACTGTTGACCTCTCGGTGGCAGTGTTGATGCAATGACACGTCACACAGCTTTGCAAAGGAAACCCACAGCACTCATCCACTCTGATGCACAACAAAACATTTCCATACTTTACTTCTGTTTTGCTAACAGTTTACCTAACAATTCATACTGTTTTATGATGATATTTTAATAAAAATATTATAACTGAATCGTCTGATTAAACTGCTGCACAAAAGTTTTACTTTGACCATGTTAGCCGAATATGTTGGTGAAAATCTAAAACTAAATGTGTGGTTGTTGATTATTATTCTTATTTATATAAAAGGGTATATTTATAGATTTAATATAAAGATTTTTCAGTTTCTTTTTGACTTATTCTCATTTAGAGTTTTTGTTTAAAATAATTAAATAATTTGGCAGATAAAATTAGTTTTGAGAAAATGCAAAATTATAGGAAAATTTTCTTCTCTGCCATTGTAGAAATCTTCAATACAAACCTGCAAGGAACAAGAAGCTATTTCAGATAAGTTATTAAAAATTTAATGTACCACTATATTTTTATACAGCAGCTGCAAGAAACAAGACTTAAGTTTTGAGTAGTAGTTTCATGGGTGTTACTAAAGTATAATTTTTCTAATTATTTTTAATTAATTTCAGGATAAAACTGCAATGAAATAATCCACATTTATATGCTGCTTTAATGATTTATCATTAATTGTTTTAGAGTTAAAGAGAGTTAAAGGTTGTGCGCAAACATCATAATTTCTATCAATGCATCTCATGATGTGGTTCATATGCAGTATGTTCCCTGTACAGTAAATGTATCACCACTTTGTTTGGTCATTAAATCATAAACCCACATTTTATTTGTATTGATAATAGACTCTAAAGGATATACAAAGCGATTATATTTGCATAAAATGATGCAGACATGCTAAATAATGCTGACTTTGCATTCCTGATGATATGTAGCTTCATTTCCCAGCATGCCTCTGGTCAAAAGGATGCTCTCTCATAATGTAATTTAGTGATATATCTGATAAACTGTGAGCTGCAATTTTTCAAGCATATCTGAGCTGAAATCAGTTTCTCCTCACTGCACTGCATTATTAGAAGATAATTTAACAGTTGATTTGTTTCACGTATCATGAGGTTTGTTTTCTATTTACTGTGGATTTCTGTGATGAGTGTAACTCTAAAACAGGCTGTTTTGATTCTGCTGAGACAAAGCGCACATTACTGGAATAGTGCAGTATGGTGTGCTTTGGTTTTGTTGCATTAAGAGGCCTCAGAGGAACAGGAGAGGATTTATACCATTCAGACATCTCTGTTCTCTATTAAACTTATTTTATTACTCTGCCGCCTTTATAACATAGCGTGGCAGAAAGATCTCTGTGGGCAATATTAGAGGCGTATTAATATCATTTCTCCAACATCTTTCACTTCTCTTCAGGCTCCGCTCAATACTGAGTCTGTATGGAACTCATTATGGGAGGGGAAAGTTGCTTTCTCGGTGCCCTGCCGTTTTGTTCCATCTGTGTTGAAGTCACCTGAACATGATCTGAAGTCAGCCAGTCAAGTGACCTGGAATCAATACAGTCAAACCCAGCGGAGGCAAATAAATCAAGCCGGCTAGTTTAACCCGTGAGAGCCCTGCTGCTCGGTTTCAACGTGGCACATTACAAGAAAGGCATGTTTGATGACAAATCATTTATTCTGAATTCTTGCTTCCAGAGCAGCTTTCTGTACTTTCTTATGCTCATGAGGATCACTTGTACTGTGAATCCTCCTGAGTACTTTTGAGGACCAGCTTTTTATGGGCTATATGTCTTTTCTTCAGTCTCCATCACCCCCCCCCCCACCCCCCACCCCACCCCACCCCACCCCCCCGTATGAGAAGAAATTTGACAGCTTTGTGTACATTGGAAATTTCCTGCATACTTTCTCCTGGGGTATCTCTGAATCTAAAACAAAGGAGAAATGTTTTGGCATATCTATAACGTCTGCAGCTGCTTCACTGTATCCCAGTGGCATCTGTCTCTGTGGCCTGTCATATAAAAACCGAGCAGTGTTTTACTCTTTAGTCATTGTAAGTCTGTGTTGAAAGATATCGAGAGGCTTCTTGGGGATGAAATGAGTTTCATACTTCTTTTAGGAAACAATAAAAATATGGCTATGGCTTAGAAGACTCAGTAAATTTACATGCCGTTTTATGCCAACTTTGGCCCACTCGTTAAAGAGTAGACTCATTAAAACAGCAGAAAACCCATAAAAGTTTAAGCGATTTTAATTATTTACATATTTATTTCTAAATCTAAGATTTTTATTTATTCTGGCAAAATAATGGCTTGCCAGAATCTTTTGTGCTTCATGCAAAAATGGCACAATTCCAACAATTCCCAAAGATTATTTTTGACATGGTCCAAGCAAATGTCACTTAGACCGATTGCAAGTTTATTATGATTCATGCACAGACAGAGAAGTTTTTGCACCCAGGGGGAACTTGCATTTCACTTTGACTCTCCTTTGTTGGACTGTGTCATTGAAAATAATCGCTGCACAGGTCAACCTCACTGACATCCCGTTCTGTTTAATCACATGATGCCGTCCTTGTGACGCATGAAAGATGGTTAGCTACTCTGAGTTATGCCACAAGAAGTTGGAGGAATAGTGTAACTGGATCTGTTTTTCAAGCTACTAATGCTTCACATGACAATACCAGATACAATTAATCATTTAGTAGTTTTCCAAATGTAAGTGACAGCAAAATTTACTGCACAAATGTGAATTGATGCAGAAAGGAGATATTAAATATCCATTCACTGTTAAACTCCAATTCCTTTTCCTATATTGAAAAGAAATCACTCAATATGCAAAATTAAAGTGCCCTAGAAGTAAAGTTTTTTATTTTGTTTTGAAGTCATTAAGCTGACCAAACAGTTCTTTTTAATTTCACTCAATGTTTTTGAGTGAGTGGAGGCAGACTCAACTTTGCAGACTATTATTTTCAATTATGGAATGAACTATAAATCCTGTCTGTATTTTTCTGACCTCACTTTAATATCTTCAATAAAACTGTAGAAAAATAATGCCACAATCAAGACTAAGTTTATGATAACTTTTTTAATTTTCACTAGATACATATATTTTTATTGGCATTACATTTCAAGCTGTGTGACTCATTTTGAGAGTTAAAAAAAAGAAAGGCTGTGATTTGTGTATGGAAGCTTTAATTGTAACTTTATGTTAATTTAAAAATATCATTTTAGTCATTGTGTTTGCTTTATTTAATCCAGGCACACAGTTAATCTACAAATTTTATTAATCTTTTTTTTGCATGCGATTTACAATTAACATTTCTGCTTGTGGAGTAATTGTTGTTGCATCCTCAAAATAAGTAAATAATTTAATGCTCTATACTTATTGACTGTGAAATAGGATGAAAAAAGACGATTTTAAATATTTGGAGGGTATCAATCAAACAAGGGTATAAGGTTTAGACTGAACAACTTACAGATTTATTTATTTATTTTTTTTTTTTTTGGGGGGGGGGGGGGTAATTTTGCACTCGTGTTTTTATTTTTTTTATATATTTTTTTAACGGTTAAGCTTCATTTTTTCAAAGTACGCAAATTTAGTAAGGTCTCGAGGAAGACTTAGAGGAAAAAAGCAGAGGGCTAAATCACCAGATATTAAAAAAATAATAATACAATAAAGAAAACCCGGTAAAGAATATGTTTTAACTTACTTTGATTGTTCCCTCGTGCTCGTCACCTGTTACAGCGCCAAATTTACTCTAATGGTTCACAGCAGTGCGCCTCACGTTTCAGCAGTTCCGGCTGAAATAACCACCAGTATTTCCATTCCGAGAGGTGTGACTGTGAGAATTAGTCGCTCCATCTTTTAGAAATGCAGCACAAAGTCCCAAAACACTTAATTATCGCTAGGTAAGGCACGGTGGACGGTCCTCCTGCGGTTGATTGACAGCGGGGTAAATTAAAGTGGCTTGGGAGGTGATGGAGGATCTTCTTAACGAGCGGTTGCGTCGACAACTCAAATGTTATCACCCCTGTTATCATAAATTATAATTATACATTTGCAATTTCATTTTTTAAGAAACTGGGTTGGTAAATTTTGCGCGAATATGTAAAGCTGTGTTTCTGTTTTGCTAGGTACTCCCCTCCGTCTGTGGTTTTTTTGGTCTCGCCCAAACTTGGTTCAGATTTGAGTTGGTTTGCTGTGCTATCTGGGATCGCTCTACTGGAGGTGAAGGACCGCCTGTCCCCTCTCTGTATATGCTGTCAATGGCTTTCGGGGCGTATTTTATTTGAATGTCTTGGCGTTTTAAGTGACCAATAATGGATATTCTATGGATATTATGGACCATACCGGCCGTAATAGCTGTTGAAGGTAAGCTAATGTTTTCATCTCAGTAATGAAAACCCGCATCATTTTGCCGGTTTGGAGTTTAGGACAAAGCGCGTGCGTGTACGTCACTGTATTCCATCCATGGGAGACCAACGTAAAATTAACGGCTCTTCATCACCTGTTATTTCTGGTTGTTAATCAATAATTTGGCGTTTATGGCGCTTAAAGGCTCAAAACAACACACAGGGGTTGACGCTGAAACACAAAAACAAGCACCTTCAGCATCTTGTGCAGGTACACGGATGCTCTCCAGCGTTATTAACGCCAACTAAATTGCGGGTTTTTTCGTGAAATGCTGCCCGGTTCGCTCGGTTGGACACGTTAAATCCGTGTCAGGCAGTTCATGTGCGTGGCCGTGGAGGTGTGTCACCGGTGTCGTCTCAGTTGGTGGCACAAATGTAGAGATAAAGGAGTATGCCTCCAAAAGTGATTTATCACTTATTTCTGGCAAAAATGTGACAGTTTTTTTGCAGTCAGTTTAATTTACTTAAGGCTCTGTCAGGATTGTAGACAGGCGTTTTACACAAAGCTTGGCAGAGCAGTATACGAGAGCCCGGCAGCGTGGCGCAAAGCACAATGAACAGGTTGAATGGTGATAATTATCTCTGTTTTTTGTGCCTTTACTGTAGTGACAGAAAGTAACTGTATTGCTGCTTTACCACACCTTTTGCCAAAGTGATAAAAAATCTAACAAGGTGTTTGATCCTCCCATAACCTCTGCAGATAACCCAAACTGTCAACACATTCTGTTAGTTTATGTTATAGCAGTCTGTGCTCAAAATTATAAAATTATAATTTGGACTCCTTTCCCACTGTTGACAAGACAGTGGGAAATTTGCCACACTGACCGATGGAAAATATAATCCCTGTCATACAGTTATTCAGGCTATTTTAAGGATTTTGTCAGAAAACAAACATGTCTTCTTCCTCTGGTCAGTTTAACTAAACCTCATAATTACAGGTGGAGCAAAGGAAGTATGTAGAAACTGAAGCAAATGTAACCACGGGATAAAACACCAACAAAAAGAAAAACAGGAAAAAGCTTCAGCTGCTTGTTTGCTGTAAAATTTGCACGTATGTACAAGCATCCCAACTTAGTGTAAGACAGAGGGAAAGGATCTATATGTAAAACAGGATTTAAAAAAGAACTGTGACACACTCTTTTACAATCATCATCTGTATTTGTGTAGTCTTTTATTTTTTTTGCCTTATAGTCTGGTTTTTAGTAAAGGGTAATTTAACAGCTTTTATTGCATGTCACTATTGTCACTTAGAAATTGTTTGTTGTTTTTGTTTTCAATTGAAGTTTCATCAAGACCAGACATTGCTCTAGAATAACTCTGCGATTTTACGAATTTCTTTAGCATCCAAAGTGCCTAAACGTCACAGCAACCAGTTTGACACATGCATTCCGTACAAACCATTGATTACATTATTTAACACTTCTCTAAAAAAATTGAATTAAATTTACCGTAAAACATTTTGTAATCAATTAAATACATGTTATGCCACTATGTCACTTGTCTCGGCATTTTGCTCAGTGCATGTAAAAATTGTCTTTTAATACAAACATAATATTTGTGTAAAATGCATTCAATCGGAAATACACTAATAATATTTGGTCACTGTGTCATCCTGTGCAGACGTGAATGTTATTCAATACCACAGATTTGCTTTCTTTTCATTACGGATATTGTACGGCTTGATCGCTATTATAAAGGTTGTTTATTTTTTCATTTTATCCTCGCTGTTTTCGCCAAGAGTAAAGCAAACAACAGGATGTGAAAAAAGCCAGTAATAACAACATATCCACACCACGCAACGCTCTGTTCCTATTCACTTCTTGATTTCTGGGATCCAAATGTGGCCATTGTTCGTATTTGTCTGCATTTACTGTCCGGTGTTGCGCTAAGAGCATGCAGGGCCTCGGCCTTGCTCTTCGAAGAGGTATTTGAGTGTTTTGGAGTGCATGTCTTTCTCGATTAGGAAGGTGTGGCTTTATTTCTGGTTACACTTCATATACAGTCTGCACGGAACAGGAAACTGCACCTTTTGGACCTTTGGTTTTCCTCTTCATGATTGAAAAGAATTAAGCTAGTCCCATCGCCAACCCAGTACGGCTCCCCCCTCCATTTTACCCTGTGAATCACCCTAGTGGAACATCCAATGGAGTTGCAAGGATGGCTTACGTATGAGAAATAAAGGGTTGAAAAAGAGGTCACTGCAGCTCTAATCCAAAGAAGAAAAAAAAACATCCCAGCATGCATCAGAAAAGAACCCTCCAGTGGATCGTTTTGACATGTTTAGTGCTGGGACACCACATTTCCTCCATTGTTGTTTTAGTTTAATAGAGAGTGACATCCTAGCATAGCTGTGTTTTCTTTATACTCATGAACACCACCAATGAAAAGTGTATTTAATTATTCTGTACCGTCGCATTGCATTAAACGTTAGTCGCCAAATTATTTTGAAAACAGTGTGGTAAAAAAAGAAACTAGTGGACCATTAGTACCTTAATATTTCTTTTGTACAAACCTGTCAAAGGGCTTCATATAATCAGTGAATCAGGCAGAGACCATACTTGAGCGGATGAGAGGATTAAAACTTGAGCCAAAGTTAAGAAAATCCTAGCTTTGTCACACGCATCCATTTTGCCAATAGTGTCAACACTGTCTGTACACCATGCACAGCCTGTAAGAGGGGCTTCAAATGCTAATGTTGTTTTTTTTTTTACTCCTCATTTTATCTCCATTCAGACTACCCCAAGTTCTTCCTCTAAAGAAACAGCCACATGATTGATGAGCATAAATGGCTTTCATGAATCAGGGGCATTCAAGTATTATTCAAAGGCATTATTTACTTTGTGGAATGTGAAACAAGTCTAAATTGTTGATTAGCGTTAATGTAAGCTGCCATTGATGCCACATCTTATTGGTTTAGTTAACAGGAACAGACAGGTCCTTATTCGAAAATTAATGGCGGTACCACTGCCAAGGAAATTAGCTTAGCTATGTCAAACATGTCTATGAAAACACACTGTGGATTTATCCCTTCATTAGTCCACCCATTCATTGTCATCAGTGTTCAGTTGACAGCCAAAGAACTGCGCTCATCTAATTCTGTTGAGTGGAAATTTTCCAATTCATCCGCGGCCATAAAATTGAAGTAGCCTGTATTGTTCGGGAGAGATGAAATTTACTAGACGGATCATTTGGCTTTTCCGACCCCCCCCCCCGCACGCTCTTGCTCTTCTGTTGTGGTATTACAGTTTGTGCTCTGCAAACATGGCAAATGTTTTTTCCTCTGATTTAATAACAACCTCCTACAGACTTGTGTACAAGTTTTTGTTGAGGTTAGCAAGATGATAAATCACTTTGATGCAACCTTTTTTTTCCCCCCTTTTAGGAAGCATAATGGGACTGAAACCACAGCAGAGGATGGTGAAGTGGGGTAGAATGAGATCACAGCATGGAGTCTTTAAAAAATGTCTAGCAGATTTGATTGCATTTCAGTATGCATTGCATTCCTTTAGTGCTGTGTACAGCACTGGAGCCCATTCAGAGTAAAGTTGGCAAACACCGGCCACGCTTATGTTTTTAATTCTCCATCTTTTAAATATTTATTTTGATTTTATTTAGCAAATGGCTTATGCTACATTTCTAGTTTGCATAACCCTTATGGTTTCTTTCTCTCTGACAGTTTAAGGAAGTCTGATATTTCAGGACACATTGTTAATGTTTTGAAAAACCGTCTAAGTTTAGTAAAGCTGCTTTCATATGTAAATCCAGTTGCTGTTTTTGACCGGAATTGTTTTGTAAAGGATGGACATTTTGAGTGTAACATGGAAGCTTTATGTTTAGTGGAGGAGTAACAAAAGACAGTTGGAGGCGGGCTCTGAAATGGGATTAGTTAAAGGTAAAACGAGTGACCGCATACAATTCTGTGTTTTCTCAGTCCACCCAATGAGCAGATGCAGGGAGCTGGCCTGCACGCCAACCGCCACAGTAGGCTTTCACAAAGAATCTGTCTCTATTCAAGCCTTAATCCATGCTGCCGAGGGCCCGGGCATTGTCACTTTGCATGCAAAATTTCAATTAGTGCTGGTACCAGTTGTTTCACTTGAAGGGGGGTGTCACATTTCAGAGATATCTGTGGCTACCTTTAGGCTGAGATTAAGGCAGAAATGTCCCTGCTCTGCATAAGGAAACTTTGAATTACGTAAGGTTACTGCCATTGAGCCGCAGTGCTGTATCATAGCCCCTGAAATGTATTAGACTGGAGTGGTTTAGGTTTGAACTTGCTCTGATTCAGTTTATCATCTTAAACCTATCAGGAGTAAAAGGAGTCCCTTGGTGCACAGTCCCTTGAATCTTTACACCTGAGATTGGATTACTCAGTTTAAATATTTTTGCAAGTTGCTCCTGACCCCAGCTGGTTCTACACACATCACATAAAGCAGGTAGCAATATGCTGCTGGTTTCAGCATTTCTGTGCCTATTTTTTCCTTGTAATTCAGGGAACTAGGGAGGTGTTTTTCAAGGTTATTGATTTGCATTAGCAGAATCTAGTTGCACCATGAGAACTCTAAACAAGAGCTAAATTATATCCTTGAACTGTTAGCTACAGCAGCGGACTCTTAGTGTAAAATATTTGGAGTTTCACTTTTTTATTTCAATTATTTTCTAAAGAAAATGCTGAAGTCCAACATAATCTATCATCATAAAATAACCAAAATAGTGTCTGTGCACCGGGGCTCTTTGGGCACATTTAACTTAACCATTAGGGATTAATTTTGGACAAACTGGCTCCTTATAATGCAAATAAGCCTCACTGCAAAACCTGGCTTTACCTGCATGAACAGCCATGCTTATAGAAGGGACTTTACCGTCTGTTGGGTGTTGGTGGTAACTTTGCTGCAGTATTTATAGGAGATGTTATGCCCAAACTTTGAAGTGATGACAAAGACAACCCCATCTCTGGATAATCAAAATTAGTAAACGGATGCACAGCTTTGTTTATATATCTTTAACCAAACTTATTTTTTTAAATCAGGGGTTGCATTGTATTTGTGACTGACCCGTGACTATTCCACAAGCACAGGGATGGATAGAAGCATAAAAGTGTTTTGTATCTGGACAGACTTTTCTCAGTTGCTTATCAAGGTGTAAATCGGAGTCAGTGTCACATTTGTATGAACTGTGTCCCTGTTTCATTCAGCGCATCCTTCATATGTTAAATGACAAAAAAAAGCTTTTGGAGGAAGCTGCAAAACTTTATAGACATGTTTGTGCTTGAAAATCAGTAGCTTATGCCTTAAATACTTTCTCCTACTGTGTTGTTTTCACCTGAACTGAACAGTCGGTATTGAAATATTTTGAATTTACTGTAAATTAAGTAATTTTTGTTTTACTCACCTTAAAAAAAGAAAACCACTGGTGTTTAATCTTCTGTCTGGTTGCTGCTGTTATCAGTCCTGAAGAGACAAGCTGGCTAGATATGTCTGCAGCTTGATGCTATCAGAAAATGAAAATATTTTCAGAGTCAACAGGTGTTACAGGTCTTTTGATGGCGGTAGGATACTTTCAGTGCCGAAATGACTCTGCAACTGAAAACAGTGGGTTCATTTCAAAGTCAGTCGTGGTTGCTCCAGAGTTGTGGGTGCTTTTACGGTCCTTAAAACAGGCCTGATTTAAAGCATAATCTCAAAATAAATAAAAAAAAAAGAAAAACAGTTGCTTGGCTCTAAGGAAATTATTTCTGAATAGTATGCGAGTGAAATCTATGAATACATGGATGATTTAATCAGTTTTAGTGCCATATCATAACACACAGGCCCTCAAAATTAAAAAAAAAAGAATGAAAGAAAGAAAAACAAAATACTTTTAATATATTCAGAAACACTTCTTTTTTTTTTACTTTGTTCCAAAACAAAGGGTCTTGTCCTTGTGGAGTCAAACAGAATTTTCAAAATGGAACAGAGGAAAAATCAGTTACTGAAACAAAAAAGTCTGTATGAGTGCAATCAGCTGTGAAATTGCAGCAAACAAAGCTGTGTTGCTTTTGCTGTGCATATTATTAAAATACTTAAAGAGCTAAGGGACACGAAGGCTGTAATTTACTTTGAACAGGCTGAAATATTGTTATGGGTGCAGAACAATGGGAAAATCTCTCAAGTGCGTATGTGTTTCACTCGGAAAAGAGAGTCCGACTGGATATCTTTATCTGTAATCTCGTGAAATCTTAAACACACACAGATTAAGAGCTGAATCCACCCACTTTCTCTTAATATCAGGGTTGCACATAGTAGATGAGAGCCTCTGCTGGTTAAATGATAGTTGCACGTATCTTTTAGCCTTTGATGTTAATGTTTTAAGTATCGAGGAGGTAGAATTTACTTTTCAATTTAATTGCCAGTCTTGCAAATCCAAACAAACTTTTTGATACTTCCCTGCATTGTGTGAACCCATTCTGAGGCTTATTTTTTCCATTAATGTGCCAGTAAGATCTGGCATATTGAATTTTTCTAATCATATTCAAGACATTAAATGCGTTTCCCTAATATTCACAGATTTAGCAATCGAAACTCAGCCCGAGGCCTTTTGAAGAACTTGGGTTTCATAGCTCTGTCATGTACAGTCCAATCCCAGTTAAGAAAAAAGATACCTATTTGACGTTTCCTTTTCTTTCCACTATCATGTTGATATAACACAGGGGATTCTGTGCGCTATGAATGGTGAAAAGCTATATTATATTGCAGTGTATTATTTAGCAGGGATCAGGTGAATTAGAGGTCTCGAGTTTTGTTTTTCTTGCAGCGCTTTGAGGATAGGTGTGCCATTTGATTGTAGGGCTATAATTGTTTCAGTCTGGGTTTGAGAAAATAGCGTGGTCCCAAAAGTGAAAGAGTATGACTAATGCTGCTGTAACTGCGTAGCAGTGTATAATATTTAACTCCTGTTTAACTCCTCAATGCAAAGACAAGATTGAATTCAAGTCAAAGTCTTCAAGTCAAATTTATTACAGAAACCACTTATTGTGTTGATGATCGAATCAAGCGTGCCGGCAGATGGTATGAATTAATTCAATGAGTGTAACTCTGCAGCTATGACCACTGGGCTTTTTTCAGCCCTGTGGAAATAAGTTTGCATCTGCTGTGTTCCTGCTGACTGACAGAGAGTAGTCGGGATAAATAGACCATGATGAAAGAAACTCACTTTACCTCCATGTAACCTCCCTGATATTTCACACAGGAGTCTAGATCAAGGATGTGCGTATATCCTGCTATCTTAATTAGCACATGTTAATTGGCAATGTGCAGTCTCTTGGTAAGTTATATTTATCAGGAAGAGCCTGATTCATCCAAAGCCGTTGGGAATAGGAATCAGTAGGGGACACAGAAATGTATTTCCAGACATTATTCATAACAGGAAACGTGTAAGCACTCACAATCAAAATGGCCCCGCAACATCCAACCCTCATTTGCAGTCCGAAGCCTTTGTTCAGTCTTTGACGGAATTACCGCACCCATCACATGAAATCAGTGTGTTTTATTTCTCCTTGTCACTTTCTATTTCCATTTTCTCTTAAACAGGGGTTGACATTTAACATTGCCCAATGGCCTGTTCCCAAATGCAGCGGGGACAAACATTATTTGGTGGCCAAAAAGTGACGTAAAGATGGTCCACTATGGCCACAACATTTTTTCTTGATACTCTGATCTTTCACAGACCCACTCTCAGTGTTCCACACACTCTCATTATCATTTGCCTTAGTTGTTTTGTACATGACCTTTGAACCTGACCGTTTTTTTTTTTAATGACGCAAGCTGGAAAGGAGTGTAACACAGTAAGAATTTCGCCCAGCATAATGGGAACAGCTAAGGCAGCTAGAGAGTTTAAACAAAAATAGATGCTATAAGTGTTCGCTTGACTGCAAAGCCAAAAGGTTTAATACTACCCCTGCTGGCTGGCTGCAGTATGGGAAAGGAATATTTGTACCCATGTGCAAATTTTTGTGAGAATTTCAGTTTGAATTGGTTATTTGATTTTATAAAGATGATTATCTGATAGCTTTGGAGACAAGTGCGGCTTCTGTTGCATATTTTTTTTTTTTTACCAGAATAGCAGTCAAGAATGATTGACGAGATAAAGCATTACACTAATACAAGGGTCAGCGACCTTTTCATAACCACAAGTGACTTTTAAGCTGTGGACTGTGCCAAACTAAGTGATCTTTAACATTTCATAGGGTCAGTTCGATGCATATTTTAATCAGTGGAAAGGCAGTGATGTAAGCCCTGCTCTGCCAGCCAGGTCTTTTGTTCATACCTTGGCTGCACTAGCACAATGTGTCATCACCGGTGGAGGTGGTATCTTGGCTGAACATTTCAAAGTGAAGGCAAGTTGTCCATGCTACATACCGTCAGATGGTGTTTCAGGCAGACTAGTTCTGCAGATGGATGCTGCACCCCTATATCCTGGTGCTGTATTGGTTTATTTTGGAAGTTAAAAAGCATCACATATTCTGTTATGTGCCATGCATTAGCTTCTTCTACCATTATAGCTCAAGGTGACCCTTACATTTTTATTTTCAAAGTTATTTTTTTTGACTTTTTTTGTCCGTGTTTGATAAGATGGCTGGAACATATGGGGAGCAAACATGCAGCAAAAATCAAGGCCAGGAGTAGAACCTTCAACCACTGGGGTGAGGACAGTAACCTCTGTATAACTGCTAAGCCATACCAGCACCCTCTCTTTGTCCTTACACTCTGACCTCATGTGATACAAGTTACATAATTACATTTGCATATTTTTCAAATACATCTTCTGAGAGCAGCCTACTGTATATCATTCTGATCCAGATGGAAACAGGAACACGAAGCCAGCCCGTGATCAGAAAGAGACAGGAGTGTTTACAGATGCCTCAGATTTTCATGTGATACATAACCGAGAAAATGCATTTGGATGCAACAGTTTGTCTTCTCCATTCTCTGCATTGACGTATTTGGGGAAGGCTTTGTCAAGCTGCCTTTATAAGACTGATTTTTAGAGTCACATCCACCTTAACAGTACCACAGTCACAAAATGAATGGATTTATTATTCAGCAACTGGAAAATATGAGCATCCGTGTGAAATTGGTAACCCCAATATAGTCAAAAGAAACCAAGCTGGTTTGAAAGGCAGACATCAGCTGATGAGTGTGACCAATATACTTGTCACATCCTTCAAGTGTAGGTTGAGTCATGTGCATTAACAATATGGCGCTTTGAGTAATCAACCCAGCAACTGAAGGAGAGAGAAATGGAAAGAGAGATAGAGAGAGGGAGGAGGGAGAGTTTACCCTGAGAGAGGTCAGACCTCGTTTCAGGGACCCCCATCCACACACACCCCAGGTACTGTGACACTGCCTTTATGAGTGCGCCCGCAAAACACAAACCCGCCGGATTAGTGTCTGGCTCTCAATGTCCCTGGGAGCGGAGCCCATCGGCCAAGACAAAGCCCGGCTGATTGCGTTGTCATCTGCATCACAAAGGGAAGCCTTTTCTACCTGAACCTCTGCCTGCACGCCGCGCCGCACATCACATCTATCAGCGAGTCTGCATCCACGTGACATCTGCCTTTTGTTTTTTTTTTTGTCCATCTCTGCACCCCCCCTCTTCTATTCTTTTCTCTCTTGTCACAACCGTCTGTCCACCATGGCCCATATCAACAGCAGACCCCCCCTCTCTACCCCTGCTCTCTTCGGTGGAAACTAGCTTTTCAGTCTGCACCAGCACTGACTCTTTTTTGTGATTTAGCTGGTAGTTATGTGCTCAGCGCCGTGTGCATTATCTCCCCTCACTACAGAGCTTCAAACACATTTGTTGACTCTCCTCTCCTCCCCCTCTGGCTGTGGCTCTGGCTCTTGGTGGCTGTATCTGAGCCCAGCCAACATGCAGCCCCATCAGACAAAAAGCGTGGTCTCCCTGCTGTCAGACCCTAACATGTCTATCGGTCTCGCTCGGACAGAGAAGTCCCCGGCTGAGGTGCTGCTACTGAGCAGACATGTTTTATCTGATTAGTGTACCGGGCAGGCAGGCAGGCTCTGCTCCACAATGACTGATGATCACTGTTTTGTTGTGTTGTTGTACAAGCCATGTCCAGCAGCCATAACAGAGGCACATCAAGCTCCCTATTCGGATTATCCTGTAATACTTGTGTACACGAGTCTACCAGAAGCCTTGTGTTCATTTTTAGCCCTTAGTACTCTGCATAAGAAGGGGCTTGCCAGTATTGGTATTTGGGCTGGGAGATAAAACAATAATGATATATATCGAAAATTAATTTCCCTCAATATCAATATGAATCATGATCAATATGCTTTTCAATATGTTGTCAATGTCATTCTGCCATGTTTTGGTAGACAAATAGTGAATAGCCAATGAAAAGGGTAGTTGCTCCAGGTCTGCTTAGTACTGAACCAATCATGTGCTGAATTTGAACCAAATTATGTCGAGTACATGTTTTCACAAAGTCAGGGAATACCTCAAATCTTTTTCACCATCTGAAGCAGCGCCACGCCGCAGAGCACGCGCAGTGCAAAGGTTTCAAACCCCGAGAGGAGCAAGGAGCGTCAAAGAGACACAAAGACCTCACAGATGCAGTAACTTATTGTATTGGAAAAGACATGCGACCAATAAACACTGTTAAATTTCACTTTTTATATCCTGATATATATCGATATCAACTGATATGAAAAAAATATATCGTGATAAACTTTTTTCCATATCGCCCTGCCCTAATTGGTATTATATTTTATACTGAGATGTAATTTAAAAAAAAAATATATAGGATAAAATCACCAAAGATAATTTTCAGACTTAAGATTAGCGACTGTTATCTGGAAGATGCAGCTAAGTCTTTTGCATGCTATCATACACCGTTATGTGGCAGAGGAAACTGTATTAAAGCCACCAAAGCATCTGCTCAAGCAAACTTTAAAAACTCTAGATGCTCAGTCAAGACTACGCTCAATAAGCATGTCGTTTTTTTTGGTGTTTGACGTGACCGTGATTACACATTTTCACCTACTATTGGTCTGGCAAGCTTATGTGGACAGTTTCATCTGTTTCTCCATTATGGTTTGGACAGAAAAAGACAACTGTGGTATGGACTGGATTTTTTGAAAGCACTGGAATATCTTAAAATGTATAAAACAATTTGCACGCTTTCTTTTTGGTTTTTCTAAATAAAGTCACTAAAGTCAATCAAAGCATTTAAAGCAGTTTAAATTATTTAAAATATGTTTTTCATTTTTAAGTTTTAGTATTTTTAAAATAATTTTAAGTTGATTTGA
The DNA here is from genome assembly GCA_962446985.1 of Xyrichtys novacula. Lineage (NCBI taxonomy): Eukaryota > Metazoa > Chordata > Actinopteri > Labriformes > Labridae > Xyrichtys > Xyrichtys novacula. The sequence goes on from OY660865.1 coordinate 16,411,241, forward strand.
TTTAACTTTGATGTTTTCATTTAAAAAAGAAATACTTTACCCACCTTTTAATTTTTTTGTAGTTACATGACTGGAGTATTTCCAAACAGCATGTGTTACTCATATATCCTAAATAAAATGAAGCCATCAGCGGTCAGCTTTGTTGTTTTTTAAATCATAACTTTTAGTGTCTGGTGCGAGGGGGTACGTGTCAGTCAAGCAGCTGAAGAAACAGTCCTGTTTTCACATTTTCAGTATTAAATATTCACAATAAATGATACATGTCTGTCAGAATTCAGCAGGATGTGATTTTCTGCACTTAAAAGACAAGATAAACAAAGACTGCTTTGTCCACAGGGGGCGCCGAACTTGACACAAGTTGAAAGTCTTGCACAGGAGCTTTACATAACTTTTATGACGTGCAAATTTAGCAAACAATGCATTGATTAGTTAATTGCTTTGTTTTTACAAATAAGATAATACATGGATGAATTTCCTCCATGCTGCCTTACTCAACATAAAGAAATTATTCTCCAACAGACGTGTACTTTGGTACCCCAAAGACATCCAGAAAAGGGTAAAGGAACCAAAGACTCTTTAGGGTTTGTCTTTTACTTTTACACATCAGCTCGTACAGGATCATAAAAAGAAGAAAAAAGTATTTTGTGGCCTGCAAGTGGTTGATAATTCACCTGCTCCAATGCTTGTTGTATTTCATCATTATCATGACTGTGAAAGCAATCATCTTTTAATTTCCCCCATCTACCTCTCATATTTTCTAACTGGGAAACACAGTGCTTTTCATTCTGAGAAATTAAAACTCTCATTTCAGGGGAAACAAAGATATGGATACTATCTCTGTCATAATAAAGAAGGCTAAAGGGTCCATATTTTAATCTCCTATTTAGGATGCTTAATGAATAGATTCAGTAGATTAAAAACAGGGCGTGACATTTAAAAAGCAGGGGGAGAGAATGACTTTTTGTGTCCCAAAGTGTGATAGTTGGCTTTTTTTTCCACAAGTAATTGCATTAGCTTGGAGAATAGGGAATTAACACAAGGCAATTAACTGATTTGGCCTTTGGCTGTGACTCGTCTGGTTTTTAGAGAGCTGGGGCTCATCCTGTTTCTTTCATGGATTAATTTAGAAATCATTTTCAGTCAGATGCATAACCTTGTAACCCATACAATCGCAGAGCATGAAACTTGATACCACTCATTAAAATAAGTGAAAACATGGATGGGTTGTAGGCAGAAAGGGTGCTTTGCAATGAGATCTTGACCATTATCTCTTTTCTAAAGCTGCTGAGAAACAGGGTGCTAAAGGAGGTGATGAATCTCAAAGGCTCAGGTCATCACCATGGCAAGGTAAACACAATTCTTAGTGCTTAATGGCCATGTAGTCCAAATACAGAGGACGGCTATGCTACAGTGGCTAATTGTTAACAGCAAAGGGGGTAATTTTCAATTCAACTTTGGGGGCTACATCCACTGGGAAGAGCTGAAGACACCACAATTATCTCTTCCATCACAGATAGTGCTGTTTTTTTTAATGGGATTTCACCCATGTGTGTCAAACGCAGCAGCTTTTTTTACATAACACTCGACCCTTTACTGTTACACCCTCACCTGCACACGGAAAAACGAGTACATTAGATGGTTTACACAGCTAAAAACAGTACTTATGCAGTCAAAGGCCAGTTTCAGTACTAATACTAAGGTTTTATTGTTGTTAGTTTATCTGTTATGATAAAATTGAATTAAAAGTGCCAGCTGAGATCTCTGTAATACTTGGGCAAGATGAATGTTAACATATTCAGTGACACAGCTAGCATAAGATATAAAAATAAATGTCAAACTGTCCCTGGTGTGATGTTCTTGATGACAGCTTTTCATCTGGTAACAAATAAAGTAATGCCTCGAACAACAACATCTGTTTTGTTTGTCACTTTAAGAAGTTTTATTTCTTTCCATCTGAAGCAAAAATGTGGTAATCACTTCTGAACCCTGAAGCAGATATCTATGATCAATACTTAACTAGGGCTGGGTATTGATTCAGATTTTCCAAATCGATTCGATTCGATTTTACAAGGTCCAATTCGATTCGATTCACGATTCGATTCGATTCAATATCGATTCAGTCAGGGATATCTCAGTTAAAAATGGCCAAATGCATTGAACCTAACTAGTAACCTTTTGACCTGGTAGATTATTAAAAATTGTTTACATTAAAAATTGCACCCAAACTAGTAGCATTCATCATGCGCATTTATTTAAACATGACCAAGTGACTGACAGAAAATAAATGAATATAAATTAAATTAAAATAAATAACATGACAATATAAATAAAGTAGCTACAAAGATGACACAAATAAACAGGACACTCACTTATCTGCAACTGTCTTACAGCTTTTGTGCAATAACACAGTGGTTGTGACACAACTGTATCAAAACAGAACCATCTGTTGACTCAAATAAATGGCAAATTAAAATAGTGCAAATAAGTCCGTTTTTTTTAACATGGTCAGTATATTTTGAACATACTATGTAAACTGAAAAATGCCCTCAAAAAAACATTACATCTTGTTTTTCTGGCATTCTGAACTTCATGTCAGTTTTGGTTTGTTTTTCCATGAACACAAAATAGAAAAGTGCTTAAGTCTACACAGCTCTGAATTACTTCTGAAAATAAGCGTTTTCCTGAAACATTAATGCAAAAGATCTTGTAAACTTCTGAACAATAATCACACTGTGTGACCTTTCATCCCTTTTCTTACTTGTTGGAGAGAGTAAGATTTTTCTGCATGAAAAGGAGCTGATCACACTCGCCACACTCTCCGCTGCCTGAAGCAAAGTTTCGATGCTTTGTTTCAAACATGCATTCATGTTTGGAATTGTCACTTCACTTAATTGTTTACGAGTCCGCAAAACATAACGTGGCTCCAGCGTTTTCACGAGACTTCGGGAACCATCGTTTTCAACGACACTGTAAGGTCGAATGTCTTTGCATATGAAAACTGCAATTGCCTCGGTTATCTTCCGTGCACGTTGAGAGTTTGCCGGTAACTTGGGGGCCAATACCTTTTCCAGGCTAGTTTGTTTGAGCCGTGCATAGTCCAACTGTGTTACCGTTTCTGGGTGATGTCTTGTCAGATGGTTTCGGAGATTTGTCGTATTCCCACTGTATTTCACCGCTCCGTTGCATACTTTGCATATTGCTTGTTTTTTGTCATCCGCGTTGTTCTCTCCGTCCCTTTTAGAACAAAAATACGCCAAAACATCAGCCTTAAACCTCGCCGGCGTCGCCGCTGACGCTGTACTCCCTTCTGCCATGTTTCCTTCTCTTGCTAACAGCGGCTAATAACATCTCGCGAGATCGTGTTCCGTGGAAAGTCGCGCTAAACGCTGATCTCGCGATACTGCCAGGGTTGAAACAGGCTGTTCACTGCAAGTTAGAAGATCGATCTATGGATTTATGAATCGATATCGGACTATAAAAAGGTGAATCGATTCAAATCGATTTAATCGATTTTTATAACCCATCCCTATACTTAACAATTATAAAACTATTTACTGTAATAAACCACTGAATAAAAATGATGAAAAAGACTTTTTCCATCATACACTGTGAAGGGAAAAGAGACAAAATGTTAAGCAAAAGGTCAATATTTTGAACATAAAATCAAAATCAAGTGTTGTTGTTAGAGTTTAGATATTGGGGAAAAAATGAAAATAAAAATCGATTTTTTAAGAAGTTCAGTAATTGCCAAACCATGACGCCGCACTTTCCAGGTTCAAAAGTGAGACATACAGGCATTTAGCAGCCAATGACATTATCTCAAAATTCTATCCGGAATAATTTCTTAACATTTTAACTCTGTACATGAACTTGAAATTTCCATTATCTCCTGATTTCTTTTATTCCCGGCACTTTTTTTATTATTGCAAATCAAGAAGAACATTTAAAATAAGATACAATATCCAAGGACAAGAAGTCAGATTACACCTTAAGGCACCTGTGAGGACTTTTTGTCTAAGAATAGACTGAAACTTCTTTTGTTGCCTTTTTATGAGTTGCAAATGCAAATGAGATCATCACCTTATTGATTGGTGATGCCTGAAACTGCTAGATCTTACTCTATTAACTGCAGGGGCTTTGTTCTGTCAGTTTTTCTTTTGCTTGTTAAGTACTGGGATGTTTTTTTTTCTCGTAAGGGTTAATTTAGGAAGATAAATCATTGAGATGAAGCAATAAGAGGGAGTGTGACCCTCCAGAGTGACCATGTGAGATCAAAAGAGTAAAAGGTCATTTTATACATGTGATAGATTTCAGAGGATCATGGTAAATCTTACTATTGTTGAACAATCAGGAATGTATTTGATTTGAAACAGCAGCATTATTCAAATGGATTAAAAGCGGATCTATGTATTGTTATTTCTTCTCTGACCTCACCTCTCTGTCACAATCACTCTACCTCAGCTTTACCGCTCCACAATCAATACCCTCGACTCGGCAGAGATTACACTCTCATGATGGTGTTTATGCTGCCCTCTCAATTGACACACATTGTAGTGCTTTTGTATGCAGCAAAGCTGGTGATAAATGCACCGTTTGGGCAGAGAAAGCTTACCTGAATTTACATAATCACTTGTCTGGAAGTGGATGGAGTGTGGGGAGCAATCAGCAACATCTGCCACACTCACACTTGTAACAGCTCTTGATAATGCTGTAAAATCTTGTCCCCCTCTTGTTCCTACTAACGATTCATTGTTATTTTACTCTTATTTGAAACCTCTTTAAGATCTCCAGAAGGAAATACAATCCCCAAACACACACCCACGAAAGAAAAGGCTGATACACGTCCTCTGTGGTCAATAAAACAATGTCTGGAATCACAATACAGCCATGAGGTAACGTGGCGTTCAAAACAGGAGCTAGGTATATTAGGAGATGGTGAAAAGATGACTGTTTTCCGTGCCGTTCTCCTGGCAGGGGCTTTGGGGGTGGAAATCACAAAGGATCTTTTTGGAGGGCAGCTGGAAAGTCCATAGAGGATCTCTGGAGACCTGCTGTGTCTGTGAAATCAATGCTGAGGTCCAGCTGAGACCATTAAATGAAATGAATGTTATATGATAGGGTTAAACATGTAGAATATTATTATTCATGCAGTCCAAATTGGTTTTCATCTGCAGATAATACAAGCAGGCATGCACGTCAATAAAGGCACAGCAGAGCTCCCTGGGTTTTGAGAAAATGCTTCACACACGAGCAGTCCATCATGTTTTAGACCTGTTGTAACTCTGAAGGTATTTAGCAACAGAGACGGGAAAAAAGGGTGAATAAAGTGATGTACAGCTGAATTTGAGCTGTTTCATTTGAAGTTTTGACTTAATCATAAGGGCTGAAGCAGCAGATAAAACTCCACAGTACAGGTTTTTGGTGGTTCCAGACTTTATTCTCTAGTCTGCAGAATTTTTTTAATTTATTCAGTAATTTTTTATCCAAAGAGTTCGCAGATTTGATCCTCACATTTGAAAAGCTGCTACTGTGCAGTGTTAGCTGTCCATGCCTGACAAATCAGTTTCAAAAACAATTTAAAAATACTTGTAATTTTGTTTCTCTGGACTTTGCCTGTAATCGTTTTAGAAGTTTTATGACTAATAGAGAAAAAGCTATGCAGCATCTTTCATTATAGAGGTTGCTTGTATAGAAATGTGCTCTGTTTTACTGTTCCAGTGTAATGGTGACCTGCAAACTATTACACATGCAGGAAAACAGCAAGTATAAACTGCATACACCGAACACATGTCAGTTTATAGAAGCTTTTATTCAGAGCTTCTCATGGTAACATAGGGGAACAAATACATTTGTGGCATGGGTGGCCCCAGCAGGGAAGGAACCCCGAACCGGGGTACAGTTACAGGCATGCTGGGCCCCCCTGCAGTGCCGCCCTAGTGTGATTACACCTCCTCTGAGAAACTTTTGGTCTGCTTTCCCTTTTGAAATGGTTTGACACTTTGTAGTGGTCGAGCAGGCACACTGCATGCATGTCGCGCCTGGACCGATTGATGGGACTGCTGTCAGGAGGCCTGCCGGCTGGAGTGATTGAAAAAGCATGCTGGGGATTAACCGTCTGTCCATGTCTGTGTGGAGCTCTGGTAGAGAGGTGGGGTGTGCATCCAGCTGGGGGGGGGTTCTCACACTGCCACACAAAGCCGTTGTGGTGGTGAGTGATAGAATAGGTAGAGTCGTACCTCAGTTCTCACACTGCCACACAAAGTCTCTCACACCAGCACACATGCTCATAAACAGATTTGGCCACATGACTGACACATGCTAGCATGCCTCTGGCTTGATGGCTCAACCTATTTCTGCTGCTGGAACAGGAATACATGAAAGATCATGTAAATGCTTGCTCCACATGTCCGCCGGGCACTCTGAATCCCACACTTTTAACAAAAAGAAAGTGCCATTGTTGTTTTGACAGAGCTCCATTTTGCCTCGCTGAGCAAAAAGAAGCAGCTCTGGGTCATTTTATTGTGTGACTTTACTTTTCTTCCCACCGTAAGAGCCAGAAAAACAGAATTTTATGCAAAAATCGCACTCCTTTCATCTCAGTGCCTACAGTTACATGTCCTTTTTTTATGAAAGTGAAATTGAGCCCCATAATAATGTTTATTGGTTTCATTTTTACAGATAGATTTCTGGCATGAACGCACATTAATCTCTATTTCACAGATACTAGCATGCTTATTTTCTGTCCCTCCTATTCTGTCGCTGTGATTCAAACTCAAAGAAATATATGAAGCCTTATGTCTACACAGTTTCAGGCTGCAGCACCTGCAAGTGCTGGGCTATCAGGCTTTTGAAAGTTCTGGTATTAGCATGGAAACCAGAGGGCTGAAGCTGGATTAGCCGCGAGGAGGTGCGAACACAAGGTCAGGGCAAAGATGGCCTTTCAGCTCATATTTTGCCGTCACACTCTTACCCATGCATTTCTTATCACTGTTCTTACAGAGAACAGACTCAAAGTCAAGCGCGCCTCCACAAAAGGAGAAACTAATAATCCCTTTTTGTGTTGACTTTTTGTGGCTGCATTCTCACTCTTCTTGGTTTGAATTCTCTGGAAAATTCACACGTCAGTTGCTTGTATGTGTTATAGCCTGAGGCAGGTGTTATAAGGAGCCTTAACTTTTCCCTCAGTTGAGTCAAGATTATGGAAACTGGCAGCTTCATAAGCAGCTTCTCACTGGAATAAGGTTGAAGGTTGAAATTGCTGTTAAACATAATTCCTCTAAGCTGTGTGCTCAGCATCACCAAACCTAGACAGGTCTTGTTTACCACAGCACAGGTTGGATTTGTTTTGACTGTCGGAGATTAAAACTGTAAGCTGTCAGTGAAAAAAACAAACATTTTAGATTTATTACTTTTTAGGCTTTAAAAGCTGATACTCAACTTCCTGCACATTCAAACCACAGAGGAGGTGACGAGGCATGTAGTGGCACATTTGTTAAATTGCAAATGTCAATGATTTATGTAACAGATCCAAAAGTACTGCGTACTGAAGTGATGAAATTAGATGGCAGTGGAATTTTCAACAAGTCAGGTGCAACCTGAGCTCAGTAAACATTTTTTAAAAGGGCGTAAAGAGCCACTACAACCTCTGCAAATATGCAGGTACAGCAAGACATGTTGTAAATAAAAGGTGATGTTTTTAACATCTTTTAAGCAAAATATTGTCACAGTTAAGTAAAGCGAATAGTAACTGTGTAAGTAAATAACATTTCTTTCCAGTTTCTACACTGTGAGCAGTCTGTGTTCTCTGGACCTTTACAGGCCAGCTGATCAGGGTCAAAGGTTGACAGAACAAAACAAAGATGGCAGCCTTCGTTTAGCACAGCCAGAAATAAACAACAGAAATAAGTATTTCACCAAAATTGTTCACAAACCATTCCAGATTACCTCCATGACCTCTGACCGGCTCCAGAATTACACCAATCTTCTCCATAAATCCGATATGTCGCAGGAAGTTTGTGCCAGTCTCACAGAGCAAGTAGATTTTACCATTTTCACCAAAATGGTGAAAACAAGGGAGGTGTTGTGAGACTGTGAAACAGCGGTGCTCTAACCCACTGACTTTGGATAAGTCACAATTCAAAATTACAATTTCTATATAAACGACCATGGAAATCATTGTTTCCGAACACTCCCATACTTGATTGGTGGTTGCAGGAGTTAAGTGCACCAAAACTCCTCCAGAAACAGCGCCCACACCCAAAGGATCGACTTCTTCTCTGTCTTTGATACACCCTCATGAAATAGTCCCTGAGATGACTCGTGAGAAACAAGATTGGCTATTGTTATTTGGTCGTGACAGATGCTTGATTACGTGTTATGAAAATGCTTCAAGTTTTCATTTTATCTGTGGAGAAATATCTGTAATGTCACACTCTATTGTCTGTTCATAAGACTGTAAAGATAGAAACCCTTGGGCCAGTTTTCATACAAAGAAAACAGGTTTTGCACATTAAGAGTACATGCAAAACATATGTCATGTTGCAGACACTTTGATCCAAAGTGCCCTCAGTATCATATCATAAGCATGTACTCAGCATGTTGCACTTTCTGCCTGACGTCTTAGAGGGAGTATTCGGTTATTTTTCCTTTGACAAATGGTCGCTTAAGCTTGAAGAGAAAGAGGTCAACTATTTCAGGGAGCTGTTACTTAAGCTTTTTAGGAGTAAAAGGAAACATTATTCTCAGGGCTACCGACTCACAGCACCTAATCCTTCAGCTGACAAAAGAAGTGTGTTAAACTCTTTCTTTCTGTGCGGTACATTTGCTTTTTACACAAAGTGCACCACATTTCCAAGCATCATGTTTGCTGCTGTCTTTACCTTCTTTGTGTGGTTCTAAACCTGCTCTATAAACAGCCTCACCTGCTTTTCTGTCCGGGACTATCCCCCCACCTGTCATCCCCACACTAATGGGAACATTACAAACCTGAAAGCCTGAATAGAAACGCAACACTTTTCAGAGACACATTACCTGTCAGTCTGTCTCTGAATTAGGACTTCGCTGGAGCCAAATGATTTAAGGCCTTTTGCTGGCTTGTCAGGAGAGACATGATTTCGCCTGCAGCCATAAAGAAACATATGTGCTGTTTCTTTCTTTCTTTTTTTTTTCTTTGTCGAGGCGTCAGGCAGGCAGTACCAGATGTGTGCGGTGAATGGTGTTTTTTTTTTTTTTTCTCACTTGATCGTATGTTAGACACCGTGTACAGCTGCACAGAGGAAGTCCGCTACACAAGGAGGGAGGAGGAGGTGAGAACCAACAGGTTTAATTGCGGCAGTTAATGGGCTGTCTGAAGCCATCACTCTACCAGACGTAGCGTGTGGAGAAGCTCTTCATCACCAGATTAAACCGGATACAACAGCTCTTATTCAAAAACAAACTATTGGCCCAAGTCAGAGTACTTTTAGGATGTAAACACTACTTGCCTCATTGTGCAAACGTAAGTGTTTTGGCGCTGTGTTTAGTTTCTGTCTGTCTTTGTTAAAAAACTTTTTGTTACACTGATCTGTATTCAGCAAACTGTCTTTCCTGGCAAGACCGGCCAATTAAACCATCCATTTCATCCTAAAGTGTACATTATCTCTGAACCCTCATTAAAGAAATAATTTAATTAGCTCCCAGTGAAGTTTTGTTTATAGTTTCTCTAATCTAATAGGATTACCTCAGCAAAGTGATGTTTTTTCTTTCATTGTTTGTCGTCATGGAGTCCAAAAATGGAGAAAAACTGCACTGAAAAGTGATCATATCTGCCACCCTGCAACATTTCCTCATGTGTTTTCACTAAAAAGTGCTAAATGCATGGATGAATAACTGGGGTTTTTTTTTTTTTTCTTCATTTTTTTTTTTTCTGTTTTCCCAGCCTCTGTCAGCCTCGGCCTTGTCTTAACCACATCTCTCCCTTCAGAGTCCAAACCCCATTCCTCAGTGCCGGCATGGCTCCAGTCCCAACCTTCCTCCCAGGCTCTATCTCTGTTCCTCCCTCTGCAGCCACAACCCAGATCGCTGCTACATCCAAAAACATGCTCGATGGAAAGGCTTCATGCTCTGTGCATGCACTAAAACATTTCAGTTCAGGATGTTTTTGCAGGAGACTGCATCAGCGGCTGTTGAGCAGCTCCTGCTGGAGCAGCGGGGGATCCATGTCTTGCTCAAGGGCATCCCAACGGAAATAGCAGACAAAGCGCTCCTTGTGCATTCAACCCGGCCGGTTTCTCTCGCACTGTGGCTACCTTTGACTTGTTCGAGTGTAGGAGCGTGAGTGTAGCAGAGGTTGGGGGAGATGTGGAGACGTATGGATGGGTGGAGGAGGGGGCTATTCGACATCATTGACACAGTGAATAGCTCCTCGGGGATACACTTTGGAGAAGGTGCAAGGTTGTGTCAGAAGCAAAGTGTGGTGGGGTTTAGCGAACAGACATCCATTATACTGAACCTTTGCAGCTGCATCACATATTTCTTAGCAGCGCTGTCTAGTGCTGTCATGGAGGTGCAAAGGGAAATTGGCTGTGCGCGAATCATATCTAAATACAAATCAAAAAGACCCTGAAAGGTGATACCTTTGGATCATTTCTACGGGACATGCTGACGTCTAAGTGGTGCAAGGAGGCAGAATAATATACTGTAGTTCATTTATAGAGCATTGTACCTGCAAACTGTAAGCTGAGTTCAGCCATGCAGGTAGAATTTTATCACAACTCTTTTCTTGAAATTTTAGTTCATTTGTATTTGTTGAACAACTTTGGAAATCAGTGTTGTGAATTCACACACAGACCATAAAAATAAAGATTTGACAGTTGGGAGGTGGTCTTTTTGTGGTGTCCTGTAAAAAAATATATGCTCATGTTTACTTTGGTGAGAGCAATACATTTCAAGAGTGCCAGGAAAAGGACAATAAAACTCTGAAAAACATCATAAAATGTCAAGAATGATAGACCATGTCCTTCATTCTAAAGAGGAGAGGGAATAGTGCTTGTTCCTAGCTTAAAATATAAATGAGCACATAATTTTTAATAAAAAATCTTCATAAACGTGATTTATTGGCTTTCAGTGATTTGAAAACTATCAAGTTTAAGATTTATTAACTTTTTTACACTGCTTTTTCTAATTAGGGTACATTGAAACGTCTCAAAAATCACGTCAGCTTGCAGCTTCTTCTTTTCAGACTTGGGAGGTCTGAAAAATATAAGTGACAGTTTTTTGATCCGTCTAAAATGGCACACAAACCCTTTAACAGACACCATGCACAGTGGGTGGGAAAAAGCTGCTGATAATTAAACACTTAAAACAGCCGATTGCATTAATCAGAACTGCATTGAACCCTAATCACCTAGTTGAAATTAAATCTCTTCACTGTCTGGATAGGTGGAGTTCTAACCTCCTTGTCCAGCTCCTCTTTCTGCTGCAGAGGATTCGGGTTCACATTTAAAGATAACAGGCTTTTATTTCTGTTTGTTTTTTGTGCGCTATAATCAGTTTCAAATGGGAGCCAGGCCTTTGGCAGACTGCTCATGGCAGTGGGTTTGATTCAGCCAAAAAGCCTCTTGTGAAGTTGGTGAATCAGAGAGGGGTGATTCATTCAATCTCAACAGCGAGAGCCACATTACAGTACTGTACTCAATCTCTGTTTGGGTAATCTTTTTGGTGCTGTCTTGTTTCAGTTTTTATAGCTGTCCTGGATTCTCTGATCAGAGAGCTGAGAGCTGACTTCTGTTTGGCGCCAATTGGCTTTACATTTAGCTTCTGAAATCAGGAGGGTGGGTAAAATCTGCAATACCCCTTCAGTGATTGTTTTGTGCTGCTTTGAAAGAAGAGCGACTCTTTGCCATTCGTGGTTTTCAGCAAACAGAAAGCTGCCTTTGTTATCACAACACCATGTTCTTCAGGAAGAAAATTGCACCTCAACCATATAGTTTTTCCAGCTCCACTGCCCTCACTTTTTTTCTCCTCTGTACTGATTGTCTGAGGCAGTCCAAGTTTCTGTTGTCACCAGCCCTGCATGTATATTCAATACTGCAATTTAAACCAGTTTGCCAAATAGCAGGCCAATCAGAATCAAAGGTTGGTTGCAGATGGACAAATTTTAAATTGGTAAAAAAAAAAAAAAGAACTAAAAACAAGCTTTGTATTGTTCAATGTAATTAGTAGTTATATTACATGAAAAGATATTTTTCATCATCACTGTTACTTTTATCACTTTGTCCACATCAGTCAATCATCATCAACCAATTTAATCTCTAAACTTTCGATGCTAAAATAATAATAAAAAAAAAGTCACATTCAGTTTGACTTCTATTTAAAGGTTGTGAGCAATGTGTGGTAATCAATGACACAAAATGAATAGCTGGATCCCACAAGGAAGCATCTCGGGCCCTTTTTCAGTTTGTACGTAAATGACTTGACAGACATATGCACTGCAATAGGTCTTCAAATTAAGGCCAAAGGATTAATTGCATTTGCGATTACATCGTGATATGATAAAATGCAAAGGCTGCAATTTTGACTGGTCATGTGATCTGGTCATGTGACTTGTGAGCGGAGCGAAGCAGAGCAGGTAGAGAGAGAAGTCTACACTGCACTCTGTTGCTCTATGGGCTAATTCTGACACTGCAGAAAGTTTAGTACCAAAGAGGAGCAGCACAGCAGTTGTGTGGATTTATCTTGGCAAAAAACTATGCTGCTGCACAACGTGTGTCATAACCTGTCATGCTACTGTTGCTACATCAGGGTAAGACCACGAACCTTTATCAACACCCCCAAAAATGCAACAAAGCCATGTAAGATAGTTGAATGGCTAAAACACCATTGACCAGCACTTCAACCTTAAACCACGACTGCATAATGATGAAAAATGCATCCAATACTGTGATGGCTGCACAGCTGAATGAATGGACCCGACTCCAATGTTTTGGGCACTGATTACATCTCGCCATCAGTACACAAATTAGTATCATGATATGACGGCGCATGCATGTGAGTGCGCTATAGTGTGTGAGCAGATAGAGCCTTTGTGTGTAAAATGACAATTGCCAGAAAGAACAAGTTATGGATAAATAGTCTGATATTGCTGGCTATAATACAGATTGATTCATTGTTTATGTTTGTTGAAAAATACATTAGAAGAGGACCTTGAAAGAATAATCATATACTAAATCGCAACCACAATATCGTGGAAAAAAATCACAATTCGATTATTTCCCTAAATCGTTCAGCCCTACTTCAAATGTATGCTGTAATATACTTTAGCTGTCCATTTATGTAGTAAAACCTGCAGTAAAGCTCATGGATAAAATAAAAAGGGCATTTCTTTTTCAATAGTTATTGGTCCATAAAAAGTACCTTTGGTTGTGATCATCATCATGTCTGAGGATCTTTCATTTAGCGCTTGTTTCTATGGACAATTTTAAGCTCTGTTGTCAGATCATGCATGTAAGTATTCTTCAAAAGAAGTCCTCCTCCTGCCCCCTTTTGACTGTCCAACCTTAGACTCACTTTGTTTCTTTGCAGGGAAAAATGTAAACAAAGGCACTTTTAACCTGCGTGCCAGCTATCACTTTGTGGACATAGGCTTTGGTGGTAGTGGTTATAGACTACACAATTACACAAACTTAGTCCTTGCTTTTAAAGGTCGTGCAGAGGCATCAGTGTTACGTTTACACTGTTCATATCTGCCAGTGAGTCTGCAGCAGGTTTAGTTCTAACAGGAAAGCTAAAGCAGTGAAGAAGTCGAGTAAAGCTTTCACCTCCTCTGAATTTTTAAAATCCAGTTCATTCAGAAAGCAGCTCCGCCCGTGCTCTTTCTGTCCTCCACTTATGTTTAGCTTTGCAGACCCTCAGCCAATGCCAACAGGAGTTTACATGGCTGAGTGGGAGTTGGATGTGATTTTCATTGAAGGCCATCTGCACAGAGGATCCTCTGCTCGTGCGAGGAGCATATGTTTCAGTATGTAGATAACAGGGATGGTAAACACGCTCGTTCCCTGACAGAATTAACCTGCAGTGACACGCACCCTGTTGTCTGCAGTCTTTGTCGGGTGTACGCGACAGTGAGGGGTTAAATCTTACAGCCCCCCACCCTTCTGTCCGTCTTGAAACACACCCTCACATACACACAGAGCAGATCCATCAGTAGAGCATGACTCATTAGTTCCTTTTCAGCTCCCCAGGCCAGTGGACTCAAGCAGATTGCAAACACTAGCCTTAGCTCTGGGGCTGCTGAGGGACTTACTGCACACAATAATCACATATTTTTGTTGGACCGATCCCGAATCAACTGCAACCAACTGCGTTTTCCTTGTCAGCAGCAGTATTTTAATGTGCTGATTATTGAAGCCGTGCTTGGCAGGATGAAGTCTGAGCAAGACATTATGGAGTTTGGTAAAAGGATGCCGTCAGGGAGGAAAATCGTACCCAATCTGCTCATTAAAAATGCAAAAGTCAGCTAGTTATTTTCTGTTGTTTTGAATGCTGCTTCCTTTATAGGGTGACAGCGACCACAGTCAGGAGATGGGCTCAGCTGGGTTGGGTTAAACCCTTTTTTTCCCAAACACTAGAAGCAGAGATGCATACATTTTTAGGTTCATCTCTCTCTGTCATAATCAGCTAATTGGCTCCACCTTTCCATGATTACTTTATGAAAGGGAAGCAGATAATCTGCATGTATTACACAGCTGAGCATGTTCAATGGAGGCATAAGCAGAAAGGTCAAACACTTGCCTTCGCACAGGACAATGACAGTCAAATTAATCTTGACTATAAGCAAAACTTTGTACAGTTTTATACCTGATACAGATGAATCCAAAAATCTGTCTCACAGTGGAATTAAACACAACAATGGCCAATCAGTGTTCAGCTTTTTGGCTTTCACAAGAGGCATTAAACCATTTCCAGCTGAGCACTTAATATTCAAGTCAAATAGTTGTCATTTTAGATCCTTGTTGTTTTTAACTAAGTTATCCAACCCGATCAAACTTATAAAGGATTCCAGTCATGATACATCTGGAGGATATCAGAGAAACAAGCTGAGCTCAAATCTGCGGCAGCTCTGAAGACTCGGCCAAGAAGTGCAGAGCAGAAACTTTTAATTTTTTATTTAAAACTGTTTTGTTCTGTGTTTTTATTCACTGCAGGAATTAACAAATTCTGTAACTGATCAAAGGAAATAAAAAGGATGATTGTTCCTTTTTCCTGTTGGGTCTTTCGTATTTGGTGTTTGCCAAATCATACACCATTGTGGAGCTGTCCTGGGGTCATTACGTCACAGTCTCCCTTTCCCATGGTGCTGGTCACATTGGACCTGGCTTCAGGTTTTCAACACAGCCAAAGAAGTGTGCTTCAAGAGCATCTCAAGGAGTTTAAGTTACCCAAAATACAGCGAGATAAATTTATAGCAAATTCTGTGCATGTGAGGCCAGAGGGGGACCTGGCTTACTCATTCATTGCTTTCAAGGACTAACTCTCCTGCAAAATTACATGTGCAAGAGTTGTGCTCCAGTTTTTGCTGTTCCAAAATAGATGGATGGATAGATGGATAAATGGACAGCCAAAGAAAGGCACAAAAAAGGGGAGGCGTAGCATCCAAAGAGTCCTAATATCCCTCAGCAATAGCACATAAAACCACAAGGGAAGATATGGCCCTATAATTGTTCCTCATCATGTTGGAGCTGTTCCTCTGCTCTTTTTTTTTTTTAATTCAGTAAGTGACATGTCTGCCCGGGTTGACAGGAGGAACTCTGCCCTTGTTTTCCACTGCAGAGCTGCTTTTATGTCAGCTACAAGCAGATCAGTGGCAGATTTGGCCAGCTCTACTTAATCACTGCCTCACTTCATACACGTCTTGGAACAGCTACGCACACTTAGACTGACACGTTTATGATTCTCTGAAAGAAATCTGCAGATTACTGCACGAATTTGATCTGCAAGCCAGTATCCGCTGATCAACCCAATATTTCTCACAGTAAAAGAGGAGATGGCGGCTTTGTTGTGTTGATTTCCACACTACTCAAGGCTGAGAGGGACCATCTGCAGTGAGGGGGCTCTAGAGACTGTTGTGGACCCAAACAGCTAATCAACAAATCAGGTAGCTACAGAGCAAAACACAAACAACAACCCGACTTCCACTTTGCAAAATTTAAGTTGAACTCTCACAGTTTAAAAAAAATCAAGGTAATATCATATAAATGTTGATTAACAAGAAGAATCAATATTGGTTTATAAACAAGGCAATACCTGTAATGCTATTCAATACCAATTAAAGCTAGATGTAAATCTCCTTTTTTAAATGTTAATCTACTACTCTTTTTGCTCTCAACACATTTAAAGCCCATGTTTTCAAATTTGAGATGCTCCTAAATTAAATACAAATACACTTTATTTCTATTGTTAATTACTGTATAGGCTAAAAAAGGTAAATTAAACTTTTCTTGCAGCAGTCAGAATAGTGCATTTGCATGTGAACTACTCATTTAAATGAACAGTGTGTAATATGGTAGCATGATATGCTTGGTAAATGTGTAATATATAAAGGAGTGAATTAAATGCTGGAAATGACAGAGGTTTTGTTTTTGATAACAGAATAAACCTTTCATATCTAAATGTAATATCTTGCTCTGTCATGGTGAGCAAGGGGTGCTGTCTAATAGATATTGTGTAATATTTATACGCACTTTTAAAACTACTAGTTTTCCCAAGCTATATTTTGCAGTGATATATTTTTCAGTGTTGATTGGAATAGCTTCTGTTAAAGTCATATTCCCTTTCACAAAAACTTACATTGTATAGGTTTTGTCTTTTACTTTCGTTTTTCTGATTCCAGTTGTTATTTTTTGTGATAAAAATGCATTACAGTCCTGTCTGTACTGAGTGAACTCCCTCTACAGTTGGTAAGGTAGCATATTGATAGAAGTGTGGCTGTATGCCAGACTGTGCTCCTTTGAACACACTTGTCGATACAGCAGTGACTGGTACTGTCTCTGTTGTCTCTCTCTTTCTACCCAAGCCCCAGGCCAACTTTGGATCTGATGGTGTACTTCAGTGTCTGAATCACAAAGTCAATTCCTGCAAATTTGCTGCTTTTAACAATTAAATTAATGCTAATTAAGAAGTTTGATCCTTGTGGTGAGTTAAGAATTAGCTTCACTCAGACTTGTTAGATGAGCTTTGGGCATGTTTCAGTGATATTCAGTGCAGTTCTTTGTCAGTAACGCCACTGCGGACAAGGCTTTCATGAATCACATCGTCTCAAGGTCTCCCTAAAAGCCATTTTTTTTCAGGCATAAGCTGTGGTGCATCCCTGCTGCAATAAGCAGATTGCTAAAAATAGCGTTAGTAGTCCAGCCAAGAAATGCAGTTTCCCTCCAGTGAGAAAACCTTGGTAGCAACAAGCTCTGTCTGCCTCTTTGTTCTTTCTCTTCTCATTTGGAAACACAGACAAGTGGCAGATGAATGTAGAGAGCTCATGCTTCCATATGCCTCAAACATTTACCATTTTTTCATTTACCTTATTAAAAGGACAACAATGTGCAAGTTTCAGCTATGATAATTCAACTGTATTGACAAATTATAACTATTTATCATTCATTCTGTCAGTGAATATTGCTACCATTTTAAAAGAAATTAAGGAGGCATGAAGGAACAAGACACCTCCTTAGCTCAACTGAAATTGAGAAAAAGATTAAAATTTATGGGAATAAAAAAATTTGAGAAGGAACTCCCTTTGTCCTCCAAAGTGCTGCAAAGAAAACTGATTTATTGTGTTCTCGTCAGTCTCAAATTTATTTATTTAACATAACACTGCTCTGAAAGCGGGTTGAGGGGACTGCAAGTTGAGCTGCCACCAAGAATCACAAATAATGTATTACTGTGGCTTTTTAATCAGGAATTTCATAATTCTAAATTTCAACCATTTTTGTAAGTCTGCCCCCCAGTTGAAACTGATTTATTGTGTTCTCGTCAGTCTCAAATTTATTTATTTAACATAACACTGCTCTGGGAGGTAGTTTGGGATTCAGGTGCCAAATTACAATTAAGCACACCTAAAATCAAAGTGGCTTTTGAGGTACACTACCGGTCAAAAGTTTTAGAACACCCCAATTTTCCCAGTTTTTTAATTGAAATTCAAGCAATTCAAGTCCAATGAACAGCTTGAAAGAGTACAAAGGTAAGTGGTGAACTGCCAGAGGTAAATAAAAAAAAGGTAAGCTTAACCTAAACTAAAATAATTTACATTTTAGAATGATATAAAAAGGCCTTTTTCAGGAAATAAGAAATGGGTTAACAACTTAAAGCAGTTCTGCAGCAATGAAGGTTGATCAAGTCTTGAAAGTTGGTGCTACCAATTCCTACAAGTTACCCAACAGTTTTGATCACTTACAACCCCCTCTGTCTGCAAAAAAGTAGTGTTGAAACACACTGTTACCATACAGTGGTAAGCATTGTTTGAATAGTAGTGTACGGTAGGAAGTAGTGTGTCACTACAAAAGTGGTAAGGAAGACCATCATAACACTTAAAAATGTAGTTTTTTCCTACAGCGAAATTGCCAAGAGAGTCAAGGTGTCAGTGAGTACAGTTTCCTTTACCATCAAAAGGCACTCAGAAACTGGGGGAAATACTGACAGGCAGGGGTCTGGCAGACCCAAAGCCACAAAAGCATTAGAAGTTTCTGAGAGTCAACAGCTTGCGTGATAGGCGGCTCACAGGACAACAGCTTTAAGAACAGCCTAATAGTGGTCGCAGTAAGCATGCCTCAGTTTCAACTGTGAAAAGAAGACTTGGAGCAAAGCAACCTGCAAGTGCTACACATTTATGGAAACTTCTGCAACAGAGATAGTATATTTGATTTCGATTGTAGAAAGAATGCCACAAGTGTGTTCAGCTGTTATATCTGCCAAAGGCCGCCACTTTAATGAGTCAACGCTTAGAATACATTGTTGTTTCCAATTTGATTCTATGACTTGGTTTTTAACTTCAATTGTGTTTTTGTTCTAATCATTAATTTCAGAGTACACTGAGTACACTTAAACTGCATCATTTTCAATAAAATTCTGGAAAAGTTAGGCTGTTTTAAAACTTTTGACCAGTAGTGCATTTGTGATGCACAAAAGGCCTTGTAATCTATCCATATGAGGTAAAAATGTACAAAATTTATCATTCCTATCCTCATAAATTTCATTGCAATTCCCTGTTGAGCCTGATTTATCTCCCAGGCATCCTATCTACCATTTGAAGCTGATGCAAAGTGCGTGCTGCGATCTATACATGGATGACATTGTATGAACAATCAGAAAAAGAGCATGGGTGACGTCTCATATCAGGCTTTGATTGGTATTCCCAGCGTAGAGCTCCATGAAAATATGCACAGTCATGTTTCTGGAGGTTTCCAAAACCTCTGATCCACTGTACTGCTCTGCACATTTAGTCTAATATTGACTTCATCTAAAATGAACATTAGTAGAGTACCTTGCTGTTTCTCAATGATCTCTCTCCCCCTTTTACACGCTGCTCGGTGTAATAGCCAGTATCCACAGAATGAAAGCATTTAACTCCAATCAATGGGATTTATGGCTGCTTTAAAAGGCAAAGGTGCCTTTTCTCTTTTCAAAGTGCTGTTTTGGCCGTCTTCCAGTTTAGATCGCACCAATAGCAATGTATGATGAATTTTTATTATCTTGGCGGCCTGTTTAAGATTCACACCTCTCCAAGTTCGAAAGAGGCTGTGATATCTTCCTGCATTAAGAAACAGTGAAGCAGATTTAAGCAAAGCCTTACCTGCCAGCTATATGTCACGTCTTATTCCCCAAAGTTGAAACCAGACAAATATAAACCAAACAAACGCAGCCAGATTTTGGGATTTATCGCACAGTTTACTCACATCCCATCCTTACTTGTTCCCCTTAAATCTGTAAAAGTGACGTTCAGGAAGCCATTAGACAGTGAGTTTTCTGTGCTCACCTTCTTTTACAGATTAGCTCGCACCAGCAGAATAAATTGGGAGCAAGTGTCAAGAGTGAGCTCTGTCTGGGTTAACAACAATTTTCTCTCTGGTCTGTCTTATTTGCAGGAGACAGTTAGGAGTGTACATCAAGGTTAACGCCAAGAGGACAGAGAAAGTTGTTTTATCCACTCAGGGACTCATGTTTTTAGGAAGAAGCTGGAAATTTTATCAAAAGGAGGTTGATTTCTGTCTTTGAGTGTTAATATTGTATTCTGTGAAATAAGTCAGAGTCGCACTTTTTTTTTTAACCATAGTGAGTGCGTCGTGTCTATTGCAGGAGTCTTGTTTGTAAACTATGACAGCAGCTAGGGCTTATCGCAATCAAATACAATGCAGTCATTTATATAAGACAACACAAAACACCTGCAGCAAATCTGAAAATGCACCTCTTTGGGAAAACATGTTAACAGGCCCTGATACTACCGCTGAGAGTTTGATGTAGAAGTAAGAAGTTTTTGATTTGGACAGCCAGCTGAGATCATGCAAAGTAAAAACTGGCAGTACACTCAGCATATGGAGACTCACAAACGAACATGCTAATTGGATTGATGTGATGTCATTTCCAAAGTTTCCTTTACCAGTATGGTTGGCCAAAATCCTCCAACTCTCACTGAAAGTTTGTGTCCTGTTATTTAAACTGCATATTCTATTCTATTCAATTAAAATGGTTTAAAACAAGTTCTTCATCCTGGGTTAACTGAGTGATGTGCTTTTCTTTTTGTACCCCAGTTTTCATTCCCTTTCTTTTTCCAAATCCCATTACTAAAGATTTGCTCTGACAAAAATGACCAATTATCAATGATAAGAAATAATTAACACCTTCCTAAACATGGGAAATCAGCTTTAAAGGTACAGTGAGTAGTATTTAGTGGCGTCTCCGTAATAAAAAAAAAAATGTTACTTTACTGCATTGGCAGGGAATAGAACATTTCTTAATTATATTTAACTTTGAACGAACTCTTTTTTTAATCTATGATCATACTCTTTATGCATGAGTTTCATTTAACACACTGAAATTGATGCTACCTGCACTGCCAAGTTATTTCAAAGTATTCTCATGTAAAACTTTCCAAAAGAACGGACGTATGTTTAATCAAAAACTAAAGGGATATGCCAACCTTTTTTATCTGACTGAAATTCCAGTTGAATTCTCACTTTCACTCTGATTAATTGTTTACACCAGTTGTTTTTGTTTCAATTAGGCCATTTTTCCAGCTCTAATCTGATTAGAATTGGTCATGTAAACCCATTCTCTCATTTGATGGATTGGACCCAAGACCCAGGGCCAGCTTCTTATTGGAGCATTGTAAAACCCAACTGACCCATAAACTTGAAATGAGGAGCAAGTCTTGCTTGTAGTCTTTGCTGTTTAAAGGTAATCCACTATAAACTATATTTGGCAACAATAGCAGAGGAAAAACTCACATTTTATAGGCAGAGAGCTTGAGCAGAACCAAACCCATGGTGTACAGCCGTGTACCAAGACTGGATGGGTGGGTAACTAGATTGGCAATAACTTTTCTGAATTGTCTTTAATTTGACTTTGTCTGGAGTCACAAGGTTTACAACTACACAACAATGAATCACACCTTTGGCCACATTTCTTCCACTGAACTGTGTAACCCCCATATTGCCAACCCAGACAGGCCACTGGCGTGAATTAGTCTGGGTCCTGGCCTTTGATCCTCTGAGCTGGCTTGTCCTTCTTGGCATGGCTGGTGGGAATTTAAGGTGGAGGACAGTTGCAGGAGGTGGTAAGCTATAATCAGCTTCACATCAGTGTGAGGCTCCACCACACTGTGTCCTCCTGTAACTCTGTCCTTCTGTGACTGAAATTTCCTGTTACTGTGTTGTGCAGTTGCTGGATGGAAAATGCAGCATGGCTGGGATTTGGTCCAAGCTGGGATACGAGACTCCCCCGAATATGAGATTTCATTATCTGATAAGGGAAGATTGGGCCTTACCAGCAAATGTATTTATTGTGCTCAGGAAGGAACTTGGAAATGGAATGCTTACAAAAGGGGTGACGGAACCAACAATTTGCACTTTGGATAATCATGTCAGAGTCTTTGCCTTTGACTGCTGCTCATATTTAACAGCCTTTTCTCTCCCGCTATAGATCACTTTACAGAGGACTGTTTGCTTTCTCTTGAAAAATAAGTGATGACAATTAATTAACAGTAAAAAAGAAAAGAAATCCTGTTTTGCATAATAGTACAGAGCCCCTGAAGCCCCATGAGAAAAATAAACATCTACTTTCACAATTATAATTCGTTCTTGTGCTTATTATCTTGTTTGAATAAGTAGGTTATCTAGTGTTGGTGATGTAGTTATCTTGTGGGAACAGCTGATTATCTTGTATGCCATATAAATACCCTACACACAAGAATACATACAGTATATTTTGTGCATACAAGGTAATAACTCATTCCCACAAGATTATTTTGTGTACTCAAGTTTTTAGTTATTTCAGATAAAGTTATCTTTTGGGAATTTTTTTTTTCTTAATTTATTTTTAATCTTACATAATCATCTTATGGGACAACATATAATGTGGTGCACCAGAAAATAACCCATGTGCATTAGTAAATATCCTGTGTGCGTACGGTAATAACTAGTCCCCACAAGATATTTTGTGCACTTGCGTGAGGGAACAAGTTATGTGTCTTTAAAGTTTAGCCACTGTGGAGGCTCTGTACATAAGCAAAGATATGAAGGTGGTTAAAGAAAATCCAGGCCTTGGAAACTAGCCAAACACCAGTATGCTACAAGTGTCCAGTTTACGATGTTTACTAGGGATGTGATCAGGGGATACAAAATAAAATACAATTAAGTAGTGATTCTGCGGGCACTGTATTATCTTCCTATTGAAACAAGTGGTTGTTTCAAGTGCACTTTAAAGTTTAGCCACTGTGGAGGCTCTGTACATAAGCAAAGATGTCTAGACTTCCAGAACCTAAAGAAGGAGAAGGAAAAGAAGAAGAGGAGAAGGAGTTAAGACGATATTTCTTGTCACGTCAAAAATCTGTCTTGCGAGATTTGTTAGCTATCCAAACTTCTATTTATGACCTGTGGAGGCAGTAATGCTCCTTTGCTATGTCTAGACTTCCAGAACCTAAAGGGTACCCTGCGGAAATGATAAATGGCAGTCGAGTGACTGATTAAACATGGACGATATGCAAGCGTTGTTTGAAAATAATGCGGTACACGGCGGTTAATATGAGCACAATGAAGAGTACCACTGCAGCTCGGTACTCAAATCAACAACAGCACCTGTGAAGAAAACACTGACAAGCCAGACAATACTGGCAAATGCATTCGGACCTTAACTTCCACAGTCAAGCACCAGAGCCACAACAATAGCAAGAGACACAGGTTGGTCTAGTCATATATTTTGTCATTGTAATTTTCTTAAAATCTTGTCTCGTTCTCGTTCCTGTGAACCAAATATCGTGTCTGGCCGAGTCTCGTGAGCTGAGTGTATTGTCACACCCCTAGTGTTCACTGGTAAATCTGAAACAAACAGGTGTTCATGCAGAAGCTGAATTCCTTTAATCTACAGCCAACTTTAGTGAATATGAGAGTAGCTCAGTGGCATAAAAACCCTCTTTAGAGTTGCGCTCTGTGATCTGCCTTTAAACTACTGTTATTTTCCCGACAGTCAGTTCTGATGTCTGAGGAATAAGTGAGCAATAATGAATAACTTCACGCTGCTTTTAAAACGATAAGAAGGGATTCAATTGATGCTGAATTATGTTTGCATTGCATGTGATGAGTTGTGTTCAAGAGCCTTCAGTTGGTGCTCTGTAGAGGGATTTCCTCCCCTGCTTAAGAGTGTTGTATTGTTAATAATCAGACTGCTCATTTTTAATCGATCTCTACTGGATTTAAGAAGGTGAAGAGAATGATTTTAATAGCTACTTGTTGTGATTGTGGCTTCTGTCAAATTAGAGGACAATCTGAATTTATATGAGGAAGTAAAATAGTACTTACTGAGTGCTTCTTGGATTTTTTCGTGACTGTCAGAATTGATTTTGAAAAGGGGAGTGGGGTCTGTAGTGCTGTCTATAGACTGAGCTCCGGAGCTCATTTGCCTAATCTTGGGAACTAGAGTGGAAGCTGTGTATAATGAGGGCTAAGGCTTGTCTGGGAGGGCAATGAGAGGTGGGGGCCGAGTCTGAAAGACATGAAGGTATTAATCGGACAAAGGGGCAACCGAGAAGTTTATGCAGACAGAGAACGCCTGTGGAATGGTCAAGCATTTTTGCATTTTGACTGCCTTTGTGAAAGTGCAAATCAAAAGACAGGAAAAGAGTGCGAGGCAGGACAGAAAGGAGGGATGTTTTCAAGGTTTCTGAAGGCTCCTCTAAGGAACTTTTTGTCCATGGCGGAGGAGCAGAGACCAGCTGCAGTGATGCAGACTGAGAAATGTGCAAAGCTTCTCCAAGGGAGAATCCTTAGGAGCATGATCAAAAAAAGACCAAACAACTTCCTTAATAACTGAAAGTTTGACTACCTCTCCTGCAACTTTAAGTGGTCAAATTGGCTAGAAAGAATTTTATAGCTGCGATAAGCATGAAAAACCTATAGCTGATTATATTTTTCAAGAAAAAAATGGTAAAACCCAAAGCTTTACACTTAAAATGTTGATGAAATAAAAATCTTTAAAGGACTTTGTTGCTTTGAACTGGTCTTCAGAGCCAGATCCTCTTGTAAGATTCCCCCATGAGTGTTTTTCTCTGCTGAATTTAAGAAAAAACATCAAGAAGTTTTCAGAATAACTTTTGTGTTTCTATCAAACAGTAAAAATGTACAGCATTTTTCGTCAGTTCTTCTAATGCAATTTTGATGAATGAACTGAATTGAAGCTGGAATCAAAGTCGAAGTTGGAGTGTTACGAACAGAAGTTATCCTGCTGCTACATGGATAAAGACTCAGATCACACACCATGTCCTGTTGTGTTCTTTTGGTGATCAGATCAGGCTGTAATGAACGCTGTGCCACATTTTCCTTTAATAAAAAATTGCTGACGCTGGCTTTGTTTCGAGCCTAGATCTGCTCTGAAGTTTGAGAGGAAAACAGAAAACAGACCAGTCTTCATTGTTGTTGGTCATATATCACTTAATGGAGACACTTTATTTTCCCCACCAGTGTGGGTGCATCAGGGTCTACATCAGACAGTGTCCAAATTTCAACTTTAATGCAGGAAAGACTGTAAAAAGATGACTAGAGCACCCCCCACCCACTTCCCATACATAGAATTATCTTACACACATAAATAAAGGTGAAAATTTGGTGGACCATCCCTTTAAAGTAAAATGCGAAAGCTAAAGCAGGTTTTGAGCTGTCTTCAGTAAGTGTAAAACGACTCTTTTTCTTAGGTTGATTCACTTTTGGTAAAGGACTGCAACATGTTTGTGGTTTCACTGTCACAGGGAGTGAAAAACTGTCTTAAAAACTCTGAATTCTGGCGACGCACTTTCATCCATTTTCAAAACTCAGAAAAATACCCCCTAATGAGCAAGACTTATGCCAGCGGAGCAGAGCCTTTTGATTTAAATTTGTCGTTAAAAAACAAAGACTCTCCCAGGACAAACAATGAGTCACCGGCAGCATCTTGCTCAGGCTGTTTTGTCTCACTGAGTTATGCAGGCTATTTGCCCATTTGTACATCTGCTTGTGTATAATTAAACACCATTTCCCACTTAGCACCGTCTCAAGGGCCATGATAGCCTTACAAACACACAAACACACAAATGCTCAGTCTTGTGTGTATTGACACTCGTCCCGCACTGTCTACACTAAGATCACTGTCTGCCTAATTTTGCAACGATACGGGCATTATCCAGTGTAATCTAGCAGTAAATTAATTACTACCCACAATCCCTCAGTCCTCTTTGCACTCCCACAGGAGGTGACCAATGCTGCAGCTCTACTAACCATGTAATAACACTGAAAAACATCCACTTTATTAGGACTGTAGCTGGTTACTGAACATTTAAAATCTTATCTGGTATTTTTTTCTCCTTCATTTACACAGTCTAAAGAGAAGGAACACTTTTAAAGCACAAACAGTCCCATTGTAGCTGAAAAAAATCCTCCAACAGTGTAACCTTGGCAGAGAAAAACCTGATCAAATATTCAGCTACCCATTCGTTTGCATAAAATCTGCCAAAGGTGTGAATGCATTACTGCATATCATCCTACCGCCAAGGTCAGCGTACGTTTCAAAGTAGCCCACAACTTTGTGTAAATTAATTCAGCCTCATAAATAACAATTAATGGCAGCCAAGTTTGACTTTGCTGTAATTAGTTCCAAACGATGCCCTCAGAAAATCTAGAGGCTGTTGTTTAAGGATGACTTTGGAAATCTTATTAAAGCTTAAGGGGAACGTGGTTGTTAATTGATGTAAATGTAATCACTGTCAGATTGTGTGTGTGTCAAAACTTGGAAGGTGAGTTGGCTCTGTCTCTAACTCGGGGTGTAACTAGTTGACAAACACAGTTGGATTCAGCTTCCTGTTAAAAGTCTTGATTTCATTTAATTATTTAGATACATCTTTAATTAAATATTCTTGAAGCTTCTCTGAGGAGTTTTTTTCTATGTTTACAAAATGGACTGAAATTCATATTAATGTCCTTTATGATACTTAACAGCAAACAAAAACATTAACGACAAGACTGAGAATATTTATTTGTAATTCTTGATTCCTGAAACTCATGAAAGAATGTAGATGTCAGCAAAGCAGCTAAGGAAAGAGTGTTTTTCAGATACCTTTAATTTCAAAATAGCGTTACCTTGAGTTAATAATGAACCTTTATTGCATTTGTTGTTGATTCTTTCAAAAGAAGCCTCACGAATCTTAGCACCACTTTTCTGCACTGGTAGGAGTCGTAGCTGCACAACACTGCAGCTGTATACAGCCAAACGCATGCCACAGCTCTTGCTTGTTTGCATTTTACCGTAAAAAATATCACAATCAGAAGTTTTATCAGTGAGCAAGTCCTTAGGACTCAAATGACATCAATACTGGAGTTTCACCCATAGGAATCATTGCACGAGTTTCACTCAAGCCTTGAGTACTGGGAATCAGGACTCCAGTCTGGGTCTTGGACCTGAGTCCATCAAAACTGCTGTCTACATGTCTTATTTTGGGTTTTACTGCAGCTAGTGACATAGCATTTTTCTGGTTTCTGTCAGCTCTGTTTTTCACATTAAGATCAACCAGCAAAAGGTCTACATGGCTGGGTTAAAACCAGTCTGTTTGTATTTCAATAGAATATTAGGAAAATCGTCATTTTTGTCAACATTGTGAGCTGCCTTTCTTCAGTCCTGATTGTTTTTAGAAACAGCTATATTTGTGTTTTTCGAAGTCTGTTATTTTAACCCGTCTTTGAGTTTTAAGGTTCCAGTGTTTGTACTCCTGTTACTATTATGAAGTAGAAACAGTTTGAAGTTGTGTTCAGGTTGTTTTTGTTGCTTTCTTCCCTCTCATCAAGACTCCAGCACGGACCATGGCGTCCCCAAAATTGCAGCTCCAGGCAACATTGTGTCGTCTTTGAAGTGTTTTCATCTGATACGCACAATAAGGTGGGGACAGAGGGAAAAGAGAGACTCTCCAGTCCCACGAATGAGTTTGAATTATTATTTTGGCCCACTGTATTTTAATTCTATGAGACCTGATAGGTTGAAATCATGGTCGTTTCCATCTTTTGGTGCACAGAGAAAGAAATCTGTTGGTGTGGGTTAAATGTAGATGGTTTTGTACTTGTTGGCGCCTCAAGTTAACAAAAAAAAAAGGAAGAAAGCATAAAATATTGAATTTCCATCACAGCTTTAGGTTATTGTAACAGCTGCCTGCATGCACCATGCCGACAGAAAGCCCTCCTATGAATTGGCTGAGTAATCCAAGATTAAAATGTATATACACCCATTATCAAGACAGAGCGACAGAGTGGGCCAGGCACCCCGAGTGCTAAGTACACACAGCCGCACACACACTGAGACACAAGGTCAGAGCGCTGTGGCTGGCAGAATGTGCTCAATGTATGCATGCACACACCCTAGCAGAGAGAATACACAAGGAAATTAATGCACACACACACTCTCGCAGAGATAAGCTGTGGCAGCATGTCGTCTGGGGAATTTGGACATCCATATCATGAAAAAAAAGAAGGCTCCATTAAATTTTAAGCTCCTGGAGTGCCAAGGCTTATAGACTATGACATTTCATTCGTAATTTCTGTTTTTTATTTGCAGCTTTCTCATAAAAAAGCAATCCAAACACAACAACCTCAGTTACTCTTTAAGCATTTGACTAACCGGCTCTTTTGCTCAACAAAGATAACACAAGCCAAGGCTTTAGCTACCTACAACATGGCACTCTCACTTCAGAGAGCTGCACGCTCTGCAGACAAGAGCTGTCTGACAGTCTGGCAAAAAGGATCTCCAGGAATAATTGACACCGAGAACAGAGCCCGGTGAGGCTGAGGATGACAGCAGAGAAAAAAGAAAGCTTTAAAAGTTTACTCTGGATATCTCTTTGCTAGTCAGGAACACATTATAAGAAAGTGCACGGTGATCTCTCTGACTCTTTTGATGTGAAGTTTTTGCATGTCAGACCAGTCAGTAGTTTCAGGTGGAACTTCAGCGAGGGGCTTTGGAGTGATGAGGTGTTAATTCTCTCTGAAGTCGTTTTCACAATGAACGGCAGTGATCCCTGTCAAAATAAAGCGGTATGAAAGAAATGAAACCGGTGAATAAACATGAAGTTCTCTCAGACTGGCTGGTGAGGTGACAGGAGAGCGGATGTCTTGAAGTTTTTTCTTCTGACTAAGGCTTGGCAGCAGTTATTTAAATGTTTGGTTTTTGGTGCAATGTGCAATATCAATATTCTGCGGGGTTTAAAGGTACAGTGTACAGGAATTTGAGTCATGTAGAAGAATGGACCCGTTATTAATAAAATTTCTTTGAATTGAGATTCATGTGTTTGATTGGGATGACGCAATTTAAGCACAAATCTGATGCATTGCACAGAGATTACAGTATAAGTATATTTTGTAACACTTGGATAAAAAAGCTATTTTGTTAACTTAACAGACAAACTAGTGAAATGCACCTTTTTTTCTGAGTGGGTCAAGTCTAGAAAGCACAAGGTTGAAGAAGGAGAAGCAGCGAGTGGTTGTTGTGCATGAAAGGATATATGTCTACAGATATTTTTTTGTGGTAAACTCAACAAATGCCAGATTATACACAGAAGTCTCCTGTCCTTAAATGCCACCCTCATTTTACTAATAGGAGGGGCGAACAAAGGAGCATTTCAGAGATGTGAATGTGTGCATTTAGTTGACCAAATGACTACACATTTTTACCCATGCTGTAGCCTGTTGAACAAGTTATTCATATTTTTTATCACTACAGATTCAAAATATATCATATATTGTGTCTACTGCCATAATGCTATGTTTTTTTTTAATGCTGGTTTGTGCTAGCTCGGCTAATATTAGCCACGTAGAGTAAACTAGTTTGACATCATTGAACTGTAAGGTGCTGTGCTCCTGTGTCACCATGTTGCATAAGTTGTGCCCAATATTGATTGTTCTGACCTCTAAACTAGTTGGCTAGCCAGAAGCGAAACTGTTCTAGTTTCTAGTTGTAGGTGCTCTGAAGAGGGCAGGGTGTAAGTAGGGACTGAGCTGAGCTGCTGCAAAAAGGCATCAAGATTTCTTCAAGTGTTCATCATGTAAGAGGTTTCTGCTTGAGGTCAAATTATCCTCAAAGGGGTTCTCATGTCCAAAACAAGCAGACATGGAGATTTGAATATTTAACAGTAGTGCAAATGGCTTAGTGACCCAATTGGCCCATAGAGGCTAGATCCTTATAGCAGCAATCACTGGTTTGATTCCCAACCTCAGCCCTTTGCTGCATGTCTTCCCCCCTACTCTTGGGGGCTGTGAGCCTAGCTGCCTCTAGGTTTGGCCCTAATTGTTTTGTTCGTAGACATCCAAAAAGCAAAATACCCCCCTTTGATTAAAAAAAAACTGTGGAAAGTTAAATATATTTGAATACAAAGGTTAAGAAAATAGCCAGCTGGAACTGCAACATACAGGCCAAATGCTGCAGACTAAAAAGCTCATGCTGGGATTGCTTCACTTCTTTGAGTGTCAGGCGGCTCCTCTGATATTAGAAAAAAAGTATGAACGACTTGTTGTCCTTATCAAGTCCATGTTGAGTTTTACAGCCCAGCCCTGTTACTGATAAAGTTGTACATCTGGATCTAGTGTTTCACAGAGTCTGTACAATCCCAGACACATTTGTGCAGATGTGTTTAATTACGCACCACTCTGGACAATTAGTAAATGAGTCTGACAGTAACCTTCATGCATTAATCACAGTAAATTACACAGAGGAGGCCGCAGCACAGAGGTTCAATTAACCTTTTAGCCCTCATCTGAATGTGGCGAATGAGGGCTGGTTTTCTGATGAAGGCCCTAATGCTCTCAGGTCACCAGGGAGAGTGTGGCAGAGAGGCACCCAAAGCAACAGCCAGTTTTTCTCTCCCAACACTGTCCTCACCAGGCCCAGTCCTCACCCTTGGGACGCATTTAGCTGTCTGGAAATCAAGGCGACCTTTGTGTCACGCAGTTTTCTCACAGCTGCGGTGGCATTCATTTCCAGAGGAGCTACGCCACATTCCCCACCTATTTATTTAGTTTAATTTAGCTGATGGTTGAAGCTGACCTTGTGATAACCGGCGACGAAACTCGACAACTCTCAAGAGAAATCAGGAGCCAGTGTTGGGGACTTGTCTCAACTGCTTCGTGATATCTTTAGCTTGTGGTGAATGAAAATATGAGAGAATTAGCTGTCATGGGTTTGGCTTGTGTTTCAGATTATTTTGTGGCTTCTGAAATGTAGTTGAAGCCGCAGGATACATGCTTTGCAAAGTAAGCCAGTTCTCCATGTGGATCTCTGATAGCTCTGTGGCTTAGCAAGTCAATGATCAACATTAATCCTTAACAGCTATCACCTCATTGCCCTTTTGAGGAAGACTCTGATCCACTGATTCCTTCAGAAACTCTCAAGTTAGAGGATTTGTCTGTGTTTTCCTGTTTTCTTTGCAGCTGGTGTGATCTTCCAATCTGGGGTCTTTGTTAACATGTACTTTAAAAACACAAATCACAAGGATTTTATACTACCTGAGGTAATATCCTGATGTACAGCTCTTTGGCTTTTTTACATTTTGCCAGGAAGGAGCGCAACTGCTGGGCGTCAGACCAGAGATGTAATCGGAGAATATCAAACGAGCCCTGAGTCTCCCTGTACTCCCATTTCTCTCCAACTATTTGTTTTTTTGCAGTATCTTTTTAAGTTGTTGTTGGATTTACAGCTGGCTTTGAGGAACCGGAGAGCTGTTTGAGAATGAGAAAGAGACTGAGGCGTACTTTTCTTTCTGCTTCTGCCAGGAGAAACAGACAACAGAAACAGACAAATAAAGAGTCGGAGACAGAGGAGGCATACAGACGGATAAATAAGGAGGAAGTACTCTGCACTGCTGTCGAGCTGGTTCCCAGAGACGAGCCGACACAGAGTGGCCTCTGTCCTCGCCTGGTCCACTCCTGTTTGTGCTGTTTGTGTGTTGATGCTGATGTTTCAGGATTGATTCGTCCGTCTGCATTCAGCAGAGAGGCACCCGGCACAAACAAAGAAACAGGCATGCGGCCCTAACATGCTGCCCTCTTGTTTCCGACTGCCCGGTGTCCCTGTGAGAACCAGCGGTCACATGACCTAGTCTGTACATGAAGGGAGGGGTGCTCCTCCCAAAAGCCCTCCTCACCCATGCTCCTACTCCTCTCTCTTTTTCTCTCACACACATGCTAAACCACTACACCCTAATGCCTCTCTGTTGCGCCAACACGCAAACGCGTAGACAGACACGCATCCACTCCACTTAAACCCCACAGACACGCTTGCTCATGTACTCACATGTATGAACACACTTATCACGGCCACCCACATGCACAACAGGCACGACCAACAATAAAACACAACCCCTGGCCTCGTGGATGCCTAAAAGAGCACGACCCTTTGTCATCCACACGGCGACCTTTTCCTCTGGGGGGGGTGGGGCAGCAGCATTCAAAGTTGAGGCGTGATTTTAGCCGTTAAACCTCCTTACCCAAAACATTGAAGGGCCCCACACAGACACCCATGCACACATGCCTGATTTCCCTTCCTTTTATTCCCCGCAGGTCTATCTACCTTTAACACAAACACATAAGTCAGTCAGGAACTCTGGAACGTAGAAATGTTGTTGTTGTTCCTGGAAAAGAGAAAAAGTACAGCTGTTCCTCAATTTTTTATTAGTTTTAAAGGAAAATCATTATTCAAGAGAAGTTTGGAAAAACTACATGAAGTTTTTGTTAAAAAAAAATTAAGTTTTCTTCTTGTTGGCTGCAGTGTGATGGATTATTGTTGGCATACAAGGGCCACTTGGAGGATGTGAGAAATTCTGATTTTCAACATAAAGTTATAACAAGATAAAGTCT
The DNA here is from genome assembly GCA_962446985.1 of Xyrichtys novacula. Lineage (NCBI taxonomy): Eukaryota > Metazoa > Chordata > Actinopteri > Labriformes > Labridae > Xyrichtys > Xyrichtys novacula. The sequence goes on from OY660865.1 coordinate 16,443,835, forward strand.
TGTTAGAAAGAAGGAGCATCTCAATCTTAAAAGACATCACTCATTCCCTCTTTTGGTAGGCTGCTCCTCTGACATCTTAGACACATTATATGACCAGTACTTCAGACCAATGGCATGATTTGAAGTGAACTTTTTGACTCCCCAAGATAAAAAAAAAATAGTCACCTGCCATTCGTATACTTTCATATACTGGCAGTCTTGTGTATGCATGTGAGTTATTAGTGTAAACTTTTTTGTGTCAGCCTGTCTCCCGCAGCAACACCCAAATTTGATCAGACCCTGATAATTTATTTATTTATTCTTTAAAATAACCTGTCTATTTTGGTGTAAACATTAACCAGCCAATGACTGAACAAAAAAAAAAAAAAACTAGCACGACCTTTTTTGTCTTTAAAGAACAAGCAAACAGAAAAACTCTGTGAATATGCTTTTATGGACGTTTTTTTAACCTTTTCAGAATTGATATTTTATTGTTTATAAGCCACAATAATAAATTATTTGCACTCTTAGCTGATAAAAAAAAAAAAAAAAAAAAAAAAAAAAAAAACTACTCCAGTTTCTTGTTAGGCACTTTTTACAGTGCTCCACTAACAGCCCCCCCACCCCCACCTCTCTTGTCGCCGCTCGGCTGGAATTCCTCGTGGATCACTGCCTGCGCCCTCTTTATTCCCATTCTGTGCCCCTTTCGACACCTGGCCGGGCCCCCCCCCCCCCCAGTCCTCTCTGCCCTCTCCCTGCTCTCCCCTCCAGCTTCTCATTAATCGGTCCTGATATTGATGGGAGCTGAATGCTGGCAAATGACGGCCTGTGAAGCAACCTCTTACACCCCGCTTCTCACCCAGCCTGCAGCCTCATACAGGCTTGATTAGCATGCCAACGGTTCATCACGCCTGTGAATCAGTCTCTGTGTTTCAGCTGGCCCAGACCCTCACTCTATCATCTTTCAGTCTATCTGTTTATCTATCTATCCATCACTTTGTTCCTCTGCTTTCCCACGTCTGCTCTTCTTCTGTGGGTTTTCAGGCCTTTTAATGTTTTATGTCTTTAGTGTTCCTCTCTGCCACCTGTTGATGCCTTTCTATCAGGAGGCTTTGTGAGATCCTCCAAAAGGCTTTTCAGGCTGAAAAGGAACGGATGCGTACACACAAACACAATTACTTGGACCTTTGCACACAAACAGAAATGCCAGTTCAGACTCAAAAAAGTTCTTTTAGGACTTAAAGTACCAAAGATAAGAGTTTGGAGTTAAGTTAGAACAAGCTACATTTCAGTGACTTGATAAAGTTTTGATACATTCCTCCTCCTCCACGATCATTAATGAGTTTTTGATAAATACTCTCAAACTTTGTTGAAGTTTTAATTACTTTATGTAACGACTTATGGATATGTTTTCTCACCCTCATGGGTCTCTAGACCAGCTTCTTCAATGTCTTATTTCTTTCTCTTCTGTCAATGTCTGTCTTCAGTCTCTTGGCCTTTGTCATGGCATCCATACTGAAAAGAGCTCAGACAGGAGGTGTTTGCCTTCAGAGCTTTTTGCTTGAGACCATGTTGTACTTCTCCTGGGAGACTGTATCTACTCAGCGCAAATCACAAAGTGCAAGAACAGGTGTCCAGAGGGCAGACTGGGGAAAAAAGGCACCGCTATCAATGGATTGATCTGTATAATACAGAGCAAAATGACAACAAAATTTTATCTCAGGATAAAAATAAGAATGCTCTGTCTATTTTAAGGTGACAGTTTCATTTGGGATATGTTATTTAAATCTAAAACCATAAGTCCAACCAGCCAGCTAATTTATGTATATTTACCTCAAAGATGTGGTAATTCATTTAGAAAAAAAAACTGGGCGATATCTGGACTAATGAACCAATACTGTCTGCAAGCAGCCTTGTAAATGTCAGACAGCATTCATATCCTCTGAAATGTTGCCACCTTAAATGACAGCTGATCAAACATAAGAGTGACTGGTGTTCTCTCTGGCATAGATACTTGATCTTTGGACATCTGTAGTATTAATTGTATTTCTCTATTGCATAAATTAATTCAGTGCAAAACAACAACAACATCCTATAAGCGTTATGCATCGATCATTAAATTTGGTATCAACGGCCGAAAAACCCATATCGATTGACCACTGGATGGAGGTAAAAGTTACATACAACATACATGTAAAAGCTTCATAGACGGTGAATATCTATCTGCACCTCAGTGGTCCAAATCACACTGTGTGTTATCATGGTGCCATCACACAGTAGCTGCCAGGAAAGAAAGCCCTTATGTTGGGGAATTGGCTGCTGGCTCTACCTTCATTGTGCTAGGATTTGCTGTTGGCTGACCAAAATTTCAAACATGCCAGAAATTCGACCAAGCTTGCCCCTGTGCCCCCAGTACACCGCACCACAGACAATGAATTTGGCCTGGGTTCAGAACCACTCATAGGACTTATAGATGAGCAAAAAATTTAATATTAAAGTCATATAGTATAACAGAAATTAACCAAAGTCTATAGAGATACTGGAAGGGCATGTAGTAGGTTGCATAGCACCTCTAATCTCCTTTCAGAGACTTAAAAAATCTCTTCCCATAAACCCAAACCCGATTTTCTGCACTTTCTCTCTAAACTATCAGCGCTTTGGGAAAAGACAGGCCGTGCAGAAATCCCCTCTCATATGAAGCCAAATGTGTAATATCTAAAGAATGACATTGTAATGGAATAACTTCAGCTGTCATATCAAACCAATTGTTTTTTTTTGGTTTTTTTTGGTTACCATAAGCGAAATGCTCCCTTCAGATGAGATTTAACAAACTTCAGATTTCTTTGTTTGAACTCTAGAATGAAATTTATTTTCACACCACAGCCAAAACTAACCAGCAGAAATAAGCACTGTTCCTCTTCTGCTGACTGCAATACAACACAGATGGCATTGTTTAGAAAGGGCATCAGACTTTGCTGTGGTAAAACAGCTCGAAATACCTTTATGATGAGACAACTCTGTCTGTGACTGCGCAGCTCAACAGGTTTAGCTCCCCTGTGATAGTCAGATTCTTTTACCATCTCCCCCCTGCTCCTACAAGACTGCGCTATCTAGATTTGAGGGGGATGGAGACATCCCTCACTGTTAATGACACGCTACCCGTCACACATCAGAACCACCCTGCTGACCAGTTACCATAGCAACAGGCGCTCTGCTCTGTGGTTTGTTGACATACTTAGGTTTTCTGTGCCCTGACCACAGACTATGTAAAAGGGTGAAGGATGTGGCAGTTCTTCAGAAGTAAAGCAAAAACAAGTGGAGCTTTGCTGGCTGCAGTATGGCTCTTGAGGCCCGCCCCCTCCATGTAAACAGATGAGACATGGATCAAAATTCAAAATAGAAATCCATGTTGCATTTTTTTTGTATGCCTTAATGGTCAACCCAAGTATTCTTCGCCATTTTATCAAGAAATTCAACATCAACCAGAAAAAAATTATCAAGTTTTATTTTGAGGTAGGATTTTGGTTGCCTATGATTATGAGAACAAGATACTTAAAATTAAACAATAACTGTGCTATGAAAACATTATAGGTAGATCATAATGCATCATTTTCCGGAGCTTGGATTGAAAAACAAAAATTGTAGAAGCAAAGAAGTTTCAGATGTTGTAAAATGCATGAAGCTGTGACTGTTGTGCCTACAACATGTTGTGCAACCTTAGCCACAGGTAGAAAGAAGAGGGCCTGTATAGGACTGTAAAAGAGAAAGGAGCAGGTGTGTGTGTTAGTAAAGCAGTGGGATGGAGTGAACAGGAGAACAGAGGCTGCAGCTTAACGGCTTCGTAGTGTTCAGAAGCGTACAAAACTCTCAGTTCAACGAGGTCAGGCATGAGAGGCAGATGTTATGAAATAAATGAGTGTTAAAGTGTTTCATAATCGTGATTGTGCTATCAGCAAAATCATCCTGATAATCACTTTTGCAATAAGAAAGCAGTCTTTGTTCAGTGTGTGTTTTGTTTGGCAGACGACATAAATGCTATTGCTCCACCAGCTGATATCTGATACGCAGACTCTGGCTCCAAAAAGGGGGTGTTTTCAGCCCCACCTTATTTATGCAACTAGAGGAGATAAAGGTGATGTGAGCCGCAGCAGGACAAGTCACTCAAACAGACAATTACCCCTTCCTCCTCCTGCCACTCTCCTCTTTTTGGACATCTTCCTCCTGCGCTCACCTGTCAGAGGCGAACCTCAGCACTGAAACATCTCTTTTGTTTTTTCCCTCTTGGAATGTAACCATCAAGTCTCTCACAGACTGAAGTTGGTCCCTATATTTATAAAGCCAGTCACTCAAAGCAATCCATCTTTGATCAGCGTCACGAGTAAACACAGTGATAGGAGTTAAACTCAAGGTCGACCAGACACTGCAAACACTTTTTAGCCATTCTGGAGACAAGGGAGACAAAGTGCTCTGTCAGGCTAAGTGGCTGTAATGGGCACAAAACAAACAGACGGTGGGCTCGCTGCTGCAAAGCAATGAAGGACCTACATTCCACTGAGACCCGCAAACCATCTCTGGACTTCACTCCAGACAGACACGGGTTGTTTACCTCACAGGTTGTAATGCAAAGATTTCTAGTTTATGGGCAGCTAAAGGATTAAACTGGTCTAGACCTTACTGTTCCCTGCGTGTTGTGCCTGTGACCAAACAAACAGTGGAAATGGTTATTCCTAAAGCCAGAGATCTTAAGTTTAGCCAGAGCTGACCTGACACATTCTGATATAGTGTTGTGAAAGATCAGAGGGCTAAACAGGGTGAGTCAAAAATTCCTCTGGTGTCATTTTTTCCCCGTCTTCACTTTCTTTGTAATGTCTCAGGCGTCCTGACCCTAAACATTAACACTTTCTGCTCACATTCTGCGTTAAATCTAAGCCAGACCGTGTGTCCAATCAGGCCGTTTTAGGAGCTTAACCTGGCCCTTTGACCATTCATGAGAAAATAAATAGTTAACAGACACATTTTTAAAACTTTTCCTCTAAATCTGTATTTGAACTTTTTTCTTCCTCATCCTGGTCTCAGCTGTATAGCTGCCTTATTCTGGAGAAACTTTTTCTAGCTTTGAATCATTTAACACCAGGATTAAGTGTTATTTGATCCTTTCCCCCCCTGTCTTGTTATTGATTAAATCCTAAAACAACAGGTAGTGGTGCTGATGCATTAGTAGGCATTTTAAATCATTTGTCTTGTGAGCATTGAAATACACATTTGATTGAAAACTTTAATCCAGGTGGTTTAAACACAGGAGATTGAGGAAAGTCAAACTGAATAAAATGATATATGGAAAGCTTTTATTCTAGTATAAAAATGACCCACATATGAAAGATTAAATTTACTTTGTTAACACTCGTCATTCAGAGCTCTACAAGCAAATTTTCAGCCCTTTCCAATATCTCTTCCCCTTTGAAACTATTGAAGGCCAAACTTTTAACCACAAGTGGTTAGAATAACTAAAAATAACTTTTCATTGTCTGGATTGCAGGACAGGCTCCAGTATTAAAATATATCCTGTGTTGTCTAGCCCACCAATTATGCATTGTAACAGTTAAAACACACAGGTTTTTGCCACAGTGTCAACAGGCAGAAGGTGAAATGTGCTGGATTGGGCGCGTGAGCCTCTTCTTTTGCTAATGTAAATAAACCACCATTGTAATGGGGTTTGATGAATCAGAATGGAGTATTTAACACAGCTGGGTGATTACTATAAGACTGAGTTATAATTTCAGTTAAGTATCCAACATTCAAAATCGATCAACTCTAAATCCAACATGATCTCCTCAGACTTGGTTGCTTTTACATGCACAATGCAAAGAAAGGAATTAAAGCTCAGCACAGAAGCAAAGACTGCTGCCAACCAGGGTTCGGTAGTTTAAGCTGCTCAGACACTACTGCACCAGCTTAAAAGTGCATAACTCTTTATGACTCCACAGTCTACAGTGGTGGCTCTGTGTAGATATAACCAGGGGAATCAATCAGGCTTGATGACACATTGAGCCCGATTACTGTGAGGCTCAAAAGTATAACTGCTGACCATCAGTTTTCACATTTCTATTCTCTCTGCCTGCAAAAAATTGATTTGTGCGAGTGTGGCAACTTTTGAAAGACACAGAGTACAGTACTGTGGAGAGGTCCCCATCCTCTCCACAGAGAGCTCCTCCTATAAATTATTGATGCATCTGCTTGCAACACTGTGTCATTTAGTCAAAGAAGGACTCAAATTAATAATTGCACTCTCAATTGATGAGTGCGAAAGTCATTTTCTTGTGGTATACGTTTTCATGTAGACCCTATGTTTGAAAAAACGGACTGTAATGAGTTAATATTTCTCTGAATGGCCTCAGTTTGAGGTGAAGGGTGCACACTAGCATGCAGACACAAGCCACAGTAATCGGTTGTTTTTTTGTCTTTGCATTAACAGTCAGTGAGGAAGTCCCCTCCATCTTTCCCTCCACGCTTTCTCATTCACAGCTGACCACCATGAAATCATTAGCCCTCTGTTTGTGCTCCACTGCTATCCAATATCTCCCAGTTTATGTAAGTTAGACTAAAACACGGTCCTGAAGGTGCCGTAATGGTCGGCCAACATAATTCCCATTGTGCCGTGCAGTGTGTGATTAAGAGGATGTTGATTGCAGGGCTTTAGGGTTGCTGTACTCTAAGTGATATTTGGGTTACTCTCAGGTCTGTTGTTGCTGTGTGTGTGTGTGATACTGAATGCTGTAATGGTCCCAGCAGAGCAGCAGGCAGGCATGTGGCCGAGATACTGCCTTCCACTGCCTCCCATTCCCTGCTTTATAGACCTCCAGAGGGTCATGACCCCCCTCCATAACTCTTCTGAAGCCAGAGAGGGAGAGGAGCGAGCTCATGGGCCAGGAATGAAACGTCAATGTGCCTTACCTCCCGTGTGATCCCCCTAGTTCCCCGTTCTTCCGTGAAATGTGTGGTCCCCATCCGGAGCAGCAGGATGGGGACTCAGAGCGGTGCTGATGGTTAAACCGTCACGGCTGTTAGGAGTCACACTCGCCCCCTCCTCGGGTCAGGGAGTACAGGGGATGAGAGCTGAAAACGGGGTGTTTTTTGGCAGGGTAATAAAATGGTACAAGTGCGTGGCAGAGAGGAAACGATATAAGCTGAATACCAGGGTGAAAAAATGGAAGTTAGAGTTTTAAAAAAAGGCAAAATTAGACCCCTTTGAGAACCTTATGGTGGAAAATCTGGATGGATTTGCTAAATTAACTGAAATAAGTACAATTTAGGATCGTATAATGACATCGAAAATAACCAAAAGTTGCCAAAGTTGGAGGCAGTTCATGAAAATCAGCATTTTACATTACAGTTAAACTCTGTGTTTCACAGTGAAGAGAAAAAAAAATTGAGGTAGCTATGTTTAGGTGCAATTTGAGAGTGGAGTCAGCCATGCACCTTATTGAGCCTTGAAATGCAAAATTGATAACCCTAAAATCTTCAAACGGAAGAGTTAATAAAAACTCACCCTCCTCAACAGTGTGTGCAAGTGAGGAATTTGACCATTCAGGCCAAAACTGATCGTTGGCTGTAAACAGATTTAATCCTGCTCTGAAGCAAAACATTTTAACAGTGGTGTTAAAGGAACTGCTTTGACTTCTAGAGCCAGCCTCTAGTAAACATTCGAAGAGCTGCAGGTTTCTTTAAAGTCCCCTATTTTTTTTTTTTTACTACTGAAAGTGTTCTCAGTGGTCTTTAAATTGTGATTAGTGGTATATTAGCAATTTGACTTTGAGTCGCGGAGACAGCACTGTTCTGCACACTTGTCTTTACGTTAGCTTGCAGCCTAACATTGCCTGTGTAGTAGAAGTGGCAGGTAATATAGGAGCTATTCAGCTCTTGGACACTAATGTCTTTGGGGACATGATGAAAGTTAATATCATAATTAGCTTTATTATGAGCATTGCAATCTGCTAACGCACACACTTGTTCCGCGATTGTCTTCTCTATTTCTTAGGGTCTGGCCTGCATAGTGGGGCTCCTGCGGCAGAGCTTGGATTTGCTACGTAGGAAATTTCACTGTTTCTGAACCTGCCGTTTGGGTCTGCCAGAGATTCACAGTAATTTGAATGCAGAAATACTCAGAAATACAATCTCATGATATGTCCTGTAGCATCAGAAAAATGCCATATAAACATGTAGACAACAAGAAAAACATGATTTTCATGAGAGTGGGTCTTTAAGTACTAACAATAGAGGTTGCTACTCAGCTTGAACGTCAAGATAGTTCCCGTTCTTGAACGTTATAAAAACACTTGCCCCAGTTCTGTTTCTGCAAAGTTTCACACAGCCTCTGTCCTCCAATTTTGTCTTTCTTGTAGACTACTTGGTAAAAGTAAGGATTTAAATTTCCATTTTAACAACTGATACTTCAGTCACTCTCTTCTGATATTTATTCGATGTTGAATGCTGTCTTGGAGAGTTTTTTTTTTCTCCATTCACTACATGACACAGTGCTAATACCAATGGTAAAATCGAAAACACAGAGTAGAGAAAAGAAAAAAAAGAAGAGTATGAAATTTGAGGAAACAATGAAAAGGCCCCAAGGAAAGAGAAAGGATACAAGAGGACAATCAGATAGTGAGGCAGGCAGGGAAGAGAAGGGCAGATAAATTAGGAAAAGAGGAGTCCAGACATGGTGTCTGTGCCATTCTGCTAAGTGAGAATAAATCATTACTCCTCTTTTACCTTTCCTACATGACTGCAGGCATTGTAAAACACACATAAAGATTCACATTAATTCATGCTATTACACCCGTACATCTTGCCTCCCTCCTTCAGAGAATAATGCAGTATCATCCATAACCGCGCTATTTTATTGCAAGTTTTTCAACCGTGTAACGTGTCTTTTTCTTTCTTCTTCACCTGCTTCCAAGCCTCTTAATGTGCGTGCATGATTTAAGTCCCCTTGTCTTGAGTATCATTCTGCCCCTAACATCAAGCGACAGAGAAGTGAGAAAAAAATGTCGGCTAAGTACATCTCAGCACTGATTAACTAGCAGGAGATTAGAGAGGTGGGGGCTGAGATATCTGCCCAGATGGAGGAAAAACTCAGATCTGATGACTTTTCTTGGCAGACAGGCGGCATCGACTGGCGAGAGATCAACTCCCCTAGTTTGACCCCTGAGCTGCTCTCGCACATCAATAGAGCTGTGGAAATACCTCTGCATGACACACTGGCAGGAAGTGTTGTACCTGCAAACAGAGAATGAGAGAAACAGTCATTAGAGGAGAGGGGAAAAAAAAACTCATCTGCAGATATGCGTGAATGACTGATGTGATTTACTGAGGGATGTCAGCTTCTTGACTCAGGGTGTTTGACTTATTTGTTGATATCCAGGTGCTTTTTTTCTTGGAGGCATTCAGGTGTTGTCAGTGTCAGTCAAATGTTTGGCAAGTTTAATTTCGCAGGCAGCCTGCCGAGACTTTTTTTCTTTAATTACATTATTGCTGAAAAGCTGTGAAAGATGAACACAGTAACCATTGTATCACTCTGCAGATAAACACAAGAGGAATTTCTGAAAGCAGCTGCCAACTTTTGATGTAGGCTCAGCTACGATAAATAAATAATCACCCAACATCGCTGAAAATGCTCCTCTTCAGTGTATTAAGAGAAGAAATATAAGAAAACCTGCACATGTTGCATATTTTTTTGTTCACATGCATTTTCAAACCTCTAGGTGATCGTACTTTTGAGCATCTTCAGTGAAATAGGCAACAGAAGACCCGTTTTATGATCTTAAAAACATCAGTTACATAGTGAAAGTTACAGCTGCACAGTAAAAGTCGTAAAGTAGGTAAAAAAAAACATAAACATTGTGAAATGTTTTTTAGTAAATGAAGTTATTTTCAACAATGTAAATTTTCAGCTAAAACATAACTAAGAGATAGAAAACATTTTAATTTTGAAAATATCAACAAATTAGGGTTTAAAGTCCTAATTATAAGGGTAAATCACAAGGTAAAATTCATATAATTGGAGCAAAACTTTCATAAAGGGTCAGTTGTTGGATTTAAAGTCATCACGAAGACATAAAAAGCCAAAACAATGAGAACAAAGTCATTAATGGGAAAAAGTTATGATGGTGTGTTAAAAGTTACAATAATGAGATTTCTTTTTTAAGATTCATTTGAGAAATAATAATTCCAAAGTCCTAGGCTTCTAAACTAATATTTATGACTTACTTTATCACAACAACTTCTTATCTCACACTTATAACGGATGGAGAAATTTTTCTTTGTTCACTCAGCAGCGTAACAAGAAGATCTATCAAAAGACAGATATAAGAGTTATGATGCAGCTCTGAAGCTAATTAAAAGTTTTGATGACTTTTCCGACTGCTTCAGTAACTTCACTTAGATTCCTATTACGGTTTGATTAAAAAAAAAAAAAAAAACTATCCTATTTTACAGCAGAACATCTTTACATCAAGTACAGTGACGGCTTATTGTTTGAACCGCTGATTACTTTGATGACAAGTAACTCAGAGACAAGCGCACAGCTCTGCAGCAGCAAACAGCTGCTCATTTATTTAGATTTAGTGAAACATTTACAGCTCCAAATGAGTCACATTTATCATTAAACACCAGGCAGGCTGAGGACCTTTTTACTCTCTCCCCGAGTACTTGACCCAGAAACTAAATGTGGAAAGAGAAAAAGAGAAGAAAGCTCCGCTTGTTAAGTTGTTGAAAGATTTGTTTGATGAACGTCAGCGCGATAATTAGGTCTTCAGGTGTTACATAAAGCTGCAGAGTATCTGTAAATCTTTAACTTTTAATATATCTCAAATCAGGACAGTAAAAGTCAAGATTATACAGCTGTTAAACTCCGATAACCTAAGTACATGTACTTCAAACTTAAGAGCAAAACTTTAAAAGTTTTTCCTTGGTGTGCTACTCTCTTGCACCACAGGGTCTCACCATAGAAACCTGTACCTGATTTAACTTGATTAAATAAAAAAAATGTGTAGGTGGGATTTCTCAACCTCAATATAGTGTTTTTCTAAATGGAAGACCAAAACACTCAGAATACAGTAGCTTACCCTAAAATAAAGACGTTATTGTAAATCTTTCAGCATATTGGATGTGCTTCCTGCCTTGCCTTTTCAGTATCTTAAATGAGGTTTGGCCAAACTTTAGTCCCTCACAGTCCATCATGATGCTCTTCACACAACTTTGCTCACCGGTCTCTTGCCAGGTCCTAGCAGAGAGGTAAAGTCTTAACCTAAAGTCCTACCAAGGTCCAATCCTGAAAGATTTGTCACGGGTCTTATCAGATCCAGAAATCTCAGACATTCTTGATGCACTTCAGGAAGATCTTTAAAACTATCACAAAGTTTGTCCTAACTTGTAGTGTGTACTTTGCTTAATAGCTTTACTTTTATGGAATAAGATTTGTGTCAAAAATAATCAAACAAAACTTATTCAAAATCAAACAGAAATAAGAATTTGAGAGAGAATAAAACTCACTGAAGCAAAAAAAGTCATCTCAAAAGTAAAACTTGTGACTTGCAAACAAATTATTTGTGCAATTGTTTAAACTACTGGTCTTTACCTGTTTTGATATTGTTTTGTTTACAGTATCCTCTGTTTCTTTCTCACTGACCAGATTTTTGCTCTTACTGCCCGTTTTACAGTCTCGCTGCCAGCTCTCTCGTTTGCGCTCGTTTGAGTTTTTGTTTGCCAGTTTTTGTTTGACTCCATATACTGTAAGCTGTTGCCCTTAACTGTGCAAAGCTCTATCTGGCTCTTAAGTGTCACTGGTCGAGGTGCGATGCTTTCCCACCTTTCTTCCTTTGAGCAAGTCTTTTACCAGCACAGTAGAATCTGCATGAGGACATGAATAATGGACTTTATTAAAAAAAGAAAAAAAAAAAAAAAACATCCGATATTGACCTCATGGTCACTGTAACTGATCCTGGTATCTGAGTCCAAAGGTTGCTGAGCTGACGCTCTACACTTTACAGACACTGCATTAGTAATAGAGGAGAGTACCTCCTGTAATTATCATAATAAGAGATGTTGAAGCAGCTATCTTGCACATTTCCATATTTTGAATATTCTAGGTGAGGTAGAAAGCTGTGAGGCTCGGCAGAAAGCTGGGGTTTATTTTGGAGTTTCTTTTCATCTGAATATTTGGTGCAATATATCGGTTCACTGATATGTCAGGGCTCGGTGGGTTCGTAAACGTCTCTATGGAGAAAAGCCTGTAACTGCTGCATATTTCAATATAAACTTCACATGTGGTTTTCTGTTTACAGTAAAGAAGAAAAAAATAACAATCCTCTCTCAACTCAATAAGAAACCAGCTTATGTGTATTTGGGATGTTGCGGTCAAGCACATTTGCAGTATAAGTTAGGGAATTTTTTTGTAAAACAGCAAAACCACATTTACAAATTCACTCAGTACAGTTACATTTAATTTCTGAGTAAGGGTCCCAGACCTCAAACAAAATGATTTAACTCCTCACAGCCTTGTCCTCAAACTTATAGTCTTTATTTCTATGAGCAGAGAAGCAAAAACATACGTGAACATTTTGCTGATTGATGTTTTACAGTCTCCCACCAAAATACTTCTTTGCCAGGGGAGCTGCAGTCCTCGCAGGTCAGCAGTTCATCCTTATCACCAAACTTCAAATGACAAGCAATGTGGGCCCCTGAGCAGGAATTTACAGCAGGTTTTAAAGGATCTGTGTGAGGATGAAAGGATCTTTTAAAAGGATGTAGAATAGGTCATAAACCAGATTTGTTTGTCAGACTTTTAATGACTGGGCTTGGCGCATGTTATCTCGGAGGTTGTAGTTTGGCTGGAAATCAAGCGGAGGGTGAATCCTTTTTATCAGCTAAACAAGGACGGGCCGTCACAATAAAACCAGGAAACTATCTTTCACACAAACACACTCTGACAGTAATGCCTGCACTCACACATTACTTTTCAAGCCAGAGTCTAACGCTGTAGGCAGTGACAAACAACAGACTTGCAGAGATCTACAACATGATAAAAAACAAACAGAACTATTTTTTTCTCTGCTGCCAGTTTGAGAACTTTACTGATTGAGACAGAGGCCTATGGGGCCAGCTGGTTCCTCCTCAGAAAGTTCTTCCCAGGGGTTTTTCAAAGCAGTTAATTTCCAAGTTATTTAAATGGAAATTTAAACTTTGGAAAGCAAAGTAGCTTGAAGGGAAACTATGTTAAATTTGTTCACAACATGGCTAACACTTGCAGAGCTAGTACCACCAGCCTTTGGTCCTCTTGCAGGTTAACATCCACATGCTTGTGTCGCATTCACTGGACACCACTGAAATAGAACATTATCTCCATTTTCTCCATCAAACCACTGCCACAAGAGGTTATCTTATCTGCTGTTGATAGCAGATGCAAAAGTGGTGCAGACCACCCTCTTTAAATGAGGATTTTGCGTGCGCTATCAGCTGTCACCATTGAGAGTTTGTGAGCAGAGTGATCATAGATGAAAAATGAAGTTTGAAGCCATGAAGTTGCACCTATCCTTTTGGGGAAGTGCATAAAAGGCAAGAGAAGTTTATTTATAGCACCATTCATACACAAGGCAATTGAAAGTGCTTTACGGATACAAGAAAATATTTTAGAAATCAAAAGAGCGATTAAAAATATTTAAAATCAATAAGACAAATTGATACATTTTTTGTGACTGTTCTGTGTTTGACCCAATTATTTATCAAAACCGTCATTTACCCGAAAAACGCTTCTGCACTGTTGCCTCCTTCTTGCCCCAATGACTGCAGCCATTTGTGCATAATGCTGTGCCAGTTTGCACGTGCCTTTCAAACGTGCTAAATAGAGACGCAAAACAGCGACCGCAATCTGTTTCCAGGTTTGATAAATCACATTGTAGGTGCTAAATGGTTCTATTTGCATCTGCTCCTCCCAGTATTTTGCAGGTTCTGATGATCCACATACAATCTGCATATTCATGAAGGCAAACACGTGAAATGGATTGCGCACGCTGTTGTGCTCATTTGACAGACGCAATCCTCGTACACCCCGTTAGTAGATCAGCTTTGCGTATGCTGTCAAGTTGCATGTGTTTTTGCACACCCAAACCTTTGGTAGATCAGGTCCTAGGAGACTTTCTTATGATCTGTAATAGATGCAGAATGTTAAAGGAGGCTGCGAGCCAAGCTGCTGCAAACATTATCTCAGAGCCCATGAGCCCCTTTTGCTTTTAAGTCAAGATTTCCTGATTATTTAACAATTTGAAATGTTGTGAATGCGCCACAAAGTTAGAAGAGGAATAACACATTTTCATGTTAGCATCAGTGCTGTCAGGTGAGGGGGCTGCGAGCTGAGCTGCTACCACAGTCAGTTTGTTAAAATTTTGTTTTTGTCACAAAGCTGGGTGTTTCTGAAACCAATTCTTTCTGCTATATCATCCTCTGTAATAGAAGTCACACAGTTACTTTACCACTGACACAAACATTGCTTCACATTCGTAAGATATGGGCATTTCTACATGCATTATAGGGGCTTAAAGCAGACAGGCTGTCTGTCCTCCTCTGTGTTACAGGCTGTTTTAGCTTCTCCAGTAAACTGCACAAACTTAATCATCCCTTGTGACCATTCTCCGCCCGGCATTACTCTGAAGTGCTACTTTCGTGATCCCTCCTCCCTCACATTATTCGCTCCATATCACCAACCTCCTCATGCTAACCATAATATGCCAGAGCTGCCAATCAAAGCTGTTGGCAAGGAAATAGCTGCTCCCTTGACGACCACAGATATCATCTGATGAAGCACGAATTAGGAGGGCAAATGGGTCCCCTTTGCCCAAACACTTCAAGCTGAGTGTTTTTTGAGCTAGAGGGAACATCTTGTCTTTTAGGGTAATACAAGCATATCATGGTCTTACTGCTCCTGCAGGGCCTGTAGCTTTGTTATTACCTACACAGCCTAATTAAGGAGCAGGGAGAGGTGCAGAAGACGGCGAAGAATATGAGAAAGATAGTAAAAAGAGTGAGAGAAGGGGGAGAAAAGTCCTCATGTGAAGCTTTGGAGCACACATCCGTGAAATAAAGGATTTCTTCATGTTCGTGCATGAGCTGTGACCAGTTTTTAATCATCCACTTTTAGCTAATGGCTTGTAGGCAAGGCGTGGGAGGCCTGCCATGATTATTTCCATCAAGTCAATTAGTAGTGGTATCTGAAAAGCTGTCACTTTGATGTGAAGTGATTTGTACGCCCCTGTCTAACTTTGCTGCAGGTATTTCCACCCCACTCGTACGTTAAAAACACTGTGCTCATACAGCACTTAAAATGATTGGATGGCGAGATGAATGTCACTTGTACGGCCTCTTTCTGGATTCATATGTAAGTCCCCCTCTGCTGCAGCTTATAAAATATGGGAGCCTCTTTTTACAGAACTTTCCACTGCAGAATTCAGAATGATCTGATGTGTTAAACAGGTCTCGGTGGGTTGTCACAGATTTTGGAAATATGGAAAGTGTACATATAAATCCTCCAGCCTGCGTTATTAGCCAGGTTTCTCTCAGACAGCGCATGATTGGCCAGGTGACTGTTCCCAGTTTGCAATTTATTGCTTACATTGATGTCTACTAGCAATAAATATAGTGTCACTCAATACTTGACTATGTTTTAATGGTGAAACTAGGCTAATGATAGATCTACAAGTGCCTCTAACGGCAAAAACACATCCTGATGTGTTGAAAGTCAAGCTCTGCTTTCACATGATTGGTGTGACAATAGGGAGGGATTGTAGTTGACATTAGACAGTGACAGTTACTGACAACTGAAAATAATAACTTGCAGCCTTCCATGAAGTACCAAATTACTGGAGACAAAATGTTCCTGCTAGCTCATGTACTAACTTCTAATGCAACATTTTACGGGAACGTTTGGGCACCTTCAGATCTTGAAAAAGGAGCAGTCTGTGTATTTCAGTCTTTTGGGTTTATTAAGAGACAACTGGGGCTAGACATATGGAGATGTTTTGGAGGTTCAGGTGTTTTTGGATTTAATGCAGTGAGAAATTGGTCCACTGGACTCAGTAGTTAAAAAGCCATACATGCAGTAATGTGGAGAAGTCATATTCGGTTTTGTGATGAAGGGGGCTGCAAATGCATGGATCTGTAAGCTTGTGAGATACATTTGGCTAGGTCCATTCTGGTGCCCCCTGTGGACAAAGCAGGCTTTGCTTTACTTGTCTTCTGTGACTTTGTCCAAAAATCTCATCCAGCTGATTTGTGACAGTCAAATTTATCATTTATTGCGCATATGTTTGCTGGAAAAAGGGCTTGCTGATAGTACTGTTTGCTTTGGAATACCATGAAAAGGCATCAATGTCAATTTCCACGCACATGAGAAACTGCTTATTAAAGCTTAAATTTTTTGTGTGCGCTTTAAATGATGTAATAACTTTCATTTTACATTTAACAGCATAAACAGAATAATTATTGCCCATAAAATGTTAAAATTAGCAGAAAATTGGAAAACAGTCAGAGAGGACACTCTGCAAACATACACAACACCACATGCTTTTGTACAATGTGAGTCATATCTCAAAGGAAATATCTCATTTTGGTTGCACTTTTTTTTTTTTTTTTAGGAAAAAAGTTTATTATAACTATTAACAGGATGTGCAATGTTGGTCTATGGCCACTGACTTTTTCAGTATCAACACTGAGTAAAGTTTGGGAATCAAAAATAACAAAGTATTTAGTGTTTTGAATGCTTTGGAGTTTGTTTCTTGATGTGGAATTAAAACAGATATTCATATTGTTTGATTTGAGGAAGCTTTTTTGTTTCCAGAGATTGTTGACCCGATCATCAAGGTTTAAGTTGTTTTTGAAGTGATAACATGGCTTTGTAATGGTACTACATGTACGGTGGTGCTGCCATTAATACATTATTAACCTTCAATTACCTAGGTATTACCCAACAATTACCATTGTACTACACTGCAATTACCATGGTATTTCCATGCAACTACCCCAATATTACCATGCAGCTACCCAGGTACTAGCCTGATATTATTCTGCAATTACCCCGGTACTACTCCGGTATTACCCTGCAGTCATCCCGGTATTACCCTGCAGTTGCTCCGGTACTATCTTGGTATTACCATGTGACTACCCTGGTACGAGCCCGCAATTACCCTGGTACTACCCGGTATTACCGGGTCGTATTATAAAGTGTTACCTCTTTTACTGCAAAAAGAGTCAAGTTTATTGAGTAATTTTTAGATATTACTCCAGACTGAGTTGGACTTAGTCCCCAACAAAAGATGATTGGGGCTGACTTACTCTAAAATGCTCCATTTATACATGTTCAATCTTCCCAAATCACCCTGAAACTTTGAGGTTAGGCTGCATGTGTAACAACAAGTAACATAAAACTTTGACCCTGATTTTGCCTGAACCTGCAGCTCTAGAGGAAAACTTCCAAGTAGATTCCAATTGAGCTGGAAATATACATCTCTGAGGGAGCAGGTGGTGTGAACCCTGAAGATAAAAACACCCGAGGTTCAAGATGGCGGATCATTCGTCACACACTGTGTGTTTACATGTAGCTCTGGTGTGGATATAAAAACTGCCATAACAGTGTGGGATTCATCATGTTGTAAACTTTACACTTAAGCTTTTGCAGCATGCTGTGGATGCCACGTCCTGCTGTAACCCTCAATGCAACACTCACTGGTCCTTGAGCTAAACTGTAAAGCAGTAAGAGTCCAAATGGAGGATCTGACCATTTTTTAGCCATACATCAAGTTATAGTTTTGTGTTTCCTACATTTGTTTTAGGCTGTTGTCCCTTGGCCTCGCTGACAACTTAAGTTCCTCTGACTGATAACATGGCCCGGCTGTGTCAGGATTACTGTCGTACATCCTGCTTGAGGCCCCTGGAAACGCCAGGCTGTATCATTCTGTCAGCAGTTACTCTGAGATCACTCTGCTTTCTGTGCGTTGGTGTTTGTGTGTGTGGTACTGCATTTCCCCGATGCACCGTCCTCTGCCAAAATCAACCGCCCTGTTTCCTCCCTGGTCTCTCATTGCTGTGGAAAGCACACCGTTCTGCAGGCTTGATGAGGTGGGGCTGAACTTTGAGCTCCACCTCATTGCTCCAAGAAACACCTACATCATCATCCGGGCCCCTCCAAACCTGCCTTTTCAGGTCCCAACAATGAGCTCCACACTATATAAATCACCCTGACAGAGCGATGTCTCACCAATGACACACTGAAAAGCGCCTCGGATATGCCTCAGATACCCGGGGCAGCATGCCAGTCTGCCTTTTACTCTTAGAATTAGAAAAATTGCTGCTCCTGGGGCTGGAGCCAGCGCCACATGGTCCACAAAGCCCCTGTTTCATTGTAAAAGTGGGATTAAGAATTCATTTAACACATGGGATAGGCTGTTCTGTGACAGTGGTGGGAGCTCTGCTGGACCTTAATGGGCCCTGCTTGTGCTGACAGATAAGTTGAGCTGAGTTTCTCTGGACCAGCAGCTCCCTCCACTTTCTCCCCTCTAAATGAAACAGACTGTTATTCTTTCCAGCAGGCCGTACAGTAGCCCTGTCCATCATTAAAGCTATGAATCATGTCTCTGCACTTGCAGCAGATCCCTCAGGGGTATATCAATGCCTTGCCCCTTAATCTGGGCAGATTTCCGTGCCGGGTCCACCGTATAGGGTTCTGTTTTTAGCACAACGAACAGCTTGCTCATGTTACTCTGCAATTGCACGGCATACCACAATGTTCCCACATTTGCCATCAAATACTCTGATTGAAGGTGTTCAGTGAAATTCAAGTTAATGCATATGCACCCTTCAGCAGCATGGCTTTTTCTAGTGGGAATGTTTGGCTGTTTTTTTTAGCCCTTTTGACTAACATTTCAAAAACAGAAAACATTTCTAAGCACCATGTGTGGTTATGATAATGTTACAAGCCCAAGTCTGTGAGAGTTGAGATGCTGTGTCAACTGTTGATTAAAAACACAATTTAATGCTTTGCAATTTATGGAAATCCTACATTGGATTAAAAATAGTGCAAGGACAACAATTAAAATGCTGAAATCCTTTTTGTATAATAAAAATATATTGCTATTGGGTTCGTTACTCTGCGAGAGACTGGGTGAGGAAGTGGTCCAGCAGTTCCAGAATAATGTTCCTGAGCAGAGACCATGGGACATCAGGCATCACTGCATCAAAAAAAGACATGGCTCTGTAGTGGCAGTTACTGCATGAGCTTCAAACCTCATCCAAACACCAATGTCTGTAAACACAAGTGCAGGCGACCTCTCTGAGGACTGAGGCAAAGTGGAAAACTGAGCCAACCAGCTTGTTTTCACCACAAATCTCAAAACCTAGCATCCCTGATGGTTTAGGGATGCCCAAGTGTCCACAGCATGGTTAGTTGACACATCTGGAAAAACAAATTACATTTTGCACTTGTTTCAACTGCATGGTTCCCAAGGAGCTAAACTGTCTTGCTCGATTTATTGCCCATCAACAGAATCTGGTGCATCACAACACACACAAAACAGTTAAAAAGATACCAAACTGTTGAGCAAAAATCTGAACGTTTCACCCTCAAAACTCCAGACACTGGTCTCCTCCATTCCCAGACATTTACTGTGTTTGTGATGCAACACAGAAGTAAACATACCTCAGTCACAACTTTTTAGAGATGTCTTACTGAGCACACAGAAAAGAATAACATTTTAATATTTAAGCATTTGATATGTTGCTCTTGCACAGTTTCTAATTAAACATAAGCTTTAAAAGACGTCATATTCTGTTTTTTCAACATTTTACACAGCCTCCCATCTTTCATAAAATTGGGTTTGTGAAATGAGTGTAACTGCAGCAGGAGCTGCGGTCCAGCTTGTGAGAAAGATGAAAGGAAATCATGCCTCTGAGCGGCCTCATGCTGCTTTGGAGGTCAATTACTTCTTCAAAATGCACTCATTAAACCACAGGTCCTAAATATAGACCAGTTTGTTAGAAAATCTTCTTTAATTTTGGCTTAAACTGCAATGTCAAAGTACTTAGTATGCAGGGTTCTCCCTCAATAATGATGCAAGAAGTTGCAAAGCAAATTATTAAATCGAATTCCTCCTTCAAAGAAGAAAAAGAAGGAGAAAAGGAAAAGGGAAAGTATATCATCAGGTGTTTAAGAGGAGGATTAAATAGACTTGCAGCAGCATGTATGAACTCATAATGGACAGAGCATTCTCGCTAAGCTGCATGTGTTGCATTCACTGCCTGGGGTAAAGGCACACAAGTTAAGGGATTAGTCATTACAGATGAGAAAGTTTTCATACATCACTCAGGCTGCAGGCATCTGTCTGTTTGCCCCAATTCATTTCCCATCAGTCTGTCAGATCCTGAATCATTACCCTGTGGACAAACTATGAACAGCCAGTCATCATCTTAAACCAAATGTAAGGCTTGAGTAACATCTGGCAGGAAATATGACTAACTAAACCACAAGCAAATAATTCCCTATGCAAAGAAAGTGACAGACTCACTTCGTACAGATACTGACACCACTGGAAATTTGGCTTAGAGGAGCTCAAATCTGTGTGTAACATAAAAATTTGGGAATTTCCCTTTAAAACCAATAGAAAGCCTTGTTAAATGACAGCTTATTTTTCAGCAGGACACAAACCTGACGTGTGGGAATTGCAGTGTAATACTATGTTGTCTCTGTTTACCATTAACCTAAAACTCTTAAAGTGCTTCAGGGGCTGGTTAGGTTAAGGGGTTCAAAGGTCAGTGCCTCTCTACCAAAATAGGTTTAAGCAGAGGGAAATACCAACTCTATTTTTTTTTTTTTGCTAGTGCTGCATTACTCCCAAACTGTTACATAAGCTTTTGTACTGAAATGGCTATTGTGGATTTTTTTTTTCATCCAGTGCCTTAAGTCGATGTTTTTCTCAAGATCCTGTGTTGCTTTATTTATCAGTCCAGCACCACAGTGGCTTGTAAATAACTCCCAGCCTGACTTCTTTGTATCAGTGTGTGTAAAAATGTTTATTTTCTCCCTCTCTCTCCATGGTTGTTTGAGCTGAAATGCCTCGTCTGTGAACAGCTTCTTCCCTGTCATCCTCATCGAAAATGTTGTTGCTTTCTTAAGAAAGCCGAATCGCAGCATTGACCCCTCTTAGAAAAGAAGAGTAGCACCCCCCCCCCGTCCTCCTCCTGTCACTTCTGACGGCCGCTCAGTGGAGGGCTCTCTCACAGATCAGCATTAAACTCTCCCCTTAGTCTCAGGAAGTGTCGGAGGAAGCACTCACAGCCTCGTCGGCTTTTCTTAGACTCTCAGGTCTCATTGCATATTCATGGCACCCTTCACAGTGGAGGGTATCAGGTCTAAAAAAGGAAAAAAATGGTGTATTAGCATCAATTATTTACAGTTTTATTGTTAATATTCCTTATAATGAATAATAGACAGTATATTAGGGCTTTCATGCTGTTGTTTAATATTTAAAAACATTCTTATTTGTGGTTTTGATGGTGAAATATTGCTGCTGCTGTTGACCGCCGGCGCTGAGGCCACTTTCCTATGAGCTCCAACAGTTTAAACACTTTATGCATCACTCTCCATCGCCACACAAATAACACACAGACACTTACCACTACAAGAGGGTAATGGAGAGGCTGCCATTTGTCATCAGATTTTCAGAGTACAGGCTGTCCAATATCAACAACATAACAAACAGGACTCCACAGGGCCAGACGGCACACAGTACACTGAGTATTAGCAAAGTGAGAGCACGATAATCTTTATTTTGAATAGTTTTTTATTTGTTTTATGGACTCAAACTTGAAATGCCTCCATTTTTGGAGCCGGTGAGAGGTTACAAATGACAATCTCTCTGAAAGGAGACATTTATAACCAAACCTGCAGTAAAAAGGTTTTATTTTCTGTAAGTGGCTCATAAAAACTGACAGTAAATACAAAGCTTAGATGAAATTGAACAAAATAAAGGCAAGATTGAAAAGATAAACAATGTTTATCCCCCGAGGGAAACTTAGGTTTAAGAATAAATGATGAAAAGCCAATTTTAAAGGTACAGTGTGTGATATTTAGCAGAACAGACGATAAAAATTGTATAACGATCAAAAGTATGTTTCAATTAGTGTATAACCGCCAACATATTCAAATCATTTAATTTTGTCTACTTAGAATATCTACATAAAGAGTGGGTTCTCTTGCATGGAGGCCGCCATCTTGCAATGCCATGAACAGACAAACGTCCATGTTTTTGTATTTAGTGAGTGGCTGTGGAAAATGTTCATTATTATTATTATTATTGTAATTATTATTAAATAGTACAGGTAAACAAAACAAACTGTTTTTACCTGAAAATCCAGATTATTTTCACTCAGCCAACATTTTAACCATAGGGCTGCTTATGCTAATCTATCAGAATTTGAACCACGTGTCCCTGGAGAGTTACTAGAAACCAATTGATGTTGTTGTAAAGTTAAAGGCTGTGCATGTGCATTTTCATGCAGTTAAGTTTAAGCTTTGGTTAGAGTTCTGCATAAATGTCTATGATAATATGTTATTGTGAAGTATGATCAGGAAGGATAATCGTCTCAAAATGCAAATTACTGACCAACATAAAAGCCAAGATCGGCCTTATATGATAGTTTAGGTCAGGATTGGGACAAACTTACTAATATATTTAAGAGGTCAGCTTTTGAAGTATATAAGACCAAAACAGTTGCAATTTCAAGTCAGAATTTTTCATTTACTTTCAACGCCACATCTTTATTATGAGCTTACAAGACGTAAGAATAAATAGTTTGATGTTTTACACCAGAAAGTAGTCCTTTAAGATAAAAATGTGAATAAAATCTGATTTCTGGAGACAGAAAGGGTTAAAAAATGATTGTAATTTGTGTATTCACGTATGTGTATATTGTGTATTGTGTATATTTGCATATTCACGTGCCCCCCTCGTATGAGATGGGCCACCCCATTCAAAAAGTCAGGATACACCTCTGCTTGGATGTCATAACTGTTGGTCCAAAGAGTGACAGATTCCAGTGCTTCAATTGTTAACATTTACCTATTAGAATTTAAAAAAAATGTAAGTTATTATCTTCACTTGGTTTCAGTCGAGATCCTTTGCCTGCGCTCCTCCTGATTAATAGCCGGTGTGTCTTGCTGAGCAGCCAGGCACTGCCATGTTGGAGGTTCAAACTGAGAAAGAGCCGTTGTCTGTCAGCGGTGAGCAATGCGCCGCTTTGCTCTGCAGGAAGTAATGAATCGGTGTGTCTTCCTGGACTGAAGTGTAGACAGCAGGAGGAATAAAAGTGATCAGTTTCTCAGGGTGAGGGACTGCTTGTTCAGGAGACAGACGGTGCACAGAAGAGATGTGGAAAAGGAGGTCAAGGCACTGTGTGAGGTGAGAAGGAGTAAAAAGTGAAGGAAGAGTTGGTAGATAAAAGGAAATAGGTGGAAAGAAAATGAAAGACGGGATAGGTTTGTGGCTACAGACAGAGAAAGAGAAAGAGATGGATGTGTAAGACGATTCAGTGTCACCTAGACCGCGTTAACATCCCTGGTGAAATTCGCCCTTTTTCTCCCCCTGCAACCCTCCTTGAACCAGCACAGAGGGGTTCATTATTCTCACTTTACTCCTCCACTAATTATCCTTATCATTATGGGGGATAATTACCATTTCACTGCCTAACACCCATGTAGGCTGCTCAGCTCTGAGTCACACACAAGGTTATCAATAGCTGCTCAATTGCAGCCTCATCTGCCTAATTATATGATTCGGGCTCTGTGATAACTGAATAGGAGGTGAATCTGGTATTATTGGAGAGAAGCAGAAAGTCAGCAGAAGGCCGTGAAACAAACGTGTGTGTGCGGAGTCTGGTTAATTAAAGATGTGGCTTTTGGAGGAGAAGGAATCAAAGGGAATCCATGGTTACGCAACAACTGGAAGTCTCTTAAATATCCTGCAAGCTGGAACAGAGCCGGGCTCACAGTGAGAGTCCAAAAAACAAAAAAAACAAAAAAATGAGATGAAACTTCAGATCTACCGCCTTTGATTTCATTCAAACTTTAAATCATTTGGTCGTGTAAGTTGTACCAAAGTCAAATATCGATCATTTACTGTTACCTGCCAATACAAACCAGAAATAGTGTGGTAAGTTTTATTGTCATTAAGAGGAAACCTCAGAGTTAAACCAGGAGAGAACATTTTTCTATTGACTGATCTGCAAGCTACAAAGGAAGGTATTTTATTTTAGAGATCACAACCAATCAATTTTTTTTTTTTTTTTTTTTTTTACATTTTTTAACAGAGTAACAAGGACAAACTGTTAATGTTACTTAGAAGCAGAAAAAACAAGAGTTTTTTAGTCCTACACATCACAGCATCAACACAGCAGTTCTTTATCAGAACTGAGTCGGTCTCTGGCTCTTTGTGTGAAGACAGGGAAAACAGATCTTCTTCACTATCGAGGGAGGATGGGCCACTATGATAGGACATCAATAATAGGTCCTGATTATTGGTGATGCAGGTGAATTCAGAGTAGGAGTCCGCTGAATCTTCTTCATACTGGGAAATGCTGTCTGTAGGTGACCTCAGAGGGGATCTTGTCTTTGTCTGATGGACTTTGTTGTTCTACGTCTAAAGTCCTTGTAGGTTTTTCTCCAGCAGAACAGGGACCTAAATCTTCATTATTCGACTCAAAGCCTTGGTCCTCATCTGATGGGTCTGGTCCATCAACAAAAGAGCCCTCTTTTAATGACTTCTCAGCTGAAGCATCCTCCATGGTCTCTCAATCTTTGAAGGACCCTGTCTTTGTGACCTGATCTATACTCAATACGTTTACATGCACAGTTAAGTTGAGCTATGGTTAAAGCTCTCTGCTTATTAGGTCAGTGAAAACCCACTTATCTGTGTCTTAAAGGGTGTAAAATCTCCTTGCTACCAAACTTAAAATACAGTCATAAATTTCAATGAAAGCTTGCCTTTTATTGGGTTTGCATCTGGTGTGGTAAGCTCTGACAAAAATCACAAGTACTCTGCTGTAGATACCAAAAAACAATGATTAGAACAGATGCCTCTCACCAACAATAGTTCTCTAAAGAGTACGCATACATGGCGGATGATGGGCTGGCAGCTCTAATGGTGATCAAGATAAATGTCACTCTCTGCTTAAGTACCTGGTACATCCTTTGTGGTTGTAATTTTTGTTTGGCACTTCTCCTTGTCGGTTCAGTTGTAACATGTTTTTTAGGACTTGTTGCATAAACACTAGAGCTGTCAATTTTCAAATTTGAACCATAATGAGCTGTTTGAATCGAAAATACACTGTTTATCAGTTGAGTTACAACAGAGGGCGCTCTTGTCGATACCCGACCATTGAATGACACTCTTGAGCTTATGTTGTGATGATTTCCTACAAAAATGCAGGATATGGGCGACAACGAAAGCAGAGACAGTATTTTGGGTTAAACACCACAGGAGGCAAAATAATAGACAAGGATAGGTATCTATGTTGACAAAGCAGATGTCTTACTTTTCATTGACAACAAATCTGGAGTTGTAGCTTTTAAGTGTTCTGAAAGAAATTTTAAATGAATTTAACATCTCATCAGATCATGCATTTTGCGCAATTAAGGGCATGGCTGATGCAGACACACTGAAGTCTAGGGCTGCATGATTTTTAATCCTAATCGGACCATTTGATTATGACGATGTTGAAAAAAAATAATAAATTGTCAAATTGATTTTCCTGCTTATCATGTCTCACGCCTCCAGGCCACCGTAGGCTCCTCCTCCCTGTCTGAGGGCCCTTCAGTTTCCCCCCGTACACCAGTGTAAACAAACATGGTGTTTGCGGGGGAAGGTGAGAATTTTGTGGCTAAATAGGACAAGAGCAAGTCAGTCGTGTGGAATTGGCACAGCTTCGCAGTTTGGGATGAAGAGCAAACCATTCCCCGCTGCAAAGTCTGTCTGAAAGCGGTATCAACCCGTCCACATGGAAACGAATTCAGGAGTAGACACAAAAGCTTTTTGTCGTATTGGCGTTTCATCCACACGGACAAGGTGTTTCAGGTGACTGTAAACGGTACTTTTTTAAAATGGGTCACAGAGTGTATAAATCCAGAAACGACGACCATTTCATCTCTGTGTGGATGCCTATCTGCATCTCTGGAAACAACGATGTGACACACAGTGTAACTCTTTTACGGCACCTGCGCATGTCCAGCCAAAAGAACCTTTATACGCATGCTTTGTACTCTTCTTCTGGCTTTTGTGTATTTCCTGTGCAGCGCTACAGCACCACTTACTGACTTGGCATATGCACTACATTGTTTTCAGTGGTTTCATTTTAAGAGTTGATAGAAAAACTTTTTATTATCACAGTGAAGTTTGTTGAAGTTGTCACTGAATAAAAAATCGAAATCAAAAATTGAGTTCTCAGAGAAAAAAATCTGGATTTTATTTCTGGCCAAAATCATGCAGCCCTACTGTAGCTATTAGCAAAGAAGCTAATCAACAAGTTGGTCTTTCATTTTTGCATCCATCTACCTCTATTCTTTGTATTTACTAGCTGTGTTGACTGTACGTCAGCTTGGCTTTAGTTCCATCCAGCTGTTTCTGGGTACTCCTCAGCTGTCATGAACATGTAGTGAACATGTTTAATATTTATGGTCTCAGATCTGTGTGGCCATGTTGCCATCCAAGCAGATGAAGGGAGAGTAAAATCACACTAAGCATACTTCACACCTCAGATCATCTCCAGAACCGAAAAACAAACTGGGACTTTACAAACTTTAGTTGGACTAAAGTCTAAAATCATCCCAAATATCTTTGCCTGCTGAAAGTATGTGTGGGCTGCGACCACTGTTTGTGTAACATTACATAACTCAACAGTTAGTAACCAAATAAAAGGAACACTTTGTAACAGCAGTGTTTAATTTTTCTCCTCTGCATTTGAATTAGACAGCTCAGATGTACCTTTCAAGGCTGCAGATAGAAATATCATCAGAAAAACCCACACAGTCTTAACAAAAAACACATTTTATTTTATTTATTTTTTTGTCCAAAATCATGATTTAAACATATTCAGAACAAGATCAGCAAGATTAAGACTTCCTGCTTTCACTTTAGGAGGGACCAAAACAGTTAGAATCAAACTAAAATTTACTCAAAGGAACTTAAATTGGCTTTAACGCTGATTTGAGAGATACCTATCCAAGACATTTTTAAAATTCTGCAAACTTGCACAGAGTTGTTACTGCAGCGAGAGTTTAGCAAAATTCCTGTGAGATGAAATTTAAACATTAAATCCACCATTATAACCTTTGATACCTGTAATTTCTCTACACTCTATCAACTGTTATCTGATTTTGGTGTCCGTTTCGCCACCAGCTGAGGTTTATCTTTAGTGGAATATGAGATATTTGCATTCCCACCCCGGTAAAACTAAGTCACTAAGTTCATTTCAAAGCATTAATGAAGCACTGCAGCAGCATGCAATTGCTCCCCAGCCGCTGTGAACAATGTGACTTATGCTAAGCTGAGCCGCTGTGTTTGTCGAGGGGGTTTCTAAATCCCTCTGTGGCATTTTGGAGTCACAGCTGACGCCTCCAACTTGACGAATGCTCCCCCCATCTGCTGCAGATCAACGCACGACAAGTCAGACTGACACAGACCTGATCAGCAGGAGAAATTTATTACATGTGTCCTCGGTGAGGCGCAGAGAGAAGCAGAGCTGGGATGGAAAAGAGGACAGGGGTGCAGAGGGTTAGAAGGAGAAGGGACAGAGGGTGACAGCATGGACGCTTCACTGAGCCCATGACGGACAGTCAGGTCAGAGGAATGTGTGCCACAGAAGACCTCATGACAGACAGGAGGCACATTTTTCTTTGACCCCAATTACCAGAGGTGTTTCTTTCCACCACTTAATCCCTGGCATATAGGATGGCCTCTCCTCTGCAGCATGGAGCTTTACTTTTCCAACGCCTTGTTTTCCCCACTAGTCATACGGATGGTGGGGTAGTTCTCCTGACCTGCTGTATATCCCACTAAGAGCCTCTCCACACCTTAAACTCACAGATCCAGTCCATGTGGATCTTTGTAACTCCTGAGAGCAGATACCTGTATGTGAATGCAGAGTCAAGATTTCATATAGGAAGTTTGAACTACTGAATATCCAAAGATCTGGACAGAGACACAGCCACGTTTAGGATTTTAAGATTACTAGAATAAAGTCTTGAAGTTACAATTTAAGAAGAAAGAAGCCACAATAAATCTGGCTTTGACAAAGTTTTGTGTAAAGGCCAATTTAAGAAGTGTTCAGGCTCTTCTTTGAAATATTCTGTTTCCTTGGTAATTGATTCAAAATGCAGATTTGTTTCAAAAAAAGGTGACGTGCTGAAATATTGAGGATTCTCTCACAAGATGCCTTTCCTATTTCAGTGCAGGCAAGTTGTGTTTGTAAACTTGTTGGCCTGTTTTTGGACAGGATGGTGGACAGAGCAGGAAAAATTAAAAAAACAAAATTGAATTTTAAATCTGTTTCAATTTGAAGTCATTTTTGGATCTGTATAACTTAAAAAATATATATTAATACTTTTATTTCTTCAATTGTACAACATTATTATTGAAAATTTACAATGTTATTTTTTTTTATCTATTATCCTTGTAAATTCTTTTTTGTTAAATAAAAGACTTCATTTTTGACTTCATTCTTGTTATTTTGACTTTTTTCCCTTATATATTAACTATTTAATTGTTTCAAATTTACAACAATATTCTCAAACACATTTTCATCTGTTTTTCCAGCTATTTTTTTAAAATACATTTTAAAAACTGTAGCACATAGGAAACTTTAAGATGTAGCACTCAAGTTTAAAGGGACATCTTGAAATTGCTTGTATTTTTTTTTCTTTTTAAATAATATCACTACACCAAAAGGCTTTTTAAAAAATCTGTCAAACCTTAATTACATAGCTCTTTATGTATAAAATGTACATATGTAGCACTAATAAACTACTTTAAGTCAGTATTTTTGTATGTTTATGCATTATTGGTGGGAGATGTTTCTAATGATGAACTCGGTCATGTTCGATGGTTGCTTCGATAAATGTGAAGGCGTTGTTACCTCAGCTGTGTGAATTTTCTGTTCCTGTTTTCTTTATTTGAGCTGAGCACACAGTATCCTGCTTTCACATATTTGTATTACTGAAGTGGTTTCCTCTGAACTGCAGCGACGTTCTCTTCTTGTCAGGAGATGATCTGACCTCCGCCTCTCCTCTCTTCTCTCCACAGAGACACTCATGGACTCGACTACAGCCACAGCAGAGCTCGGCTGGACGGTCTACCCTGTGTCAGGGTCCAGTGACAACAGCGTAAGTGGCATGCTCTACTTTCACAATCATATACTCCTGATAATTAAGAGGTAAATTTAATTATTACTGAGGTGGTGATGAAATAAAAGACAAATTTAGGATCTTTGAGTTCAGATAAAGATGAGGTGTGAGGGGACCCTCGCTTTTGTTGGTCGTCAAAGTGCAGCTAATGTGTAAATTTGCTCAGTCGCCCGTAGTCGTGTTATTTCTGTCTGTGTTTTGGTTTCTCACTTTAAGGTCAAAGATCAATGAAGGAGCCTCCGTGTTAGCTAAACCCCCACCTCAAAATCCAGCAGCAGAGTTAGATGGAAACAATTTGATCACCACACAGAAACATCCTTCACGTCATTTGTAGACTTTTTTTTAGAGAAGGAAACTTTTTGTTTGTTGGAGAATTTGAGGATCAGATACAACCACTTTTCTGTTTGGTTATCACCGCAGCTCCACAAAGACTAATCCGTTTTTTTCCCCCTTCGTTTATTTACTTTAGAGTTGAATAAACTGTGCCGTTTTTTTTTTTTTTTTTTTTTTTTCATTTATCTTTCTCTGAACTCTCTGGTTCACAACAAACTAACAGAGAACAATCAGGCACTTAGAGCAAACTGCGTGTGTTCACATGCCAGATTAAAATCTATGTGTTGTACGGGCCCTGCTGGTGTTTGATGCACGGTCTTTCCACTGGGTTTGCCAGGGCATCGGTTCCTCCCAGCCACATGTGAGCCAGGCCCACTCAGAGGCAGCCAAAACCAGAGTCTCGGTCTACTCCACTTTTTTTTTCTCCCTGACCACAAGATTTAGGCTCCTTAGACTCAGTCCAAAGTAGAGAAAAAATGTTGTAGACTTATTTGCTGGTGCATTTCAAAAACCCACTGCCGATTTTATTCAATTATTTATGCTCCTGTGGTTTGTATTAAAGATGGTTTGAATTATACTCCATCATGCAGTGTCTCTTTGCGCTAAAAAGGAACAAAAAAAAAAAAAAGGAAACGTAGGGATCTGGCCTTGAATCGCTTCATGATACGACTTCAAAGTTGTTCAGAAATAATTTAGGACAACCTCATTTCTTCCAACCTGAGGGCATGTCGTCTCCTCCTTGCTCAGCCCCACAATCAATAGCAAAGTTTAAAAAAAAAAAAAAAGAGAGAAAAAGACGCTGGGTTTCCTTTTCTTCCTTGCCAGCTCTGGATTCAATCTGCACAGAGTACGCTCACATGCTGACTCCAAAGACAGTTTACATCACATCCCCCTTTTAATACTTATTGGAAACTTCAGAAAAATTGAATACTGAGGATGTTGTTAGAACAGTTTTGCTCATTGAATGCATCACTCAGACAAAAACTGAGATGAACGTAAGCTGCGAACATCAAACCGACAAACTTTACAGTCAACAAGCGCCATCTTTTTTCCAGTCGTATGGTTTACTACATGATTCAGTGGCAGACTAGTCCTCCAAATCAAGTTTCTCCACATTTGATTTAGTATAATCTATCAGTGAAACAGTGACTTTCCAAAGCTACACCCTCTTCCTTCCCACTACACTGGGTGCTGTCCAAAACCTTTAAAGCTTATGTAAGGAATTTTTGGTTTGTCTTAACTTTGGCGCCCCCTATTTTCAAAGAAATCTTGGCTTATCGCATCCTGAACATGCTTAAATAATCGCTTCCTGTAAAAGATCTCATCTCACTGACTTTTGACAGTCAAATATATCATCAGTTGTGGTTATTTAATGTGGGGGATTTCAAATCATAGCTATTTATTCAGCCCTTCCGCTGACACCTACCCCCTTGCATTGCTTTAAGGCATTGAAAACTGTGGCTTAGCAGTTGTCAGTTATGCCAGTGATTGTCTTGTTTTCTTTTGTTCATCATGAAAATCTGTTATTTTTAATTAATTTTACTCTATTTTATCTGTTAGATTATTAAGAGATGGCAATAATAATTTCTGTCTTTCTCACAACCAGCTAAAAGAATCCTCACAGGAGCTTTAAATTGTTGACAATGAAGCGTTTTACTCATATTTGAATTGATTTTTGTGAGTCAGGAAAATTGTTTTTTATGTTGGTTTGAGCTTGCTGAAAGCTCCTGTGAGGAAATTTTCCTTTGTGACGATTTTTGTGCCCCAAGTGGACAAGTAAGACTTCGCTTATCTTGTCATCTATGTCCTTTTATGTGGAAAATGTCAAAAAAGGTAGAAAAAAAAGAAAAACATGAAAACAGTCCGTCTTATTGTTGATGGTCTTGTTCGTTTTTCTACATCACTTATAGATATTAATATGAATTTCAGTCTATTTCACTGATGTTGAAAACAGTTTGCCCCCCTCATAAATAGGTAGTGACTTTAAAGAGGGTTTAGACTGTAGTAGAGTGGGTTTAAGGAGGAAAACATTTATTACTTATCCAAAAAAAAAAAAAAAAAAAAAAAAAAAAAAAAAAACTCCACATTTATCTTATACTTGTGTTTATGAAAACCATCATTTATTGCTGCTGCCTGATACCTTTAATTTTGGCCACTTTCCTGGTTTGGTACAGTCAGACATAACCTGTTAATGTTACTTTTACACAGCTTTTGTAGTCCCGAAATGATCTGAGAGTAAAGTGAGGAAAAAAAAAGTTATGTGTTTGTGTTGTACAAACACTCTTATACAGCACATGGCTTGATCAAGTCAGCCTGCATCCCCCTGGAAACCAGACAAAGAGTTTTCCTGTGAACACCAGGTTGTGAATGTCCTGAAATGATCCAGAAAAGTCAGGCGTTTTTGTGCGCAAGAGGCCTCATAGGAGTGATTTTTTTAAATCAGAAATGGAAGGTCTCAGGTCCTCTTCATTGTCATATAATTGAACAGCCTTTTATTTCAGAAACATCTGGACTGATTGTTTTCACATTAGGCGCAAAGGTCCACTTGGACACACAGATGATCTGATCAGATTTTGGTGGTCGGAGGTCAAAAGATTGCAGCGCACATCTGTTCAGTTCTTTGAAAGCTATGATTTAGCAATGACTGGAGATTGTTTTAATACACCTGCTTTCATTTTAATATATGCTGTACATCTGAGAGAAAAACACCATCTGCTATGATCAGAGGACAAACTTTGCATAGATATCCCTCTTTGCATACCTGTTTGTTCTGCTGTCTGGAGGATAGAAAGTCTGTGATGTTCTTTTGTATTACGTGCAGATATTTCTGGTGCAGCCTGTTTGGTTTTAATGCAGACCTGCAGACAACTTCCTTTAAAATTTTTTGACCCTCTATCTCATGTCCTGACCACAGATAAACTCTTTCTTTCTGTTGAAATCACATGGATGCAAACTGCAACTTAGTTTGCTGCAGAGGCATGCAACTTTCATGCATTTTTCTCCCTTTAAATTCACTTAATTCTACGCTCCGATCTAAAAAAAAACCCTCCAAATACAATCAGGACATGCTTTGCTTTCTTGTAGTGCAGTGAAATGTAAAAAAAAAAAAAAGTCCCTAAGCCCCTGGATTTAGTCAGGTATAGGTCGGCCTTATCAGCGTGGGCCTAAAGTTTTAAAGACGATACGGCTGAGCTTTGACTCCTTCTGGTAAGGAAAGAGAGTGAGAGCGATGGAGATAGCTTGTCCCTCATGGCCTAGGGCAACAGGTGTGGAAACAGAGCTCGCTCCGGCTCTCAGTATAACAGTGAGAGGTGCTTTACAGAAGCTATTGTCTTACACACATATATGTACGGCTTCAGCGGCTTAGCTGCTGGATCAGTAACATCCAGCAGAGCGCCGCACCAGCAGTTGGCTTTCACTGCTCTCTATAGATTCATGAAATATATCCTAACTTGACATGTGATACACTGCGACACAATGGAAACGCAAACAAGGCACAGTGTGATATTAAGTCTGAGATGTTATGGCAGTTGGTGTTTTTCCACTCTTGTTATTTTACAGCATAGTTTGAATTAAGTGAACATTTCTTTAAAGTATCACCGTAAAAACTCTCAGGGAGTTATTTTCACTGAATTATAGAAGTGAAGTTTCTGTTAATCAGCTTTTATATCCCTTTCTTCTTCTGGATGTTTAATTCTTCCTTTAATTATATGAAACGTCAGAGGGATTGATGCTGTCCCAGAGCCAGACAAGCCAAACATCTTCATTGTTCTTGATGGTGCTTCTGACAACATAGATGACCAGTGTTATAGTTACCAAACCAGAATTCATCCCAGAGCACTTTAGGAAGTTTACTCTCGTCTGACTAACCCTCTTAGGGTCTGGCAATAAAACACACGTCTCACATGCCTCAGTCCACCCACACAGGAAAACTGGTGCAGTCAATCATGGTGCAGACCTGAGCAGCTCACCGAGAGTGCATAAACTCAGAGCACACAATAAAACATAAATCTTAATGCATAAAAATAACTGGAATACCTTCACAACAGAGCTCCAGTTTAGCGTACTGTTTATTTATCAGCCAAAAAGTTTGAACAGAGTACAATATGAGAAAATGAAGCTCCCACAAGGCACTCTGGTTTTTGTTCAAAATAACATCAGTAACAGAAGTCCTGAAGCTCCTGCAGCAACGCCCTGCAGAGCTGATTTGGTTGCTGTAAAGTTGTAAATTGTAATTCTACAGCTTGCAAAATTTCAAGTTCTTAAATTAGACAGAGTTTGAGGGCTGCAGAAAAAATAATCATGATTTTGAGATTTTAGGGGATGATGTTATGAGAGTAAAGTCAATGTGAAAAAAAGCAAACAATAAAGCTGTGGGTCAATAAAGAATAAAGTTATGTCACAAGTTTAAAGCCATGTGATAAAAATTAAGTCATTTTATGACAGGGGAAAAGGTTATAATAGACAATGGTTGGTGTAAATAAGGGATATGTTTTGTGTGATGGTATACTTTAAAGCCCCAGTGAGCAACTTTTTGTTTCTGTCCATTTGGCGCCCCCTGTGGCCATAGAAGTCAGCACAGATTTGTCTGGCACATATGTAAATGGCGTGTTTTGACATTACCTCTCATTCCTCTCTCTTTCAACAGCCAACTGTATCAATCATAGACAACAGCTGCCATGAAGCATGCGAAAAAAGGCTTTATTAGCTAGTTTCTTATTTCCAGTTTCTGGTCTTGTTTGCTTTGTTAGTTCACAAAGACACACCAACACTGATGTGAGTCTGTTTCACAATCAGCTAAAAATCTCTCACAGGAGCTTTAATTTAAAAGACAGACCATGTTCCTCAATTTGTCTCTGCTTTTTATATTCTCAATTGACAAAATGATATCCCACCGCAGTGAAAATTTTAGGGTCAAAGTCACAAGTCCTGACAGACAAAACTGGAAAAGAAAAACAAAGAATGGTGAAGCTTGTTTTGTGAGATGGAACTATGAGACCAAGCCAACATCCTCCAGCATCACCCTGTCTGTTAAGATGATTGGTCCGGTACCACTCTGTAGTCAGTCAAGTCATGGCACAGATTTATGACTGGTTGACTGATGTCTTTTTACTCCTGTACACGTGCCGCCCTGGATGCCACAAATCACTTAGTCAGAATCAGCAGTAATACACATAAAGTCATTCTATGCCATAAAAACTGGCTTGCTCTTGTATTTATTTTGGGTCATGTAGATGCCTCAGCAATAAATTGAGACCTTCTCATCATAGCCAGTTAAACATCCTCACAGCAGGTTTCAAATGAGTCCATGTTAAGTTTCCCTTTGAGACTCCTCTGTGTGACTTGGTGCTGATGTATTGCCACCTTGCAGAGCGGGGTTAAGTGGTCAGTGTTTTCCTCTCAAGTGGAGCTGAGAGACGTGTGAACATCAGGTCAGGCCTCCTGACCTACTCCTTCCTACGCTCAAGTGCCCACAACAGTGATGATTTAGGAACAGGCCTTTGGCTATGGGGAGAGCTACGGTACTGGAGGGAAAGCTGAGGTCTTCAGCATAGGTGGAGAACATAATAAGGTGGTATGAGTGAGTTAGGTTATCATTATGGATGTGTTTTATAATGCACTGTACCAGAAGAAATCCAGAGTCACTTGGGGACATGGCAAAGAAATGCAGCATATGTTTCTCTGCAATGTTTTGAAACAATACAAATTCTTGTAGTTCCTCAAATATGCTGCACATTACATTCGAGTTCCTTTGGAGTAATAATGAGGTCGTTTATGTGTAATTGTGGGCATGTGCAGCAGGCCAACATGGCGTACTGTTTCGAACATACTCTTCCTTTTTCTTTAGGAGTAATTTGTAAAACATTTCTCATCCCAATGTGCATCCAATGGGATTTAAAGTGACCACTAATTTTGGACTGTTACAATTAAACTCTGTGAAATTATATTAAAGGAATCATGTGCAAAAAAATGCAAACATAATCCACATGTTGCTCTGAGCAATGAGGGTAAAAGATGGAATTGTTCTGCTGGTTTCACATGTCTTACATTAGTAGTGGACAGTTGTAATTGGAGCTGACTGCAGCAGACAGTTCTAGTTAAGTCTGTGTGTGTGTGAGCCTCTCCTCTGTGAAGCCTGCTCTCCTGCAGGATTTGGCTCCCATAGCCTCTCTCTGCTAGTAATTGAATGCAGAGAGTGGGTGTCATTTGTCCCCTGTCCCTCAAGGGAAGGCACTCCTGCTCTGACAGATTTCCCACAACTGCAAATGGGGCGAGTGTGCCTGGAGAGTTTTCCTCCCAGTCTCTCGCTCTCTGCCTCTCTCTGCGTTTGCGTGAATAATTTATTTACTTCTGTCAGTGATCGAGCGGTGATATGTTATGTGGCTCTGGATGCTGGAGCCTGCTCAGGTTAATTCAAGTCCTGTAATGACAAGACTCCATAAATACACGATTCGTGTCACGTCAAAACAATGAAAGCATAAAATGTTTGAGTGTTCTGACAGCACCTTCACACCAGACTGATGTTTCACTCAGTTCAGCCCCATTGTGGGATGTTGAACAGGCTGTTTTTCTGCTCTGGTTGTTTGTGCAGTTTTGGTTTTAACTAAAGATTGTTAAGCTTCTTGTGGAGCTCAATGCATGCGGAATTCTTTTAGATTGAGACCATTACTGAGACGGATATATCAGCATTTGAGCTAAAGCAGTATGTATACATGACACTCAAGAAAACCGAATTATTGCCCTGCTCTGATTAAGACTGGACAACTGAAGTGCATGTAAACACCTTAGTCCAACTATATTTCCGATTCAGCGAAAAAAAAAAAAATAATGAGCTCTGCAGCATGTGGTGCAGACTTGAGTGAAAGCATTGCTCTGCATGGAGTTAAAGAGCTGGACATGGCAGCTTCTCAATCACACTAAATCTTTTTTTCTCACAATGTATTCTGCATGACTACTTTTCAAGTTTGCATGCATCAGGTTGCAGATTTCACTAAATATGCGAATGATCAATAAGCAGAGTGGATAGTGGCATTGGTATCAATAAGGCTTCATTAATTCCATTCTCTAGTTAATATTGATATAGTGATGAATGCTGCCAGTGTATGGATGTGGTGTAAAATGAGGAATCTCACATGTAATGAAAGAGCAGTTTGAGTGGTCAGTAAATGACTGCAGTCTTTTGTTTTGCTTTAAATGACTGTAATGATCAGCTGTTCCCCTTGCCTTCATCAGACGGATCCATTCATTAACATTAAGCGCCCTTGGCGGGTGTATTCAAGGCCTTCTTTTGCAGCCAAAAGTTTTTGCACTTTTTTGAGTCCAGCTGATATAACAAAAACTTCCCACCTTGAACTGGATAGTGTTGCTTTTGATATAAATGGGTCGTAAGCAGGGCTCCAGGCTAACTTTTTCACTGGTAGCACTGGTGCCACCTAGTTTTTCATTTAGTTGCACCAAAAAATATTAGGTATTGCCATCTTTTTCTTTGTATATAGCGTGTTATTAATACTTGATACTTGAAGATTGACAATGACCCAAACTTAATTATTTGCAAAACATTTCAATCTGAACTGTCTGTAGGTTTCTCGGCATGAGCAGCTGTATAAAAATAGGTCATCTTCATATAAAAACATCAAATGACAAAAAGACCTGCACAGACATACCAGACAACATTCTCAACTTAAACTAACAAGGTGCATTTAACAACTTTACTTAAAGTGACAGCACCACGGCAGCATTAATTCACACTGTAATTCAACTGAACTTGAATTATTAGCAGCATTCATTTAGTCCCTGCAATTGATCTTATTCTAGGGGCCAGCTCATATAGTTAGGCCTCCTGCTCCTCTGTCCCTGGGAAAACCACTGCTCAACATCAACGTGTTTCTGGCTCTCATGATGTAACTTAAGTGACTGAATCTTGAACTGCGTCGACCCCTTAACAAAATGTGTTCTGCCTGCAACGGACGGGCCACATGTCCTGCAGTACACACACAGCATGGTTTTATCCTCGTATCGCAACCACGGGAACTGCAACAGCCATTGTTGTTAAAAACAGAACTTTTTCTTTTTCTCTCCACTTCCCCTCGTCTCTTTCCATCGCTATCCTCTTCACTCTCAGAATCTGAGCTTCTCGCCGCTTCCTCATTTTCTAACACTTCTCCAGCACCAACATCTTTGTTCATTTTTTTCTTAAAATAATCAACTATGGACTGCCTCATGTCTGCATCTTTATTTACCGGTAGTTAGCAATAGCGTGTGTGATGATTCAGTGAGTGTCTACAGCTCTGCACGTGACGCACGTCACGTAAGCAGACAGTCAGGCAGGCTGAGACAGGCAGGGAGCGAGAGAGACAGGAGAGATAGGAGAGATAGGATTTGGTGGAATGAGCCAGAAAGTAATATTTTATTATCAACCACAACCATTAATGCACTAATATAGCCACGGGTGTGTGGGGAGAGGAGAAAAAAAAAGTTTAAAAAAAGAAATCACTTGTCCACGAGCTTCTGGCCGCAAGTATCAGCAGAGCGACCTCATAAAAATTTAACTAGCACATTAATAAATTAGGTCACATATGTGACCTAATAGGTCGCACCCTGCAGCCCTGGTTGTAAGAGTGTTTTCACCCCAACAGAACAACATGTTAGGAATAAAGTTTGTTGTTTTAAAGGCTGTTGGCTGCTCATACTTTCTTCCTGCTCCTGAAAGACGATATCACTTGACAGGAGGCTAAATTGAGGGTACTCCAAATGAAAATACCACCACTGTTTTGTTTTCTCCTCTGACTGTCAGTTGGTTGTGCTAATGACGTCAAATCTGGGCTCAGACCACAGGAGTGTTTCACTGATTTATCCTTAATTCACCTCTCCTGACTAAAAGAAGAAACAGGGACTCATTCTGATCAAATTATCAGTTTAAGTGAGGATCTAGTCAAAAATCTCGTAAACTGCTTTAGGACTTAAGTTTTTGGACTGAAGTTTATTTCCAACATCTTTGATATAAAAGATTTAAAATCTATATTTATTTCTGTAATTCCCTGGCAGAACAAATAAGGCCAGTTCA
Organism: Xyrichtys novacula; assembly: GCA_962446985.1. Lineage (NCBI taxonomy): Eukaryota > Metazoa > Chordata > Actinopteri > Labriformes > Labridae > Xyrichtys > Xyrichtys novacula. The sequence continues at coordinate 16,482,696 of OY660865.1, forward strand.
GGGAAACACAACAAGAAGACAGACTAACACTGTTAGTGTTGCCAAATAAGTTTAAACAATCAAGCCATTTCGACCAGAATTAGACTGAATACTGCTGCTAACAGATATTAGCGCTGCATTCCTATGGGGGCATAATAAGTGGAAAACTCTGTTACTAAAATTGAAGATTGGCAGCTGGAACTGGAGTTTCTGAGTTAATGAACTTATGTGTGTTTTCCCCCTAAGAGGGAGCAAAGGTGAACGTTGGTTGAGGGAAAAGAGCTTGTGATTTATTACACAGCATAAGCAGAGTTGCAGAGTTTAAGTGGGTCTGTTAAGCTCTTTGCTAACAGCGACAGTGCACTCAGCTGTCAGTCAAATCAGCTGTACCCATAGTTATGCAAAACTCATAACTTTAAACATGTTTACCTTTGCTGTAAAGATGGGCTTTTGTATGTGTCTGCTGGTGCTTTTACAGACAGCCCCAAGTGGACACACAAGGAACTGCAATTATTAGCACTTCTACTTTACTTTTATATCTTAAAATCGAGGTTACTGCTTTTGGTTAGACAACTTTCTAGCTTGGGACACCAATGCCTTTCAGCAAAATCCACTCGCTTCGTGAGACCAGTAGCTTTCAACCAATGAACTCCTCGTTTCTGTGACAGCCAGGAACTTTTCTATCCCATAGTGAAGATCGGTGTGTTTTCAGAGACTGTCCAGACCCAGTTTCTCAAAAACAGAGATATTCTGTAATAATTTATGTATTACTTTGAAGCTGAAGATCATTACTTGTGTTGTCAGCTGACTATGGTAATTGAAAGCTGCCATCTTTGTTTGGTTCATGACCAATCAGATAAAGAGGTTGTATCTGCAATCGAGCTAGCCTCAAGTGGACACCCAAGGAAGTTCAACTTTTAGCACTTCCATATTACTTTGATGTCTGGAATAAACCAGTTTGTTGAATGTCTTTGGGTCTGAGAAGTGTGTGTGTGAGGAGTGAACAGAGAGCCCATACTGACTGCATTATCATTGTCTCATCCAGTCCTCTGCTTTTGTTTCCCCAGATATAATCACTGCAGCAGGTCGTCGCCACTTTGTTTACGTTTGCTCCCCCTAGCAGATCACATGACATCACTTTAGGAAGAACGTTGCTCCCTTCGGCACATGTGATAATCTTAATATGTGATAATGTCAGGCTGTTAGAGATGAGAGAGTCAAATCTGCTCAGTTTCTCCTGATTTGCACTATGCAAACCTATCTGGAAAACAGTTAGGTAAGCCCGCCCGAGGCTCTAACTGTAATCAGCGTCTATTTACAGACGCATGTTTGTGTGTTCTCAACTGCTGAACACAGGACCTGTCTTTGCTCACTTACTGTAAACTAATTCAACTTTGAAAGTCTGTTTAATGCTGAAGATGCAATATGGGGAAGTGTATAGTGGCAGGAGTTGCAGAGGAGTGGAATAATAACTTAGTGGAAAGAGGTCCAAGAAGAAGTGGACTTATTTTGTCCTCTGGTCTGCAGGATGAGGAAAAAAATCTGTCTGAGAATCGAGTGCTCTCGGCTGTAGAAGCACCTTCAGTCTATAATTCAGTCTTGACAGGATGTTCCGCTCGGCTTTACAGATAAAGCAGAGACTCACAGTCATGGAGACGTATGGATTGCAGGTCAGCTGAACTTTTCTGTCTCCCTCCTGGAGTGGCTGAGCGGATATTGATTCTGAAGCTCATTCTCAGCAAGCGTCACTGAACTGTAGCGCCTCGTATAAGGAGGAGAAGAGGAGGGCGGCTGAAATATAGCGGGCGCTGGTCGCTCTTCCTTACTTCTAACCAGCTCTCTTCAGACTGGTTTTCAGTGAGTGGAGTTTGTCTCTCAGGGCTGCTGCTCCAGCATGATATAAATTACACAAACACCAGTCAGCAGACCTACGGCTGGAGAGGGGGAGCTGTAACAAAGTGGAAATGAACTGACAAGAAGAAAAACAGATGAAAATCTGTTCAACTGTCAGGATGGTAACAGATTTTCAAACAGTTTAAAGGACGGCCCATTCTCAATCTGACAAGCTTTAGTTTATAGCAGACTTTTTCATAGTGTTGTTTGGGGGGTTGTTAAGTTATGATGTGATTCTCTGTCTAGATTCCTCGATACATAAATAAATATAAATATATAGTACTTTGAGCGATTAATCATATAAATTAATGATCGATCATTGATTAGATCTTTTTTTTTTTTATGCGAATGGCAGAAAATACCCCCCCCCCCCCCCCCCCATAACTATTGTTCAGAACTACGGGCTACATGCTCACTTATGCTTCCAAGGAGCTAATGGTAGGTTAAGATTGAGAGCACTCAGAGGATTCATTAACCTCAGTCAGATGTATGTAGCTCAAGTGCTACATCATTAGGGTCATTGTCATGTTTTACTTGTACACAGCATCACTTGGACTTGATTTCTTCATGTTTTTTTCGACTTCTCTGGAAGCCTGCTGACACCGTATCACCCCCTTGTAAAATGTCAAAATCCTTCCGCATGGTAACAGTCGCTGCATTGCTTCAACACACACACACACACACACACACACACACATACACACACACACACACACACACACACACACACTGACTGGACAAAGAGGGTATCCCTCCCGATCAGCAGAGGTTGATCTTGAGGATGGACGCACGTTGTCAGCCCATTTTTAATAACTTAAGACTGATTGACATTTTGAGTGATCAATTCTTAATGATCATTTTAACACTGGATATAAAGGGGGTTCTTTGGCTTTTGGAGTCAACCTCAAGTGGACACTCAATGAACTGAAGGTTTCTGCACTTCTGCATCTGCCTGGAATCATCTCACCCATCTTTACCACTGATGATCCAAATAATTAATTTTTCTTTCTTAGAAAGGCAGCACACAATGATAGATAAGTAATACCCGGCAGGTTTAACCAACCACTGGGAAATATTTCCACACACATGCTTCCTGCCCAAGCTGATGAGACCCAGGACTCTGATGAACGCAATTAAAACCTGAAACAGCATCTTTTTGTTTGGAGCCATTCTTGCGTGCAGCTTCACACCATTAGAGGAGTATATTTCTCCGAGTTTGTTTCTCAGGGGGAGGAAAACACAGCCAGTGTACCATGAAAAAGCCCTTTGCTTGTTGTTTCCTCATGAATTCTTTCAGCTTTGTGTCTGATAACTTTGAAAAATAGCCCAAATATTCCACAAATGCAAATAAGCTTTTGATAATGTTAGGTCTGCCTGTGGTTATAATGAAAAAGCTTTGATCCTCCTAGTTTTAAGCATTTATTTATTTAATGTAGTATAGTAATGCAGCTCTCGGCCCTGTGGCTGTTGATCTCCTCACTCAGAACAAGAAAAACATCACTCTGCCAAACCTAACAGGATCTCTGAAGAGTAAGCTGAAGTTTTTCTTTCCATCGTCATCTGAGGGCAGCTCATCCCCTTTAGCTAATCCATCCTGACATCTAGCACCAGGGTTACCTCCACCTTCAGTACTTCAAACACATGACCACCCTTTTGCAGCACCCTCAGTAGAGGTGGAGAGGAAAGAGCTGTGAAAATGAAGACGTTTCTTCTAATTTCACACTCGGCGCTTGATCGTTAGGCTCTTATTATGCCCCATTTGCTTCCCTCCACTGGCTGTGATGAAAGCGGGGCAAAGAGGCCATGACAGGACAAAAAGGGGCCCTCCATCAAAACACATTTTGTTTGGGGTCTCTTTTAGCCCTGCTCGGCCCCCTCCCCCCACATCTCTGCCAACACTTTCCCCTGCAGTTTCTCCTGTTTGCGTGGCTCATTAGCAGCTCCCCCCACCTGCCTCCACATTCATATTAACAAACTGAGGTTTTCTGACGCTCTGTGCTCAGGAGAAGCAAGCTGTCTGCTCTGGTTTAATTGGCCCACATCCTCCCCACTGCTCCTCAACAAGTGGGAAGGTCAATGGTTGCTCATGACCTGGGATGATGATGTCTGCCAGTGTGGGCCAAAACACACATTTGTCCTTTAACCGCACTGCCAAGACCAGTTGGCCTGTTAAACTGTGCCGTTTCTCCTTTATTTCTGGGATTTGAAAACTACTCGACAGTAAATTTTTCTGGACAGCATCATTTATTTGTGAGATTGACTTCTGGATTTCTTTCAGAGTAGGGAATGAACCTTTTCGACAACTGTATTCTTTGATTGACAGTTGGAGGAGTGAGTCAGTAATGAGCCAATGCACTTGTCCTGCACAGACCTCTACTGGCCTCATCCAGACATGTTTCTGTCAGACCCTGATAAGGCTGCACGATTAATTGATTTTGAATTGTAATCAGATTATTTGATCATGACGATGTTTAAAAAATTTAAATTGTCAAATCGATTTTCCTCTCTATCATGTCTCGCGCCTCCTGGCCACTGTAGGCTCCTCCTTCCTGCAGGAGCACTCCCCAGTTCCCACACACACCAGTGTAGACAAACATGGCTTTTGCAAAAGAAGGCAATCATTTTGTGGCTGAATAGGACAAGAGCAAGTCAGTCGTGTGGAATTAGTACGGCTTCGCAGTTTCGGATGAATACGAACCACTCCCTGATGCAAAGTCTGTCTGAAGGCGGTGTCAGCCCATCCACACGGAAACAAATTTAAGAGTAAACGCTAAAGTTTTTTATCGTATCAGTGTTTCATCCACTCGGAAATGGCGTTTTGGGTGTCTGTAAACTTACTTTTTGAAAACGGGTCAAAGAGTGCATAAATCTGTAAATGACTACCATTTAATCTCCTCGCATCTGCATCTCTCTGGAAACGATTATGTGACACACAGTGTAACTCTCAATGGCTCAAGTGCGTGTCCGTCCAAAAGAACCTTTATACGCATGCTTTGTACATGCTTTTGCATTACAGTGCCACTTATTGGCTTGGCATATGCACTACATCGTTTTCAGTAGTTTCATTTTTAGAGATGATAGAAAAACTTTATTTTTAAAGTGAAGTTTGGTGTGCTGTAGCTGAATAAAAAATCAAAATCAAAAATCGAGTTTTCAGAGAAAAAAATCAGGATTTTATTTTTGGCCAAAATTGTGCAGCCCTTGACCCTGACTTGGTATAAGTTCCGACCAGAGAGACAGCTGCAACCAAGTCTGATTGAAGAGATACAACCCTGTTAGCTGACGCCCAGCTGGTGCCCTCAGTCTCAAGCGACTTCATCATAAAACCTTTCTCTGAATCAATCACGTGTACCTGCTTTCAAGCTTTAAACAGATCCACATCAGCTACTGATGACTATTTGTTGCAGATGGTTGCATTGAACATTCAACTGATCCAGTATTTCAGTAAAATATCCACCCTTTATCCTGAGAGTTGTTCCCAAACTCTGTTCTTACCTGAACTTTGGTAAGACTTCAGTAAAACTGTGGTCTAATAATGACCCTCTTCAACCTAGTCCCACTAATTGCCACATAAAGTCATTTTTAATGTTTATTTCCAATTAAATCCCAACTGTAGCACATAAATTCTTAATATAAAGAGAAAAATACAGCTAATTAGGCACATTTGGAACAAAGTCCGCACTTTGACAGCTAATTGTCGTAAAAAAAAAAAAAAAGTCTCATTTTGTGAAGTTGCATTCTGTTTACTCTCATTATTAGTATTTTTCTTGGCTTCACATCAGTCCCTGTGTTTGGGTTGGCTCCTGTGATGGTTCGGGTTTGAGTTCTGGTCAGGCTGACTCGCCTCGCACACACGCAGGGATTAATTAGGACGTGGGAATTAAAAATCAGAGCTCTTTTAATTAGTCTGAAAGTGTTTGATAGGACGCCGTTTTGTAACAAGAAGGGTGACTTTCTTCTCCTAACCTGTCAAAATCTGTCAGAATCCTCACTAAGGGGGCTCTAATTTGAAGAATTATATCAGCTGTGAAGTGAAGAGTGAAGTGGGGGGAGTGGAGATGGAGCGGTCAGAGCAGTGGAGGGTGCAGCTGATGGAAAGTGGCTCTTGGTGGTTTTAGGGCAGTGTTGTTCCTTGGCTGGGATGTGGAGGTCAAGGTCAGGACCTGCTCGCTGTTTAAAGCTGGTTTGAGCCACCCCCGAGGGACTGAGCAGCCGCAGAGGCTGCATCTGGAGTCTGTACAGTCGGGGCGAGGGCTCAAATCAGTGTGCAAATATGTGGACTTTGAAGTGGAACAGAAAACCCTGGAGAACCTGAAGCTAAATCTGCGGCTTGATTATGCCTTATATGATTACCTGTGTAACTCGATTATGTCAGTTTAGTGTGAGAGTGGAAAATTCACATCAAGTTTCCTCCGTGTTTCACTTTCACTGCGATGTCAATAACCCATGTGCTATGAATGAGTCCTATTAAGACACAATAAAAAGTAGGGCGCACTATCTCATAAAGCAGAACCTCTCTGCTCTGTTTGGAGGACTTAACGTCATGTCTCTCGCTTCTCTTTAAGCATTACAGGATGTGTGCGGCTTCTTCAAAGAGATAAAAGGAAAGCAGAGACCTAACATCAAAGCTATCTGCATGTTTAAAGGAGGGTTTATGTCCTTCAACATCCCAAAATGATTTCCTAAATGAAGTTGAAAAAAGATTCAAAACACGTTTGTCCTTACCTGAGACTGCATGTTTCGAAAGTAGTTACATACCCCGGTTCAATCCAGTCGATCCAGTCCATTTCAGGCTTATTCTTTGGCCTGGTGAGTGGATGATCGACAATACTGTTTCTCATGGATCTGGGGTTTATTCAGACTGAGTAAACTGACATTTGAGGAAACTACTGCAAGTTCATAAAATGAGATAAAAAAGAAAAGTAAATGTACAGATCTCAGCTTGGAGAAAAAGCATGATGGACGACTGTGGCAAGCTGTCTTCTCTACTGGAGGATAAGCTCTATTAAAACCAATATGAAATCTTCCTATTTGTTGGACATCTGGTTGAAAAATTGTCCAGAAAGCATCATCACTACAAATTTGTCTTGATGCAGGTGGAATGAAACTGGAAGCCTTTATACCTATGACAGTAAATGGAAAGATTAAACAGAACTCACTTTTTGAATCAAGCTGTCCAGATATTTTTCCTCTTCTTTAAACTGCCTCACTTTTGGAAGAATTTGAGTGTTTAGTGTCCAAGTTTGCTTCATTTTTCAGCCTTGGAGGATACCACCTGCTTAAAACCAGTTGTAACTGTAGAATAACATGTTTATGTTCCTAAATGAGTGTTTTATTCACATCCAGAGCCGTCAGATATGAACAAATACTGAGCCGTTGCAGGTGCATGTATTGTAAACAGTATCTGTTTAAGGTAAACCAATAACTGATTAAAGTGCCGCAAGAAATCAGATAGGCTGCTTCTCATCTATATCTTTAAATTCCCCTAATGCATCATGTAAACGGTGTTATTAGAGGTTTTTTGTTTCTTTGCACCATGTAATCTGTTCAATCAAAATATTCCCTTAAGCTGATTACTCACAGTAATCAAAGTGTTACAAAGTGAGCAGGAAAACACTCCTGCTACTGCTGCCAAATAGGCATCAGCAGGGGCTTTAAGACGGTTTATATTAACAGGAAACATGCAGACCATTTAATAGGCATCAGCAGGGGCTTTAAGACGGTTTATATTAACAGGAAACATGCAGACCATTTACTGCTTTACAGCTGAATGGCACTTAATTGAATGGATCAGGTTGACTGTGTGCTCCAATTACCAATCATAAAATCCAGACTCCTTTTCAGAGTAATCGAATGTTTAACTGTTAACTCTCTCTTTATGTCTCTGCTTGGCCCACAGTGGGAGGAGGTGAGCGGCTATGATGAAAACATGAACACCATCCGGACGTACCAGGTCTGCAATGTTTTCGACAACAATCAGAACAACTGGGTACGGACAAAGTATATCCGGCGTCGTGGTGCTCAGAGGATCCACGTGGAGATGAAGTTCTCCGTGAGGGACTGCAGTAGCATTCCTAACGTGCCTGGCTCCTGTAAAGAGACATTTAACCTTTATTACTATGAATCTGACGCTGACACTGCAACGAGGAACTCGCCTGCTTGGATGGAGAACCCTTGGATCAAAGTGGACACCATCGCAGCGGATGAGAGCTTCTCTCAGGTGGACCTTGGAGGCAGGGTGATGAAAATCAACACTGAGGTCCGCAGCTTTGATTATAATATGATACAATATGGTAAGATAAAACACGGACACTATATTATATGATAAAATACAGTTCAGTATAATTCATCAGGATGAGATTCAATTTGACACAATTCAGCAGTGATTGATGATAATATGAAGTATGTATATGATACATAACATAGCCTTCCAGGACTACGGCGGCTGCATGTCTCTCATTGCTGTTCGGGTATTTTACCGGAAGTGTCCTCGTATCATCACAAACGGCGCTCTGTTCCAGGAGACGCTCTCAGGAGCAGAAAGCACCTCCTTGGTAGCGGCGAGAGGTGTTTGCATCCCAAACGCAGAGGAGGTGGATGTGCCCATTAAGCTGTACTGCAACGGAGACGGAGAGTGGATGGTACCCATTGGACGCTGTATGTGCAAGGCCGGAAATGAGGCTGTGGAGAACGGGACTGTTTGTAGAGGTATGTTTCCATTCAGTCTGCTAAACCTAATGATTCAGGCCATTATAAGAGAGTAACCCAAACACTTAAGCACGGGATCGATCGGGTGTTTATGTCTGGCAGTGCTGTCTTTACTGTAAGCTGCTGCTCGGATCCATTCAGTCCCACTTAATTGATGATTTAAGCCGTAGATGTATTAAAAACAGAATGAATGGTGTACACTCAGTGCATCGATTGTCCAGCTGGAGCCATCATCACGTTTGAATGAAAAATATCATCTTTCAAGGTGTTTATTTCCCAGAATAAGCACACGGCTGAATGTGGCTTTTCATACAATCCTTCAGGTTTGATCTGAAAATGAACTGCTGCCTTTTGACGCTGTGTCAACACAGAAAGATCAGTTTGGTCCTTCTCAGCTGCCATACAAATGATTCAAATATCTGTCAAGGCACATGTATTAAATCGCCGTCAGTCTCTTACGTAAATATCTTAATCCTTTTTCATGTGGACTCAAAACAGTCCACTTAATGTCTCTTCAGAGTGTCATTTTCTTTTTTTATATATAATTCTGGCAGGACGTGTTGGCAGCCTTGCTTCCCAAATCTGTTAATTTTTCTAGATAAACAGATGATAAAAATTTTTCATCTACAAGCACATCTATCTGCATATGTGACACATCTCCTGCTTAACAGAAATCCAAAGAAATCACGGTGTGCAATTTCTGATCTGTAAAAATTCTCCCCTGACCTTTTGTTGGAGGAGAATCCTCCTTTCATCCGGGGGGACAAAGAGGATATTTTTCAAAATTGCCTGCATTTTCCTATTGAAATCCCCCTCAGGCAGATCAATTTTTGCTTTTCAGAACATTGATGTACCCAACATTTATGCCCTATCCTCACTCTGGCAGGTGGTATTCGGTCAACGTGCTCAGAGATCTTGATCACTGAAAGCAGCACGACAGCGTGTTCCCCTGCAGACCGCTGCTGTGCTGCTCCTGCCCAGCACAACAAACCACCCACCTGTGCTTGGGATCTGTTTGTTGCTGCCTCTCGTATGCCTGCCTGTAATTACAACATGTCCCCTAAGTTTGTGTGTCCATGTGTGTGCGTGTGCTGGGAGGGGAAATGTGATGGGTGCTGCCTCACAAACACCAGTAGGCCTCATTCAATGACTACTAATGAGGACAGGAAGACTCCTCTATCAGGGACACACGCTTGTAAACTCATGCAGATTTGTAGCTGATTCTAGATCCACGTGTAAGTCATTGAAGTAAACTGTTTTCAGTTTGATCATTCCTTTTTTGCTAATCAGGGTTCAATTATTAAACTGCAGAGCCTGGAAACTTTCAACTCTGACCTTCAGTTTCAGATCAAACTGAAGGACTTCAGGGCTCAAATGATTCAAACAATCATTATGCAAAAAAATCAAAACGAGTCTGTCCATGTTATGTTCAATAATCATAAGATTTAATAACCGAGTGTTACGAAAACATAAGCATTTTGTGACGCAATTCATAAGGAGACATTAAAATGCAATCAAATACAGTACCATACAATTCAGTACGATGCACTAGGATCATACCATAAGATACAACACTATAAGATACAATACCTTATAATATAATGTGATACAGTTAAAAACGATACAGTATGATGTGATACAATTTTTTGCAATACAATACATCATGATATGATATGATATGATATAGTGCAATACAAATGATGCCACAGAACACAATAGATTATAATATGATACAATATGGTAAGATAAAACACGGACACTATATTATATGATAAAATACAGTTCAGTATAATTCATCAGGATGAGATTCAATTTGACACAATTCAGCAGTGATTGATGATAATATGAAGTATGTATATGATACATAACATTTTACAGTATGATAAATTATGACAAGATATCATATAAGATACAAAGCTGTATAGACATGATATGATATAGTACAATAGAGTTTACTATAATGCACCGTGGCATGATACAATATTATATGGTACATTACAGTACAATGTGGTAAAATATAACAGTGTTATGATCATAGAATGTATGTAAAATGGACGCCTTCTGCCTCCGCGCTGGGTGAAGCCACTCAGAGAACAGCACCCTCTGGTGACAGGCTGCAGTATAGGTCATAAATCCTGCCTCCTCCAACAATCCCTATTGAGCTGTGGACAAACTTTAGAAATTAACTACACAGAATATACATTTTTCTCCCCCCTGCTTGGGATGTTGACATGTAGTAATTGTAAAAATGGTTTGTGTTCAAGTACTCTTTTTTCTGTACAGCTCCATTTTTAAAGTTATTAGGGGGTTCATGTTTTCTATGATTGACACCAGCCTATGGTGTCAATACAGCCTATGGGCGTACGAAGATGGCGTAGCTTGACCGGGGGATACGCTGTTTGAGCTGAGCGTCATTACAGCGACTCTCCTGCCAAATGCATACAACGCTGCTGCACAAGTGGTAAAGTGCATGCCATGCTACTGTGCAATGTTGGTTTCAAGAAATGGAGAAAACTCGTGGAAATACAAAGAGCTTTTCAGCTTCAAATCCGTATACTGGTGGAAGGCGGAACCAAGTTTCCATAGTACATAAAGCCTATGGTTACAATTCGATACGATGTGACATGGTAGAATACAGCATACAATAAAGCAATACACTGGGATAGAATATAATATGATGCAATATGACACAATAGGATGCAATATATTATTAAATGATACAATTCAATACGATAAGATAAAATATGACTTGCTAAGATACGGTATTAACAACATAACATAATATGATAGGGTGGGGTTTGACACAATATGATGCTACATAACAGAACATAATAGGAGGGGATACAATACAGGACATGCTACTTTATGATACTAAACCATATGATATGATTGGATGCGTTAGGATAGGGTACGAAACAGTATATGATAAACTACAATATGACATGATACTTGTATTTTCAACTCATTCGTCTCGTGCTGTAGTTTTGTATATGTCCTGCTGCCCCCGCTAAAGGTCTAATAAATAAAAACACTGAAAGACGAAAAAAAAAATATCCACACAGTTGTGTGAGATCTGATATGTTAATGTATGGATAGCGTCTAAATCTGTGTGACATACAAAGAAATATAAAACAGTTGAATGTCTTTCTTCTGGAAGAATATGTAGTTTTTTTCTGTGAAGTTTTTTTTTCTTAGACTTTTATGAGACATTGCATTTCTGTGCATCTTTTCCCTCCACCCTCCACTTTATGTCCCGGCTGCACATATACATGAAAAAAGAAGAAAAGCTTCACAGTCTCAGCCCTCATCTTCATCACCCCTTCTGCAGCAGTGAACTTTATAGATCGGAGCTCTGTGGGGCTCAGAGACAAACTGTCTTGACTGTAAGAGAAGCACATCCAGTTTCTCTCAAATGCAGAGCTTCTCTCCATCACTCGGTCCTGCCCTATCATGTGACACACCGACTGAATATTAAAGCTTTATGAAAAGAATGCATTAACGAAGAGTGCAGCTGTGGAATGCAGCAAAAAGCTACGCACGGAGATGGATTTTATGGCTCCATACAATAGTTATGAGGCTCGGTGAAAACAACGTGGAAGTGCGGATGTTAGCAAGATACAAAATTAAACCATTAAGTACAGAAAGATACTATTCACAGCTCCTCCTTTGTTTGGGAGCCCCTCTTTTGAGGAAAGCTGCTACCATTCGGTCTGCTCTCTAGCTATCTTCCTAAACGCTGAAAGCAGATATCAGCGCTCCAATCTGTGGTCAGTCACCGCCTTTCAACTGCCAGACGATGGATAATGAATTGATCTATGAAAGATGTGCCTTTGCCTGCCGATATTATGGGGGTAATGAATTGATTTGTGAGAGGTGCCCTCTAAGGGTTTGGAAGATATCCTCTTTCATAGCTGGATTATGGAGCCGCAGAGACAGCATTAAGACTCCAAGATGAAAGAGACTATTTGTACGGTAGTATTAATAACACTAGCAATGCTTTGTTCCAGCATCCCCACAACTGAACGTGTAATTACGCATGTAACAATTAAATCCTTGGCAGGGATCCTGGCAAATAATTATGCTGTCATGAAATCTGTCAAAATATTGACAGCAGAAGGGGGAGCTTAAATCAAGTTTTTCGGAGGCCTTTTTTTCTTCGTGATTGTCTTACAAGTGAGATTATGTTTCCGTGCAAAGCAGAGTGAAGACATCCTTTAAAAAAAACAGATTCTTCTCAGAGCGGTGTGAAGATGCTGCTCCACAGAAACTCGCTGTTCACTCTCACAGCCCACAGCAGCATGAAAGCATTCCCTTCGATAAGCCACAATGAGAGCAATGTTCATGGAACAATCACAAAACCCCGAGAACAATGCTCATGCTTGTTTCTTTACTGTAATCCGATCATCTAACCCCTAGCTACTGTGAGTTCAAAGGTCTCCTCTGTAGCTCCACAGCCTGCCTCAGAAAGTAGCTGAGAGTCAGATGGAGAAATCTATCGGAGCTCGATTCATCTCTTGGTCATGTTATTGTTGATGATTGTGTTCAGAATGAAAAGGGAAAGTAGGAGAAAACAAGCAGCATGGTTTATGTGGCCCTGTGACCCAGATCTGCAGTGAGGAGAGTCAACACGTAACACCTCCCAGCATGACGGCAGATAAAGAAATACAGCTGACACATAGTCTGCATGCTCCACTGCCATTGTGCAGTGGAAATAATGTTAAGAAAAGTGATTCTAATGCCGAGGCTGAGAAAAATTTTCTAAAGCTAAATCTAAAGAAAAGTGTTGGCATTTTAGGATATCGTAAACAAACAAGCACAAACTGTGCATAATGTATCCGAGAGTTGAGATTAACAGGAACGTGTACTAGATTTCATCTTCTTACCCTAGGCTCAGATATATTCATTTTGAATACTGTTTAATAGCATCAAACTACAGTATACCGCTGTAGGTACATCCGCCATCTTTAATAAACTGCTTTGTTTTGACTTCTGTCTAACCTAAAATGGGTTTGTATGAATTTAAATTGTCTGTAATGAGTTACATCAGGACATTTATAGGTTTTAGAGTGATGCAGGGTCGATGCAGAGTTGAAAAGTAAAGGCAAAAAACTGCACTCTCCTGAGTGTCCACTTGAAGCTGGCGGCAGAGCCTTGGAGTTGCAAAATTACAGTACAAACTCACTCAAATACCATCTATTTGTACACTCACAATGTTTTTTTTTTTTTCAAAACCTATGGGTGGAGCTGAGTTGCCTGTTTTTAGATTGATTTGGAGTCAGCAGGTTAGGAATGGCCGCCATTGTTGTGACAGAGACTACATCTGTGTGTGTTATAGTCCATGGTCTGAACCTATCTGAGTTATGTCCATGCATGGCTGCAAAATTGGCTTTTTTGCCATCCACCACGTCTCATGGATTGTTGAGCTTTTGGGTCTGCATTTTCCTCAATATTGAAATCAGTACCCTCTGAATTAGAGCATATCTATGTGCTGTGTGACTTTGCTAGCTGCTGCCCTTGTTACCTCCAGTAGACATAGAATTAAGTTTGTGAAACAGGATGAATCCAAACCTTTCCAGTATTTGGACAAAGTTTGGTTTCAGCAGCTTGGTCCCTAAAAAACTGATAACAGAGGACTTTGAAGGGTATTTAATCCACAGCAATGAGATAATAACTCGAAGCTTACATTGATTTTCCCTGTTTCACATGACTCAATTGAAATGTCAACTCCTCAAGAGACACTGGACATTGACTATTGGTTTCGCAGGATTATCGAGCGGCAGCCTCCGTCATCACTGTTTGACCTGAGCCGTCACTCTGAGCAGACTTTCAGTAGCACATGGGACAGTACCCTGAGTAAAGTGTTAGTGTTAGCTGCTGTATCTGATGAGGTGGGCATGAGAACACTCTGTTACATCCAGTGAGCTTGTTGACCATGCATCAACTCAACTACACTTGTCTTGCAGAGATGAACATGAAAACACACCCCACACACACTGAGGCGCTCCTCCAGGAATCAGTATTACTGTAAAGTAGACGTAAATCTGACTGAACATGCACGATATGCTGCCCAGCGGGTCAGTTAGTCACATGTATGAAAAACATTTTTAGGTCACTCCTACAACACTTGTGCTTCTTTGAATGTCAGCCTCTTTGTTAGGTCTGCGTCTGTAGTAGCTGCTTGGAAGCAACGTTCCTGCCGGTGCACCCAGAGCAATTAGATTAAGGAGGAAAGGCTTCAGTAATTCTTCAGCCAAACATGGTTGAAGATAAAAAGAGTTAGGGGGCCGGAGAGCAAAGGTAGGTGCCGAGCAGACGTGATTGGATAGACAGGATTGCCTGGAAGAGGGGAAAGGAGGCGAGGGCAGGAAATGAGTCCCCCCAACCCACTGTCAGAATCCCAATTATTACAGTCTCCTCGTCTGGAGAGGGTTTAAGGGGTGGAAATCAGCATAGCACAGACAAATCCACGCCGCTGTCTTATTTCCCAAGGTGCCGCTGTCTTTAATGGCAGCTCTAATTGACTAACAGCGCACGTGGGGAGCAGGCGTGCTGATGGCTGGATGACTGTCCTCTGTGCTGAAACAAGACACAAAGCAAAGCAAAACAAACACACCCCCTCAAGTCTTCTGCTGCATTGTGCATTGTGCAAACCCAGATGAAGGGAGGTTTGTATTGTTCTGCAGCAGCAGCAAGAGAGGGAGCGAAAATAAGATGAAGAGAGAGGGAGACTAAAATGTCAACAGCCTGCCTACACAATAAACAGCCACACAATGTTATGTTAAAGTAAAAGCCACACTCATTTTCCTAGATTGATGGCTGCTGTTAAGAGCTGTTTAGTTCAGCATAAGGAATACAAATTAACAGCCGAGCAGATGTTCAGCACTGCACCGTTTGTCTGTTAAATGGCATCATACACTACATGACTTAATTTAAGCATCATAGGCAGTATCGCTCAGTTTCTATGGCTGATCCTTTTCTTTAAAACCCACAAACAGGGCTGTGATATGCTTAGTGCAGAGGTACTCTCTGGTTCGTATGCAGTGCAGGATGTTGTAACAGCAGGGACTCTGAGACGTCATCTTGTCGGTGAAGACCCCAGAGAATGTTCAGAGGTCTTTAGTCTTTCAAACTCTGATGGGATTTCAGGATGGCCAGGTGGTTTTCCCTTCCCCACATCAGGCTGTTTTGCTCATTGGCCAGACAAAAAAAAAAAAAAATCACCATGTGCACCAAAGTCTTTATTTTTGGTGAAACAGATTTAAAACCAGTGAAAACACCAGGTATGAAATCTGTACACAACATGTTATCATACAAGAGTATCAGGTGGGGCTGAGAGCTGAGCTGCTGCTTCGCCTGTCACTCAAAGTCATTTTTTCTCATGAGTGTCAGATTGTCAGCAGATGTCTCCTCCTTTCTCTTAAAATTTCAACCTTGTTCTTCTTACTGTTAAAAATATTGTACAAAGCTGCTCCTGCATCTCTTCAGTGCTCTACAGAGTATACTCAATGTCCAGTTAGGGGCTGTGAGCTGAGCCGCCTCTTTAAAGTATGTAATGCTCATATTTTCTGACATTATTTAACTCACCTTTGGATGGTGCTGCAAAGTACATACAATGCATCCATATAGCTAAAGAGAGGAGAAAATAAACCACCAAAAAGGTGAGGAAACATCCCATTCAAACGAAGTGCAGGTCTAACAGTGGGAAAATCCAAGGTAATCTCATGTTCTTCCTTTCTTGTATATTATTAAATACTGCAAATGTAAATCCCATCCCATTACATGAGCACATTTGCACTTAAGTTTAACATACAGTCATGTGCACACAAAGAAACCTCGTCTACCCACGTACACTTGATCATCCTCATTTTCACAGCTCATCCATCATATGTGGATGTGATAACGTGACCTGTGATCCTTGAACTGGGAGATCACGGCCTGTTAAGCCTGCAAACGGTTCCCACATGTTTTTGCACATGTTGGGCTCTGCTCCAGATGCCCCTCTGTCACACTCCTCATTATCCCACCCCATCTATTGAATCTCAAATTCAGAGAGTGCGACCCCTTAGAATCCCAGTACCTCTGTTCCCCGACATTATTGGTCATCTCATCCACTGTAGAGGCTTTCTGCAGCTCTGGGTCTTGCCTGTGACACCTTTCCCTGTCTCACCCTGAGATACCAGACATCCTGATTACCACAGTTAGTTTTCTGGTGTTTCTCCATGTCAGCAAAGCAAGGTGAAAACCCTGAGAACTCATGGTTTTGTTCATGATGAATTCGCCTTGGACAGGCTGTTCTGACACTGAGGAAATGAGAGCTGCGCGGTATATCGAGATCCTTCCATATGTGCCTCTTTTTTCTCATCACGGACAAGGCCGGGGCTTTGTCAAAACATCCCCATCAGCCCCTCTCTCAGATGTCCTCGACTCATGTGCTGTGAGAGGATTCAAGCTGCGCTCTCTCGGCTATAAGGGAGACTGATGGATCAAGCATCTGTCTAGATAAAAGATGAGAAACAATTGAGCCCACTGTTTAAGACAGGAATCCCTCCTGAGTATCAGTGACCTTGTTTTCCAATCATGTATAAGAACTCGGTCAACACTGAAAGAAAACTGTGGTGTCTTGTGTTGCATACCATTGACCTACATTACGCCTATTTTAAAAGTAAAAGGAGTGAGAAAACTTATCCATTCTGGACATTGGTTTGGTGTGCCACGTGTGTTATGCAGCTGCACGACCCGTGAGATGAGCACAGTTGTTCACACACAGTTAACCCCTCGGTCGCTCTCTAAGAAGCTGAAATGGCTGAGTCTATATCCTGCTTCACACCGGATGGTCTTTCTCGTACATCATAGGATTGAAGCACAAGATACTTCACACCCAAACGGGCCCACTGTTACAGCTAGCAATCTACCTGGATGCATGTTTCCATTAATCCTGAGCTGAAATGACTAAAACATCTGTTGGTTATATGAGTCAACAGTTATTCATATTGTTGCTGCTTTGTCCATGTAAAATGTAAGAAGTTTAAGGCTCAGGATCATGTAATGTATAAATTCCTTTCGCATGATGTAGTTTTAACCTGCAGAGATGAACTGAGTTTAGAGATAGTGGCTTTTAAAAGGGATTTTAATCTGATGCGGAGACTTCCAATACAGATAAATGTCTTTTTTTAATGCAGGGAGGTTAAAGGTTATCCAGTGCTGGTTTTCTGACCTTTTATGCAGAGAAGTACAGAATATTGCAATAATGTATTTTGATTATTTGATGGTTGCTTCCTTTGAGGAGAACTACAGTCACAACAACTAAGAAAAATATAGGCAGCCTTCAACACCCTACACTTTATAGTAGCCTAGGATCATGTAAACGAACAATCTCCTATTGCATGGTTCAGTTTAAACCTGCAGCAATGGACTTAGTTCAGAAATGGTGCTTTTTAAAAAATGATTTTCATCCAATGTGACTTCCACTACAGAGTCATTCCAGTTTTTGCTCATGCTGTCTCTTACTATCATTACCTCTGACATCTAATAACATTTTAATGTATGATATACCTCGAGCATTGCAGAACTGAAGTAGGGCTGAAGGATTAATTGTGCTTGCAATAACTTCGCAATGTGATACAATTTTTTAACCACAAAGGCTGCGATTTTGTCTGATCATGTGATCTGGTCATGTGACATGCGAGCAGGTGGAGCAAAGCAGAGCAGGGAGAGAAGTCAACGCTTCGCACTGTTGCGCTATGGGCTTATTGGGCTAACGCTCAACAGAAGCTGACTCTGCAGAAAATGTAGTACTATGGAGCGGCAGCACGGCAGTTGTGTGGATTTATATTGACTAAAGAAGGTGCCGCTGCACAACGAATACAGAACCTGCCGAGCTACTGTTGCTACATCAGGAGTGAACACTACGGACCTTTATCAACACTTTATCAAAAAACACCACAAAGCTTTGTAAGACAGTTAAATGGCTAAAACACCAGTGAACAGCGCTTCAACCTTAAACCAGGTCTGCATAACGATGCGCAATGCATCCATACGGTGATGGCAGCACAGCTGAATTTAATAGACCAGACCCCGGTGTTTTGGGCACTGATTACATCTCGTCATCAGTACACAATTTAGTATCGTGACTTATATGAGGACGCGTGCATGTGTGTGCGTCATCGTATGTGCGCAAAGAGAAGTTGTGTGTGTGAGAGAGACTTAAAGAGTTGGAGGGAGGGAGAGAATGTGAGCATTTGTTTATTTCAAAGTTGATAACCTCAAATCAAACATGTTAACCTCCATAAATTACACTGTTCTTGTATTATTTTGTATAACAGGACATGCATTAAAAGATGACAAAGTGTCAAGAGCAATAAGGCTGTGCAGGAAGGTGGTGGGGAACTTCTCCCACATTTAAGAGGAGAAGGCAGAAATAACTGAAGCACAGAGGGAGCTCAAACTTCCTTGTCATTACTGAATGGCCAACAAGATGGGGATCCAAAGAAATGACAATAGCCAGAAGGAACAATTTATGTATAATAAATATGATATTGCTTAGTATATACAGATTGATTCATTGTTGTTTTAAAAAATACATTAGAAGAGGACCTTGAATCACATATTCAATTCCAATTGCAATCTTGAGGAAAAAAATCACAATTAGATTATTTTCCCAAATCATTCAACCCTAAATTGAAGTATAAGACACACCACACATAAGCTAGTTCCCTTCTTACTTCCTTTAAGATGATAACTTCTATAACTCTATGACCCACACTTTGACTAAGTACTGTATAACAGTGAACAGGCACTTCATCACTCTGGAGGAGACTGTCGAAGTATAATGGAATCTAAAATAAGTAACATTGCCTACCAACAAAGATCTCTTGCCTGTTAAACTCCAGGTGATTAAAGATTTAAAGGCAGCATGGGTGAGGCAGAGCGATGGCAGCATAGAGGGAGATCAGGATGGCAATAAAAATATTAACAAGGACACATGAGGAGCTCAGGTTTCTCTTTTTTTTTCTTCTTCTCTTATCAGTGCTACGTGCTGCACCATGCATCACCCATCAACATAGTGCCTTAATAGCCAAGAGAGATCATGTCCTTTGAGCTATCTTGAAGGAAGACATCACAGGGGGGGAAGATTCGTGCTATGAACTTCTTATCTAAAGGATTTTCTGATTCTGATGTTAGACTTCAACTGGGGATTACTTTCTCTACTCCGAGAAGATTTCCATATACAGCTGCTTTCAAAACACATTATATAATTTCAAAAAAGCAGGGTTGTCATCTTAAGTTCATGGAAATAAGTTACATCCGTTCACAGTTTTACTATAATCTGCAAGAGTGGCCCTTTTTTATGCCCGTTCCTAAAAAGTTTGGACACTGTGTAAAATATTGACAGTAACAGAATTTGATGGCTTGAAATTATTTAAACCCTTTCAAATTTGAGAATGGTGCAAATACAATGAATCAAATATAGAAAGAAGACTGAAATGTTGTGAAATGTCATTCCATTCATGCATCAGCAGCTCTACGATTCACAATCTGCTTTGTTGTATACTTTGTCTCACGGTTTACCAGATGTTAATGGGTGACAAGTAGGGTCTATAGCAGGCTGGTTTAGCACCTGGACTCATCTACTGTGGAGTCATGTAGTTATAATATATGCAGAATGTTGTTTTGCAATTTTTTTTACTGAAATATGCAAGGTCCTCCCTGAGAAAGGTGTTTTCTTGATGGCAGTATGTGTCACCTTGAAACCTTTCTCTGATGTGTTAGCTACCCATGCCATGCACTGATGTACCCCTTCTACCATCATAGAAGCTAGCTTTTGGACTGGGCACTGATAACAACCCAGGCATCTCTCTCTACCATAGAAATGAGGATGTTTTGTCTGTGATTTTCAAAAAGGCTGTCAACTTTGCCTCACTTAATCTTAAATGGGCTGGCTCTGAAAAGTACACAGCAATTCTGGATGGTGCTTAGATACAGTTTCTACCACTACTTTGTGTGGTACTGTTGTGGCTAATATTGAGCCAATGCTGTGATTTCCACTCAACAGTCATGTCTTTACTGCAGTGCCACAGCCATCCAGAGATTGTTATACAGAGATTTCTGTAAAACAAAAAATGTTTTATAAGTCTTTAAGTCCTTTAAATGATTCAAAAACTATTAAAATCTATCTTTGACTGACATTTTGCACAGTGCTCCAACTTTTTTAAAAACCAAGGTTGTTCAAACTGACTAAAAAGATAGAGTGAACACATTTAAGAGAAGTCTCTGTTGTTTCGGATCCTCCAAACATGGCAAAGTCTGCTTTTCCTTGTCCTGTGAGTCAGCATGCTCTGTAAATCTCCAACTAGTCGATGTAACCTTCTGCTAGTGGCAGTAAGATGGATTCCAGTGCATTTAATCACTTAGCAATCAAAGTGATTAAGATTCACAAAGGACTCCCTACTGTTCTCTAAGGAAAACATTGACTGAGTTCAATTATCAGGTATTTCCAGAGTCTGAGACCAAATAAGAAAAAACAACAAACAGAAAGTATCCTTGAAATCAAGGGCAACATCTCTGTTAACCTCAGTGAATCCCTATGAGGTGATCGTGTCAACACAGGCTTTATCTACCCACCGGGGCCTCTGCAGTGTTTGAGCTAAATCAACAACCGAATCAAGCAGTTTATACTCAGATTTATTTAACTTTGGGATTTAATTCCAAAATGTTTAGAAATCCGCCGCCTAATGTCAACTCAAAAATTGGACCGGCAGAGCAAAAGTTTCTGTCATCATCCTCCCCGGGAGATTTCCGTGTGGTGTTTGAGTTTGAAATTGGACACATGCCTCCAAGGCTGTGTTGATGTAGAGTTAAGCTCTCTCCTGTTCAAAACTACACTTCAGGGTTGAACCTTGTTTTCTTTGCCAGGTTACACGACCTGTGTGTTCCTTGCTCCTGAGAAAATCCAGGTGAAGTATTTTTGTGAGGTAGACGCAATACTTTTGACATTTATGCATTAAATGTCACGGCCTGAGAGATATAGATGAAAGAGTTACACTTGCACACTTACAAACCACAAAAAAACTACTACTCCTACTCAGAGTTGTGGAGCTGTTACCTGATATCCAACAGGACTGGCAGCTCTTTGAAGGTATAGTGGTGCAGTAAAGCACACTGACATGCTCACATCATTATCATCTTTACACACTATTGTTGGCTTAAAGACTACCTCAAAGGTGAAAGTGCCATCATGCGAACATTGGATTCAGCAGACATTTCCATCATCCATAAAGACACTAAACAAAATAAAGACTGAATGATAGTTCCTCATGAATAAGATGCTGGACCAAGTTTCCTGGCAATCAATTTGATACCTGTCCAAACCACAGACTGTTTCAATCACTGACATGCTCCCAGTGATGTCACCCATTTGTTTCTGGAGAGGGCGTTGTGGAAGAGGTGGCTCGAACCCAACATTAGGTCAACCAACCAAGAGTTGCAGTCATAGCGGGCCTTAAGTGACCAGTCAGTCAATTCAGACATTCCCTCAATAATGAAAGCAACTTTTTTTTTTTTTTTTTTCAGTCAAGAGTACATTTCAACCTTGCACTAAAGCCAACTAAGTCAATTGAAATCAAAGTGTTGTAACTTTGAGTGTATTTATTAGCATTTTTGCCAATATACTCAGTAGATGTGAAGACATTTCATGGAGAAAAGAATGATTAAAAATTAATACCAGAGTTTGAGCAATTAATTGTCTTTGCATTGTTAAGATTTGTACCAAATTTCATCTCAACCCGTCCATTAAATGATGAAATATTTCATCTTAACTTATCCAGTAGCTGTTGAAACCTTTATACATTCATTGATGCTTGAATAAAAGTTACAAGATCACAAATTTTAATTTTTTTTTTTTCTTTTTCTTTTTTGTTTTGGAAGTAAATCTTTAATTTCTGGACTGAATTAGCACCCATGTGTTTCATACATGTTGATATTGATGCTGATATTGATCTGTTGATGGTCATAAGAACAAAAGCAGTAGCAGCATTATAGTCTGTTCTGGATGCTGTGAATATCTGCACCAAATTTAATTCCATGAACTCCCTTTACTGTTGAGAGGTTGCAGTCTATGGGATAAGAATGATGAAAAATAAAGCAAGAGCCGCACTTTTTAGTTCTTGGGTTGGCGTCAGCACCGTACTGAGGACTCTGTAGTCCTTGTTTTTTCTTCTCATGAAAAATAATGTTTGCAGTATCTAACGAGCTTGCTCCCTATTTAAGCTCGTTTTCCACTGTACTCAATTAAAACATTAATTGTGCAGGATGAGCGTACTCGATGCTAGGCAGGAAAACAATCTTGGCTCCGGTGGCCTGGTTTAATTGGAGAAGCCTGGTTGACGGGGGGATGGTGTTCTGTTGCTGCGGGGGACAGCTCGGCTTTGTAAATGGGCTACTTACAGAATTTTCTGGATGTTAAAACTTTTTAGTTCCCCTTGGGCAGCCGCTAAGCAAATAAATTACTCAATGTAATGAGCCGTTCCAGTCTCCAGTGGAATTCCCAAGCTCTGGGCTGAAAGGTACAGTTCGACACGCCTTCTCTCATTCTTGTAAGTCCTGTAGAGAACCGGGTTCATTTAAAGGATACAGTGCTTTTTTTAACCACGTTTTAAGGGATGAAAGGAACAGCACAATCCACCAGCTAATCCTTATCTAGTCAGTTTGAATATTCCTACCAGTATAACACAAACCAGTGGTTTATGAGTGAGAATAATCTCACAGTGTTCCTGTTCTCTCCAGTCCTCTCGCTCACCTCCAGGTCCTTGCTTCGTGATTAGCCTTATTTTCCCACAGTTTACACTGCAAAGCCTTGAGGGATTTTCTGTTTATACTGAATTTATATCGAGATGGAGGAGGTGAGACTCTAAACAACAAGCTAATGAGAAGGCTGCTCTGTTTAGCTCTGTGAGGAAAAATAACAACTTCTTCCTGTGCGCCTCACAGCATGAGTTGAAATGTTGAGCTGGGATATCAAAATGTTTTTGTGTCCCTATTATGGTTGGAAATTAAAGAGTTATTACTGCATAATTTCCTCTTATTCAGCTGGAGTATAGTCTTACAGCTGCATGTGAATGCAGATCTCACAAGCTAATTCTAATTACAGGCACTATGTATTTATTTCATGGAGGAAAATTCACATATTTGTACAGAACCATTTCAGTATGGCACTTTTTGTGTGGTGCAGATATGTACCAATCCGAAAAATTCTGCAAGACTTTATGGTACTCTAAATCCAGAAGCGCCACATGTACAGGAAAACAGTGCGTCTCACACACACAGCAGACACATCCCAGCACAGAAACGTTTTCAATCTACCTCCTTAAATTATGCTTGTGTTGAATTCTTTTTAATGTGATAAGTTTTGTGCCATGAATTCAAACAGTAGCGATCTGTTATCATTGGTCAGATCATCCTGAGAGTGTGTTCATTATCTAGGCATTCCCACTGGTTTTCGGTGATGGCTCTGCTGCCGTGACCATGGTCCCATCCCCCTTCTCCATCAACATTCATTGGTTGCATCTCCATCATCACAAAGCAGCACCTGCATTGGCCAAGGATTTCCAGTGGTACTCACAGAATCAATAGTTTTCCACCTCTATGTTGTCATCAATGGCCTCCGAAAACCTCTAACTTGTTGACCTGGCTCCGCTCATTATGTTTATTATGATTGAGTGTTTTATTCTTCAACCAATTGGATGTTTTAATAGTGTTTCAGTGTCTAACTACCTATATGCACAATGAGCCCTCTTCCAACTGATGCACTGTGCACCTGGCAAAAATAGAAGCTGTGCGTTTCAGCTGCAGAGGGCTCTAAATTGTGACAAAGCAGATATGGGATGCAGTGAGAGCAGTGTAAGCACACACGCTATAACCAAGCTGCTCTGATAGTGAGTCCAGGTTTGGACATTTTAAACCTTGTTTGGGTTCATAGAATATGAGAAGAGTTGGCTTTGTAAGTAGTCCTGCTGCTAAGTTGAATCCATGCATGTGCATTTGTGTGCATGTTTGTGCAAGTGAACTCTACCCCCCCTAGCAGAAGAGCAGAGGGGAGGTGCTGCAGTTCACCAAAGTTGGTACAAACTCAGTGGAATACTTTTTGATTTTGTGATGAGTTGGTGCTAAATGAAAAATAAAAAAATCAGCTGTTATTTGGTGAATAGAGCTCTGAACCCAACTTAAAAATCTGCTCACATTTGGTGCTTGACATCTTCACAGTCTGTTTCTGTACCTGTACCTGAGACTTCAAAGCTAAGAACCAAAACTTTTGCACCATCACAGCCCTGATTCATATAAATTCACCTCATAAAATGGCGACAGCTCTGTGTATCCAGAACGGTCACAACAGGCTTAGCTGGTAAACTATACTTGCCTCAGGGAAAGATCAATGTGAACACACATGGCTCTTTATTCAAGTCCAGTACCTCAAAGTTAAGTCCCCAACAAGGCACATTATAGATTACTGAAGATCAATCACCTCTTAGTAATGGATTTAATGTATTGATATGAAAAGGAGAGAAATATGAGGCACTTTAAGTCAGGATTTGATTTCCTATTTGCTGAACAAATGGACTGTGCAGCAGATGAAATGTACACTACTGTGTTTAGGAGACTGAGGCAGTGATACAGTGAGACACAGTCCACAGGCTCAGCAGAACAATCACGTACCCAGCGTCTCCAGGCCGGACATTAACCACCCGCCAGTGTTTTACTACAAAGCCTGGATATGCCTCGCAGCGTATCGATGCCTGGGAAAGGCTCACTTCGTGCTGGGACCAGCGTTCTGGTTTATTGTGGTCATCTCAGGGCTGTGTGGTCTCTACAGAGTTGTTGTGATGGTTTAGGTGGGGGAGGTTTCAGCCTGTTTTCATGTGTGGGGTGTTTTCATCCTGCCCCGCCAACCGACTCAGTATGATACTGTCTCGATACACACCAGGGCCACCGCCGCCTCCCCTCCCACTGCAGGCTTCATTTCTCTGTGAAGTAACAGGCTGAAAGAAGTGTCTGGAATAAATTAGTCACAGTTATCAAGGAGGTTGTTTAGACTCTGCGCCTTCTTGTTTTACATTCACTTCCATCCTGTAGAGTCATGAAGATGCTGATGAATTTGGCGTTAGCTAGCAAAAAGGCAGAACTCATAATGCGACAGATACAAGTGAAACTCCACCAAAGAGTGGCAAGACAGAAAGGCTGGAGAGCGTGTTAGAGGCGGGGATCATGGACATATCCCGTGTCTCTTTTAACCTCACTACATGATATTACGCATTGGCGAAGGATTAGGAGTGAGAGTGGGTTAATATTTGATACAAATTGGTCGGTTTAAGGCCGTCAGTGGCGTGAAACATCTAAAAAACATACAGTTTTTCACCACAGCTCTGTAAGCCTGACTGCTGTTTCTAATGGATTATTTTATAACAGTGGAAGAATCTGACTTTAGATAGTTTATTCATGCCTAAAGTGAATCACGATGAACCTCATAACAGCCATGCAGCGTAAAACCAATGCAAAAACGCACACATGGATTGGGAAAAAAAACATGAATCACACGCTGTATTCAGAGACTTTTTTTCATTAATGGAACAAAAAAAAAAAAGTTAGTGGACGTTCAAACCTGTGATCTTTCACCTTTGTACATCTTGTGTGTCCGTCAAAAGTCAAGCAATGCAATTGTGTAACAGGCTGAGTTTGTTTAGGTATGCAGTGTTAACTTTGGCGGCAAAAAATGCCATCTGCCTCTGTAGATCCTATACATTTCAATGATACATTTTTTCTCATGCAGCGAGCAATAAAAAAAACAAATACTGGATGATGCAAAAATTGGATGTTTGCTACTTTTTGCCTTGTTAAAGCCTTGAGTTTATTGAAAGTTTGATTAGAGAGCATAATAAGATGGTTTACTGCTTCGATCAGCTCTAAATCATCAAAAATAACCAAGCATTTCATAGTGTCATGAACTGAATGACTATCCATCATCAGACATGTTTGAGGACTGTTGCAAAAGTCCTTTACAAACTAGCTCATTTTCATTAGAATTGTGCATTGCAAGGACAAATGAATATCATTTTTAACACTATTACATTTGCCATTCTACTAGTTATGCTTTGGCTCAATACGCATGCCCACAATGCTCCTCCTTTGACGTGCAAGACTACTTACATATCATTGCCAAAACTAACACTGTTCAGCACAAGCAAGAAAACCCCATGCAGAGAAAGGCTTTTGGTTCTTTCGACATCCCAAGGTTGCCCTTTCAGTGATCCATTTAAAATAAGCATTTTTACTGTTGATTTTGTGTCTTATTTTGAGGATGCACTTAAGCATGACTAAGCATGAGTGTTCATTTCTTCCAAATATGCATCAACATTGAAGTGTTTCTGCATCTTTCCAATGGCAGTTCTATCTGTTTATTTGGGTCTCATGCAGCTATGTTGGGCCTGATTGCAGCTGCGGTTGGACTTGTAAAAAACATTCAAACTGCAGCTCAAAAGAGGCAGATGTACAGGCCCTCCGAATACAGGTAGTTGTTATTCATCCAAGAAATCCTGGTGCTGAGCCAAGCAAAGTTGACCCAGCTAACAGTTCAACAGACTGGGCAATGGTTAGCCTGAGGAAGCTGGAAGCAGGAGTTCACCCAGGCAATCTTTGGTTAAATAGACAAAGCTAAGGGAGTCATGTGCACATTTGGGTGATGTTTTGAACCCAGTTAGGAAATTTTCCAGTGCATAGGTAAGGGAAGTATTCTTTGTCTCGACCATGTGAGAACAGAGAAATGCTTTTGCTATCTGAGCATGATGAGCCGGATGCACAGATTTGCTTCACTTTTGGACCACACACACAAATGAATTAGAGTTCTAGTTCTGATCTGGTCCACTCTGAAGGTATTCTATGTAAAGATGCGACACCATAACTCTCTGTCCAACCATGTCAATGCTTGCAGCGGTACCATAAAATCAGTTAGCATATCAGTGGGCCCTCATGACTGGTATTTCAGATAACATTTTCTTCATGCAGCACCTTGAAGGGTAATGTTATGACATTGCCACTGAACAGAATTTGACATTTTCAGGCACCATGAGGGATATGCCAACTCTCCACAGAGTGAAACCCTCACCAGAGAGGACATTTTGGAGCCATCTGCATCTAAAATAAGCAGAGAGCTGATTCGCTGATGTGTCTCAGTTCTTGTTCAGCCTTGATAACGCCTTCTTGCGACCTTCATACTAAATATAGCAATCCATGTATTGATTTGGGGACAGGGTGCATTCACAGCATGCCTCCACCATTACGACCCATTTCAATAGATTGCTTGTGGTTAGGTTTTCTTTTTGTGTGTGAGTGTTTTGTCCGGAGGCTGCGGGAGGAAGAAGTTACAGGTTCGTGTTCTCAGCAGAAGTAGACTAAACATGTCTCGGGATCTGTTGCATAGGCCAAGAAATCATTATAAACCCATGATGGCCTCTTGGCAGCTAAAGCACACATGTATCTCGCTTGGAGGAACTGTGTATGTCTGCCATTTAAGCTCTCTAATTATACTATTTCTCTATCACAGCATTAAATGTTTGTGTTCGCTCTCTGTGTCAGAAAATGTTTTAACACAACATGGCGCTAAGTTGCGAGATTAGGAGAATCAGCTGGGCCTGTGAGCCGAGTGATTAAGCACGGATCATTCACAGTGTTGTACCTCACTGCTATTAAAGTGTGGCTATGGGGAATAGGGCCAATGAAAGCTTGGCAAATGATGGCTTAAATTCCATCTGTGTGTACAGCATGCCAGCAGGCAAGCTTCCCAAAACTGCTGTCACTGTTTTCCCACAACAGTTGCATGACATTCTGAAACACCTATTTCTCTGTGTTTCCAAATTATGCTACTGCTGTATAAAAAAGGCATGCTGGGACCTATCCGGTCTTCTTAGTGAAAACTATACAAGTATAAAAGTACGCAAAAGGAGTCATTGTATAGCAATGGTGCATCCTTAATTTCAAAAGAACAATCTGTCATTTAAAGCTAATTTCTCTGCACTCTTTGCCTTCACGCTTATTTAAGGATTTCGACCTGAATGGAGGTTATTCATCCAGAAGACTCTCTACAGTGGCATTGTCATTCAGCTGTCTGAGATTCTTATCAGCCACATCACAAAACCCCGGAGAACATAAGTCCTTCCTTCCCCTTTCAGCCATTCAGCGACCTTCCAGGCACCACCACAATCAGGCCTTTGTGGGCTTGGCTTGTCTGTCATCTCCCTGGTTCTGTTGATATGGGCCTCGTGTTGAGAGCGTGGTCCCCTCATACACTGTACTAAGCGCTGGCTAATTGAGCTTGTCAAGCCAGAACCTGTTAGTGTGCTGATAAGAAGGTATTTGACCTCTTCAGAAGCTCCTTCACAGTTCTTCGTGAGTTTTTATCAGGAGACAAGTAGCCAAAGAGAAATACTCCAAACCATCTCTTACCACACGATGTTTGAAAAAAGTCCTATCAAATATTCACTCCTCGCCCACACCGAGGTGGATATTTTTGATCCCCTTGACAACTTTTTTTACACTGAAAACACTATCAAGATGGAAGTTTTTAAAATCCTTGGTTTGTCCGCAAAAAAATGAAGGTTGCAGGGAAAAGCAGAGGTCATTACCTCCCTCTGTGTTCATGACAACGGTGGTTTATATCTGTTGCACAAGTGTCAAGATGATTGGCTAGCTGTTAATGTTTGTCAGAGATGTTCAGTGTAGAAAACAAAAGCAAACATTTTCTATGAAGGAAAGGCAGTAAAAAGGTGACTCCCGTACTGGTTAAAAGGAGGGCACTGTGCCACGTGAGAATAGCCTTGATTCGGATCAGTTACCATTCGAGGTATTAGATGTATACTGTAGCTCTAACTATTCTGAGCTTACATTCAATAGTTTTTTGTGTTGGACTGTGAATTCTGTGAAGTTTCCAGCCAAATCTGGAGAAAAAAGTCGACTGTAAACTCTGATTGAACCAAAAAGTTTGATTAAAGGCGGGATAGGCAGGATCTGAGGAAGTGCCAGTTTTTGGGAGAAATCTTGAATGTAAACACTACCCCTCCCAACCAGTTTTCCCCTCAGCTCCTCCTCTACCCTCCCTCTCATGAACTACACAGGGGAGCAGCGTCCGCCTCACAACCAATCAGGTTGGGGAAGGCGGAGAATGGCTTTGTTTACAGTCAGAAAGACTGTAAAATGTTGACTACACAGACATAACAAAACACAGCGGTATCGTGATATTCCCAAATGTCATCAATAACAAAGAGCTATTGACTAATATTAAAAGCTTTTTGTATATACACCACAAAAATGATGCTTCTTTAACAGATTCATGCCTACCCCACCTTTAATTCCTCTATACTCCAGTCTAAAAGCTGTTAAAGAGTTTGCTCACTGAAGATGGTCACATCAAGTGATCTGGAGCTTTGTCATGTCAACATGTGGGGGTTGAGGACCGTGGGAAATGCACGCCACCCCAGGCAGTGTTTGATGCTTAAATTAAACATGCTGATTTAAGTATGTCCTAATTATGATAGAACAATATTTTACAACTGATTTTAATTGATTTGCGTGCTTGTGTTTATGTTGTTTTAAGTCAGAGAAATTATCAAAAACAATTCTGGTGATTTATCTGAAAGTGGAAATACTACGTCTTTAAAGTTATCTGTTTATGTGTGGAGGTAGCCTCAGTCAGTAAACACTGGAACAGAGTAGTGGTGGGCCAGACTCTTATCTCGAGATTAGATCAGACATTTAAAGTCTTATGCACTTATCACTGTCTGTTGATGCAGTCTAAGGAGAAAGCCTATAAAAATCAGCACTCAGAACTGCAAGAAGGACTTTGCTTATTCTTTAATCAATTGCTTATGCCTCTGGTTAGCAGAGTTGGCGGAGGGCCACAAAGCAAAGGTCTTGGACGGATGCCCTTCCCATTTCCTCATCAAACTTCCATGCAGCCGAGCAGGAATAACTGTGCCTGTGCTCCTTATTGCCTGTACCAGACTGGCAGAATTAACTTTTGCACATCATTCTACTCCATTTGTTTTAATCTATTTCAGGCAGGAGATGATCATTGGGATTTAAGAAACCAGACCCAGGTGGAAACACATGCTGAAATGTTGCTTGAAAAGCAAACCCTTTCTGGTGTAATAGTCAGGTTTTGGAAGGATTTTTAGCACATGGCATTTTATCCTAGTCTGTTAAGGATTGGGGTTTTAGTCTGAGTGCAACTGACATGACCCCCACTAGCCTCCCTGGGATAATCCTGCTGCCTCCAGGAACCCAAGACTAATCTGCCAGTCTCTCTTTTGCAGGCCCTCACTCATTTGAAGCTGCCTCCACTTCTGTAATACCACCACACGAAGATTTGCCAAGAATTATGGCCACAAAAACTTCCTCTGACCCTGTTTGCGTGCTTACAGGATGAGTGCACTCCAAAGTTCCTCTCTCCTCCTTCATATGTTGTAAATTTTTTGCCGAGGGCACAAAGCGATACGGGTATATGATAAGTCACATGACAGTCGTCCTCTGAGGAAGTAGGAGACATCTTTAAGAAAAACAGTGATATCTACTCCACCATTACGCTCTAACAATGACCTTTTCAGCACCTTGTCATTATTGTCAGAGATGATACATACCGACTAGTCTGGATATGTCAGATATGCTGCTCTGGAATGTGTGAGGCTATACCTTCAGGCTGGCTGGGTCGTATTAAGCCTTGTGACATGCATGAGTCATGAATTGAAGTCATATGTTAATCCTGTCAAACACGGGAATGATTGACATGCACGCCTCAAGAGCGATGTTTGAAGTATGGATCTAAAACACCATCCACACGCTCGTGAGCCAGCAGTCATTGCAGTTTCCGATCAAGCTAGCAGCTGAAATAACACCTCCAGTCTAGTGCGGTTAAAACCATTGAGCTATTAGCAAAGGGTGTGACAGAATAAACAAGTAACACTGTCAAGTTTTTGAACTACACTCAGCCATTCATTCAGCTTTTAAAAGTGGAATAACTTTACATCATATCTAGGCTGATCTTAATCTTTTCCTAGGCCTTCTAGGGAAAAGAAAATCCAAAGTACACGAGAAAGAAATCATTCCTTCCTCTATACATCAAATCTGATTCGAAGGTCCAGATTTCCACCACCTGGCAAAGCATAAGGGAACATTCTGGAGTAGAAAATGGATACAGGAGAGACTAACTCCCAACTTTCCAAGTTGGGAGGTCTGTCTTCTGGATTTAATGTTTTCAGTCCTTGATCACAGTTAAGAAACAAAGTAGACTCTAAATTTTAATGTCAACAACTCATCTTTGTAACTTAACTTAAGAGAGCAACACCGTAACAACTAAAAAAATATGAGCAAAATACCTGTGCACTTTGTGAATTACCTTATTGGCCCAAATACAGGACAACCCTTATTGTAGAATAAGACCATAACGCCTACCTAGTCAAGACTAATCTGTGAAAACACTTTAAAAGGCTAAAATCTCAGTGGTATAAAAATTTGTTACATATAAATGGTTTAAAATGTTACCATGTGTGCCAATGAAGTCCTTAAAGATTACTGGTAAATTAGGCACATGCCATCTCTCTTGTCATTGAAAAATAAACTGGTCTCCTATACATGGATTTGACTAATGTACCAGTACTAAATGCTGAGTGGTAAGTTATAGTGCTAGTCAAAGGCAGTGGATCAACTATCAACACTCCTGCAGGCTGAGCTCAGCCACTGTGCTGGAAAAAGCAACAAAAAAAGCTCACTAAAGATTTCAAGTTGCTGAATACAATAGAAGTCTTGAAACTGACACACAATTTTAACCTTAAAAAATACCTCCTGCACCTCACCGGTGCATCTTATATTTTGTATTTTACGGTAAATAACTCTCAGTCTATCAGGCAGACAACAGCTCTGGTAATGGAAATCTGTTCTTTGTTTTATACTCATGAGCACATTTGAAGATGATCTTTCTGGCCCCATCCATCTTCTACATATCTACACCTTATTTCATGACTAACATTCACTTCTTTCATGCAGTTTTGCTCACCATGTCTCCCCGGCTTCCATCCTTCTTGGTTGTGTAGCAACAAATCACTGCAGGCTTCAGCCATGAAAGGAGTACTCTAGCTACATACAAGTTGCACCATCTGTAGTACAGTTATGAATATTTAATTACTAAGCCTCAAATATGATATATTCCCATTGTTTTCACATGTATTTTTTGGGGGAAATATATTGTATTCAGGTCAGTATGGTAATAAAAATAGTGTTTAATTATGAATCTAGTATTTTTTTTTTTGTGCTGTGTACCTGAATTACATGCCATTGATTTATCTACCTAAAATTTCTCCACCTTTAAGATATTTTAACAACTTAAGATGACTGGTCAATCATTACATTTTTTTTATATCTGTAGCTTCATCACAAACCTCAGGCTGATGGCATTGCGGAGATATCAGAGATGTTTTTACTCACCCACCTACGCCTCTCTAGACTTTTTATTAATTGAAATATTATAAAACAAGCTGGAAACTAAAGGAACATATATTTTGTGGTTCCTCTCAGCGTCTCAAACTCTATCATTGTAAAGAAGAGTCTTTAGCAGCAGAGAATAATTTATTACACGTGTCAGTGCTACATAGGTCTAAATCAATACTGGGAATTTGTTTTCGAGGAGCGTCCGCAGAGAGAAATTACTGTTCTGCTCACAATGCAATATTCTTAGAGAGCATCCATTTTGGTGCAGACAAACCCAACACTGAGAGAGGAGTCAAAGTGGAGGGAAATATTGGGGGAAACTCAGCAGTGGTGGAGTTGCCAGGGTAACCGAGGGCTTGCCTGTCTCCCCTTCTCGCCCCAATATTGGTCGGATCCCTCTCTGTGTGAGCTGGGTACTTAATTTCACTGACCCCCCGGGTCTGTACTGAACAGCCTCCATTGATTAGGACAAATGGAAGAGAAAGCAGCCAGCCAAGCCCCTCCTTTATCAGTGTTAAGGATGTAGTCATAGTGGTGAGGAAGACGCAGAGCCAGCGGATGAATAGCTCAGGGATCCCCTGTTTTAGATGAATCAATGACATATTTAAAGGCTAATTAGTCGATCCATTCACTCTGTGTAAATTTGCAGCGGGGCACCACCTCGCTCTGTAGTCATGATTGGGCTATTTAATGTATTCCACCTCTAAATAGCAGCCATTAAAGCCTTCAAATGAATCTCCTCCCAACAATAGCAGCCTTTTCAGACGCAGGTGTAATGGTGCAGGGAAGAGGTTTCAGGGTGTCTATGTTTGTGTGTTGAATGAGTATATGTGCGTGCCAGCGTTGGATTTAAATCCCTCAGGTTGTGTCTTTGAGTCCCGATATCAGGTGAAATCCTGTTGTGGTGGTTTTAGTCTGTCTTTGCATGTCAGTGCTTGATTATGAATATTATCTAGTTGACAAGCGGGCATGGTTCAGGTCACAGGATCAGAGAAATTTCCACTGCAGACTTTCTCCTTTAGTTTCTCTGATCACCCTTTAGGTCCTGAAACTGCTTTGTATAAGTGACGTTTGCTGTGACAAGGTCAAATAAAAATGGCGATGGAGTGAACTATCACTCTAAAATCACATGTTGAGGGATGGCCTTGCTTTTTTTTTTTGCAGATTCTTGAGTAGATTGTTGGCTCATTTTATACAGAGGTCTCATATATCTTAATTCCAATTACTCCGGCATGATTTACTGATGAAGGTAGCTGGGCTCTTATTTTTGCAGACCAGTGCAGGCATGGCCAACATGTACCAGGATGCATTGCTTGAATATAATTTGCTATGCATTATGGTTTGAATGCAGAATCATACAAAATGCAATTAAATGTGTCTTTGTGCATGACTCACTTTGCAGGACCTAGGGTTAGTAGCTTGTATGCAACACAGGCAGGGGCTGCAGGTATGTCTCACTTCCCTAAAGTTGCATCCATGCATCCCTCACTTGCGTTTTTCCCTTATGTTTAGTCCCTTCATGGAGAAATGCAAGAAAATGTAGAGAAGATAGAATGAGTAGAGAGACTTGAAACATCCTTCCCTTCTATGAAATTCATGCAATGACTTTTTGTTCCTCTATTTTACCTATTTTAGTAGTTTTAGCTCATTACGCACAGGCCGACCTTTATAATCTCAGTTCATCAAAAACTGACTGTTCAGACACAGATCTGATTCTCTCATCTGGTTCTCCTTACTGGCTGTTTTAAGATCGTTTTTTTTTGCTATTGAGCTTCAGTGATATTGTAAAGATGTAGTAAAGTTAGGGCTGCTGCGCCGTCCAATCAACCAAGTAAGTAATGAAAGCCTGATTAAAAAAAGAAATCACTAACACAGGCAGAGTCCTCCTCCCGATCATGCAGGTCTGAATTCAGTCAATGCTTAACTACAAGTCAAGTCGAGGGCACTGATGCTGGAGGAGCAACCAATTTTGCTGAGCTGCTTCCCACACACAGAAACTGTAAAAGCAAATCTGCCTTTAAATATTAAACGCCAGACCAACACTGTTAAAGATAGGGTTCATACTCTGCAAATTTCCCTTGAAGTGTTGTTATTCTTGAGATAAGTGTGTGTGTGTGTGTGTGTGTGTGTGTGTGTGTGTGTGTGTGTGTGTGTGTGTGTGTGTGTGTGTGTGTGTGTGTGTGTGTGTGTGTGTGTGTGGTGAGATCATGCGTGCAAACTGGAGTTATTCCAGCTGTCGTTTTTTTTCCTCCTGAAGATCAGATGGATAATAGGATCCACTCAGACTCCCTGCTGCCTCATTAAACGCTCGTGGTCAGAAGAATTGATATAATCTTTAATAAATACACTCCAGGGAGAGATAGCTGCAGATATGACATCAAGTCTGTGAACAGGATCCTCACAGTCCAGATCGGGGTTGTGTTTATCTTTCCTGCTTTGTTTGAGGTGTGTGTATGTGTGTGTTTTGTGTGTTTGTATGTGTGCATTGGAGGGTTACACAGGGACAGTGACAAGACTCAGGACCAGCTGCTCCTTGCAATGCCACCCCTCCCTTTTCCTCCTTCCCTTCCTCCCCGTCTTGTGACACCCCCCTCTTGTCCCCTCTGACTGGACAACATGCAGCCCCTTTATGCCACCTGTCCATCAGCTAGACTGCACCTTAGGGAGCCTCTGTCACCGAGCTGGGATCTGCCGCTTGCTGCCTTTGTTTGGATTCTGCTAGGCTTCCCCTCCCCTCCTCTCCCCTCACTCCTCTCTTTCTCTGGCTCTCTTTGCTCCCTGTGCTGTCCTTTACAAACACAGACACACAGAAAGACACACACATACAGGCTAGTGATTGCCTCTGTCAGCTATTTCCTACATCTGCCTCCAGGCACAAAAGAGCCCCCTCCCCACCACTGCTGTTTCCACCTCCCCTTGCTCTGCTCCTTTCCTCTCACCTGCAGCCAGGATGCCTGCTACTGTGAGGCAGAAAATGCTGGACCAGATAGGAAAGATACAATCAGCGTGAACCTGATGATATTTGATGAATTCTGGCAATTTCCAAAACACTGAGGCAACTTAAACGGGTTGTTTATTTCACGGCTAGGGCAGAATAATTCCTCCTATATTGCTTGTTATCTCTGCCCAACTGAATTATGTGAACTCTAGGCTGATACAGGGAGTATCTTCAGCAGGTCACCCAACTTATTTATCCACCATTCGTCCCGCTTCTCTCCTCTGACGCTGCCTCCACCACCCAGTCTCCCTGTCATCAGCAGTCTGAGGCTGTGATCAGGGCTGTGAGGTCCGGGTGCAGCCTGCGGAACGGAGCGGGGAAGCTGCCTTACATGGCAATGACTCCGGTTGCCCTGGAAACTAGCTGTCCTTGAAAAAAAAAAAAGAGAAGGGACGCATTTGGGGGTTTGGGAGGCCGAGGCAGTGACAGCCCCCCAGTCAAGACTCATAAAGAGTTCAGACACATCGATCCATGTGTCTAGAAGAGTGTACTGTAAATAGACTCCTCCGCAGAAATGGCTGAGAAATAAATGTATGACTCATGGGCTCAAGGAGCTGTGAGTGGTGTGGAATTAATGTGACAGACTGTCCACAGGGGGTAACTGAGGTGGTCTTCAAGGCAAGAGGTATTGGTTTAAACCGCTCCTATCACACAGGCCAAGGAGGAAAGTAGCTGAGGTCAAATACTTGGTACTGGACTCAAGTAGTTTTCACAGAGATCAGTGTTTAACTTGGGCATTTTAACCCAAATATATCTATTTTTTAAGAGAAATCACATCCCAATCAGTATACATGTAATGTAAAATTTTGATGCACATTATATTAAAGGTTTTTAAAACAGGTCACATTTTAAGCTATACAATCACCCACTTTTAAAGATCATGACAACAGGTCACTTTAAATTTCTGTGCTTTTTGACATTTAGGATATCATTCAAGAGCTTGAAAACAGGCGAAAATAGGCCCTAATTTTAGCCCCAACTTTTGTTCCTTAATTGCTTTAATGAGCATTATAAGTGGTTATGTTTTCACATAAAACACAACCTTGTATCACATAGGGGCTACTTATTAACCCAGTTATCTGTACTTTTTTTACATTCAACACCAGATTTAAGAGATTTAAAAGAGACTTCATTAAAACAACAATATTTTTTCTGTTTTACATTAAAAATATTTAAAACACAAACATACATTTTAATCAAAGTATTTTTAGTTTTACATTTAAGATGCCATAAAAGATCTATATGAGGGGCTGATGCTGGTGACTTTCCTCTGACCAACATATGTCTAATTTATTGACGAAATTAAAAAACATTTCTCAAGTTGATGCAAACTGATCCTATTAAAAGTTAAAATGATTGAAGTTTTTTTCTTTTTAAAGAAGCTGAATCTACACTTCAACTTTTACACAAGCTTCACCTGAGTCAAGACTCTGTGTCCTTTCGACACGTCTGCAGTTTGGTGGGTGTCCGTCTCTGGAGATGCTTTTATTCATTCTCTCTTGCAGGTGATTAGTTCCCATGAGGCCCAGGGTGGGTGGAGGCTGCCCACATTCCTTTGTTTGCCTCAACAATGACAGCTTAACACTCTTGACATCTGATCGTTTCTAAACCTCTTCACTTCCTACCTGTTTCAGATTAGAAACAGTGTATACGCCCATTCAGGCGCTGCTGTACATGAAAAGATAGCTGTACTTCTTCTCCTCTTCCCATCGGCAGGAACACTGTAGCCCTACAAGAACAATAAGTAACGCTTGGTGTCGCATGACAGTGAAAGTTCAGAGTCTCAGCTTACAGGTGCATGGGATGTTAAGTAAGGCCACCTGAGTGATCAGGGGAAACCACTGTTTAAGAGCAGGGATGGGATGGAAAGGCAACTGACTCTATGATGTGATCTGATGCCATATCATCTGATACTATTAAATATGATGGACGGAAGCTGCATTATAAATTACTGCGACTCAGAAAGTGTTACATTACAACCCAATACTATACAAAACAACATCATAACAGATACAATATACCACAGCATCATACATTTGGACAGAACATGATGGTAGAAACAACACAAGATGCAATAAAAAAGTGCACAAAATTTAAGATACCACAACAATACCACACTTTGGTCATTGCAGTAGTACATGATAGGCTAAAACATGGAACAATACTACATAATACTGTATGATGCATATTATAGGAACATGGTATATAATACAGTATGATATGGTACCATATGAATCTAGCAAACTGAAGGATATGATACGATGCATTGCAATATAGCACATTTACCCCAGCCTCCTTATTGACAGTCTTGGCATTAAAAAAAGAAAAGAAAAAAAACTGTTTTGACCACTTGATTCATGATGTGCTTGCAAAAAATATGCTGTCCATATTTAAATCTTAAAATGATCAAGCGTCCGTGACTTTTCAGAGAAGCAACGGACAAAGTAATGGGTGATCTCATCTTGTGCATGTCCAATATTCATGGACTCCCAACAACAGAATGGGCCTGCTTAGGCTGGTGGTTGGGGTTGAAACCAAAAATAATGCTGCTTGTGTTTACACAGAGTAAGATTTTAGCAGATTCAATCTGACAGGATATAGCTTTGCTAGGCCATTTAAAATGAAGGTCACTAAGCAATTGGTTCTTAATTGTAGCACAAGATTATCAGGGTGAATTAATTTGAATTACGCTGTTTTGTAAGCACTGAACACCATGCATGCATCTGCTAATTCTCATCTTTATGAAAGCAGCAACAGAATTTAACTGAATTAATTACCCCTTCTGAGCAGAGAGGCTCATTTGGTAGCCTATTTACTGAGGACCCCCCCATAATTTCACATTATATACCATAATATGCATTAAGTGACATTCACTGGAGCTCCAGTAATGATCTGTCATTACAAATAATGGAATACACTATTGTAAGTTCCAGTGCCATGTGGATCCAGAAGGTTGACAGTCCATCTCAAATAGAGATTAATGCCGACAAAGGGGACCTGCCTCCTGCCACACCCCGGCCATCTGCAGCCCAGTGTACCAAAGGGTCCACCAGCAGTCTGATTGGACCCCCACATTCTCCAGAGAGCAAGCTGTCAAGTGATCTGCCTCCATGAAATGACCCTTTCCGCTTTATTCCCCACAACCGCCCACCTTCAAGTCACGTACATACTCCTACACTGTGAGTGTACGTTATTGGCTCGGATGCCTGTAATTTCACCATTCTACTTTTTTCCTTGTGCTGTTATAAAAAAAAAGTGGGAAAAGAAGAAAAACGTAAGAAGGGAGTGCAGTGAAAATTCCAGACGTTATTACTGTGCTGCATACATGGCTCCAGCGATACTCCCCTTTCATCTCGGTTTCCTTCCCTATTGACAGATGGTAGTTATCAGACAGCATGGAAATACTGTGGTTACCATAGTTTTCACTGATGTTTTTTCTCTTGGTATTTATGACCTGATGATCATTGTAAGAGTGTTGTGGTCTCGAACAGAGGGTGACTCTGCCAGCACTGTTTGAATTAAGGGCCTTAACGTTCGCCACATGGGAACGATCTGCAGTCAGCGTGAGTGTTTGGAAAGTCGAATGTTGCACTGCATGTGTGTTCTTTGGTGCAGAATGATGCTGAAGTACTGCTGTGCTGACTCATGTCAAGTTACTGATAGGGTTTGTGGTATTTATTCTGCAGAAATCTCAACTTTTCCGATTCAGGTGTGTTGACTTTGCTGCTTTTCACAAGTGATGTAAATTGTTAACTTGGGTTATGGTGTTGGTGGTTTCTCTTCTACACCGCCCTCCCCAAAAACAAAACAAAAAAAGGTAAGGGGTCTAACAATATGTTAGGCAACATAACATAATGATACACAATGTAAGGATACACAACAAAACATAATATAATGCAACGCAAAGTAGGCTAATGCAGTGCACCGTTACACAATTCAACGTAACGCAACATAATTTAATGCAGTGTAACAAAATGCAACATGATGAAATGCTGTGCTACTGTATGTAACTTTCTGCAGTGCAACCTAATGCAAAGGGACAAAGAGTAATGCAATGCAATATAACACAACATAGAGCGACATAATGAAACACAACTTAATGCAACGCAACATAACAGATATGACACTCCTCCTAAATATGAACCTCATCAAAACCAACAAACAAACAAACCCCCGCCTGCTGCACACCCCTCACAGATGTGCTGCTACTGTTGAAGTTGTATGTTTTTCTTTTAGTTATAACTTATGTAAAACAGGAACAAAAATAGAGACAGGTGATAAATGCAATAAACCTCTTTGTATATATCTGATTTGACAGACAGACAGCCTGAGGAATACATTTCTAAAAGTGCACCTGCAATGAGGCACAGGTTAACACTTGTGTCTGCCCAGCTTGCAGCCACTCAGGACTCTCTTTTCACTGACAACCTCAGCCATCACTGAATTTTGCAGTTGCTATCCTCCGATTGTAATCACCTAAATGTGTAAGTCTCTCCTGCTCTGACTCATTCGGTCTTTCTGCTTCGGTCACTTTTGCTGAGCAGCAGAGAAGAATCTGACTTCTCGTAGAGCAAGTCAATTTTTTTATGGGCTAATGAGTCACTTAACCCAATTGCAGTATGGACCGCCTTCATAGATCCTATTTTGGGCCAGAGCTTAAGCATTTCACAACAACAATTTGCATTAAAAGTCCAAAGGCTGAGGAATTAATCGGAAAGTAATTATCAGATGGATAGATAACGGGCTGTGCATGCTCCAATTTCACAGTGTTTCTATGCAAAGTTGCTGGCTGGATCTAATTTAGAAACATGTTGAGGAGATAATGAGAAATAGGGTCAGTTAGTGGGAAAATTAATTTACACCAGTTGTTACATGACTAATATTTCCCTTCCAGAGTATTTTTAGCTGCCACTGACATTCTGCACAGCGCTCCACACTCCTCTGTGTCCTTGTAAATACCGAGCCCTGTGATGCTGAGCCTCGTATACGTGCCACATATATGAGGTTAAGCCCTAGCCGAAATTGTCCTCTGGGCAGCGTCCAGTTGGAGTTTATTAGCGGCTTCCTTCTTTTATGGTTTCTCCTTATTTATGTATTGATGTATATGTATCAGAAGAAGATGGAATTTAATGAGTTGTGTGGGTGTGTGTGTGTCTGTGTGTTTAACATGTGTACACATTGTCCTGTGTTTGCTAGTTTCTTGGGAGTACATACATTATGGTACGTCTTGTTTGTGTACGAGACTTTTTCGCCCTCCTGAGGTGCCTGAGCCCTCAGAGCTCATTTCCCAGGTGTCCCACATTTCTAGTTAATCTGCTGCTCACTTTGGCTCCTAATCTGTCTCACAGAAGTCTGCTGTGGTGGAGGGGCAGCAAGGGGATGTATGTGAGCTGTGTGACAACTGTGGAGGGGAAGTAGCTTAGAGCAAAATGCTGAAGGGGAAAGTCACAGCACAATCATCCTGCTGTCCTCCCATACCTCATGATCTACAAGTCTCATACTGTACTGAAATCCACCCTAGCAGCCCCAGACATGTTTCTGTAGATTTAGAGGAAAAAAAACCTCCCAGGTCAGTAAATGTGTCAAACTTAAGGTCACAATTTTACTCAAAATTTGATTTAATTGTACAACAATTCATCTGATCAGGCGATTTTCCACTTTTAGTCCATCTTTAATCAACTTTGGAAGTCCCTGCTGTTTCTAGATCAGGTCTATGCATGTCTTTATCTTTGCAGAGTTCAGTTTTAATCAAAATGTTGTGAGAGATTTTGAGTTTATGCAGTAACTTCCACTAGGGAGTCACGTTTTTTTTTTTTTTTTTAATGCAGTGTGACCTGAGGTCTGAACATAATAGCCATCCAGTCTCGTTTTTCAGCTTTGTCCCTTAATCCAGAGATTTCTCCAGATTCTATAAATCTTTTCATGATATAGGAGGACTGTTTGCTCACACAGTCTCTCACAGAGTGGTGAACCTCTATATCTTTACCTTTGGTGGACTAAGTTGCTCAAAGCATTTACACAACTTTTTCAGTGTTTTGTCACCTTTTTTCAACTAGTTTTTACACTGTATTTTAAAGAGGGAGAAAATCTGTCTGACTTTGGATGGTTTCAAAGATCGAATGACTTGCAAGAAGGTGACTGCAGATTTAAAGGGGAGGAAAAAATTGAATACGCAATTTGCAGCCTCATGACTGGTACAGTCAGCTCTGTAGGATGTTAACAAACAAAATAGACACCAGTTTGCATGACTGACTATAGGCAGCTGCCATTGGCAGCTGCATGTAAACAAACGTATCAGCCCCACATTTCCAGTCTGTATTTGGCTGTCCTTTCTAATAAATGTAAAAATCCCCCAAAACACAACTGAAAACAGTCTAATTAGCCTCCTTACAAGCCTGACACAAGTTATGAATTGCACCTAATGAGTACAAAACAATCTATCAGTGGGATTAGGAGGTACATTTTCTGAAATGAAGGTAATTTCTCAATTAACAAACTTGAAAAGTACATTTTTCTGACTTCACGGACTGATTTTTGTTTCCTCATTACAATGTCAGTCTTGCTGAGGGCTTGTTATTTCTTGAAATAAGACGTTAATTTGGACTTGTAAGGTAAATTAAGGCAAAGAAACTTGCTTAGTTTTGAGCATAGACTATACAGAATGTATGTCATCTGCCTCCTCACTGGAGGGAGCCTCTGCGAGAACAGCACCCCTTGGTGACTGGTTGCAGTATAGGTCATAAACCCCGCCTCCTCCAGCAAAATGAATGGTGCTTAGGACAAACCTTATATTAAAAACAAGTAAGATCAATTTTTCTTAACCCTGGTTGTGATGTTGGCATGTAGATATTGTAAGACTGGTTTGTGCTCAAGTCCTCTTTTTTCCCTGCAGCTCCATTTTTAAAAGTTATTAGGGGGTTATAAAAAGAAGATATGACATCATGTTTTCTATGATTGCAGTTGTTGCGTAGCTCTGTATCCAGTCTAGAGTTTTGATCCTTTCAAGTGTTTAACTTTTTTTTGTCCAAAGTGAGCGAATAGCCCAGGTATAGACAGAAAACACAGATCTAGATGAGTAGATCTGTTCTTTAATTTAGACTTGTAACGGTGAATGCCTTTGTCCTTAGTCTAAAAGCTTCCTTCGGTGTAAGTCTCCAAGTCTCTCTGGGACTTTTTTCCAAAGCTTAAAGTTTAGGGATTTACTGCTCAAGTTAATGGAGTTAAAAGTGGCACTTAATCGTTAAAATAACTGGTTGCAGTGTTTTACTTTCACTGGGTAAGCCTATAAAAGGCTCTGTGGCCCAGCCCTTTTTTCTGGTTATTTTTAGGGATTTAGTAAGTCGGGGTTGCTGCTGCCCTGGTTGTTCAAAGTGAAAGTTGCTATAAACATTGACCAGCATCAGGGCTTTTATTTTTTTAACAAAGTAAAACTGACCTCTTTTGGTGACCCTGTGCTCTCCTTGAGTTTGAGCTTAGCCTGATTTACACCTCGTATGTCATCACTGGTCACTCCTTGCTCACTGGTACCGCCCGGGCCTGTAGTGTGAGGATCCACGCAGAGTCCCAGACCTGTTAATTGCTCCAGACATGGAAACCTAGAGGGAGAAATGAATATCTCATTTGTGTGCCTGTGTGTGTGTGTGTGTGTGTGTGTGTGTGTGTGTGTGGGGGGGGGTGTGTGTGTGTGTGTGTTGGGGGGGGGGGTAAGCGAATGCCAGTTGTCTAATAGCTTTCACACAAGCCTGATTGAATTAGACGGCGAGGAGGACCGCGTTCCTAATTGAATTGAGGAGACCCTGTGTTGCAAACAGTGCAGGCTAGTGTTCCCTGTGGCAGAGCCGAGGCAGAGGAGGAGGGGGGAGGCCGATGAGGAACAAAACTTGTGGCTACTCTCCTCTGGTTAGTCTGCGGCATTTACTGTTGTTTCACAAGGTTACGCTCTGTTTAAAAGTGACCAGTTCAAAGGCGAGAAGTTGGTTGTTGTGGTAGCAGAAAAAAGAGGCAATTAAATAGGGTGGGGTGACACTGAGAAGCTTTCAATTCTGTAAAGGTTCAGAAAACTTAGAGGAGCAGTTTCTGGAGTTTTGAAAGTGAAATGTGGTCCTGTTCTGGATCAGCATGTCTGACAATTACGGGTCTGCAGCCTGGGCTCTTCAGCACCTGGACTTTTCTAAATATAGTTTGGCATTGTCGTGCAAAATTATGCAAGGTCTTCCCTGATTGATGGCAGCATATGTTATTCCAAAACCTTTATGTGTTATCATGTTATCTTTCCTGCTCCTTCTCTGGGATCCCAGTTCACTCTGAGCAGACCCCAGGGTCTCCTCCCAGTTGGACTAGCCTGAAGCAACTCCAAATGCAGCGTCCATGGTGTCCAGAAAGAATGTCAGCTTTTAGAGGAGTGCTTCTTCCTGCCTGAGTGGAGTAGATACAAGCCATTGTAGGTTAAATTACCTGATTCAAAACACTAAGATAACCTTAGTAGTGCCATCCACCCTTTTTAAAGAGAGGAAAAGACTTTGCATGCTCATTAAAGCTGCAGGAGTCTGACCATGAAGGCAGAAACACTCCCCAGCTGATAAAAACAAGCTAATACTGATTCCTAAACCTAATGAGTAAATTACCTGTGAAGATAACAGGTTGTCTTTATGTTATTTCCTCCTCTGAGTCAACAGCCATCTGTCTTGACAAAAAGAAACTCATCTCTTTACGACAGCCTCTGATCCATTCC
This sequence comes from Xyrichtys novacula, assembly GCA_962446985.1. Classification (NCBI taxonomy): domain Eukaryota; kingdom Metazoa; phylum Chordata; class Actinopteri; order Labriformes; family Labridae; genus Xyrichtys; species Xyrichtys novacula. The sequence continues at coordinate 16,527,524 of OY660865.1, forward strand.
TGCACAGCCTCTTATAAAGAGTTATTTTACAGGCGGCACCAAAGCAAACCAAGAGTCCAAACTTGTGCATCCTCTTTGGTCACAGTAGAACACAGGGAAATACCCGGCATTCACACATGTACGCTAACACACACAAGCATGCTAATGCACACTAACACACACATACACACACACACGCAGAAAAAAAAAAAAAACTTCTGACGCTTGCTGTTTTTTCCGCTTTCAGCACTTTTTTCCTGCTGTGCACATAAAACCTCACACCTCTGATTTTTTTCTCCACCCCTCCAGCCTTTTCTCTTTCACACTCAGAACACCACACACACCCACAGAACGCACACACACACCTTGCCTGTCTTTGTCTCTTCTTAATGGTGTGTTCATTAAATGAAGCAGTTTTTAAGGGGGGTTGGAGGCTCTGAAAAGGGGGAGCAAGGGTAGAGGAGGGGAGTTGGAGGGGTGTACGCTGTTGTCGTGGCCAGACAAAGAGTCTCTCTGTCGGTTAGTGTAGATGAGACATGATGGGTGACAGAGACAGGATGAGTGTTTGGGATGATTGTCTTTGGTGTCTCCCTCACTAGGTGTGGCCTCAGGCTGGATTACCTGGAATCAGACAGCTGACTGTTTGCCTACAGCACACAGGGCTGTCTAGGCGGCCATGATGGAAATGTCAAATCCCTGTTTTTTATTTGTCTTCTCCTTATGTGCACAGAGAGAGTGCTCAGTGTGAATCCACAGTTTTACATGGCTTTAGTACTTTCACATCTCTGCTGTGGTACATTTAGTCGTGGCTTAGGTTGGCACCAACTCTGCCTGCTGATATACCTTGTTACATCCAATCTGAGTCCCACAATCCTTTCAGTTTGGTACAACAGTTTGGTAACCTCCAAATATTGCTTTATTTTCCACAACCAGAAGTACTCTTACTTGGGAGACAGGGACATTAGCCAGATCATGATGGCCCGTCATACACATACAGTGTGACACCATAAACAAAAGACAACAATGGAGCCTTGAAATGATCCTTTTAAAACCTGTGACATATATAAACATGGCATGTTTTGCATTGCACAAGAAGTCACTATTTAATGCAATCAACAGGTTGCAGCTTTTAGGGTCTGATAGATAGGCCTGGATCCCAAACAGAAAGGTAAGAGCAAGACAGTATGGATTGGGTTTTTTGTATTTGTCTCAACTTTTGAAAGAGTTAAAGTGAATAAAAGTGCACCGCACAGAACCCAACTGAACTAAAGCTATTGAAGTTTGACAATTTAAAGTCCTATCAAAAAGAAAACTGTCCACCGTAAGATGTAAAAAGAAGACAACACAACCCAAATAAAAGTTTCTTTAAAATCCTACTTTTGGCCAGGCTCATGATTCAGAATCTTGGGGTCGTATTAAGGGTGGCCAATGACATTTCAAGGGGGCCAATCCCAAGTCAGGCCACCCTGATACCTGGTTACACCCCTGCTTATGTTAAATTTAGAAACAAGCTTTGATCTATGAGGAAAAAAAAACAAAACACTTGATTGTATTACATTTAAACTAAACTGAGTCGCGTGTCAGTTTAAATTTTCTAACATTCATGACAGACAGAAGCTTGTGCATTAAACTGGAGGTGGATGATTTGTGACTGCTAAAAACAGTCTGTCTGACTCCTATCTTTTGCTCCCTCTTTTTTGCGTCTTCTTTTTCTCTCTCATTGAAATACTGGAGCATGAACACTCAGACTCTGTAGGACTTGGATGGTTTTAGCTGCAGGTCTCCTCTTTAGGCTGCTATAAATCTCTCTGGCTGTAATATTCAGGAAACCTTTGAAACAACCAGCAAATTACCTGCTGTAAAAACTGACTAGCACCCTGGCGCAGCATCGTACCCCTCGCAGATCTCGCACTATTTTTACTCTGCAAGCCCCCTAATTAAAGCCTTTATGTCACTATATGTTATTAAAAGTAGTAAACACAGACAGGCTTGAGCAGCTGGGGGTTTGGTATGTGTGTATGAGGGGTGGGTTTTATTCCGATTCGATTTTTAAGACTCAGTGTTGGATTAAAGTTGAGTAATACTTGCTTTTTAAATGATTTAGCATCACAGGGACTGGAACTGTCTCCCTCGCTTTGAGTTGATTTTCAAAATATGATTCAAGAGTGAAAACCTCTGCAACTCTGGAACCAATTTGAGGTGATCTGGACCTTTTGACACGGCCTTCGCTAAATTGAGTCTGAAGTGTTTATAAATTCTCCTGAAGCTTTTGTTCAAGGCCTTTCGTCTTGACTTATTGCCACGTTTTTTTCTCTTGTTTGTCCCACTTTTAGATTTCCCTAATAGCAAAAACGTGGCCTGTTTTCTTGATAATGTTAAAAATATTAACGGCAGCCAGTGTTTTATTTTTTCATTTTATTTTTTTAAAGAGAGCAGGAACAACAGAGGAACGGCTGTCAATGAATATTCTCGCAGTAATTAACTTTTCTTGCCAGGAGGAGATCTGAACTTTGAGAAAGCATCCCAAAAAAAGAAGACAGCCTTTAGCTCTCCGTGTTGAGCGAGTCTGCCAGGATGGTGATCAAACAGCTCAACAGCAGCAATCTGGGCAGGCGGGGAGGTGGGGAATTAAAGCTCTGATCTGTTTTTTAATCACAGCTCTCCTCGGCTCCACTTCTCTACATCTGACACCAGACAACTTAGCAACTCTTAAAATCTGTCATCCCGGTATGAGGTGGAAATTCCCCAAATATTTCCCTAAAATAATGGTTGTGCCAGGGCGGAGAGACAAGCCAAGACTCATAATACTGCGTCCTCTTCAACTGGATGTGAGAGACTTAACACAAATAGGTTTTCCAGGGTTTGTTTACACTCTCTGATGGGGATGATAAAGCTTTAGCACAGATGGTTGTGCATGAAATAAATACTTAAATGTCAATACTGTTTATTTTTCTGTGATGAGTTTTGTACTTGGATCTGCTTCAGCATAAGGAGGCCAACTTTACCAGTCTGAGTTAGACGAAAAACAAAAGCAAAGTTTAATATTTTAGGAAAAATGTCACAAATACACACCAGCTTTGTTTAAAAGTGAAGTTCAACATCTGCTGTTCTCTGATTGGCCGAAAGACATTCAAGGATTCTCATGCGAGCAAGTAAAACAGTGTGTTTAAACAAGACAACCACTCAAATTCAGTCAGATGAGCTGTCAATACAGCTAAAGATAACTCTTTATTAAACAATGAAAGCCTGTGCATTCACACTGTTTAACTGAAATAAGTGCTGAATTCACCTTTTTTATAAAGGCATGACACTTTAAATACTTTGTTCACAACACAAGGAGGCTTTTTTTGCAACTGATCAATTCTTTGTCCGGTCATAACCAAATAACCAAACTATGTGAGAACATAGACAAGATGATAGCCACATCTATTTGGTAAGAAAAAACAGTTTGATGAGAATAAAACAAACAGTAATAGTTATAATGTTGCAATAATAAAGAAGAAAGAGTAAAAAATGTTGAAAACAGCATAACACAAAACAAATATGCTTCATTGTTGAGGTGAGATGTTGCGCAGATGTGCAGGATGATGGTGGACAAGAGATCAGCGTAGATATTGACAGCTAAAACTCAAGGAGACTGTTTTTTTCTTCATGATTTTTTTAATGGGGAATTACATGTCAATACTCATCCTCCTCTTCTCTCCAGAGAAATGAAGCTGACGCAAGAGTGCTAAAATCTGCTGAAAGCTGTCTGCATTTGTACGAAAACCACATACACACCAAGTCAAAGAAGCATGTTTTTACAGCCCGCTTCAAAAAACAGTTTTAGTCTGAACAGCTCAAGGTTTTATGGCATTTCTTTCGAAGATATTACAGTCACAAGATTGACGAATCAGAGACACAGCCAAGAGGCTTCAGACCTCAGCTCCACAAACCAACAAATTCAAAAATGGCTGCTGTGTTGGCAAGGCATTGTGGGACTTAATTAATGATACACAGCTGTGTGGAATAGATAGAAACAAAAGCTTTTGTTGTTATTAAGCAGTGTGCAAAAACTGGAAATGCTTCCCTCTAAAATCAAATATCATTAATGCATCCACTCTAACAAAGATGCATTCAAAAAAGAAAGAGTGAAAACTTGCACCAAACTTCTGTTGCACAGGTAAAAATAATCCATCCTTCCCTCCACATGCAGATTGAAGTCATTGTTATGATCAGTCGGCAGTCTGCAAACTGTTGCAGCTTATATATCCACTGTGAGCACTGCAACGTGCTGAATTCCTCCACATATAAAACTCTCAAACAGTCGTCCCCCTCCTCTCCTCTCCTCTCCTCTTTCCCTCCCTCCTTCGTCTCTTTGTTCTCATCCTTGCCCTTCTCCTTTCTCCCCCTCCCCCTCTACCACCTCTTTATGCAGTTCCCTTTGGTGTTTCTCTGCTCTCACATAGACCTCAGTGGTGCCGCTGCGGTTCGATCCCAGTCCCCCTCCTGCCTGTTGCCTGGGCTTCATTCACCCTGGATGTTGACTGGCAGTGTGAATGTCCAGGCTTCATGTTTCGCTTTGTGCCCAGAACCTTTCCCTCCATCAATCATAGGAGAAGAAAAACATGTCAGAGCTAATGCTTAGTTTGGAGATCTTTGAGATTACTTCAGTTTTATTTTGAAATAACTCTCTCACTGCTGCATGCATATTTGATAACACAACACAGATAAGTGAAGTCAGAAACGCTTGACATAATGTGCATTTAATGAAAACAGCTTCTCTCCTGAACGAACCGGGCTTTGCAAAATATTCTTACCATGCTGATTCTTGAAGAACATAGTTTGGTCAGTCATACTGAACTAATACAACTGTCTCAACAGATATTTCCTACAGCTTCAGCATAGTTTCTTAAAGAGGGTTCATGCACCCCTGGGGTAAAACATCAGTCATGCATGCATTCCTGAAATAATCTTGTTATAAATGTTTGAAAGCCAAATGTACAAATGGGCGTGCGACAAACTAGGCGGTATATCTTAAACTCAATCATATGCAATCATTAGCTGCCATGTAGTATCAGCTGCTGCAAAATAAATGACAGAAAAAATGAACTGAAGAGATTCTAAGGGACAGAAAGCAAGCTCAAAACCAGTGAAAAATGGAAAATAAAGTGAAACAAAGGCACGCAAAACCACTATAGGTCATAGTGGGATTTGTACCTAATCAAGTATTTGAGTGGGAATTCATACACAGATAGTGCAGCAGTGGATTGCACCTCTTCCTAACCAAGGCCACTATTTATACATATGCATGATGGCTGCAACACATGCCAGGTTTAGACTGGTGCATCAGCTGTGCATGTCCTCAAAAATGATGCAACATTGATGCAAGATGCAGAATTCACATGACTGATGGGGATGTGACAGCCAACACAGCTGCAGGGAGAGTTATAGCAGAAAGTTTAAAGGTAGAGTACGCAATATTAAGCAGCATTTAGCAGAACTGATGTTTTAATAAGTGCATAATCATCTGCAGAATAAAAAGGGGTGAGCAAGGGGGCATTCCTATCAAGAATACTGCTGCTAAATATTCCTATTTTTATACACGGTACCTTTAAATACACATCTGTTATTTCCACTGTAAGACACAAACATGTCTGTAAAAATAACTGGTGAGAGATCAGTTTTTTTCCCATGTCAGCTTTTAAAGCTCCATAACTCAACCGATTATTTCATCCAAGCTTGGAGAATGACTGAGTCAGTCACCTGAGAGTCTCACTCCGGGTCACTAAACTAAAACATCACCATCCTCCACAACCTCTTCGATCACACTTTTTTTTTTTTTTTTTAAGTCTGCGAATCCTGTTGTTGCATATGGCCTGGACCCTCTGGTGCACCCTCAACAATTACATTCATTTTGTGGACGAAGCACGCTCTGCTAATTTTGTCCTCTACAGGGTTAACTTTTGATGGTCAAATGTAGAATCTTTTGTGAATATTTCATGTGGAATTTGTAAAAACACAGGACACATTCCTGTGTCGGGTTTGGTTCAAGCATGAAAAAACAGGATATAAACTCTGTAAATCTGGTTGCGTCTGGATAACATAGAAGGGCATGAAAATGAATTAAGTCTATTTTGTAAATGTCAAAAATTCCTTGTGGGAGCTTTATATCATCTTAATATCAAAATATCATCTTAGTACTTCGGCACATTTCTTTCCAAAGTGGAATTAGTCAAATAAAGACGCATCATTCATTTTGAAAGCACATTTTTTCAGACTGTTTCTGGACCCTTCTCTATATTTCAGTGTTTCTGAATCACTAAAACAGCCGTATACAGAGGGCCATGGTGCTGACTGAGTAATGTTCTCCAAGTAACAAGGGGGAAAAAGAGCATTAATCCCCAGCCTGCAGGGCCTGTGAGTGCAGTGATTTGTCCATCTAATACAAACATTGGGATTGGACTAGGGACTAATTTAGACCCCTGATTTGAACTGCCCTAAATGGAAGTTACAGCTGCAGATGTTTCCATATTCCAGATGCTACAATTTAGCTGTAATTGCAAGGGTGGCCTGTAAATGAAATACTGGCTGTAGTTTTATTGGTAGAAAATTGCAGTTGTGTTATGTTATTGTAAGAAACATGAAAAATGAGGGGAAGAAAACCTTCCTCACCATGCATACGATGAATAGCTTTAAATATTGCAGCGACACCAAATAAATTAGCTTTTTCTCTGGATTACAAGAAAATCTCAATGAAAGCAGTGTGTTTAACTTCAAGAATAACAGGATTTCATTGGGGAAAGCTGCTTTATTTGGTCTCTTTTCATCACACACATTGAATTATTCTGCTTCTTACATGTTCCTAAAGAAAAACAACAGCACCAGCAGGCCTGAGGGGTTTAAACTCATGACATCCAGAGCCTCCCATGTGTGAATTTTCATGTTACTCTGCTTCCAACGCTTCTGTCTCCACACCTTTGTGTTTCTGTCTTTATCTGAGGGGCAGGTGGGCGCTGCTGGATTACCTGGAGCAAAACTGTAGCAGGTTTGGCCCAAGATAGAAAAAGCTCTTGACATGGTGCAGGTGCAAACGGTAAAAAAAGCTTTTTTTTTGCCAAAGGTTTAGGCAGACTTTGACTCGAGAGGATAAGGGGATTTCACAGACAGCTAAGTTAGTTTGTTTATCACTGCACTGGCGGGTGCTTATGGCAACATACAAACACTCTCATCCTGCATAGAGCCTGTGATTCACCCACACACTGACAGAAATACAAATACGGATTGTAATGCCGCTGCAGTGTGAGTCCATCAGCGTCTATCATGGATTCAACTTTCCTTTTCTTTGCAGGTTTCCTCTGAGAAGCCTCTAAAAGGGCTCTTAACAGAAAGCAGGGCACTCTAGTGATGTCTCAGGCAACTAGAGCACTGTGAATAATTCAGAGCAAACTTACAACATGTTGCCATGTTGCCATATGTGCAGAGAGTTGCCTCACATGCAAGGCTTTACTGGCGTGTATTAATTCAGTTTTGCTGATGTATATTTATATCTTTGACTCTTGGTGTGTGGTTTCTGTTCAGATTTCTGGTTGCTAATGGGTTAATAGTTACAGCTGTGGTGCAAGATGTTACAAGACAACTGGGAAATTTACTGTGGCTCAAAAAAATGGAAAAATAAAGAAATAAGCGAGAGGATATTAAACTAAATGTTTAGAAACTGTAAGAGAAGGAGAAGAAATAAAAGACAAATGTACAGACTTGAACTGTTGGATCAAAAACACATGAGGGTCTGCAGTAAAGATGATCAAGTGTCTGATAAATCCATTTAAAACAGTAGCTTAAGTATGTTTTGCAGTGTTTTGCTATTGGAGAGGTTGCATTCACATATTTATTTTGATTTATCTTGCCTGCTGCTCTGCTGTGGGTTCAAGATTCATACAGAGAATCACAAATAACATGGATTTTGAATTTTCCTCTGCAGTGGCATTTACATTTTCTGCTGTTAAAGTGCTTGTTTGACTTATTTGTGCATCTAAATACCAACACTGATCACATTTTTGGGGCCGTCTAACCTGAAGGAATGCTTTTAATTTTACATGAATCATTTCTTTGTGAATAAAATTGAACTCATTATCAAAAGGACAAACCAAGGTGCTGCTTTCATATGGAAATTTTAGTGCAATGGGTCTAATTTCAGCCTACTTAAATTTGTTTACATTTTGCTCTTTGTTTTTGTATGTATCTTATCTATTGTATTATATTTTATTTATTGTATTGTATTTTATTCTTGGCTTGGAGACAGACCCGGGTACTAATTTCATACCCCAGACTGTCAAAGGTGTGGGGAATGACGAATAAAATTCCTTGAATCTTGAATCCTTGAGAACTTTTTGAAACATATATGGTAAAGAAAGCTTCATAAGGGTCAGATTTTTGCCTTTCTCTATTTGTAGTTAGGCATCAAAAACACACAAATCCACAGAGGTATTACAAACAAGACAACAACAGTGTGGGCTTTTTTATGCACATTGACTTGATGAAGTACGATTGTTGTTTCCGTGATGTCAACTAAACTTTTGCGCAAAGCCATGATCGTGCATTAACCTGTGCTTCGAATGTATACATTGCACAACCTTGATTCTAAATATACTCAGTGATATTTCTTAAAACAACCCTTTTTTTAAGATTTACCCTCTGGTATTTTATTTTAGCCCCTTTTCAATGAAATATCAAAATTATTTGGAAACTCTCAAAGTCTGTGTTGACTTAAAGCATTAGCTTCACTGCAGCAGATTTGTCAAAAAATCCCAAAACAGATCGATGAGATTAAACAACAAGATGAATTAACCTCACTGTATCACAAACACTGAAAAACTTCTTGTTAGTCAGTGCAAGTTAGCTGTGATCTACCAAACCACTCATTACAATGGCTGCCAGTTCAGGACCTTCAGGACCAGTTCAGGATATTAAAGGATACCTCAACTAGACCTGAAAATGTTATATTTATCATGCACTTAGCTGCTCTCTGCCTTACACGCTTTTTAGTTAACCATAATTAAATCTACTTTGACTTCCAGTGGTTGTGATTTGCTTTTTTTCCTCTATTCTTATGTGTACCCGCCTTTGTCTTCCAGCCTGTCCCTCGGGTTTCTTCAAGCCAACGCAAGGAGATGAAGCCTGCATGCAGTGTCCCATAAACAGCCGCACCACCAGCGAGGGCGCCATCAACTGCGTCTGCCGCAATGGATACTACCGCACCGATTCAGATCCTCTCCAGATGCCGTGCACAAGTATGTATAGTAGTGAAGTGGTTAGATTTGAACCCCAACTTGACACTCTGCACAAACACTTACAGTCAGCGTACCCGCAGAGTCTTTGATGTCAAATATGAACTCAGTGACACACGCACATTTCACACCCGCCAGCAGAAGAGCCCGGGATCAAAGGACAGTGGTAGTCTGTGTAACTGCAAACAGAGAAACCCTGTCAACGCCGTCCCTCACACGAACATGATGCTGACATGCTCATAGTGTGGCTGTCCACAGATCTGACCCTCCTCTACATCACACAGCCCCAGTACTCCAAGGCGGACTGGGGGTTACTGGGCCAGGGCGCGAGGCTTTGTGAAGGGGCCGGCCCGGAGAAAGAGCCTGGGCGAGACTCTCTCTTGTCATGCCAATGAAGCTGTTTGAATTTGAATTTGAATTTGATGCTGACACCGAGGTTGAGAGAGAAAGACGGGAGGATGGAGTAAAGTGAGAGAGCGAAGGAGGGGCCAAGTGCGAGGGCGAGACTTGTAGAAAGAAATGAAGAAGAAGAGGGAGTTTGAGAGAGCTTGGAGGGGTGAGAAAGATGGAGAATCGGCGCATAGAGTGTGGTCAAACTAAAACAAAACAGGGGTGAGGGAGGAAAAAAAGCCCCTTTCAGCATCGGGCAATGTTTTTTCCCTCACTCTTTCCCTCTCTGCCTGTTGAAAGGGAGCGAGGAGGGAAGAGATTTGATGGCCTCCAACAAAGGAGATTTGCATAAGCCTGGCTCTGGGAGTCGAGCAGCTGTTGTGAATGAGAAAGCAGCAGCGTCACGTCACCCGTATTAAACGCAGCAGGGCCCAGTCTGATTAAAGCCAAGGGAATGGGCCCATCAGCCGCCCCGCCAGCTAATGGGGGAGATATTAGTCCTCCTCCCCGGGAAGGAGATGCCAAAGAGGAGTTATGCTTCCATGTATGAGAGACACCAAGAAGTGCTCTCCAGTGGGCTTCCTTCCAGAGCGGAGATCTGTTAATTGCTGCCAATTAAAAGGAGGTTAAATAAGAAGTGATCGATTCAGATTTAGGATGTTGTGGGCGGAGTGGAATTGTTTATCTCATTAGTCCTGGAGGATTCCTCTGCCATAATTAGGTGCACATGTCTGCAGAAGATAAACACTTCTCATTGTTTGTTTGTTTGGCCTGTCACTCAACATGTAGCGCTATGTGGAAAAGTTTCCACCCCGTAACGCCGAGCTGTTGAGAATGTCTCAACAGGGGGAACAGTCGGCGTCTCTCTGCTGCAGTAACTCAATACGATGCTCCATGAGAAAGCTGTCAGGAGTGGATGTTAAGAAAACACTTGACAAAGTGGACAGCAACATGAAAAATGAGAGATGTAAATGGGAATCCCAAGGGAAGAGGCTCTGCCAGCTTACAGTCAGCTCAGGCCTCGAAGAGGATAAAGTGAGTTTGTCTTTTCTTCTGTGAAGGGTTATTTAAGTGGAGGCGCTCATTATGCCCTCCACGTTATCACAACACTGCCTTCATTATAAAATTAACACACCGCTATTGAGGTAAAATAATGCATTAGCGCTATGTCCTTGAGGTCCTGGCTCAGGTGATTGACGACCATCGTACCTCAATTCAGCGCTTACAGCTCCTGTGAGGGTTTTTCTTTTTGTGTTGACTTTGGCACCCCCTCTGGTAGAATGTTGTTAATTTTATTTACAGAGTTTTCCCTTTTAGATTGGCCCCGCTTTCTTCAAAAGACTTAATTACTTGCATGCATTAGCAATAATTGCTGGTTTGGCTCTGTCTGAGAGCTTCCTATCCTTCCACATGTGTAGATGGAGCGCAAAAGCCTGCAGCAGGTAGAGCACACACACGCTCTGTTTCAAGGGCATACATTAGCAGCAAAAATATGAAACAAAAATCACAAAAAACATACTACAGATCCCAGTATGTTAAATCACAGCATATTTCCACATGGAGGATATTTTAAAGCAGCTTTCATCAGGATCAGGAATAATCGAATGTGGTTCAGTTGAACCAAAATGTCCGCCAGACAATCATCATTAAACTTTGCAGGTATTCCTTAGTTTATAAAGCACCTTCCTCCTCATTTTTTTAAAAAGCTTTTACAGCCCACACCTTCAGTTTTATCTTTCACTCTTCTGTTTCTCTCTTTAGTCGCACTCCCAGCAGCAACAAGCAGCTGTTTTCAGTCATAAAGCTCTGTCAAACCCTCTCTGAGGTACCTGCTCAGAACCAGATGGCAGACAGACTCAGTAACATGTGAACATCCCGGAGCATTTAGAAGCTAATGGTAGCCATATTTTCCCCTGAGGAGTCGGTGGAGACCAAAATAGAGCTAAAAGGAGACTAATGATAAACTAAAGCTGAAAAATGACTTTGTTGTTGGGTTTCTGCAAATAGGCAAGTGTTTGGACATGTTCATCATTTGAAATGAGTCTATAGAGATTGGACAAAAGCAATACCAAATGGGTCACCTAACTCTTAAATCATACATTTACGACAGCAGCATAACAAAGGCAGAGGCTGCAGAGCAAAGAGAGGCCAGCCAGATCAAGAGAATGACCTCTGCAGACATGTAGTTATAAAGAACAAGGCTTTGCATGAAACACCTCCAGCCACTTGGTTTGCATTGAGACATGCTTTAAACCTTAAATACCACCCTGATAGCTCAGTTTGATACAAGACCATGTCTTGATTTCAGCTCTTCAACCACCGGGTTTTAAAGTTTAATAGAGATCATTGAATGTTTATCACAAAGAAGTTTTTCTTCAGCTGATGTGGAAAAAAAAGCCTCAGTAAAAGTGTTTCAAATTGTAGTTCCTTAAGTGTTCACTTGAGGCAGCAAAAGCAAAAGAAACTTCATTAGAGCTAGTGTTTTAATGCTCATTTTTGACAGACAGGTGGGTTTGTCAAATCTTGAAAACCATACTTGAGCACCAGTAAAGTTCAGTCCTTCAAAAACTAGCTCCCTGAATCTTGATATTATCTTTCTTGTGTATTCCAGCCGTCCCTTCAGCTCCTCAGACTGTCATCTCCAGCGTGAACGAAACCTCTGTGATGCTGGAGTGGATGCCTCCCCGGGATTCAGGGGGCCGCGAAGATGTGGTCTTCAACATCATCTGTAAGAGCTGTGGTGGAGGACGTGGAGGCTGCACCCGCTGTGGGGACAACGTGCAGTTTCTGCCCCGTCAGTTGGGCCTGACAGAGACCCGGGTCTACATCAGCGACCTGCTCGCCCACACGCAGTACACGTTCGAAGTGCAGGCTGTCAACGGGGTGTCAGATCAGAGCCCGTACTCTCCTCAGTACGCCTCAGTCAACATTACCACTAACCAGGCTGGTAAGTAGGCCCATCTGTCTTTTTCTACACTTAATACTCCCCATGTGGTTTCCTCTCCTCCTCTCTCCATCGCTTTCTTTTTTCCACGACTATTTCTGTGTGGATCCTCTGTCGCTGCACAGTACCTCTTCATCACACTCCTCCTCTACAAGCACATAATGCATAGAGCATAGAGCTGCATTAAGCCAGTCTGGTCCTCTCCTGTGTGCTGATGTATTCAGATGAAGAGCTGTAAAACAGGACGAAGAGAGCTGTTGATGATGTGACAGACAGGACGTGATGGGCTGCTGGTCTTTACTCTGTGACCTCATCATCAGGAGTTTCAGACTGCTGGAGCTAAGTGCAGTCAGAGCTCACTGACTGCACATCACAGCCCTGATTATATTTCTAATTCATCCACATTCTTGATTGTAGTGTTACCTTAAGCCAAACCAGAATCTGCAATCACCCTTCACACCGCCAACTAGAGCTTTTACATCAGCATCAGAAAAATGGTTCACATCCTAATTTAATAAAGTTGAATTTAAATTTCTGTAAAATTAGCTACTGCAAGGTATTTTGAAGCTTTATGGATTATTAGTTTAATGCATTTATCCGTCATGGCTGCAAGGCTGAAATTCCTACTTTGATGCTTAATTTTTGATTTGCTGCCATTATTTAGCAACTTTTCAAGTGATAATGTCTGAGAAATATCATCAGAAAGGAAAGCCAAGACCTGCATCACCCTGTCTGGATTTTACTGCAACAAGTGGCAGTAAAACTCAATTCAAAGTTCCTGTTAGAAACTTTTTGTTTGTGTTGAGGGCTGGTTCTCTCCCATAGGAAGCTGCCATCTTACACCGCGGTATTTCTACCAAAGCACATTGTGGACAAACTAGCACGATATGGAAGGTCAGAGAAGAAGAGTGGAAGTAGTTGTGCGCAAAAAAAAAAATAATAATAATAACAATAATAATAATAAAATGATAATAATAAAAAACTTTTTTGATGGTAAAATCTTGAAAATGAAGCATTATACTTAACATGTATCACAGGAGCTTCTTGTCCTGGAAGGCCACTGCTGCTTCTTTAAAAAGAGAGGTGACCAAGGGGGCGTTTCAGCCTTTAACCTGACTGCTGGATATTGCAAAAAACTCCCAATTTTACACACTGAGCCTTTAAACTTGTTTTTCTGTCACTCTAGAAACAGTCCCTCAAGGTTATAATCTTCATAAGAAGCCATGGTAAACTCTACTATGAGAAACTGGCTTAATCACCAAGTTAAAACGCCTCACAGGAGCTTCAACTCAACACTTGACAAGGCCTTGAATTATATGAGGTTTTATGTCACCTTTATCTTTTACAGTGTGTTGCTTCAGTCTCTTTTTGCTGCCATTGTCCTGTCTTCAAACATGCCACGTGTGAGCTGCTTTGTAAGCTTTAACTCAGCCTAAAAAAGCTAACAACAGGTCGGTTCACTAGAAATATAACTCACCATCTCCTGCAGCCTCTCTCTCCTGTAAGTACTGATGCTCTGCATGCTTTCCCCTGTGTGGCTGCAGTGGAAGTCGGCAGCAGAATCTCTAATTATTTCACAGAGGCAGCAGCATTGATTTGCTCTTTAATTGTCTCTATGAAACGCATCATTTGGCGTGCAAAGCTTCTCTCCCCTAAACCCCGACAAACAGAGGGGGGGATATAGGCTGGGCTTTATCTTTGCACTGGCTTTGCATCCCATTAGCAACATACATAAGTGCCTGTCATCCCTCATCATCTATCCCCCCGCTCTGAGGGCAGCCTTCTGTGACTGAGCTTCCTAAAGCACAGTAATGCAGTGCTTTTATTACAGTGGACATATTGGGTTTTGTTTAACTACACTCTCGCTCTCTCATTACTTTCCTCTGGAATTCCCACATGTCCGTGCGCCTACACAGAAGGAAGCAGTCAAACAGAAACACGATACAGGGATGTATAACTTGGATGAGCACATTTAAAGAGGAGATTTTCCACGTAAATTAACCCTTTTGTATCAAAACCTCAATGTTTACAGAAATCTGTCGGTGTAAAAGCTCCATAAAGCGTCAAGTTAGCGTCAAAGTCTAAGTCACTCTAAAATGGAGGCCTTTATTCAAACAGTGACCTCTTTTTATTGTCTGTTTTGATTTGAGTCATTGGTGTGGTGGGTTAATGAGGGCCTGTGAGTGCAGTTAAGCGTTGTAATGAGGCCCCTGCCCCACTCTTTCTCACTAGGCCACAATAAGTCTGCCACCCCAGCCCCTTGGCTTCTCTTCTTCCCCCTGCTGTGGGGTCCTTGCGGAAATTGGGGGGCTCCGCGCCCTCTCCACAGAAGTGCCCGTCACTTTGGATTAGGGCGGGAGATCTCCCGTCAGAGGGAGCTGTGAAAAGAACTCAACTCTTGCCCCCCCCCCCACAACACTGGTCTCCTGGCCTCCACCCAGTAACCCTGCAGAACCAGGCTCACCCCCTTGGACATGGGAGTGCAGTTTTTGTGGCACCGTGCTACAGAGCTGGGGTCACAGGCACCAGGAGCCCATAATTGCATCTGGTTTGTGAGGCTTGGAGGTTACATAAACATGGTGTCAGCCCTAATTACCACAGGCGGGTCTCTGCCTCCCTCTTACACACTGAATTAGAGAGTTAGGTGAGGACAAACACACAGCAGAGAGTTTGAAATTGTGTGCTCATATAACTGTGTGAATCAGCCCATCAGTAAGCTCCAGTAAGGCCAGAGGCTAGAGCTCTCCAAGAGGGGACAAACAAATAAGTAAATTGAAAGCGAGTGGCGTGAAAAGTGTCTCATTTCTGGCTTTGGATGGGTGCCGTCCTCAGCTTTGACTTGTTGGTGTGAAGATTCAGGAGGGGGAGAAGGCGGCGAGCTAAAACTTCTCACTCACCAAACCCAATCAAGCACCCACCACACTCTGTTACCCACAGAGCTTATCCTCCCACTCCGTAGGTGGTTGGCGACAGTTTCCCTGTGATAAAGGACGGGATTGCCCTGGAAAAGTGCAGCGTTGATTACACACTGTAATGCCACACAAAGCGGAGATGTCGTGCTGAACGGTATTCAGGCCTGTTTTATAAGCTCATGACTAATTCCCCCTAAACTTGTATTGTGCTGGAAGTGCCTCCAAGCTGTTCTATAATAATGAGTAACAAGTAAGCCATCTATTGAGGCATCGCTCTGTCAATGAAATGTGTCTCTGTGCATGACTTTATATGAGCCTAGAGAGAGAGAGAGAGAGAAAGCGAGAGAGGCAGAGCAGCAGATCTGATGCTTTCTGTCAGGAGTGGAGATGAACACCGTACCATGACAAGGTGTGACAAGGATTTAACTCCATCTGACAGGTGAGAGTCTGACAAACAGAAGGTGAGGCGGACTTTGGGAGTTGGAGAAAGTTTAGGGGAAAAGATAGTGGTGATCCCAGCTCCGAACAACATTGGCGGTATAAAGCTCTTTTATTTTCTTCTTTCTATTCCCTTTTTCCTTTTCTAATTTTTTTCTTAATTAGAATATTTATTTAAGTTCTTAATATTAGGGTCTTTTTTTTTTAACTGCATTTTTGCACTGTGTCTGTGATGCTGCTGTGACAAAAAAAATTTCCCCCATGGGGGATCAATAAAAGAATATTCTATTCTGTTCTATTCTAAAACAGTTTGTACCCTGCAGGCTTAACACTCTTAGGTTGACTTTAACAGACAAAACCACTTGATTTTTCATGAATATTATTAAACTTGTATAAAGCCTACTTTAAATCTTTCTACAGGTGGCGTACCCAACACTCGGGGGGGATTGTGTTCCAAATGATTATTCTGGTCTTGTATTTCAGCAAATATGTTTAAAATCACATCTTTGTGGTTCATTTTCACAGATTTGACAACCTGACAGCAAAAGTACTGAGATTTCAAATTACACGTGTGGCTTCATTGCAAGGTTTCTGTATATATCAAACATGCATCTAAAACATGAGCTTTAGCAGATGCACATTGTTCATGCTCATATTGCCCTGGTTTAAAGGTAAATTTCCACAACCAGACAGTCTCTAAAATGTCTGCCTTCACATGAAAATAAGAATACAAAGCTACATCAAAACTCAATGCAGGATACCTTAAAAGTACAGTACGTAGAAGCGGGGATACCAACATATATATAGCTTTAAGATTTTGGATTGAAATACTCCCTTGCTCACCCCTCTAGTCATAAAAGTGATAGTGGCCTTCAAGGACAAAAAGCTCCTGCAATGAATGATAAGTATGATCCTAAATTTGCCAAGTTTCTACCATTAAGAATGTCAGTTGATATTATTTTGGATTGAAATGCCCCCTTGCTCACCCCTCTAGATTGATGGTAGCCTTCAAGTTCAAAAAGCTTCCTTAATGCATAAGTATGATCCTCAGTTAGCTGAATTTGTCAAGAATGTCAGTTGATATTGAGTGACCTTAAGCTTAAAGATTTTCGATTGAAATGCCCCCTTGCTCACCCTCCAGACAAAGGAATGGCGGTGGCCTTCAAGGACAAAAAGCTCCTGTAATGAATGATAAATATGATCCTCAATTTGCCAAGTTTCTACCATTTAAAATGTCCAAGTGTTGAGGGATTTCTTGCTTTAATAGTTAAGATTGAAATGCTCCCACTGCTCACCCCTCCATTCATTGAAACTACAGTGGCCTTCAAGGACAAGAGCATGCTCTTTTATAGTTACATCAGTTGCATTTTAAAATTAAAATCAGGTGATTATGCACTAACCTGGACACAGAGAGGTGTTCTTTTTTTTTTTTCAAGACCTTTCTCTTCTTCTTCAAGACATATTTATTCTTGTATTTTAAGTCTTTTCATGACTACAAACCTGGATTATAAATCTCTTTTTCAAGTCTGTCCAAGTCAAGATAAGCAGCAGTGCAGCTCACAAAGATTCTGACAAACAAAAAGCAGCCATACATACATACAGACATAACATATATTTTTTTCTGTACATTGGGCTGTTTTTTTATTTATTTATTTATTTTTACAAAATTAACATTGTACTATCATAAAGAAGGCTGAAATGATCTGTTAAGACTTGAAATGCTTTAGGAAAATAAAAAAAAAAAACGAGAAGTAAGCTCATTTTTCTATCTGGATCCAGACTTAACTCTTTTTTTCAGCCAGTGGAGTCTCCTCCTGCTGACCTGTATTTAATACACAAGTGCAAGTCTAACAGTTGGTTCAAGTTAACAATGTCATCGTCAAACTTTGCAGTTATCGTGTGTAAATATAGGAACTCCTTATTTGTATTGAGTTAGTGTGATTTAACCTGTTTGAACCTTTCATGTTAATTTGTGATGAAGGCAGTTGTCTCTTTTATTGAGCACACAATAACTAACTTTCTCTCTGTGGCGATACTGTTGCTTTAAATTACGAAGACCCAGCCAGACAGATGAGTAAAAACCTATCTGACAGTTATTCGTGGGTTCATAAAAGAGAAGCTGTATCATCAATTTTAGCAAACTGTAAAGAGGTTATCTCCTTCCTGAATGCAAACTATCATCGCTCTGTGAGAGATTTCTGCAGCACACATTTCAAAATAGATGAATAAGATCTCTATATACTCTGCATATTGCCTTCTGCATTGTTTGGGTGTATTAGATTGCAGAGGACGTATTTGTTTGGGCATTTCATTAACTCAAGGTGAGCTGAAGCATCTGCTGCTAATGCTATCAGGAGGCAGAAAGGCTGAATTGGTTTCTTATCAGGTGAACTGGCTGATTGTTGAAGTGAACCACATTACTCAGGAGGGGTGGGTGGCTGGTTGGGTGGGTGGTGTAATCAGTTGGGTGTAGTCTTTTCATATGGTCTTGGGAAGATTTATGGCTTAATTATTGTCCAAATTGCCCCAGTCCAATGTAACCAGGCTACCAGGGACTTGCTGTTCCACTGGGCCGTGGTGTGAAAAGCACTGGTGCAGAGCCAGGCGGGACTGTCAGAATGTGTCAGTGCAGCAGGCAGCCAAGTGTGGCTACTACTCTGTTGACTTAAAGACAGTTTTGAATGAAAAAAAAAAAGAGAGAGAGAGAGAGAGATTGTGTATTCGCAGCAATGATGAGACTTTCTGCTCAATTACCTGGCTTTATCTTATTCAGGGTGAATTTAATTTGTGTGACCTTATGTGTAACAGAACTACAATAAAGATAGTTCATGCACATAAGAAGTACTTATTCACTGACATTCTTCACTTCCGGACTATTTTTAAGGACCCGTAAAAGTGTATCTTTGAAACAGCCTAATAAAACATAATTTGTGCTGCATAATAAACCCAGACAGCCCACTGAATAGAGCTGAAAGATATCTGTCCTCTCACTACCTAAGGTCATCAAAATGATATTTCAGCCATGGATAGAAATGCAGCACTTTTATTTGAAAAGCGGATGTTTTATGTACCATTGAAATTTATGAATACTTTCTCCATCTTTATTTTTTTTTTCACCTTTATGAAACAGGACAGCTGAAGAAAGACAGGAACTGTGTTCATTTAAGGGTCACGGCCTTGAGTTGGACCAGCTATCAATGCTTTAAGTATAAGCTGTAGCCTTGGTAAATTAGTGTAATAAGCTGAAACTAGCAACCTCATATTTTCCGTTCTATTTTGATTTAATGTGATTATTTTATATTTATTTTTATTATATTAAGTATTCTTTAATAAAACACAACAGAAGAACTTGCAAAAACAGATATAATACGATAAAGTGTTTTACCTACATGTTATGTTATGATACAGCTCATTTTGATAACTTACAAAACAAAATAATACACTAAGAAATGACACAATACAGTATAAACATATAATCAGGTATGATTTGATGTCAAATGATACAAAATTATATTATACAAAAGAATATGATTAAGTATGATAAGACTTAACACACTGTTAATCAGTTAAATTCGTTAATATGACACAACATGATAAAACACTACTAAAACACAAAATATACAATATTATGCTAAAAACACAGGGAATTCAATGGGTTACTGTAATAAACATTACAATTCGATTCAATATAATGCAATACTCAATCAAATATGTTAGGATATAATATGATATGATGGGGTGCAGTACAATACAATGAAATGAAATTGAATCTAATTAAAACAGAATATGACAAGATACAACACAATATAACAAGACATAATACCAAACAATATAATAAGATAAAATATGATTTATATGATTTTTTAAATATAATTTATCGGCACAATATTCATGTGATAGAAGATAGGACACAAGACAGTGTGATACTATGTAATTTTATAAGATACAAATTAATATAACATGAAAGGATTTGATAGATGTGACACATCAAAATCAGATAACATACAGTAATATTAGATTGAATACAATAAGAAACAACATGGTAAGATACAGCACAATTTGATAAGGCATGATACAATAGAATAGGATACAATGAATCATTTGATACTGTACAACAAAATATGATAGGATTCGATGAGGCATGATACAGTGCAATACAATGCAACATAATACCACTGGATATGATATGATACGATATGACGCGATACAATATAGTACGACAGAATACAAAATGATACAAAATGATATAATATGATACGAAGCGAATCAAAATGATATGATATGAAATGATGCGATACAATGTGATACAGTACGAAAAGAGACAGTGCGATGTTATAAGATTTAGCATGATTCAATACAGTACGAAACAAAATAAAATGAAACTGTGCTACAGTAAGATACTGTACCACATGGTATGATAAGATTTATATTTTTTTAATGCTAGAAGAAAAAAAGTAACTATGTCAAATACACGCAGTACATAAAAACCACCAAGAGTACAATATAAAATCAGTAGATGAGGGTTAATTTAAAAGAAACCATTAGATACAGTAAAAGCATTATCTACAGTGCAGTTTGCAGTGAAGGAAGTTTTGCAGCTATGATAAAGACCAGTGCTGTTACAGCATGTGGTGAATATGCTGATGATAATACCACATCACATACTCTGCTATGATAAAAAATGAAAAGTCTTAGTGTTGTGGCATCAATAGAAACTTTTTTAGTCTGCACCATTGTCAGCTAAAATTCAGCTTGAAATATTATTAATGGATAGACAGTGATGGATGCAGGCTGGAAGATAAAGAGCTTGGGAGACAGAGATTCAGACAGGAACCACCAGTAAACATGGCGTGCGGTGCGAGAGTGACAGAAGGTGATAAGAAGGACACATATGGTGAGAGCCTGTGTAGGTCGGCAGGGCAGACAGACAGGAGGCCTCAGTGTGCACCTGGAGCTCAGCACTCACACAACCCTGCAAAAAACAGCTGCTCATACACATTATCCATGCTATACTGTTGATTCAAATCAACCTGTTTACTCATATAGATTCAGATGGCTTTAGAAGAGAGAGTGCAGTTAGCTTAGCAGTGGAGCAGCCTACAGGGGTAACAGGGAGGTCCATGAGATGATTCTGGATAATCTATGCATGCAGTGTGGCTCTCTGAAGAGAATTAGCACTCTCATTGTTAAAATTAGTGAACTAATTGATCTTGTTCATGAATCTTTCATTTGCCATGTGTCTTTCGGCTTGTTACAGTGGTTTTTACTGTAACGATTCCCAGCGTCAGGACGAGGTCTGCGGATTTAGGTCTGTGCAGGGAGGAGAGGGAGACAGCATGCACATCGCCTGCATACAAAACTAGGTTAAAAGGCCATGATCTTTTGGCCCAGTGGGCTGTAAAAGGGAACATAATGTGCATCTACAATTAATTCTTGTTGAGTGCATTAGCTGTATAGTTAAAACGCCTGAATAATTGAGCAGGCTTTAAAGCAGTCATTTATTTACTCTTTATACACAAGAGAATGATGATTAAAAAAAGATCATAAATATATGTGATGAAGCAAAAAGGGGCCGTGACACAATCAGCACTTTGTTTTTTTTAATTTATTAACCTTTATTTAAACTTTGGGGAGTTAACTTAAGCAATTAAGGAAATGGATCCATGATAAACACAATGACACTGTCTCTGTTAGGCTCTCTCTCTCTGCTTCTCTGCCAAAACACTGAACTTCAAGTTTTCTGCTCTGACATTTAGATTAAGTATTCCTTTTAAGGTGGATGCAAAACGGAGTTGTCAAAGTCTGAGCGACTTCCTTGCCAGCACTCAGGAGGATCTGTTGGAAACTCTACGTGCAGCCTCCTCCTGCTCCTACCCAGACGTCACTAATGCCTCTCATTTTTTAATGTAGCCTTGATTCGTTTCAGAGATCCTGCTCATCATATGATCTGCATCCTCCGGGTCATCATCCTCTCCAAGGTTTAACGTGTAAATTGGGGTCAGGAACTTTATAAGCGGAGATGATCTTTTATAATCCTTACTATTGTGTGCCACTCGTGGCAGCATCCCCGTACTGTGTGGATAAGCATGACTTAAACGTTAAGCATCGCTGTGCGTTGACAAAGAGCCGGAGCAGATGTGCTGAAGAGTAATTTCCAGGTCTTGTTTATGTTACTTTGGAGCTGCTTAGTGAAAACAGCAGAAGGTCGACTGACTGTCTCCTAGATGGGATTTCTGTAGGAAGATCATGAATCACGACACTGAGACTACTTAAAGCTCCTGTGAAGAACTTTAGCTCCTGAAACTTACCTTAAAGGAAGGAATCACAAAATTTCCCTTGGTTTCACCTTGAATGTGTTTTGAGTTTCTCTGTTGCAGAAATCCTGGGTGTTTTAGTTTCATACATAAAACAGCTTCTGCTGCTGCTCATTGATGAATGCAGAATGAGACCCGCATTTGCATGAACTGCATCATTTTGTTTTAAATATCTCCTTTTAGAGTTACTCCTCAGCTCCGCTGCACTCATCCCATTGTTGTACTTTTGGAGCCCTTCCCTCAGTTGGTTTTATATTTTTGTGTGTTTCTGTCCAAATCAGAGAAAAGTCAGGCTGTAGCCCACTCGCCTCTCCATCGTGATTGAACATCATGTAGTTTTTGGAGTTTTCTCCTCAGAGATGCCAGTTTGGGATTTGTAGAAAATCAGCTTGATGATTAAAGCCAAGTCTATTTTCGCAGTGTGATTCAGAGCCCTTATCCACAACCCTGCAGCAGTCAGCTTGAATACAGTTTGTTTCAGTGTGAATCAGCCCAGAGAGACTGTGGAGCCTCACCTCCTATATTTATACGATACAGATATCTTCATTTTGAACTGTGCTATCAAAGAATCTCTGTTTTATTATAAGTGGCTTTTAGACCAGATTTAGGCTCGATAGAAATAACTATCTAAAATATAACCATACTGACAAGAATATGACACTCCCTCTCCCTCTCCTCCTTTTTGAGACAAATTTTTAGGAAAGCTGTTTCTTAAGACCAAATTTGTTTTTGTATTAAACACACTTTAATTTAAAAAATAACTCTAAAACAGACACATTTTACAAAACAAGGGAAGTGGATGATCTTTAATGTCTGTAAAAGAAATATATCTTTTGTATTTCTATGTTGGGAGTAGACCACAACGTCTTTGTCATGCCGTCATGCTGCCCTTGCATTCCATTGGACCGTTACAGGTAAGCTGATTACATATACAGCCTCTAATTGGTCAGCAGACCAAAACAAAGAAATACAGCCAGCGAACATAAAAAATAGTGACTTCACTAAACTTAATTGATTATTCATAATAGATAGGTGTCATTTTTGAGTGGTTGGAATTTGAAGTGTGTCACTTGTGATATAGAAAAGCCCCGACATAACACAAAGAGTTCATCCCCTGATAGCTGTCGGTCTCACAAAGCGAGTGCATATTACTACACTTTTTTATGTAGTGCCTTTCTATTTCTTGGGCTGATATTTAAACACAACAATATGAAATCATATACTACAGCATCAACCCCAGAGAGATTGCTTTCTAACCCTGAACATGAGACGATTCCACTGTTTTTATCTAGAGGAGAAAAAAAAAAAGCCTTATATTTGGATCTGACACCTACCCCCGTCAAAATTTTCAGACACTAGAAATAAAACAAAGAAGTTATTACTCTTCCTGTGAATTGTCTTGTTTGCTTTTTTAGGCCATAAAGACATTTATCAGTACCAATTCCAGTCAGTTTCACAGCCAGTGAAAAATTCCTCAGAGGAGTTTTAAACTATAAGACATTGTCTTTTTTAAGTCTGTACTAATTTTGTCATCAAACTGGCCAATAAGGAAAACTGCTCCAAGAAAATGAAGACCTGTAGGAATCTAATGATTTAACTGAGGCTCAAGGTGGCTCTGAAACTGAGGGCTACATTTAGAACCGTCCACCAGCCTAGAGTCTTTAAATAACTCTGTATATTTTTTTATTTCATGGCTTTAAGCTCAATTACTGAAACAGGATAATCCCTCAGTTCTTCCTCCTCTGATGCTTATCTGAGCTGCATCTCCTCTGTCTGCAGATCCCTGGACTCTGCTTCCATTTAAACCCTAACCTCTGAAGGCATCTGAAAACTCTTCAAGCCAATGAAGAGCCTATTTCTGAATTAGCTTATGGTGTGTATACGAGTGTATTATGGCCCCCAATCTCCTCTAGTGCAGATGGTTTAAAGCTTGATGAACTGAAATCTCACTTTTGTAGCTTTACTACTCTGGAAAATCTTTATAGATGTGAAACCCACAATCCTTTGCAGCTGGGGAAACAGGGCAGGCTGCCAGGATGCTAAAAGTACATGCAAAATGTGGGCCTCTCCCTTTAAGACGGCCCGACAAGAAGCTCATAAATGGGCAGCAGTCGGTGAGAGTGGAGTGGTGGCAGCCTGTTTGGGAGGCTGCCTGGTTGAAGACCAGCTGGTTCAGGCCCTCTGGGAGAGTCTGCGCTGTGGGGAAACTGATTTTAACAATGAAAAGGAAAAGGGATTTACGAGCCCTGACCTGTTCTCGCTGCCTTCCACGTCCTCTCCAAATCATAGTGTTGCTCCCTGCTCCAGAACGTCTAATCATATCAGAGCCGCGTGGCTGCAGACACATAGGGATGTTAGAAAGCTGCAGATAAAAGGCCTCAAACCTATACTTTCTCAGGAGCATGTGATTCATGTGGAGGATTGAAGGATCTCTCTTTTTTAAAGATAGACTGAACCAAAGCAAAACCTGTCAAACCATGATGTGGCAGTAAAATAAGTCACGTGCAGAAAATAAAAGATGCTTTTTTGGTAACAAAACTTGCAGGAGAGTACTTCATCAGTATTATAGTCTTAATAAAACACCCTATATGACATTCTTGCCGTTGCATGGCCTGGCTCAATTATAACCTTTGTAAAGCAGAACTGAAATACTACAAAAAGTTAGTGAAACAGATCTTTTCGAGGTTGTTTTGATGTACAACCCCATTTCAAAATGTTGAAACTGAAAAAATGCTATTTACTGCCAAAAATTATGATCTCATTTCAAATTTACAGTTACACATAAAAAAGTTAATACTAAGTCACCGTATGGGCTCAAAATCACTCTCCAAAACCACTGTTTGTGAACACAGCATCCACAAATAAATGCAGGTTAAATCTGTACCATACAAAGAGGGAACCACATACAAAAATAATCCAGCAATAGCAGGTGTGAATTTCCCTGTTTGAATCTCCCTCTGGGATTAATAAAGTATCTATCTAACTTTCTAACTGCGGGGATCTGACTCCCAACCTTCCAGCTGAGAGATGACCAACTCTACATCTGAGCCACAAATAGCCAAAATGATCAGTATCAGTGTAATTCATGTTTGGACTGCTTTGATTTGCCAAACATGTTTAAATTATTGTTGTTGCACTGGTACTAGGGCACCTGAGGGGCCCCTCCCACTCAGAAAGCCACATGGTTCCCCCCGACTGAGCTCCCTCTCCTGCTTTCCCATCCCGATGGTCTCACTTGACCAGCCCTGCTTAATGGAGATGCTCATCATGTTCAGCGTTTACTAATGAGACTGAACAGGGAGAATCCAGCATCTCTTTAATGTGAAGAAAGTGGGAAAGACCACCAAAAGAGTTTAGTGTAATAAAAGATCACAGAGACATAAATTAATGGGATGGATGAAAGCCTTTCTTCTGTGCTTGTTAGCAGAAGCATGCCCCATTAAATCAGCTTGGATTTAAATGAGTGGAAATATCCCCGTAAACTCCATCTTTAATTGATTAGGGGAGTCACTAGGTGTTCAAACAGAATGCAAGTGCGTCTGTTTGAGATGTGGAGAAAAACAGAGTCTTTGTGTTCTGTGTTGTTGGGCCAAGGCCAGAGCGTCATGCTACAAAAGACTCCAAAAGAGCTTCTTCCATATCAGATCCCATCCCTGAGTAATGATGTCTGCTCTGAAACCTAATTCTGTGACAGCAGCTGGGGCCTCACATCCTCTCACAATTAAGCAATGTGATATGCAACCTTGAATGTTTCAAATGGGTTCCCCCCCATAAAAGCCCCAGCATATGCACTCTTTATTGTCATTCATTATGACTGAAGTATTTGCAGACACCGATTTATTAGCGGTGAAAACATTCAACACATTCTGTTCATGATTTAACCAGAGAGGAGAAGTAACCTGCTACCAATACTTTGCTGCTATACTTCAGGAAATCTTAGTTATTTGGGGCCAAATCTATTGCTTTAGTTCAGAGGAGAATCATCAGTTATTTCTATTTCAGTTATCACACACCATCTTGCCAACATCAAGTCTAACCTCAAGCTAAAAAGTTGGGACTACTGCACAAACAAAATCAGATCATTTCATGGCTTGGTATGAAACATGTTTGAGTGTAAAGAGAGAGGGAACTGAAGACAGTTAATGCATGTCCTTGACTGAAACTTGTAGCTAAAACAAACAAGAAAAACTGATTCTGACATTTTCAGGCCAGATACAGAGTGTGAAGACGTGTCCAGTCCTGTTGATTTATTCATATAACAAAGCTTGTTTCAGGTCTTCTTTTTTTTTTTTTAACTTTGTGGTAAGATTCATTTAAAACGGACATAATTAATAGTTTGTAGTTACAAACTGTATTTCGTAGCCTGCACTTTTTCAATATTACCTTTACATTAAATCATATCTATTTTTCATCATATTGTAGGTAATTGCTCTGAACAAGCAACATTGTATCGCATTGAATCGTATCGTTCTAAATCAGATTGCATCTTCTTGTTTCATGTTGTAGTGCTTCATATCATGTCTATCATATCACATATATGTATAAAATTGTATCCTATCCTATGTGATGGTATCTTGTCTTAGTGTGGGGCATTGTGTCGCATCTTATCTCATCGTATCAGGTTAAATCTTGTCCTATAATGTCTTGTTACATTAGCAGTATCAAATAGTATCACTTAAATGTTGAATGATGTTCATTATGTGTTCAGTTTCTTAGAAATTGTTGTCTTTTTTCCTTTATCTCAGACATGTAATCTTTTTCACATAAAAAAATGACAGGAGGGTCACGCCTCCGTTACACCAGCTGATCTGACTTGTCACACCTACCACCAAGTGACACTTCTGAGTAGTGCTGGGCGATATGGAAAAAAATGTATATCACGATATGGATCATTTTATATCATGATAACGATATATATCACGATATAGCTATGGTATGCTTTCAGTTCTATGAAAAATTTAAGTGTATACAGCTGCACTAGTACAGTACCAGTACAAGACCAGCACTTAAAACTAGAAAAATGAATAAATAAATACGTGGCTGAAGTGCGTTCATGTCTGTGCTCACCCAAAGTTATGCAACACTCACAGAAAACGCCGATAGTGTGAGCCAAAGCACTCCATAATAATAATAATAATAATAATAATAATAAATTTAATTTGTAATGCACTTTACATTTACAAAATATCTCAAAGTGCTACAGTACACAGTAAAAAAAGAGCAGCAACAATAAAAAAAGCAATAGAATGACAGTCACAGATTGGCATAAAAAAAGAATTAAAAAAAATAAAAAATATAGAGTTGCAATGTAAGAGGCAAGGTATTAAAAGCATAAAGCATAGAGGAAAACTAACCAAAGGCTTTATTAAAAAGGTAGGTCTTTAGGGCTCTTTTGAAGAGGTTGTTCACACTGCTAGATGTTTCTCCTCCAAAGCTCTGCCTCCATCATTGTTTACTTTACTCTTGAGGCACGTAGCAAGACCCGAGCATGAATCCGAGCGCTTTATTCGCCTATCAGGGGCAGACAGGTAAGGTGATTTGATTCGCCACGACTCCAGAAATGATTGAAAAACTACAGAATGTCACAAAATTACGTTTCCTCGCTGCTGGCTTGAAGGGTACAAATGCGCAGCCGCGCTCCAAGCTGACAGGAAGTCAAACCACTGTTGTAGTTCTTTTGTGTTGCTAGCGCGGTCAAGAGTGTTGGCTCTCACTGAGAGATGACTACAAAAATGGACGCACCTGTTCATCTGGTTGTTAAACACGGCTGAAAATGATCATCTTTTAATGTTGTTCCCGCTCCTGCCCACTCCCGTTGCTTTTTTTCCCGTCCCGTCCCGATCAAGGGATTAATTAAAAAATGACTCCCATCCCGTGGGATTCCCGCGGGAATCACGTGACCCACGGGAAATCCCGAAAAATGTCATCCTCTACAGGGAAGGTCCCGGAGCAGATGAAACAGGTGCCGGAGCGCCTGAAATAGGTCCCGGATCCGATCAAAAGAGGTCCCGGATCGCGCTCCGACTTGCTCCAGCACAAATTAAGCACTGCTTACAATGATCCCCTCACGTGTGTAACCCAGGTAACCCGCAACGGCGGGAGACGCTGGACACGAAGAGGGCACGTAAAGCGGGGTCATGTCGCAAAATCGAAAGAGAAATGCAAGCCTACATGTCAACGCATCCTTTTCTTTGTAAGAAAATATTGTTTTCTTTCCCGTTTGACACCAAATACACTTACTGAATGTGCAATTATTGTTGTTGTTACTATGAATCATCTGATGGCACAAGCCCTATGGATAAAATACAGCCTATCGCCCGAAACGATAAAAATAAAAATGGCACGATAGACATTTTCTATCGTGCCCACGATATCTATCGTCCTATCGCCCAGCACTACTTCTGAGGAAGGTAGAAGTTTCTGCCGAAACATGTCAAGGTACATGAAAAAGATTACATGTCTGAGATAAAGAAAAAGAAAACAATCAAATAGTATGTTGTCTTATGCTGCCTTTTTAAGGTTACAGTCCTGTATTCGTATCATATTATCTTCTACTGTTTCTTTTGTTTTGTTTCATATCCCATCACTTCATATTGTTTTAAATTAAATTGTATCTTTTGTATTGTATCAGATAGTATCATATTGAATAGTTGAATTGTTTCATACACTCACCGGCCACTTTATTAGGTACACCTGTCCAACTGCTCGTTAACACTTAATTTCTAATCAGCCAATCACATGGCGGCAACTTAGTGCATTTAGGCATGTAGACATGGTCAAGACAATCTCCTGCAGTTCAAACCGAGCATCAGTATGGGGAAGAAAGGGGATTTGAGTGACTTTGAACGTGGCATGGTTGTTGGTGCCAGAAGGGCTGGTCTGAGTATTTCAGAAACTGCTGATCTACTGGGATTTTCACGCACAACCATCTCTAGGGTTTACAGAGAATGGTCCGAAAAAGAAAAAATATCCAGTGAGCGGCAGTTCTGTGGGCGGAAATGCCTTGTTGATGCCAGAGGTCAGAGGAGAATGGCCAGACTGGTTCGAGCTGATAGAAAGGCAACGGTGACTCAAATAACCACCCGTTACAACCAAGGTAGGCAGAAGAGCATCTCTGAACGCACAGTACGTAGAACTTTGAGGCAGATGGGCTACAGCAGCAGAAGACCACACCGGGTGCCACTCCTTTCAGCTAAGAACAGGAAACTGAGGCTACAATTTGCACAAGCTCATCGAAATTGGACAATAGAAGATTGGAAAAACGTTGCCTGGTCTGATGAGTCTCGATTTCTGCTGCGACATTCGGATGGTAGGGTCAGAATTTGGCGTCAACAACATGAAAGCATGGATCCATCCTGCCTTGTATCAACGGTTCAGGCTGGTGGTGGTGGTGTCATGGTGTGGGGAATATTTTCTTGGCACTCTTTGGGCCCCTTGGTACCAATTGAGCATCGTTGCAACGCCACAGCCTACCTGAGTATTGTTGCTGACCATGTCCATCCCTTTATGACCACAATGTACCCAACTTCTGATGGCTACTTTCAGCAGGATAATGCGCCATGTCATAAAGCTGGAATCATCTCAGACTGGTTTCTTGAACATGACAATGAGTTCACTGTACTCAAACGGCCTCCACAGTCACCAGATCTCAATCCAATAGAGCATCTTTGGGATGTGGTGGAACGGGAGATTCGCATCATGGATGTGCAGCCGACAAATCTGCGGCAACTGTGTGATGCCATCATGTCAATATGGACCAAGCTCTCTGAGGAATGCTTCCAGCACCTTGTTGAATCTATGCCACGAAGAATTGAGGCAGTTCTGAAGGCAAAAGGGGGTCCAACCCGTTACTAGCATGGTGTACCTAATAAAGTGGCCGGTGAGTGTATTGTAGTGAATTAAATTATTTCTTTTTGTATCTTTTTGTGTCACAACATGTTGGCTTCATCTAATCGAATTGTATCATTTTCTGTCTTTTGGGGATTGTATTGTATCATACTTGACTTGAACAAATAATTTTATACTGTATGATATCCTACAGTATCATTACCCACAGTTCATGGCCATAGGTGAGAGTCGGCACGTAGATCGACCAGTACATCGAGAGTTTCGCCTTACGGCTCAGCTCTTTCTTCACCACGACTGATCGGTTAAGCGTCCGCATCACTGTATTAAATCAATTTCTAAATCATTTCTTATACAAGAAGACCAGTCCTCACCATACAGTTTGGTCAGGTCATTTACAAACTCTCAACATTAAATTACTGCAAACAAGGAAGTACCTGCCAACTGTAGGGAAGATCAACTTCTTTAAGTGGCAGAAAACCAGAACTGGACTTATAGTTTGACTACAGATCTGCTGTTTAGGGTTAAGTAGTAGGTTTCTAAACAACAGGGAAAATGCATCACTATTTATTTACCATTGACCAACATCACCTTTGCAATGTAAGCTTTAGTTTTAATATATGAAATCTCCCTTTGCTGTCCCGCTGCGGTATATAGGAAACACACAGTCTCCAAGCGTGTTCATCAGTGCTATTTATCTTTCCAATTCAGCCATCTAATTTAATTACATAAACATACAATCCCTGTCTTTGTAATAATAACCGCTTCACAAGTTTCTGGAACATGAATAGAGCGTTCATTGAGAGAAACCTAAAAATACAGCTTGCAGAGAATGTGGAGCTGAAGCACTTTGAAGACGTTGATCTGACTGGACAAAGTTTGTAAAAGCTTGGACTCCAGTACAACGAGTGGGAAACTTTCTAAGGCTTTGGTTTTTAATTTCTAATCTCCTTTAATGGGCTGCAATTTAGACAGCTTAAAAATAATTACTGTAACAACAGAGAGGAGGTTTGAAACAAGTGAAACATGTATTTAGCAGCATAACTCAGCCAGCCATGTTGACACAATGAAAACCAAGTATTTGCTCAACTCTTTTAAATTATATATTCAGTTTGAAGGAGAAAACTTGGTACTTTTAAAGATTTGGAGGACGATGGAGACGTGTAGCTTTGGAGCACATAAAGTGGATGTAGGAAAATGGTTTTCATATGTGAATCGGTGCTGTAGTCCTTGGCATACCACGACATTCCTCAGCCAATTGGTAGAATGTCAGCTTAGCTTGAAATGCATGTACTAAATTAACTTCAAATACACAACACAGCTGGATTGCTACTCTATCCACCAACCGAATGTTTCAACACTTCATGTTTTTAACGCATAAATGTCCTCGCTCTGAGTTTCCTCCTCTAATTTGATCCCAGTTTGTTTTCTGTAACACCAAACCCTGGTTGGTTTCTCGCGCTCAGACATGGCGACGGCCACCCTGCTGTCTGGAAGTCGTCCTTTAGCAAGAGAAAACCGCAGTGTTCTCCTCCAACAGCTTCTCATGTTGGCATGCGTCCATCCTTTGTACATGAATACATGAGCTGCCTTTGTTTCGGCGGCCCTGGATCAGGTTACTAGGCATGGCTGCACCGTGTGTTTAATGGAAATGCTATGCAGGAGAAGGCCATGTGGCAGTCTTGAATATATGTACATCCGTAATAGGATACTCGTGAGTTCCCTTTGGAGGAACTGTTTGCCTTATTAGGCTGTCGTCTTGTGACTGCAAACAAACTGGAGACTACAGAGAGATGGAGGAGATTCCTGTGACTCCTGTCTGTATGTTAGTGTACCTCCGGCTGCAGGAAGGAGGCATGATGTATGTACATGGAGAGGCAGAGGCCATCATGGTGTAAGTGCTGTGCTGGGATGAAATACAGAGCCTACATTTATTATCTCCTGGCAGCAGCGCATGAGGACATACTCAGCCCCTCGACTAGCACAGATTATATGAGACATCATAATTTGTTGGCTCAGATGGATGCCTCTGTTCAGGTCAGAGTGCATGTGAGGCAGTGCTGATTAGCTGATGAGAATGAGTAAGGGTATTAAAGGGACTTTTTATCAGGGGCTCTGACTTACTGTGGTCACTGGCTCGCTATATTTTATCCCCAGCTGCGGGAGAGTTTTTGCAACGACACAAACACTATCAACATGACTTTGTACCTAAACAGAGGGGAGAAAATCAACACATAGTAATACAGCAATACTTCAAACCATTATCTCATCAACAGGGATGCTGGGATCAGTCATTAAACATATCAGTTAAAGGACACCAGGCAGGTTTTCCACAAACCAGGAATTTGTACTTGTGTTTTTGATGCTTTACAGTAGAAAAAAAAATAAAAAAAAAACAAACTGTGGCTCTGTGGCAGGAAATCAAAGCCTTAAACTCTGCAAAAGATGGTGAAAATATATTATCATGACAGTGTAAACATATTATTATGACATGAGTTAGAAAAGTATCTTGGTAACACTTCATATATTAATCTTAGTTAATTGTTATTTGGATGTGTATGTAAGGTAGTAGCAAATTTTCTCTTATTTAGTCATTATGAAGCATCATATCCATGAAGCCTTATTAAGGAGGGGTGACTTTTTGATGGTACTACCACTTCTATGAGCCCTCATTCAGCAAAACATATACAGACGGTAATTAATGTACAACAACATCCTTATTATTGAATTTCCCTTGGGGATAAAATAAAGTTATTCTTCTTATTCTTATTGCTATAGATAAGAAAACAGTAAGAGGTGATTGAGGGAAAGATCGTCATAAACAGCTCGCTAATTGTAAAATATGGTCATAAGGAGTAAGTGCTTTATGATGATTAAATAAGTGCCAATGCGATAAATTCATGGTTAATACATGTAACCTTATATAAATCGATGCTAGAATTGGTTATAAAATATGTATTGTATATAATATATGGTAAAATTATGTTGTTTTTTTTACTGTGGTTTGCCAAATGCTTGCAGAGAGCTAGCACCACAGCCTTCGTTCTCTATGCAGGTTTATTTCCACAAGTCTTCTTTGAACCTCATGTCAGTCTTCTCGATCAAAAACAACACTTACCTGTGTTTGCTTGCGTCTGTGTAGTAATTCTGGTGTCTGGTCAAGACAAAATGCAGTAAAATACAACAAAGGAAGAGATTTCATTATACATGTTTAATTGGACTGAAGGCTTTATTTAGAAGAAATTAAAAAAAACAAGTCTTTTTTCTTTGGTGATAAATAAATCCAGAGTCTTTGGATGTCCTCACATTGTTTGTTGATAAAGATACTATCACTTCAAACCCCACACATGCAGCCCTTTTTCTTAGATTTAGAGGCGTGTCAGTCGTAGTTTCCCAGCTGGTGGATTTTCCACAGAGAACGCGTGCCGCTGCAGAGACTCAGGGGAGCCACTGTGCTGCTGCCTGAGAGCTGCGTGTGTGTGCCGCACGGGCCTGCAGGGGATAAGCGTGGGGCTCGCTGTCCATAAATCTCGCCCTGCACCCCTCCTTCTTTCTTACTCCCAAACCGGCCAGTCCTTACACACACACACACACACACACACACACACACACACACACACACACACACACACACACACACACACACACACTCAGACTGTGAGGCCTGCAGGCCCTGCCTGGCTCCCCAGACAGAGCTTTTTATCTTCAGCTCTCTTAGCTTTACACCGACCAGCGGCACCCTGAACTAATCTTAATGGCTGTTGGAGGACTCGGGGTGATCACGCCTCTCTGACCTCGTAGTTGTGCTAAATAGAATGGTTAAAGTTTTAGATCACCAGGCTATGTAAGACTAAAATGGGCCACCCATGATGCAACAAGTCATTCAGTCGACAGCATAGTCTTTAGGCTTTGTTTGCGGAAGGGAAGTTGAATAAAAGTGGGCAAAAAGGTGAAATGAGTTTATTTATACCACTGAAAAAGAAAAAAAAAACATCTAAAGTGATGTCACATGAATAAAAATATATTTCTCCTAAAACAAACATTTGGATTTCAAGCAAAGAACAGCTTGTTGTGAACAGCTCTCAATCCAACTTTAACCATGAGACCTTTAAGTTGGCTTCTGGCTTTTTGAAGACCACAAGAGTGCTTTTAAAT
Source organism: Xyrichtys novacula (assembly GCA_962446985.1). Lineage (NCBI taxonomy): Eukaryota > Metazoa > Chordata > Actinopteri > Labriformes > Labridae > Xyrichtys > Xyrichtys novacula. The sequence goes on from OY660865.1 coordinate 16,561,767, forward strand.
ATACAATCATAGTGTGTCGATGACTTTACAGGCTATGCTTATCACTTAAAAAAAAGAAAAAAAAAAAACATTTCATTCTATCTGTACACCTGAAAATCAGTCAATAGCAGCCTTCCAGCAACTGTCTGCCTTTAATGTAAATTTACACCATCATCAAGCAGGGTATCAGCGGGGTCCTAAAAAGACTTAAAACATCTTTTGAATTAAAGGCCTTGAAATGTCCAAAATTCTCTTAAAATCACATAGAATGTCTTAAAAGCAATTTTAAAAAGTCTTAAAATGTATTAATTTTACTTACAAGTAGACAATTTGCCTTACAAATAAAGATTGATTTAAAATAAAATAAAATGTTCCAATTTCCTTTCATGTATTTTGTACTTTATTGCCAGTATGGATGTAAAATTGGTCTTGAATTGTATTCATTACCGTCCTTGAAAAAAAAAAAAGTCTTAATCAGTCTTAAATTTGAATCAAGCTCTGAAATGGCTTAATAACGAGCTGATCATTTGAATCAGGTGTGTTGAAGCAGGGAAACATCTAAAACATGCAGGACAGTGGGCCTCGAGGACTGGACTTGAGAACCACTGCTGTAGGCAGAGATTAAAAAGCCATTTTTTCCAGCGTTTTTCAGTCAGCTTCTATCTTTCCCCTTTGTGTAACACTACTTTGGGCACACGATAAAAGCTCTTGTTTTTTTCCCTGTTCGACCGATTCGAGCAGCTGTAAACGGAGCAAAACATCGGCATGTTGCAGGTCTCTATAGCAGCAACTCACTTCCTGCCCTCCATCTGTATTGCGCGCATGCCACGTAACACAGAAGTGACGTCAAGTGAAAACCTCCTATGGTGCATAACAAAGTTAACAGGTTTCTCAAAACCCTGCAAAGTGAAAGAAAATATACTGCAAAATAAAAGTATGAGTGATGGTGTGATATTTCTAGGCACATTAGCAGGACTCCACATTTTTTGAATGTTGATTTTTATATTGCTCTGAAAGTAAAAGGCCTTAATGTGTGGGCTGTTGGTATGAAAACCACTTCTCTGGTACTTCAAACTTTCCTTTCTTTGAATGTGTCCATACAAAAAGTCTGAAATCAGGCTGTGGGGGATTCTCTGCAGTACATTCTGGATTAATTATACGTCTTTGTCTGCTTTTCATGAAGTTAAAACCAGATTATGTCATGTCATACATGGTTGAATTTCTCAGAAATGATATGTTCCATGAAGGTGGTCTGTCAAAAGCTGCACAAATTAATCACAAGAACATCCCGGCTGACACTGGGAAGTCCCATGAGGCTGCTCTTGTGGTTTAGCCAGTGTTGTAACATGTCAGTGTGAGATACATGCCTCATCATTGTGAGACTCTCTAAATGGAGTCTGCAGTATATTACATAGATTTTATTGCATGACACCTTTGCAGAACCTGCTGTTTGGCAGGGAGATTAAAGATGCTGTAAAATCCTAGGTGCGTGACTATGAAGTGGGTGTGATTGATTTTAGTCTCATCTTTACCACTCTGTCTTTGTCTCCTCGCAGCTCCATCTACTGTTTCCATAATGCACCAGGTCAGCCGCACCCCGGACAGCATCACCCTCTCCTGGTCCCAGCCTGACCAGCCCAATGGAGTCATCCTGGACTATGAGCTGCAGTATTATGAAAAGGTATACCCCTCCATGTTCATATAAGTTTCATTTCCTCCTCTTCCTCCACAGCGAAATAAATTAAAGGCTCACGGTAAAGCCTGACTCCTTTGTTTGGTCATGAATTTAAATTCATGAATATCTCCTCACGCTTGTTTGCATCACAGCACATCCTAGGAGGCATGCAGACCAAGCTTCTGAACGCTGCTCAGAACTTCTGCTCGTTCTCTTTCAATTATAATCACGGTCAGTCACTGGGAAAGGAAACCGCGCTCAGCCCTGCAGCGGGCCCTCTGGGGATTGATGCGTACAGACTTGTGGTTGCAACAATAGAACGCCGGCTGCTGTAAAAATAGTACTCAGGGGTTGCGCTCCACCGGATCAGCATACTTTCTCACAAGAAGACATACAGACGCGAATTCAAATGCAATAATCACTTACATGCATGTAGCCTTTCTAAGACATACAGACACAATGGAACACATGTCCACATGTGCACATGTACAAAAACTACACAGCATTTGTCATCTTTCGTCAACATGCAGAGCCGCTCCACTTTTGAGCATAATTCCCTCCTCTGACACCGCTGTAGAGAGCTGTCATAACAATTGTACGGGCCCCTGCTGCGGCTCAGAAGTGAGCGCTGAGCAGCGGGTTGAAGGGAGCAGCTAAAAGAGTCTCAGTCTCCGCTCTCAGACCTGTCAGCTTGCTGGAGAGGAGCTGAGAAAGGCAGCTCTGATCATCAGAAGGCACAGCTGAGAAAAGCCGCCTGACCCGAAACTGCCACTGAATCTACCTCCTGAACCACAGCTGAGAGATGTCTGCCTCTTTCAAGTCCTCCAGCTTTATCAAACACTTCTTTTTCCCTGTAAAGGAAAATGATTCAGATTAGCTCGACTTATTGTGGTCTCAGTGAATATGTGCAGAATAAACACGCTGTTTTCCTGTGTTATCCATGTTTCAGCGCTGGATGTGAAGACAAGATTTTGGAGTTCTGTTTAGAACATTTGGAGTTTTAATAAGGTGTATACAGTCAAATTTAATCAGGAATAACTGTAGATAAATGCTCAGTCATTGCATCAGCAATGTAAGAAAGTTGCAGTAGATCGCTTTATATAAGTTTAATGTTTCTGTACACAGTCGAACAAAGTGCTGTTTCAGGCAGGCCAGAAGTTAAGCTCCGCCCACAGTACATCAGCTTATTTTAGAGCTGGCCCATATCAGCTGACAGCTCAGCTGATAACCTTCTATGTGTGGCTGATCTGTTGTCTATCTTGGAGGTCTTTGCTGCTGCTGCTTTTATATTCAGATATGACGGTGAGGAGCTCCCAGATAAAAAACAGAAAACAAAAAAAAAACATGTAAAACCACCAAACCAAAACATAATATGATGATATAACTTCATATCCTTAATGCAGAGATGGTGCTAAGCAGAACAAATCACACATTTACATTCAAACCAAAAGAAAATGTTGAGACATGAGAGATTACCAAAAAAAGGTCTTCAATGTTTTTAAACAATTCTCTGTCTGAGTGGAAATGCACAAACAAAGCAGAGCATATTAACCCTCTTCTTCAAATGCATTAATCATTCTGAAGCTTGTTACTAATTGGCCAAAATTAATCCATTTAGTTTGCAGCACTAACAGTCTCCATAAACCTTCTTTAACTTTTCCACAGACTCAAATCTAAAATGATTCAAGATGTGAATTTTCAGCAAAGACTAAACACACTCCATGTCAATCAAATATCTCTTCTGTTAAAAGAAATTACAGAGTGATAATAATAGAGCAAGGGAGTAAAGTCTTTCACTTTTTTATGATGTTTTTGACCAAAAAGTGACAGCTTCCTTCAACTGACTGTTTTTCTCAACATTTCTGAAGACAACAGCAGTAGAGCAAAAGTCATCCTCCTGTTCAACTCTGTTTTCCTGAAAAATAAAGTAAAAATTTCAACCTCCAAATATCTGGATACTCTGTGCTTCCTGATACTGACGTATAATTTTGTCCTCATTCTTGTTTAATATGTAATTTATTCAGTTTTAGCTTTTTGAATTGCTAACATGCACATATTTCACATTTTTCTCTTCTTTTAGGACCAACCGGAGATTAACGCCACCGCCATCAGGAGCCCGACCAACACGGTGGTCATCCGCAACCTCAAGCCAGGCAGCATCTATGTGTTCCAGGTCCGGGCCCGCACCGTCGCCGGGTTTGGACGCTACAGCGGAAAACTGTACTTTCAGACCATGACTGAGGGTGAGAATTCAGCCAATGTTCAGCCGAGCACGCAGGCCTGTAATCCCCCCTCTGCACAGCATGTAACATGTATACAGACAGCTGCAGGAATGAAAGGGAATCATGTTGTGAAGTAAACAGATCAAGTACTACAAAAGCAGATTAGTGTGTGGCCTAAAATGAAATACGTTCATCTATAATGACTTTTGCAGGTTTAGGAAACATCCCACATGTTCACACACATATAATTACTCATAATTTAAAATTCAGGATTCAGGATTTCTCTCCTCTTTGCTGCATTTGAAAGATGTCTGCTTCCACTATCCATAAGTAGCTTTGTGCCATTTATCACCATAAGCCTCAGAGTAGAGGATGGGGTCAAAGTTTTCTTGTCTTTGTTCTCCAACACGACTCAGAGATGAAAGAACATTCAGTAAACATCAGTCATGAAGGTTAATGTTGGAGCCAAAGCCTGGGTTTCCCCCTCTGAACATCTCATTTCCTTCAGCATGCGCCGCCCGAGGCCATTATTAGCCTGAACTCTCCTACACACAGCCTTGATTCTGCCACACACACAGATCCTAGCTCCAGAGATGTATCAAAAGTGACTTATAGGGGTAAATATGGAGTGAACTGAGGGTATATCAGCCCCAGTTGGTGCAGATTTGACTTATTTTTCTACATAAAGGTAGATCTGTCAAAAATTATTCCCAGTAAAAAACACCAACGCAGACACAGAGTTGTTTCCTGCTGCAAGAAGACACTGATTACCACGGTTAAGGGTAAACAATGAGAAGACTGCAGCTCTGAGAATGGTCGAGAAAAACAAAGAAAACATTAAAAATGATCTCTCCTCAGAAAGTGAAATAAAACTCTGCAGCTTCTCCGCCATTAATCCAAATCTGATACTATAATATGTGCATTGTTGTGTCATGGATTTTTATATCTAATTTTCTCAAGTATTCAATAAAAGAAATAAACTTTAATAGGTTCCACTCTTCCTTTTGAAAGCTTTGTTAGTAAAACCTCAATATCCATAGCTTTTGTGCTTTGAGGCTATAAACTATACAAATGCAAATCCATAAAATGAACCAGCAGTCCTCAGCAGAGCACAATCAATGCCCCAGAGTCTGACTGATCTGTCCACTCAGCTTCAAGGGGAGACTGTGGAAAAGAAATGAACATATTTGTTTGTGGATTTAACTCATGGAGCCTCAAGTTTCTGCCTATTTCTTTTCATCAGGTGACAAAGGGGACTATATTTAGATTTAAAGCTCCTTAAAGGAGTTAAGAAATGGACTGAAAATAATATTCATGCATTTTAATGATGTTCAAAAGCAAACAAAACAATCTGTGTATTTGAATTTTAATGCTTGAAACCAGTGCAAGAGGTAGGTGTCAGCCAAACTAATAAAGAAGCATCATTTTATTTCAATTTCAATGCAAAAAATTCACAATAAATTGAACATGAATTTATAGAAAAAAATTATAGACTTATAGATGGAGTGTTTTGACCACAGGGGGCACCAAAATTTACCCAAACATAAAGTGCCTTACAGGATCTTGAAGGTTGAAGATCAAGTTCTGTTACCTGAGTAATGTAATAAGAAAGCAGGACTAAAATAAAAACATAACATAGATTTACAATACAACAACTTTTCTTAAAGAAATTACTTTTAATGAGTGATTTATATGACTGTTAAAAAAAACAAAGAGCAAGATTTTTTTATAAGTTTGTAGAAAATTAGCTCAAAATTTTTAGAGCAACACCGCAAATACAGTTTTGTCCACAAGGGGGCACTAAAATGAACACAAACCAGGTGTGCCTCACAGGAGCTTTAAACAAGTGAATTAATCAATAACTCAGTTCCAAACCCCTTGTATATAAAGAGAAATTAGATATATGTTATTTGCACTAGGCTGAAAGAAAGTCATTTAATTAGAGGTTCAGATGGGGATTTACTCACTTTTAGAGACAGCCCCTAGCGGACATTTGAGGAACTGTAATTTGTGGGAGTTACATTTTGATTCCCTCTTTTATGAAGCATTTAAAAGCACTAGTTTGTTAATATTTCATGGATAGTTGAAAGCATGTATTAAAGCATGCCAGTGAAACTTATGTAAAATTAAAAGCAGAACATAAAGTCACCAATTAAAGATGCATTTTCGTATATTTTTGTACTATAAGTTGCTGACAATTGCTGTTCATTAATAAGCACCGTCTCCGCTAAAGCCTGTATTTATCCACTTATTAAATGTTTCTGCAGAGCTCTTAAATATTAAATTGGCAGGTTCACAGTGACGTTTCACCAAAATGGACTCTGCCACATAGAACCCAACATTAATGCTCTCCAGAAGAACATAACTCTGCGGGGACTGTAATAACGTGTCTATTCGTCTAAAATTGGTAAATTGTGTGTTATTTGCAGTGCCCAAAAGCAGGGTCTGGTTCTGCCACATTGTGCCCATTCAATTGCTGAATTCCTGATCTTGGCTGCCTCATCAGTCTGGGTCTCACCCAAACATACTCTCTCTGCTCACTTCACACGCTTTCTGCCAGATGATTTGTCTGTATCCACGGCATCTGAGCCGCACATTCAGCGTGTCTTGGAAAACTGTCCATGCAGCCCGTCAAGATGCCAAGCTCCTCATTGGTTCCCTCAGCCGTATGTCTGTCTGCCACCCACTGCTCCCTCCATATGCAGGGGCTCAGATGCTGACCCATATGTTTCTCTGCATGTGTGACTGTTTGAGTGAGTGTGGATAAAATGCTTATGAGTGTGTCTCTTCTTTCTATAGAGGAGTACAACACCAGCATTCAGGAGAAACTACCTCTTATTATTGGCTCTGCAGCTGCTGGCTTGGTGTTCCTCATCGCTGTGGTGGTCATCATTATTGTCTGCAACCGGTGAGTCATTCCTGCCCGGGTTTTCTTAAAAACACAACAAGCCGGAGTCAAACTAGAGAAACTGCAGAACTTGATGTTCTCTAAAAAATTGCATCAATTATTCTGTCTTGCACAACCGTTTTCCTGTTGACAATTAATACACACTTTCGGATGATATTGTTAGCTTTTTATGCATCTGTATCTGCTGATATGTCTTTATTTAGCATCCTCAAAAATGCAACCTCAACTCTAAAATTGAGTCAGATCCCTCATATATCAATCCAACTGTAAATGTGAGTTGTAGAAATAGAACCATCTGGGTTTTTGAGGTACTAACTCTTAATAAATTTCAGTCTTTCAACAGCAGATACAATATTTTTAAGTCAACATTTCCAACATTACAAATCTGCAGGTGTTCCCTCTCGGTAAGACTGAAATGTTTGTAACTCTGCCAAAGTTATGAGCATTTTCTTTCCCACTGTGCCAGCGCTTATTAAAAAACCATAACTCGGGTTCTGAATCGTGTTTTAATTCACAGAGGAATGTGTAGGATGAATTTCAGAGCGTAGCTCTTGTTAGTAGATTTTCAAAAGTTTATGTATCTTTCTTTGATGGCAAACCAACTCTTTTGCATACACCAGGATATTGCCATCTTGAATTTTAATGACGGAGGTCATGTTGTGCGTCGAGTGATTGTTTGGGAGCATGGCCAAGACAATGAGAAAAAGGATGTTATTAAAAGTTTGGAGGAGTGTCAGAAAGTCAAAGACATAGAACACTCTGCTGTGATACTGTCAGAGGATGTTTCTTTGTGAAACTGCTCGTCAGGTCAGAACTGAAATTTTTTACGTAGAAGTTGGTTTCGCTCAGTGGTTGGATGCTCAGGGGCTTCAGAGGGAGCAGTGTGGGTTTAAATCTGACCTGCAGCCCCTTTTTCTATGTCAGTACCCACAACATCTGTCCAGTTTATAAAGACAGTAACACAACTTTGTACACTTGAATTTATCACCAGATTGATAATTTTAATGTTTTTCTGACATGTCCTTGGTGTCATGAAGTCTGCTCCAGTGTCCTAATAAATATCTGAATATGCACACAGTTTCACTCTCTCGAGCAGTAAAGTATTCATACACCTACACCAACATTAAACCCTTTTTAATTAGCTCAAAACATGATGAAAAAGTATCAACACCTGAAGACAAGACTCCCTGTTCTGAAACATTTTACACCTTTCCTTTGAAACAGTAAAGGGACATTTAAAAAACAGTAAACACATGTTAACTATACTGTTAAAAACAATAAAGTGATAACTTTTAATGGTTACTTTGTCTTCCTCCAGTTAGTTATTGTCAAATAAATTACTTTGTTGTTGTATAATTACACTGGTTAACTACAAACAGTTAATTTTGACACACATGAAGCATATAATATCATTAATGCAGCTATTTTCGTGTTGTTACCAATGTTAATAACACTTTTTAGATTGTTTATTATTGCAACTATTATCAAGTCGTTACCAATTTTTTAAACTATTGATTTTAATATTATTTATTAACAATTTCTAATCAAATGTAATAAATATGGGTTGCAACCTCATTATACCCATCAAAATAAGGTTGATATATGCACTGATCTATCTGAGTAATGTTGATCTGGGCTCTGCTGTATGTGTGCAAATAGACACTTTTAAAAGGTAACTGCAGTTATCAGTGTTTGATATCAGCTACAAAAAAAAGTGATTTTTCTGGGACAATAGCTGATGATATAATAATAATTAAGAGCAGCCAAACAAATACCATTATTAGTTATCATTTCATTGATCATCAGCAGAGTTTTAAACAGAGATTCTCAAGGGTGATCACAGAATATGGACTCATAAAAACCAACCCAAACACAGGCTGTGAAACTCTGTGTGAAGTCATACAAAATTCCAAAGAAGCTGGCTTTTCCTCTCCTTGTCTGATACGCGATTGGCTTTACAAAGTCAATATCAGACACAACATTGATCAGCGTTTCAAACAATGCATCAGAAATACAGCATTATCAGTCCTGTCTGGATGAAAATCAGAGATTTTTAGGCACTCACCATGTGTCTCTACCAGGGTTCTAAAATTGCCTGGTCCTCTTTGTTGTAAGAAGTGGAAATAGAGATTTTTTTTTATATGTACTCTTTATTTTGAATCAATCGATGCAGCTGCCAAAAAGAAAAACAGACAGGTTTGTGCAGTTTCAAGAATGTAAACCTTGGCCCTCCATGCGCTCTGGGTTGGTGAATGTATGCAGACCTGGGGGGTGTTTGATGTGTGTATCTGCCCCTCCCTGGTCCCTCTCTTTGAACCAGAGCTAGAGTTCTTTGTCTTTTCCCCAGGAGGCGTGGCTTCGACAGGGCAGACTCCGAATACACCGACAAACTGCAGCACTACACGAGCGGCCACAGTGAGTAACCCCCCCCCCCCAACCCCATTACCACTCACACCTGTCTCCATGACGACCATCTCACACAGTCATTTCCACAGCTTTCATTCATGTCCCACACACCTGTCTCTATGGCTACCACCTTGCACATGGGTGTCCTTGGCTGCAGCCCAGCTTAAGCACCGCCTTATTTACCCGTCCCCCAGCTTTTCAGTAATTCCCCCTTCCTGTTGTTTGACTCTGATTTTACCTCCACCAGAGCTGCTGCTGCTGCTGCTGCGCTGCGTGCACTGTGCATCATCATATTTCATAGTTAACTAAATCCATTGTAGTGGAAATAGGTCAGTCTTTACTCACGTTAATGCCATTAGCATGCTAATTCCACATGAGTCATTTGCCATTGTTAAAATTTCAAAAGACTCAGTGAATGAATTAAAAATCTCAATGATTTTCCTCCCCTCTGCTGTACAGTAGAAGAGAGTCTAAATTACAATTACCCCAGAAAAAACAGCCAGAGAAAGATTTATTTCACTATGACTTTGCCCCAGATATTAATGCTAATCCATCTTTCTCTGAATGATTGGAAAAACCCAGCTCTGTTTTTTCCATCTTTAATTCGAGACCCTCTTTAATATATTTGTTTGATTGTGAAATTACACATTTTCTACTGTCTCATTACCTTAATTCTTCTCTCAGGGTAATAACTTCTCCAACTTCATTTAATTATACTATGCAAATCCTCCCTTTTTGTGTAAATATGAATTATTTTATTCAACATTGGTAAAACAATCAAATAAAACAAGTGCTCCAAAGCAGAGGACAAAAATAATGTGCTGCATTGTGAGTTTGTGGATTTTGAATGTGTATAGCTGTTTGAATCTAAAAAAAAAAAGAATGATAATGAAATAATTTATTTACTTTTACTTTTACTTTGAAACAGACTTTTACACTGTGCAGATGTGAAAACAAACAAATATTGTGTATTTAAACCTGTATACATAACTGTCATGGGTAGGTACAGCTGATATATATACTTTAATGGTCAAAATCATAAATGTTAAAACTTGTTGAAACTTGTTGAAACTCAAAAAGTTTGTCTTCCCTCGTGCTGCAACTGCACATCCTGTAAAAGATTAAATCAAATTTATCATAGACCTGAAGATCTACAGATTACTTTATCTACAAGGATCAAATAATTTTGCTCAGGTTGTTTGTGATCCATCTTCTCGTGTGGATGGATTTACACTCAATGCACATACTGCTAGTTTTCAGAAGTCCAGCTCCTTTTATTGATCTAGAGCTTTTGGTTTAGCAATAACTGGCTCCTTCAGCTCCCAGATGACTCTTACTGATGTTTTTACACTCATAATTTGTCTTTTGAGTTGTTTGCTATCAACTCATCGCTAGATGTACCCCAGTTCAGCATATATGTCTGCTGTCACAGTGAAGTCAGGAGATGCTCAAATAAGGATGTTGATTAAAAAACTAAATTAAACTGAGGTTGTTTTACCATCCGTTACTGAAAACAGTAAAACCTGTAAATTATTATTATAGGAATAACAGACATGTATCTGGCCCTGAAAATTAGTTTGAAAAATCATAAACCATACAAACAAGGATCTGTGGATATTTGTAGTCCTGCTTAGTGATGCATACAGACTTCTTATTAAAGGTAAGGGTAGCAATCCTAGCATTTTAGTGGTTGTTGTGTGCAAATGAATATCTTATGGTAAAAACTCGACAAATAAAGGATCATTCATCATGGCTGCTTCAATCAGTTTTATTGGGGGCTCCTGTCATCCTTGGCCACCCCTTAGACAAGGTTTTGGACTCAGGGGGGACATGTACAAGTAAGCCACACAGTCTCAAAGAGTCCTGCGTGCATCCTGTGCTCACACCAGTACCGGTCCAGACTCCTGCCCTTGTTTTTGGAGGTCTGTGCCATCATAGCAGGGCAGTCTATTGAACAGGACTTCATTTCTGGAAGCCGTTGTAAGGTTTTAGTAATAGCAGGGCTTTGGCTGGTCAGCTCCTCTCTATCTATCCCCCTCTGCAGCTTGTTTCTTCAGCACACTGTGCCAGGGGTTTTTCCCTGACATTTTGCATGATCTTCTTGCTCCGCAGCGGCCTGGGCATGATTTTACTCTCTGCTAAGACAGCCCGAGGCCTGATGTGGAGGTGAGAGCAGAATAATCGGATTTCAAACTCAGGACACTTAAGTCCCTGGACACTTAAAGGCCACCTTAAGCCAATTTACCTGGCATCAGGGCTTAGGAGAGCCAATTTATTTCTTGGAGTGGAGCTGGGCGATACTGATATAAGGCCTGGGCTTCTCTCCTGAGTGTTAATGGCACTATGACTCAGTGGAGATGATATATATATTAACCTGCCTTATCACAGCTAAGAAGACTGGTAGTACCATGTCCTCTCTGGCTGAATAACTCCACACATTATCAATGAGGCACCAGGCATAACCACCATTTGTAACTACACCACCTCCTCCATCTTTCGACCTTCATCCCCTGAATGTCTCACATGAATAAAAAGCACAGGAATGTAGGAATGTAAAGAGAGCTGATCTTTAATGTGCTGGACTGTGAAGCTCTCAGGAATGTAAGCATGACCACAGGAATTAAAAATTATAGCCTCTCTTTCCTTTTTTCCAAGTGACTCCAGGAATGAAGATTTATATCGATCCGTTCACATATGAGGACCCCAATGAGGCTGTGAGGGAGTTCGCCAAGGAGATTGATATATCCTGTGTGAAGATTGAGCAGGTCATTGGTGCAGGTAATGGAAAAAGCTTGCTAAAACGTGCATGGAATAATCACATAAAGAAGCTTACATTTAGGTTATTTTTGGCCCAACTTTAAAGTTACATTCCTGCGTCAATCATTGATTTTCTTTGATGTTACCTTCAAACAGGAGAGTTTGGAGAGGTGTGCAGTGGTAACCTGAAGCTTCCAGGTAAAAGGGAGATGTTTGTGGCCATAAAGACTCTGAAGTCTGGCTACACAGAAAAACAGAGACGGGACTTCCTCAGTGAGGCGAGCATAATGGGCCAGTTCGACCATCCCAACGTCATCCACTTGGAGGGTGTGGTCACCAAGAGCAGCCCGGTCATGATCGTCACCGAGTTCATGGAGAACGGGTCTCTTGATTCTTTTCTCAGAGTGAGTGACATATTTTTCTTTTCATTACATTATATATATATGAATATATTTATTTAATCCTAAAAAAAGTGACCTATGAACTTTTTTTTTCACTTATTCACTGGATGGTGTTGACTGAAAAAGCTGAGTTCCTCTGCTTACTGAGCTATACAAACACTGCTTCCATGTCCCATCATGCACTTCCCTATTAAGCCCAGCTTTTATGCATTTTATTGCTGTTTTTATGAATGCTCATTAAAACTATTCATCCTTACTTTAGCAGAACTTTTTCTGCTCTTTGAGACGTAGATTTTGTATCCCAGACTAGTGTAGATATCAAGGTTAATGCCTGAGTTTAAACTTTCAAGATTTCAAAACATACCATAAAATCTGTAATAGAAGTTGAACAAGTGAGCCGCAGTTTGTTTTGTGGGTTGTCTCAGAGATTTGAGGGGTTTTTCCAAAGGAATTGAACAATTAGACTCTCATTTATGCAAAATCAGTTATGCTGATAAATCAACACTGACCAGGTTTTAATGTTACGCCTACTGTCTTCAGTATTTTTTGTTGGCAGCTCTGCATGAAGCTGCTTCGGCTAATGTTACGTTAGCTTAACTGCCTGACATGTTAAGTTGTGTCTGTGTTGTCTTTTACTTTAAAAATGACTGAATGATCTTGGAGGATTAGCTGTAGGTTTAGACGTTTCTGTTTACTCAGTGTCTCAAAAAACTGCCGAGCAACCTGCCAGAAAGTGACAAGAGGAAACCAGCCAGAGAGCACAAGCAGCATTTTCTTTACAAGACAAGAGCTATAGATTTATTTTTTTAACCAACTCATAGAGGTAACATTAATTAAAACTACACCTGACAGGTAGTTGTCATAAGAGTTGGTTAATTCAATCCTTTTAATTTGAAAGTGTCACTTTTCGTACATTGTTCAGACACTGCCTGTTGTGCTAAAAAAGTTGCTTTTGCTCCTTGAAAATCTTCTGAACTACACAAGCAGGATTAATCTGGCTGTCTAAGTTATCTTAAGTTTATAAAACACCTGACAAACAAGGATTTAAATCTTGTTGCAGACACAGAATCTTAGCCATACACATATTTGTCCCCGATTTTGACGCAGCTTATACTCTTCTGCACAGTAATCCGCCTTTAGATAAACATTAATATTCACACAGTCCAACCTGTGCGTGTGGTTTAATGTCAGACACGACTTCTGAAGAGGTGTTTTCACCTCATGCAATCGTTAAAGAATGTTTCATAAGCATCAGTATGGATTAATTCAGTATTTTCTCCTGTATGTTTCCCTGCAGGCACAGTAATACATGACAAATTAAGAGGGTTGTTTTAGTACATTGAAGGACTTTTATGCCTCTTTGATGTTTCCCTCATTTTTCTCTTTGCATTCACCTCACATGAGTCCGCTGCTGATTATGCGGTTCTGTGTACAGGACGTAGATGCACACACTCAAAAACCACACTCTTATTTTCTCCCCCGAGTCCCTAACAAGAAATATGCAGCGCTCACAAGTTCACTGGATTTTTAATTTTCATAATCTAACCAGAGTAGGATATTACAGCGCACCGGCCATGCTCCCCCATTTACAACCCCCCGTAAATAATTCAAATACTTTGCAGGACTTTAAATGAGATGTCAGATGTTAAAAAATGAGTCTGCTTATTGGATGAGATGTCACACAGACCTTAACCATCTGTCTTGGGATGGAAGTGAAATAAAAACAAACTTTTTTTTTTTTTATCATATAACTATTTTGTAAGCTTTTAGCATCTCTATCAACTCTTGTTTGCATTTTTTGAATGAATTAAAAGGGTCTGTTTGTTTTAGTTTGACCTGAAATGATGTAATGGGAACTCTGTATTTAATGTGATACTGAGACTGTGCCAGTGGAAGTATATCTACAGAGAGGATGCCATAATGTGTAATAAGTTTCTCCAAGGCCTTTTCTGAAGTTAAAACGATGGCATCTTGTATGAATCACTGCAGCAAACTTTCTTAATAGTGTACACACTTTGTTCTGCCAAGTTGCCCTCAACAAATGCTGCGTTTACCTGCCACTCTCTGGTCAATGCTTTGCACGTATCACAAGGATGCAAAATGTCTCCAATGCATATCCAAATCTGCAGTATAGATGGGTGTTTTTAAATAGGTGTGAATGTGCTTTTTAGGGCTTTTGCAGCCAGCCCCTAGTTGACATTCAAGGTACTGCGGTTTTTAGCAATTCTGCATTGGCTTCAGTTCCCAAGACCGAGAATTGCAGCTTTCTCACGTCAAGTCATTATTTTGCATAAGCCTGCATGTGGTAGTAAGGAATTAAGCTGGCTTATTTTTCAGCAGTTCAACTCAATGCACAAAAAAAGCATCCAATGATGATGAATTATTGTCAATTAAAGGGATATTCTGGCATAAAATTAAGTTAGGGTCAAACACACCGTCACACCGAGTTAGACTCCCTGTCGAGAGATGAATGTTGCCGACTGCTAGCTCAAGCAAGAATGTTTATGATCATTACTTTATCATTGAAGTAATAATCATCATATTAATCATTTTGCACCACAGACGTGGTAGTTCTGGAAATGATCATAAATGTTCTTCCTTGAGCTGCGACCCTCTGCTGCAGTCGATGGACTCAGTCGATGGTACAACTAGAGAAGCAAGCAGTCGGCAGCATTCCTCTCTTGACGGGGTGTCTAACTCAGTGTTACAGTGTGTTTGACCCTAACTTAATTTTATGCTGGAATATTCCTTTAAATTCATGTACTTTTTTTTTTATTGCCTCCTGACTGCAGCAGCTGACTCATTTCTTAACTAACTAAACAAAAACAAACCCTATTTTTTTATAAAACTACTGTCATTTTAAATGTCCTGCTTTTACTTTTTCTTTTTCTGCATTGTCAGCAGTTTTCATAATCTCCTAGTGTCTGCTATTCGTTGGTCCATTGCTCAATATCAAAACTAGCATACTGGATTATTTAACTGGCAATTCTATTTTTATTGAATTTTTATAAGCATATCTTTATATATATATATATATATATATATAGTTATGATAATGTGTTACTGATATCATCTTGCAGCTCTCTAAAGTAAAATTTGTGGTGCTGAAGCCAAATTTGAGACACATTTTAAGACAGCACAGTTTCACCATACTGTGGGAAGCTGTTGTTAATGTGGTAAAGATAGCATTTAATTAGTAAAAGTGTTTTTAAGAAATCGTGGAAGAATGGAGCACAATAATTAAACTGCCCAAAGACATCCTCATAGTGACTCTCAGCAGTGTGGTTCCCGCTCTCGCGGCCTGTATTAATTCTCTGCTGCACCGTTCCACCTCAGCCCTCCTGCAGAAGAGAGCATGGAGCTTCTGTCAGCACTCTTCTCTACTCAGTTCTCAGCATTTATTTTTACTCTGCCTCCACCCTCTGAGACTCAAAGCATCAGCTCTCTCTGGAATCTGATCTCTCAGTGTTGGCTGTTTGTGTACATGCAGATGTTTGCCAAACATATTTGACAGTTCGCTCTATTCAAAACAACAGGGAACTTCTGCAGCAGCTCACAGTGATGCTTTCAGCAACAACTGCTGATGGTGTCAGAGGCTCCGAGCATGGTGTGTCTCTCCAGGGCGACGGGTGTGGAGAGATGGAGAAAATGGTCACTGCAGTGTGAACTTTGCTGAATCACTGTTTACCCTGCTGCCTCCTGCAGACATGACTGGAGGTGTTTTGGTGCCTTTTTATTCCAGGTGCCAACTCTGAGACACCTCACTGATTCAAATGGAGAAAAAAAAGGACAGCTTCTGTTAGAGAAAAATCTAATTATTAACATTTTTACCTGCTGCTTTACAGGTTAAACTCTGAGTTTAGGGATGGGTTATGGTTGTCAAATATTCAAACAGTCTTTTTATTTCTTGGGATGAATAATTTTTAGCTTTTTGAGCCTTTATTTACAGAGAAGACAGGAGATTAGTTGGAAATGGGAAAGAGAGAGTGAGGGGAGGCATGGTGCAAAGATACAAACATAAGGTGCATGATATAACCTCTATGCCCCATCGAAATACATTTTAAAGAATATCAAATATTAAGTAGTTATATTCCTATAGATGCATCATATTAGTAACTGTATTGTACTTTTACTATAAACACCAAGCCCAGTGCATCTGGGGTTTTTGCATGGTGAAGCTGTACTGCAGCAGTCTTACTCTAGTATGTCCATGTTACAAAAATAAACAATGAAATCATGCATTACAACCCCTGGATGGTGGCTGCAGCATCTACAAAGTGTTTTCCAGTCTTTATTAAATCACAAAAAATGAAGAATGCATCTGCGCGACTAAAATAAGTTAGATTTGAAACCTGATGGGGCACAGCTGGCATTGTGGTCCACATTCATGCCTCTTCGATGAAGGTTATCCCACCGTTCACCTGACTTGGAAATTCTTCCAGCCTGTAGCTCTCTCTTCTTATTTCCCTGCTCTTGATAAAAGCAATAAAGCCTGAAAATAAATCTTTTTAAAATATATTTATATTGGAACTTGACATAAACAACGAGTCAACCATTAATTGTCTTTCAGGGCTGATACCAAGACTCATGATCAGACCAGTGACGCATCTGCAGTAAAAATGTAAAACTTCAATCAATACTGAAACCTTCACAATCATATACCAGAGTTTACAGTCAACCAGATACTGTTACAGTACAGTGAGGTCACACAGTCCAGGGATGTCCAGCCAATCAGATAGTCTTGTGGGCGGGGCATTAGGTGAGACAGAGTAAGGAATGATAAGAGACCCAAAGGAAAAGACACAACAACAGTGGAGCCAAAGTATTACGCATTTTTAGTAACTTTATCTGTGATCAGCTGAATCAAATACAGATACAGATAATTGGCCTAACTTTTGCAGCTGTGGAGGACTCATTTGATATGTATATATATATATATACATATATGTGTGTGTGTGTGTGTGTGTGTGTGTGTGTGTGTGTGTGTGTATGTGTATATATATATGTATATGTATATATATATATATATATATGTATGGAAGGGATCAAATGCAAAGTTAAAATGATGAAATATGGAGATAGGATCTGTATGTTGCAGTGTGGAGCATCTATTACACCTTCACTGGTCTCTAAAAGCAGCTACTGTGTGCTAAAGTCAGGAGAAAAGAAACTCTTGCTGCTTGAAATGTTATTTTTTACACACTCCTGGTGATTTTTTCCACATTACTGACCCTGAAGACTTCGGAGGAATCTTCCCAATTAAAGTTTATGCAAACACAGCACACAGATTAGATGGCAATGTGTAAATCTGAGCAAGGATTTCATGAATTATGCATCCTGCTTAATTGCTGCGGTACACGAGGAGGAGCAGCTTGACGCGAAGAGAAGCATCCGCTGGGCTAATGAGCAGCAAAGTGTTGGAGAGAAAAATAGGCTAGAGGAGCGGTCATGCAGACTGCTAATATGGTCGTGTCCTTCCAAACCCCCCCTCCTCTTTCCCCTCTCAGGGGCCGTCCGTCTGTCCACACCCGTCCCACAGCTCCCCCTGCTCCTTTCTCTGGAATCTTCTGTTCTCTGTCGGCGTGGTGGGTGGTGGGGAGAGTGCAGGTGTGCGCAGTTGGAGGCACAGCTGCACCGCTGCTCCAGACGCTCTGCATGCATGTGGTAAAGTCCCTCACCAAACCGGGGAGGGGAACAGCTGTAGACGGGCAGCCAGACCCTGGCTTAGCCCCCCACCCGGCCCTACAGAGGCCAGCTCAGACCAAGCAGAACCTCCTAGTTAGAGTCCTGGAGGGCCTCTGCAAGAGAAACCGAGACTGCAAAGTAACTCCTCATGTGGGTTGGGTTACAAATGGACATGTCAGAATTAAATTTTTATAATGAGATTAAAAGAGTGAAGTAGGAATCAGTGAAACTGATGCCACTTTTTTTAACGTGAGGTTAAGGCGGGAGGATAATAGAAAACTATATTAAATGACATCTAGTGGAATAAAAAGTTTCTTGAGGTTATTGTGTGCAGAGTTTCAGATATGGTTAAATTATCTTGCAGATACTTCGATCACTGTGACATATCTCTTTAAAAGGTCTAAACATGTGCAAAATTTGGCAACTTTTTCAAACTTAAATCAATAGCAACCAATTACATAAGAGAATAGCAATAATTACTGTAGGGCTAATTCATAATTTGAAACCAAAGTTGTGAAGATGTATCCCCTTCAAACTTTTAAACTGTTATAATTTACAGTCATTGTAAATCTTATTCTAACAGCATCTGTCTGTGTGTTACAGCAAAATGACGGGCAGTTCACTGTAATCCAGCTGGTAGGGATGCTGCGCGGCATCGCTTCAGGAATGAAGTACCTGTCCGACATGAACTACGTGCACCGTGACCTAGCCGCACGGAACATCCTGGTCAACAGCAACCTGGTGTGCAAAGTGTCCGACTTTGGCCTCTCGCGCTTCCTGGAGGACGATACCTCAGACCCGACTTACACCAGCGCTCTGGTGAGAAATCTGCAAGTCTGAATGTGGTTCTGATTATATATGGACATAAGAGGAAGTGTGAAAATGGTGTTTTTACCACATGACAGTGTTTAGAGATGTTTCCATTTAATTAGTGTGATCGCTTTGTTTGTTTTTTCCCCCTATTGTAAAACAGACAAAAAATACAATTTCTGACAAATACTAATTAGGGAAAATAACAGCAGATAAAGTTACAGCTGATGGTTTATCTCCTCTCCAACTATCTCAGTATGTAGAAATGTTGAGGAGACAAAGTGAAGGATCTATAGTTAAAAACAACAAAACATTAGATTTAATGTTAAGAGCACTGCACAAATACAGGACAACTTAATCTAACTGTGACCTTGAACAGAGTAGATATTAAAGAAAATTTCACATTACCTTTGATTGCACTCATACATGTATATGATATAATGCTATTTTGATATTTAAATGTAACCAAATAACTATTTTGCATCAAATTTTAAAAGTTTCTGCCATACAAATAGTTTTTACACGGTACAATACTGGTGCTGTTTAAATACTTGTTGAACCAAATCATTTTCTTATGAGGCAGGTTTGAAAAAAAAAGTTTAAAAAAAATCGAAATATAAACAAAAGGAAAGACAAAAAGATGAAGGGCAACGAGATTCGAATCAACCAACTGATGAATAATTGAATTAAATATGATCAATGACAACATGTTAAACGAAAACTTTAATATATATGAGTTTTTGGATAAAATGAATTAATAAAGATGTAACCGGAAATGTGAAATCACATAAAAGTGAATAAATATTTGGATTAAAAAAGCATGATTTATTCCGTCATTCCGTGAACATTAACACAACATTATAACAGTGACATGTTTCAGATGGATTTTTTAGATACTTCAGAATAATGCAGAATAAAATGGATATATCAAGTATATACAGACAGAGGTATTATTTAACTGCATCAGTTTTTCTTGTTCTGTGTTTCTTATTTTGAGACTGTGAGTTTTTCTGACATAATCTGAGCTGTTAGGATTGATCCTGTTCATCCTTTGCTGCCACTTGGTCTAATTTAACCTCATTTTGACAAAAACTGCTGCTCCTATCTAGACAAAACATCTCCCCTCCACCTGTTCCTCCTCCTCCTTCATGTTCCACATGTTGCTCCCAGGGGTTTTTGCGATATCCACCTCCCAGTTTGGGTTTCCCTCTGTATTGTCACTGTGAACGCTGTCTCTCTCCAGAGTCAGGACACTGTGACGGTCAGGTTTCGGTCTCTCTTCCACCCGCTGAGGTTGTGCCCTTTGTGTTTTACAGGGAGGGAAGATCCCTATCCGATGGACTGCCCCCGAAGCTATCCAGTACAGGAAGTTCACCTCTGCCAGTGATGTGTGGAGCTACGGGATTGTCATGTGGGAAGTCATGTCCTACGGGGAGAGGCCGTACTGGGACATGACCAATCAGGATGTATGTATTTAAAGTCCCTTCAGTTGTTCTTATAATCTCACTTGACTCTTTACCCCTTAAACACTCTCTGAAACAACAAAAGCCCACCCTGTGTACCGTCTTTTTTTTCTCTCCCTGAGTTTCATTACACTCTCAGACTCCTCCGAGGTTCATTCTGTCATCCTATCTGCTTTCTCTTAGCTTAAACAGCAGCTTTCACTCAGGGATTTTCATATGAAAATTCCCCTGCAGTCACCGCAGAGACATAATCAGATCATTTGAAATGCACGGCAGAGCTCAGTGGACGACTCCTGCTCTTGACTGGAGCCTCCATTTCCCGGCTCCCTCTGGGTAGCCGAGGAGAGAGCAAATTATAGGGAGAGAGATAATGAAAATAGTTTCAAATTGAAAGTGAGAACACTAATGTGCTAAGAGGGACCGAGGAGCTCACCGGTTATCTTATTAGCAGCTCCAGATAGTGTTTCTGCTCCATCGGGGTCCTCGTTCGGAGGTCTCATGAATGAGATTAATCTGGGTTTGAATGGAGCTCCTTTAATGGCCCCTGATAATGAGCGAGGAGATTGTGCGTCCTCCTCACAAGTGTCCTCCAGGTTGTCTCACTTCTATGTGCCCTCCCGGCCAACAACATCCCCAGCCTGAGTCAGACGCAGCTTTAATGTGCTGTTACAGAGAGAGAGGGCATTAAAGAGTTTGTAAAGGCCACCAATGAGGTCACTGCTGGCAGAAAGGAGAAGTTTCTGGAAAAAGGTTAATCTTAGTAATGACCTAACTAGTGTTTAACAACTCCTCACATCAGCAGCTATTGTGCTGATTTGTGCTCAGATTTATTTATTTGTACATTTATAGTAATAATGATAATTTAACAGGTTTGACTCATTGGAGGAAGAGCCGAGTAATGAGCACAGCAGCTGCTGAGGGAACAGATGCTCATCAGAAAAGAACACATTAGTGCCAATAATTACTTCATATATTAAACCTGAGGAGTGAACGCAGTGTAAATTCAGGTGGTTAAGCTCCAAGACAGCTTACTATTTTAGAACTCATGACATCTTAATGACCTGAGGTAGAGTCGGATCATTTTAGCAAGACTTTGGTGGAGAAAAATCCAGCACCCAGATCCTCCCAGAGAGTTTCTACCTTACTGTAGTCTAAACACTTTCAGAAAGAGGTCCCAGCCCTCAAAGAGCTCAGTGCAAAAAGCTGTGATTTGCTGATCCACTTAAAGAGGAAAAGACTCTTTTAATGATAGCATGCACAAAAAAAGTGTTAACACATCGCTATATAATTGCAGTTAATCAAATGAATCAATTTAAAATTCCCCATCAGCCCTTTGAGAATAATTAAACATTTTTTTGTTGTGCTCTTATTTTGACATTTTTCCCTCTTGCTTTATTGCATCACAGGGCTATTCTTTTATTTTAAAGGACAAGCTAGGACTGGGTAATCAGGAGTTGCAGAGATGAGTTAAGAAGGATAAAAGGACAAAAGGAAAGCTTAAATATTCAGTTGATCAATAAACATAGAGGCACAAGCTTTAATGTTGTTTTTGGATTCTCAAAAAAAAGGTGGAAATGTCACTTTAAAAATCATCTGCTACAGCTAGCTCGCTAGCAGTGCTTCTTCTTCTTCATCAGTCCACAGTTTTATGATGTGGTGACCAAAGTTAAGGACCACTACCATGATGTTGTTAAACATCTTGCTAACACTTTTATTTCTGGATTATTGCGTTATTGTGTTGGCTTGTAGATGCGAGTTCAGTCAATCACTTCATGCTCCTCATGTATGGCGTTAAATGAACTTAATTTGTCCTTTTTATTTTTTTTTCACCATTTTTCTCTCAGTTTGAGAAACACTTAAACCTCTTATGAGATCTGGAGAAAACTCTGAGAAACACCATTATTCTAAACTCTGTTGTAGGATATAATCTGTAGGAGCTGCTGTTTTGTCCGGGAAACTTTATAAAGACTTTTAATCAAGTATTTTGAATGACTACAGTTGCATAACTCCAACCGAAGTCCAAAGACCCGATCCTGGTAACTAAATTTTAACACAGTCTTGGAGTCATGATGTTTTCTAAGAATTAAGACTAGATTTTTGTCATCTTAGAAGCTCTTCACAGTGTTTTAGCCTTTAAGGGAGGTCCAAATGGGGAAAACTGTGAGAAGGACTTTTAAGAGGCTGCAGAGTTTCTCAAGCTGTAGAGGAAATAGCTGAAAGATGGTGAAATAGGAGAAATGCACTGTAAACAATGAATGAGAGTGAGCTTATTAAATGCTACAGATGAGACTGTACAGTCCACAAGCCAACACAACAGCACAGTATCGCCAGAAAAGAGATTTCAAGATATTAAGCAACTGGAAAAATCGAATATTCGACTTTGTTGTGCTAACAGGTGAGCCGTACCCTGGCAGGTTTCATATTAAAGACGCATTAAAACAAAGAGAGCATAGAGTTACACAAACAGCAACAAGCTGCACCAGATGATTGAAACAACAGCAGTGAAAGGTCCAAAACTACCATGAGATGTCACACTGCAGTCGGTACATTTCAGGAGAGACAGAAACAGTGACATCTGTGACTGTCGTTGAGTGCAGAGGTGCAGAGCGAGGGCAGATCACATAGAAGTCGATCAATCGGGGAAACTGACTACATGACGCTGGATTAAAAAACAAGCAGCTGTGGGAAAAAAAAGCATCTTATTTTGGATGATTGTGTGGAACTTTCTTTTGAAAAGCTTCAAGAATAAAAGAAATGAAACTCTGTTTATTATCAGGCCCCGTCCCCACCTTTTTAATCAAAGTCTGCAGAGGCCGGATTTTTTCCTGTTATGAGAGATGATCTTGATAGATTTTCCTGTGGTGTGAGGTTTGTGCAGATCGATTTTATCTCTCTCCATCCGCTTAGGAAACGATCATGGCAAGTTTGACTCGTAGATATTAAACAGGTTTAATATTTATGATCAGATATCTGGCTGTGCGAGGACAGATGAGCACACACTCTAGAGGGTCATGTGGAAAGAAACGATAAGAAGGAAGCTGACTGAAGAGAGACGGCAAACAAACACAGCCGTGGAGATGACAAAAAGGAACTTAGAGGACCGATGCTCCAACCTGTTGATTTGTGGCAGCGGCATAAATGTTCACACAATGTAAATCATAAATTAACATAAATATGACGACCACAGTGGATGTAGCAGCGAGCAATGTTCAGCCAGTTCTGTTTTAAAACTTAAGTCACAAATATGCTTTAAAGGTGTGTCCTCTTTGTGTATTTTTCTTTTTACAAAAACTTGACATGAATAACAAATTCCCCACTCCATTTGATTATGGCCTTCCAAATGTCTGCTTGGCATAGCTTGTAAAGTTTCAATAGTTTGAGGTTTTAGGAGTTCAACCCAAGGCTCATTATGTCTCAGACGACTTCAATTGAATAAAACAAATACAGTCAGTATTTCATTCAAAGAAGCGGGACATTCCTGACAGGACAGCTGAAGAGAGACATAAAACTGTGAGGAGGAGAGAGACCAGGAGGACGGGGATGAATGCTGAGGTCGGAAAGAACCAAGTGTCTTAGCGTCCCAGTCTTACAGACTCTGCAGCGCCAAATCTGATGATCTGGGTTGTTCAGATTATTTTGACAGAATCATTATGAGAATTTAAAAACTTTAGTTTTAAAACGTAAGCAAATTTTGTTGCATTTGTCCTTTATTTTTGCTGCAGCAGCCCTTCTAACTCAGACCTTTCCTACTCTGTTATAAACTACATCACTAAGTTAAGTGTCTGAGAGCTGTTTTCTTACCTATTGGATCTTGATCATCTTGACCGCTGATCCTCTGCAGAGCTTTAGAGTGACCCTCAGAGATCTGTGTCTCCCCCTGCAGGTCATCAACGCCATAGAGCAGGACTACCGGCTGCCCCCGCCCATGGACTGTCCCAGCGCTCTGCACCAGCTCATGCTGGACTGCTGGCAGAAGGACCGCAACAACCGGCCCAAGTTCAGCCAGATTGTCAACAACCTGGACAAGATGATCCGTAACCCCAACACGCTGAAGGCCATGACCCCGCTGTCTTCAGGGTGAGTCAGGGGAGGGGGAGCTTAGAGGAGGAATTTGTTTTAAATGCTTGACTGATGTTCCCATTGTCCGCTGTTTAACGTGCAGTCATAACACATGGTAAGAATAGTATTGAATGTGTGTTATTCTTTTTCCTCACAGTGTGGTATCTGCTTGTGGGTTTATTTTTGTCCCACAACACAGATCTTTGGTTTCAGCATCAGTTGGCGTTGATGTGAATCCTATCTAAAAACAATATTACACATTTTATTCTTTTACTGTCAAAGCTGTCCTCTTCCTAACAGGAAATTCATGCTCCTGCTGCAGTGCCATCCGTGGCACAGTTGACTTTTTCTTTCAAACACAAGTGTCTCTTGTTTCTCCTGGCGCCGGGTGGTTATGTAAATTAAAGCCTTTTGGTTTGATAGATCAAAACCTTCCCACGAAATGCTCTGGGCGAAACCTGGTTTGTAGCAGTTTTGCGATTTGCAAAACAAAACAATTTGAAGCGTTTCTGCTGTGGGTGTTAGTTTCCTTTGAGAGGCTGGATTTGCTGATTTCCATTATCCCCTGTCTGTACTTTCATTTGCGGTGTGCAGAGGACCGAGAGCCAGATTTTCCACAGACACTGAGTGGGTATATTGGCTCCCTGAAGCCTATCACTTCATTTGGAAAATTCACTTTATGAGGAATCAGTTTGGAAAATATTGGTTCACGAATAAGGCCAGGGGGATTCTCTTCACTTCTGTCTGAATGTAATGTAATAATCCATGTAAGAATCAAACGCAGGTGGTCTGAACTGTCAAGGGGGCAGAGCTGCCATTCTGTATCATCATTACACTTCATGTCTCCCGTTTGTGCCTCCCTCAGCGTTCACCTCCCACTCCTGGACCGCAGCATCCCAGACTTCTCCAGCTTCAGCACCGTGGATGAGTGGCTGGATGCCATCAAGATGGGCCAGTACAAAGACAACTTCGCCAATGCTGACTTCTCTACATTCGACGTGGTGTCCCAGATGACCATGGAGTAAGTACCGATGATTCCCGCTGCTGTCAGAAAAGAACTTGTGAGGCTGCTTTGCAGAGTCTTGTGTATCACGGTTGGGGTATGGATTTTCAAACCCTGTTATTTAGGATGTAAACCAGAAGTATTTGGAGATCTGGAGAACAAAAAAAAACAAGTCCAGAAACTTTTCTCAGAGCTCCCCAGCATCAGTGTCACTTCACCATTAAGTGTATCTCCCTTAAAGTTGTGCACTTCTATGTCTGTGAGTGCTTAGCACCGCCACACTGTCAAATCATCAAGTTTTAAGAACATGCAGGTGCCACATGTCAGAGTCACTCACTTAAAGGACTCCAGATTTGACTTGGACTCTACCTGCAGAGACTCAAGACTACAAATTTAGGAATCCTGGTTTTTGATTTTGTCTCAGTGACAATAGGAGCTCGTGACCATTCAAAGAAAAAAGAGACTGAAATATTGTAAATAAAGCACTTGTATGATCCAAACATTGTACAATATTAAATGACTTTAACCAAATTAAAAACTTTGGAGACTGTCTCTCACTGCCCCTTAAACCTGAGTGAACACCAGACTCTGCCTCTGGCCCTCCATAAAAGCTTTGTAATTAGCAGATGGTAATGTTGCAGTTACAAGCCTGAGTAGTAGGCTCAATGGCTGGCAGCCTTTATTCCTCCACCGTGTATTCAGCAGGCCTCTGTTTGACCTCGGTTTAAGGAGTGTCACGAAACCTCCTGACATGAGGTCTTTGAGCCAAAGTATTCAGAGAGGAGTCTTACAACTTACGATACAATCATATTAAAAACGTCCTCTGTAGAGAAACAGATAGAGATCATTACCCTAAACCAAGGGGATGTGTGAACTCTGCACATGGTCGTCACGTGTCATCCTGTGAGTGCGATTAAAGTTGAGATTCAGAATAAAGAGAGAAAAGTTTTATCATTTTATCAACAAACTGCGTCAAAATAAGAAGTTTGAAAAGTCGCAGCGGGTCAGAAACCTTCGCTGTAGAAGCTATACAGTAAGAAAACAAGTTCACTTTCAGGTTAGGGAGGGCATGTTATAGAAAATTACATGACAATCAGGCTTAATTATGATGAAATCCAGGGTTTTGTTGGCAGATTTATTTTTGTGAAGCACTTCAATTACTCTTACATCAAAATCCCCTCTTTAATCACGGATAAACCGACCCATTCATCAGAGTGAAAAGGTGCATTTGCAGCAGGTGGAACAGTGACTATCTGACTCCATTTGAGGCTGATACAAACTGAAACCTGCAGATTATTTTCGGATTTTCACATAACCTACAACCTCGGTAATGAATGCTGTGTGCACGGTGGATTTGCATCAGTGAAATAGTATTGGGGGGGGGGACTCAGACAGTTCTCTCGACCCTTACTGCAAATAAAGTGGGAAACATATTTTGAAGACAACGTATCAGATGTTGAATTGAGGAAAAAAAATCATAATTGCATATTGTAACCCAGCATTCAAAACACTTGAAGCAAGAAAAACACTTTTTAAACGTCAGAGAGCTGAACCCAGTTTCCGGAGTTTTTAAATGTGAACGTTTTCCATCTCTTCCCTGATAGAGGATTTTAACTGGTCACAGTTTGTGTTTTTTGTTTCTTGATGGACCTGACTCAGGCTAGTTTATCACCTGGACTCTTCTACTTCTGAGCCCTGCTGTTGTAGTTTTTCACCTTCTTGCTAAATATATGTCTTCACTGTAAAATGTACCGTCTGTATGGCGCCATAAGAAGCTCTGCCACTCAAGCTATGGGCCCTTATGCATCCTGGATAGTCCTTTTTTACTTTTTAAGCAAAGAATGCAGCGTCCATGATTTACAAAGAGAAAGTCAATTTGGTCAGAGGTTGCTGGGGTTTCTGGGTCACACGGTTTCTTTTTTGCATGGTACAGTTTTTGTGGATGCACTGATAAGAGGTTTTTGAAAATGATTTGTGTGCCTATGCAGTGATTTCCACTACAGAGTTGTATGTGTTTAACCCAGAAAACATGGCCAATTTATACTATTTAAATATTTTGCACGATGATTAAAAAATTGAAAGTAAATAAAAAAGTTCTCTGCACTGTTTGCTCAAACAATTTCTCACAGGGCGGCAACACTTTGCACTTTTTTAAATTACATTGAGGCTCTAAATGAGTTGCAAAACCTCAAAATCTGGGTCATTACAACATTTGAGCAGCATCCAAAAACTTGTAAAAATGTGGTGATTTAATCCTATAAGCTCATGGATAAAAACAGGCTTTCTCTTGGTGACAATGATGATGTTTCACGCCCGTTTACGACCATCAGATTTCATCTAAAATATGTTATTCTCCGGCTGCCCTCCTTCACATGCCCCCATGTGTTATTTTGATGTGAATATGTTTTAGATAGAAGGATAGGTTTGCCGACATTAGCGTGACATCTGTTTTTCTCTCCCCGCAGTGACATCCTGAGGGTGGGAGTGACGTTAGCGGGCCATCAAAAGAAGATCCTGAATAGCGTCCAGATGATGCGGGCACAGATGAACCAGATCACATCTGTGGAGGTCTGACCCTCCGAGCAGAGCAGAGGGGGGAGATAAAAACGGCGGTTGGGGATGCAGGGTTCTGGGTGCAGAGGATGGAGTGGATGTTTTTTTCGCAGTTACAGTGTGTCTGGTCTTCCCTCCAGACTACCATTCATCCCCTGTTCCCCTTCTCCACTTCCCTCTCTCCTCCTCTAACCCCTTCACCCTGACTGTCCCATCATCCTTGGGATCAGCTGCGGGGGAATCATGGAAGCAGAAGTCCGTTTGAGGGGGTGGGGGACCCGCAACTGACCCATCAACACGGAAGGCTAGAAGTGACCAGCAACACATTCTTCAATCTCCACCAATTTTTCATTTGATGTTGAACCTTAATTTTTATTTTTGGTTTGTTTTGTTCTGATAATTTTGTAAAGAATTTTTTAAAGATGAAAAAAAAGAAAAAACTGAGAAAAGGCAAGGAGTTTATCTAAATTTATAGATGATTATAAGGTTGTACACTAGACGGACTGAGTAGAAAAGCTACCCTTTAAAAGGGCAAAAAAAAAAAGAAAAAAAAAAAAACAGAAACAAGGAAGAGAAGGCCATCCTTGACACTGCGTGGAAATAGTCTCCGCCGGGTCTAATTTCAGACATCATGAGGAAACGCAGCGCGCAGAGGACACTAAGGGACCCGACGTTGACTATGATCTGTTTCCCCGAGAGAGAAACTAAATTATAAAACCATGTAATGGACTTTTTGGCATAGACTGATGTCAAACACCATCAGAGTGACAACTCACATGGTGGAATCAGCGCGAAAGAAAAAGAAAAAAACTTTTTTCATCATTGCAAATAGTTTTCTATATTGTGTGAATTTTTGTGATGAAGATTCTGTCTCACCATGCTTCCTCTTACCACGGACCAGTTTGTTTTTATTTCTCCTCTTAACGGTCACACCTTGCCGAGATGAAACCTTCCGAATCATGACCCCGCACCCGACACGACCTGACCTGAAACAATGCAAAGACTACGAACAGTTCAAGTAATTTGTACAAGAGAAGAAGAGCAACTGCAGGGAGGATAAGGTTGTTGTTATTCTGAGCTTCTTTCTTTATTCTGTGAAAAAAAAAAAAAACAGCAGCTTCCCACACAGATTCACAGCAAAAGAAACAGGTTCTACTGTTTACATCAACATACACGCAGTACGTCCTCATCCTCCATGTGCAGCACATGTTGCACGTGCACACCATGAACACACACACGCACAGAGAGCAGCAGCGGCTCCTGAAGCGTCGGGACTCATGTTTGATAGCATGCTGAGTGAGTGCTTAATTTCACAGTGCTTTGATTTGCTGCAATTACTGGAACTCTGTTTGGTGAGAGCGTGGATTTGACACACTTTACAGAGTTTAATGTGGCTGCATTATATTCACCCTTTCTTCTTCTTCTTCTTCTTCCACTTTTCCTTTTGAAGATTTTACATTTTAAGAGTACAAGTTTTTATACCACACCTGCATACATATGAAAAAGAATCACGGATAGACTTTACAATCAGGCGGTTGTTGGATTGAAAAAATGCAACATGATATATTTTTGCAATTTCTGTACGGATGTTATTGGATTTTTTTTTTTCTGCACTGAGTCTAATTTTGACACACTTTGGATCTTCCATCAATGCTGAGAAGTTTGACTTTAAAATATGATACATGTTGGTGAACAACCATGCAGAGAAACCAACCAGGTTTTGTTCAACTTGACAGACACTTTATGCATTTACTTGTATCCTTTTCCTGTCCATTATTGTTTGTGTTGTTCTCGGTAACCATGTGCAAGCATTGTGGGGGCAAACATGAAGTTTGTAGCATTGCAGTGATCCCCTGGAGATGTTTGTATATACAGACATTAACTGTTACCAGCAGTGCAGAGCTCCTCCTTGGGCTCCTGCAGACCTGACAGCCAGACATGGGCATCCAGCTGTGAGCCATCGGTAAGATGCGTCCGGTCTCAGCAGGGCATCTCCACCCCGATCACAGCCACTCTGTCCAGGGCGTTGATTCCCTCTCACTCCCCTTGATCACACACACACACACACACACACACACACACACACACACACACGCCTGTCCACCACCTGTCTGCTGCTCTCACTGATCTCACCACCATCGGACTTCGGCAGTTGTCTGGTTTTGTCTCGGCGGGTTTCAAAGCAGCAGCAGCAGGCGGGCTGACACTCATCAATGCAGCAGTTGTGTCTTGTCTTGAAAAAGATTCCTCCAGACTGGATGATGCTTCCACTTTTCTTCGAACCAAATCCTCTGAGTTGTTGTTGTGGCTGCAGCACCAAAACCTTTGCAAAAAAAAAAAAAAGGAAAAAAAAAAAGAAAAAAAGCCAGTAACCTCAGCTTGGGCACCCCTATTGACCCACCTTTCACTTTCCCTGCCTGTCCAGAGAAGTCAAAGCCAGAGATGGAGAGATTTTCTGTCCTTTTTTTTTTTGGCCCCATAATCCCCGTTTTTGGTTATTTCTATCTGCACTGACACATCAGAGAGTTTTTTGTAACATATGAGGCTCTAGGAGAAGAATCATGAGCTGTTAGTCACAGCTAAGAGACGAACGAGGAGTGACTCTGTGACCTAAATGCCGCTGATGCCAACGTGCAGTTTTGCTTTTTCAACTAAGCTCCACGCTGTCTTCCCTTTTCCATTTCTTAATACTTAACAGCTCATCAGTTTCTCGTCTTATGTGAGGGCTGAGGCTGTACCTCTCATCACAGCACGCAGAATACTCCACGGTCAGGAAAAACACTTAAAGAAATTAATCTAAAGTCTACACAAGGCTGCTGAGTTTCTGCTCCGGCCCCATTAAAGCTTGCTCAGACACTCATCCGCAAACGCTGCCAAGAGTTTGAGTTATTAATCGAGCAATTATCCTTGAACTCAAATTCAAGGAAGTACCTAAAACTGGGCGGGCAGACAGACTAACTGTGAGACATAAAACCATGCTGAAGTTGACATAATGTTGCATCCAGTTTGGGCTCTCTGGCAGCCGAGAGCATTCTTTTCCCTCCGCTCTGTCTGAAGAGGGAGTTTGTTGTTTTCCACTCGGTCTGAAGGAGTTTAAAAAAAGCCCTTTTGATAGAATCTGGAGGGTTTGAAGCACCGCATGAAGTATTTATGTATCTTGTGATTTTTACGGCACAGAGGAGGTGTATTGTTGCAGCCCAAGCCGAGCGGTTATAGCAGGAGGAGAAATTGACGCACTTAAGTTGAGTGTTTCGAGTGATTCTGACCCTCTTTGGAACAAAATACTGGTGGCTTTATCTACAGGGAAGCTAAGCCTGTGTAAGAAAAGCCCTGACGTTCACATATGAACTCCTTACAAACATGTAGAAATCAACTGGTTTTAGAGATTTTACTTGCTTTCCAATATGTGAATATTAAATGTGAGTAAAGTTGCCTTCCTGGTGCAGTCTTAAAATATGAAATTCAGATCTTTTGCAAATCGAAATTTCCAGATTTGTACATACAGAAAAGTTCCTTGTTCCTTTTTATTTCTTTTCCCCTTTAAAACACTTCTGTCGGCTCATTTTCCAAAGAGAAAATGTATGATTGAATGTTAGTTTTACTGTGAAGTTTTACAGCACCAAAAATATGCCATCCACACACTCACTTCCAGCCTCTCCAGTTAAAGAACTTTTTTACAGCTTCTGGAAATCGTAGCAGATGCATTGCGGTTTGAGATGATCGTAATGGTTTCACACAACGTTTGACTACTTCCAACTTTCAGCAAAACAAACTATACATTCTCCTCTTACGTCTGTGAATTTTAAAAAACACACGCGCATTCATACACTCTCAGTCCCTCAGTCTGCCCTCTCCGTGTGCCAATTTTTGAAGGACGGAGGAAAAGCGTCAAGTCTCAGTGTTACTGTTACATGAGAGTGTGCATAAACACAAGCCGTGCCAGCGTGTACCCACCAGGCTGCGTTTGAACGCCGCCCAGCCACAGCACGGTCAGAGCGAGAGGTCTGCCTCCTGATGTGGGAGACAGAAAATGGCTCCTTTTCAGTGGATGCAGCTCACAGCACCAGAGCACCCTCTACTGCTGTGGTGGTCAAATGTAGCATGCTGGAGGGACTTTTTCAGGAGCACAGAGTCCGGGAGCTGCAGCAGCAGGCAGAGGCTGATGATGGACAAACGCCGGCTGCTACCGCTCAGAAAAAATACTTTTGTCTTTTCCTCTGTTGGACAAACTTTCTTACCACTGAATTCCCCAAAATGACCTAGTACCCCACCCCCCACCCCCCTCATTCCCTCCTGAACCCCCCCTCCATCTCCCACCACCACTCTGGCTGTTGGCTTAAATACAGACGGGGGATCATCATGTGTTCCCCGCTCCTTTAGAGCCCACGTTAGACCAGTGCCGGTTCAGACCACTGTGACTGATGTGGGAGATTCTGTATTTCTGTATAAATGTATATTGACTGTAACCCTGTGAATGATGTAACAATTTCATTATTTGTAATATTGTCATTGGTTTATTTTCTAAAAATGGAAAGCCCAACTTGACTCTCCTCAATAAAAAATAAGATCTGTTATAAAATAGGGATGAGTGGTTTGTTCATTCTTTATCAAAAACTGTGTTTTTAGAGGTCAATTTAAATATATTGGTGCATCTCAACAAATTGTAACATACAAAGTTTATTTTATCATACTAAAGTTTTCAATAACCGCTAAGCCTGAAATTAAATATTTTAAGCCATTTTTAATGAAATTCTGATGATTATGGCTCATAGCCTATTTAAAATAAAATAAAAAATAGGACCTCAAAATTGTTAAAATATTACCTAAGGGCAATTAAAAAGGATTTGAAACAGAAGTCTAACTTTTGAA
This sequence comes from Xyrichtys novacula, assembly GCA_962446985.1. Classification (NCBI taxonomy): domain Eukaryota; kingdom Metazoa; phylum Chordata; class Actinopteri; order Labriformes; family Labridae; genus Xyrichtys; species Xyrichtys novacula. Next base: position 16,594,557 of record OY660865.1, read on the forward strand.
AACTATACATTTATTTATATACTCAATATTAGGTGGGGGCTCAAAAACCTTTTAGTAGCTGATGGATTATATACTTTTTCACCATAATTTTGAATTTTGGCAACAACAACAAAGAAATCTTTTAATATGTTATGAGTGACAAAAAAATGAAAAGTATGTAAGTTTTATATGTAAAAGTTAAATGTAATTTAAAGTCATATGGGACAAACATTTACTTACTATAGAGAAAACATCTTAAAATGTTTCTGTTCAATTTGTGTCAAAGGTCTTTAAATATTTGTATTTTTGCATCACTTTTGGTTGATGATGTTTTGCATATTTTGTTATAACTCATTATTAAATCTAAATAGGCCTAACTGTAACTATTACAGTGAGGTTTGGTCCAAACTAGTCCAGTTTTTACCTTTTGGCTGTGTTGCTTTACAGATGTATAATTAATGCTAAAAGAGCTTTTTAAATCCTACATTTTTAACTAAGTTGTCTGAACCAGAAATCAACCGTGATGAGAAGATTACTTCACTGATTACTTGGGGAGAACTTACCAGGCTAAGAGAGGTAAAGGCTAGGGTAAGAGAACTAGCCCTCGGGAATCTGTGCCAAGAAGGAGTTAGCTGATAGCTAGCTTCAGTTATAACTCAAACTAGCTTAGTTGTCACCTTGTTTAATCTGTACATTTAATTATGAATGAACTGCCAGCCTAGTATCAGTCACTCTAGATAACTAATTGGGACCTAGCTGAGTCATGTTTAATCAAGAGAGAGAAGAAAAAAAGGACATAGGCTCACGCTAAAGCTAGCTCCTACAGTTGTGCTTGGCTGGTGTTGCATTAGTAGCTTCAAGTTTTAACAGAAAACTTAAATATTTATGAACATGGAAGTTTCCAAAATAACTAAATAAGACCCAGCTTAGTCAAAATTAACCAAGATAGAGAGGAGAAGCAGCTACACACATGCAAAAGCCAACTGTCCTAACACAGCTAACATGCTGATAAGACCCAAGTAGCTTCTTAATAGTGGGGCTGTATTAAGCCAACTTTAAGCTACTTTTACTTGATATACAGTAGCCTTTTTATCACATTATATATTAGTAATCAAAGTAACATTTGGTTAACAGGAACTATAATATTCAAAATGTTGAAAAATAAACCAAAATGTACACAGAATGTTATTTTTTAAATTATTATTTATTTAATTTATTTTTGTGAGATGTCATACATAATTTAAAAAAAGTATTTTTAATCTGTAGGTTTTATTATGGTGACACTGGGGTACATGGTTTTCAGGGCCCTATGATTTCTAGGACACAGAGGATGTGGACTGAATCACAGAATTTAAAAGTATGAATGTGTAAAAGTAAAATAAGAAATATTGTGAAATTTGTGGACATACGAGTTTAATTAAGAAATTCGTCTTTTTTTTTCTTCTTTTTTTTAAGCATACAGTCACCATCAGTTGATACTGACATAGACCATCTGTTGCTCTGATTACCTGCAGAACCACTCTGTCGTGTTAATGTACCGACTGAAGAGCGACATGTCCTGTTGAAAATGACCCCCTTTATACTGCTGCTTTAATCTATATGTATCTGGTTACTGCCATCATTCTGCACATTTTTATTTTTGGATCACTACATCTGTAACACGCTATGTTCACATGTGGAAAAGAGACCAGACACAAAGACGTGAAAATGCCAGAGGAACATGCCGCTGTATGTCTAAAGAGGAATGCTGCATGTACAGCGTGTGTGGGGGCAAAATTAGGTTTTAAAATTCAAGCCCTTTGTGAATATTCATACATGTATTGTAAAAAAAAAATATTTACTTAAACTACCCTCATAAGAGAAACAGATAAATGACAAAACCTGAAATAATTCATATACAGGGTTATGGATTTGATACTTTTGATGACACAGCTGACACCAGAGACTGCAGTATCGTGTCAAATTGGTACAACTAACAATATTAATGAACAAAATATATCTGTTTGTATTTTTTATTGATATTTTTCAAAAATTTACCACTACCATTTTACTACTAAATCTAAAATATAGTCACGAAAAAACCCAGCAGAATTAAGCAAAACTGGAAATAAAAAAGGAGAATAAAAAAGAAATTTTTCTTTTTACTCTGAGAGACATAATATTTTAAAAACTTATTTTTTAAGACCTTAAAGATATTTTACATAATTTAGTAAAGTGAAAAACGAGTTTTTCACTTTACTAAATTATGTAAAATATAGTAAATTCAATTAATTTCAATTGCTAAAAATGAATATGTTACATTAAAATGTCTTCCCCTCTTTCACAAAAGACATATAGCACATGGTGTGCATCCTGTTTGACTCACCATAAACGCAGCACCAATGATTTTTTAGGTCAAACTGAGCCTTTGAGCGAGCCTCACTTCTCTCAGTGTTTCTCCAGAGCCAGACTTCTGCTGCTGCTTTGTTCTGTGGTTTTATGTCAGAAGTGATTTGACCAACAGTGCTGCCGTCTCTCAGCAGCTCAGGGTTTCTTGAGTGGAGGTCAGACTGCTTTCACCTTGCTCTGAGATTTTGAAACCTCATTAGCGGCTGATGTGTGAAAGGCTGGAGACCCGGGCCTGACCCGTTGGAGAATGGCGCGTGTGTTAAAAGGTTTACTCCATGAGCCGGAGAGGAGGGAGGGTGGGGTTCGGGAGTTCACTGGAGAGGAGAGGGGAACCCTGCAGGCATGTCAGAGTCTTTCTAGTTCTACTTCTCGTTTTGACCACCTGGAAGTGTCTCACCCTTTTACACCTTGAATACTTTGGACCAGCATTTTCAAGCATGGGAAAGTCCTGGTGACTGAGCTCTGAGGATCTTACTGTAAGGGGAAAGATTTTAAAGAGGATAAGGTGGCTGATTACATGTCAGAAAGTACCAATACTTGCTGGATGTGTACTTTTGCAGCTGCTAGGTAAAACTTAAAGCTCTAAAATCACTTATGAACATGCTTAACGGCAGCCTGTATTGTAGGCAAGTAAACACTGACCCATTGTTGGGATTTCAGGGACAGTAAACAAGCTAAATCATTTTGAGGAAGTACCTGTTGACCTCTATTCTTCTTCCAATATTCATTAACACTACTCCCATCATGGGCTTTTCTAGACCCCCTGTGGGTGTGCTGTGGAATCTGGCACCAAGACAATAGCAGCAGATCCTGTAATAGGGTAGTGCCTCCATGGATCAGACATGTTTGTCCAGTTCATCACACTGACAATCAGTTGGCTTCAGAATGGGGGCATTAAAAGGCCAAGTTGACACCTTAGGGTGGTTTCACATCAGGGACCCAGGCCTCGATAATTATCTGTTTGATTAATATAAACACAACTGTACCATGGCACCGTGCCAAAGTCCAGCTGATGATGTGGTCTTGAGCCCAGTTCATATGTACTCGGGCATGGTTCGTGGGGATGTGATGGCAACCTTGACCAAACATGGGAGCGGGCTGCAGGATGATGTCAAAACTGTTCGACTTTGATGTTTTCAAACATGACTGCCACTGGAGTAATGATGAAGTACATTTAAGCTGATGATTGTTGTTGGCATCTCCAAAATAATCAAAGCATCCACGGACAGACTCCACGGTCCACATGAGAGCATGGGCCAATATCATCTAGATGGTAATGTGATGGTTGCATATGTCCTCTTGGCTGATTAATGGATAATCTGACCTCATCACTCACTTTCTTGAACTTCTTTCCATTACTGTTTCGGTTGTATCCTATAGTTCAGGTAGCCATGTACCATAACGTTTTTGTAGACCTTCGTTTTACAGATAAATGACCCTCCATCAATCAATTTCCAACATACGCCACTACAGAATCTTTATGCTGATTGGTTGTCGAGACACAAGTGATTTGCTTAGATTCATTCACTAAAAAAGCCAGTAAAGCAAGTAGAACGTGAACGTTGAACGTGCCGCAAGTTCACGCCATTCATGCTTATAATTTGAGTTTTGTCTTTGACATCGCCTGACAAGAACAAGCGTCTAATTGCACCCTTGTGTTGAATTTACATGTAATTCAGTCACTTGAATGACTAAATTCATGCTTGTTGTGCTGCGCTTTTGGAGATGCTCTGACCTAGTTGTCTCGCCGACACTGTTTGGCTTTTGTCAAAGTTGCTCACGTCCTCATGCTTGTTTGTTTTTCCTGCTTCTAGAAGTTCGTTTCTGCTTCTCATCATCCCACCCATCACAGACGATTTAACAAGATAATTAACACCGTTTGCTGTACCTCTAAGTGGTCCTGTTGTTTAAGCTGACTGGTTTATTTTTCAACAAGTGCGTGACAGCAAAATATCTCAAACAGCTTATGGAGGCAGCTTACTGAATTTGATAAAATGGGTCAGGGGGTTACAATGTATAACTCAGGGAGGAGTGTGAGAGAAATTACGCAGTGTAATGGATTTAATGCCAAACTGCAGCAGCATTTACAGGACGCATACTTTTTCAGCTCCTCAGCGGAACTTACAGCTCTTATTAATTGAGCTAAATGTGTCATGAAGGTGCATTTTTATGTGAAACCAGGTAAACAAAGACTCCATGGTGAAGTCTGAGTGGTGGTCGGGTGGAAAAAAGAGGGATTTGTAGTTATCTCCTCTGCTGCTATAATCCATCACTAAGACTCTTCTTCCATCTGACTCTGGCCTACTTTACTCCTGATAATGATAAACAAATAAAAACCTTGAAAAGCTGCCTGGCTTGTAGATATGAGTTTTCTCAGAAACAGACGTGAGGCAAAGGTCAAACTCAGAGCACACTCAAAGGATTTATTGTCTTTCACACAGTCAACATGGGTTTTTCTCATTACATGAGGTCGCACATCCTCTTGTACTCTTTCTTTGACTGACCCAGAAATTGGTGCTTCTCCGCCTTGATAAAGGATCTAGTGATTTCTTACATGCACCTGGAGAAGACAAGGATTGACGAGGCGGCGGGTGACCCTTGCAGGAGCGCCAAACAAAGGTGCACAGGTGTTTCCAAGCAGAGGCTTTTTTCAATCAGACATGGCGTATAAAAGCCATGTGTCCACATGTGGCACCTGTTTAAAGTATGTCTGGAGCTCCCTTTTATAAACGTAGGTCGTCCATGGTCATTCCTGCAACTCAATTGATTAAAAATTATTTTCAGGCATATGATATACCAAAAAGTTAAAACAGCTCACATTAAACCTTTTTTTTCAGCATTGTTCAACTTCTGCCTGAAGCACTTCTGTATGTCTGCTTTTTCAGTGATACAAACACAGCTTGTAGGTGTTTTTTTTTTACACACCTTTGTAGTTTTAAAACAACTATGCCTTTACAGGCTCATGCAAAGCTGAAAACAGAGCAGAACTGAACAGTGTCAGTCCTGTACATCAGTCCCTGCACAGGTAAAAGAATAAGCTTCACAAGCACATTATGTTTGCAATATAACCGATATTTCTTGTGAGACTGGATAAGATCTCCCGAGATCTTGTGCGTTTCAGCGTGAGACATTGAATGAGATCAGCGGTGTATATTAACACCAACATTCCACAACCGTGGCCCCTCCCACTATCATGTGAAGAACAGTTCAAGGTATTGACTTTATTTTATTATGAAAATTAACCATATATTTAATTCTGTAGCCGGATACAACTTCCGCTGCCGCTTTTGATATTCACTCTGCCTGTTTTACATTTATTGTCATCTTGATGGCACAGTAGAGCAAATAAAGCTCAATAAAACTTCAGCCCATGAGTCGAGCAATTGGATGGAAAGCTTCGGTGCTTCAAGAGGCTTCATCTCACCATCACTAATTTTTGTCATACTATACTATGACATTTTTTTAATACTACACTATAATATTTTTATTATACTTTACTGTAATATTTATCCAACTATATTGTGACATTTTTATCAAACAATACAATGACATTTTATGTACTTTATTATATTTTTATCATACTATGCTATGATATTTTAATCAAACTAAACTGTGACTTTTTTTTCAAACTATAATATGATCTTTTTATCTCCCTATAAGACATTTGTATCGTACTTTACTATGACGTTTTCCCTATACTTTATTGTGATCTTTTTATCATACTATACTCTGATATTTGGACAGCACAGTAGTGTAGTGGTTAGCACTGTCACCTCACAGCAAGAAGGTCCTGGGTTTAAATCCAGCACAGGGCATTTCTGTGTGGAGTTTGCATGTTCTCCCTGTGTCTGCGTGGGTTTACTCCGGGTACTCTGGTTTCCTCCCACATCCCAAAAACGTGTCAAAGTGGGGTTAGGTTAATTGGCCACTTTCAAATTGCCTGTAGATGTGAATGTGAGTGTGGTTGGTTGTTTGTCTCTATATGTCAGCTCTGTGATGAACTGGCGACTTGTCCAGGGTGTCCCCTGCCTTTGCCCGAAGAAGCTGGGATAGGCTCCAGCCCCCCCGCAACCCCGGGAATGGGAATAAGCGGTAGAAAATGGATGGACTATGATATTTTCATTATACTATATTGTGATCTTTTTATCATACTTACCAATGACATTTTTTCATACAATGATATATTTTTATTGTACAAAACTATGGCATTTTTTTCATAGTACACTTGTAAATTTAATCAAACTTTAATATGTTGTTTTTATCATACTATATTTTTATCATACTTAACTTTTTAAAAACATACTATACTGACATTTTTTCCATACTATAATATGACATTTTTATTATACTATACCATGATATTTTATTATACTATACTATAACATTTTATAAGACTCAACGATGATTTTCTAAACATACTATACTCAGACATTTTTATCGTACTATGATATGATATTTCATCATACTCCACTGTGACTTTTTCAAACTTTAAAATGACCATTTAAACATACTCTGCTTGATATTTTTTTAATCAAACTATATTGTGACATTATCTTATCATACTATACTTTGACATTTTAATCATACTATACAATGACATTTTTAAAAATATACTATATTAAATATACTACACTGAAATTTTTGTTATTCTATACTATTTTATTTTTTATTATACTATTGTATGATATTTTTATCTTGCTTTATTATAACATTTTTAACATACTTTAATTGATATTTTTATTAAACTATACTGTTACATTTTTTATCATTGTTAACTATGACATTTTTATCAAACTTTACCAATACTTTCCTATGACACTCTATCATACTATATTTTTTTAATGTTTTACTATGATATTTTTATCATACTACACTATGATATTTTTGTCATACTATACTATGTCATTTTTATCTAAATTTACTGCTATTTTCATCATCCTATGTTTTTAGCATGAAATTTTATCATACTATACTTTGATATTTCTATCATACCTAACTGTGATTTTCTTAACATAATATACTAGGACATTATGTTCATACTATACTTTGATATTTTTATTATACGTACTGACATTTTGTCAAACTTAACAGATTTTTTTTTATCACACTAAACATTGGCACCGTGGTGTAGTGGTTAACACTGTTGTCTCACAGCAAGGAGGTCCTTAGTTCAAATCCAGGTCAGAGTGTTTTTGTGTGGAGTTTGCATGTTCTCCCTGTGTCTGCAAGGGTTTATTCCGGGTACTCCGGTTTCCTCCCACATCCCATGAACGTGCAGAAGTGTGGTTAGGTTGAGTGCTCATGAATGGATAATTTTCTATTTAAGATGAAAAACATTTTCTAAGCAGCTTTTTCAATCACTGAATTTAATGTTTTTTAATTTTCATGGAGCTTTATGTTTGGGAAGGTCAGTTCACAGTCTGTTCACAGTGGGGGTGTTGTCTTCTCCTTTAGAAGTTTTCATCTGCATATCATTACTGAGACCAAGAAATAACCTAGGGGATTATGGATCATTTTAATTTCCTCCATTAAAAGTTTAAAGTGTATAATTATAGCTGACAGCCGTTTGCGGTTTTTAATTCTCCAAATAAAAGATGTGTTTTTTAAAGTTTGTCCAACTTGATTTTCCTCCATCATCCCCTTTGAAGCAAATCGAACACCAATATAAAAGTTGGAACAACTGTTTAGAAATATTTCTGCAACTACATCACAACACAGTGAGAAGTGGGATAATTGGTGGTCTAAGTCATCATGCATCAGCTTTACAGCTTCTTTAATAAAAATGTCTGCAGAGCATCTGGACCAAACAAAGCCAAAATGAGCAGCCCGATAATAACAATGTTATTGGTTTCCCACTTTCTAATAAAACATCAAGTCAGCAGTTGGAAATGTTTATTTGTAGTTTCTGGATGGATCTGAGTCCAGATGGTCTGCAGCTCTTTTCCAGAAGTTCAGTGATTGAATGATCTGTTGGATGAGATCAGTTATGAATTAAAAAGCAGTTTAAAAGACAAAAATAAATCAAGTCATGCTGAAAGCGGATGGATGTGGACCGTTTCCGGCCAGCAGATTCCCACAAGAAGATGGCTTTATTTATTATTAATGACAACTTGTTCTGGCTTTTAAAATAAATTTAACAACTCTCAAAATATAATAAACAAGTGAGCTTTATTATTTAAAAAAATCATACATTTCTGCTCGTTCATCAAGTTTTTCAGTTTGAAGACTGCCCATTAGTGTGGTAATTGTGGTGTAGAGGAGCAGCCAGGGGTGATGAAAGGACACACTTTACTTTTGTAGAGCAAAGGCACTTATAAAAAAAGAGTGTTTCGCAAAGCTCAAGTGAATCGTAACTCAAGTTGTGGATAGAACGATGGAAAGAGAGATAATCATGATCAGCCTCATTTGTACACAAATTAAAGTGATTTGGTCAAGCTGTTCAAAATAAATAATTTAAAGTACAAATAAGGAACATAAAGAGAAATTATGGAAATTAAATTTAACTTTAATGAGCAAATCAGCTGGATGTGAAGCATCAAAAAAAGTTGATGTTTCATCTGTCATGATTTACACTAACAGGCTGTGGAGCTGTATTATGATGCATTACAGTGCCTGCTATATATCTAAAAGACTATGTGCAATTACTGTAATGTTTGGTGTTAAAGATGCACTTTTAACACTTTTTAATTCAGCTAAAAAAAACAAGAAGTGTCCTTTAGGAATCACGTTTCTTTCTTTCTTTCTTTCTTTCTTTCTTTCTTTCTTTCTTTCTTTCTTTCTTTCTTTCTTTCTCCCATCTCTTCACCCTTGAATTTATCTTATACTTGGGAAAAGTAATCATTTAACATAGAGGAACTTTATGTTGAGTCAAAGAAAAAAAGAAAATGGTAAAGGAAGAATGCAGCAGTTGGTCATGTCCTGGGAAAAAAAGGGAAGAAAAGAAAATATGAGGGGGTGTGAGAGAGAGGGGAAAAAACAGTATTAAAAAAAACATCCTCTATAAATCATGCTCATTCATGGACATGAAATAGATCATGAACTTCTGTTTGACACACAGAATGATAAAGTATTGGTCTATATACATAAAATATACACTATAATGTTACCAAATACTGAATAAGATTAGAATAGAAGAGGTTTGGCTATACCATTAAGTCATACTGTGAGAGGAGAGAAGAAAGTTTATAAGTTTCTGAAGAGGAAGTTAAGTCTGATATTTGATTGAAGCTTAGCTCAATTGAGCCTGGTTTTCGGACTGGGGTGGCCACAGTGGGGTGCTAACTTTCTGAGGGGTGGCCAGGTGTGGAAACATTGAGGACTTACACCAAACCTACAAGGTTTCTCTCTGCTAATCACGTGTACATTATCCTCCAGTACCCCCTGGCTCCATTGCCAAAGTTTGGTAATCTTTCAAAGGTTTTTGTTATGGCTTACCCTTGTAAAAGTCCCCTGAAGTCTCAAAAAGTAACTTTTCCACATTGTGCACAAAAATCTTCACCTTGTATGAGAGGAAGTAACCATGTGTGCAAAATAAGCTCTTTTGTTTGCACTAGATAACTTGGTCCCTCTAGCTCTTTGTATTGTGCACACAAGTTAGTCATGATATCTAGACCTCAGTAACAAGCCTGTTTTAAAAAGTCCAGTTACCTGAAAAGACTATTTCAGTCCAGTAAAAGTGTATTTTTATCTGTAATTTCCCTCCTGTGGTTACAGCAAATGACCTCATTCACCTCAAACAGTCCAGGGGATGCAGGAGGTCGCAGCATGTTTAGCAAAGTAGGTAACTGTGAGATGAAATCTGTATGTGGCCACCAAGAGCATTAAGGCCAAAGCGAGTGAGCAGGAGGGGAAGAGTTCACTGGCTCATGTTGTGCAGAAAGACCTCCAAATGGGTCAAACCTGTCACAAACCATTGCCATCATGTCCCGCTCCAGAAACATGATGGAAAGTGGAATCAGAATGAAATAAGACATGGTGATTCCTCCGGGCGCGGGAGGAACGGATCTGCTTACCCCACGACTGCCCTTAATTGGCAAGAAGCTCAAAGTTGGACCCCAGGAGCCAGGTTTTAGAAGATTTACGAGACAGTGGCTAATGCGGCACAGACTGCTAAAAGACCCTGAGCCTGGATTGATGAATTAATGCATCCAAGAAATGTGGACATGTGTGCTTTGCGTATGCTGAATTACATCCAACTTTAACTGGAATCAGGCCCGGCTTAATACAGGCCAGCAGGTACAGTAAATAAGGCTGAGAGGTAAATGCGGTCCTCGCAGGGACCTTGGTAGTAAATAAAATCCACGTTTGATTCACACTGCTCTGGCTTGGCAGAGGACTCTGAGAGACCTGAACACAGAAGGCTTCATTCAAGGACAGAAAAAGAGCTTTGTGTTTGATGATAATGATAAGAAACTGCCAAATCATTTCCCACAGAACTTCCAGAAAAATGTGTAAAAACTTCAGGGTCAAGAGCTTTAACATGAAGATTTAATTTAATGTACTGGAAGCTATTTTCCTCCTCACGCCCAGGGTGGGAGGCAAAACTGCTGGTATGTGCCTTGCTTTGTAAGCAGTGTGATGCTGGCTGAAGTTAGTTACTCCACTCAGGACACAAACAAAGAGAGATCTGGGCTTTATTTTATGGATGCATCTATATATATTTGTATATGTGTGTGTGTGTGTGTGTGTGTGTGTGTGTGTGTGTGTGTGTGTGTGTGTGTGTGTGCGCGCGCGCGTGTGTCTGTCTGTCTTTTGCTAGCTGTATTGGCTTGAAAGTGGTTGATACTAATTTAAGCAGCTGTCCAACAATGTGCTGTCAAATATGTTCAAGTTTGGCCACATGTCCTGCAGACTCGGCGACCTCGCCTCAGAGTGACAAAGCATAACAGCTTCTACAGAATCACAGTGACAGCTGAAGTGACTGATTAACTTTAGTCAACAAAGGCTTTAAACTTAGACAAACTTACAGCACGGTGCAGAAATAATCAGCAAATCCTGCAGTGACAGAGCAGCAAAGAGATTTTATAGAAAATAATAATAACATTGTCTTCAAAGTAATCCGGCAGCAGAGCGCAAACATCAAAGTGCAGATTCAACGTTTTCTCTGACACACAGAGAGACGTGAACTCTCTGTGACTGCTTTTAGATTCCCTGAACTTTTTTTTTTTTTTTTTTTCCTTTTAATTCCCTTCCACTTGAGTTACACAACCCACAGATGCCGCATCATGTCGGGCAGAACCAAAGGGGATAACTTTCTCCTCTAGCAATGAAATGCTCAGTGGCTTTTAGGCTGAGCTCCATCTTTGCCTTCAGCAGCAGGAGGGTGCAGAGGCTGAGTAAGAGGCAAACGCCTAAGCATAGAGAGGGAGGCATCAAACCGGTAAACACGGAAATGTGGGCCGCATATCAATGAGCCACCTTGGACATATGTATTATTTTTACAGTTAGGGAGATAGACATGAGAACACTTTTATCATCTGAAAAATACCCAAAGACAGACAATAAACATGATTTGCAAAGAATTGTTGAAAATCCGCTGGCTCTTATGAAAAATTAAACAGAATATAAAAGTTTTACAAATGGATCTTGGTTGCCATCTAGTGGTAGAGAATTAGCACTACATCAGGCCAGTTGCTCCTCACTTGAAGGTTTCAGATCTTAAATGGAAAAAAAAGCATAGAAAGAAAAAAGGTTGGATAAAAAAAAACTGACTGAATTGTTGGACTACTTGATTGTTATATTTTTATTTTTTCAATTAAATGTTTAACAAGCAAATAAATACAAAGAGGAGTCCAGACACAACCAGTATATGACCAAGCAGGTCTCCATAACGATAGTTAACATGTGTAAGAAAAGGTGAAAGGTCGTGAAAAGGAAAAAAAAAGTAAGGAAAGGTTTTAATACAGAAGTTGAGGAATGGAGAGCAGTGATTGGTCACCAGATCTAAGTGTGTTCTGGTGGTTGGAATAAGCAGAAGTCAGACATGATGATAGACTGTATATAAGAAGTGGTAGCACTCTGGTCAGTGGTTTGTTGACTGTCTTTTAAAGCCTTAAGTTTGTGCTTTGTCCTCTTGGTTATTTTGAACCTAAAATCATATGAGAGAGGATTAGGTATTTATACTTCATCTTTGGTGGTGGTGACATCCAGCCATTCGTATCCATGCTCTGACCTGTGTTATCTTTGATTTCACTCCAAACTGTTGAAAAAAATGTCCTTACTGAATATTATGCTGCACTCAACAAACTTGAAACTTGTAATTATGAGCATATATTTACAATTTAAGAAAATAAAATGAGCATCTTTTTCGCATTTGGTTTACAAACTAAGACTAACAGAGTCACCTCCTTCAGGTTGTTAGAAAGACTAGGGGCTCTATTTTCGTGCCTCGCCGGAGATGTGCAGCAGGCGCGGCGGACCTGGCGTTCCCAAGCACAATTTGGTATTTTGGTGAGCAGCGCAGCCCGGCGTAAGTATCCCCCCTCCCTAACTCAGCTCCTCCCAGCGGCGTAAGTCGTAGCGAGGGAGGAGAAAGAGTGTGGAGTGGGTTTAACACAGCCGAGACCTGTTTTCACCAATCACATAAGCTCCTCTCCTTGCCTTTAAATCCGCCACAGGCGAGGCGTATTACTATTTTCATGAAGTAGTGAAAGAGATCAAGAGATGTCTGAAGACAGTAATGCCACAAGATGGCGACAGAGGGCAGCTCCTCAACAAGTGTCACTGTAAGCGCTGCATTGGGCGTCCTCCACACTCTCTCATATGAGCACAGATGGATTTGGTGTGTGTAATGTTGGAACTACTGGTAAGACAAACACCCTTTTCCACAAATGAAGACACTCACATAAAGTTGCTCATATTCAAACCTCACGTGACAAAGGTGGGTTGAGCGCACAGATCACAACATAAATTCCAATAATGGCATTAAAATCGGAACTATCTGTGCGTAAATGACACATCGTGCTCCGTGGCCTGGCTCTTTCTTTCATAGATGTTGGTATATAAAATAAATTTGGCCCACAAAACTGAATATTATAATATCCGTATGTCGGCTTAAAGTAGATAACGCATCTGGGCACTGAAACAAATCATCTGTTCAGCCGCAGCAGGATGGAGAGAGGACACGGAGACGTGTCCAGGTCGAGCTGTGCGAGAAATAAGAGGAAGACGAAGAAAGAAAAGGAGGGAGACGAATTACATATCTTGTTAACTTCATCATGTGTGTTTATTTACTAGATATTTAATTTGATTTAATGCGGTTTCAGCTGTGTTGATTCGGTCAGGTTGTGTGTCCAAACGCGTGCCAAACGCGCTCATCAGATCACATATAGATCAGAATATATCTATATAGATCTAAATGTATGTGCTGACTCAGATTAATAGTTGTTGATGATTATTTATTGCACTGAAATGTCCCTGACACTGTGGAAACCTGCCGGTGAGGCATTGGTGACGTATGCTGGTATGCCGCCGGTCTACCAAAATACTACTAGACCAGCTGCGCTCCGCCTGCGCTGAAAGCTGACCAGGTTTAATTCGGCGAGCTTTCAGTGCACTTAACATGCCACTGGCGAGCACGAAAATGTCACTGCGCCCGCTGATTCTGTCGACACCTCCCCCTGCCACGCCACCACGCCCAGCTTGGTGGATCTCGGTTCGCCCCCCGAGCGCCTCAGTCCACGAAAATACCAAACTGGCTGTACGCCAGGCTCCGCCAGACAAAAATACAACTGCGCGGGGCTCGCCGCCCTCCGTCGCCTCACCGGCTCGCACGAAAATAGAGCCCTAAGGGTTAAAGAATGCGCAGACCTCGGATATGTCTGTTTTTGTGATCAAGTTACTTGTAATTTTAGATTTGAAACTTGAAACCTTAAATTCGAAAAAAGGAAAATATAGAGAAAAAAATTAATTACATATACGTAAAGGAGAGGGATCGAGTAACTCTGGTTAAATCCCAACCCCTATCTGTCACTTATGTTGTCATTATGCCCTGTGTCTCTGCTTAACTTTTGACATATTAACATTGAAAAATCAAGCATTAGCCATCTACAGCAAGTGGTGTACCTTTCTCTTGTACCATCTACTTTAGCCACGAGGAGTTAGAAATCCTTGTGCTGCTACTTTAGTTGATAGTTGATACAGGGTCCTCGTAATGACATTTGTGAGGCATCGCCTGCAACTGGTTCACATCCAGCTGCACCATCTGCTTTGCTTCTGCTTGTCAGTTGTTACCTTAAATTAAAGAGACTTTTCATTAAAGCAGCCCTTCACAGTATTTATGTACAAAATGTATTGTGGAGAAAACCATACTGGGTCTGACCTTTGCATGAAGTATGTTCTTATGACTTCTACTTCTGATTTTAAAGCTCCTGCCAGCAACTTTATGTTTGGGTCATTTTTGGAGCTCCCTGTGAGCAAATTGCTGATCTTTTTCTGATGACAGATCTAATCTTGATTTTGTCTGAAACAGTCGATTAATCTCTCATTGTGAATATTTTCTTAAGGTGTCTGGTATGACGCCTACCTCCTCACAGCTGTTACAGGCATTTATCAAGAATAGTCCCTGTTGTTGTCAATAGTCTAGACTTTTTAGCTCACAAAGAGACAACAGTGTTAATATCAGGAAATCGGGGGGCTGAGGGGAAAACTGGTTGGGAGGGGTAGTGTTAAGATTCAAGATTTCTCCTAAAAACTGGCACTTCCTCAGACCCTGCCTACCCTACCTTTAACTCATAAATATCAAAATAGGTTTGTGCAAAAAAAAAAATGAATAAAGAAGTCACAGTCCAGGTTTTTGGGGTGGTCAATCAGAGTTCAAGGGGGCCCAAGGGCACCCCAGCCAATCTTCTGGATCAGCCCCTGGCAGTTAGTCTGATCGGTGTTGAGAATTTAATATCATGGCAGGTCATGTTGGTGACAGGAACAGCTGCAAGAACAGTGCATATTCAGGCAAATGCATTAGCAAGTATGGCACCATCGTCTGGGAAAAATACCGTGACGCAGTCGAACGCTGCTCTCTGCATTTTACACCAGTAATGGTGCTCATGTTGAAGACATAGCTCACTGTGGAGGTAAAAAAATGGTGTCAAAAATGCATCTTTTGCAGCTAATTTTTAAGAAGATGCTCCTATAAGAATTTTCCATTTTGTGATTGTCTACACTCAGAGATTTTGGTGTGTATTTTTGTTTATGTTTGTCTTTTGCCCACTTTCTGTGTGTTTTTTGACTGCCCAGACTCCCCGATTTGATTCCTGTTTTTCTCTAAGTCAGCCCAGTTATTACTCTCAGTCCTGCTCATTTAAAGTCACACCTGCAGAATCTGGTTGATGGACTAAAAATTTTGACTTTTGTTTATATTTCATTGAACAAGATTTAAATGTTTTGACTACATTTGTGCAGATATATTGAGGTATAAAAATTGAGGTATGTCTTTTCTCTTTTGTTCTGCAGGTTTTTCAGTCTGAGCTGAGAGTCAACAGGCTTTTGCTGCATCCAATCCCAGCTGCAGCAGATTTCAGTGATTGCTCATCTCTCTGTGAATGAATGTGTGAGTGAAATCAGCTGCAGGAATGAAAACGGCACTTTTGAGCTTTGATTTGTGGTAAGAGCGGTGTTTGGAGGGAATAGATGAAATTTAATCAGGGAAACAGCTCAGGCACAGGTTTAATTTAATCAGATTTCACTGACGCAAATGTGTGATTCATTTTGGGATTTGGGGTTTAATTTAAGTGAATCAGGGAAGCAACTACGAGCATCTTTTTGCGATACAGAGCTGCAGGAAGATGCTTTCACAAATGATCACTTCTAACACAAAAAAAGTGAAGAAAAGGGGAAGAGAGAAGTTATACAAGAGAAAGAAGGAAATGCAAAGTCTATTTTAAGTATTTGGGTTTACGGTGAAAGCAGTCCATCCAAATTAATCGTGGTTAATGAGAATATCAGCGTCTTTGGTGACTCTGTACAGCCTGAGAAAACTGTATGATGTATTTATAATGGCTACTGAGTGTGTAAATTGTGACTTTTTTAATCATACCATTAGAAATAAAAAGTGTGACACCTGAATGGGTTGTCACTTTTAAGTTGGTTTTTTTTTTTTCATTATAATATCAGCACCATATAGAGCTGTAATGTGGAGGTAAATAGCACGGCTTCAAGTGCTCTTCAGCAGGAGCTGTGGGCCGCCTCTGTCGCTGGATTCTTCTCAAAGCCAAAGAGGTTTAATAACAGCCATTACCTGCTCAAATCTCATATTTCTCATATCATGTCAGTGACTGCTACACCGACAATACCCACTTCAAAATGACTTTGAAATGTTCTGACAAGAGTGAGATAAGCACAAAGCTTTTCATCCTCGTGTTTGGGACTTTTGACAACCATTAAAAAATACAGATTCCTCATTCTAAACTATTATATTGCTTCTAGTCACTTCAGATGGACCTCTTTTACCTCTGCTCCGTTGACCATATAAAACAACCACTTTGAAATCACAGAACAGTTTCTGAGGAGGTGTCGACATGCTGTCTTCTTCGAACTTTGATCAGTCTAGACAGAGTCACAGAGAGGAGGCTTAGACAGGCCTTAAAGCAGCTATACACCCATTTCTTTTAAGGCTGTCGTTATGTTTATGTTTGTGCTTTAAAAATGGGCATTTTACATGGGCTGTGATTTTGTTTTCCTTTTGCAGAATTGAATTTCCACCCCTCACTATTGCATAAATGTTCACATTTTTTTCTGTGCCATAATTATTTGATGAACCCTGGGTTTGAAAAACTATTTTTACTGACCAATTCTCATTTTTGACAGGCTAGAATAGGTTACTTTGTCTGAGTGTGAAAGAGAGAAAGTAAAGCGCTACAAAATGTCTTTAAAAACACCGCCAGAGACAGATTTATATTAATTACAGACTTTCTGTGTGCTGGTGCCCCATGGGATACAAAAGGAGCTGCTTTTATTTTTTATTACACAGCCTGAGTACACCACTTACACCTGAGTATCGACTAGATCCTCTATCAACTGGCTGTATTTAAAAAACAGTCAGAGTGGAGAGCAAAAGTAAGCAGGATGCATCAGGAAAGATCAATCTGACTTCTGTTTGCAAACATTTTACAAATTGTTCCCACACTTCTCACGACGACTGACCTGCAACTTAATTTTTACAAATCTACATCATGATGTTTTTTTAATGCAAACTTAAGATACAATAACTATTTCTCTTTTGGGTTTAATGCGCCATTAAAGTGAAGTGCCAGTGTGTCTACTTTTAAACCAAGACCCATCAGTACTTCAGACAGATAACTGCACAGGAGATGTGCTGGATCAAGAAATGACAGCTGTTATATTGCAGGAGCACGGACAGGGTCTTGGCTTGGCTGGAAGTCATTTTCATAACCTCTGGCTGAACAAGAATTACGAAAACACTGGCATCCATTTCTAGAGGCATATATCACCTCCTCTTACCAGACAATATTAGACAGTGATTGATTATAGCTTGATAAGTTTATAAGTTGAGCCAGGCTGAAGGTCTGACAGAAATTTGAGTGAAAGTTAGAGCTGGAAGAATCTTCGCTTTTACAAATAAATCATTTGTTCATTAAATTTGATATAACTGTCTAAAATCAGACCAAGATTCTTGACAGATGGACACTTGGGGGGAGTTGCAGGTGCCAAAAGAAACAGAGCCATCTAGAAGGTTCATAATGTCCAAATATAACAACCTGTCTCATTTGGATTAAGTTTGAAAAGTCCATCCAAGTTTGAACATCTTTTGGACATTCAGGAATCCTGACATTTCCTTCATGAAGGCGGATGGATCTGGATGTCATCTGCAAAGAACCAAATAAGAACATTGTGTTTTTTTGGAATATAATGTGTCTGTGACACTAAAACTGCACTGAGGAGAGCTTTCCAGTCAAGGTTAGTCCTTGCATCCTGGAGGAGAGGAGAAGAGAGCAACAATGGTACTGCTACTGTTTCAACTGGAACCAAATTTTTCTTTGCCAGCCATCTCCCATTCTGGTGTTGTGGGGACCCCCACCCCAGATGCAGCCCATGTCTTGTTGAAAGAAATCCAATAGGGATGATTTACAGAGTGCCTCCAGGCTTTCCTGGGAAAAAAAAACAAACAAACAAAACAAACAAATATAAAAAAAAAAACCTGCAAAGACTTAGGAGCTGGAAATCGACTAGGTTATTTTTCCTCACTGGACACTCGCCAGATTCATGGAACACAAAAATCCATCTGTCCTGCGGGCCTTTTTTAACCTTTGAGTGTTGCTTACCTTCCCTGTTAGAGACCATGAGGAACACTGGGTCAGTGTTGTAGCTTTCCATGTGGCTTACTTTCAACAAAGATCAAAAAGTAGCTGAAAACGGTGAGAAGCTAAAATAAGAGTGCTCAAACGACCACCTTCATGACACCTGACATGATTGTTACTCTGTTAAAGCTACAGTGAGAAGACTTTAGCTGATCATGAAAAAGACTGAAACCAATAGAGATGTTTCTTTATGAGGGGACATCAAGGGACATATTTTTTTTCTGTTTTTCACTGTAAAGATTCATAGTGAGCGATACATTGGATTTCTATAAAACACATGAAGAGTTTTGTAAGAAAATTTAACCTGCACATCTCCAAAATACATCAGCACGGATGTAAGAACAGGTTTTCACCACAAGGAGGCGCCAAAATCATTACAAACTCAAAGCTACTCACTGTTTTTGGATCAAACCAGCTACCATAGCCTGTCAGGCAATGTATTATGGGTAAATCAGTAATATGAGTAAGTGCTGACACTCAGGCCCAATTCCCAAACTGACCCATACACACTTGGCCTTCCCTTCTGAGTGTCACTCGTAAGGAAGCAGCTGTGGAGTGTGCCTTGATTGAAATCGGAGGGTATAAACAAGACGGGCGAGTATGGGACGCCCTCCTCACTCCAAGGGAAAACAGAAAGATTCATCGCCACAGCAACATAAAGATGCGTCCTGTGCATGGCAGCGTTTCTTTTCTAAGTAAACAAGCATCATGTAAAGTTCTGAGCCACTCCGGCTGCCTTGTTTTTTCATTGTCCCAGTAAAGTCATACATCCAGCAACCATTATAGTGACAGGAGCTAAATTATACTTCTGATTGTTAGTGATTCCACACGTCTTTGAACTGCATTACTATTTGACATGAGCCTGCACAATCAAATCAAACATCAGCATGGAGAATTTCATTTGATCTTTTTGTCTTTTGTGATTTTTTTGTCAGTGAGACAAAGGTGGACACTACCTCCTCCAGCTCTATTTTTGCCTGTGCACTAGCTCCAAATCCCGCCACAAGTGTTGGGGGCTGAACAGTCCACTCGCCCTCCACACTCTGTGGTTTGGGATGATCTTCAATATTGCGGCGACGCGCGAATGGAGGGGCGGCTATCATCATGCACTTTTTTTTCTTCACTTCAGGATATTCTGCAGTTTTCTAATGCACCAGCAAGCACCAACCTCTGGTCTTGAGAAATGAAAGGCTGAAACTTGCAGTTCTGCTAGTGTCCACTTGAGACCCTCTGCAGAAGCATGCAGAAATCATGAACACACCAAGCCAAGAAAAGCCCATTTTTAGAGCGTGTTTGCAGCCTGGTTCAGGAAACAGTTTGGATAGAGCAGAGCTCCCATAGCACCCACTGTACGGGAGTTCAAAAACACTGCTGATGCACACAAAATTGTAGCTATTTTGTCTATTCTGTAGCTATTTTAAAATCAACATTAACCAACAGTTCTTGCAGCTTTAACCTGCCAGACAAAGTGGGGGTCCAGTTATCATCACCCTGCAGCCAAACATGCTTCAAAACAGCAGAAAAATACCAAAATGTTTGGATTTGTTTAGATGTGTCAAGTATATCCCCGGGAGGAGTGATGGGATATTTTTGTATTTTACAAAAAAAAAAAAGAAAAAAATACATATATGAGCTGCAGCTGTATCATATGAGGAAATTGTGAGAAGATAAACTCTGCAGTCCAGTTCTTGTATTTGTCCACATGGGGGCAATGCTAGACAGGCAGTCACTCAGTGCCACGCTCCAGAGGACAGATTTCCCTCCAAGGTCCCTTCCTGTCTAGACAAGTTACAATTTTCCTCTATTTTGAAAGGGCGACTGAGGGGAGTGTGAACATTTCTACCTGAATGGTTTAAACAGACAACTCCACAGCTTACCGCCTGTTGCCTTGTCTGAGTCGATGAAATTTGTCAACAGAAAAAATGAAACCGAAATTGGGGCTTGAAGGAGAAACAGGAGGCATGTGGGCCATCAGTCAGAGGCGTCCGATAAATGTCAGAGTTAGTATCTTCTCTGGTCAGCTGGAGACGCTGGGGGGATGTTTGAGGTGTGTCCTCTGGTCTCTGTAGATTGCTGCGTCTGTCTGCAATCCAGGAGAGGTCATAGCTCACCTTTTATCTCCTCCCAGGTGACATTACACGGACAGTTATGACTACAGTTCCTCTGGTGATTGATAGGAGGACATTATTAACATGGCAGTCAGTGTGTCTCATCTGCTAATGATTGAGCAGATGAGCAGCATCACGGTTTCATTCTCTTACCGTCTTTGAGGCCTTGACTGTTTGTTTATTTTTTAGAAATGCATCTGATCCAATCCTGTGTCATCTTCAGCCGCAGTGACATTTACTTTCACAGTGTGTGAGATGCATGCAAACAAACTGAAAAGCCTATCTTAACTACAAAACGAAGGGGGTTATGTTGAGCTGAGCATGTAGATGGTGGTGTGTGAACTTCCATGGCGGTGCCAGCAGCTCAGAGTGGCCTTGGAGAGGAAGAGCGTGGTTACACACAGCTCATAATCATTTAAAGTTACCTGTATAATTTAACAAAACCAAGCTTATTGGAGTCCATTCAGGTGTTAAGATACGGTATTCCACCAATTAATTGCAGACCGCAAATAGCCACCTGTTTTTTTTTAAATGCCTGGCGTCAGCGCCCTTTTTGTGTACAAAATGACCACCTGAATAACCGCCCGTGCAATTATTTGCATTATTATTTTTACAGAAGTAAAAAGCTGGCATCTGTTTTTTGTCAAAATAAGAGATCTAGCATACAAAAGGGTGTACCATAGTTTTAAATCACTGAATAACTATTATTTTGACAAAAAAAATAGACGTGTCAGAGGGAACTACTTGCAGTGCGCCAATTTGACACCCTACCTTTACACACCGGAGGACAGGTCAACATGGTCAAGTTGCTGCAAGTCTGGTCTCTCTGTATTATCTGTAATTTTTGTAATTTATGCTAGATTTTTTTCATATTTTTGTTGTAATTTTGTTAGTTGCTGATGGATACTTCTGCTGGGCGAAGAGTTTACTCAAGAGAAGAGCTCCTTTCATTGAGAAAAGAGCAAATCTTGACAACAACATACAATTCCAGAGGACATCAGGAGGTGTTATCGTGGTTGCCGTGCTGGTGCAAAGGTGAAGGCAAAGCTGAATGCTAGGAGGTGGCGATATAAACCCTTTCTTCCATCAGTCATCATGGGAAACGTCAACTCTTTGCCCAACAAAAGCGATGAGCTGGAGATCTTGGTGAAGACTGAGAAAGCATACCGTGAGTGCAGTGTCCTGTGTTTTACTGAAACCTGGTTGAATCAAAACAACTCAGACTCCAGTGTGGATCTACCTGGCTTCACTCTCATAAGGTCAGACAGAGATGCTGAAGCGAGTGGCAAGAAGAAAGGAGGAGGTCTGGCTTTATTTGTCAACCAGAGATGGTGTAACCCTTGTGTTGTGTTGTCCAGATATTGAACTGTTGGCAGTTGCTCTTCGACCATATTATGTTCCAAGAGAATTGAGTCATATCATAACAGTAGTTGTTTACATTCCACCCAAATCAACTGAAGAATGTTGCGATGTTTTGCAAAATAGTGTTGCCAAGCAAAAGACTCAACACCCTGAGGCACAAATAATAATATCAGGAGACTTCAACCATGTCACCCCCTCCTCTCACCTGACTGGATTCACACAGTTTGTGAACTGTCCTACCAGAGAAAACAAAACCCTGGATCTGCTGTATGCCAACGTCAAAGAAGCCTACAGAGCCACTGCCTTACCACCACTGGGCAAGTCAGATCATAACTTGGTCTATTTGCAAGCCTGTTACAGACCTTGTGTGCTGAGGAAGCCTGTGACCAAAGTCAAAATAAGAAGATGGACACCTCAAGCCAGTGAAGCTCTAAGGGACTGTTTTAAATCAACAGACTGGAATGTGCTGCTGGAGACAGATGTGGATAGTATGAACATTGACAGACAGGTTGACTGCTTTACCGATTATGTCAACTTCTGTAGAGACACAGTTATACCCACAAAGACTGTCTGCTGTTTCCCCAATAACAAACCCTGGATCACAAGTGACACAAAAGCAATCCTTAACCAGAAAAAGAAAGCTTTTAAAGATGGTGACAAAGAATGACTCAAACAAGTGCAACAAGAGTTGAAGAGGAGACTGAAGATGGCAAAGCTGGAGCACAAAAAGAAGATAGAGAATAATCTACAACACAGCAACATCCGTGAAGTGTGGAGAGGAATCAGTACCGTCTCTAGACACAGCAGTCAAAAGAAAAGACAGCCAGTGGTGGGTGATGTGAAAAGAGCTGATGAACTTATCCTGTTCTTCAACAGATTTGACACTGCTGTCACACCCACTGCCACTGCTACTCCACCTTCCTCTCCGCAACAAATCTCCACTACAACTTCTCCCGTTCCTCCTTCATCTCTTTCTAATGTCACAACCACTTCAACTGCCTCCCTCCTAGAACACCAGTCCTTGTCTGTCACTGAAACAGGGGTGAGGATGGAGTGTGGGAGACTTTGTCCTGGGAAGGCAGCTGGTCCAGATGGTGTGTGTCCAAGGCTGCTTAGAGACTGTGCTGCAGAACTGTGTCAACCTCTCCACAGGATTTTCAACCTGAGTCTACAGCTGGGGCGGGTACCTGCTCTGTGGAAAACATCCTGCATTGTGCCAGTACCAAAAACAAAATGTCCTGCTGAACTCAATGACTACTGACCAGTGGCCCTCACTTCACACATCATGAAAACCCTGGAGTGGCTGATTCTACACCTTCTGAGGTCCGAGGTCAAAGACAAACTGGATTCCCTGCAGTTTGCATACAAAGAACACATTGGAGTGGATGATGCTGTCCTCTACATGCTTCACCGTGCCCTGTCTCATCTGGAGGAACCTGGGGTTTATGTGAGGATCATGTTCTTCGACTTTTCAAGTGCATTCAACACCATCCAACCCACCATACTCAAAGACAAGCTCACAGAGATGGGAGTGGATCCTTCCTGTGTTTCCTGGATCACAGATTACCTGACAGGGAGGCCACAGTTTGTCAGGCTGGGGAACTGTGTTTCTGGGACATTGATGAGCAGTACAGGGGCTCCACAAGGGACAGTGCTGGCGCCATTCCTGTTCACACTGTACACATCAGACTTATAATACAGTACTGAGTCCTGCCACATCCAGAAATACTCAGATGACACCGCTATTGTGGCATGTATCAGAAATGGACAAGAAGTTGAATACAGAGATCTAATAAGAGCGTCCAGTGACAGGAGTCACAAAAACTGCCTCCTCCTCAACGCCTCAAAGACAAAGGAGATGGTTATAGACTTCGGCAGATCCAAACCCCCTCTTCAGCCAGTGAACACCTGTGGAGTGGACATCGAAGTGGTGACATCATATAAATACCTAGGTGTACATCTGGATAATAAGTTGGATTGGTCTAAGAATATAGACCCCATCTACAGAAAGGGGCAGAGCCGTCTCTTTTACCTGAGAAGACTCCGATCAATAGACATGTGTAGCAAGATACTGCAGATGTTTTATCAGTCTGTGGTGGCAAGTGTCCTGTTCTACGCTGCAGTCTGCTGGGGAGGAAGCATCAAACACAAAGATGCGAAACATCTTAATAAACTGGTGAAAAAGGCTGGCTCTGTGGTTGGACTCAAGCTGGACTG
This sequence comes from Xyrichtys novacula, assembly GCA_962446985.1. NCBI lineage: Eukaryota > Metazoa > Chordata > Actinopteri > Labriformes > Labridae > Xyrichtys > Xyrichtys novacula. The sequence continues at coordinate 16,618,924 of OY660865.1, forward strand.
AGTGGAGGATGTGGTGGAGAGATCTACACTGAGGAAGGTGGAGACTATTCTGAAGTACATGGATCACCCACTTCACAACCCCTTGATGGACCAAAGGGCAAATGGTGGTGGACGGCTCCTCTCTCTTTGCTGCAGGACAGAAAGATTTAGAAGATCTTTTGTACCAACAGCCATCAGGCTATGTAACTCTTATGTAAATAATACATAACTTTTATAGATATATTACGTGAGACAACAGACAATTGAATTTCCCTTCGGGGATCAATAAAGTTCTTCTTATTCTTATTCTTATGTAGGAGAATGGACAGCAAATGGACATGAATGATAACATAAGAAGGAAGCTACATTTAACGTATGATGCAACATTTAAGCTTGGAGTTGCAGAGAAGAAGAACTCTGGAGAAGCAGCTGCCAGAGTGTTCAACGTGGACCCAAAGTGAGTCTGTGAAAGGAAAAAACAGAGCTGAACTTACCTTGCTTGCATGCCTAGCACATGCCTTGGCTACCAGTTGTTTAAATACCGGTACATTGGGTTTGCACTATGTTTCTACGTACAGATATGACTTTATGCCTTACAGTAGTTTTGTACTAAAAATATTTTGGACAGTAACTGTCATCACAATAATGGTGTGGTGAAAATCAGTGTAAAAATAAATAAAGGCCCGCAGCAAATAGCCGCCTGGTTCCTTTTAACGACTGGGGTCAAAGTTGATTTTGCGTATTAAATGCCTGAGCTATTCATTGGTGAAATATGGTACACTTTAATGAAAATCTGTCAGTCTTGGACTCTTTGTAAGACAGAACAAACAATCAGGATCTCGGTCCATAGTAAATCTACCCAGAAGTGCTTCCTTCATGGAGTTGCAGTGAAGGGAGAGTGGAGTCCATCCATCACTCTCTTCACTGCAGAATGACAGCTGAGTAGAGTGGGTGAGAAGTGGGTGAGGAAGGGGTGAGGATGATGATAGATTGAATTGCTTTGACTAATACGTGCAGAGGGAGACGCTTCACGGTAGCTGTCCTCTCTCCCCTCGCTCTCCTGCTGCCTCCACATCAGCGCTTCAATCCGTCTCGCACTCAGATGTCTCAAAGACCCCTACTCCCTGACTCACACACACATCACACACATACATGCACTATGGAGTGTGCTTAGGCTATAACACGCTGACATTTTCCAGGCAGGAAGGTGTTGTGAATGATAAGGAAGAGAGGTGTGAGTGATTGCAAAAGTCCTGGCTGTGGCTCCCTGGGAGATATCCATTAAATTGGAGGAGGATTGATGGGGACATTTGGCTCTCTCTGCTGAGTATTGTCTTCATCAAAGTTGGGATCATGACTTTAAGAAGAGGGGCACTTAGGGTTAGACTCTTTGATTTTGTGTCCTGTTGTGTTCAGGGTCTGTGTGTAGTTCAATGACATGTCTGCTAATGAGGCAAACTGCTGCGTCTCTCTGTGTCCTCTGTCCAGTACTTGTCACACGTGTTGACATTTTCTGACATGGTGCTTGTTTGTAATCAGCACTTTGTTTGTGGTTGGTCATCATTTTCCGTGTTTAGTTTTCTGAAGTGCAGCATTGCTGTTTTAAATCTGTCTGATCTGCAGTTTGGATTCGGATAATGTGACATTTTTGCACGTCTGAGCTTCTGTGGACATCAGTGTTAGTGAGGCAGTCATGCACTCCCATCCCTCTTTAAAGGGATATTCCAGTGTAAGTTTAGGCCATGGTCAAACACAGGTAACACCAAGTTAGACTCCCCCGCGAGGGATTAATTTAGCAGATTGCTAGCTTCTCTAGTTCCACCAGTTTTAGTAACGACCGCACGATAGCAATACACAGCGCTCTACATCTCAATGCGCAAACCTCAACCAAAAGCCACAAATAATGCTCAGAACAGCACCTAACTTCATCAACAGTACATATAGGGTCCCAGCCATAGTAGTAGCCATCAAACATCTTTTTGATGATTTCTTTAGCAAAGAGACTAAACACAACTCACCCACTCTCCTCCAGCAGCCACTTGTTTGTGGTGGAGCCCTGACAAGCCAATCACCGAGTGCAGTGGAGTTTTGCAGCTCAAGAAGGAACATTTGATTATTACTTCATTGAAATGCAATCAGACCGTGATGCTAAGGCAGCAATTACACCTGCACCTGCTGCATGATGTCTGAAAAATTCAGAAATGTGCACTTAACTGTAATAAAAGTAGCGTTACCATGAAAAATTTCTGCAAAGTCTAGCTTGTGCAGTCAAGTTCAGCAATAATACATTTCCACCACGGGGTCCAGTTCTGTTTAGCTCTATGAGGAAGCCAGATTTTTGGCGTGCATATTAACAAGTGAGACCCTTCAGATCACTGCAGGCTGTAACAGCTGTGTTTGTGTCATGATCATTAAAAATGTGCTTCAGGAAGGCTTTTCAAAGTAAAAGCCTAATCAGTTTTTGTCTGGGGAGACTCTCTCCTTGTTTTCAAATGAGGCTTTTATTTTCAAGGTATTTGATGAAAGGAGTGACTTGCACAGCTCTTTTCTGAGCTCAAGGTGAACTTCTGCTGGGAAAAAAAGTTATGATGTATCATGCTGTGTTCAGGTGAGCTTTGTTTTCATGAAAGCTCCTGTGAGAGACTTTTGTGTCAATTTTAGCATCTCCTTGCTTAATTTAACCTCTACATGCTCATCTTCCAAGAAAAAAAAAACATCCTGCTGACTTTTGATTGCTTAATGTATCACAAATTGTATTTTTTATGTAGGAGATTTAAAAACTGAGCTTTGCTCATCATAAAAAAGCAAAAGTGTAAATTTAAGTATTTTATAAATCTAAAAAAAAAACTTCTCCAGAGAGCTTTAAATAACATCTGGTTAAGGGAAGCCTTTCCTCCTCTACAGTCTCTATCCTCTTTGCAGCCACCTCTGTGCCCACTGTTCAACTGATGTCTGTATGTGAATTTAAGCATTATTTTAAACTCTTTGCAGCCTATAACACCTGAAAGCAATAAAAACATACATAAAACTGTATCATTTGGCAAGAACTCTCCTTAGACTACTAGGGTGGCAGCACCCCTGGGTACGCGTTCCAAATATTTGCTGCTTGAGTTAGTTTTCTGAAAGATTTAATTCACCCCAAAATGTCTCAAATGTTGCATCTGCATAATATTAATTCCCATTCATGCATTCATCTAAGAAAGAAAGCATCTGTAAATACCTATAATATGACAATCAAACAGTGATATATTTATATCTGCATGTTGCCCATCTACTCATTAAAGTGTAATCTTCAGATGTCGCCCTGAGTCTATCAATCAGAGGCATGCCATGAAAAGCTCAAATGTCACTGCTCTTCTCTTGTATTGGTGTGTGTGCGTGCACATGTGCTGACAGAACATCCTCACACTTGCTGACTAGCTGTGAACACGAGAGAGATGTCTGCGGTGACAGTCAGAAAATTTCCCCTCCACTCATCACATGTGCAGCCCTGACTTTGATGCTGATCTTGGAGGGGGAAAAAAAGAAGACAGGGAGAGAACAGGCGGTTGAGGACCCTTCCTCACCCCTGTCTCCTTGGTGACAGAAGGGTTCAGGTGGGGGCCTCACCCGCCTGGGAGGTGCATGCTGGGAGTGTGGGGACATGATGTCTTAAATGCATTAAGGAAGGAAAGAAGGAGCGAAGGTTCACTGTCAAAAAAAAAAAAAAAAGAAGATCTGTGACGTAGGAGTCACACCTCATGCTCACAGGACTTATCTCCTTGGCAACTATCTCCACCCGCCTCAATTCGCTCCAATTGAAATTGTCGGTGTGTCTGTGTCTCCATCTCTTTCATTAGCTGACTCAAAGTTAATGTGCCTTTGAATGACATTATGTAGTCTGTGTGATCGCCCGGCTCAGAGTAAGCAGTCTAATTTGGTCTTCCTTTGGACGGACTTGAAGCAGACGCACATTTTTCATAATCTACCAACACAAACATTGTTAACCTTGGATTACAACATACTCCTTGGACGCAGCTGAATCAAATTTGATGAGATCAGGCTGAGCACCCACTGCCGGACAGGAAATGATAGAAAAGAGTGAGCTTGATAGAAAGCTTAGCATGTTTCTGTTGGCTCGCAGGAAGAGGCAGAAATTTACACTGGTGTTATTTTCGTCCCTCCACCCTGCAGTGCCACCCTGCATGCCCTCTGACTGCCATCATGCTGCCTGGTGGCTCAATGCTAATGATGTCATCATTTCGAACCATCTCTCAGTTGGCCCTCTTGACCCCCCAAGCCTGTGCCTGGGACACATCAGTGCTGTTGTGTGTTGCGCAGCTGTGGACATGACAAAGCAGGTTCATGCCAAGACGTTTGAGACAGCCTAAGAGCTGCAAAATAGAAATCCGTGTGACTGGCGTTTAAAAATAACTTAGCTTTCTCTGTGAATTATTTTTCCTTACTCACCTTTGACAAAAACGGAACCACTGAAAGATTGGCCAACTCGGAGCTCAAGGGGACTAACATTATATCTGTGGAGGGAAATCAAAACAAAGCTGATGATGTATGGCTGGGTGAAGACATAACTAACACCCTGGCTTCAGAGGGAGCAGATTTAACTGGGAGGAGCTGACCTCTAGCTGATGTAATAGCTGTTATTTGTCTTTGGCCTGTCGTAATCATGGTTGTTTCTTGTGACATGAGCGCTGACTGGCAAGATGCAGGAGAGAAGGGGAAGGCTGAGCGGGGTCTGCAGCTTCCCTCCGTTTTGCCAGAGCAACTTTTGATAAAATAAAGCTGATGCAGAAGTGCAAATATCTGCAGTTCCTTAAGAGTCTACTCCACCTCCAATCACCTGACTAGCCTACATATACACATTCATCCCACTACACTCTGTTTGCCTGCAATTCTTTGACCCACCCTCCCTCTCTCTTCAACATTAATGCTTCTCCAGGTCCTCCTCTCTCTGATCTCAATCCATTTTAGGTACAGTCTGGGTTGGATTAAGCTCGGGCAGAACAACGCCTGAGACAGAACCCCCATCCTGAGTCTCTCCCTGCCGGGCCTCTACAGAACCTTTCAAACCAACCAGACATTCAACACTCCTCATTAGCCTCATGATCCATCACAACATACACACAAAAGAAAAGACATACACATTTCCAAATTCATATTGAATATTCAAACGTACATCATTGTGGCGTGTCATTGCTAGTGGTATGCAAATGAAACCTCAGGGGGTCTGATGTTAAACTGTGCATTTTTCTGCAGAATTTAAGAAACTTCATTGTTTAAAAAATACTCTGGATATGTAGCTTATTTGTCTATCTAAACGTTATTGGTTGGTTTTGTTCATTGCTAAACTGACTGGATCTTCAATTATCCTTCAGACTCTGGTCCAATAGTTTAGCTTTAGCAGGTAATGCAACTGTTGAAGGAGGCAGATAGTATCTGCAGCTGATACCAACAAATACCTGGTCTTAAGTCTGAGGTCAAAGAGGAGACGACTTTACTGCAATCATGTTTTTGTTTTTTTTTTGGACAGCAGACTTGTACTTTTATGTACTTTCCATTTTATTTCTATATATCATGATACTGCTATTAGTATTAGGTTGATTCAGGGATGCCAGAAGACAAGGACATAGTCACTGCCGTCTCTTTACATACATGATTCATCTCAGCGGAAACTACATTAAGATCTTCACCATGCACATTCTCTGTTTTGCATACTCTTAAATATTTGCAAAAACAATCTCACTTACTAATACACAATAAAATGTGATTTTTTTCACAATCTTTAAATACCTTTGAACATAACCCTTATTGCCACAGACCTTGATATCCCTGAAATTAACAAAGACCGTACTATCCATTATGCAAGCAGTAAAAAGTACGGGTGTAATTCAGCAGCTACGCTAGTAAATAACAGCCTGCATTAGCTACAGCAGCCAGGCAGCTGTTTGCTAGCTTACCTATGTGCTACTGTATGCAGAGTGATGTTTGATAAATATGGGTCACAGTATTTAACCTCAGCCAGAGTTTGTTACAATACAATACAATTTTTCAAAGAGATATGTTTCCTTGTTTGTACCTCAAAGATCATCAGCACTTCTCCCTTCCTGATCTTGCATCCTCCAAACTCCTCTCCGCGGTGATGTAATAAACTGAGACATTTACTTTTTCCGGTGTAGGAGTGCTTTGATTTTGCTGCAGCTGCTGGGGTCTGGGAGGCAGCTGTCACAGAGAAAGGCCTGTCAATCAAACTCTCCCTTCGGCAGCTGACAAGGTCATTAGGCTTCATGTGACTTCCACGTCACTGCAGCAGCAGATTACTATTCATTCTGCATGTTTATGTGTCCTTATGAACTCTGAGAAACACATGTGATACAGCCTCCTGGAGAGTCACTGTTTGTGCACTCTGTGTGTTAACTCATTGATGGTCAGCTGATCAAATATGTGAATTACAGCTCCCAAAGAAAATCCCTGCTTGTATTTCCACCCGTCAATCAGCAGATCTATTTTTGCATGTGCTTGAACCCCGGGGACTTCTGCCATCACAGAGCGCATCAAATGTGTGACATCTTTACAGTGGGCTCTCTGCAGTGTTGCATATGATCCGTGGAGGATTTTAGACCCACTTACGCATCAGATCCTCAGTTTGAGTAAAACAGATGGACCATATGCTAAATTGTTCCATTTGCACAAATGTGAATGGTTACTGCTCTCCAGATTCTTAAGAAAGACATGCTGAGGTTGAATAATTTAACAGCAAACCATTTTCTTTATGTACATACAGATCCATTCTCTCCAGAGCTACATATTCTATACTGTAACATAAACATAGCATCACTCTTATGGGACTCAAAAACAACATTCGACAGTTTGTCTGCCAGGCAACAGACACACAGCAGCTGCAGATGTGCAAGAGCATGTAACGATTATTTACATTGCTGTCAGGCAGAAACCTCCGGAGTTTAAAAACACACATGTAGTGCACATGTGCAAGGACTGCAGTTTCTCTAGTGTCCATTTGAGGCCGGCTCCAGCCTCAGGTGGACACTAGAGAAACTGCAAGTGCAGGTCCATGCTGCATAGGCTGCCAGTGAATAACAAACATGTTTTTGTATCTAAGTAAGTACCTGCTTCATTTAGTTACTATGCAAACACTCTACAGCTACAATGATGATTATTGTGCAGTTTTTCTTGTTAAATTAACTTCGACAGCTTAAAAAAATATCGAGCATTAATAAATTTAGTGGGTGTGTGGGCTTGCAAAATGTATAGGTAGGAAGATAAAGAAGAGAGGAATTTCTGTGTGCAAAAGAGAATTACACAAACCATGGATCACAGGAACTTCTCGTCCTCTTGGATGGGTGAGCAAGGGAGCATTTCAGAGTCTAACAGCTAGGTATTGCCATCTCTATAAACTGCACTTTTAAGTCTGCAGTTTGGCAGCTTGGGCCGGAAGAAAGTTTGTAGTTAAAAGTTAAAAAAAAAAAAAAAAAAAAACTAGCTGATGAAAAGTTTTTAAAATGACTCAGAAATCATATTCATCGACAGTATTAATTCATCAGGTTCATCACTATGTGTAGTTTTAATGTTTAGTGTTAATGGTCACCTTTATTGCAGGTAATATTTGGCCACCTGTCTCTCTTCTTCATCATCTGTTTCCTGTTGCTGGTGTGTTTTTCAGAGAGGATCTGACCAGATTAAAAAGAAAGGTTTCTCAAAAGATATTTTGAAGGGGTTTGTGGACAAAAATAATTTTAATTTCTAGATGCCAGCCTTCAGCTGGATAACATCACACATTATTTGACAGTTTCATTGTCACGATTACTCAATCATTTTTATCTATTATAAGCATTTCTAGGTGGAAAAACAACTATGAGCGAACAGGCAATACCACCAGTCACTTAAACATGAACTCTGACCTTTTTCCAAAGCTTTCAGATTCATAAAATTATGTTTCTTAAGCCACGCCTGCTGATGGATGACTTGCGCCTTGCTTTAAGTCCAGTGGTCTTGTTGTTTCCAGCCACAGAATTGCATGAAAAACAGATGTTCTGGTAATCTTATAAGTCTCATGGGTCCATCTGTGCCTCCTCTGCTATTGTCTCCCATCATGAACAGCACTTATTTGCCTTTATTTGTCTCTAACATGCACACACCCAGGGCAAAGACAGAGACTTCTCTTGAAAAGCCAGTCACATTGCCCTTTCCACTAGCAGTGCTCCACAGCGCCTGAGGGCTGCCTGGTGTAAGAGCCTGTCCTTGGTCCCTGTTCCTCTGAAAATCTATTGTGTATTTGTGTGTGGGTGTGTATTCCTGCAGGAGTGTGTGTAAGGAGAAAGACAGAGACAGTGACAATGAATGAATGATGATAATGTGACACTGCAGCTTGGTCACTCAGCTTGCTGTCTTTAAATTAAAGGGATTGCACCAGCAATAAATAAGATTAGACGAGTCTGAGAGGAAGGCGTGGGTGGGTGGAGGTAACCACCCAAACACAGGTTTTGATCACATTGTACCAAATGTAATTTTCACTGTGATGAAGATTCATGTCGAGTCCCTCTGCTAATATCTCTGAGAGGTCAGACTACAGCCACCAGCTGCTACAAATGTTAAATTCCCATTTATCATTGTTCATTTGTTGCTTTTGGAGATTTTGGAGACCCTCAGTGATTAAACACATTCATATGTTAAGTCAGTTATCTGCTATTGTCTCTTTTCAGTTGTTTCAGGAATGAAAACCAGACTAGTTGCAATCAGAAAAAGAAAACAAACAAACAAAAAAACAGATTTGGCATTTGTTAATGTTATAAAGAAGAACGAAGCTCCAGACTAATATAAAAATATTGTTACATATTTTTTTAATTTTAGTGCAGTTTCTAATCATAACGGGGGCGGGGTGGACGTGCGATTGGGCCGGCCCCAATCGTCGGACCAGGGGGATTTGCGATCAGACCAGCCGCAGGGGGAGGAGGAGCTCAGCCGGCCCTGATCACCACTACAGGGCAGGGGGTGACGTAGGAGTCTTAAAATGTCATGTTTTAGTGTTGTTGGGTGCCAGAAGAGAAAGAGTGTCAAAAGTAAACTATCACCATATGCAAGCTGCTACTGCAAGGGAGCAAAAACCAAAGACAAGTTTGGTTAAACCTGATGGTCTGTCAGTGTTACACTGTGGGTCCAAGAGAGCAAGTGACCTCACATATCCCAAAGGGTCTATTGCAAAACAGTCAGTCTGCTTCAGTTGAGGCGCCAAACCTTTTTGGTTGGACCAAAACAATGAGTCCCACATTGATGCTTAGTCATTTTTGTGTTCACTGTTTTTAAGAGGGGTTCACCACCTTTTTATTCTTCTCTCCCTCACTTCTCCTCCCATTAAAAGGTCTTTCATTCCTGGCAAGTATGCTTCTCATCTGTGTGATTGTGAACCCTGAATGGCCTCACCTTTGTAGCACATATCGTTGTGTGTTTCTGTCTTTTTTTTTCTGCTGTCGTCTTGATACCTTTTTTTCCCAGTCTTTCCTGGTATAACTCCAGTGTTTTTGTACCCTTGCTTTTTATCCCTATGTCCTCTTTTGGGACTCATGGTAGCTTGTGTTCTCTTGGGTAAACCAGTACTGTGCATGACTCTTGCATGAAAGTGCTAGATAGCAGAAAGCCCTGAGGGCAAATTACAAAACAGCGAGTGTTGCACTGATGCTATTTAGCTTTTTTTCCCCTTTCAGAGTAAATCCAAGATGGTAGCTGATGTTAACATGCTAAACTTCATCATGTCAAATAGACTCTATGGTAAGGGGACCAGATTTCTGGAATGAAATCTGGGGACATCTGGAGCGTGGGTAAGGGGGTGGGCTGCGTGATCACAGACAACATCTCGGTCGTAGCAGTGCACGCCCCCCTTTATAACCCCCCACAAAAACTGTTGTTCAGGACTGTGCTTACTCATGCTCCCTACCTACTTGGCTACCGTAATAACCGTTGTTCTAGTCTACATGCAAAATGTATGTTCTCATTCCTGAAATGATTAAATCGGGGACATTTCCGGGGACAGCTTTAGCCGGGGACAGGTCATCCGATCCGGACTGTCCCTGGAAATCAGGGACGTGTGGTCACTTTACTCTATGGGTTTGTTAGCGTGGTAGTGCTAGCGTATAGATTAAAGCACTTCCGGGTCTCGTTTAAGCCTCACAGAGCAGCTAGCTTGGCTCATAAACTTTAACGTGAAGTAACAGGGCAAGATTACACCTCTGAAAATCTTTATTTTGCACATGTTGAAATGCTAATAAAATATTCACTTCAACCAGTTTTTTGAACTTCAGCATGAGGGATATACTAGTTTGGCTGCCAACGCTAACAATGACGCTGCAAAAATCCCTGAGCCTGAGCTGCTGACGCCACACAGATAGCTTCTAAATCTGGTGGTGAGAGAATTATACAAATTCAAGCATCATGAGGGCCAAGTTGAGCCTTGGTTGCCAAATAAACACTTCCCTCAATAGCCCAGATGAGAGAGAGATAGAAGAGTTGCTTCTCGGTTGCATGAGGGTAACAAAAACCCTGCGCGAGAACAACGACTATCTCATTTGCTCTGGCAGTTGGCACGGCTGGGGAGGTGTGTGTTGGCGGTTGACAAGTCAGGGGAGAGTGCCGGGCTGACAGGGCACACTCCTTGTCAAGTGGCAAACAACGTGACTGAAAAAAAAGCAAGGAGACTTGTCACAAATCTGTGCACCAAGGTTTTTAGATGAGATCCTTCTATCTCTTTTTCTGTCCACTTTTACAATCACTCCTCTGCCTTTTACTCCCCCTCTGTCTTTCTGCCTCACTTCCTCTTATTCTCAACCTTTTCTTCCTTACACTGAGAGATGACACAGTTAGATGGCCATCGTTAATCTGAGCTTATCCTCCAGGCAGAAACATGTTACTACTAGGTTAATATGGTTTCCCGTCACACTTTGATGGGCTTTGCTGGCCGTGAGTGAGACCTTCTTTTAGCTTGATGGAGTGTAATAAGACATCCTGTGTGCTGCCAGGGTTGGGTTCAATGAACTTTTCACATTAATCTTGAGGAAAACAGCTTTTAATATGAAGTTGGACCTTCTCTGTCTTCTTAAGGAGACATTCACTGCAAAATCACATCAAAGTTGAAAAAGTAAAAGGTTAATGATTCAGTTTGAAACTTTTGGTTTGAACTAATATTGGTGGCTCTTTTGGAGAGAGATTACATTTTATCTTTGACTGATTTTGCTCCAATTCACATGTATGATGTTTTATTTTCAGCAGAGTTCCCATCCTTCTTTATTTTGAGCTTTGCCACAATTAAGGAATGTTTGCCAGTGAAAAGCTGATTTCATAACATGTAGTTAATCACTGTCTCTGACTCCTGCTCTGCAGCAGCGGTTTGGTAGGGACAGACTGATGCAGATTTTTCAGGGCTAATAATACCCATACCAAATATCAATACTTGGAATACTTGGAAGTTTGCACTCAAAGTCAAACTTTAAAACATAGGGCTCTATTTTCGCCAAACGCCGCCGGCGGAGTGTGGCGCAACCCGTGCAGTGGCATTTTCGTCTAGCGGAGCCCGGTGCACAGCCAGTTTGGTATTTTCGTAGACTGAGGGGCACTGAGGCCTGCCAATCTGGGCGTGGTGGCCCGGCAGGAGGAGGTGTCGACAGAATCAGCTGGCGCAGTGACATTTTTGTGCTTGCCGACAGCGTGGAAAGTGCGCTGAAAGCTTGCCGGTCAGCTTTCAGCGTAGGCGGAGCGCATAGTTTCCATAGTGTCAGGCACATTGCAGTGCAATAGATAATTAACAACAACCAATATTCTGAGTCAGCACATACATTTAAATCTATACATATATTCTGATCTATATCTGATTTGATGAGTGCGTTTCGCACACGTTTGGACACTCAACCTGACCGAATCAACACAGCATTAACCGCATTAAATTAAATACGCAAAAAACAGTCACACATGATGAAGTTAACAAGATATTTAATTTGTCCCACTTTCTCTCATCCTCCTTTTTCTTGCGCAGCACGACATCTCCGTGTCCTCTTCCCATCCCGATGCTGCGGCCGCAAGGGTGAACAGATGATTTATTTTAGAGATCAGATAAATTATTTACTTCAAAAATTTGAACAAAAAAGTAAAAGAATCTTTTATTCAAAATAAAATATTTTATCTAATTTATCTAATGTATCTAATTTATCGAATTATCTAATGTCCTCACATCCTTAAAATTCTATGAATATTCAATCCGGAGTTAGGCTTACATATGAATATTATAATACTCAGTTGTGAGAGAAAAAATCATCTTTTATGCCAACATCAATAAAAGAAATAGCCAGGCCACGGAGCCCAATGCGTCCTTTACGCACAGGTGGTTCCAATTTTGATGCCATTATTAGAATTTATGTTGTAATCTGTGCCACAACCCTCCCACGTGTCCTCTCCCCGTCCTGCTGCTGCTACAGCGGCAAGGCTGACCAGAAGATCAGATGAGTTGTTTACTCAGAAATATTGAACAAAAAAATAAAAGAAACTTTCATTCAAAATTACCCGTTTATCCAATGATTTTACATCCTTAAAATTCTGTGAATATTTAATCCAGAGTCAGGCCCACATACGAATATTATAATATTCAGTTTTGTGAACCAAACATATTTTATATGCCAACATATATGAAAGAAAGAGACAGTCCTTTATGCACAGGTGGCTCTGATTTTAATGCCATTATTGGAATTTATGTTGTGATCTGTGCGTACAACCCACCTTTGTCACGTGGGGTTTAAATGTATGCAACTTAATGTGATTGTCTTTATTTGTGAAAACGGGTGTTCGTCATACCGGTGAGTACAACCTTACACACACCAACTACCTCTGTGCTTATTTGAGAAAGTGTTCAGGACGCCCTCTGCAGCGCTTACAGCGACACTTGTTGAGGGGCTGCCTTCTGTCACCATCGTGTGGCATTGCTGTCTTCAGACATCTCTTGATCTCTTTGACTACTTCACGAAAATTGTAATATGCCTTGCCGGTGACAGATTTAAAGGTGAGGAGAGGCAAAAACAGGTCTCGGCTGTGTTAAACACACTCCACGCCTTCTCTCCTACCCCTCTAGGACTTATGCTGCTGGGAGGAGCTGAGTTAAGGAAGGGGAAAACCAAAATACCAAAATGTGCTTGGGCACGCCTTGTCGGTGCGGCGGACCTGACTTTCACTGCACCTATCCATGCCGCCGATGAGGAACGAAAATAGAGCCCTTAGTCATAATTCAATATTTGGAATACAAGGCAAACGCTAAATGCTTTAAAACTGAAAATTTCATCTTAACATGTTACTCTTACTGTGCAGTTATGTAAATGGACTGATGGAAAATGGACCGATATTGTACTTTTCAGTCCTTCTTACCAACTTACTGTCATACACCGATGGCAGAGGATGCTACTTTTGAGAACCACCAGTATTAACTAATCCTCATTCACACACTGCTGTCAATGCCACTGTGAGAAATTTGTGGTGTCTTGGCTAAGGACACTGACATGTGATTGTGGGATCTGAGACAGCACCAGCAACCTTCTGATTGAAAGACAACTGACTCAAACACAGAGCCACAGCCGATTGTGTGACATCTAGCCAGTCAGATGTAGTCGTGGGTGGGACATTAAGAGAGACAAGGTGAGATGAGGAAACAAACCCGGAGAGGTGAATAGCGCACTTTTTCATAAACACATTTTATTAGCCATCTGTTATAAAAAAGTTGATCAGTCAAAGACTGTATTTGCCTGATTATAGGCAATGGTCATTGACCAGTCTATGAGTATTTAACCAATTACTAGAATAACTAAAGGAATGCCCAACTAAGAAAAATCATCAATCATTGGGGGTCTAGTTGATTTCTATGACTTGAAGACCCAGGCCATGTAACACTAAGAGCAAGTAGTGAAAAATGACACAAGGTTAGTGGTACACAGCTAATTAAAAGTTCAGGTATCAAAAGCATGAAGTTGCATTTGTTTCCAACTTCCTACTCTATCTAAAGGTGGAAAATAAAAGAAAAGGCAGTACCCCAAATGTCATTAGATATAACTAAGTTGGAGGTATATTTACACAGCAACTTTAAACTGGATATATATGGACAACAACAGGTCGTCATTTTTGGAAATGAATGTTTCAGATTTTGATTAATTTGGTGATCAGAATCACTGCTTCCCCCCTCTGACTGACAGTGGATCAGGAATTCTCACAGTATTTTGTGTATGCCAGTGCATGCATGCATATCATCCTCTGGTTCTGTTGCTCGATGGTGTTTGCAGCTGTCCATCAATCCGGCTTTCAGAGCTGGGATGTACTTTGTGAGGCTTCACTCACAGTTTTGTTGCCCCTGATGCACACAAAACCACTGACAGATGACAGGGACACAGTGGCCAAAGCAACAATGGACACTGACAGCCTAAATCTCACATTGCTACGTCATAACATCCCTGTGGACAGGGCTGAGGCGCACAGTGAAATAGCTGGCAGGGATCCACAGAGGTCACGGAAGGGCTTCGGGCAAAATAAAAGATCGTGTTTTGGGCATCTCAGTTTTTAGACATTTTACGCCTGTCACCCCAGTCAGCACAATACTTTTAAAAGTTCTTATTTTGGTATGTTTTTTAGCTATCTATTGCTTGTCTTAGTTGTCTATTAAGTAAGGTTTTTGCCAAATCAGTCTTTATGGAGGATGTACAGCTGCAGAGTTTATAACTTCACAGTCCATATGCTGATCTGAGTGGATGAAGATATTCTAAAAATAAGGTGCTGCACAGATTGGCTACCTCAATGTTGTCAGGAAGGTGCAGACTTGTGCAGTGAAATGTAGAGGTGGAAAAACACCTAAATAAACATGGCGGGTGCTCCAGAAGAGCTTATCCCTGAACCAAACCTGTAACAAACTCTAAACGTCAAAGTGGAGAAACTTTCTGATGGCACGTCTGATATTTTTGGGTCACAAACTGTTAAGAAAGATCCTTTATGGGGATCAGCAATGAAGCCATCCCAGCTTTGCACTCCCCAATGTTAGATAAAGTGGATAAAAAGCAACCACTGTTGTCTTTGGTACACTGGTGCTGGAACAGAATCTTTAACCTTTTTCATCTTGACTCTATAACATCAAAATCGCAATGGTCTAAGGCAGGGGTGTCAAAGTCAAATGGACGGAGGGCCAAATAAAAAATTTAGCTACAAGCCGAGGGCCGGACTGATCGAATGTTCATTAAAAATTTTTTAAATGACGCATATAGTCTAGTGAACCTAATTGAACCTACTGAAAACCTAACAAATATATTCCAATATGATCAGATAAATAAAGCAATATTTTCTTATGGCTCTGTCAGTAATCTTTAATTTTCAACAGACACAAAAGACAAATTTCCTTTATATAAAAATCCCCATAACATGAACATTAAATGAAAGAAACCGGTATTATTCAAGGCACCATCAGTAGCCTATATTTTCTATTTTAGCAAAAGTGGGCTAAATTTACGTCAAAGAAAAAAATAATAATAGCAATTTTCTATCATCCACTGTTCCATGTCCATATTCTTGTTTTTGTCCGCGTGTTTCGTTTCATAATGTCGTCTCAGATTATACTCTTTAAGTACCGCCACACTTTCTCCACACAGAAGACACACAGGTTTTCCAGCTACCTCCGTGAACATATACTCCAACTCCCACCTTGTTTGAAACTCCCGGTTCTCAGTGTCCACCTTCCGTTTTGCCATTTTTGATGGGTATCTGAAAGTTAATTTTACTGTTATGCTGACGACTGCTGTGCTAATAAATATTGAAATGAAGCAGCCTACTGCTCAGTGCGTCACCGTTGCATTGTGGGAAATGTAGTATTGGTGCGTGTAAAAGATCTGCGGGCTGCCGGCTTGCTGCGGTCTGCGGGCCGGTTCTAATAATAAATCAAGATCATCCCAGGGGCCGTAAAAAACCTTCTCGCGGGCTGGATATGGCCCGCGGGCCTTGACTCTGACATATGTGGTCTAAGGGAAGCCAACACACTTGTGGAGTGGGGGAGGTTTCTACTGATGCATATGCAAAGTACTCCTGTTGTGACATCACCACAGGAGCCATTTCAAATCCCTCTATAGGAGGCTACAGAGGCTTTCTTTTCCAAGTGCTCAGAGTTGCTTGGCTGGAGCTTAATCAGATAAATAAGTATAGTCAAGGAGAATGTGATTTTATCTACATTTGGTCTTTAAAATATCACCAGGTATGCCAGGCTCTCAATATTCCTCAATGGCTTTGCTAGTGGCCTGAGTCTCATGAATTCAGTGTATATATATATATATATAAACCATTGAGCCAAACAGCACAGCATGAAATATAGATCTGTTTTATTTTAGTGGCCATAAAACAGGGATTAATATTTCATATCCTAATGCCTTTATGCTGCCAAGTCATAATAATGAATGCTGTGTTTTATATATGACCACCAGCTCTATTTTTGATGGATTTTAACAGCACAGAAACTTACAGCTGAGGATTTCTTGAGATTGTGGACCTTTTGCACTGCAGACTGTAGAGTCTGGGACAAACACAGAGTGACATCAGACATGATTTAAAGTGAAGGGTACATTGTCTCCGTGCCTGTGACCTGTGTTTGTATCGCTGTTACTCCAATTTGAGACAGACTGCCTCCTGTTAGGACAAGTATTTTATTTTACAGGTTGTTAACTTGCTTTGACTGATAATCACGAGCTTGAAATTGGATTAGAAACACCAGAGGCAAAGTTTTACCCAAACTCATTTTTGTCAGAGGAGAGTGCACCGCTTCACAGCACTGCCACCGATAATGGCTTCCATCTTGGTGAGGGAATCGCTCGATGTGAATGCTTGATGGATGCCACTCATATAATGTGCAGTGGAACATTATGAACTGAAGCCTAATTCCTTTCCTGAAGGGAAATAAGATCATCAATCATAAGTTTAAAATATTAGGAAACATCAGGAAGCAATAAAGTCCGAGTTTAGCAGCCGGTCATTTGGAGTCAAGTCCCAGTAGAGCTTTAACTTTGGGGAGGGGAGTGAGATTATCGCTGGTTTAGCCTCAGAAGATGGTCTGTGCTGTACCAGCTTGAAAATATTGTAAATATCTCATGTACAGTATTTAAGGCCAACCAAGCACATGCTCCGTGGATTACTAGTCAATCAGGAAGAAGCCATGGCAGCAAAAGTGATTGCAAGGTGTAAAATAATATGCATGACAAAAATAGAGAAGCCATTGTAAAATATCAGCACTAAATTGACTTCACTAATTTTTACTATGTACACTACAGGCCAAAAGTTTGGAAGCAAGGCCATTACAGGCCGAACAGTTGGGAGTAACTTCAAGATTTTGTTCACAATGCTTTTTTTAAAATCCAGCATGAGTTTTATGTATTTTGGGATGTACTCCATGATCAGATGTTGCTTTCATGGAAATGCACCATTTTACTCCATTTACCACCACCAAAGTGTGACTGTGTGAGTGAGTGAATGAATGATGTATCCAATGTAAAGCGCTTTGAGGGTCTCTGATAAAGCGCTATAAAAATCTGATGCATTATTATTATTATTATATTTACCTTTAGATATACATTGATGTTAACAGACCATTGCTAAATATATGTCAGCGAAAGATAATAAGGGCTTAGTTTTAGGGTTGAAAACATTTGCAAGAGTCACAACTTCAGCGCAAAAGCAAAAAAAAAAAAAAAAAAAAAAAATCACAGTTGAATTATTCACTTGAACTTTTTGGCTTTTGAGAGTCTGCATACAAAAATTCTAATAAATCTCAACCGTGTTCAAACCACCACAAAAATGGCTAGAAAAAAGCAACTGAGTAAAGAAATAAAAGTACAGATTAGTACATTGAGGAAAGAAGGATACACAGAAAGAGAAATTGAAAAACGCCTAAAGGTGTTTAACAAAGGAGTCCACTACACTCTGAAGAGACTAGAGGAAGCTGGAAGTTATGATGATAGAAAAAGACCTGGACGAAAGAGAGTTACTACAAAAGCAGAGGATAAACATAGCATTGTCACCAGTAAGAGAGATCGGGGAAAGATAGCACCAAAAATAAGGGAGGAAATCAACATGACAAGGTCGAAACCCATATCTCTGACAACCGTGAAATGACATTTGAGAAAGGCTGGTCTGAAGGGTTGTGTATCTGCAAAAAAACACTATTTCATCCACAGAACAAGAAAAAGAGATATGAGTGGGCAAAAGCTCTCAAAAATTGGACTTATGATGGCTAGAAACAAGTTTGCACTGTTTGGTTAGAAACGCAGAGTCTATGTCCGTAGACAAACTGGTGAACGTCTGAAAGCACCACGTGTTACACCCACAATTCAGCATGGAGGTGGTAGTTTCAATGGTATGGGGATGTTTTGCAGGTGATGGAGTAGGAGATTTGTTTGAAGTAAAGGGTATCATGAAGAAGGAACAGTACCACTCCATCCTCCAGCACCATGCTGTTCCATCTGGACTCAGACTTGTGGCTCATAAGTCTGCTTTGCAGCAAGACAATGACCCTAAGCACTCTGCCAAGCTCTGTCAGGGTTACTTAGACAAAAAAGAGGGGGAAGGTGTTCTTCAAAAGATGGTTTGGCATCCTCAGTCTCCAGACCTTTCTCAATTGAGCTTGTGCGGGATGAATTGGATCAATTGGACAGAAAAACACGTCCCACGAATCAGCAGTCTCTTTTTAATGAATTTAAGAAAGCTTGGAATGCAATCCCTGGAACATACCTTAGAAAACTTGTGGAGTGAATGCCTCATATATGCCAAGCTGTTGTTAAAGCCAGAGGAGGTTACTTTAAAGAAAGCAAAGTCTAAGCAACAATAACTCAAATACCTAATAATTATAGTCAAAATGTCTTCTGATAAGTTACTCATTACACAATAGTCATGTTTATTGTGTTGCAAATTATATATATGAAACTATGATTTTTTTGTACAAATCTGATCTTGCTTCCAAACTTTTGGCCTGCAGTGTATGTCTGGACATTTTAAATTGGTTTGTATGAAAAACATGTTGGTAAAGCTTTTATGCAACATTAGAAAAGTTAGTGAATAATGTCCCCATAGTAGTCTTGTATAACCTCCACTTCCTCCTTAAGTGGCTGCAGGCTCAGCTAACTTTGGGAATCTGATATGAAAGACAGCATGTCAGCAGTGTTTTGCACAGTGACTGTGGGATCTAAGTGGACAGAATGTTTTCATTGTCAATCTGAGCAGGAAGTAATGCTACCCGGTGAGCCAGGGTCACCATGGGCTTTGACTACACTCTGAGAGCCCCTAAAACAACAATAACTGTGACTCACTCTCACTCTGCTTCAGCTGGTAAAATTGGCAAAAGAAGAGACCCTTGCCACAGTTTTGGAAGGCCTGTTAGTCATGTAATAGTGAAAGCTGTGCTGTAGTTTTTGTTAGATAGTAAACAGAGGTCAGAAAAAGTTATGGGGCCACATGCAATCTGTGGACATGAAATATAAGATGCTGCTCAGTGACCACCTCCTGAGCTAAGATATTGAGCCAATGCTTAACAGCCAAAACTGCAGTTTCTCAACTGGCCTCTGGGGGCTGCCCCCCAAAATGAATCATTTCCCATTAAGCCTATAATAAAATGCTTGCAACAGAAATAAACATGTTAACAACCCGCTACAGAGGTCTGTCTTGTTACCTGTGGCACATTTCTCTGTCGATGATAACTATATTAAGGGATAAATGAGGGGAATTATATGGTCTTATAACTTTTTACCTTGTGATTTTTACTTTCTCCATTTTCTTTATGTTTTATGTCATTATTAGGATTTTAAGCCCTAATTATCACTTACTTACTCAACTGCTTACTTTGTACTAATTATAGCTTTTGCCCCATTTGTAAAATTTTACCCACATTTTCAACTTTTTGTTTCAAAATAACAACTTTTTTAGCTTTTATTAGCAACTTCAACTTTTGTTTCCAGCAATGATAACTATGTATATTGGATTATAGTAAGCATGGAGTACTGAAATTATATTAAATTACTTGTTTCTTATCTGTTATTGTTTTAATCTATCAAATCTGAAAACAAAACAACAACAAAAAAGTGATATTGGCATCATGTATCAGACATTGGTTAACCAACTCTCTAATTATCGTCATCAGCCACTGAAAAACTGATCTCTGTCGACCATGATTGTTAACCGGCTCATTTGCCAGATAGCTAATTAGCCAGCCTTTGTAGGCTGCACATCACCAGCTGTTCCCATTCTGACCCTTTTCCTGCCAAGCACCAGTCCTCCCTTTTAGCAACCATGACAGCTGAACTGGAACTCACAACATAACTAACAACAATCGTATGTTTGGAATTCAAAGAAGTCATATTGAATTAAAAAGCTAATTGCTTTAAGTGACTGTGCAGCCTGAAATTCCCCAACTACAGCCTTCAAATGCAGTCAACATACTGTGTTGTCACCGTAGCCATGTCCTTTACTTCCACTCTGTATCGGTGCTACTCTGCCAAATCATTCTCAGTTATTTAGCTCTTTCTCTGAAGATTTGTGAGCTTAAGTCATGGGAAGGTTACTTGAGTTCAAGTCCCTTCTAAAGTTGAAAACGCTGTGTTAAGTTACTGCAAGGCTGTTTGGTGCTACTGTTGCCAGAACAATCTTCCTGAGCTTCCACTTCGCGCCCTTGGCTGACAGAGAAGAGAACACCCCCGTACCCCGTCCCACTTCCTGTGCCGGTGCAGGGCAAGCCGCCCAGAATCCCAAATGTCAGCGGACGGCTTAAGAAATGACAGCTGCTGTTGCATCTTGAATGTCTGCTGCCACATTCTGAGAAGTGTTGAAAAGGATGAAGTGACATTTGCAGTGAGTTCCTCTTCACATCCTCTTGTCTCCTCTCCCTGCCTGTTTCCACCTTGCCACCCCTTGTTTCCTGCCCTGCTGTGACCGTGGATCTACATAGGGTACTGGCCCTCTTACCAGGCCAAACATCATGCTGGGTTTGACATTCATTATTTATTGAAGGGCTGTGCTTTAATTGCAGCAGGAGAGTGCTTAGCAGCTCTGCTCTCACACTGGTTGATCCACAGGGAAGGGCCTCCGACTGAGGGTCGTATTTACTCGGCATGCTGGGAGCACCACCGTTGACTTCTAATGGTTGTGACACACAAAAAATAACCTGCAGGGTTGTTTTTTCCTCTTATTTCCAATTTGTTAGCATTTCACTCTCTGCTAACATTTCCACTCACTCCTCGCAGAGAGTGAGTGGAAATATCAAAGTGATATCTTCATGCTGCAAATGTATGTTATTGTAAATTTGCCCTTAACATTATAAACTGAAACTACTCCCTCCTTCTGCAAAGAGAGTTCTCCTTCTCTTGTTAGCCATGCAAAACAATCTCTTTCCTTGTTTAATCTGTAGCTGGCATGGGATTAATTTGCCCCTGTATGCAGCTGGACTTTGGGTAATTTCAGCAGTGAGAGGTCAGGGATTGAACTATGATTGTCACCCTTCTCAAAACACCAATTCAGAGTATCCATAGTCCTGTTCGAGACATGCTATGCTACATCTTAAAGCTGCTGTCTTTATGTGCATAAGCCCTTGGGTGGCTGGTGGTCATAGTGGGCAGGTGGGCTAATACATGTATCCTACCTCTAAATAGTTACTGCAGATGCAAAAGTAGCATCACATGTGAGATTCTAAATGACATCATGACACTGTAAGAAGCGCTTGATGCTAGAAAACTCTATACGGGTATTTTTTTACCGATCCATAACATCCTACTTTTCAACACCGGCTTGACGTATCAGTGTTTATAGTGGATGCTAAATTTGTCTGATTCTTAGTTGATCACGAAAAGTTTATAATGAACAAACATTCAGATACAGTTCACTGTCTTAAAAAAAACTGTTTTTATGTTTTAAGTAAATAGTAGCAGTAAATAGTAACTGTTTAGCTTGAGTCTGGTCCTGATCAGGGTTTTTACCTGCTCAATGGGAGCAGTTACTTTGGTAAATGTTGCGAAGTGTAACACTCATGGTGGATCAAGTTGGATATGAGTGGGTCTGATCTTACTACCAGGGAGTTTTTGCTATCTTGATGTGGGATCTTTGTAAATATCATGATGAGTAAAGTCTAGACCAAGCACCATCTCGAGATAACATTTATCCTGAACTGGCGCTCCATGGATTAAGATTGATTGAGTTATTGATTGTTTGCCACTTGTTGCTCTGAGGTGGAACTCTTGACAGGTTTTCTAGTAAAGGAGCATGAACCTGTCAAGACATGAGTGGTGGATGATACCTGATGTCATACCATCGATCAAAAGGAATCAGTGCGGCACATTGAGACAACTGCCACTCATTTACACGAAGAGAGCGACTGTAAGAGGATGCTGCAGACCTTGAGCTGTTAAAACTATGCCTGTTTTAGAGAAACTGTGTGTCAACAGTTACAAGAAGCCACACCTGAGTAAACAACATCTTCTTGGAAAAAACTCTTTGTGCACTTGTGCCTTCAGATATTCAAACTTCTCAACTTGATTCTCTTTAAAGCATGATTGGCAGCAAGTGTTCCTGGAGAAGTTGGAGTAAATGGGCTTGAATAAATCATGATGTTCTCATACATGCTTTACAACGTTGTGAAACAGAAAGACATGAGATCAGTGAAAAGTGACACTGACACTTCCTCAAAATAGAGAAGTGATTAAAAATAGAGCTGCCGCATCCATAATTGATGTCAACTCTGTTTTTACTGTTTGACTTCGGCTCTGCGGATTACATCATTTTGTGTAGTCAGAAGGGAGTCAAAATTTTTAAGCGCTGGGGATGTGAGAGCCACATTTACTTAAAGGTCAGACATAATCACCTTTGCTGGCTGGCAATAGAGCCACTCCTCACTGCACTTGTTTTTAATGTTGGACGAAAATGTCAGTCATATGTTGTGTCTAAACTGTAGTGTAGCCTCCTACCATTAGCTGTGGCTGCTGCCATAATGCTCTACTACCCGTGTGTAAACAAGCATGGATGGCATCTTGCAGTGTGGTGCCATTTGGCAGCATTTTGATCTAGGAAATAGAGATAAAGTTGAATGCAAGCTCTGCATGGCCTAACACTTAACCAGATCAGTGTGGACTTAAGCCCTTAGAGAGTACAGAAGCCTTGTAATGCTGGCTTCTGCTTACGTTAGCAGAAATTGTAATCCCTCGATTAGCTAGGGCTCATCAATCATGCTTTAATTATTGACTGTTTTCTGTATTCAACTTGATTTTTAATCCTCACTGTTGAACTTGCTGGTTAATCTAAATTTAAATTTCTATTCAAACATCTGGGAAATGGGTCTCTTTGGCACACCCCTACCTTGTACCACCAACATCCTGTTTTCTCAACCCAAGGTCAAAGTCTGCAACAAACTAGATGAAAAACAGAAGATTTCCTAAGTGGCAAAAGTTCATTGGGCTCTGAGATGTTTTGAAACATTGATCCCCTGATTATACATGAACCCTGATTAAAGCAGGCGAGGTAAAATCCTCTATCCATGGTGTGTCTTCACTGACAAGGTCACCAAACCCTCAAGCACCAGCCTGCCCCCCTCACCCATGTTTCATTTACACTCCTTTTAACACTTGAGTTACGTGTCACTGCTGCAAAGACAAAAAAATCAATTTGTGCAAGTAGTTCTCGAGAAAGCAATGCCCTGTCCATTCCTCTTGTGGACACTCAGTATCAAATAGCTTTCCTGAGGCTTTCAAGGTTAAAAGGGAAAAAAAACGAGGAGCATTCAGCTTGTCCCCTCTGTGGGGCCTTAAAATACCTTTAAAACCAGAGTGAGAAACATGTGCATCGGTTAAAACTGGTATGGAGTCATTGCATTGCAAGCTCTCTTATTTTTGTCCCTAACCCCATACACTACAGGACAAAAGTTTGGGACCAAGATCAGATTTGTACAAAAAAAGATCATAGTTTCATATATATAATTTGCAACACAATAAACATGACTATTGTGTAAAGAGTAACTTATCAGAAGACATTTTGACTATAATTGTTAGGTATTTGAGTTATTGTTGCTTAGACTTTGCTTTCTTTAAAGTAACCTCCTTTAGCTTTAACAACAGCTTGGCATATATCAGGCTTTTGTTCCACAAGTTTTTTAAGGTATGATCTAGGGATTGCATTCCAAGCTTTCCTAAGTTCATTAAAAAGAGACTGCTGATTCGTGGGACACATTTTTCTGACCAATCGATCCAATTCATTCCACACAAACTCAATTTGAGAAAGGTCTGGAGACTGAGGGGGCCAAACCATCTTTTGAAGAACACCTTCCCCCTCTTTTTTGTCGAGGTAACCCTGACAGAGCTTGGCAGAGTGCTTAGGGTCATTGTCTTGCTGCAAAGCAGACTTATGAGCCACAAGTCTGAGTCCAGATGGAACAGCATGGGGCTGGAGGATGGAGTGGTACTGTTCCTTCTTCATGATACCCTTTACTTCAAACAAATCTCCTACTCTATCACCTGCAAAACATCCCCATACCATGGAACTACCACCTCCATGCTGAATTGTGGGTGTAACACGTGGTGCTTTCAGACGTTCACCAGTTTGTCTGTGGACATAGACTCTGCGTTTCTAACCAAACAGTGCAAACTTGTTTCTAGTCAAGTTTTTTTGCCAATATGTTTTTTTGCAGATACACAACCCTTCAGACCAGCCTTTCTCAAACGTCATTTCACGGTTGTCAGAGATATGGGTTTCGACCTTGTCATGTTGATTTCCTCCCTTATTTTTGGTTCTGTCTTTCGCCGATCTCTCTTACTGGTGACAATGCTATGTTTATCCTCTGCTTTTGTATTAACTCTCTTTCGTCCAGGTCTTTCTCTATCATCATAACCTCCAGCTTCCTCTAGTCTCTTCAGAGTGTAGTGGACTCCTTTGTTAAACACCTTTAGGCGTTTTTCAATTTCTCTTTCTGTGTATCCTTCTTTCCTCAATGTACCAATCTGTACTTTTATTTCTTTACTCAGTTGCTTTTTTCTAGCCATTTTTGTGGTGGTTTGAACGCGGTTGAGATTTATTAGAATTTTTGTATGCAGACTCTCAAAAGCCAAAAAGTTAAAGTGAATAATCCAACTGTGATTTTTTTTTTTTTTTTTGCTTTTGCACTGAAGCTGTGACTCTTGCAAATGTTTTCAACCTAAAACTAAGCCCTTATCATCTTTCACTGACATATATTTAGCAATGGTCTGTGAACATCAATGTATATCTAAAGGTAAATGGAGTAAAATGGTGCATTTCCATGAAAGCAACATCTGATCATGGAGTAAATACATCCCAAAATACATAAAACTTTTATAAAAAGCATTGTGAACAAAAACTGGAGGTTACGCCCAACTGTTCGGCCTGTAAGGGCCTTGCTTCCAGATTTTTGGCCTGTAGTGTATATATACTGTATATATATATATATGAACTTATATTAATTTTTACGTTAGATTTCAAAATACTCATGATTTTTTTCCTTATATTTACTTACAACTGTTAAGATATTTGTATGGATCTCAGAAGGCGATAATCCTATGTATATCTGTGTAAATCATTTCACATCCAATGGAGCCAAATTCTGGGTTTGACTTTGTTTAAAACATACGATAAATGTTCACATCTCAGATGAAACATTTATCCATAAGTGCATTCACTGACGTATTCATGGTTGTTTTTTGCAAGGCTTAGACACATGCACAAACAAATAAATCAAAGCTAGTTTAAAGACAATATAATTAAAATGCTGAGCACCAGGCAACCCAGCAACACAGAGGACTAGCTGTACAAAACAAAAAAAAACATACATAAATTAGTTCATATGGTTATAACAAATTCATAAAGTTCACTGCGGCTTCAGTAGATTGTTTCTTTATTGTCAGCGCTCTGAAAGTCAGTGGAAATTATCATTAATGAGGCGTCTAGTTTTAAAACTCAGATCGATCAAGCATGCACAGAGGCCCATCACACTGTCACTTTTAGGAAGACACAACAAGCCAAGCAGAGTCAAAGTCATTTGGAGATGAGGAAAACAAAACACCCCAAGAGATGAAACTCCAAAGATACAAAGTCTTTATTGTTCAGAGTGGAAAAAAAACAGTAAATAACAGACTCTAATTTTTAGTTTTTTTTTTTGTCTGTTTTTTCTGAGTACTAACAGGCTGAAGTGAAGGATACCATGCAACTGGTTTAATAGCAAGCAATTTATGTAGTTTTCCCCTGAAACATGTTATTGTGATCAGTAAAAGAAATAGACTTAACATGATGGATCAGTCATATGGGTAATGAGGCAAAAACCAAATCAAGTCTTTTGATTTGAGGTTCAAAGGATGCTGAAAAATCAGCATTATGCACCAAGTTTAAGTAACACACAAATAGTTGAATAAAGAAGTTAAATGAGCTGTAGACTATTAGTGTAATTTTTAGTGTTAACTAAATTAAAATCACAGGGTGTGCCTTGGTTTTTAACCTGTAATTTCCTTCAGGCATTTTAAAAGGTAGAACTGTTGTTTTTTGTTTTGTTCACCTTTAGGTGAGGACTACAGAGGAGGAAGAAAACCAGTGGAGAGAGCCAATTTACAGAGAATAATAAAAGGAAGAAGAACTTCACTGAGAGACAGTTTGAGAAAGAAGAAGAAAAATAGGTCAGTTTTTTTTTCTAAGTATTTGTTTCAGGCGTGGTTTTTATTCATCCACTCCAAAATGTGGAGCAATTAACTGCAAATTTAGCAGGGGTAAGAAAACTGTGGGGCTGTAGGATATCAGACGAACAATATTTATGTAGCTTTAGGCTGCATAGTAAATGTACGAGTAGCAGCTTTAGGTAGTTAGGATAAGTGATCATAATATACTATATACACAGCTACAGGCTGCTTGGCTAGCATGCTAACTACATATGTAGGCCATTTGTAATCTGGTATTAGCTAGCAATAGTCAGCTGGAGTGTTTGCAATTACTGCGCAGTGATAGGCTGCCTTATATAGTACTACAGAGTCGTAGTGACAGAGCAAAGTGAGTTAAAGTGAGTATAACTGCAGCTGTCAGAGGAGGTGATAATGCTAACTGCTGCCTCAGGCTGATTTTTAAGATTCCTGGTGGCATCTAAAAGCAGAAATAAATTAGAGTAACAATGCTTATCATCTAACTCCACAGTATATTGCTTGGCAATAGTTTGCAGGGTAGTAATGCTAAATACTGCTACTTAACATTGGTCAGTGAAATTGGTGATGCTGACTGCGCAGTTTGGCTCATTTCAAGTACCAGCACAGCTCAAGACTGCTAACTCAAAGCATAGCTAGTGTTAGCTAGCAGTAGTTTCTGTTAGTTGTGATATTTTGACCAAAAATCCAAAAGAAAACAACAAGCTTAGATCTGTTGTTGGATGAGTATAAACTGTATGGGTCTGCTGGTGAAGTCAGAATGATGTAATCGTGCAGGACAGTTTTCAGATATGAGCTTTTTTTTTGTTAAATATGTCTGCTGAGTCAATGTTTTTTACCAAATAAGTTGCTAGTATTGTAATAAACCAGATTACTGCTGTTAGTCCTGCACCTGCAAATGAACATGAAACAAAAACAACAGTTACAAAAGCTATGTGTACTGGTCTCATCGATCAGCAAAAGTTACTACCCCCAAAGAAAGCATACTGCTTTCTT
This sequence comes from Xyrichtys novacula, assembly GCA_962446985.1. NCBI lineage: Eukaryota > Metazoa > Chordata > Actinopteri > Labriformes > Labridae > Xyrichtys > Xyrichtys novacula. The sequence goes on from OY660865.1 coordinate 16,646,610, forward strand.
GGCTGGGTTTCCACTTACTGATTAGTTTATTAGAATTTTTTTTAAATGGAGTTTGTCATTGCTAATGCTCAGTCATTGTGATGCAGCTCACATCTGCCTGAATGACAAACTTGCCGGCAGTCTGAGGGGTACACTCCCTCGCTTCAAAAAACGTTGTCAAGGCTTTTTACACCATTAAATTGCTGTCAAAAGACTTTTGGGACTGCGTTTAGGGACTGGACATCTGCACGACTACCCTCAGAAACAGAGAGGCCATTATATCTGCCAGTGTTGGTCCTCTACTTGCATTTCAATGTGAGCCATCTCCATTTTAAGTATCTCTAAGTCCAATTCATCTGAGCTGCTTAACAATTAATCAACTGACAGCCGGGGCAGGGGAAATGTGTGGTCTAGATTAATCCGTGCCTTTTTCCAAGAAAAGCCTTTCCTGTATTTCCATCCCTGCAGCTGTGAGTAGTTAAAAATACAACAATGAAAAAAAAATCTACTACAACTGGATGACTAATATTAGCGAAAGCATTAGTCACTTAGCAAGATCCACAATGGTAACAGTTGTGAATCTCTCAACTGTGTGTGCTGCTCATCCACATTCAGGTTTCTGTATCTTTAAAATGATAAAGATGATTTTATATTTCTCTGTGGCTCTTTTAGGAATATTACAAGAGTAATGCAACAGATTATTCACACACGAAGGGCTGCATTGCTTTCTCGCTAATTTCTTCTGAGGGATTAGATTGCTTGACATAGGGAAGCACATAGTTAGAACACATGAAAAGCACCAAGAGTCTGCACCGTAAACAGATATTTCACAACACCTGCAGAACACGTGCAGCATAGTTGCGTCACTTGTGGAAAGTGATACAACAAGCTTGTATTTCAGGCTCTGCATGTGAAACTTTGGTTTGTGCAAGGTGGGTGAATTAACAACATATTTACAAAGTTAGCGATCTTAAGCTTGCAGTAGCAGCTAATGAATGCAGATAGAAGAGGAACTTAAAAGTCGCCAACTCTGTGATCAGTTTGAATGTGCCGCTATCAATGATTATCAAATACAAGCTTTGAATGGTCACATATCCAGAGCTTGGGTTACTCTATATTCTGCGGCCACCCAAGCAACATCTTTTAGGCTGTTATAAGATGCACTTGCCAAAAATGTGAGGTCAGCTTTCAACACTTCTGAGTAAACTGAAGCTGCAAACCTATCTGGGGTTTCAATGCAAGCTTGACAGGAAGCCATTGTCACGTTTCAACACACATCTTGTTATTTTTGCAAAGAAAACCTGCACATTAAGTCAGATGTCACCCATTTGATAGAATAAGTGAATCAGCCTAGAGAAAACTCTACAGTAGCCCACTACTGCTTTTCAAAGTAAGAAAACACATAAAATGGTTTGTCATTATTCAGACTCAGCTGATTGTGGTGAGCTTATATGATGAATTGAAAGGTTTAAATGTGGGTGTATCAAAGGATTAAAGCCAGGTTTCAGTATTTTTTGCTGATATGTGCTGACTCTGATCAAAATCTTATTTTCTGATGGGATAACTGCTCTCTTCCAGGTGGCACCGAGTCAACAGCTGTGGCGAAGCTGCATGTCTGTGTGACTTGAGTGAAAGCCTGGAGGAAGGAGTGCACAATTACCATCCATGGCAACATTACTTCCTTATAAATTTCACGCTACCCTCGTCTTTACAGTTGTAATTCGCTGGCACTCTGCTACAACCTTGGCATAATTGCATTTACTGGTTGGATGAAATCCTATTTGGGAAATTTAGTATACACTCTGAATTAATTGTCTTCTTTGCATTAAGGTTTATGACTCATCGCACTTGTATTTTTACACCTAAGAACGTCAAAGTTATTAAGGTGAGTAAAACGTTCAGACTGATAATAATACAAAAACAGATGTCATTATTCAAGTTATTTTCTACAGTGTCTTTGTGCTTATGCCAGAACTGTGGGTAGTTAATATGTAAGAATGTATGAGCTAAGATGGAGCTCACTGGATCTATTTTTAACAAGGCAGAGTTTTCAGTAAAATAAGTAGGGCTGTCGAAACATAAGATTTTCAGCTCACAGTTATTGTGGCTATAAAACATTACAATAATGATTATCCTAAACAATTCAAGATTAATCAGCACAATCATTCAAACTGAGGGGAGGCAAGACAAAGGGCAACACAAAACTTCTTCAACTTATCTAAAAAAATGCAATTACATCATAATACAATAATGTATATAGTTTTATTTATACTTCTTTAAACAGGGTTACTAAGTGCTTTAAAATTCAAAATAAGAGGAAATGAAGGAGAATAAATGAGAAATGCATTTTTTTTTAAAGTTTAAAGATATAAACAAAGATGAAAGATGATTTAACAACATGATAAAGGTATGTAAGGACAAACTGAAATATATATATATATACCTGAAATATATATATATATAAACTGAATGAAAATCTGTTGAATTCTTGAGTTGACAGTTTTTAAAAATGCGCTATCATCTCTCAGATGGATACTAGCTAGCTCGCTTTCAGCTGCACAACATCATCATTAGAGATTTATCGTCTATACTGGTGTAGCCAAACAAACCTCTGTGGTTAAGCAGATATCTGTTGTGTGTTATTATCTGAGGGTCACAAATCAGATAAAAGGATATCGTGTAAGTCAATGGAAGATAAGCAGACTGTAAGATATTTGTCTAAGTCACTCTCTTTTGAAATGTTTCAAAGACAGACGGTAAAAAAAGGTTTGAGATAAAATCAGCAGCACCATTTTTCACTGCCTTCTATAGTTCATGTTTTTGTAGACAGGCTACAGCTGCTCATCATCTCTCTACACTATAGGAAGTGACATCATATGTTGACAGCGTGGTTCAGGCACGCCTCCCTGGAAACAAGAAGAGGGGAGAGGGCATGAGATAAACGGTGGTAGATTCAGAGGCAGACGTTGGATTGGCATGGCTGTGTGCAGCTCAGCTCTGCCATCTGCATCCATGAGGCTGCTGCCTGGATATCTGGAGCCTCTCTGCAGAGCAACGAAGCCTTGATACGGAGCTGTATGGAGCAGGAGTGAGCCGGCTGTGTTTTTCACAGCATGTTTCACTGGCACTGGGAGATAGAGAGGCAATAATCAGGGGGGACAACCTTACACACACTTGAGCAATGTTCCGTGAGCTGCTGTCTCTCTCGTTTCAGACCGACACTGAGACCTCGGACTAATGGAGGGATGCAATGATGTTTCTCTTTGCTTGTCATGCTTGAATCACGGCTTCATATTTCCTTTTGTGTCAGAGACCTTTTTGTCTTCGTCTGTCACTGCCGCTGGATCAACTGTGGGGTAGCGTGGCGGACGGAGCCCCCTCCTCAACCCCCCTCTCCCTTGTCTGTGTCCCCGGCTTCTCATCACTCCCGGCACGCTCGTGTCTATTTACCTCCTCTTAGCGACCCTCCCCTCCTTGTGAAGCTCCGTCTCTCTTGCTCTCCTGCTCCTCACTGCTTACTATCTCCCTCTCTTTGCTCCTCCAAAGCGGGCAGTCTGCTGTTTTATCCTAGCAGCTTGCTATATGATCTTCTGGAAACCAGTTTTCGCTGCTGCTCTGCTGTCTCACAACTCCTGAGTCCTTCAAGATTTCTATCTCTGCGTCGACATGATGTTTCCTCCCAAGGATTGATCCCTGTCCACTCCCTTTCACTTCCCCCTTCTTCTCCCTTGTCCTGATCTCCTGCCCTTTGACCCTCACCCTCTTGTTCTTATCCCCCACCCTCCTCTTCCTACTCACCCTTATCCCAAGCCTCTTTCCCCCGTATCTCTTTCCACCCCCTTGACCATGTTGCCATGTGCCTGCTGGCTCCAACTTATCCTGATCATGCTGTCCTCTGTGTTATGGACCCTGGGGGAAAACTGCCCAGCAACCTGCCTGTGCCCAGATCCTCACACTGTGGACTGCAGCGGCCGTGGGCTGACCCGTTTACCCGATGAGATCCCCTTGGATGTGCGCAGGCTTTTGCTGGCCGACAACTGGATACCCCGCATCCCCTCGGACTTCCTGGTTCTGTACAGTGACTTGGTCTACCTTGACCTCCGGAACAACTCCCTCTCACACATAGAACCGGGGACTCTCAGCACCTCATCCAGACTGGTGTTCCTAGACTTGGGGAGCAACAATCTGACTGAAATCCCAAAGGGGACGTTCGGGGAGTCCCGGAGCTTGATCAAACTACGTTTGGGTAACAACCCTTACCTAAGCATGGTGAGCGAGGAGGCTTTTCTCGGCCTCACCTCTCTCAGAGAACTGGAACTGGAGCGTAATGCACTATCCACCCTGAAGGTGGGGGCACTGAGTCAGTTGCCCTCCTTGCGGGTTGTGAGGCTAGAGGGCAACCCCTGGGTATGCAACTGCAACTTTGCCAACTTGTTTGCGTGGCTGATGGAGAACAGTCACAAGCTTCCAAACGGTAAGTTGCAACATCAGAAGCTTTTACCCCCCAAAAAACCCGTATCTGTGCACAAGATACAATAGTATTATGACAAACCCATTACCATAACACTGCTCTGCTCTATTTATATTCCTCTGTAGGAGGGGAAACCCCCCTCTCTCCCACTTGGTCTAATTTTGTCTCTTTCTTCCTCCACTCCTCTTGCATGCAGGATCTGAAATGTATGTGTGTAATGTGGGAAAATAACATTTGCTTGGGCGTAAAAAGGAGCCTTTTTTAAGCTGTTGAGTTCAAAAGTAGAAATTAAAACTAAACAACTTATGTTAGGAATTTTAGCTTTCTGTTTCTATGGTTCCACGTTTGACTGTGCCTATAAACTGAGTGCTGACCTCTATCCTGCGTGGTAGTCAAAATCGATCAATTTGCAGCTTCTATTTATATGATCGTATTTATTTATTTCTTACTTGCCACGTACTGTATATCATAAATCATGCATTTTATTGAGGGTTATTCAAATGAGTCCGACACCTCTAGCCTTATTCCCTTCCCCATGTAAATATTCAGCCCCTTACTATAGTCTACAGCAGTGATTCAGCTTGGTGCGCTGAGTTAGATAACAACTGGGCCAAAGTTTTGGTGTGCTGGAGTGTACGAGGCAAAGCGAATGTGTGCTTACATATCTAAGGGACAACACAAGACAAAGGGGAGCATCAAGTCTCTTCAGAAGTAGTTTGCTTTGGGAGAGATCGCCGAACATGGAGCTGATTTGTTTCAGCATCCAGAGGTACTGGATTCTTGGGGCACAGCAAGATTTGTCCTAGATAAAAACGGAAACTGTCAAAAGTGATCAGATCTCTGTGAATACGGTTTGTTTTTAAGTCAGCCATATTGCATAACCTAAACGCTTGTCCAGCACCATGTCTACATTGACAAAGCATCTTGACTCTTTTGTCCGCAGGGGTCTGGAGTTGTTTTCAGTGAAGGTCAGCCTTACGTGTGTTAATGCTAATGTCCTCACAAAGGACACAGACAGCAAGTTATCTCATAAGTGAAAGCTCACACGTGGGAGCTGCAGGGACAAAAATAAACAGATCTGACAGTTCAGCCTCACATGACTCGCATCATATTCAGATCAGAGTTAGATTTGACGCATTACATGATTTTTGCTTAAACTGACAGAATAACATGGCCGCCTCTTGCCATGTTTTGACACATGCTCATGGGTTTTTAAGGGCATGTTAGAAACTGTACATGTTCAGGTGTTTGGGTGTTATGTATAACAGAGCACAGATAAGGAGTGGGAGCGTTTATTTCTGTCATCGTTCCAAGGTTGTATGAGGTGTGAAATGTCAATCTGTATATTCACAGAGCTGTTTTTTTTTTCTTTTCTTTTTATATAGTGATGGCACAAATCTTCTGACTCAACACAGGAATTTTCAAGAAGTGAGAGGCCTATAGACAGCTCAAGCAAAGCATAGAAGGTGTAAATCACAGTGTGGCTTTTTCTGTAATTACTTAAAAGATTTCCAAACAGAAAGTTTCTGTAAATCAAATGATTCTCTGTCTGCAATCTGGCTGGCAAAAGTCTGCAGCTCAGCTCCCCAAAGGAACCACTGACTTCTGAAAACTGCTGACGACTCACAAAAGCAAACTCCTGATGTGCATTTAGGCCACTGTGTTCTGGGCTATTGATATAATACTCTCACTTTCATCCCCCCAGGCTTTTTGCATTTGCCCTAAAAACAGGCAAGTTTGGGCCTGTGAGGATGCAATGTTGCTAAGCTGGCAACAATACCGTAGTCCCCTCAGTAAGACTGCAAATGCATTAATCACTGGTTCTAAGTGTTGTCATATGCAAGCCCATAATGAATTGCATTAGGGGTGCTGGCCAGGCAGACATCAACAACAAAGAAGGTAGCCAAAGCCCAGCCAAGCTGCTAGCGTGGCTGCCAACTGGCCCCACTGTGCACACCACTCAAATTGAGTTAGTAATGCGCATCTCACCTCATATGCAGCTCTTACATCTCCATCAGTAAGTGTTTGCTGTATGACCCCAGAGACCCCGAATGCACTAACATTAAAAGAGTATGCAACTTTGAGTAGAATCGACGTTTGGATTCCTTTATATTTTTCTACGGCTCTTAAATGGTGCCAGAAATATACTTTGTAATGCTAACCATGCTGGAGGACTGGGTGACAAACAACATTATAGCACGGGGAATAGTAATTATTTTGGCTCCTGTCTTCATAAGCGATGCAAATTAGCTCTGTGGCGGGTCAAAGAGGACATAATGATGCCACACTGGGGTGAAAATGTTCCCTCTGTCCCCGCTTTGTGTGACTGTATTCTAGGCCACATATTAACTATTATTTAGCTGTTTATTAGAGTGTATTTTAGTAGAATATTGGCTCTTAATTACGAGTAAGACTACACTTGTGAACACCTTATTTTGCATGACCATATTCTACTCCTACTAAACCATTAACTAAGTGTTTTACATGAATAACCTCGTAATTACAGCAAATAGCAAGTAAGGAAGTTGTGCACAACACTTTGATTCTTAATTAAGTTGGACAAACAAATGCTGCAACTGTCACGTATTATACCTTAAAAGACATGGAAGTCTTATGAGACAAGTCTACATAGCTCCTTTACTGATGGACCATTGAAGTAATTTTTAAACATGTCTCTGGATGATAAGGTTTAAGAATTATTCTGCATAAACATGCTGTATAATTGATAGCTTACTGAGGTTTTTAGTGTGCAGAAGGACACAAAGGATATCCCTGTGTTTTTGCCATTCTGCATAACGTGCTGATTTCGAAAACGGGATGCTGCATCTCAAGGAGCTATCTTAAATAAATTGAAAATCTGAAATTAGAGGAAGGGTAAATTCAATAATCTAGACTCCACATTAAAAACCTTCTCAGGTCAATATGAATGTATTTTTTATTTTTTTTTTTTAGCTGATCAGGCTACTGCATAATTTCACACTTCCTGTATAACATAACTTAGATGCATTTTGACAGGAAAATTTGCTGGGTGTCTTGCTGATCACTAGGGGAGGGAGAAAAAATCAATGCAGCATTGTATCATAATATTTTGTCTGTTGATATAAATCATATCGTCTCATTTACCAAGTATTGATTCTTCGATACTTCGATTGGTTGAAGCCCTTTGACAAGAGTTATTAACTCTGTATTACTAGAACAACACCAGAGACAAGCAGTTCCCGCATGTTATATGAACTTAAACTGCTGAAAATAGTTCCAGCACTTTTTACTTCTGCATGTTAACACCATTAACAGAAAGAGATGTCAGTTTTCTTAGCGTCATGGTAATCTTCTTTTTTTATCACTACAAGGAAAAAACATTAGGGTTAGTGATAATAAAAAATGTTTAAGTTTGTGTCGTTCTCCTCATTTATTTTTAAAGGGTGTGTTGACTGCAAAGCTCTGAGAGAAAACAGACCAGGGTGAGGTTAAACGTCAACATTTGAATTCACACAGAAGACCTTAACACGTTGTTTTGTGTAACCGGGGATGGAAATGTCTATTTAAGTGACACTCCTACACAGTAGACAACTTCATATCTTAGTATTGGTTTCACCCGACTTACCTGCTTACCATACTTTATCTCTTGTTTATCTGAGTGTGAAGAGGATGTAATTGTGAAAAAAAGGTGTGGGTTCATAAGTATAAAACTATTATAGAATAATCATAAACAAAACCTAACGTTAGTCAGGGCGACATATTCAAAGTGAAAAATACTTTGTTTTGAGTTACCTGAGCTCTACTTACACCTTTCATTGTTGTTTTTGCTGCACAAGAGTTGACTAGATTTATATATTGTTACTACGGGAGAATGACTACTATCACTTTAATGATATTCATATTTAATGTGAGCATGTTAAGATTTTTTTAATGCATAACAACGTACATGATTTTACTAACCATTACTTTGGAGGTTGTTAGGGCAAAACCCCTTAATCAAGGGTTTAGTTATAGAAAATTATGGTCGTACAGAATGAGATGAGAAGTGTTTTTAAAGCTCCAGTGAGGAACTCTCAGTTGGTATTGATTTAGCGCCCCTTGTGGATAAATCTGTCTTTGTTTATCTTGTCATCTACAAATTAAAACAGTAAACTGGCAAAAAATTCATACTGTTGGCTTTTAAAAGGCAAATAAGTCCTTTAATGTGAATATTTTGTGCTGTAATACCTTCAGTTGCTTGGCTAACACCTTCACACCAGTTTTAGGCGTAAAAAATTATAAGGGTAAAATCATCCATCTTGTAACTGATGGGCTTGTTTGCTTTTTGTATATCATTAACAAACATCACCATGAATTTGACTTGATTTCATTGACGTCAGAAACCTCTTACTGGAACTTTAAAGAGTAATCAAGAGTTAATATTTTACTAATGCACAAGCAATTACTCAGTTATATTTGGCATGCTTTAATTCTAACCATGTCCAGTTGATTTATGTCACACCTGTTTATACAGCAACACCAAAATATAAAGATGTAAGAAGCCGAAAAATCCCAGCCCCTCCACTAAGACTCTGACTGGTATTGTGTGGCTCCTCCGCATTTAGCTTACTCTGTGTTGAGTACAGCAGAGAAATGTTAAGTGGTGTTCAGACTATCGAAAAATAGCAGCAGGAAGGATTACAGGGAGTTGGATTTGCGAGCACAGACAGTTTACACATGCAGGCATCATACTGCCAGACTTAATTAACATAATGACTGAGCTCTCGGTCAGGAAAACGCTATGACCTATTCCCTGGAATGCTGTTTTGAAAGTGCTCACACAATAACAGATGGACACTCATTAGTCAATGAAGTTGACTTGATAAGCTTTTCAATATGTATCAACTTGAACTACTATCATCAGTGTGGGTGTTCCAGCTCAATATCCTATTTTTTTGTCCATTACAGAGAGACAAATAATTTTTAATTTGTAAATCTGTGGACTTGTTTGGTGGTTCCACCTTTTTTCTGTTTCATTGTATGATAAATCCGCAAAGAACCAAGAATTTAATCTTTGAGTTTTATGTGTGTGGCCTCTATTTGAACCCAAACAAGCCCTGGCCTCTGGTCCTACTTTGCAGCATGTTTATTCAGTCCTCTTACTCTGTGTGCAGTGTGTGGGTACTGTCATGACAAAGTGTAGTCTGCACACGGCTGCTGGTGCTGAATCTGTTTGGTCTCCAAATTGATTTTTTTGTTTCAGGGTTTCATCCTGTGAACATAAACAACAGTAAAATCTTGTTATTAACTCAGTGGCGCTGATAGATGATGATCCTGATGATGAGACAACCTCTACTTCTTGGCTGTTTAATGCACCTTTAACCATTTTCCCTCAAAGTATCATAACTCCACTTAAGCTTTTGGCTCACTCATTTTACTTTTGCTCCGTTTATTTCACCACATCTCTCCATCTGTCACAGTAGCAGTGATAGGCAGCTGGTCTCAGTTATGAAGGGTACACTTATTTAAAAGATGAATGACGTCATTAACTGTTACAACAGAATTTGCCCATTAAAGCTACAGTAAGCTGTTTTAGCAGCATTAACATACCTGTCAAGTTTTGGTTTGGAAAATAAGGGACATTGTCTGGGTTAGGGTTAGGGTGTGCAGTGTTGCCAACCTATCGATTTTGTCGGTAGATTTAGCGAATTTTCAGACCCCCTTGTGACTTATTTTCAAAAAAACACCTAATTTAGCAACTTCCGACATTAAAGCAGGTATTGATGTTACTCTTTTTAACGGGAAGCTGGTGTGCACTGAAAATACGCACACGTACAGACACAGCGAGGAAGACTCCTCACTCCTCCTCTGTAGGCAAAGTGTGGTGTGTGTGTGTGTGTGTGTGTGTGTGTGGGTGGGTGGGGCAAAAATTATGCCAATTAGGCAATGACATCATTTAGCCACTTCTCGGACAGCCACTAGCGACTTTCCTGACTGAGGAGTAATCAACACTGTCTATGTGATCACAGATGACAACTCACTACTACTAGTTAGTGGGTACTTAGCACACGCTAGTGACAGAGTTCAGTTTGGAGAGGTAGATTAATGTTTTTTTATATACATATAATACAGGAGATTTATGGAAGAATACTAATACGAGAAGACGGTAGGAAAGAGGGGTAAAATGCGGTAGTTTCCTGGCTAAACAGGATACTTGAAAGACTATGGAACAGACTCAGTAGAAGTGTGATAAAGTATTCATGCTTAATTGAGTTTGGCATCTTGCACTGACATGTTTCTACTGTAGCACTAATTTGAAAAACAAATGGAGAATGTTACTTGTCCAAATCACAGGAGCGTCTTGTCTTCAAAGGTCACCATCACTTGACTACTAGGAGGGGTGAGCAAGGGTGTATTTAAGTCTAGAATATGACCGCTAAATATTCCAACATCTTTGATTCAATCTGTGTCACATAATTACTTTTTTGTGTGTATAAGTGATCGCTTGTTTTATATCTGCTTTGCTGTTGGTTTTTAAGCAAATATATAACTGCTTGTCATGTTTGCTATTATGTTAGTTTTTTTGTTTAGCCGTTTATGTATAATGTGCCTTATTTCCAGCTGTCTAACCAGGGACAAGGACTGCAAATTAGCCATCAGTTTGCATCAGTTGCTCTTTAATTAGGTGTAACAAATGACTAAATGTATTGTCCCTGTCAAATAACCACATAAATAAAGAAAATACAACATCTCTAAACTCTGAATTTAAGACAATTCTGCTTTTTCACTTTATTCTGTGTATTTTAGGAGAAAAAGTCCTTGTGTTGTGGAAATAAATGAGTAACTTTTATCATGATGACAAATAACTTGTAAATAACTACTGACCTGTCTCTTACAAGCATGTCATCATATCATGATTAAGTTTGGCCTATTTTTGAGGCTAATGAGACACAAACTTAATGAATTATTTTGGCAACCAGCCTACGAAGTTTTCAACTGTGAGAACAGTGTAAAACGAACATGCACTGTTGAAGCATGGGTAAGACTTTGGTTGACTAATCTGAAAAATGACACTTTTATGTCCACTATTTTGCAACCTGCTGAAACTTTTCTTTCTCAGCAGTGTGTTCCTTGAAAATCATTGCATATTCTTCAGCATTAATAAGGGTCACACTTGAACTAGCTCCTGATTTTATTTTCCTAATGATCATGTGGACAAAGTGCAGCTGGCGGGAAAAAGCTTGTAGATTCTTCAGTTTTCATCTGAAGTCATAAAAGCCCCATAAAAGTTGTGATTTCTTGAGTTAATGAGAGAACATACCAGGATGGGTGGTCATGAAGAATATATTTCACCTGCAGAAAAATCTTTAACTAATTTAAAAACTGTCAATAAAACATGACAAAAAGCAAACTGCTATTTTAGAAGTCATTCTGCAATATCTGTGGTTCCCTGTGAGATGGCCTGCATAATGTAGCAGCTGCAGAGCCCATGCTGTAAACCCAATTCCCATTCCATTTTGCACATCTTGATTTCCCGTGAGATTTCAAGTTCACAAAGCAGCACACTTTTCTTTGATTACTGCGGGTCAGCATGGGGAGTGGGTGGAAGATGCATAAAATTCTGGGGGATGAGGGGGTCTGTGTTTTGTCTCATATTTGTAACATGCAGTCAGATTTTAAGACACAGAAACATCCTCTCATGTGTTGCCTAACTCTGCATCCTCTGCTTTGTTTTGGTGCCTTTTCTAAGTTTTCAGCCACTAATCCACTTCATTAATGTTTTAATAGAGGGATGAGTGTAAACATGATCCACTGCTGTCTTCAGTGCTCTTGGGTTAAGGATGAACAAAGGCCATGTATAATTCAGAGTGACACAGTTCTGCGCCACGTTGGCCAGGGTAATTGGAGCCAGAGCTGCCTACAGGGCAGGGCAGGCCAACTCCCAGGAGAGGCTGAGGCTGAACCCTGTTGAGGCATTGCTATCACCACGAGTCATGACCTGGAGAGTTTCACTACAAAGTAGCAGTTCAGGTGACAGGGTCAGAGTCTGAATTTTCCTTCGCAGAGTATTGAGTTGCTTCCCAAAGACCTGTTACAGCATCACACTCCCAGGACTGAAAACTTGATGCCTAGGAGTTGCACTGCAATGCAAACAAATTCCAACACATTCTGGTTGTCAAATGAGGTGGCTTGATCCATGTCCCTGAACTGCAAAATACAGCAGTCAAGGTACCACTGTAGGTAAAGGCTTATATGTGGATTAACAGTTAAGTAGGTAAGCAAGAATCTATCATGTTGAGGTCAGACTGTACAATCTTTTTAGGCCGTCATGACCGTCACTGTATCGGATTAGGCAATCGCAGAGCCATAAATTTCTGCTTACAGACTATGCAGACTGTGTGCTGGTACCCAATAAATCATCCAAACCAATGTGATGATGTTGGAAGGCAGACCTGCAGGGCCAGACGACATCTATAAACAAGACTATAAACTGATCAGGAGCTGACATCAAGCTAAATTTACCACTGGCCTTTGACGATTACTGGTAACCGCTGACCCAGGAACATTGCTTTGATTCAGAAAAATAGCCAATGCTTCACTCTTTAAATAAAGACAATGGTCTGATTGGAATTACCAAAATTTACACCATCTAATTGATTTAGCTGTTCCTCCGTCTTGTCCTCAGTCGGCCTCAGCTTGTGGGAGTGGCAGCTCATTTCAATTAGGCCTTGATTGCTGTTAACAGTGATTTACTGTATGGGATAAAGTGATCCATTTTGGAGGAATTCGGTCTGCCAGATCAAGTACCCAGCCTAGAGACCCTTTTAGTGTTAATATCTAAATTAAAGTGGCTTTTTTGGAGTTTAGCTAAAGGCAAAAAAACTTCCTAAATATGTAACGTAGCATTAGCCACCAAATTTTGTTGGCCTGTTTGAAGATAATGGGCGTCTTTTTGCTTTTTTGTCACTTGTTTGTTTTTGCTAATAAAGCTAATGGTAGCCCACATGCTAAAGAAAAGTTAAGAGTTCCTTTTCATGCCTTTCCCAGTTTCTGATGAGGATATGATCATCCTTGATGAGCACGTTATCCATCCATTCAACAGTGAAATCATACTTGTGTGCTCTGCACTCTCGAGTATTTTTATTTTCCTTATCCGATCCTTCTATTTAACCAAAGCTCTTTTATTTTTGGTGAATAAAAGCTGGTTTACAGTAGAAAGATAGTTTTGAGGCGTCACTATTACTCCTGCCCTGGCATGACACTTTAGGACTTTTCTTTACAATTTGTTTTCTATAGTTTGGATATGTGTTTGCTTTAGTGTTACTTGTTTTTTGTCTCCAGCTCTAAAACAGCTTAAAGCATGTCGTCTGAACTTGTAATAGACTTCAAATAAACTGGTCAAGGTCAGAGACTCATTGATAAATAATTAAGTAGGATTTTAAATACTCTTGTCAACAAAGGTTTTGCGGTAAATAGTGCTTCAACGTGCAACATTCACCGACGAGTTGATAACTTACCAAACATGTGCCAGTAATGTAATATGACCAGTTAATTCAGTCATTTCAGTTATGTTACTCCTGCATGACAGTAAGGTACAACTCCATTCTTACTGCATGGTACCTCAGCCCTGCAAATTTCTTCAATTTTTGCTCTTTTTATTGTGTCTTCAGACTTTAATTTAAAATTAAAACAGTACGTGCACTTAGACACGGTCTTAAGGGGGACTTGTAGTATCAAGTTTAAGATATTGGACCACAAATAAAGTCTTGAGAATGAGAGAAGGCTGCACATGCACATGATACCACACTGCCCCATATGACTCTCACTCCTCGCTGCTATCTTTTACTACTCAACTGGTTTGTGATGAGAAAATATCTATTCCATTAACTCGGGCTGACAGCTTCTTTTATCTTGGCCTAATTTGATGTTTATTTAAAGTAAGGATGTGAGAGAGAGACAGCCAGAGCCGGCGAGGGAGAGTGGAGTGTGAAAAGGTGGACTGAATTACACAGTGCGATGGCATCAGCTGCTGCATGTACAGGAGCAGGGAAGGATAATCTGCCAGTGTCAGAAATAAAAGGTGAAAAGCCAAAAGCTTTATTTTACTGGCGGTGTGCAGCACTATGCATGATGGGTACTTTCCTCTCTGCCTGTGCCCGGTTGAGTGTGAAGCATGAATCGCTAAGACCAGCATATTTAGCTGTTTCCTCCTAATATGATACAACAGTAGACAAACATTCGGTTGGAGTCGTTATTGTCCCTTTCTGAGCGTCCTCTCTTGTATCAGCACATTTCCATGTGTGAATATGTGCTTTAGTAATGAGATCTGAATACACCCATGGTATAGTGATGTCAGCGAGTTTCCACGCAGAAGGAATCCCCTGCTGAATGATTCACTCTCGCCCCCTTGTCACATGAATGCTTGTCATATTGTGCATTCATACGCAGTCTGTTCCTCTCCAGCCCTCCGCCTGCTCTCGTCTTGTATGAATCTCATACCGTTTTTCTCTCTGACTTCTTCTTTATCTGCCTCTTAATTTAACAACAAGGTTAATGAAAACTAAAGAAATCAGGAACACTAAACCTTGAATAAAAATAAGAATAAGGCTTTGGAAAAACAGGATAATTGTCATTACATAGAGGATGCTCTTTGTGTACCTGGGGTTGACTCCATTTCTCTTCACTATCATGTATCTTAAAGGGTACTTTTAAAAAGCTTGCTGAAGGTCTTTCTGAAACATTTACGACACCAAGACAACTTTTGTTCAATTGCAGACAGTTAACATCCTGAGTGAGACTCTCTTGAAGCGTGTTGCTGCTCTTTAAATACTATCCTGTTTGTGCTTTGTTAAAAAAACTGATTTTTAGACACATTTATTCCGATTCAGTCAAAGAACGTATACTTAAACGAATTCATTAATGCTACATTAATTCAAAAGAATTCAAATCTATCATAAACCTCAAAAGCAACACGTCACCACTGCAAAAGCACGGGAGGAATGCTGGCAGAAAATTGCAGACAGTCTCAATGCTTAAGTATAGTGCGCAAAAAATCTTTGATGCCATTATCACCCTGAAATAACACTGTTCAACATGCGCTTTTAACATGCACCAGACATGTCTAATTCATTTCCAAGATGAATTCATTCATTTGATCATTTCTATTGTGTTTACATTTCAGTGTGATATGTAGGCCAAATGAGCCTTTCAAAAAGGTGGTAATCCGGAAAAGTAAGTGGGTCCGTGCGGAGCCTGAAAACTCTCACGCGCCGGAGTGCTCCTCGGATAATGCGAGCACCGAGGTCTATAGGATCCTCCAAGAATGGACAAGCCATTTTTCGAGAGAGCTCATTGGTCAGTGGGCGGGGTTTTTATACTCGGTGAGTTCAATCCCCGGAGCAGGTTAGCCGTTTAGCGTACATTGCCATGGAGACTCGCCTCGCTTAGAAGTGAACCCGCGTCGTAGAACAGGAAACCCTGAACTTACCCTCGAAGTTACCTCGCTAAGCAGTAATCCTGCTTCGTAGAATAGGCCCCAGGATTGTTTCTAACCCTTTTCAACTGGAGTGGCCCAACCTCGGCACTGACGCTGGCATGAAATATGTGAGCCCACACTCCAATAAATAGCATTAATTATTTTTTATTAGTATTAGTTGATATCAAACTAAGTCTTGTCTTTGATGGGGCAAATTGCCAAATAAGATGTGTTGAGTTTGTTATGCTCGTTGATCAGTTTCTGGAGTATCTTGCCTCTGACTAGTGTCTGTGCTACAAAATCTAAAATTAACACTAATGCTCATAAAAACTCATCTCAATCTTAGCATTTAAAAAAATACGAAAACTAAACTTAACTAAAAATCCCAAATGAAGCCAAAAACTAACTGCCAAATGAAACATAACATAACATAAAACTAACATGATCAATTCCTCCATCTTCTTAAACCCTGTTTGCTTTCTTCCTATCCTTAGTGGTTCATTCCTTGTGTTAAATAATGTAGGATAGAGACACTTTAGTGAGTCATTATCACAACTGGATTCCCACCAAGCAGGTGTAAACTTAAGCATAAATATCAACTCTTGCAGGAGTCTGTAGTTGCATGATCATGGTGATGTACCTTTATTGCTGGTGCAGAGATCAATCTGCACAGACAGTGTCCGGGAAGGGAGAGAAACAAGTCTCTGATATCAGTCTGTCACAGCCAGGTAGATCAATCAGGACTGGGACAGCAGATAGCACATCCCCACGGCTGGCTGTAATCCTAATGTAATCCATCAACTGTCCAGACTAGGAGTGTAACATAGCAGTGTGAGCTGACACACTCGATAGTGTAGTGCCATGAATCATGCTGCTGTTGTGTAGTAGACTTCTCCAGTGTCACTATTTTAGCTTATAGCAGAATTTGGGGTCATTTATGAACTCAAAGCTGATATCGATTCACTCTGAGTGTGGCTGTTATTAAAAAATGGCTCCACAAAGAAACATGCTGAGCACTTCCACAAGTCCACCTTATGTTCTTCTTTTCTTCATTCATTGGTTTGAATGATGACCCTTTAGGCCATATTTAAGGGATTTTTTTTTATTTTTATTTTTTTTACAGTAATTAGGTTTTGGTGGTGGGATTAACAGGAACGCCTTAAGCAAATGTTTAACCTTTAATTGACCCGGTGTATAATCCTTGTATGTCTACTCACAGACTGCAGTGTGCTGATGTAGTTTTAAATGTGCAAAAGACGATTAATTAAATAAACTGGAAACAAGTGAAGCTAATAAATACAGTATATATTTTTATCTTATTTGCTTATTGAACTAATAAAAAATAGTGATCTAGCACTGAAGTAATTTTCTCCCATAATCTAATATGTGTTGATTATAATAAGAAAGGGTGTGTTTTCTCAAAAAACTGGAATCATCATTCAATCAGAAAATGAACCCTAAAAATAGAAAGATATGACACACCTTTGACTGTAAAATCCACTCAATTCGTGAGACAGGCAGCTTTCTGGTGTTGACGTCTAGGGACTTTTTAAATCCCAAAGAGAAGATCATCTTATTTTCGGAGACTGTCCTGATCCACTTCCTCAGAAACAAAAGTATCCTGTGTGTGAAGATAATAGACCAATCAGGAGCTGTGCCCACTTTTGTCAAAAATTTACTTGCATGCATTGGTTATTTTTAGGGATATCACTCTGATCTGAGAGCTCCCTGCCTTTCCACGTGCTTACATGAAATGCCAAATCCATGAACTGTATATACTGTGGACAACTCAGTTTCACCTTCCGCCAGTATACTGATTTGAAGCTGAAAAGCTCTCAGTAATAACCCATTTTTTCTCCACTTCCTGAAACCAACATTGCACAGTAGCATTGCACACATTCGGCTAGAGAGTCGCTGTGATGATGCTTAGCTCAAACAGCGTATCCCCCAGCTGAGCTATGCCATCTTTGTTCGCCCATAGGCTGTACCAATGTCAATCATAGAAAACATGAACCCTCTAATAACTTTTAAAAATGAAGCTGCACAGAAAAAAGAGGACTTGAGCACAAACCAGTCTTACATAACTACATGTCAACATCGCAGACGGGGGAGAAAAATGTATATTCTGTGTAATAAATGTGTAAAAAGTTTGTCCACAGCCCCATAAGGATTGCTGGAGGAGGAGGAATTTACGACCTATACTGCAGCCCGTCAACAGGGTGTGCTGTTCTCGGAGTGGCTTCACCCAGCGAGGAGGCAGACGGCGTCCATTCTATATACAGTCTATGGCCAAATCCTAAAGCAGGGAGAGCACACATGCCCTCTTTTTAATGTGCATGAAAAGCCACGGCAGGGAGAGCAGCAGCAAAGATCTCCAAGGTCTAGAATGTATATGTGACCAAAACCAAACTTGTTTAACTTTAAGAAACGTGCATTTTACAATGCTAACAGGACTATAGCTACAGCTAAGCTTATATTCGATCAACAGTCCTGTGATGGAGGAGAAGTTACAAACATTGCCTTTTATTTGCAAAAGAGATATCAAGCAGGTGTAGCTTGGAAAGCAACAGTCATGGGATTTTACTGCCGTCATTTAGCTGCCAGTTTGTTGATATTTTGGTCCTTTTTTTTTTTTTTTTTTTACACTAACTTTGAGTAAAAGTGTCAGATCTTTATGAGTACTTGACACTGTTTTCTCAAAGCTGCTGCACTTCTTTTAAGCTGTAGTAGGTTCAAAGTGACAGAAAGCAGCTCACAGGGATATAATGAGAAGCATTTCCATACAGGACCTGAGTTATAGATTACTACTTTTCTAGATGCATGTCACATTCAGAGTCTTCTCAGAGTCTTTTCTGTCAGGCGGCACATTGTATTCTGAATTACTACAATTATGACATTTGCTCCAGAAGACTCCACTTTTGGTCTGTTCAGTAAATCCTAATCTTTCACAGACTCTTATAAACCTGAACCCTGCTGAGTTATTCTGCTTCATTTCAGTGTCAGTGTAGCTTTAGTAGGGAGATCCAATCCCCCCTTGCTACAAATCCTACATATTCTTATGTAAGTCGCACATTTCTACAGAAATGAAATGCAAATATTTAGCTGTGTGTGAATATCCATTTCACACAACTCCAGTGTAGGTTTTACATCTCAGCCCAGATACTCCTATTCGCCTGGTCTTTGATCAAAGTGAAGGTTTAAATCCTGTAACTGCTGCTGGAACCAGGTGTCCACCAGGATAATTTCATTCACGATATTAAAGGGGTATGTAGGACAGGCAAGACCAGACAGCTAAGTCTCGAAGGCAAAGACCAGGGGCCTCATGTATCAATACTTGCGTGGAACTCATACCAGAAACGAGCGCACGCAAGGTCCGTCACGCTGAAAAAAATCCGTATGTATCAATGTGTGCGGGCGCCGAAATCCACGTGTGTTTCCTTGATAAATCCCAATCAGCGTGGAATTGAGCGCAGATGTCGGAGTGACTGGGCCCGCCCCCGTTACGCCCTCCTATAAATATGCAGATTTATTTAAATAGGGTCTCCCTGTCCTCGCACGCAGACAAAATGACAAGAAAAACTAAATTTACGGCGTGCGAGGTGGAGGTGCTGGTGGCGGACAGCGTGTTTTGTTTGGCAGCCTGTCCAGTGGCGTCAGTGCAAAACAAAAACGCTTGGAGTGGGAGAAAGTTTGCGAGAGGGTGAATGCGGTGGGTTCCGAGACACGCACCCCCGCGAAGATTAAAAAAAAGTGGTCGGACCTCAAGGTGGAGGTCAAGCGGCGTACAGCTGCCCTCCGGAGGAGTACTGGCCAGACAGGTGGGGGTCCGGGGGAGGAGACCCTCACACCGTTTGAGCAGCGGGTGGTGGCGATTATTATTATAGGGTAAGTGGCGTGCCACACAAATGTCCACATGCTTTGTCATCCCACTGAGCAAAAGACGTATATTAGACATCTAGTCTAAGTTTATACTTCATTTCAACGTCGGGATTCAGTCTATTTTAAGACGTGATTTATACTTCGCCCTTAACTTCATTTTTCGATAACTTTTTATGCAATAAACAACTGTAATGTGCATAACTGACCTCGAAATACTGGATTACATTACCTATGATACCGTGGAGAGAGATGTAAACGCAACAGATACACAGAAGCAGGAATTGAAATAAACAAATATTTTTATTGTGTCACAGAAATCAATGTGTCGGCCGTGTCGCCGGCTTGCGGAACCCCGGCCCGCGGCAGCCCGTCCGCCGGCTTGGAGTCGTCGGCCAGGACCAGCGGCATTCGGGCCACCCCGGCCCCCGGCCCCAGCACCAGCACCAGCATCAGCGCGCCGACAAGCGGTGGAGCGTCCACCAGCCGCGGCGCTTCCGCTGGACCACCCGGAAGGGTCCTCGCGGAGGGGGTCCTGCAATCGCAGGAAGAAATCATCAGGGGGATCGCGGGGATCAACGAGCGGCTGGACCGGCTCGTTGATCCCCGCGAGCGTCTGGTGGAGAAAATAAATTAATTTGGCTCAATGAACTGTGTATTCACTTCTTACCCATTCACACTGTGGCGATGAGATTCTCCCGCGCGAGGACGGCGGCCCGGCAGGGATCAGCTCGCATCCCTCCGTCTGCTGCTGGTTTGTCATGTGGGGCGACGTGCTGCTCGGCCACGGGGATGTGGTGCACGCTTGTCACATAGTGATTCACCAAACACCGCCACACAGCGTCGCCAAAGTGCGAATCACAGTCAACGCAAATATCTGCTCAACGCCAATTTCTACACCACCTCCTGACTTTGCGTTGATTAGCGATGATAAATCTGGACGTGTGCGCCGATTTTGGCGTACGCAAGGTTTTCTTGCGCCGCAAGCGTTGATACATGAGGCCCCAGGTCCCTGAGGAGTTGAGCTACTTTAGAGTACAGTCTTTGCGGACTATGGACAGGTATTTCATTATATTGAATTTTTAATGCGTCCAAATGTTTACTCAGAAATGTGGCAGGGACATTAATGGTTTTTTTTTAATGTTATACTAAAACTGCTCTCAGACAATCAATCACAATAAGGTCAGGGTGTTCTGCTTGTCTGCTGTTTAATAGAAACCCTATTTCTACCCTCACCATTGTTTCATCATAAGCAGTTTTTTTAGTTTGGACGGCCACCCACAAGATACAATTCAGTCAGGACCGTGTATGTCAGAAGAGTTAATTACTTTCAGGCAATGGTTCAATTTCTACACCCTCAAGATGCAGAGCAGAGCTGACATCAGTGACAATGCATATGATAATGATGAGATTTTATAAAGCATTAATGGAGCAGGCTGCAGCATTTTAAATAGAAGGTTCATTCTGACATTGGCCAAGTGTGTAGATGTGAGTTGGTTTCCATTTGTACACCTCTGATTTTCTATTAGCTTCAATTTGGTGTAAGTGACAATATGGGCTCTATTTTCGTGTACGCCGGTGAGGCGACGGAGGGTGGCGGACCCGCGCAGTTGTATTTTCGTCTGGCGGAGCCCAGCGTACAGCCAGTTTGGTATTTTTGTGGACTGAGGCGCACGGAGGCGAACCGAGATCCGCCAAGCTGGGCGTAGTGGTGTGGCAGGGGGAGGTGTCGACAGAATCAGCGGGCGCAGTGACATTTTCGTGCTCGCCAGTGGCATGTAAAGTGCGCTGAAAGCTCGCCGAATTAAACCTGGTCAGCTTTCAGCGCAGGCGGAGCGCAGCTGGTCTAGTAGTATTTTGGTAGACCGGCGGCGTACCGGCATACGTCACCAATGCCTCACCGGCAGGTTTCCACAGTGTCAGGCACATTTCAGTGCAATAAATAATCAACAACAACTAATAATCTGAGTCAGCACATACATTAAGTTATAGATATATTCTGATCTATATCTGATCTGATGAGCGCGTTTGGCACGCGTTTGGACACACAACCTGACCGAATCAACACAGCTGAAACCGCATTAAATTAAATTAAATATCTAGTAAATAAACACACATGATGAATTTAACAAGATATTTAATTCGTCTCCCTCCCTTTCTTCTTCCTCTTCTCTTATTTCTCGCGCAGCTCGACCTGGACATGTCTCCGTGTCCTCTCTCCATCCTGCTGCAGCAGCTGAACAGATGATTTGTTTCAGTGCTCAGATGAGTTATCTAATTTAAGCCGACATACGGATATTATAATATTCAGTTTTGTGAGCCAAATTTATTTTATATGCCATCATCTAGGAAAGAAAGAGCCAGGCCACAGAGCGTGATGTGTCATTTACGGACAAGTGGTTCTGATTTTAATGCCATTTATGGAGTTTATGTTGTGATCTGTGCGCACAACCCACCTTTGTCACGTGAGGTTTGAATATATGCAACTTTATGTGAGTGTCTTTATTTGTGGAAAAGGGTGTTTGTCTTACCAGTGGGTCCAACATTACACACTCCAAATCCATCTGTGCTCAGATGAGAGAGTGTGGAGGACGCCCAATGCAGCGCTTACAGTGACACTTGTTGAGGGGCTGGCTTCTGTCGCCATCTTGTGGCATTACTGTCTTCAGATATCTCTCGATCTCTTTGACTACTTCACGAAAATAGTAATACGCCTCGCCTGTGGCGGATTTAAAGGCAAGGAGAGGAGCTTATGTGATTGGTGAAAACAGGTCTTGGCTGTGTTAAACCCACTCCACGCCCTCTCTCCTCCCTCACTACGACTTACGCCACTGGGAGGAGCTGAGTTAGGGAGGGGGGATACTTAAGCCGGGCTGCGCCGCTCACCCAAATACCAAATTGTGCTGGGGAACGCCTTGTTGGCGCGGCGGACCTTACACCGCGCCTGCGGAACGTCTCCGGTGAGGCACGAAAATAGAGCCCTATGTCTCAATCCTGTGGATAATAAATGTTTTGTAGTGTTATCCATCTCTGCACTGTGCAAACTGCTCAGTATGGCCTCTGCTGTGGACTTGCATGCTACTCAGTTGCAGCCGTTTTAATTTAAAGCAGGTTATGATCATGTTTTGATCATTTAATTCTAAAAGCATATGTTACACATGGATTTAATCAATCCAGGAATCCGTGTGCTCATCCTTGGCTGCACCAGGAGTGTTTGTATTGGCTCCTCATCAGCTGAGAGCCTTGGACTCGGTGTTTGGTTTGCTTCTGACTCACTTGATGTGATCCTCATCCAAGACTGATTGATTTATCTATGCAGCTTGTTTAGGATACATCACTTCCGGCTAGGTGTGAATTACAATACCACCATTTGTAAAATCATGCCTGATTAGTTTAAACAGGTTATATATAAAAACAGAAACTTACAGCTTTTTTATTTTCAAATCCAGAAAACTGCATGTGTAGTTAAAGCTTAGGCTGATTTCATTGTGCTACCCACCTTCATTCTCATGGTAAATTATTAAAACCACATTAATGCACCTCGTTGTTGCACAGGGAGACATTTCATTTTCATCTGAAAATCGACACCAACAAATGCGCAATTAACCCCTGTTGAGTCATTCTTTCTGAAGGCAGTAAAGCCAGGATAGTTTTGGAAATGATGCTGCTGTTTATACTGAATTTTTATACTTTTGTAAATGACAAATTATTCATGCCAAAAAGTGTTTGGATGACAGGGGAATTGGGTGCTGATTAAGTGCACAATGGTCCCTAATGATCAGCACCATCTGTGGCTGTGGGTAATTAAGCTTTCTTCATGTTTGCTTGTAATAAACTTTGTCAATTCATACGTCACTGCTGTTTAATGTAACCTCAACGAGGGAAAAAGGCCTTGTTTGGCCATTGGATTATCTGGCTCTATTAGATGTGTTGTGCAAACATTTTTAGAGCACCCACACAACCCCAATGAAAATGTGTTGGATGCAAGAAAGAGTAAGTGAAAAGAGCCAAGGTGAGTCAATGCAGAGATAAGTTTCTAATGAAGAAATAAAATACAAACATGTATTTATTTGAGACCAAACAGAAGTTATTTCTATGCATAGAAATCTAGATGCATATGAGGAATGCTAATACCTGAGGTGGGGAGAGCAGCAGTAAAGAACCTCCATGTACAGGACATATTCCGGCGTAACATTAAGTTAGGGTCAAACACACCCTAACACCAAGTTAGACACCCCCTCGAGAGATGAATGTTGCAGACCACTTGCTTCTTTAGTTACACCAACTTTAGTAATGACCACACGATAGCAATACACAGCGGTCTACAGCCCCACACACCCACCTCAACCAAAAAGCCACTCTATAGCCACAAATAATGCTCAGAACAGCACCTAACTTCATCAACAGTACATATAGGGTGACAGCCATAGCACGAGCCACCAAACATCTTTTTAGTTTTCCTGATTTCTTTAGCAAAAGACTAAACACAACTCACCCACTATCCTCCAGCTGCTGCTTGTTTGTAGGAGAGCCTGGACAAATTGATCTCCAAATGCTGCGGGTTATTTCCCTGAAGTGCAGCAGAATTTTGCAGGTCAAGGAAGATCATTTATCATCATTACTTGATGGAAACGCAATCAGAACAAGACACTAAGGCAGAAGAACTACTGCGTCTGCTGTGCAAAATGATTATTCTGATGATTATTACTTAATGGAAATGATCTTCTGCACTCGGTGATCGACTTGTCAGGACTCCACCACAAACAAGCGGCTACTGGAAGAGAGTGGGTGAGTTGTGTTTGGTCTCTTTGCTAAAGAAATTTGCTCTGGGCATTATTTGTGGCTATAGAGTAGCTTTTTGGTTGAGGTTTGCCCAAGGATTCTTAGACCGCTGTGCTATCTCATGGTTGTTACTAAAGTTGGTGTATCTAAAGAAACAAGTGGTCTGCATCATTCATCTCTCAAGGGGGTGTCTAACTTGGTGTTAGGGTGTGTTTGACCCTAACTTAATGTTACACCGGAATATCCCTTTGATTGCCTGCCTGAACTAGCCCTACACCCAATAATAAAGCAACTTTAAAGTACTGACTGACCTAAAATTGTGGCTCTGCAGTATGTCTATATCTATGACCTTCCTTCACTGCTAATTGAATCTCACAAGAGAAGTGAGAATGTTGTATTAAGGGATTAGTGTCGCTAACTTTTATCATGCCCTCAAAGAGTTCAATTACAAGGCTAATTAATAATGTAAGGGGTCATCACATGGCATAGCAACCAATTACACGCATTTGATAATTTCCTTTTATTACTTTTTCCACTGACACTTGACACTTTTGATGATGTTTCAGCTATTTTTATTATCTCTAATATTTATAGATATGAATAGCTGGTTCATATTTCATCCTCTTATACTAAAGATTAAAATGATAAATGAAAAAAAAAAACAAAAAAAACAAATGAAGCTATTTGAAACTAGAGCTCACAGCAAGCTTATATGAATGAAGTTTAAAGCATTTTAAATTTTTTAGCATTTGAAAATAAACACTCCCTCTCTGAATATCCATTACAACACAATTAATGCAAATCTCACAATTGATCATGAGAAAAGTCACATGGCACTTTTGGTTGTTTACACCAAATGTTAGCTCCATCTGTGAGTTATTGCTAATGCCTGCAGCTGATTATTGACAGCCTCTGGTTGTGACTGCTGGTGTCTGTATTTTTGGCTGCAGAGGTTTACTGCAGGCCCTGTATGATCTATTTTTGATGGCGGATACTGCTGGAGGAAGTTTGGTCTCTTAAACACTCTCAGTCAAAGCTTGAACAAGTTGGAGAAACTCAGTGTATTTGCAATGACCGGTATAAAGTATACCTTTCCTGACATGTGTACTATTTCTCTTATGAGTGAGCATAAAGAACGTGAATGCTGTGAGAAGCTATTGCATCTGTATAACAAAAAAGGTATGCTGTAAATAGTGCTGACTGTGGAGCTGAGTGTTTTTGCATTTGCATGTGCAGTATCTGTGGAAAGTAGCCACCCACATTGCAAGGCTCCATCTCTACCCACCTATAAGCTAACATTCACACCAATATGTCTAGTTTTTCATCCAGCACAATATGAATGTATTTGCTTCTGTATTCTGTGGAACATGTCAGAAAAAAAAGGAGAGATGCATTATTCATCGGCTGGGCGCAGCAATGCAAGATTCTTGAAAGCACTTGCATCGAATTAAAGTCAAAAGTAAAGACAGAAATCAATAATGCGAGTTGAAAAACATATTCAGCTATTGCGTCATTGCTTTGTCTCTTAAGATATTAAACCTGACATCAGACTGTGTCATCCATAATCAGGACTTTTACAGAGGACTTACAGGAATACATGTACCCTTGAAAGATACAGTCACTGCCCTCTTTCTCTGAAATGATGTCCGAACAATAAACTATGTGAAAGTGACCGAGACACGGCGAGCAGCACAAACTGATTTATTAAACCTTCATCTTGAGATGAGTTTGGTCAAGGTGCCCCTTCCTCAGACGATGGCCCTTACAGATACATCGGTAAATTTTTGAGACGTAACCAGGACTCATATTAAACAGCAAGGCACATCCTCTGAGGTTTACAATGTCCTGCTGGCAGCTGAAATTAAAATGATTCAGACAGATGTTTATTTCATCCTGGAAACCTCATTCAAAACATGCTGTCAGATTTGTCTTGTCAGGGCGACAGAGAGGCAGCCGTCCAGAGCGGCTCACACTTACAATCTGTAAGAGCTGACACTCACAACAGGCAAACAGGGACAAGGATAAGAGCTCAGAATCATAATTTGGCCATGTTCTGCTCAGGAGATAGCCAAGATAACAGACCATAGTATCACTGTGCCTCACAGTTTCTCAGTATTTGGACTTTCTTCCCACAGTGAAGATGTAGTCATGCTGTGGGTGGGTGGACTATATACACTGTGCAACTTCAGCTCATAAGTAAAGACTTCTGATTGACCTTACAGATATTAAATCAGCTCCCACTTTGCAGAGCTTTGGTAAATTATGCTCTTTTACAACACAACACTTCTCACATGCAAACAACTCTGGGCTTTGTTGTGTAAAGAGAAACAGAAACCTCCCTCCAGATTTTTTTGGAGATGTTTATTTTCCGATTAAAGGCAACAACATCTTCATATTGAAATCTACGGTGGCCATTAGGGGCCATGCTGCTCAAACAAGACAGTTTTTTTCATCAGAGCAGTGGCTCCGAACCTTTTTTGACTTTTGATGCAACTGCTGACTTTAAAAACATGTACAGAATTTTTCTACAAACTCCAGTGAGGAACTTTAGTAGAAGGGCAGAGTGGGGTAAGATGAGCCATTTTTCATATTTGGGATCACTATATCAAGGCAATCATAGTTTTGTCTCTAACTAGTGTATCTGCATATATTTCAAGATGTTGTGCATCACTGCAAACCAACAGAATGAGTGTAAACATAACTGTCTTGATAATATGGCATATCAATAAAAGGGGTCTCCTATGGTCAACTTACCCCGTATGGGGGGGCCCTCCCTCACCTTCTTTCTCCCTAAATAACAGTCACTTCTTCACATTCATCTGCATTTTTTCTATTATATGCTTTTCAACTAGTACAATAATTCTTTCTATTATTATGTGTATAACTGCTAAAAAGCTGTTTTGTAAAAAGCCATTTTGACATGAGAATGTGATTAAGAACATTCACAGCTGTATTTTTGAAAAGAAAAAGTAAAACATTTCAACAATATGAACTAAACCTCTGATCCTCTCATTGGACTCCTTTACTTTCTCAGTTGAGCCACTGGCTCAACTTACCCCTGGCCAAATGGCTCAACTTACCCCAGAACTACTATTGTGACTTAATTAGTCCTCTAAGCTAAAATGGTGGACTTTAATGCTAGGTTTTTGACCTCATGTTGTAGCTCATAGATACCACAATTGAAGTGTAATACAAATTTTAAATTATCTTTTTTGGTCTGAACACAATTCTAATAAAACGTATGACAGACTAAATTCACTTTAAAGAGTGAAAAATGGCTTTTTGGAAATAAATGTCTAACCCCTTTACCCATGTACTTCTAACATTCACAGACTAAATGAATTGATGCCCATCTCCTAAATATTTCGTCGCATGATCAATTTCTTTTACCATTTTCAAGCAACAGGGGATGGCTCAACTTACCCTTAGGCTTAAGTTACCTCACTTTCCCCTATACATTTTTGTGCCCCCTATGGATACAGTGGTTCCTTTAATCTATTTGCTAATATTAAAATATTTTTAACAGCAACTCTCATCCTACTTTCTGCTATCAGTCACCAGTTTTCTAAAAAAGAAAAAAATGACACTATTCAAGCATGTAGAGGACAGGATGAGCAATGACTGATTTGACCACAGGTGGTGCCAAAACTGACACAATCCGAAAGTTCCTTGCAGGAGCTTTAATTCACCATAATTAAAGGACAGCTGAGCTTGCACACCTTTTTGTAGCCTTTTAAAGTCAGGTAGTGAAGTAGACAGATGACATCTCATCTGATTTGCTACATCAAGTTGCAGACAGTACGTTGACATTACACAGAATAGCAAATAATGTGGAAATAAAGCGGGGGGGCGCTTGTGTCATGTGATGCTTTGAGATACACTTTTCATTCCCAAGCCTGCAACAGGGAAAATGTGCTGCAAATTCAGAGAAAAAGGCTCTAGTCTAAAACTAATGCAACAGAAGCTACATGAATGAAACAAATGCACCCTTACAGACCAAGAGCGCTTCAGTTTTGAAGTCTGGATTTGCAGCATTTTTGTTTTGTAGTTGTTTTCGTGTTTTTTGCTGTATCTTGTATTTGCATTACGCTATGTCCAAAGATACAATGTCCTGTTCATAAAACAGCACAAAATATATAGTCTATGCTCACACACATCCCTCTATCAGGGATGTAAAATTCATACAGATAAAAGTGAAATAATGAAGGTCGGCATTTATGAGACGTGTACTGCTCTGCACAGGCGAATGAACATGATCTGTATGATGTATTTAAAGGTTACTCTGTGAATATGTTTGTCTGAAAGCCCATAAGAATAACACGATTCAATCACTATGACCCTGGCCTGGTAAAACCGTCTAACCTCATTTCTTGTTTTGATGCAGGGGTGGAAGGCATGGAGTGCTCCCTCCCCATGGACGGCCGTCGTGTCTCCCTGGCCCAGCTCTCCAAGGACAGCTTCCGTGAGTGTCAGGCCACTCTGACTCTAACGGACCTGCTTATCATCATTTTCTCTGGCATCTCAGTGTCGGTAGTGGCCATCATGACCAGCTTCTTCCTGGCTTCAACTGTTCATTGCTTCCAGCGCTGGAGTAAAGGCACCAAGGGGGATGAGGAGGAGAGTGAGGAGTGAGTGGTTTGACTTTTGAGGGCCAGCGTGGTCCTGGGACTTGAAACTATGAGAGGACTCAGCAGACAGTGTGTTACATGCTGTTTCCTCCCTGGTAAATCTCCAGGACTGTTAAGTGGACAGATATTGCTAGGGTAGAGTTGGAGATTTCTTGACATGGGAATAGGGTGAAGATGGACGTTCCCGAAGAATGAGCCAAAGTCTCATTAAAAATTAATGATAGTGATAGTATTCTTGGCCGTGAG
Organism: Xyrichtys novacula; assembly: GCA_962446985.1. NCBI lineage: Eukaryota > Metazoa > Chordata > Actinopteri > Labriformes > Labridae > Xyrichtys > Xyrichtys novacula. The sequence goes on from OY660865.1 coordinate 16,676,026, forward strand.
AGTTTAAGTCATATTTTATGACTCGTGGCACTAGCTCAATGTTTTAGGCCTACATGAGTTTAGAAACTTCATGCCTTTGAGTAAAGGGGAAAGGTAAAAACCTTCATCTTAGACAAGCTGATAGCCAGACAGCTCGGACTCTGGAGTTTGAAATCCTGTAAAATGACAACTAGTATTAGATCTCCATCAGGGCTTTAATTGTGAAGGACACAGTTCTCGATCCCATTAAATATGGATGTCACAGTGACCAATGACCTCAGTATTTAACTGCCTATATCATGATATGCTGGCATATCCTGCCATTTTCAGTGTCTTTTCTGAACATCATCTCTCCCTAAAATTCAAACGTGGTTCACAAGCACCAGAAAAAAAGGCTAATACTGTTGCTGCTTCTGGGTGTAAAATTAGAAAGTTGCAGAGGTTTCAGTTGAATAAAAAGGAGTTGGACAATGGCGAGATGGTAGGTAGCTGACATACTGTAGGCAGGAAGTTCCCAGTGGGTTCCACACAATCTTACAGCATTATATTCATTATATAATCACAAATTTATGTACAAAGAAAACAATGTACAGTCAAACAAACATCATAAATCTAAAGGATTTAAGGTTTGTTCTGTAGATTGAGAACTGTGACTTGTATAGAAAGATATCCAAAAACAGTGTAATCTTGAATATTATGGCAAATACGATATTAAGATAGAGTTTCTTAGAAATATTGTGTCAAATAATGCACTTTCATGGTGAACCTGATTCTGGCGAGCCCCTAGTAACACTATGTAGACTGGTTTTGTCTTTATCTGCCAAAGATTAGGGCTTAGGTCAAAGAGAGACTGCATATATAAGGAATACTGTGGATTAGATTTGTTTAGTGATGTAGGAGTAGCTATGAAATGAGAGGCAGCATTTGAGCCAAATCACGGTACACAGAGAAAATGCACAAGGTCAGGGGGTCTCATTTATGAACACTGTGTATGCACAAAACATGATCTGAAAGTGTCATATGTGCACACTGGTATGCAAACTTCAACACATGCATACTTAAAGTTTTGAGGGAGGGTAACCAAAGTTGGATTATAAACAGTCCAGGAAACATTTAATTATCTTGGATCCACCTTCAGAGTCTTCCAGGAGAAAACTCCACTGTGTCTGAACTTCTTTGTTGTGTGTCGGGTGTATGCATAGTCATGAGTGGTTCGTGATTTATAAAAGGGAACAGTACATGCACACGACTTTGCAAATCTTAATTATTTTGGCATGACTCCACACTGTTTTATAAATGAGACCCCCGATTTGACCTCCACTGAGTAGGTGGTCTCACTTTGTTGAACACAGCACTTGTATTTCAGCTGGCAGGTCCCTTCATATGAAATAGCTATTTACCGTGACGGTATCGGCAGTAAAGAGGATCCATCATTCTGTTATTACTAAAGAGCTTCCTGTATCTTGTGGTAAAGCTGCTCATATCAAAATTTGTACTCTGTCAACAGCATTTGCACACATGAGCGACACGGCAGTACGGTACAATTTAAATGGCCTGAGTATCACAGCTGTCTTTTGCTCATTCACATTGAGTATGTTAGATTACTCACAACTGCGAATTAAATCTAGGTTCCCCTTTTCTTACCCCTCAGCAAAGGTATGTTGCAACACTTTTCACATTCTCTTACAGCATAAATAATTCAACAAATTCGAGACGTGAAGCCAAAAGAATGTCAGACCTCTTAATGCAAACGTGCGGCGGATAGAGAAAGAGCCATGAGCGTATAGAGTCATCGCTTCAGTGTGCTTCACAAAAGATTAAAGGGAATTCCTAATGCCCCCGTCCCTTCACAACAAGTCATTCCTCTGAATGCACAGCATTGTGCTAAAAATGATGTGAAATAAATGTGGACTTAGCTGTTGTTATTTTTTCTCATCTATCCCAAGAGCACAAAGATTTCAAAGGAAGCCAGTGAAACTTTAGAGCACTGTGGTGTACAAGGATGTATCTCATCACGTGTTGGTCTAAAACTGTATCTTCACCATGTGTTTTTCACTCATGTCACATGCTTCATTGACAATGCCACATCCTTTTAAGTAATTTGTTGATATTTGATCTGGAGATGTCATGTGTTCAGAAAAGTCAAAATCAATATGGACGCTTTTTTTTAACCGATCCTTTGCTAAACCCCTTCCTATGATTGACTGAGACACAAGGCACGAAGATCAGCTGATTTTACAGCTGACAACAGCAGCCTGTTTTTGGCTACTAAAGCCTGGTTTGATAACTTTGCATTGGTGCTATAGAACGCTACTATGAGCGCTACACCCTCGTGCATTAGAGTCTATTTGCACTGCTATACTCCACCAAAACACGAGTTAGCAATGCAATTTCATGCCTGCCATTGTAGCCGGTTTCCTCTTTTGCAATGTTAGCTGCTTGCTGAAAACCATAGCAACAAAATCTTAGCGTAATATGTTGGATTTGAGACTGATAAAAGTTTAGAATTTACTTCAAAAGAGAAAAGACAGGAGATATTGGAGGGGATGGAAGGTACAGCTGTTAAGGACTTGCATACTGTTTTTTGAATGGTGCTACTTAGCAGACTAATCCCAGAGTTTGATATCTGTTTTTGACATTTCTGAGTCCAAATTCCACCAGATCTGCATTCAGTTTTTTTCCACTGCATCACAACAGCTCAGAGGTTTTAACTAACACATTTCTGCTCCGTTTCTGGAGGGAGAGAACCGTTGATGCTGTATTTAACTTGGGAAATTCATGGTCTTGTATCTCTAGCTGATTGGCAGCGCTGTGCACAGAAAATGCAGCTTGTAGAATTTGACAGATGATGGAGAACTGCTGCAGCAAGAACAGCATTAGAGCGAAGATGATTCTGGTGAATTTTGTGAGAAGTGCATGTCACTTCTATGCAGGATTCATGGTGATGCAAACCAAAGATTCAGTGCAGATGCACAAAATCAGGCTTAGTTACTTTTGGTAGAGCTGAAGCATCAAAACTTGCTGGGGAAACTTTTTCATTGAGCCAAAAAAACATCAGATCAATTCCAAATACAAGCCGTCTGTAGTTACTCTGATCACTTTGCATGTTAACGGTTAGTCTGCTGTTTATTGCAGTAAATTTTCAGCTTGAGACAGTGTTTGAGAATGAGGCTAACCAAGAGGAAAGTGGGGTTTAGCAAATGATCAGTTTGTTAAAGTGAGATATAATGTCCAAATCCACCATTTGTGTTGTCAAATTCAACAAATTCCAAACAGTCTGTTATGACTAAGTCCTACTCTGTATATCTGTCAGTTTGTGTATTTGCTACAAAAGCAGCAAGTGTGTTCTTGAATTGTGTAAACCACAAAAGGTTCAACCCAAAATGAGAAAATCACTGATTTCAAAAAGAAGCAGGATCTTTCTGTTTAGATCACAAATACAATGCTTCAAACTACAAGAATGGCTTAACTGGAGACCGAGAACAGACGAGAAACTGTCACCCTAACTGGTACGTGAAGGTGTAGACTTCAGTGGAGCAATCAGAGGGAGAGTTTTTATACATATCATTATGATTTCCAACTACTGTGTAGTTACTGTACATTAACAAATTATTATGTTAGCTTAGCTGTTAGCTTGAAGCATATGTTAGCATGACACTTTTCTTTTCTCTTACTCATTTTATTAAGCAACAACTATCAGAACATTAGAGCATGCAATGTTAAGTTACCTACCAACCTACCGACTTACCGACCTACCTACCGTTTCAAGTTCAGATTCATGTCTATTTTTCTATTAAACCTTTTAGATTAAAGCGTTTCTTTACTCTGTCAGTCCCCAAAGTAATTTTTCTGGCGTTGCACACTCTAGAGAGCGGAGAGGCCGGTTGACTGCTTGAGCAAAGTTTGTCTTGACATTGCTTAAAAACCAAATTCAATGTTTTGTTTTGTCAGATAAATGTCAGGATGGCTCGGATGTAAATGAAGAGACAGGGGCGGGTGTGATGCTGCTGCAGCTGAATGCATTTCCAAATGTCAAACAGACACGGTCAAACAGACTGTATGTGTAGCTGTAAATTGATGTTTGGTTAAAAAAAATAAAACCCTTTTATTCTCTCCTGGTGTCTGCATTTTTCATTACTGGTGTGTAAATACCAACACAAAAGCTGGGAAGAAAACCGTGAGTTACTCATGCAAATATGTCAGCATGCACCTGTAAAACAGCCCAGCCTGCACTGTGAAGATTGGTAGTTTCCTGCAATAATGTGCCGCCTCCCATGCTGAGACTGTAACAACAGTCTAAATGTGTTTCACAGGAAAGCGATACCTCCTGTTGAGTGTTAATAAGGAAAATAGGAAAAGCTATTTTTTTCCCCTTTTTATTCCTGAAGTTGACAGATTTTGTCTCATCACAGCACAAGAGGACAGCGGCTCATCTGTAAACACGACTCAGCATGTTATTTCACACTGCAGGTATGCAAATGGATGCTCTATTTTTGGAAAGGGTGTTAGAGAAATTAATGGCTTGCACAACGGGTATCTTCAAGTTCATGCACAATTTCTCCCATTTAGACTGTTGGACAATCTGCAAAAAGTGCATGCACTCCTATCCTGCAAATCCTTTCTTCCAGGCCGCCTCCAGTGCCTTTTTCTTTGCAGTGTCAAGGTCTTTCGCTCATGCAGGGCGCTGCACAGAGGAGCTGCTTCTTTTACCGACAGAGGTTAGAGATTTTTTTTCTCTTCGTTTGTGCGCATCATTCATTCTTCACCATTTTATTCAGCGTATGTCTTTGCCATGTGATGAGGGGATCCAACACGATAAAATGCTTTTCTTGAGAAATCTGAAGTCACAGGATCAAAGATTGAAACCAAACAGCCCCTCAGGGTTTGCTATGTCAAGCAGAAGGGAAACAGTCACGACACACATGAGAGAGGAATAAGCAAAGATGCACTTGGGGAAATATTTGCCATGCTGAACAGGAATCGCTGCATTGGAGGAGGAATAGCATGCAACACAACCCTTGCACACACAGTAACACTGCAAAAGAGGCCTGTGAGGGTGGTGGTCGTGATGAGGATTCTCTTGCAACCATTTACCTCATTTGGTTGTCATGGCTACACAGCCGGAGGCCCGAGCTCTTGGACGCCGAGGCGGGAACAGGGAGAGGGAGGGATGCTGGGAAGCATGGCCCTCAGAGTGGCTGCATCGCCTCTCTTTCCATGCATCAGCTAACCAGACCTGGCATTTTGGAGAGAAGGAAAAAAAACAAAGGATCCACAGCGCTGAGGCCCCCTGTGAACCAATGTGTGAATTTCACATCCATCCTTCTGCTCAGATTTGTCCGTGAACGTCTGTGTGACAGTTCAGGTAAGGAAATTCATCAGCGCGGTATTATTTCACAGCATATCTGATGCCATGGTACAGGGAAAAGTCATGAGCTTTTGCTCTGCTTTAGTGGACAGTTTTTAACAAGAACAATTTGTTGAATGCATAAGAACTGTCGCTAAAATATACTAATGTGTGAGTGACAACATTAAAAAGTGCCGCAAGGTCTTACAGAAGATGCTGTGAAGTTTAGTTGACAATCAGCTCTGCTCTTTTAAAAAGAAACCACCAGCAGAAACCACATCCTATATAAGCCACCATTTTCTGCAGACAGGTCTGACATGTGATTGTTTGCTAATTTTTTGGAGACTCAGAATCAAGCAGCTCATATGAGTTTTAAGTGCACACGCTTATTGAAGACTTACCCGTCAATTGTAGGAAGTACACATATCAGTGACATAAAACTCATAAAACCCCCACTTTAAAAGCTCTGAAATATCCCTTTAAATGCCTCAAACCGAGTCATTTAATGCTGTGTTTCGATAAGTAAAAGTGAAAGCTGAACATTAATACTTTGCTCATACTTTGCTTGAGTATCCTACTCGGTTGGACTCTAAACAGTTAACATAAGGTCAGAGGTAATTAGCGGGGGTTAATTGTCTCCTGTTCATTTGTTTATGTCTCTGCCCGATGTCTCTTGTTACTGTCCATGTCTGACCTACAAAGACAGGAAGAGACAGAGGACAGTAAACCCAACCCTCAGAAAGGAAGCTTTGAATGAGTAATGGCCTGCCCGCTGGCTTACAGGGGGGATTAGGGTGAGGGGGGTTGGGGGTGGGAAACAGAGGAGTCGGGTTGCAGAGTTCAAAAGAAAACACACCTGATGCTTCTTTCTGTCTGTGTCATAGACGAGCCGAGAGTTCAACAAGTTTACTTCCAACATCACAAACTCTCTTTTAATGAGAACATCATAAATATATATATATATATATATATATATATATATATATATATATATATATAATATATATATATATATGTAGATAGATATAAATATAAATATCTCTCTTCTATATATATATATATATATATATATATATATAATATATATGTATGTATATACTCAGGTGGTAGGAAGTTAGGTCAGGTAAAAGTGAGGTTACTGTCTCGACAAATGCCTCATCATCCCAATTGGGTGCATAGAGATTAACTAAAACAACAGGTACATTAATAAGGGTGCCTGAGACAATAATAAACCGGCCCTGGTGATCGGCTGTAACTTTTGTAGGGTAAAACTGTATCTTTTTTGTGTACCAAAATTGGAGTGGAAACTTTGGCCCACCCATGAAGCCTTTAACCTATGGTGATCCTTAGTGATCAGATGTGTCTCCTAGACAAAAGCAATTTCCGCTTTAAGATGCTTCAAGTGAAAAAAAACTCAGTTTAACAGGACCAATGATTCCTTAGACATTCCAAGAGACAAATCTCAGACAAGATCTCCCTGTAGTGTTAGACATAGCGGACTAGTAAGAATATGGCAAGAAAAATATAAAAAAGATAAAAGACTCAAAATACTCGACTCAATATGTAAATATATATATATATATATATATATATATATATATATATATATATATATATATATATATATATATATGTGTGTGTGTGTGTGTGTGTGTGTGTGTGTGTGTGTGTGTGTGTGTGTGTGTGTGTGTGTGTGTGTGTGTGTGTGTGTGTGCGTAGCCAATAAAGAAAATGCAGTTTATACTCTGACTTTCACAAAATACATGTGTTTGAAAAACACCATCATTATAGAGCTTACACCTCTTCGGGATCACCGTGAATCGAGCATTGATACTTTTTTATTATTTTAGCTGTAATCATTTATTTCAGTCCTTTGAAAGTTTTGAACCATCTTTGCATTGGCAATTTATATCAGTCAATTACAATGTACTTTTATATACTGTGTTCTGATTGTGTTATTTGTTGTGTTTTTAGCATCTTTTAACTGATATTTGTCATTGATTGTATGTTTTTAGGCTGGAACAGCACCTAAGTGCAACTCTAGCTCTGTAACAAACAATCTATCAGAAGTGTACCTTACTTCAAAATAAAAGCAAAGAAAGACAGAAAAAATGTCAAGATAAAAGCATCATAAACAGTCTCTTCATGAGGCAGTGTCTCCACAAAATCTGGTGATCAGGTGATGTGGATGACAACATTATTAGTTTTCTTAAGTAGGTTAGCTGCATAAGTAGTGGATGTTATGTTAATCTAGTGGTCGTAACCTCTCCCAAAGGTGGCACCATTGGTCACTTTCAGTGGTTGGACCTACACTCCAGGACAAAAGTCTGGATTGAATCTTAAAGAAATGTGTCACTGACCATGCGTCGCTGTTGGATAAGTTACGAGTGAGAACAGGCTGGCCTCAGGAGAAGCATGAAAAAAGACCCTGAAGTTGAAACGGAGCCTATCACTGCTATATTTAGCCTGCTTAAGAACATTTGTCACCTAACTTCAAATGCCAATATTTTCATGGCTTAAACAAACAAAGTTAATCTAAAAATATCCTGTAATTTGCCGCCCCAGGACTTCAGCCTTATCCGTATCTGTGTACTTTTGATAAAGTGCCAGAAAACAACACAGAGGAATGATGTGTGTTTGCCATCGCCTGGTCACCGTTTTTGGCAGCAGCATTGAAATATCCTTCAGAATAGAGAGGGTGAGAGGTGAGGTGAGGACACAGCAGCCGTGGGCAGCCATGAGCATCAATGCATGCTTCAAGCAAACTGCTCAGCCACTGAACCAAAACACAGGCTGGCAGGCTGGCAGAATCACTTACCCACAAACAGGGGATCTTATGTAATGTAAAGAAACATGCAAAGAGGCATAAGAAATGAAGGATGGAGGTAACAAACTTTCTGTGAGTCTGGATCCTGATTTGATTTGTTATTTACAACATTTATTGCTCTTTTACTGCCAATAAAATGCATTACTGTCCACTTAGTGTTTGCTTCAAGGGCAGAAGGAAATGTCTGAAAGATATTAATGGATAACTTCTTTTCTCTACACTTAGCATCCAGCTATAGCACTGATTTTATCACTGTTTTTGTTTAACTTAATTTTCCCTGCTCTTATGTACCCCAGTCTAATTGAGTAAGGGGGACATTTGCAGCCAAAGAGCTTCATATATTTATCTGTAGGGAAGTCATTTCACTCTGTGGCTAAAATCTGTCAGTCTCAGAGAATTTATCTAGTGGTGGATGATATCAAGAACTCAACAAAAGTTTGGCAAAAGCTCCGCGCATAACTAGAAATTGTGTTTACCGTAATCACCCAGAAGGGAATGGCATCACCCGCTGACTGATGGATGTTACAGTGTGGAAATTAATCCAGCAAAGCAAACATATTAAAAATGAATGAGGGATGAGGGAAGCTGGAAGCACCCAGTGTCAGGACAGGATGAATCTCAGCATCCCTCAGACTGATTCACTCAAGGTCTGATGAGGTCAATGTACACTGCATTCATCACATTCAGAGGCAGGCACCACATTTTTATGAAGTACTGCTGTTGGAGAAGTCATAGCAGGCGCAGGCATGACTTGCAGTTGAACAATGGCATCAGGAAGCAATTAGATAAATATTTGTTACTCAGCATCTGGATGCATCTCTCTGTTATTCATCATTTCCTCATTACATTGATGATCATGGCATGTGGTTTGTACAAAAGACTACAAGGAACAAGGATTAGAAAGATGAAAATATAGTTAAAATTCTGAGTATATGTAAGATGCACTTGGATCTGAAGTTTGGAGATACATTTGGATGAAAAGTTTTAAAACAGAAACATTCCTGATTATTAATGTGGGGTATAAATTTTAAGTGTTCAAAATGAAGAGGAAATAACTCTAAAATTATATCAAATTATTGATAATTTAATATTTTACATGTCTTTTCTCACCTTGGAGTGGTTCTGTTTTTACATAACCACCCATTTACCCATCATCACCCTGCTTATTACTCAGTTACAGACCAAAATTACAAACAAAGTAAAGGTAAGTTTCTAATTGAAGGCTGTTTTGTTTTTAAATTTTAAATGTGAAAATAGTCCTTCTGAAAATGGTTTATCACTCTATGATGGCTGCTGGATGATTTAAAGATGGTTTCCTCCATCTGTGTGAGGACACAGCTTGTGCAGATGTGGTTGAAAGCTTATTTCATTTCGTCTAGATTTCTCTCGACTGAACATAAAACACCAAGAAGTTGGAAAAAAAGTTAGATGTAGAAATGTACTTTCTTTTGCACCCTCCTTGTTGTCAGCTCTTTAATTTATAGTTTCATTAAACCTGTTTGTGTTGAGCTGAATGAAATTTTTCTGATGAGAACAGAAAAAAAATACACTTTACACTAAATTTTTTTTAGTGATACTTCATATATAAATTTTGACGCCCACTTGGCCTACTCAGAACGACAGCAGACTGGAGACAGTCCACATATGTCCTCCTCTGAGCGTCACTCAGTGGAACGTCCTTACTGTTGACACTTCCCTCTCACATCATTATAAACGCCACGGCAAAGGCTCAGCTGTCACAGTGTCCAAACATACCATCAAAAGCGGTTACCAACAAGACTTTCCAACCCTCACTTAGCAAGGGGATGAGCTGCTGCTGATGGATGAAAAGATAAAGCCCCGCTCTCTTCCAAGTTTCCTGCCGCCCCAGGAGCTCTGGCACAATGCATCAAGAGGAAGTCACAGATGTAGTCACCTGGAAAAAGGTCAGCCTTGTTTGTTCTCCTTTCCTACGTCCGCCTCGTGTCTGGAACAATTAATAGGAGGACGCAGGGAGAGGGCATGATGGACATGGTGATAAAGCCAAGGACTTCCATTAAGACGTCCAAATGTCTCTGCAGCGTGTTTCTAAGCATGGCTGATAAAATCAGGGTGATGATGCAGATGAATGCTTTAATCAATACTTGTCTCAACAGCATCCACTAATATATTCCTGTCAGTGACAGAACAATCGACAATTGGCTGTTTATTTACAAATGAACCAGTGGAGTAAAACAGTCAATGTCCCATCCGTACGATCATTCAGGAAGGTAAATTAAAAGGCTGTTGAGCTGTTATGTATGGATAATTGCGCACTTACCTTTCAATGGTTAATTCAAATTAAATCACATGAGCCTCTCCGGTAACTGGATCAATTGAGGAGAGAGGCTTTTAGTTTCTTTCTCAGAGCACAGACCTGTTATTCAGAGCTGTGGTTTCAGCTCCTCTGATATTTTCAGGAGAAATGCAAGTGGATTGTGGTGCAGGTTTGAGCCTTTTCTTACTCCAAAGCTGCAAAAAGTGGCAAATTAAGCCTAACCCAGAGGTGACGCAGGAAATATGAAGTGAATGATCCATTTCTTTGTTGTTGCAGGAGGTTTATGCAGGAGATGCGGTGGTGGACGGATGTTGTAGTATAAATTGACAGTGATTAATCCTGCACAACTGTGCAGCACATCATCACAAGTTTTTTTCTTTACATCAGACTGATGAAGCTGAAAAATCCTTCCCAGATGGATGTCTTGTTCTCCTCCTTCTCCTTCTCCTCTGTTGAGGTGTTTCCACTGGATTATTGACCTCTTCTGAAATTACAGGAGCCTGTTTGGTAATAAGGGAACCGTCTTCGTTCTCCTGCCACCAGATTTCATCAGCAGGCTCATCCTGGGGTTCAAATGTCAATGGGAGGCTGGGCTGACCATCCTCTCCAGCATTTCTTGAGGCCTGTTAGTGGAGCTCCGCTTTAAGGTCTTTAGTCTCTTGAAAGTGACACTTCTCCCTCTCAAAAGCCTCTTGAAGCAGAAGTTCCAACTTCTGCTCCTGTTCAGCCTTTAGCAAAGATGTCATACAAATATACAATAGTATACACCAAATTCTGCCAGTAGGCAGCTGTTGCCCAGTGGTAGAGTTGGTCAATCAGAAGGTCAGGGGTTGGATCCCAGGTCCTGCTGTCCACATGCTGAGGTGTCCTTGGGCAGACCACTTGACCTCACCCGCCCCTGCTGGCTGCGCCCAGTGGTGTGTGAATAGGATAAGTCAAAAACTGATGGGCACTTTACATAACAGCCTCTGCCATCAGTGTGTGAATGTGGTGTGAGAGGATGAATGCACGAGAGCTTCCAGTGGTCAGAAGACCTGAGGAAGTTTTGTATAAACATAGTCCATTAACCATATTGCACAACAGTGGATATGGTGGATATTTGCTCTTTGCATGCACCATTTCTGCATTAAGTCACAAGGTCAGTGAATGTTACAACTCAAGCTATCAGCATAAATTACTGAATCTCCAATGACGACATCCTGAGATGATTCTGCAAAAACATAATCTGTAATTACAGCCAAGACTTACAAAATATTGTCAAAAATAGCTGATTGATGTTCAGTAACTTCTGCTTGCAAAACTGGCTTCTTTTTGTGATAATATATCAGAAAGTTCCATATTTACTTAAGCTAACTTGCCCTTAGACCTGTAATGGCACCAAATGACAGTCCATAAAAGGATGTACCCTCAGTGGTTTTACCCCATTGGTTGTTGAGGCAGAGTTCTGAAGTTCAATGATGGTGGTCACCATATTGGAAATGCTGACCTTACATCAATCAATCAGTCACTCAAATTTTATTTATACAAAGCCAATTCACAACAGTCGTTATCCCAAGACAGTTTCTGAAAAAAAAGAAAAAAAAAAAGAAAAGAAAAAGGGCAGGTCTAGACCACGCTCATTGTTTGATGAATTACCAAGACCCAACCTTGAGATGGGACAGATTTGACCCATCTCATCTAACATGAGTGACAGTGGCAAGGAAAAAATTGGGGAGGACCAGACTCATTAGACAGCCACCTCGCTGCAGCTGAGTTGGGGAGAAATACAGAGAGATACGAAGGGAGAAAGAGAAAGGAGTAGGAGAGAGGGCAGGAGGAGAGAAAGAGAAGGAAGAAGAGAGAGAGAACGAGTAAGGAGGAGGGAGGGGAGGGAAAAGAGAACAAGGGTGAGAGAGAAAGCGGACAGCAGCAACAACAACAACAGCTCATATAGAGTTGTTGGTTGCAGAGCAAGTAATGATGAAACAATATGAATTCAGTTTACAAGATAAAGTGTCTGCAGCAATGGTCCAGAGGAACCAAAGAGAAGAAGGAGCTCAGGGCTTTAGGTGGACAATCATAGATGATGCAGCTGTGGTCACGCAGTTCCACAGCACACCGTCTGCAGCATCAGTCCAGAGGAACCTAAGAGACTCAGGGACACTCAGAGAGATCTGGTTAGTAACTTAAATGGGACATAAAGATCTGGAGGAAAGAGGAGAGAGAGGGGGACAGACAGGAGCTCAGTGTGCCAGATAACCCAGGCAGTCTAAACCTATAGCAGCATAACTAACCCTCTGGAGTCTAGGGTATAATTGGCTGTTTTTAACTACTTTCGATTTTACCCTTATATTTCCCTTTAAAAACTGTTTACCTTGCCTTACTTGGTATCATTTTTTTCAACACAACCTCACCTGTATGAATTAACAGGGATTTTATCATTTTGACTTACTGTACAAAACACAAAATCTGAGTGGAAAAAACGTAACTTTTTTACTGCGAAAACCACAAATATGTTTAACAAACCGTTTTCATAACTTAGACTGCAAATATAAATTGTAAACTTCAGAATACATATACAATCTTAGCAAATAATATTGTAAATGCAGGCAATGCCTCATGTGATTTTTTTGTATGTATGATCTCACAAATGGCACATTTTATCTGCGCCACTCCAAAAAAACAAAAACAAACAAACAAACAAAAAAAAAAACAGTTTCTGTCATGTCTATGGTTTGGTTAATTTAATCTATTTTACTCTTCCTTATGTTTCTTATGTTCTTCCTGTTTTATTTTGAAACTTACCTGTGTCTCTTGTTTCAGGTGTCTTGACTTCAGCCCTTGTGTGCTCTGCTCCCTGATTGCCCTAATGTGGTCCACCTGTGTCTTGTTATCTATGCTCCCTGTGTGTATTTAAGCTCAGCCTTCTCTCTCTTCTGTGCCAGTTCATCTCGTTCCCGTGTGTCAAACGGTCCAGCATTTTCCTTGTGCTAGTTTTCCGGTTTTTGACTTAGTGTTTTTTGGACTGAGTTTTGCTCGTCAATTTGTATACCTCTGCCTACCTCTGTGACTGCCTTCCTGTGTACCGAACCCTTGCTTGATAAAAACTAGTGATGTTTCAAAGCGTGTGTCGAGTAACGAAGGGGGTGTTTCCATGAAGCGGGTATCTAGGCTTGCTTCATGTAGGGCCAAAAATGACGACAGCCGAAGCCTCGCTGCCCGGCTGTACCATGTGATTGCTTCAGGAAGTGGTTCAAATTTTGCCACGAGGTTTTACAGCTATATAAACCCCTCAGACTCCATTCGGTCAGTTGAGAGTTTGGCTAGAGTTTGGATAGCGTTTATAGTTTGGAGATAGTTTATATAGTTTGGAGAGTTTAGGAAGAGAGAGAGATTTAGGAGAGTAGGATGTGTAGGAACACTTCGGTCTAATATCTCCTAACAAGGTAAGCTAAATCTAACAGTATTACAGACACATAAGGTTTGCTTATCAATAACTATTTTTTTACGGTTTATTTTATTCAAAGGTGAGGTCTTTTTTGTATTCCAAGGAGTTGGGGTACAATAACAGCACCTCATCCATGCTAAGGCATTACTGTGCCTTGCATAAGAATAAGGAGCAAACTAGAGCTTCATCTTGCCAAGGTAAATCATAACAATATTACAAACTCACTGTCACAATTTTTCCATGTTCACTTTTGTTTATTGTGCAAATAAAGACAAGTAACACTGTATTTATTCTCTTTTAACCAACCACCAGAAAACAGGAGCTGGATAAAGCCATTGTTTCCATGATAGTGAAGGACACACAGCCCTTCAGTATTGAGATGCTGGATTTAGGGCATTTGTGTCCAAACTTGATCCTAATTATGCTATCCCTACCAGGCTGGTATGTATGGGTGCATGCATGAAACAGATGAGTACTTAATTGTATGTCTCACAATTCAAACAAATTAAGCATTATACATTTTTCCCTTAGGCTCTGAAGGCCATGGTGGAGGCCAAGTATGAGTCAGCAAAAGAGAGGGCTAAGGCTGAAGTTGATAAGGTGGCTGCTGTTAGCCTTACTTCTGACATGTGAACATCCATCAACATGGATGCAACATGTAAACCAGGCTCAGCCCAGTGCTGTTGTGAGTGCAGATATTCCCCTAATCACACACTGCTTAAAACATAGCTCCTGTGAAAGCCTCCCTGATGGAGAATCACTAATAAGGTGACATATGTATGGTCACTGATGGTGCTCCCAATATGGTTGCATGTGTGAGAGAGCTGAAGCTTCCGCACCATATTTGCATTGCACACGCACTGGCCCTCATTTATCAAGCTTGCGGTACAGCAGAAAACTTGCTGCACCTTGCATACGAAAATTTTGACGTGAGGATCGGCATTTATCAATCAACCATATCTCATAACCGGTCTGACATCGTGTACGCAAGTTTGAGTCAGTGTGGATCTGCGGTGCAGCAAATGTCTATCTCAAAATAATTGATAAACAAACCTCAAATCCATCATTAAGCACAACCAGCCAGATTTCATTAAAGATTAAAACGTAAATAAAATAAAATAAAATTTGTTATGTCCTTAGTGAATAGGCCTATTTGATAACTCTGCCCAGAAACACCGCCACACAGCAGGACTGCCATTTCAACATTACGCACACAAGCACCACTGTGGAGCACTGCGTTTGACTCCTAAAAAGCAGGTAGCTCTGTCTTGGTCCAGCAGCAGGGACGTTGTTGTCCACTCCTGAAAGGGTGTGGGACATTATTTGGGCCAGTGCAGTTTTGCAAAATGTTGCACTGGCGATTGGAGTGCCGTTGACTGTGCCGGTGCAACGCAAGGACCCGATGCCCGGAGAACAATAACGAGGAGAGACTCCACAAAGGTGCTGTACAGAGGAGACAGGACCTTATCCATGGATTCTGACATGTTAAGTGTTCTGACATGTTTTTCAGTCAAACTAAAGCCACTGAAGCAATAAAGCGACTGACCTCAGAGTGTGCTACCATTATGAGGGTACAACAAAGCAGAGAGGAAATCTCCCAGGCTTTTACCTCTCATGATGTCACTGAAGGTAATCTATTACTTTACATTTTTGACATCAATTATTCTTATGAGAACACTTACTAACATGATCTGTGATTTCCTCTCAGGTAGCAAACTGTGGCATTGTTTAGACACCAGCATCATGGAGGCAAGAAGGTCTCAAAATGTCACTGCAGATGCTACTGTGGAGGTCTAGTGGTATCTTTCAGAGCCAAATATAGGAAAACTGGAAAACCCTCTGGAGTACTGAGAGACGCAAAAACTACTCTGACCAAATGTACAAACTTTCACTTGCTTTTTGTGCATGCCTTGTAAAAGGGTCTTCTCCAAGGCTGGAGAGGTTGTGTCTAAAAAATTGTATAAAACCAAAAACTGTTGAGGAACTCTTGTTTCTGAATAAAAATTGATGAAATTTCCCCTGTCCTGTACATCCAAGTTACACAAGCATAATCTGTGCCCTTTTCCTAGTTCAACAAGCGCTTTCACTGTCCTCTGCCTGATAATGCCCATGCCATTTTCAGTGAAACATTGATGATATTATCATTTTGGGAAAATTTACACACAGAATACAACCTGTGTGTGTGTGTGTGTGTGTGTGTGTGTGCAGCTTTAATTTGTTTATCTTTCAGATCAACAAGCTAGCAAGCTAGCTTGCTGACTAGAATTTGCTAACACAACTATCATCTTGATCAGCATTACATTTATTGGCTTTCTCCCATAACATTTACGGTACATTATTGTGACAGCAGGTTCATTGTTTTTGTTGTTTCAATCCACCAAATTCAGTTCTATCTCCTCCTCTAATGAAACAATATCAATCTCCCTCCCCATCATTTGTCTCAGCAAACCTAGCTAGCGCTGTAGCAGCAGTCACACCCCCCAGTGGCATCACTTCACCAGTAATAGTCATATCACAACATAACACACCCCCAAATATTTTATTTTATCACCAGATGTGTTTGATTATTTTGTAGGTTGAATAATCACATGGGAAACTGAAAATCTTTCTTACCTGAGTGATTGAGCGATGAGAGTAACAGCTTGGAAATGTTAGAAGCCAGAAAATCTTGTTGTGCATGTGAACATAAAAATGTGTGTATTTCCAAAACTATAAGGGCTACAGGCATGAATTTGGTACCTGCTGAAAGGTAAGACTTGTCAGATTTCTGCGGCTAAAATGATGCAAATATTACCCAATTGCCCTGCTGAGAAAAGATACACAAGAGAAAAATAAAAATGCTATTTCCGCCTATGAATATTTTTTTAAAAGAAGGCTATAAAAGTTTTAAATTTTATCTAGACAACAAATCAAACTATTTTTTTTCAATTCTCCAATGACTTAGGAATAAGTCAAAATGATTTAGGGGGGCAGAGCAGTCAACAAGTAGTCCAAAAGCCCCATAATAGCAAACAAGCACCATACAGAATTCAGGTATTTCTGCTACAGGACTCCATAGATTAAATGCATGATAACCATCACTAAGCTTCCAGTCTGCAAGGGTTATCATGCCAAACCATATACTAGGGATGTGGAGCAACTAAAAAAAACTAACTAGAAATTGCCCACCCGATTTATTGCAATCAGTGGTCTGGCTCATGGAATAACATTCAAAAAATTATTATACCCATATGTGATAATTTATGTACAGAAATTATTTGGTCATACATTTTTATGTAATTCATAGTCATTCCCAACAAAGATAACAGACACAAAAAATCAATGCATCACACATTATGTGGTCCGGATACAGCTGCCTGTGATTATACACTCAACCAGTAGGTGGTTTCCTGTGCATGAAGCTTCAAGAAATCAACCCTTTCTTGAACCAATTGGCTTAAGTGGTTCAATGCCTCATCAGGCTTCATCTCATTATCACTAATTAAAACCTACTCTGAACTTTTATCTGGCTCCTGAGTCCAGCTTTTGGGCCCAAATCCTGGTTTGTTGTTACAATTCCTGTCCACCAAGACACAGAGGGGCACATCACAGGCCTCTTTCTGTCCACTTAATATCAGCAATAGCACCTTTTTCTGCCTTTGGTTGATTTGTTGGCATCAGTGGCTGTGATGATTGGCACAGGGATGTGATCTTCCCTCCTGCTTTGGGGAATGCTATGTTCATGTCACAAAGCTGACACCCTAGCTCCACCAGAAAGTCTTCCAAATCCCAAACCTCACTATACACTCTCCCTCCATTTGCACATCACTGCGGAGGCTCTGCCATATTGAAGCCCATCCCAAACCACAGAGTGCGGAGGGCCAGTGGACCGTTCGCTTCAATAGCGAGTCTGCACCCACTCACGACGGGATTTGCAGATAGTGCACCTGCAAAAATGGAGGAGGAGGAAACAGCATACAAATATAAGTTCCGTATGTGTCCACATTTGTCTTACTGACAAAAAATAAATAAATCACAAAAGACATGGTTTGGAAAGATCAAACCAAAGTCAGAAATCTTACTCCGTGCTGAAGTTTGATTTGATTGTGCAGGCATGTGTCAAATAGTAAAGGGGTTCAAAGACGTGTGGAATCACTAACAATCAGTCAAAAGTTTAATTTAGCTCCTGTCACTGTAATGGTTATTGGGTTTATGTTTTCACTGGGACAATGAAAAACAAGGCTGCCAGTACGGTTCAGAACTGTAAATGATGCCGTTTACAAAGAAAAGAAACGCTGCCATGATGGGACGCGTCTTTGTGTTGCTATGGCAATGGATCTTTCCGTTTTCCGGTGGAGTGGGAAGGACGTCCCATACCTGCCCGTCTTGTTTATACCCTCTCATTTCAATAGAGGTGCACTTTACAGCTGCGAGTGTAACTTCATTACGAGTGACACTTGGTAGTGAAGGGTGAGTGTGTAGGGGGTGGATCGAGATTGAGCCTTTGTGTATTATGGGCTGTACCTGCTTGGTTTTGCACATTTCACAGTGCATGATGTAAAACATGATGTAAAAAAAACGGATGTAGATCCTCCTTCTCTATGCCAGTCCAGTTGAAATTTTTTGTTCGTGTTGCTGCAGATTGTTCTGACTGAAAAAGGTCTTCTGGACTGTGGGGGAAAAGTGTCTCTACCTGGACCCCTGATGGTCTCTTGGCATAGACACTTACTTACTTACTTACTTTGCTTAAGTGGATCACCTGTCCAGCAGAAAGGTACAGGGTCTGTAAGAACCCTGAAGCATCCCCCATCGTTTATGTTGACCCGGTTCTTGTCCTGTCTACCTCCTTTTAAGCGCCCATTATTCTGTCTCATTCTCCGGTATTTACTTTGTTTTCTTGCTTGTGTTGGCAGTTGTGGCCAATGGAGGATTCAGACAATTTTCTGTGCTTTCTGGTTGGTTTCTAATGTCCGATATTGTAGCATGGTAACTTTGTTTGGGCTCATGCA
This sequence comes from Xyrichtys novacula, assembly GCA_962446985.1. Lineage (NCBI taxonomy): Eukaryota > Metazoa > Chordata > Actinopteri > Labriformes > Labridae > Xyrichtys > Xyrichtys novacula. The sequence continues at coordinate 16,694,890 of OY660865.1, forward strand.
CGTTATTGGAGGACGTGGAGCGTGCCTCACAACATGAGCAGCGTCTGCCTCACAACCAATCAGGTTGGGGGAGGCAGAGAACGGCTTTCTTTACAGCCAGAAAGAGTGGACTGCTCAAAAAATTTAAAATTTTGACTACACAGACATAACAAAACACAGCTATTTCATTATATTACTAAATGCCATCGAGAACTAATAGCTATTGACTGATATTAAAAGTTTTTTTGTACAAACACCACAAAAAAAGATGCCTCTTCAACAGAATCCTGCCTACCTCACCTTAAACGCTGACATTTATTACAATATTACTGAAGTTACGTTTAGCCTTTGCCAGCAGTTTCAAACTACCTACTATGTCTCCCGCTCTGGCCCCAGGAAGACACTGAACTATGACCGCTGACTTTGTTAATTTCACATTTCGGACTACAGAGTCTCCAATAATGAGAGTGTCACCAAGAAAGCTATCGGGAGGTGCAACACACCACACACACAGTTCAGCAGCAAGGAACAGAATGATGCGCTCACCAGTCAGGAAGAGATGTCGCGGACACCATGATTACAGTGCCTTCCAGTCAACTAAGCAATAAGCAAAATGGTGGAGTTGCGGTCAGCTACGACTCTAACTTGGCCAAATTATGCAAAACTTGTAACCTCAATGTCTGTATAATAACAGTGTTTTAAACAAGTTCAACCCAACAAATTCAAGTGGAAAAACAGGCTATTCTGACTAAAACTGTGTTTGTACCGGTCTGTAAGAATGTTAATTCATACTCTAAAAATGGGCATTTTAACATGATTATAAATGAAACTTCCTAGGCTTTTGGAGTCAGCCTCAAGTGCACACTTGAGGAACTGCAGTTTTTAGCACTCCCATTTTGACTCCAGTTTTAACACATAAAGCAGCCACTTTGCACTCAAAATACAGGTTCGCCATCTGACTCTGATATGCTAGTGATTCAGCACATTCATCAGTGCACCATGTCTGCAAAATCACTTTTTAAAAGAAATGTTTTTTTTTTCTGTTATATGATGAAAAATAAATCAATATCAAGCCTCTTTTCCAAATACCTGTGCTCCTTTTTTAATGTTGTTTTCATGACCTTTCCAGCATTTTTGAACCCAACAGGAACTGTAAACATCACAGTGGGAGAGGGAAAATTTTGGCTGACGATTGTTTCGTCACCTGCTGTTGAGGTCAAAAATAAATGGTCAAGCTCGACTTCAGAGTCGGTATTGATTAAGGTGCGAGGAACACACAGCAAGCTGGAAGTTTAAAGATACTGACGGCTCAGTGAAAAGTACAAAACTTAAACTGCTGATGATGGTGATTCTTGGTTTCTTTGGTTTGTATAAAAATGTTCTTGAAGAAACAAGTGTGTGTGTGTGTGTGTGTGTGTGTGTGTGTGAATGAGTGAAATGCCTGTAAATGCTGTTCCCAAAATGAAAGAAAATGTTAAAGTCTAAAGATGTATCATTTGTCTGTTATTAACCCCAGAAACTCTAAAAACAACACACTTTACGGCAATGAGTAACTTCTAGGAAAAACAGTGCTTAATGTTGTTTTCAAAAAGGGCAAATCATGTATTTCACAGATACTTAACCAGGATTTATTGAAGTGCTTCAAACAAAAACACTTGATTTAGCTTCATTTGACCCCCACATAACCCTGATTGCAACACTGATATATTAAGAAGATGAAGCGTGATGAGCTTTTAAATCCCAGCAGCTCTGTGTCAGCGATAGACCAAATATAGAGGGATAAAGGGGAGGAGTGGGAGGAGGGGTCAGGCAGGGGTACAGATGTGAAGGTCTACCCATATCGTAGAGGACTGGAGCGGAGCAGATGGTACTCACAGTTATCACAGACAGGGCTCAGATAAGTTGAGAGGGCACAGGGCTGACGGGGGGTCTACATCTGGTTAGATAATCAGAGCCAAGGGGAGTGCAGAAGAGACCATACATCACTCACAGGAGAGGCTGAGAGATAATGAGACAGAACCATAAAAGTTATTAATGCAAACAAATGAAGTACTGCGTCAGTGTAACATGAGGTTAAATTCTCTTGAAATTATCCAAACAAATACAGGATATTTAAGTTGACCCTGGTTCTGCATGATTTGGGAATAAATGGGCCTTCGGATCTTTGAGCAGCAGCAGTGATGGTCACAGAAAAGGTTGTGCAGTAACTTGGACGGTGCAGCTGCTGCTCTCACGATGACCCAGATTTCTGCAGCTTTCACTGTAATTAACCTTTATTTCAGGAGATAATAACCCACTGAGATCAAGATCTCTTTAACAAGGGTGACCTCGCCAAGAGGTCAGCAGCACACGTCTTAATAAATTATACAAGATTAATAGACCGATTTCACACTGTAAGTTAAAAACAATTTAAAAGGTGGCACAGACATCACTCAGTTGTCTGACATTGCAAAGCTTCAAGGTCAAACAATTGTTCCTAGTGACAAGAGTGTCCAGGTGGAAATGTATCTTGTGCCATAAATATGTGTAAAAAAAACTATCTATCCTGTCAGAACAACACAATATTAGGTAGGTAATCATAATGTGTTTGCCAATAGAGTGTACATATGCACCAACTCTTGACAGGAGGTGGAGGTATGAAAGTAAAAAATAATATTAGGATTTGTTAATGCTTGGATTTACATCAAACTTATGGGCAAATTTAACATTACGTAGTAGAGTCAGAATGCCTCTTCCCACTGGATCCAAGGGAGGTTGGCATGTGGATGTGGCTGTGATCATACAGGTGAAATTTGGAGGAGATTGAGTTATTTTTTTAAGTAGTTACAGCAACTTAACAGTGAGGCCATGAACACACTCTTTGACTGAACCTCACTCTTATCGGGATTCATCATGCTTTCTTAGATATATGCAACCAAAAATACCCCTCTACTCCTGTGTTCAGGAGTAGAGGGGTTAAAGTTACAATTTTTACAACTTACATAGTAATTTACATAGACTCTGTATACTATGGACAACTTAGTTTTGCCTTCTGCCAGTATGCAGATTTGAAGCCAAAAAGCTCTCGGTATGTCAGCGATTTTTCTCCATTTCCGAAAACCAACATTGTGCAGTAGCGTTGTACGCGTACCAGAGTCACTGTGGTGACGCTCAGATCTAACAGCGTATCCCCTGGGTGAGCTACACAATCTTCATACATCTATAGGCTGTATCAAGTGTCAATCATAGTGAGTCTCAGATGCACAGGAAGATATCTCTAATCTCATCCAGCAGCCCCTTTTGAATTTAACGTTTTCACACTTGTTAAAAAAAAAAAAGTCTGGGAGTCCGAGGAGTGAAGCTGCTAAAAGCAAGCCAAAGATAGAAAACTCCTCAGTGACTCACACTGACTCATTTGCCCAAAACAAAGGGAAATCGCTGTGTCAAAAGTCAACTTCCTGGTTAATAAGCAACTTTTATTTACAGGGTGCATTTAGCTTTGGGCAGTTACTCAGTTAATTGTGACCAGTGAGGATGACACAGAGCATGCTTACTCAGCAGTCAGTGTCACTTATCCAAAAACAGAGGGGACGTGATGTCCTCCAGCTGCAGACAGGTTGTCACCACACACAGAGGCGCTCGTTTATGAGCGGTAATGAGAGTGGAATGGATGTTGTGAACATATCTACAGCCGTAATCACAACATATTTCAAGCACTCTCCTGGTAAAGGCTCTGACAGCGAGGGGTTGATTGTAATAACTTTGTTTTATGTGGAAGAGTAAATAATGCATCATAAATTTAAATATTGTCTACTTAGAATGGAGTGAGCATGAAATAAATCTTCATAAGAACCGGTTATTTCTCACTGTCCCAAGCTGCCCTAAAGTCTCTTTAACAATTTGTTCCTCCAACATGTCATTACCCGCTGCTCTGATGATGATGTAGTGCATACTTATTTCATTATTTATTTATGTGTTGTGCGGTGTGCGTGCATAAGCGTGCAGAAGAGCCTCAGCCCCTCAGCCTTGCTTGCTTTTAATCTCTAATCATCCCCTCTAATTAGAAAATAAATCTGCTGCATTCCCTGTAAGCACACAGGGTTTTTATTCGAGTGCATGACAGTCGGAGACTTACTGGTTTCATTCTGAAACTAGTTACTCTGCAGGAAGAGGTTAGTGAATTGATAACGCTGACATAGAGCAGCTGCAGAGGGATGATGGTCTCTGAAAGTCACCAAAAACCCTAGAATAAAATAGCCTCTTAAAACCCAGCCATGTTTAGATGTACAAAATTTCTTGGTCCAGTATAAAACTTGAGGGATCGGAAAGTCTGAATTGACTATTTATATGGGTGCAAAATCAAATAATCTGTAAATGACGTGCATGCACCAAATTTTATTCAGATTAGAAGCATTTGGACATGCACAGACTTGTCTAATTTTGCTCAAAAAACTGCAGAAGAAGAGTTATATTAAAGCCTGTGCTGTCAACAAACCATCAAACACGGTAATGGCTCACTTTGTCCAATTCAGGATTTTTCCCTCCACTCAGAATAGACCTGAGCGAGGTTCTGAGAGCAGTTGTTTTGCTCCTAGCATACATGATCGTCAAGCACCTGCGATACATGAAGAGACTGTATCCAGCAACAAAGTTGTGTCAGACACAGATAAATTGCTCTTGGATCTCGCCATCGTCTTGTCATCTTGTCACAAGCGGCGCAAATGCGTCACGTTGATGAAGGGCACACATGCAGTCAGGTTAGTTTTGCCCCCACAGCGATCACAATCAAAATAAGTGTTTACATGGACACGTTTCTGAATAACGATCAGCATGAACCATCCCTTTTTATTGGAATACAATTTCTCTCAGATTGAGCTGAATTATATTCTGAAATATTTTTACTCCGATCAGGCCTTTATTCTGATTTTTTGTGCCCATGTAAACACACTTAATGTTTTCTCAAAGAATAGAGCATTGAAAAGTGACCAATATGATTTGATGCAATACTACAGAAGTGTGGTCAAGTTCAGCCAATTTATTTCCAAAATGATGCTAAAAATTCTGAAAAGAATTGATAGCTAACAACTTCCATTTGTGAACAGTAGCCCCACTTCATTAATGAGTTGAGTGTTGACTGAAAATATCTGTTTTCAGTTGGGAGTACTGAATATGGATATGCATGTTTAATTGACTACATGATTACATGTAATTACCCTCACTAGTCGGTTAAACAGGTTATAAATATTCAATTTATGTAAGCCTGACATGCCAGGTATACATTGCATCAGAGCTGAAGCACACATAGATAAGCACAGATGACAGATGGTGTCTCAAAGCGTGGTGCGGTGTGGTGTAATTTGATTTAAATGCATTACTCGAACAAGCAATGTAATGTTAGCATTCAGGAAAGAGGGTGACCTGCAGACTCTGTCGGTTGATCTGAATCACTTTTTCTATATTAATGACTAAATTAGTCACCTGGGAACATCCCTTGTGTTGAGTACATGATAATATACTGTTTACCAAAACTGCAGTCACCAGTTTGTATTTAAAGCTCCTGTGGGAATCTTTTAATTTGTGTAAACTTGGGTGCCCCCTTGTGGACAAAGTGGTCTTTCCTCATTGTTTTGTCTACGTGCATAAGGCTCTAGTCCTGCCTGATGTTTGAAAACACAGGTGTTTCTTCAGCTGCTAGGCTGATACCTACTACGCCACACTGCTTTAACGTATTAAAATTTACAATATAAAATTCGTCCGTCTTTTCACAGATGATCTTGTTTGCTTTTGTGTGATATAGGAATAAGTTAGTATGAGTTTCGGTTTGTATAACAAACATCAAAAAATGCCTGTGTTGAATTTTGTGCCCCTTGTGGACAATGTGGTAACCTTTACATTGTTGCTGTTTTTGTCTGACCCTTGTAAAAGTGGTTTTATTTGACAAAGAAATCCTCTTGTTTTTTACAAATAAAATAAAATTTTACTTTTCTGGTATACAAGTTTAAGTGATCAATCACATTCTCTTTTTTTTGTCCTGTGGATTTTTCCTTGGTAACCCTTTTGAATTAAAGACAATTTGTGTTTGCTTTTCAAACCAGTCTCAAAAGGATTTAAAGGACACTTAAAGTTCTGTGGAGAGGATGAGACCTTGTTTTTCATTTGTTTGGTGTTTTTCGTTTATTTTGAATTCATACAGATTGTGATTTAGGCATTATTGTGATTGTGATCTACACATGATTTAACTTTACGCAAAGTGCGCATTTCGTTTTTATTGTGATTAAATCTGAAACGCTTTTACTTTATAAAGATATCTTGAGAGCTTTATTGATTATCATTGGAGATGACTTGGTGTTTATTTTATTTATGGGCTTTATTTTTCTGACGTGAAAGGTTTTTCTATTTTCTGTTTAAGTCCTCCCCTTGAGTGTTATTAACGTTAACTTGAGAAAGGTTAAGTCGTTACAGCATGTGTTGCAGGAAAGTAACTAAGGCTACTTCTTGTGCAAACCTTGCAAGTTGGAGATGAAAAACTTCCTTTAACAGGCAGAAACCTCGAGCAGAACCAGACTCATGTTGGACAGTCATCTGCCTGTGCTGTATTGAGTTATATTGGGTTATGCTATGAACTGAAAGTTTATTGGTCATGGCTATGGCTTTGTCCTCTCATTAGATATTAGACGGCACAGACAAAGCTGATAATGATGAAACTATCTAAGGCTCATTAGTTGTTGAATGCACCAAGATACAACAGGCCACACCCTCACAGACTTGAAAAGATGGCTTAACACTGAAAAAAATAAGCCCAAGTGTTTGTTTCAGAACTTTTTAAAGTTTTAACGAGACCTTAGATGTAGATGTTGACTATGAAATTGCATCTCAGATTTCCTGCCGCTTCAATATCCTTCCATGTAAACGCTTCTGGCAGAGTGAAATGGCCCTTTAATAATGAAGCAGTGCAGAAAACAAACAGCCATCTGAGAGGACACTATGATTTCATCTGGCAGAGAAATCGATACACATGCTGTGACAGAAAATCTCACCAGTGCGATGCTACGTAATCGACAAGTTCCTCGGATTCACTTTGTGGATGAAATGCATATGCTTGACCCTGTCACGCCGAACAAAACAAACAATGGATTGCAGTGTAGCAGTCCCACAATGACTGTCATGTCTGAGAGGCCAGGCAGGAGATATTTGGAGCAGCTACTTTTGTTTAGCTCAAACAAATGGGAGTACTTTTTGTCAGGAGTAGTTAAACGTTAAGCCTGAGTGCTGCACTGTTTGCACAATGAGGCCAGCAACTGAATCAAGTGAAGTCAAAACAAATCATAATAATGACCTGAACAGCTATAAAAATAAGAAAGAGGCAGCTTTTTTGAGACTGTTGTTTCTTTTCATGAAGGTCCAAGCAGCTACATTATAAAAACTATGATAAATAAATTAGATCTCTTTATTTCATCTCCTTTCTTTTTCCTTTTTGCACCAAACACCGTAATAATAGCACAAAAGAGACACAGCTCCACCATCTGTGATAAAAACAGTGTTTAGAGGTGAGTCATCCCAAACAAGAAGGGCGTGATGACAAAGAGAAATCCTCTCTACACACAGCGGAGTACTCCAGCCTCTGATGGATAATTGTCTTGCTGAAAGGTTACAGGTTTGGTTGTTTATTACCTTTTCAATAACTGATAATCTTCAAAGGTTAAATCCACTCCCGCAAGATCTAAGCTGCCTCTGCAAGATCCATCAATAGCAGCAAAACAGTGACTCAGGTGTCAGAAAAGCATGTTCACAACAGCAAAATGATTACATGTGTGAATTAAACATCACCACGATCCCTCTTCATTATGGATTCAGCTGCTGTAATAGCTCTGCATGTTTGATAGCAGGAAGACTGTATGACTCCTGTTTAGATTGTAATGATTTTTTCTGTCTGTCCTTGGTAACGGGGTCATAAATGTGTCACCGTATGATCAATCTTTCATCATAAATGTTGCACATTAATTAGTTAGACAGGTTCATTCTGCATGACATTGACTGCAGACATGATACTACTCTACACAATGGCATTGTTACTTATATGCTGTTCCAAATATAACAAATATTTAAAGGTGCTGTATGTAGAATTTAGTAGAGTTGGTAAAAACAGAGTGTAATGTTCTTAAAGGCTAAAACATGCAGGATGCGTATTTGGAACGTGGCAGCAGCATCGCGTATCCCACAGCAAATAGGTTGCCATTCTAATCAATGCAACAAACTATACAGGATGTGTATCAGCTCTGTTGCAGCATCGTATCGAGAGCAGCACTGGTAAAGATACGCGGCGGGTCTATTTTTACTACTCTACGCTTCCAATGCGCATTGATCCACAGAGAGAAGATTGTTCTAGACAGGAACTCAAGCATGATAACCGCACATGTCATACGGTATTTCAAAATAAAACACCATATGCGAACTCCTGACTCTGCATCAGTTCATGTAGATAAGAAATACTTCCTGGTTCTGGATTTATCAGTAACACAGAACAATCCGATGGCCAATCCCTGATCCATGTGGACCCCAACAGGACTTTTAACTGCTAACTCTGTCTGAAGGTAACAGCACAGCATAAAGGAACATAATTTACTTTATTAAACAGCAGTATCCAAATTAGCAGGAAATAGACCACAGAAAGGAAAAACAACCTGTTGTGAGCATGTTGTTCTGTTCTCTATACTGAGCCCAGTTGACGGGCTGCACCACGCTGCTACCACGCTCCAAATACACATCCCGTATGCGATACCCAATGCTGCTCTACGGAGAAAATATGGAAGCGCTTAATATTGATCCTGTATGTTTTGAAATTTGTGAAACTTAGAGCAGATTGGACCTTGTTTTAAGAATTTGCCACAACTTCACTATGCTTGTGCATTCTTATGTGCAGTAGGGGGCGCTATGGCTTGAGACAAATAAGTTGTTTTGTTCTTTGCTGAAAGCTAAATTATTGCAGTTAAGTTTTAGCTAGAAGAAGATGAACTTTATGAATACCCGAAGGGAAATTCAACTATATGTTGTCTCACTTGACATGTCTCTAAATAAGAGTTATAAGGTCTGATGGCTGTTGGTACAAAAGATCTTCTGAATCTTTCTGTCCTGCAGCGAAGAGAGAGGAGCCGTCCACCACCATTGGCCCTTTGGTCCATCAAGGTGTTGTGAAGTGGGTGATCCATGTTCTTTAGAATAGTCTCCACCTTCCTCAGTGTAGATCTCTCCACTGAGTCCAGCTTGAGTCCTATCACAGAGCCAGCCTTTTTCACCACTTTGTCAAGACGTCTTGCATCTTTGTGTTTAATGCTTCCTCCTCAGCAGACTGCAGCGTAGAACAGCACACTTGTCACCACAGACTGATAAAACATGTGGAATATGGAACATGGAATATAATATTAACTATATGATGATAGTAATATTTCATTTCAATGAGAGGGGTGAGTAAAGGAGCATTTCAGTGTAAAATCTGACTGCTACATACCACTTTGTATTCCCAGTTCTGCTCGCGTGTCTTCACCTGCAGAGTGATAGTTGTTTAATTGCATCCTGTCATTCCAACAGGTCATTTCATTTCATTTCAATGTATTTATTATGTCTATTGATGACACGGAAACAGAAATATCAATAAACTTAATTACCTGTTAACAAGTTAAACATGAGAGTTAAAGCGTATATTTTGTACTGTTGACTATAAGACTGTGATTTATCCTTTATAGACTGCATGAGCAAGGTCGTTAATAAAACCCACCATCTTCAGTCTGGTACAGCCCATATCTGTTCAATAATAAATAATGACAAGTGCTTTAACTGTGATTGTTCCACAACAGCTGATGATGTGAGTTAGTGATTGGCTGCCATCTAGTGGCTCTATGGTGTCACTGCATCAAGTCTGAATAAAAACCCTTTAAAGAATGTTTTTATATATTTTACCTGTAACATCAGTAGAACACTTACATTTTAGACAATAAAACACAAAGTCTTCCAAATAAGTTTTTCGTAATGATTTTTTTTTTTTCAATATGGTCCCTCACATGACTTTTTACTTCACTATGGATATATCTTTGAACATTCAATTCACCTCATAGTGGGAAAAAAAAACTCAGTTGACACTTAAGCCCACCAATTTATTGAATTTCCCTTCGGGGATTGATAAAGTTCTTATTATTCTTATTCTTATTCTTAAGCAAGATTATAAGAAATTGAAAAAAAAAATCATTATTTCAACTGCTGTAAGTAAAAACTTTCAGCGTTTATGCTAGATAGACAGGTCACTCTAGTTCATGTAACTGATGTGTACCAAAGCCAAGAAAACTGAGCAAGACATGATAACAGACTGTAGTTTTAAAATTGTTGCAGTTCACTCAGATCACCAGCAGAGTGCAGCAGAAGCCAAAGAAGAGTGACAACATAGCAGACACTCTTACTCTGAGGTAACTCACACTGAGGGCCCTGGCTAAGTATTATTTAGCAGAAGACATTTAATAATTCTTTAACCTCTTTCTATATATTTTATTTATTTTGGATCTCCACAGAGGATGTTTGAACCCTTACTTTTGCCTTTTTTATCTAAATGGCCTTACATAAAGACTGGTTATCTCTGATTTCTCTGGTTCTCCACTTTTGAGGCAAAACTCTCTCTTTACTGGTGCAATATCATGTCTTTTGTCTTGCTTTTTTTTTAAAATCCAAAATGGAAAACAAGAACACAGGCTGCAGACAGATCTTCTTCACTATAGAACATGAGGCTGAATAATTCCAATACAAACCTGAATTAATGCTCTGGTTCATGCAGATCTGCCTCTCTTGTCTGTATCCCCTATCAGAACATCAACAAAGTCATGCAGTCATCTGTCAGAAAAAAAAAAAAAAGGTAATCCTTCCCTTTCTTCAATGTGCCCTTTAACTCTGCAGAGATCCTGCTGAGATTAAAGTATTATCCTTTTCCATCAACTCACTTCAGATGTGTGATTTACCCTTCCTCACGCAAGGACGATGTTCAGATATATGCAGGTTTGGAAAGGTTTCTAAGGTTTTTTTTTTTTTTTTTTTTCCAGAAATGCACGACTTTTCACTCTTTTTGTGCTATGCTTAGATGATTTGCAAGAAAACTCTGACTCTGGTTTGTTATCTGATGCATGCACACCGAGTTTTTGCAGATATTACAATGTCCCCACCACAAGGCAATCTGCACTTTTTAAATATTTGTATGTTTTCATCCTGTCAAGATGTGAACGTTTAACATTTTCTGTGCAGTTGAAATAAACATCTTTCTCTGTTAAGTCGGCCTATTGTCTTTTACATGTGTAAAAACGACAGAACAGAAATCCAAACGTAATATTTCACCTACTCTGACTTAAAAGGACTGAATTACATCCTTATTCAGACACTTCTTTCAATTTTCATTATAATGTACCAACCTGTGCTTTAAAGAAAGCACCCAGGGGAATAAGACTGAGCTCTTTTATAAAGAACAAATTGGAAAGAAGATTATAAAAGTATCTGTGAGAGCACCAAACTTCAGTGAAAGGATTTTAAAGACAGCCTATAAGGACACATTTTCCTGTTCACTGGTGCGAACAATTGTCGAGCAAAATTCATTTCGATATAAAAGCTCAAATACGCTGCAAGTCTATAAAGTCTGATTCCCAGTTAGCGTTAATGGAGCGGAGATATATTTTACATCTCGCTGACAGCTCAATCACAGGCCTGTGTCTCTGAGCTCTTTGAAGAAGAGTCACTTTTCTTTACAAATGGACTGTTTGATCCAAAATATGATGTACGTGTGATAGACTTTCACTCTGGCTAGTGTCTCTCTTTCATAACTTTGTCAGAATCTTCTTATAGATGCCGTGAGGAGCTTTGAGCTTGTAATGAAACAGACTGAAATGATGGTGATGCTTTCAGTGATACAGCGAATAAAACCATCTAAGACAAGAGCGACCATTTCTAGATGTTCTATTTTTTTACTTGCCGGTGTCACATAGTAGGTGTCAGATTAAGTTTTCTTGAAGTTTCACAGCAAATACTTACAGTTGATGATAATTCAACTGTTAGAAAAGTTTTTGTTTTTTTTTAGGCGTTCAGGAGTTATAGCGTCCAAGTCATACTGAAGTGCAGATTTCAGGACTTGTGACTGGACTAAGGCGTGTAAAAAAACAAATGTTCAGAATTTGTTCCACTTGATGTCAGGTCACGTTGTCTCTAGTAGATGGATTATCTACTGTTTATCTGGTGCAGAAAAATAATTTTCAAAGTTCAAATTTTGTTAAAGCAGCTAGATTCCTTATTAAGCTGAAATTTATGAGATGCATGATCAATGATCTTATTGAACTTTTGAGGCTAAACTATATCTTCCTATTTATCAACTATTGTGGAACAAAGCTGATACACCTTCTGTTTCATAGAAAAACATACCACACTTCTTTTATGATAAACTGCAAAAACATTTAACCTGTTGCAAATGTTTAATATCTGTGGATATAAAGCGGCACGTGAATTTTAGTTCCTGACATCAACCCACATTTTTTAGGATTAAACCTCAAAAAGAGTTTAGCAGTCAATGTGATGTTTTGCACACCTGTTGTCTTGGCCTTGTGGATGCCCCAGAGTTTGCACACTAGGCTTTAATAATAATAATAATAATAATAATAATAATAATAATAATACATTTTATTTGTAAAGCGCTTTTCAAGAACGCAAAGATGCTGTACATGAGTAAAAGCAAGAACAATAAAACACACATCAATATACAATAAAACACACATTACTATACAATAAAATCATTACTAAGGCGACTAAGGAGGATGAAAGGCAGTGCGGAAGAGGTGGGTTTTGAGAAAGGTCTTGAATCTGTTGAGGTCAGTGCAGTTTCTGAGGTCTTGTAGGTGGGTGGGTGGGGGGGGGGGGGGGGTGAGAAGGAGGATTTTGTACTGAATGGGGGATGGGGAGCCAGTGAAGGTTCTGGAGGACGGGGGTGATGTGTTGGTGGGAGTTCTGGATGAGCTGAAGTTTATTGAGGAGAGTGGAGGTAGTGCCATGGAGGAGACTGTTACAATAATCTAGACGAGATGAAATGAAATGAGTGCATGTATGAGGGTTTCAGCTGCAGGGTAGGAGAGGGAGGGGCGGGGGCGGGCAATGTTTTTGAGGTGGTAGTAGGCTGTTTTGGTTATTTGCTTTATGTGCTGGGTGAAGGAGAGGTTGCTGTTGAAGAGAACACCAAGGTTGCGACAGTGGGAGGAGGGGGAGAGGGTGGAGTTGTCAATGGAGAGATGAAAGTCTGTGACTGTGGAGGTGAGGGAGTTTGGGCCGATGATGAGGAGATCTGTTTTTTCGTAATTGAGTTTCAGAAGGTTGCTGTCCATCCAGTGTTTGATATCAGAGAGGCAGTTTGAGAGGGAGCGTTGGGTTTGGGGGGTGATGGAGTTGAAAGAGATGTATAATTGAATGTCATCAGCATAGCAGTGGAAGTGGAGGTTGTGTTAACAGAGGATGTGGCCAAGAGGGAGGAGGTAGATGATGAAGAGGAGGGGACCAAGCACCGAGCCCTGGGGGACACCCTGGGACACGGGGGCAGTTGTGGAGGAGCAGTTGTTAATGTGGATGAAGTGGTTCCGATCTGTGAGATATGAGTGGATCCAGTTAAGAGCGGTGTCTGTGATATTGAGGAGGGAGTGTAGGCGGGACAGGAGGATGGCGTGGTCGATGGTGTCGAAAGCGGCGGAGAGGTCAAGGAGGATGAGGATGGAGAGTTGGCCGGAGTCAGCAGAAATGAGGAGGTCGTTGGTGACTTTGATGAGGGCAGTTTCGGTGCTGTGGTGGGTCCGGAATCCTGATTGAAACTGTTCATAAAGGTTGTTATTGTTGAGGTGGGCTTTGATTTGTGATGCAATGACACGTTCAAGGATTTTTGACAGGAAAGGGAGGTTGGAGGTGGGCCGGAAGTTATTGATATCGTCGGGGTTGAGTCTGGGTTTTTTGAGGATGGGGGTGACAGCGGCCAGTTTGAGTGAAGGGGGAACAGTGGCGGAGTTGAGGGAGGAGTTAATGATCTGTGTGATGATCCAGAATCACACAGAAATTGACCCAGAAATTGAACTGCATATATGCATTGCTTGGAAGGGTAGTGAACGAAACCTCGACAAAAAAGACTATCATAAGAACAAAAGAGTAAAAGGTACAGAGCTTAAAAAGTGATAGTGTTTTCATTGCTTGACATCCCATTAGCCACTTCTGTCTCTTATTCTGGTGCTTCAAAGGTCAACCAGGAGACAATTCAGAAGGGGGCATGTCACCACCTACTGTAGCAGAGGTTTTTATAAACTTGACCAAGGAGTCCAGTTAAAACACCTAATCGAACTATAATCTTTGTCAACTTAGCTGGGCATGTAAAATATACTGACAGACTCAGATTTTGACTGAAGGCATCACTGCCTAAAAAATCAGAAAAAAAATCAACAAGAATACAGGTGGATGGGTAATGTCTCCAAAAGATTTAGGAGCTCCTCATCAGTTTGGATATTCCCAAAGAGCAAAACCAACATTTACTCTGCAGAAACAAACTGCTCATTGAGGCAATATCCTCAACAACTGTGTGATTGTCTTACTGCACCACATGGGGGCGCAAAACCATCACAGAGTTTTTCAAAAAAGCTGCAAAGAGAGCACATTTATGGTGTTTTCCTCATTGTGCAAAGTGGAGCCATTCTCATTTAGCTGCTTTTGTTTATTTTCCTATCATCCGATCCTGACTGTAATATGTCGGCTGATTTGCATTTTTAAAATTAATCTCACAAAAAAACACTGAACCCAATACACAAGCTCACTTTCAGTTTCACACTAACACTTTTCAACTTTTTTAAGCCGGGGAAAAAAAAAAAAACACAAGACTGCCGACAAATTAGCTTTCCTTGTTAAAATTCCCTGCCATAGCATTTAATAGAAATCCAATTTTCTTAGGGGACATTTTAATACCTATAAATCCATCGGGCCCCCTCACTGGTATCATAAATGGTGGACAACTAAGGTGAGGATATTAAGTGTTATGGACTTTATTATGCTAAATTCATGGTCGAAGGCTTGCCAAAGCCTCTGGAGCCCTGTCCGTCTTTAAGCTTTATAGTAGCAGTGTTGATGTCTGGTTCTGTGCCAGCTGCTCTGCTCAGTGCTCACCAAGGCTCAGGCTGAGGGGAGCAGCCCTCTGATTTTACAGCCTGAGCAGCAGTGAGGAGTTCACAGCCAGAGTTCAGTATTTACATACAATAATTGCATGGAAGACAATCTTGGTGCCACTGACTGAAAGTGTCTGACTCGCTGACTTTCAATGCTTCTTCGAATTCCTGGAAACAGTAAAAATGGAGAAAGAGTATATCACTTCTTTATCCTCTGGGTCATATTCATACCTTACTTTCCTAAAATAAGACTCCTCTCCAAACAGTCAGTGAGGAAACATGGCTACTTGTTGGTTCATAGTTGTAGAAGTTAACTGTTGATTACTGTATATATGACACGTTTAAAGTGACAGAAACGCTGACAGGTCTCAGGGGGGCTCTTATCTTCTGAGTTTGCAGCTATCAGCACTACAGTCTCAGATGTTATAACATGAGCATGAGGTATCTTCCTGTTCTCTTACATAATGTGGCAGTTATCATGGTTCGAACATGAATACTGTCACTGCATGTACTTCATATGCACTTTACAGTGCCTTGTGAAAGTATTCGGCCCCCTTGAACCTTTCAACCTTTTGCCACATTTCAGGCTTCAAACATACAGATGTAAAATGTTTTTTGTCAAGAATCAACAACAAGTGGGACACAACCGTGAAGTGGAACAAAATTTATTGGATAATTTAAACTTTTTTAACAAATAAAAAACTGAAAAGTGGGGCGTGCAATATTATTCGGCCCCCTTGCAGTAATACTTTGTAGTGCCACCTTTTGCTGCAATTACAGCTGCAAGTCACTTGGGGTATGTCTCTATCAGTTTGCACATCGAGAGACTGAAATTCTTGCCCATTCTTCCTTGCAAAACAGCTCGAGCTCAGTGAGGTTGGATGGAGAGCGTTTGTGAACAGCAGTCTTCAGCTCTTTCCAAAGATTCTTGATTGGATTCAGGTCTGGACTTTGACTTAGCCATTCTAACACCTGTATACATTTATTTGTGGACCATTCCATTGTAGATTTGGCTTTATGTTTTGGATCATTGTCCTGTTGGAAGATAAATCTCCTTCCCAGTCTCAGGTCTTTTGCAGACTCAAACAGGTTTTCTTCTAGAATGGTCCTATATTTGGCTCCATCCATCTTCCCATCAATTTTAACCATCTTCCCTGTCCCTGCTGAAGAAAAGCAGGCCCAAACCATGATGCTGCCACCACCATGTTTGTGGGGACGGTGTGTTCAGGGTGATGAGCTGTGTTGCTTTTACGCCAAACATATCGTTTTGCATTGTGGCCAAAAAATTCGATTTTGGTTTCATCTGACCAGAGCACCTTCTTCCACATGTTTGGTGTGTCTGCCAGGTGGCTTGTGGCAAACTTTAAACAAGACTTTTTATGGATATCTGAGAAATGGCTTTCTTCTTGCCACTCTTCCATAAAGGCCAGATTTGTGCAGTGTACGACTGATTGTTGTCCTATGGACAGACTCTCCCACCTCAGCTGTAGATCTCTGCAGTTCATCCAGAGTGATCATGGGCCTCTTGACTGCATCTCTGATCAGTCTTCTCCTTGTTCGAGATGAAAGTTTGGAGGGACGGCTTCGTCTTGGTAGATGTGCAGTGGTCTGATACTCCTTCCATTTCAATATGATTGCTTGCACAGTGCTCCTTGAGATGTTTAAAGCTTGGGAAATCTTTTTGTATGCAAATCCGGCTTTAAACTTCTCCACAACAGTATCTCGGACCTGCCTGGTGTGTTCCTTGGTCTTCATGATGCTCTCTGCGCTTTAAACAGAACCCTGAGACTATCACGGAGCAGGTGCATTTATATGGAGACTTGATTACACACAGGTGGATTCTATTTATCATCATCAGTCATTTAGGACAACATTGGATCATTCAGAGATCCTCACTGAACTTCTGGAGTGAGTTTGCTGCACTGAAAGTAAAGGGGCCGAATAATATTGCACGCCCCACTTTTTAGTATTTTATTTGTTAAAAAAGTTTAAATTATCCAATAAATTTAATTCCACCTCACGATTGTGTCCCACTTGTTTTGATTCTTGACAAAAAATTAAAATTTTATATCTTTATGTTTGAAGCCTGAAATGTGGCGAAAGGTTGAAAGGTTCAAGGGGGCCGAATACTTTCGCAAGGTACTGTATATGCACTTAAGCTAGGTTTACGCTATTGCAAGTAAAGCATGTTGTGAATGTATGAACCAAGTTTGTTTTGTGTTTAAAGAAGAAGTGCTGCAGGTTGCCCCACATTAAAGAAGCAATCATGGTCCTAACTTGACCATTGAAAAATGTAGGAACTAGGGGTGTCCTGATACACCTTTTTTACCTCTGATGCGGTATTGATATTGTAGAATTTAGTCTTGGCTGATACTGATAGTGAAATTGTCACAAACATGTGCATTACAAGTTTTGCACTCAGCTGCAGCGTCTTTTTTGGACTTAAACAAAAAATACTGCAACACAGCCAACATTACTCCTACTCCTTGCTGCTTTGTTAGTACTTTAGTACACACTATTGTTGGGATCACATGGGCTCTGCATGCTTAAGGTCCTGCTAGATAGAGGCGCCGGAATGGAGTCTGGAATGGACTGCTTGTATCGTAGTGCTTATATCTGAGATTTTAGATGCAGGCCGATATAATCTGATATTCTTTTCTGCTGAAAACAGACCGATATCCGATATCAATGTTGTATCAGGACATCACTTATTTACACCTGAGCAGTATGAATGCTTGCTTGATGTTATAAAAGTATCAATTCATAGAGTTAACCCAACTACAACCGGGAATTTTTCATTATATCCAAGCATGTTAGGCTAGCTAAAATCACACTACAATGAACTTCTCAAGGTCGGACTGACATATCAGTGGAGCAGATAAGTGACATATTCATTCAGTTGGTGATACAAGCATGTAAATTGGCATGAGCATTCTTCATGGGTCACTTTACTAGAAAATTGTTCCAGCCAAATTGAAATTTGAAGATAACGGCCATTTTTCAAGATAGCCACCACCTAGGTGGAACAATTAGGTGATGTCCTTGTTAAGTTGGTGATATAAGCATGAAAATTGGTATGAACAATCTTCATGAGTCACTCAATGAGAAAATGCCCCAAGTTGCTTGAAATTTCAAATGGCTGGGACCATAGACTGTATAAAGAATGGACAGAGACTGTGTCTCATTTGAGAGACCGCATCAGGCTGAGCGCGCTTAAGCGCACTTAGCTGAGCGCACTGCTGTTATTTGGACTGGAGTACGCTGGGTGAGTTGTTCCGGTTTTTGTGAAATGGGACAGACTACCCTTCGGAGGACTTCCTGGTTGAGTCGCCAAATGTCCCCACCCTCAGGCTCGCGTCACGACTTACTTGAAGAAAAGCTGCAGCAGTTATTTTTTAATTGTGCGACCTTGCACAGACACAAAACAATAGATACATACAAGCACAGATCATTCCCACAAAAATCATCTAATGATTGCATGTTTTGTATGGAGTGTGAGGGCCATATAGAGATTTTTTTTAAAGACTTCGAGATTTAAGTTGTGAATTTAGGAGAATAAAGTCATTAATTCATGAGAATAAAGTCGTAAGGTTCCCTGTTATTTCAGAGGAGAGATGTTAAAACTGGGGTTATTGAGCATTTGAAGGAACTGTGCTTCAGTATAGGTTTCACAAACAAGGAGATACTTCATCCTTTGGCACATCAGCATTACATTGTCACAAGCATAAAGACTTTAAAAAGAACATATGAGAAATACGTCTGTTCCACAGGGAAAAAAACAGGTGGACTTGAAGGAAATCGCTGCTTTTGTGGAGGCAGAAATGGATATGCTGCATGAATATCCGTCAATGCAGTGTTGAGCTTTAGTTTATGATATGAATCCATATGCCATAATAAGGTGTTGGTATCTCTGCAGGTGTAGGTTACCGCAGGTGTCAGAGATGTGGCGCTTGTCGGAGCTCGACTCCCTCTGGATCACAAATGTTGATCATCAGTTGGATTATTTCTTCAGAAACCACAAAATCTCTCTGAATGACCCGCTGATTTATCCACAGATAACCCTGCAGATGACCAGCTTCAGTCATTTCCCCCTCCACAAAAGCAGCTTTATGACTTTATTTACTTTATGACTTTAATCTCCCAAGTTTACAACTTTAATATCTAAGTCTTTAAAAAAAAAAAAAAAAACTCAATGTGTCAATGATACTCTGCTGTAGTTTTGTCAACTCTCTTATTTCTAATGTTTTTGATTGTTGTAGCAGAGCGGATCAGTTGGTCACTAAGGAGTAGAATGTTTGGTTTGCAGATTTTGGTGAGTTCAGAGATCATGCGCTCATACAGCCTGAGCTGACTGTCTGCTGTTTTTGGATTTCTTTTATTTTCTTTGAAGACGTGCTGCGTCTCCAAGCGAGTCCGGCCTTTCACCCGAAATGCGCAGCTGTGCAGCGGCACGCAAAGAATTCTGGGATACCAAGGCCACGATAGCGTCCAAGAACAGCACCCTCTGTTGATGGGCTGCAGTATAGGTCATAAATCCCGCCTCCGCCAGCAAAGCTTATGGGGCTGTGGACAAACTTAAGAAATTTATTACAAAGAACATAAATTTTTCTCCCCCCTGCTTGTGATGTTGACATGTAGTTACAGTTAGACTAGTTTGTGCTCAAGTCCTCTGTTCAGGCATTGCGGAGCTCTACCGGGGGATACGCTGTTTGAGCCGAGCGCCATCACAGCGACTCTCGGCGACTGCGCGCTCGAAATGCGTGCATCGCTACTGTGCAATGCTGGTTCCAGAAAATGAAGAAAAATCCCAGAAATACCGAGAGCTTTTTGGCTTCAAATCCGTATACAGGCGGGAGGCAGAACCAAGTTGTCCATAGTATATACAGTCTACGGCTGGGACACATTTCTTGTAAAGTGACCCATGGAGAATGTTCATGCCAATTTTCATGCTTGTATCACCAACTGAGCGATTCTGGCTGAAATTTGTACTTGGCCCCTGCACTATATGTGATGCAGCTGAGGACTGATCTACTTGTTTTTGTGCATGCTCCACAGTCCGCATGCTGAGTTAGCCTGTTGGTAAATCCTGAACGGAAGGATAAAGAAGGAAGAAAAAATAAAATCCAGAACAAACTAAGTTCAGATAAAAGGTACAGAGCTACTGAGTTGTTCATGTCTTCATTGCTTGGTATGAAAACAGCTGCTAGCTTGTTTATTCAGTGTTTTAGTATGTGACTCAATTCCCCCAAACCAGACAAAGAACCACTAGGGACTACCAAGCACCAATTCCCAACAAGTGTGGTCTAGACCAGACTCTAATCACAAAAACCTGATGTTAAGATGGTAAAACACTTTGCGGTGTTTATTAAGTCACAGAACTTCTTTTAACAGGCAGAGACCTCAAGCAGGACCAGACTCATTTTAAACAGCCATCTGCTGAGACTGCATTGGGTTTAGAGAGCGAAAAGAAGGGGAGACGCATCTGGTAAAAACTGCCCTAATAGGTGTCATAGAAGTTTTTGACATCAGCTCCTGAGGTCTATGATGTTCTTAGAGAAGTTTGAACCAGTATAATTTGTTGAAAACACAGTTTGGTACTTTGCATAAAAACCCCCAAAATTGTGAGCCACAGGTGCTGAAGGAAAAAGGGTTACAACCGTCCCAGATCTGACTGTTTGGGAAGATTTCTCAACTTAGAATAAATGTGATGTTAAAGTAATAGCAGCAGCATGGTCTGTGTAATATGATGCATTCCGATTTAATCACAGACTTTCTTTCTTTTTCTCTCTCTTTCTCTCTCTCTCACAGAAACTCAAACTCCCACCGTCATGATAAGGCCTCAATAAACTCTCTGCACTCCCTCACATTAGTTGGCAGGTGTAAAGAGGAGGAAGCATCTGAAGAGGTCGTAAACATGAAAGGCCTCTCCTCTTGGTCCGAGGTAAGAAGAGTTAACTAGGTGACTCTGTATGGGCCAGGGGTGTTGACTGGTCGATGGTGTTGAAGGGGGAGGAAGGGAGGACGGGAAGCAGGAAAGGATGGGGGGGCTAAAGGGGGTGGTGATACTTCTCTGGAAAATGTATTGGTCTAGTTGGAAAAACAGGTCCTAGAAAAAAAGAAAGAGGAGAGCAGGAAAATTTAGGGGTGAGGGGAACCGGAGCTTTGGCCTGTGGATGAACCCATCGGGGACTTTGCTTGCTGGGGTCATTCCAAGTTCAGGTCTTTCCCTCGCTGACTCTGCGAGAGCGGAGGAGCTGTCCATGGCTGAAGGGGCCTGCTCTTGACGGCCTCCAGCCCCTGCTGCGAGCCCCCCAGGGGCCCTGTAACACAAACCCATTTCCAGCAGGAGTTCTGCGGGGTGTGTGTGGGGAACGAGGGCATGCCCTGGGTAAACAGAGGTCATTCGGGGGGTGGGAGGGTGAGGGTAGCCACCTCCACCAATAAATATTTTCCTGACAGTCAGATGAAGGTTTGTTTTTAAAGCTCTCATCCCTGTGTGTCTTTGTGGAGGCTCATGTTACTACTCTCACTGGGCACAGAAAGAGCTCCACAGTGTGAAAAAGAGAGTGAAAAAATAAAGGGAAATCTAGTTACAGAGGAAAAAATGAAAGCAGTTTATTTTTCTAGCTTCATAAATGAACCATAAAAAGTAATTTAATGCTCATTCAGCCCGTCTTGGCTTCCAAAAAAAAACAAAACACTTTTCACAAGTGAACTTAAAACGATACGAGCACCAGGTGCATGTGCTAACCGTGCAGAGACGCATAAAGGCCTTTGAAAGAGACGAATGAGAGACAATCTATCATACCACACTCACAGACCAAACAGCAAGTCAGGGGTGGCCAACTAATCAGGCAGTTTGCACAGGCAGCACAGCATGGGTCCTTTGAGTGGATAAGTGGAGCCTCCCATAATGTCAAGAGTAAAGCCGGTACCAGGGGTTAGGCAGAGGTTGGCAGGGAGTTAATGAGATGACTGGTGGGGTGATCAGCAGTGAGAGGTTTGAGGAGCAGTGACACGGCACAAGACACACATTGATAAAGACGGAATACTCCGGAGATTTATGAAGTGTTTGTTTACTCCCTTTCACATCAGGAGGTCAGGAGGATGTGACAGGAACGGTTAGCGGGCTTTCACGCTGACGTTTGATTTTCAAGAAGGACAAATTATCTCAACTTGTAAAGACGCTGGACATGTGGCTTGTTCCGGTTTGTTCCAAAAGTCTCATCAACAAAAAATCAAGCAGATTTCACAATATCTTTATTTCACTCATTTTAATTGGTCACTGAATGACTTACAACATTGTTCCTATAATAATAAACAGAAAGATATTCCACTTTGTTCTATTTCACTCCAGCTTACATGTATTTTGAGGTCCAGTGTTACAAACCTGACTGCAGGAACTCCAAAAGTTTGATCCCTTTAAGCATATGCACTGTAGAAAACTGCTGTTTTTGGGAAAAAAGGCGATCTCTCCTGCTAAAGTTGTTCCATACAATGTTTAGTTTCACAACTTCTAACAGTAAAAAGTCAATGGACTTCTAGAATTTGACATTTATTTAACTTGCAAAAAAGTTTCAACCAGGGCATTTGAAGTTTGACACTCTACGTGTGCACATGCTCGAAGTTTCATCATAACAATTGTGATTTATTTCTTCATAAAGACATACAGAAACTGCAACCTTCAATGAGATCGTTTAAGACCTTTTAACGGCTTTTAGCCCAGCTGTCCATGTGCTGATGGAGGCTCAACTGCACATGATTCTAGGTCTACTGTATCTGCTGCTTGGTCCCTCTCAAAATAGACAATGTAAAATTTATTATCATTTATGGAGATTGGTCAAGCTTAAACAGGCGGGATTTGTGTGTTGATTTTCACAGTGAAGTTTTGTAACAGCCAAAGTCAAAAAGCTTCTCAAGTATTTAAAATATTGTAAGTATTTAACCAAAATTGACAATAACAATCTTTTAAAAAGATAAAATAGTAATACTGTGCTAAAAAAAAAAGAAGGAAATAAGCAACTATTGTTATTTAATCAAAGAGGTGCTGGTAGTGGATAGATGAAGAAGAAGCATCAGACTGCTAGCAAACTTACTAACACAACCATCTCGCAACAACACAAGAGCTTGTGCCTCTTTGGATAACGCACCAAATCAGTATCTATACTTTATCGCTGTTTCATTCAGTTCTGTAACTCACCAGCTACTGGAAATAGTGAACTTTAAAATAAAAGCATAGTTTAACAATTTAGGAAATAAAGAAACCTTCCAAACATTGTCAATAAATATCACAATAATATTGTCATTGTAATATTTTTGGCCTAGATATTCTCTAGGTAAAAATCTGATATTGGGACAGCCCCAGTTTTGGGTCACAAAATTAAACAAGATTATTATTTGCCTCCACAACAAGCATGCTTTGGGCAAGAGTTGCATCTTTATATTGATGGGCCATGGTGCTCACAGGAAATGCGTCATCAGAGTCAATACAACATGAAAAATCCCTACAGTGCCTCTAATACCCACATATAACAGCCTCTTTATGTGGGAGTTAGTAGTTGGAGGTCATGCTGCTGTTTAAAAGCTACCGTAGACTTGAAGTCTGGAGTATAAGTCAGATATTACCAGCACACTTAAATCCCCACATTTCCCAGACTGCATGACCTACTACACCATGTTGAAACTGCCGTGACTCACTGACTGAAGAATAAAACAGTGTAATGCTATCCGGAGCTGATCAGGTCATAATCAAGACTTGTGTTTTTCCACTTGCACTAAAAATTACAACCAAGACTCACTCCCAGTGTCTGAAAATGTATTTCTGTTCCTTTTTTTTAAATTTAGGTTAAATACATTTAAAAGCTGTGTTTAAAGTATGACATGGAGCAATCTCCAGCTGATTAATAATGCCTCATATCCAAGTACTTCTCTTTTTCTAATGGGTAACTTTCCATAGTAGGTCCACTGTATATTCTCTGAATCTTTCATTACGTAATTTCTACAACATTCAGAAGTGAAAAGTGGAAATGTCACGAAGTCTCTCCTGGTTCTCCGAGAGTTAACAAACACTGGAGATAATGGCATAGTAGTCCAGCTAAATGCTGATAGCTAGTACATCCAGAGTCACAGTTATTCTGCTGAAGTCTTGTCTTCGTCACTTTGCCATGTGTTACTTGACACTTTTTGTAAACTTGTGTTGTTGCCACAGATCAAGAAGTTGGTTAATTGGATACAGTTTCTAAACGTCAGGGGTGCTTTAATCGTCTTCTGAGCAGACCGGGTTAGTAAAACAACTTCTGACACTCTTCACTCCACAGGGAAAATCTAAAAGGGTAATTTCATGAACCATCAAGAAATTGGATATTTGCTCACTTTCATCAGATGTGGGAAAATGGGCCGGTAATTGTCTCTTTATCTCAGTCTGTATCTGGTTCAATGCTGTAGTCAAAGAGGGGCTATCTTTAGAGGAGTGTAGCTTTGTCATTTCTGAATAAAAATGCAAAATTACTCAGTGATAACAACTTCGTAGTGTGGCAGCAGTGGAGGAGGGTCCAGGAGTGCATAATACATTCCTTATTTAGACATGAGCTGAAATAAATCACTTCATTTTGAATAAAAGATAGCTTATTGATGGCTATTTTGTCACATGGAAACAGAGTGGGAGGGTCTTAGAACTCTTAATAGTATGTGCCTAAAAGAGGCAGTAATGGCAAAGAAAGTGTTTCAGCTTCAACAAAAAATTGCTACATTACTAAACGACATTACTAAACTTCGTGATCTAGCAACAGTGGAGGGTGACCACAGAGTGCATAGTGTGCCTTGAAGAGACAGTAGCTGGAAAATATATATATATATTAACATTGATTCATTCATGAGGACAACTGTTGGTCTTTGTTTGACCTTCTGCCTTTGTTATGTCAATTACAGCACTGTGTAAACATCTGTTTTTAAAGGTGCTTTATCAGTAATGTTATTATCATTATTATTTGTAGCATGACAAAAGTGGAAGGGGATACTTGGGTATCTAAAGTGAGCTTTCGCGAGACAGGAAATGCTGAAATGGGGGCTTTCAAAGACACCAATCTGAGATCAATAAATGATTTTTAAATCAAGGAAATTCTCCAGAAGGTCAATAAAAGCATGAATTTAAGCATTATACCCTCTCTTGAAATGATTCATCAACTCTCTCTTTGTTTTATTTGTAATTTATGATCATATGGGTTGACCCTGATGCATGTTATGGATATGAAATATCATGAAAAATCACTCATAAGCCAGAAACTGGAGAGAAGTTGCGACTGGGATGGTTGTTCTGTAAAACTGGCACAAAATGAAAAACAGGACCTAAAAATGTTCTTAAACATGTCACCTGTTCTAGTTTTCTCTCTGAATTCAGACATAGGCTCACAGACTGACTGCAGCCCTGTCAGTGCCTGTTTTATTTCACTTTAAACAGCTTTTTGTTGCAGTGATTCTTTGCTAACTTGTTTGCCACTTTCCCTGCAAGAGAACATTTTGTTATCCTCTGAGGAAAACTCATTCCACCCGCCTGATAAGGATGTAAAAGCGTCTGGTATTTAAAGACATTTTGTCTCCATTGGCAGGTCTGCAGGACCTGTCCCGTCTCTTCAAGACGCTGGCAGACAGTTTCTGTCTTGTTGACAACAGTGTGATAGAAACAGAGAGGGAAGAGAACGCAGGAGGGGTTGTGAAAAACACAGCATGACGGGAGAGATTGAGAAAAGTTGAGAGGAGAGAGGGAGGAGAGGGGTGAAGGAGGGTGCAAGGGGGAGGGAGAGAGGTGGGAGTGGGAGGTGGAGGAGGGAAAAGAGGGGGTGGGCTGTGCGTGAGTAGAGGACCTCCCCGTGAACTGTGCAGTCGCGAGCCGGGTCATTGGGGCGAGGTTGTCAGAGCGTGCCTGAAACAGTACACCCAGGGGTTCAGCCAGAGTTCACACACTCAGTGTGCGAGATCCATGTCCCTCAGTCAGCGCTCGCCAGCCGCACACCAGCATACACACTGCAACGCAGGAAAAAACTCCCGTGTAACCTTACACACGCATGCACAAAGACAAGTCCGAAGCAACAACAAACAAACACAGGTGCACCTGCAGAAAGTACGGGATGTTTAAAATATCATCAGTCTTCTCAGCCTGAGCAAACAGCCTCACTCAGTGCCTCTACATGCATGCTGACATATTGTTTTCATATCAGTGTGGGCAGTTTTTCAAGGGGAGACATCCGCAAAACAAACACACAAGGAGGAAAAGTGAAAAGCCTCTCGTCTCTGTGAACCTCATAGACGGTCACTGATAGTGTCCATGGCCAGCAACAACAATACCAGCAGCAGCAGAAGAAGAAACATTGCAACACAGTGAGAAAGATTTTCTTTAATTTCAGTCAGTGTGGTTTAAATAGGAGAGGCCACTAAGCCAGAATCCCCTCTGTGTGACTGAGCTCTTTGTGGGAAAGCTGTCTGCTTTACTCCCATTGAAGACTGGTTGGCCCATTGTCAAACCCAGAGCTTGACCTGGTGTTGAACCCAATTGTCAAACTTGCAGTGTAGTGTGGGACCTTGGTGGGGGAGGGAGGAGAGGCACCAGAATGAGGTTTTCGCTGACTGAGGCGAGTGTTTGTCATCTCTCAGTCCCTGAAAGCCGGATGATTTCATACGCCTCGGTTAATGAAGAAAAAAGCTGTGAAAAGTGGAATTTCCCCTCTTTTTTAAACGCATAATTAATGTGCTGATTTCGCCCTGAATTCTCACATTTCATCGAAGCCTCTCCAGTCATGTGGTGACCACCCCAGTTCTTCTCCCAGTTCTCACGCTGGGGGAGAACTCAGTCTTGTGTGTCACATGAGGATTTGACAGACAGGCCCAGCTGTGGCAGTCAGGCGCCAGAGCGCCACGCCCTCCCAGTCCGAGGCAGACAAGGCCCAAAAACCCCAGAACAATCCAGTCTTTGTGGATATACTGGAAACCATCAACTGCATCCAAATGACCGTAAGCTGTAGATACAAGCCAGATGTTGGAATTCCTCGGCTCAGTTCAATCCCAGTCCAGTCTGGCTCATCCAAGCCCGGCAGCAGAGTGGTGGCAGGAAAGTGGGCGAGAGCTGGAATCGCTCTGTCATATGAAACCTAGTCCAATCGAAGCGGAGACGAACATTTTGACTTTTTAGTCCTCAAAGTACGGTAGAGCTGTCTAATTGAAAAATTGCTGCTCTTTTATTCAGGCTTTGTGACAATTCAAACCAGGCCGCTGCGCAGTTTTCATCATTTTGATGAAATGCTGTACAAAAACCCAGTCAAGTCTCACGAGGACAGCTGTGCTGCACATTACTCAATGTATAATTCAACCAAATCACCCCCAGATGCCCCTATCTTGAATGAGTTAGGAAAGCATCAAAACTGTTTTCGCCACTCGAGGCTGCGTAAAAAAACAAAAACAAAAAAAAACTGCGTCCTGTCCGTGTGAGTTGGATAGCGTCTTCTGCAAAAACAAGCCCAGCTCTGAGAACCAGATACAAAGCCGGGGGCCAAGAATTTTCATCCTCACTTCACGAGCAGCCTATCGTGCGATCAGGATCACCAAGAGGCCACGATAATATCTTGTAAGGTCTTAAATCTGACATGCTCAGAGCGATCTAGCTGGAGACTCATTTGTCCTTTTGCAAGGCTAATTACAGCAGGCTGGGCGACCACCCCCTGCATTCTCCGCCAACCTTTCACCTCCGAGGTGTTGAGCGGGCAATTACTCTTCTTGGCTTCTGTGTGTGAAGGGTACAAACACAAACTGGCTATTCCTCTCACTCTCCCGCTTTCTCTCTTACTCTTTTTCTCTCAGACTCTGGAGTATTCATAGTGCTTGGACAACATACAAGTGCAATACAAACACTCGCACCCACCTTTGGGTTCAGTAGCATGTCACGCGTGGGAAGACGGCTGCTGCTGCTGTTTTTTGCCTCACACAACCTCTGCGCCGGCTTTTACTTCACTTTTTTAGTGGATGTTTTTGTCAGAGACTTAAGAGAATTAAAATATTCTTCAGCTTCCTTTTGTCAACGTCGTCCTTTAGAGGATATACTCTTTGGGAGACGTGGTGAAAATGATTGACGCAGCTGTGCATGCAAACCTTTTTCATTTTAATATTGTCTTATAATGCAGATATAAACCCTTCCTGCGTGCAAAAAAAGGATAATGAGAGATCCATATGTGCTAAACCTCTGGCAAAAAGTACATTTTCCACTTTAGCTAAGAGAAGAATGAGGAACAAATTGTCCTCTGGAGATGTGAGAGGTTTTCGAGTGTGATTTCTGCGCAGACATTTAACTGAGCCCCATGCTGACTCAAATGTTCAAAAAAAGGGCTCCAGCTCTCTCTAGCTGCTTGATAACCCACATCCTCTCCTCAGAACCCTCACTAACAGCTCTCCAGAGGGATGCTTTCATTCTGACGCACACTCTGTGTTTGGTCTGTTTCCATTTAGTTAAGTTCAGGTGTAGTTCACAGAGGCCGCTGACTCCAGTCACATGACTCTCCTGCAGGCTTTTGAGGCCTTTTTTCATGTGTAACACAGCCTGGTGATAGATCCAGGGCTTTTCCTTCTTTTTTTTTTCCCAAATGAACTCTTAAAGAGTGTCAGCTATTTTACATAAGCCAAGAAAGTATGCTCGGTATCTCCTCTATTTTTATTCCTGTCAGTCTTATCAGTGTCTGTGGTTTAGTGAGGGTCTGTAACCTGCTCATCTCATGTCTCTCTTTGTCAGGGAGAGAGCAACAGCGTGTTAAAAAGGTTGTATAACCCTCTGCTCTGTTTTTTAGATGAGGGCGCTGAGAGGACGCTGCCCTCCATCTGACCCACATCTGATTCACCTTGAGCAAGGCAGGCTGCTGGCAACTCACACCGAGCCACAGAGTTCAGTCATGCTGCGACACAGTTGCGTAATCTACGAAGCTGCTCTGTAATAAATAATTCTGGCTGAGGCGGTCCATCTGGGAACAACATTTTTCTGCAGAGATCTCCTGACGTGATGCCTAGTGGGCTTTATAAATATCCTGAGCCCATCCGCGCAGTGTGAACTGTGTTTCACCCCCACACACCCTTCCCGTTGGAGTGTTTGCCTTCTGCTCACAGTGAAAAGCAGGCTTTGCTTTGCTTTGTTTGTCCCTCAGCGCTTACCTCCCACTTTCTCCCTGTTAACTGTCAGTGTTCAAAAGCAGAACACTGGAAACCACATGTGAAACAGAACTCTCTTGGCTGCACAAAGTAGGTGAATGACCCGAGGGTTTTTTTCATGTCATGAGGGAGCTCGGCAAGATCATATCTGCATATTCTCTACTCTTAAACCTGCACGAGTGACTGAATATATGCTGTTTTTCATTTTAAAATCACACAGACTAAAGTACAGCATTATCTCAGAGAATTTTTACTCGTGTTTCTCATCAAGGTGCCAAAAAGTTCTTGGTGAATTTATCACATGAAGCCTTTTCTCTCCAAAACAAGTATTTGAAAAACTGAAAATGATTCAGAGCTCTGCCAGGCTGAGCAAAAATCCAGCTCATAAGACCTGTTTACCTTGGCTTCACCGGCTCCCAGTGTCTTCGAGGAGTGATTTTAAAGTTCTCCAACTTGTTTACAATGTTCTTTATAGTTTGAGACCGGCCAGCTTTACCGAGTCTTCATTATATTATAATCCAGTGTGCCTCTGTGGCCTCAGTTCCTTTGCAGCACATTTTCTTTTTTACAGTCTGTCACACAAATGAGGGACTCTGCAGCGCAGTCTTTTGAAACTTTGGACCAAAACTAAGAAACCTTATTCTCAAGGCTATAAAAGATGCACACTTTATGACTGTTTTGAATACATATATTTCCAATATTACCTTTAACTGTCAGTGTTGCTTTTTTCCAATCTATACACACACATATTTCATCATTCCTATCTTTTCTACTGTGCAGGTTTGCTTAAAACTAAATTACTTGATTTTATTGTGCAGTGTTTGCACACATTCGCTTGTTTCCCTTCTTTTATTGTAAACATTTCAAAGACAAACACATACACACTGTCCAACTTGGAGGAAAAGGAGTATTTATTTGCATCATTTGGGTACTAGACCTTAATCAAGCGAACAGGGTTAGGGTTAGGTCTTGTTTTATTGTAAACAGGGATATTATTGGCTGAGGACCAAATGCGGTAAAAAGCAAAGAGCAGAGCAATGTTGCATTAAACAATATAGCTCTATCTGTTTGGTAACAGCCAATAATAAGATGGTTATATTTGGTTAAATGAACTACAGTCCCTCAGTAAAGGAAATATACTGACCAATAAAAGTGAGAAAAGTGTATTTCCTGCAGTTTGGTGAAATGTTTCTGCACAAGTTCACAGCTTTTTTTGATGATTATTTGCTCATTTGTCCATTTTGAATGTTGCTACATCATCTATCTGTGGCTTTTAATTATTCACTATATGAGGAGTTTTGTCATGAGTGGAACTATTTACTTTCATTATGTAGAAAAAAGCCCAACTGGAGCCGATTAACATTTAATTAATTATAAAATAATCCAATAATATCCCAGCAAAATGAAGAGTGAAAGGTACAGTGTCAGATTCAAGACTGAAATGCTCTTTCCCTCTCCCCTCCACAATCAACAGTGGCCTTGGGGGACAAAAAGCTCCATGCTGATGCAAAACAAGTATGAAAAAGCATCTATCAATACTTATTTTTAACTACTCTTTCTTCTTTATCTTCTAATCGAAGCATTTTGTACAATTGTTTTCTACTTAAGTGTGTATGGCTGAATGGACAGACATCTGCTACTGTGCATGCACAGTTATAGTAACAGTTCAATTAGGTGATTTCAATGGATTTTTCGCCCATCTTCATAAGCACTGGGCAAGAAATGAAACAAATCCACCTCCACTACAGGAGGTAGCAACATGTCCTCTATCACTTTGTTTCTACTGGGTCACCTCAGAGTTGACCTTCAACATACCATCACACTTGATTAAACATTTTAACTTTTACTGTCACTTTAACAGCTCTGAACCTTTATCTCCTGTCGCCACTTTTCTCTGTCTGTTGAGGTTAGTTTTCTTACCTGGCTACCTGGTAACACATTAAAGTCCCCTCCTGATCGCTTTTTTTTTTTTCCTTTTTTTTTTTTGCTACTTAAAGAGTTATCAGTGGTCTTAAATTGTGATTGTGAAGTTTTTATCCAAAATCACATAGTAGCTCATTAGCAATTTGCCTCTGAGTCATGGGCGGAGACAGTGCTGCTCTGCACACTCCTCTTCATGCTAGCTTACAGCTTAACATTGCCGGTGTAGTAGAAGTGGCAGGCAACATAGGAGCTATTCAGCTTTTGGACACTAATGTCTTTGGTGTCTCGGGACACGATGAAAGCTAATATCATAATTAGCTTTCTTACAAGCATTGCAATCCACTAACACACATGCTTGTTCCGCAATCGTCCTCTGTATTTCCCCTCTATGTGCAGAGTGCGGCCTGCATAGCGGGGCTCCGGGGTGGAGCTTGGATTGGTTACGTATGAAATCTCACTGTTTCTGAACCTGCTGTTTGGGTCTGCCAGAGATTTACAGCGATTTGAATGAGGAAATACTCAGAAATGCAATTTTGCATTTAGTTTTCTCATGATCTGTCCCGTAGCATTAGAAAAATGCCTTATGAACGTATAAAAAACAAGAAAAACATCATTTTCATTTGGTCTTTGAGTGGGTCTTTAATGCTATTCAAGTGGGCTAAAGTGCAACATGCAAACTCTTAAGTTAGCATGCCGTGGTCTGGTTTAGCCATATACGTGAAAAAGAAAAGTGATCTCCAAATGTATTATCTTGGTTAAGGATGTCCCACATATTGATATTAGATATCGGTCTAAAAACAGCAATAAAACTAATATCAGATTATATCAGCTGAGTGCAAAACTTGTCATTCACAAGTTTGTGCTAATATTCGATCGTATTGGAAGTGACAAAAAGAATGTATCAGGACACCTCGAATATTGGTATCTTGGACTATGAAAAGTTTGATTTAGTCTGATTTCAGTTTAAGTAACAGGTATTTTTAAAGTTTACTTTCAGTTGTATCAATACACTTGATCAGTTTTTTTCAACACGTAAGGAAACTTATTGATAGATGGATCCTGGTGAGGTTACAGTCACAAGGCATTACTGTTAAGGTTGAGTTTGGCTGACATCCACATGGATTTACAAAGTCTCATCAGTCAACTTTCCTGGAATTCTTGTCCAATTCAAATGAAATACCTCCCTGTTCATACAGCACGTTGAACTGCTCCTCTTGTATAAAATGCTCCGTGTTGAAGTCCAAACTTTTGTTATATTTTTGTTCCAAACACATTATTGAAAGTGAGCTGCCCTCCCAGTGGTGCACTGTTGTTCCTAATCTCATCTCGACATGATACCATGCCTCGGGGAGAAATCTTAATGAACAAGTAGAGATAGCGGAGACACATTTTTCTGCCTATGTAGCTCCCAAACCTTTCCCACACAAAGATCACCATATAGATATTAGTGCTCCTCGGCTCTTTGCAGAGAAAGAAGTGTGCAGATACGGCTGACAGTCGGTGATGAATAGAATTCATGAAAAGTTATGCCTCTAGCTACTAAAGTGTGGAAAGAGTTTGACCTTGTGTTGCAGATCTACAGCCCCTTTTCCCTAATGTATATGCATGATGCCTATGAATGTAAAGGTCACACTTCCCACTGCAAACAGAGGTTGGTGTGATTGAGGACTTCACGGTGGGAAGTTATTCTCTTAAAATTTATCACCCTGGGAGATGCTTTGTTCTGCTCTTGCATCTGACACCTAACATGTCCCTCAGAGTCAAACGTCCTACACGATTTGTATATTCATTAATGGATTGCAGCTAATTTCCTACATTTATCTTCTTTGTGTCTTTGTAAAGGTGTGTGTGTGTGTGTGTGTGTGTGTGTGTGTGTGTGTGTGTGTGTGTGTGTGTGTGTGTGAAGGACTGACAACCTCTGAGCTTGCTGCTCCCTTTGACCTTTAACACCACGGTGTATAATAACTCTTACAGTCTGACAGGTCAACTGAGGCGTCACGGCTGGCCTCTTGCTGTGGGTTAGGGCTGAGCCTTTTTATCATACTACCGACCCTGTGATGGATGAACCCAGCAACAAGCTGGCGAGAGGGCTAACAGCAGAGTTCAGAGGAAGAGGATAAGGGGCTGTAACAAATAACACCTCACTGAACTCCACTCCACCACCTTCTCTTTGCCACTGGGCTCTTTTAGCTTATTTCAAGCTGCCTCACAAACAACACAGACTTTTTTTTTTTATGTATTTATTCAGACAATGACAATTTTTAACTGACTTACAGGGGTGGGAGGTGAAATGCTGCCATGTTAGCCATATCAAAGTGACAAAAACAGAAAACAACTATTCATCTGTGTTTGATCTCACAGGACTATCACTCTCGGGGCTCTATTTTCGTGTCCGCCGGTGAGGTGGCTGAAGGTGGCGGACCCCACGCAGTGGTTTCTTTATCTGGCGGAGCCCCACGTACAGCCAGTTTGGTATTTTCGTGGACTGAGGCGCACAGAGGTCCGCCAAGCTGGGCGTGGTGGCGAGGCAGGGGGAGGTGTTGACAGAATCAGCTGCCGCAGTGACATTTTCGTGCTTGCCAGAGGCGTATAAAGTGCGCTGAAAGCTCGCCGATTCAAACCTGGTCAGCTTTCAGCGCAGGCGGAGCGCAGCTGGTCTAGAGGTATTTTGGTAGACCGGCGGCATATCGGCATACGTCACTGATGCCTCACACAGTGTCAGGCACATTTCTGTGCAATAAATAATCATCAACAACTAATAATCTGAGTCAGCACATACATTTAGATCTATATAGATATATTCTGATCTATATCTGATCTGATGAGCGCGTTTGGCGCACGTTTGGACACATAACCTGACCAAATCAACACAGCTGAAGCCGCATTAAATTAAATTAAATTAAATTAAATTAAATTAAATATCTAGTAAATAGACACACATGATGAAGTTAACAAGATATGGAATTCGTCTCCCTACTTTTCTTTCTTCCTCTTCCTCTTATTTCTCACGCAGCTTGACCTGGACATGTCTCTGTGTCCTCTCCCCGTCCTGCTGCAGCTGCTGCTGCGGCGGCTGAACAGATGATTTGTTTCAGTGATCAGGGGCCTCATGTATCAACGCTGGCGGCACCAGAAAACCTTGCGTCCGCCAAGATCGGCGCACACGTCCAGATTTATCATCGCGACATGAGCGTCGTTCCAGCGCTAATCAACGGAAAGTGAGGAGGTGGTGTAGAAGTTGGCGTTGAGCCGATAATTGCGTTGACGGCACTTTGGCGACGCTGTGTGGCGGTGTTTGGTGACTCACTATGTGACAAGCATGCACCACATCCCCGTGGCCGAGCAGCACGTCGCCCAACATGACAAACCAGCAGCAGACGGAGGGATGCGAGCTGATCCCTGCCGGGCCGCCGTCCTCGCGCGGGAGAATCTCATCGCCACAATGTGAATGGGTAAGAAGTGAATACACAGTTCAATGAGCCAAATTCATTTATTTTCGCCACCAGACGCTTGAGGACATTTACGAGCCGGTCCAGCCGCTCGTTGATCCCCGCGATCCCCCTGATGATTTCTTCCTGCGATTGCAGGACCGCCTCCGTGAGGACCCTTCCACTGCGTCCGGGTGGTCCAGTGGAAGCACCGCGGCTGGTGGACGCTCCACCGCTTGTCGGCCTGCTGGTGCTGATGCTGGTGCTGGGGCCGGGGGCCGGGGTGGCCCGAATGCCGCTGGTCCTGGCCGACGACTCCGAGCCGGCGGATGGGCTGCCGCGGGCCGGGGTTCCGCAAGCCGGCGACACGGCCGACACATTGATTTCTGTGACACAATAAAAATATTTGTTCATTTCAATTCCTGCTTCTGTGTATCTGTTGCATTTACATCTCTCTCCACGGTATCATAGGTATTGTAATCCAGTATTTAGAGGTCAGTTATGCACATTACAGTTGTTTATTGCATAAAAAGTTATCGAAAAATGAAGTTAAGGGCGAAGTATAAATCACGTCTAAAAATAGACTGAATCTCGACGTTGAAATGAAGTATAAACTTAGACTAGACGTCTAATATACATCTTTTGCTCAGTGGGATGGCAAAGCATGTGGACATTTGTGTGACACGCCACTTACCCTATAATAATAATCGCCACCACCCGCTGCTCAAACGGCGTGAGGGTCTCCTCCCCCGGAGCCCCACCTGTCTGGCCGGTACTCTTCCGGAGGGCAGCTGTACGCCGCTTGACCTCCACCTTGAGGTTCGACCACTTTTTTAAAAATCTCCGCGGGGGTGCGTGTCTCGGAACCCACCTCGTTCACCCTCTCGCAAACTTTCTCCCACTCCAAAAGTTTTCGTTTTGCACTGACGCCACTGGACAGGCTGCCAAACAAAACACGCTGTCGCTCCTCCACCTCCGCCACCAGCACCTCCACCTCGCACGCCGTAAATTTAGTTTTTCTTTTCATTTTGTCTGCGTGCGAGGACAGGGAGACCCTATTTAAATAAATCTGCATATTTATAGGAGGGCGTAACGGGGGCTGGCCCGCTCACTCCGACATCTGCACTCAATTCCAAGCTGTTTGGGATTTATCAAGGAAACACACGTGGCTTTCGGCGCCCGCACACCTTGATACATACAGATTTTTTTCAGCGTGACGGACCTTGCGTGCGCTCGTTTCTGGTATGAGTCCCACACAAGTGTTGATACATGAGGCCCCAGATGAGTTATTTACTTTAAGCCTACATATGATTTTTATAATATTCAGTTTTGTGAGCCAAATTTATTTTATATGCCAACATCTATGAAAGAAAGAGCCAGGCCACGGAGCGCGATGCGTCATTTACGCACAGATAGTTCAGGTTTTAATGCCATTATTGGAGTTTATGTTGTGATCTCTGCGCACAACCCACCTTTGTCACGTGAGGTTTAAATATGTGCAACTTTATGAGAGTGTCCTTATTTGTGGAAAAGGGTGTTTGTCTTACCAGTGGGTCCAAACTTACACACACCAAATCCATCTGTGCTCATATGAGAGAGTGTGAAGGACGTCCTCGTACAGTGACACTAGTTGAGGAGCTGCCTTCTGTCGCCATCGTGTGGCATTGCTGTCTTCAGACATCTCTTGATCTCTTTGACCACTTCACGAAAATAGTAATATGCCTCGCCGGTAGCGGATTTAAAGGCGATGAGAGGAGCTTATGTTATTGGTCAATACAGGTCTCGGCTGTGATAAACCCACTCCTCGCCCTCTCTCCTCCCTTGCTATGACTTACGCTGCTGGGAGGAGCTGAGTGAGGGAGGGGGAATACTTACGCCGGGCTGTGCAGCTCACCAAAATACCAAATTGTGCTTGGGAACGCCTTGTTGGAGCGGCGGACTTGACTTACACCGCGCCTGTGGCACGTCTCTGGCGAGGCACAAAAATAGAGATGTCTGTTCATCGTCAGAGCTACAGACAATGTTTCAGACAAATTGTGCACAACAGCAGCTTTTGTTTCCAGGTATGACTTAACTGCTGAAACGCATGTCTTGATGCAGTCAGCCTGCTTGGCTGTGTAATTTTATTCACTTCTGCTTATGTACTGTAAACATTTTTTTTCAACTTTTCATCTCGTGTTTGTGCAGCTCACTCATACATTCTGTCAGCCTCTGTGCCTCACCTTCGCAGCAAGCAGGGGCACCTACAGCAGCAGGGGGCGCCAATTTGACAAGAGTTAATACAAAACCGCTTTGCGGTGCAGATTTTTTGTTATTATCTTTTTTCTTTCTTTTTTGGAAGTGCTCATGCCGCCCCCCATGAGTCATGACACAAATGCCACCCCGGGTGGCTGCCAGGTTCGCCCGTGCCAAGAACCGCTACTGTACTGTAGGCATAATTCATGTTCTTGATTTGACAAATAGATATCCATAATGGATTAGTATAGCAGCTCCAGGTAAGACCTGAAACCAAAGTAGACAAACTTGGACAAAAAGTGAAGAAAAACATGCACCTGGAGATGTCTTTTTTTTTTTTTTTTATTAGGGATGATGGTGGCACAGCGCCCTTCATTTAAATAAGGGAGAAGACACAATTGAGCTTGTACAAAGAGTAGTCATGTCGTCATTTGCCATCACCTTTACATTATCATCATCATAATCAGAATGGACCACTGGTGAAAGGAAGGTTTTTTTAATGGGAAATTGTTGCTGTTGTCACCTTCAGTGTTTTGAATGAGATCGTTTGTGCCTTTATTCTGTTATGTGTTGACAGTACATTGAGAGTCACAGAATAAAAGAAAGAAAACCAGATATTTCCAAATAATTACCGCCGATGGGATCGAACCCACAGAGCAGTGAAAAACACATTTTACTGGCATTTCTCTTTACCCACTCAGCTACTGAATTTCTCTTTCTCTTTGAGGTTGGCGTATTATTGGGCATGTCCGGATTCACGTATTCCTAAGTTGTTTTAAAAAGCTCTCAATTTATTTTTCCGAACAAGAGCATGCCCTTCGGGCCAGCCACGCTAGCCCGAAGCCTTGTTTGTGGAACCGAACTCTCACTAAAATTAGCCAAGCTAACCGAAATAAGCCAGGCTTTGAGCTAAGCCAGCTTCGTGAAAAACCCCCCTGGTCTTACTCTCTCGCCTTTGTCTTCTGTTTTATTTCACAGGAAAACCGTAGCATTACCACTCAGGAGACCTTAATGTCAGTGGGGGATCTTCTGGTGTTTGCTTGTTGTATGTTGTGCCGGCTGTTCTGAGCAGAAGCCGAGAACGGCCATGGCTCTTCTTCTTTTTTTATGCACTGGTATTTCTTTATCTCGATATAACAAAGTTAGTTTTCTCGATTTTTTTTTCATTGTCTTGACATAAAGATCGTTTTCTCCTGAGAACGGAAATGGGGTTTAAGCTGACCTCAACGGTAACTTTTAAAAACACCCTCCAGATTAGCATATTTCTAAAATGCCCCAGCCACCATTGTCAACAGCAAGTCGGGGTTTCAATGAAAACGCTGACGGCACACTTCATTATGCGCATTACACTTCAACATGGGAACATGTAACTGCCATGCGCGATCGTTGCAAGTGTAATGCACATGCGCAAAATTGAGCGTAACAAAAACATTAAGTCATGATAGGTGTTGCAGTGCTCTCTTTATTTTTAGAGGCAGTGGTGTATTCAGACTATTCAAGGGGAAATAAAAAGTACCCAAAAAGTTGTGATTCATAAAAATCTACACTAGTCTGGAGTCCCTCCCCCAGGAGATTTTGAGCATGAAACACTTCATTTCCTGTTTTCTGGTTAATATTTATGCAACATGTAACACTAGAAATTGAGATACACGTAATTACTCACACAACTATCAAAAAGTGAATGCTACTTCCTGCATGAAGCTCACTGTCTTGTTAGATTTGATCTGTTATTCATGCATGGTCATTGTAATTTGGTGAAAATCAAATGTTGGGAGAAACCAATAAAACATTTTGAGACTTTCTGAGCCTCAAACTTGGCCCTCAAACCTTACATGCCAACTAAAGCAGTACTGTTCTACAAAGCTAAAAAAGAGCACTTTTCACATTAACTCTATTGGAAGGGCATTCAGAGGGCACTGTGCTGTGTTTCATACTGAAGAAGAGAAGCCAGTAAAGCCATTTTTATACATTTTTCTGAAAAGGGCACCCAAGAGGGCATTTTTAATGTTTCAGAGCATCCAAGAGGGATAGTTCAGCAGCGTTTTTCCTGACATGGGAGCCCCCCTGAGTACACCACGGTTAAGAGAGCACATTAGCTGGACCACACGAAGGGCACAAGGCCTTCCTTTGTCTTTATGCGCAAACAGAGACTCACAGTTATGTTCTCAATCATAATAAAACAGTGGCTCTGCTGATACAGTGAAATTGAGTTTTTTATTGGGACAGAGGGACTCAAGTTTTTTCCATTGTCCCTCTGTACATTGTGATACAGTCCTCTAAAAGGGCTGAAGACCAAGACAAAATCAATATTATCTACTCATATCCTCAGCCCTATATACTCCAGCCTGGCCAAGCTTTACTATCTCATTTACATGCAGAAACCGGCACCATTAACATGTCCACACAGAACTAAAGCTCCTTTTGGAAGCAAACCCTGAATATAACTCTTTATGCTACTGACTTTGAAGCTCCCAGAGTGCAAAAAAAAAAAGTCTTCAAAATACAGCCATGCCACCAAGCTGCAGACATTAGTCAAAAACAGCCAAACTTTCTTTAACTATGCTAGTTATAAATACATCTGGCCGAGGAAACAAAGCCAAAATAGTTAATGAAATTTGGTGCTTAAGTGAATCTCTAACCATTAGACATCCGGGAATCAAAGCTTTGAAACATTTTGTACATAGCTATGCATCAAGGTAAACACTTCTCGATGAAGGACCTAAAACAGATCATGACAAAGGGTGTTTTCATTGACGAAAACAGTACAAAAGACAAAAAAACACAACTCCATTCTCCACACAAAACATAAGCACCACACGGCCGGTCTGTCATCAACAACATTTCCACCAACCAAAGCAATCAAACATTTCCTCACAAAGGTCCCACATTTTTCTGTAATAACCCTGATGTTTTACACTTAAACATAATAATAATAATAATGATAATAATACATCAGATTTAATAGTGCTTTTTGTCAGTGACCTCAAAGCGCTTTTCATTGGCTACATAATTCATTCATTCACACAGTCACACCCTGGTGGTGGTAAACTACCTTGGTAGTCACAGCTGCCCTGGGGCAGACTGATGGAAACGTGGCTTCCAGTTTGTGCCTACAGCCTCTCCAACCACCACCACACAAGGTGGAAGCAAGGTGGGTTAAGTGTCTTGCCCAAGGACACAACAAACAGACTCGAGGTTCGAACTGCCAACCTTCCAGTTATTGGCTGACCTCTCTACCTCCTGAGCTACTGCCGCCCCATGAGCAATATGACTCACAGATCATGCTTCTTCAAGAGCAAACAAAGCGGATGGAGATTATTCAATGCTTCTTTCTATTTGAGTGACACCAATCAAAATGGCCAACTCAAACCTGAAAACTTTATGAAGTTGGAAAAAAGCAGGTGATAGCAGCAACTGTGAAAACTAAAACACTAATACTAATGCTCACATAGAGGGAGGCAGAAAAATGCTAGTTAAGCTAATGGCTGTTGTATGTGACAAGCTTATGCTGCTAGCAGGGTGTCAATTTAATTAAATCAGTTCAACCTTCATTTTCAGACTCTTTGTTTTTGGTTCCTTTAGGGAAACTAGTTATTGCAAATATTGGAAAAATTAAATGTCGAGTATTAATAACTTGGAGTTAACCAATGCTTTTCTTCCTCTACAGATAGCATTGAAGCTTTGGGCTCCAAAACACAACTGAGCAACAACCAAACTGTTGAAGTCAAGAACATTTTGTATGAATTAACATAATCTCCATCCATTATTTATGCAGTATACTATACGACAACCTGCTAGCTACCATAAACAACAGCTTGCTAACATCAGGCTGAAGTCTGGTGTAGCCTATTTACACTAATTAAGTAACACCTTAGTTTGGCAAGAGTTGCATGAAGAGTTTGATTATAGACAATTAAAATGATTGTGCAGTTTCTGTCAAACATGTGACACAATTTAGTTATGTTCACCAGAAATAAGCTGACTGCTACTACTAGCTTTTATCTAACAGAAGCTAAGGGCTAATTACAGTCACCCCATCTGAAAACATGGATGAATCAGTTCAGTTTCGGACAACAACCCACTGTCAGTGTAACAAAATAAAACTGAACACAACCATGGTGTTTCTGTTTGGAGACTTTGTGTGAATGTTTTAAATCTGGCATTATAATGTGTCAGGAAGTATTGGCAATAAACAATCCTATTTATTTTACAGGTTTCAAGTGTCTGTGAAGCAGTGGTGGGTATAAAGTGTTGCAGAAACTCATTTATCCTCAGAAGAGCAGTTTTCTGCTTCGAAGTCATGCTAAAGCATCTGCCAGGAAACTGGGAGTCACAGAATCCACGAGCGGATGTGATGTGAATAACGACAAAATCCTGCACCGACTGAGGTTTTACATGCGTTCAGCATCACTGCACAACAAGCCAAATGGACTCCAGACGCCTATAATATATCTAATGGATCATTGGAGGCCGACTTTCCGAGCCCCTGTGTCGTGGTTGCAAATGCTTGGATGGCACACTGGAAAAAGAAAACTGGCTTTTTGCTGTTTTAAAGGAAAGAAGCAGGAAGTTCTGGGGCCTTCAAAAACAAAGGTGCATTAACAGGTAATGGTGGCTGATAAAAAGTTATGAAAAGGCTCAGCAGAAGGAGTCAGATTCAGAGATCAGGAGTTAGTTTATGATGTTTTTGTTTTAATGCTGTTGTCCAGGTGTTATTTGGGAGCATGAGGGTCATCGTTAGTCAGCACTAAGGAAGTCATGTCCTGAACTCAACAGCTGTAGGTATCCTGGATGTTTTCTCGGTGACATTATCCATTGGTTTCAGCCCAATGAAGGTGTGTCCTGATTTGAAATGCTGACTCAGCTTAGCTTCATATCAGAGTCCTGAGTAAGGAAAAGAGGTGGAGTCGAGGCAAGCCTCTGGACTCCCTACAACCCACCTACCTGTCAGTCAAATCAGCTGTGTCCTATTTTTGCAACCTATGACCTTGATATCAATTTATCAGTATGCCAGATACATTTTGAAAAAATTCGCCCCCCCATACGGTGGGTACGGATAAATAAATGGACAAAATCCCTCAAACCATTTTTAACCAGACTGTAAACATGTTTAGTTTTTAATGCAAACATGAGCATTTTAACATGGGACCTGATGGGGATCTCTTGGCTTTCGGAGCTACCCCCAAGTGGACACTGGAAGAACTGCAGGTTTTTGCACTTGTTTCTTCAGGGTTTTTTTTGTTTGTTTGTTTGTT
This sequence comes from Xyrichtys novacula, assembly GCA_962446985.1. Classification (NCBI taxonomy): domain Eukaryota; kingdom Metazoa; phylum Chordata; class Actinopteri; order Labriformes; family Labridae; genus Xyrichtys; species Xyrichtys novacula. The sequence continues at coordinate 16,737,061 of OY660865.1, forward strand.
TGTTTGTTTTTACCCTTGTGCTGCTTTCTAAAAATTGATGTACCTTGGTGCCAGCTATGCTTACCTATTTAATCAATGATAAAACAATAAAAACCTAAAGTTCAATCAATACAACAAGGGAGCATGTGCAGGAAAACGATATCTCTTGTGCGAGCCTTGCAGTTTTTTTGATTGACATTATTTCCCAAATGTCACTTTTTTCCTCCCAAATTGTCATCATTATTTTTGTAACCCTCAAATGTCTCCAAAAAAAGCAATAATTTCTGCAGGGGGAAACAGAGCCAAACACTTGGATGCATGATCATTCACATTTTTAGTGTGAAAGAAGTCTGGACCCCTTACAGATTCATTGCCAATAACAACCAGAGACATCTTTTTGAAGTGTAACTGTTAACCAGATTTAAGTCTGGCTTCGTGAAATGGGCCCCAGGGAATGTGGTCACAGCTGGGACAGCTACACTCTCAGATTCCTCCCCATGTGACCAAACATTAGGTTCTCTTTTTCCACCTGCGCCTGGTCAGTCACTGTGGAGCTATGCGCCTTCAGCGGAGAAAAAGCTTTCCAAGCCTCCTTTGATTTATTCAGTATTTGGCTAACCTTGCTCTGAACCTGCCCCATGAGATTCCCAACCAGTTTAGCCCTCCTCTTCCAGCATACGTGAACTACATGCCTCCCCGACCTACTTCCATCCCAACATGCTGCTGCATCTCCCTCTGCTTTCACAACAGCTCACTGAGAGAATGAGAAACAGGCCCTTGAAGGAGGCTCGGGTTCACCCTTTCTCTGCTGAGCCTGTGGAGCCCTCCCCGCTCTGTGTGGGTCACCTACTGATCACAATGTGCGGCCCTATCGTGCAGTACACAGGAGGGCATTTATGGTTCACTGGGATTCAAATGAATCTTTATGGGCCTTGTCTAGCAGCCAAAGGGCAGGCACCATCCCAGATTTTACAGCCACTCTCCTGGGTTTGCCTCCAGTTGTTTGCTTGCTTTGACTTGTGCTCACTCAGATGTGGGCCGTCTCTTTATGTGTCTGGATATGTCATCCTCTATATCCCTCCACATCTTTATCACCCCTATTAGTAAAGCAACTTAGCTCTCCAATTACTCCATACTGCATGATCCACAGTAAAGCTACCTGAGAGTGAAGCCTAGACCAGTAAATAACAGCTGCTTACTTCAAACTGCTGGACGAGATATCACAAAACTGACAATGTGTGATAAAAAACATAAAAACACCTTCATGTATGGAGGTCATGCATAACTTCTGAACATGAAATACCTTGCTATCATGTAAAGACTTCATGTGAAAGTGTAAGATGAGACTAGAGTCCAGGTGGGGGTTTAACACAAAGGAGGGCTACTCAGATTGCAAGATAACTTTAAAAAAAAAAAAAAAAGACATGCAACAACTGCTCTTAAAAATGTATCAACCAATAACAGGGATCGAATCATTAACTAGTTGACTCTCATTTTAACCATCAATTTTTAAAACATTAACACTTAAAGTTGTTGGGGGTTTCCAGACTCAGGTTTTTGCAAAGTTTTGGTTTGTGCATGTACAATTTTGAACCAGCAACAGGCTGTGTTCACAAATAATGGATTGTAGATGTAATTCTAAGCCCATGCAGTGACCTCCACTACAGAGCCATGTCTATTTTTAATGCCAACACTGATTTCCTGGCTGCCTCCTTTTTGTACAGAGATCTTTTGACAGTTTTTTCTACTAAAGACGATGAAACCTCAAATTCAAAGCTCAAATTCATTATTCCAAAATTATCAAACTGTTTGCTCACACAGTCACTCACAAGTCCAGTCTTGCTTCTGGGAGACTCAGCCTTTCTTGAATGCCTTCTACCTTGAAAAAGTCCTGTTTCTATTCTGTCAGAAATCAACCAAATTAATGTTACAGAGCTTATATCATGGTTTGTTTTCCCATTACCAACAATATTCAAACATGATACTGGCATTACATTTTTAATAGTAAATCATGAAACAGTAAAGTTTTTCAGTTTCAACATTTAATATGTCAAAGAATTTTATGTTTTGTCAAGGACCGCTTGGACTTTGCTAGAAGGCACCTGAAGGACTCACAGACCAGGAGAAACAAAATTCTCTGGTCTGATGAAATGAAGATCGAACTCTTTGGCCTGAATGCCAAGCGTCATGTCTGGAGGAAACCAGGAACCGCTCACCACCTCGCCAATACCATCCCTACAGTGAAGCATGGTGGTGGCAGCATCATGCTGTGGGGATGTTTTTCAGTGGCAGGAACTGGGAGACTTGTCAGGATCGAGGGAAAAATGAATGCAGCTAAGTACATCGAAATCCTTGATAAAAACCTGCTCCAGAACACTCGAGACCTTCGACTGGGGCGACGCTTCATCTTCCAGCATGATGACAATGACCCTAAGCACACGGCCAAGAAGACAAAGGACAAGTCTCTGAATGTCCTTGAGTGGCCCAGCCAGAGCCCAGACTTGAACCCGATTGAACATCTTTGGAAAGACCCGAAAGTAGCTGTGCACCGACGCTGCCCATCCAACCTCACTGAGCTTGAGAGGATGTGCAAGGAAGAATGGGAAAAACTCCTCAGATCCAGGTGTGCCAAGCTTGTTGCATCATACACACTGGAGGGTGTGCAAGACTGGAGTCTGTAATCGCTGCCAAAGGTGCTTCGACCAAGTATTGAGTAAAGGGTGTGAATACTTATGTATATGCAACATTTGAGTGTCTTATTTTTAATAAATTTGCAAAATGTTCTAAAAAAAAGTTCTCCGCTTTGTCATTATGGAGTATTTTGTGTAGAATTTTTGAGGGAAAAAGGGAATTTAATCCATTTTGGAATAAGGCTGTAACATAAAATGTGGAAAAAGTGAAGTGGTATGAATACTTTCCGGATGCACTGTATAAAGAATGAAATCAGCTGATACTGCTTTGTCCACAGGGGGTGCTCAAGTTCCTGCAAACCATTTATTCCCTCCAGGGTCTTTGAGTCAAACACTTAGTACAAGAGAAATGACAAAACTAATGGCAAACTAAATTCCTGGATCACATCTGAGACCCAAACTCTTTAAGAATTTCAGTCTCAGGAAAACCTCATGGATTGTTACACTTTTCCTTTAAATAATTAAATAAATCAATATTTCATAAGCATTGTGCCAAGTATAAAATAAAAGTTATAGTAGGATGCTTTACAGAGAGTTTTGATTAAAAACCTTCCCTTGAACAGGCAGATCAAGAGTCATGGTGAACCAGCGTCATTCACTGTGACTCAATGCACCACTGCTTCCTTTCTTTAACAGGCCTAAAGTTGTTTATTAAAAACACAAAACAGGAGGAAGGTTTCTTCGTTAGTTTAATTTCTCAAGTATTATGAGTGAAATCCTGCAAAATATTCTGTTTTTCATTTCAGGTTGAGGTGTTGCTCTCAGGACTGCCTGGTCAAACTCCATGTGTTTGTTTTGCAGGACCCAGAGATTACAAAGATTTGCTTCTGTTCAAGTTGTCCCATTTTACTGATGTCCTTTTCAGTGTTTGCTGGACGCTAATACTTAATATCAAGACAGGTTGCTGCACATATTATCTTTTAAATTAAGAGTCTCTGCTTCATGATTAACCCTCTCAGCATGGATGGAAACAGCATGTCCTGCAGAGAAACACAAATTTGTTCTCCGTTGTGTTTTCGCTGAATATTGCTGGTTGCTCTGATCTAAATGTACTCATTACAGTCTTAAGAGGAGCAATCAGAGCATCACGGTGAGCAAACGGGAGGTGAGAACATGAGCTCCTGTTTCAGGTCTGCAGAGAAAGATGACAGTTCAGCGCATTAATCAAAGTGTCTTTTTAATGTGTGAAAGCAAACACTGTTTTAGAGGGTCAGATAACCAACAGCTATTTAATGTGGTGTAAAAGAGATCTGTTAGACAGATGATCTTCTTGCTGAATGCAACATTATACACAGCTGGAATGTTAGGCTATTTGATGCTTCATTTTTCTCCCTTAAATTGTTTTTAATTCAACTGATTAAACTGTTTTTTTTTAATGCAGATTTCCCTTTAATAAAACCAGCCTGTACTGTATATCCAAACACAAAGGAGGTTCAGTGTAAAAACAGGCTAAAATTAAAGTTAAACAGTGCAGCTGAGTGTGGCATTTTCCTTTTTCTAACCACAGCCCTGTGTTTCATTTTAATAAACCTCATTGTGGTCAGATATTTAACCTTCCCTTATCAAACATTTACAAGTTATGATTCTCGCTGCACCATCTGTGATATAAAAGAGGCCACAACCCCTCCTTAACCTCATTAGTTATTATATTGGAGCTCACGATCCCTCGCAGCTTTGCGTCTTTGTGGAGCGATACAACCTGAACTTTCATTTTTTATTCCATACATGGCTCTAAGACTGGTCCTCTTTTGGTGGGTCTCTGCAGCAAGGACACCATTTCACTGATATGTTTTTATCAGGTAAGCAGAGAGAACAGGAGAGCTGGTGCACACTCTGGTCTCTCAGCTGCTTAATGAATAATCGACCTGGTTGTGTAACTGGGAGTTGGATGTGAAAATAATACTTTGGTGTTCTTTAGGAGCTCAGATGCTCCTAATGAATAAGCTGAAACACATCATGCTAGCACTGCACAACAGCAAAGGACCAATACTGGGTTTGCATCAACTGAAGTTGGTGTGCACCTACACAAGTAACACAAATTACTGCAAAATACTTACAATCTGCAGGAGAAGAGGGTGCGTGAATCTTAAAGGTCTTGTGAAGAACTTGTACTTTGCACCAGATGTGACGCTCCCTTTGCTAGTTTATGTTCTTGACTGACTTAAGTAGCATCTTATTGACCTTTCCAGCCCAATGTCTCAGTTGTTGTGAAGATTTTACGTTGAAATTGTAAAAACAGGGGCTGTCTATTTGGTTGCCTAGGTGACACCACCCTCTCACGCCCGATTCAGGCTCACGGTCACACACAAATTTAATTAGTACTGATTTTCTGGATGCAGATTTATCTTCTGAGTTAGAAACACTGTGAGTTTATAAAAGTGATCCTTTTTGCTGTTTGCCACCAGAAAACTGGAGAAAGAAGAAGCTTCAGCGGTTGTTAGCTTTCTAACAGATGATCAGGGGCATCTAAATAAACAACCCCTAACATTTATTACGATTCGAAAAACAACTTAAAGGCTTGTGCTTTTTCTGAGACACAAATAAATCAATAATAAATACTGTCAAACTGTTGTTCTAACTATTTCCTTTTAGACTTAAGATCTATTAGAAACCTAGACTTCAAAATAAAAACATGATATTACCATGTAAAATAAAAGATGTCAAAATAAAAGCTTATAATGAGACGTTTTAGTTACAGGGCTGCTGATTTGGATAAATTATCATTAGACATGGATGATGATATGTTAATAGAATTTATTAGTAGTGTTTATAGAGTAATCCAGTTCTTGCTTTTCCTGAATTCGACAGTGTTGTTATAGTTTCAAGTCTTCTTTGAATAATCATAATAATATCTTAATTGTGATATTTTATAGCATGATAGTTGTTGTGTGAAATTGTTGGTCGGCTGTTCCTCAAAATATCCGGATAAATCCATTAGAAGCACATTCCTGCTGATGAGTTCATTTGGTTTTGGAGGATTACACCATCCCCCCCTGTACCATTTTGTGACAGCAGAGAACAAACAATAACACAATTATGCCCCCCCCACCCCGAGCGTGTGTTTTATGTTTTGACAACATCGTCTGTCACAGCCACTGATCTCATGCTCCGAGAAAATCAAAGGTGTTTCACACCGCCGTGGGAGTCAAAACCCAGACACCAAACAATGTCTGCCTCCCAAGTGTTCACTTTTTCTGATTCATCATGCACAAAGACACACGGCGTGTCTCTAAAACTCCATTTATTATCTGGTTTGGATTCAAAAACAAGTTAAAAGGAGAATAAAAAAATAAGTGTAAAAACTGACTAAAACAAGTGTCACATAAAAGTCCTAGAATAACTACAGGTTCAGATCTATTCATGGCTTCAGTTCAGAGTGAGAATGGCATTCAGTCCTTCATACTATACACATACGCCTGCACACATGCATACAAAAGGGACCAAAGTGTGTCCTGCAGTTTATCCATTAACTCTATCTGCAGGAGGAACCACCCTGCAAGTCCCTCTAAGTGTTTGTCCTCACAGTGGCATGGGGCCTCCTCCACCTCCACGAGTCTTAAGGTCCATATTCCCTTCATTTCACCCAAGAGTTGCTCAGGTCGCTCACATTACATGCTGAGTCCAGGTTCATGTCCTCCCTTTGAACGTGTTCATGCAGGTATAACTCCCAGAAAACTTGTGGATTTCTTCAAGTGCAACTTGTGGCATGAAACTGAAAAGTACAAAAAGACCACAGAAGGAAAGATCAGCATAGAGCAGTTCTGCTGATGAAAACCAAAAGCCAGACACATGATTTTGTTTTACCTTTTTAGGATGACAAGAGCATGCATGGTCCAGGGCAGGTAGAGGAAAGCTTTGTTGGCTCGGACAGCATCAACGGTCCTCTGGGCAACCACCTCGGGTTTGAGAGGAGGGAAGAGCTGCGGGAACCTGAGAAAGAAAAGAGTACTTTTGAGATGAATGATAAAATGCATCCTCAAAGTGCATTAGTATGAGAGTTTTAAAAGCAAAATCTGGTTGTATTCACACATGCGCAGAAAAAGCTCCCTAAAATTTCAGCATAAACGCAGAGAGCCTATATTTTTACCCAACAAGTCCAATTCCAGCTGCAAAAACTCGATATTTGGATAACAGGTAAATTGACTGTTTTCCATCCAACAGACTCCACTCTGTGCAGGACGTGTAAAAACAAGCAGCTTTGGAAAACTTTGGGAGCAGGGTGCTTGGAAAGTCCAAGAAAATTCCATGAGTGAATGTGTAAGAGAGTAGAGCCAACTTTACCTGGCTGGAAATGCTTCTTTTGGCAGCATAGCAACACTTTTTATCCAAACGGGCAGTTTAAGCTTTGGCATGAGATAAAAGACTCAGTCTACTGGGATACCTTCACAAGAACATTATCTGCTATGAATTCAAACAACCCTGCAGGTTTAAGCACTTAAAGAAAGCCCCAGAGCGTCAAAGTCGACTTGTATGCAGATCATACTCATGCAACTTATTTTCAGTGAGATACTTCAAAGTCTTCCATTTTTTGCTAGCATGCTCCAGAGTAAAAACATATGAGGTCAAGCATCCTTACATACCTGACTCTCATGCCCTGGAACATCTCTGTATTGGTGTGGAAAGGCAGCACAGTGGTGCAGCTGACACCGGGACAGTCCAGCAGGCCAAGCGTCAAACTCTCCATGAAGGCCAGTGAGGAGGCCTTGGAGGTGCAGTAGTCTATGGCTCCAGGGATGGGGGACTGGGACAGGATGGAGTTTATGCAAACCACATGGCCATGTTGAAGCTCCAGCATCCGAGGAAGGAAGGCTTTTGTAGTCTGGGATGGAGACGAGACAAAATAGGAGAATAAAGACAAGGTGGTAATAGAAGGTGAGTTATATTCAGCAGAGTAAAAAGGAGAACAGAAAAGAGGAACAGGCCCGTAGTGTAACCACAGATTAAATTTCCATTTCCATTTAGTTGATAATTGCATTTCTGTCTGCATACAGCACCGTCTTTTCATCTCTATTCAAAATAAAAATGCCCCAAGTTTCAAAGCCCCCTATGATGTTTCAGGAGCTGAGGGAAGATGTGGAAATACCCCACTTAACCTGCCGTAATAGCGACTGTGATTGACAAGCCTGCATCTGCCTGCAGTAAACGCTGCCGTTCCATAATCAGGGGAGGAAAATGATAAGGGTAATCTGCTCAAAGGAATTCCCCTCCTCTTGCCTGAAAACTGCCCCTGCTTCAGTTTCTTCGAGTCTTACCCAAAACTGTCCCATCGTGTTGATGTGCTGGGATTTCAGGAGGGCATCATCGTCGCTGTCCATCAAACTTTTGCCGTGGACCACAGCGGCATTGTTCACTAATATCGTAACATCTCCAACCTGGAATGAAAAAGGAGAGATCTAGTCTGACACAGCTATACTCTCTGCTGTTGTTTCAGATGGAGCGTAAACTATACACCAGATGGGAGGCAGAGCTGCTTAGAGCCAATGTACTATACAAAGGCATCTTAGAAATATGTTGTGCAATGTTCCACTCTCTGCAAATGAGAAGAAATAAAGTGCTTGTTTACCTTTTCTCTAACAACCTTGGCCTGCTTGTAAACCTCCTCCCGATTGGCCACATCACAGAGGAAGTAATGACACTCTGTTCCTGAGAGAGAGATCTCCTCAGCTGTTTCCTTCAGGCATTTCTCTGTCCTTCCACACAAGATTACCTATCAAAATAAGAGTGTTTTTAAAAGGTTAGAAAGAAATCGACAAAGAACCTGTGCTAAAACTGTTCCAAGAGGTCTAAAAAAAGAAAATAAGAGTTGTTTTGCAGTCATTCCTGGACAAAACATCATGTTTGTTTAGCGCAATATTTCTGGAAAAGAGGTCGGGTGTAACTCTGGAGGTCTTGGGCAGTGACGCTCTTTTCATTCAGAGAACAGAGAGGCCATTTTCACTTCAACAAATAGTTCTCCAGCAAGATTAAAGGCTTGGGGGTTGCTGTGTGAATGAACTGTCTCTTCATCCACCCAGAGACTAAATGAAGGCTGGTCATTTGAGCAGGGAACATGAGGTTGGATTGAGGCGGGTGGAGGGGGTTGGGGTTGAGGAGGGACTAGTGATTGGGCAATTAGATCTGTCAGTCTTTGGGGTCAAGGAAAGGTAATGAAATCAGGGGGTGAGCCCTCCTCATCTCTCAGACACAAATTCTCAAAGAGATTACACGGCCTGTTGGGCAGATGAGCCCCGTCATTTCTGGTCAGGGAGTCTGAAAACAGTGAGTGTGTGAAGTGCTGAGGACGCCAGTGTGGGATTTGGCCACTCGCCCGTGACCAAGGTTAATATTTGAGCAAAAAGTCTTGTGGAAAGTGATATTGTGTACGTGAGAGGAAGAAATACAGAGTGTGTGCAGGCTTACGCATGCAAAAGAGAGCGTGTTTCTAACCACTTGCAAGGGTTTGATTGCTTCACATGGCGTCCTTTTGCTGGGATTGAACCCGTCTACGTGCCATAACGAAGGACTTTTAAACAGTGCCAGTGTTTTAAAAATATTACCAAGCCTTTTTCTGGAGCCAAACATTGCAAACTGCCAATGACAAGAGTGTTAATTTGCACAGTCACAACCCTTAAAAATCCCCACATGACTGTGTGGCTTTGCAGAGTAGTGGTGTCAGAAGCAAACCAAACATGGAAACACTGACACTTAAAAGCTCCAGGGACGCCACTGATTGCAGTCTGGAATCTGTCCTTTATTTCTTTATCAGTTCTGAAGCAATAAGGGTTTGGCTCAGTCTGTGAACCGCCCTTGTTTGAGTTGCCTTTGATTGGGTTCTCTGTTTGCTTCATTTGCAGGCCCGTTTAGGTAATCAGTAAAGGCAGACAGGTCTTGATAAATAAGCAAAGGCTTTTAATAGGATTTGAGCCTTACAAACAAAGCTGACAGCTCTCATTAAAAGTCAGCACTCTAACCATGCTCTCCTGCTTAAATGTTATTTAATTCATTAGGTTTATCACCCGCTACAACACACGGGACCCTCAGAATAAACAAGCATGGGCCAAATTGCTATCTAAAAAGAAACAGTAAGAAACAGTTTTTAATTGGCCCTGCACAAGCCGCCTTCACTATCAGAGATAAACCATCGATTGTTTGAACCGGGCATGTCAAATGAGACTTACAGTGAAGCATGTGCTGCATGTAGAAGCACTCCTTTACTACTGCAAAGCTTACACTGAGGAGAGAGGCTGCAGATGGCGTTTATTTACTGACTGTGGTTAACTGCTGTAGTCGTGTTTTTCCTTGGACGCCTTCTTCATCCGGTGTTTTTGAATTTGGAAGAAGGATCCTCAAATAAAATCTGTTTTACTTCTTAAAAAGATTCATGCACTTAACCAGATGGTTACAACTACTACAGCAAATACAAAGTTGGGACCAAGCCTGTCAACTTGGCAAGTTTCTAAGTTGATTATTTTCCAGGAGATCAGTCAGATTTAAAGTGAAGGCAGGATTAATGCTTCATCTCCACTTGTGTATGTGCAAAGTGGTTGTAAATCCATAAATCCCAGAGTTTTGCAGGCATTCTGATATCAGACATTCACAGTGGAATGAATGGATTTGGTTAACTTGCATTTGTGCACATAAGTGGAATCCTGGGTTATATTTTAACGCCAACTCTGCATAGCTACTACACCTAAAAGCTGGTTGGTGGTGTGATCTCTGTGCATCCTATATCACCGGTAACACTGCTCGTTTGTGCACAAGAAACCATGGTGACTCAGAGCTTATTTTTAGAGCTGAAGCCAGTAAATGTTGAGCAGCAGCTGATCATATTGCATTAAAGGCTGTTTTATGGGCAATGCACCAGATATGGTAAATGGAGGAAATATAATGCCACCCAGTGGACCAGTCACAGGGCTTATAGTCTGTATTGCTTCAATGAGGGGTTGCATCTTTGAGCAGGTGCCCACGAGGCTATGTGCACAGGCTGCTGCAGAAAAATGTACAGAACCTTTGGGCAGGGGGTGTTTTACATGTGCGTTAAATCCCTGAAAATTTCCCCAAATATCTTTAGTGAGCTGCATGTGTAAAAGCAAATAACACATTCAAGTACACAAAATTAACAAATTAATACCAACTTTGTAGGTAGTCTTCACGTGTCTTTTTTCCCCATAGCAGGCAAGAGAGATTAAGAGAGATAATGCTATAGTTTATGTCACCGCTGATTTCCTCAGACTTTTTCCTGCCAGCCCCCCCAAAAAATCTCCACAAGAAGTAGAGGTGTGGTGGAGCCAACGCGAACACAGCAGGTAAAGTCAGGAACATTCATCACTCAGCTGGTGCAAACTTGAAGTCTAACAGACGAACACGGCATTGATATTCTTTCCTATGCTTTTCCACACAGCATCAGACTCCGCCTGCTGTCTTAGAAAGCATGCAAACATTGCAGGTAGACTACCACAGCCTCCTTTCTCCCTGATACACTGTGGCGGTCCTACATGAACAGACAGCACCTGAAAATTTCTGGACATTTTCAGGTGTGCATGTGTAAAAGAGGCTCTAAGCACTCCAGCTGAATTCCTGTGATACTCCATCTCCAGGGTCTGGATGTATGGGTGGGTTTGAACCCTCCTTTTCACACCCATTGTATGGGCCAGCAGAGAGGCGGCACACAGGGGGGGCAGCAGGAGTTCAGGAGGCAGTCGCCTGTCGCTGTCTAATTACTGCGGAGACAGCAAGGTCAGTTGCAGGGCAATACCCAGCTGGGAGCGGTGTGCTTCCCGCCTCCAGCACAACACGCACACCCACAGAAAACCTGTTGTCAGTGCCTCCCCGCTTTGCTTCATCTCCCTTGCAGTGGTCCCCTTATGTAATCTTAACAACCACATAAAAATCAATGTTTTCAGCAAACACTTTCTTCTGGAGTTGTTTCCATGGCACTGAGATATTCTATAAAAGGAGCTTTGAAGAAGAATGCTGCTCTAACTCGTGAGCTATTTACTGGGATTGTTCTGAAAGACCTCTCGCTGGGCTCTGAACTTGGATGCTGTTTTTGAAAACACATTGCTCTGGTTTATTGTTTCTGAGCTTCGTTCTGCAACACTTCCCCCTCTAACTGCACACAAGAAGACCTGGCACCCCTCCTGAGTCCCCGGCTTCCAATCTCGCCGGATTCTTTCATCAGTGCTGTAGTTAGCCTTCCTCACACCGTGAAAACACTAAAGCCCGAGCAGGGGGAAAAGGAAATTCCGGCTGCCAATCACAAAGGGGCTCAAACAGGGGTGAGCGCCAGTTCGTAGAGGTTACTCCCATTCATAATTACAGCCCTGTATCCTTTTAGCATCTCTTTAGGCAGGGAGTAATTGTCATACGCATTAGCCCAGGTGTTGTTTTCAGAGCCTTCACACCTTCATAATACCCAACAATGAGGTGCTGAAAAGCATGGTGACATCCTTTGTTGTGCAGCTGCAGAGTAAAGCTCTTAAAACCCTCCGGTTTCTTCTCGCTCTTTCCCCCAAGGAGATGACATTGAAAGACAGAGGGGGGCAGTTAGTGTTTCACTGAGCTTTTAGCAATGTTTTCAAGCTGCTAAAATTGCGCCTAGAGAGCATCACAGACGTGAAGCCCGTGTCACACATGTAGGGATAATTATAACAGCTTTCAACTGGGCTGCTCTAAGCTTTCTAGCAGGGATATTACTACCTTACTCTTCCATGTGTAATGATGAGTCCCATCTGAGGTGATCAAAAATCGAGCTGCTGTGCATTAGCACATTACGGCTAAAAGGGACGCCGGTGGCTCATCAGGCACTCAGCTGTGTAATGCGCACCCACTGCATTGGTAGACAAACCGTAGCTTGAAATGATGATGGAAACAGAGGCCGACCCGCAGCGAGGGGGAACTGTCGGTGCAGCAACTGAAGCAGTGCAGACCCCAGTGACGGTGGCTTGTTAAGGGGGTGAGGGATGGTTGAGGTGGCGGTGGTGGGAGGGGCATGGTTTGAAGGGTGGGTAGGGGGATTTTCAGGAATAGGCAGGACAGAATGAGTCGCTTTTAGGCCGATTTCAAGTGAGCAGATTGATTTACATTGACAATTTGTTTTTTTGCACCGCTTCGATGTAATGTATGTAATGTATGTTCTGATGCTATCCCTGCCACAGACCGCAGCATTCCACGTATGCATATGGAAGGGCAGGAAGCTCTCAGAACAGAGGTATAGCCCACTGCCAAATATCTTATTGCATGAAAATTATTTCATTCTCATTTTATGAAAGGAATCCCAACTGAATTATATTTCGAATATTGAGATCATGATTATTAAACATGATTCCCCACGAATTCAACAGTTTATCACAAATATTCCCTGAACTATAACTTACTTTTATCACTTAATCATTGTACCCTCTGAAATTAAAGAAGAAAAACAGGTTATACTTTTTTTTTTTTTACCCAGTCTGCCATTACTTGCTTTTCAAACTAACCAGGTTAATACACTTATGCTCCTTCCATCCCTCTGCTTTACTAACACACATTTGCCCCATCAATGGTCTCAACTGGCAGTCCAACAAATGCTACTTTACACTCAAAAACTTAGTTGCACATCCATCTGAGCCTCTGGCGATGCCATAATAAAGCTTACAAATTGATGTGTGTGTGTGCGTGTGTGTGTGTGTGGGGGGGGGGTACCTTATTGATTTATTGCTATACACACAAGTTTTGTTGTATTTTCATGCATTGACAATAAGGTTTCTATCTCATATTGCTGATTTTTATTTGCTGATATTGTTGTATTTTTGTCACTGCAGTTGTCTAGTTTTCCATAATTTAGTTCCCTTTTTGTCAACACCTCCTCAAACTTTCACTTTCTGCTGTTTTTATTCTGTTTCTGCTGTGAAATTCTCCCAAGGCTGCATATTTGTATGATTCATGCAACACGAATTGAGTTGAGTTCAGTTGAGTTGAGTTACTTTTATGATCTATAGGACAGGGTGTTACACAGTTGAATATGCTCCAGACAGCAATAAAACCCAGAGTAACTGCATGAAGAGTTCACATCAACACCCATGTGGAGAAAAATGATGAAATACAACTTCAACTTCATAGTAAACAAGACTGTTCATTGTATTCCTGACACTTACCCTCTCATAGAGGCTGTTCTCCTTTTACTGTTTTCTTCAGAGCCATCATTGAGTTATTAGACTAACGCAAGATAATGCAATGCAATTTATTCTTTCCAAGTTCTGTTTGTAGTTCATTTATTTTTGCACATGCAGCCATAGAAGCATCCCACATCCTCTAGTTTCTGTGAAAACAAAACCCAATCTGGCTTCAATTAAAGCATTAAGGAGCCTTTGTTTGTGTTTTGATATATTGGCAACATTTAAAGCAGAACAGAGACTGGTCACAAAATAGCCTGACCTTCTAATGTGGCAATAGCAGAGCTGTGATTATATGGGTTGCTTTGAATGGTTAGGAGCACATGTCCCCACCTTTTCAAAATACAACTACACTAATGTAAAACAATGAATTACATATCTTTTCTGCAGTTCGATCAATAACACATTGTTTGGACGTGTCAGTCAAGCCAGCATCACCGCAGACCCAACCAGAATGAAAGTAAGCCCACTGCAGCTCTTAATCACTTCAATCAGGCGTCCAGGCAGTGCAGACCTGCCCTCATGCTGACCCAGGGATGTTGTGCAATACTTGAACCAAAATTAAGGGCAGTGCCTCCAGTCTCAGAGGACCAACTAGGCTTGTGAGAGGTTATGATCCCTGCTTTCACAGAACAGTGGAACAACAATACACCTGGGACAGGGTGGACAAGACTACTGGGAGGAGGGGGTGGGGGGTAGAGTGAAGCTTATTCATAGTTCAACTGCTAGGCATGAACTACAACTACAACTACAGTATACCCTTTTAAAACCCAAATAATAGCGTCTACACTAAATTAACTTACACATTATTCCATTTAAGATCAACCTGCTCATTATTTCTACCAGTAAATGTAAGTGCAATTTAATTACAGTTTCAAAAAGTTTAGAAAATTAGCTTAACACTCTGCCAGGGAATCCAGATTTATGTCTCTCTCGTCCGTTTCGCTGTTTAAAGTGTTAAAAATCGGCATTTTGGATGAGCTGGTAATTAACAAAGCAAGGTGTCCAAACGCCAATCTAAAGTTTGATATCAACACTCGAATAATCGCTACATGATTTATTGACCCTTTGAAATAGTCGAATAATCTTATTTCTGTTCAGTAACCGATCAATCATTAGCGTAACCCCGTCTAATTTCTTTGTTCGGAGGGAGAAACGTGTGTGCAACAGGTTGTCTGTGAATGAAATTACCTTTCTGGCCCCCTGCTTGGCGAACTCTTTGGCCAGGTGACGCCCGATGCCTCGTCCCCCTCCGGTGATCAACACCACCTCCCTGGTGAGGTCCTTCCTTCTACCGGGCAACAGCAATGACAAACTTGCCCTGACGATATAAAAAAGCATTTGCACAGGGAAAAGAAACATACGACAGGCGCTTTTCAACTCCATCTCGGGAAGTGCTCACGCGTTCACGACAACTGTACTGTTTACGCTGCAGCAAGTTTACTGGAAGCCTCCAAACAGCGACTTATGAGCTCCTGCGAGTCAGTCTGCATGAAAATAAAATCACGTGCACCGTCAGAAAGTAATCCATCGGCGTAAAAATGTTTAAAAAAAGCTGAGTGAGTTCAAGAAGCTCTGACAGGTTAGTCGATATGGATCACGCTCTCAAATGTGAGAGTGATCAGTCATTACGCCTGACAGGTCGCACAAACGTGAAACAAGTCCAGGCGACGCTCCGCTGTGCGCGTTACTGAAACCGCTCAGCTTTGGAGTTGTTGTGTTGCTGTCCCGTTCTGGTCTGCCTTATATATCAGCGCCTCTGCCCCGGCTCCGGTTTTTCAACCAGTGAAAGGACCAGGATGAACCTAAAGAAGCGGTTTGTAAGGGTATTAATCCTGATTGACATGTTAAGTGGGGATGAACATTTAGCTCCACAGTGCCCGTCTGCCCTGAGTGGCTGCGTACTTCCCCCTTCCCCACTCCCTCTCATGTGTCTACAGAGGTGGTTCTCAATCTGTGGTCATGGGCCCCCCAGTGGTCGCTCAAACTGTGTCCCAGGTGGGTGCCCAAATCTTGTTTGGGGTAGGTTTAGTAAAATTCAAATGACCTGAACTTAACCTGGTTGCATAATGTGCAGAATAACAAAGGTGTTGCAATCCCAGGTTTCACTGAAAGATAAAGGTAATAATGCAAAACAACCAAACTAATCTTACATACGACTGTCAGAGGGGTTTGGAAGTTTATTGGGACCAGAAATATGCAATAAATTAACCAAAAATAGAAAAAAAAATGAGACAAGAAAGGTTTTTTATTTTAATTAAAAAAAAAAAAAAAAAAAAAGACAATTGCTAAAACGAAAGTCCAAAAGTTGAGAATCCACCATATTCACAGAGCAACTCTATCACTGCGACAAAATGTAGATCATGAGCTGTTCAGGCAGATTACTGTTGTTAAAAGGCTAATGTAATGTAATGAGTTTCTGGTTGCATATTGGGCAGATGTCCAATTTCATTTTCACTCTAATCAGTCAATCTACAGATGCTTGAGATAGATATTAAACATCCAGAAATATACTACACCAACTTTCAAAGTAAAGCTGAACTTTTCTAGAGACATTAGCAAGCATTTGATGACTTCTAATATTCGGGCTTAACCACCTTATTTGATACACTATTTAAATTGCTAGCTAATCATAATGCTGGCAAGGAACAAGTTGAATGCTAACATAGGCAGTCATCAAATGCTGAGTAATGTCTGGTAAAACAGGCTATTTTATATTAAAATATTACAAACAGTGTTTCCTGATCAACATGGGAACATGAGCTGATAATAATGCAGATGTTAGCTGTAGGCTAAAGTTAGCTTAAGTGTCATCTACATGCTATGTTTCCTGATAGCTGGCATACCATGGCGCCTCTTGGCAGCATTATGATCTAGACAATGTAGACAAAGTTGTATCTCAGGTAAACTGGATCAGAACCGTGTGTAACCATCTCAGGCACATGGACTTCAACTTGTACCCACAGCTGATGGTGCTAGCTAGGCTGAAGGTAGCCACAATCAGCAAACAATGGTAGATAATGAATAATAATGTCCGTTTTCTGGCTATTTTTCCTACCTAACCAGCAGTCGGCTAGCTGGAATTTTAATTTCTGGTTAAATGACTCATCGCTTCAGATCATACCTGGTATAGATTGTCCATTATCCTCTGAGTTTGTGATCATAGCTTTATAGAGAACTTGATGTGGCCTAGATAGAGACACAGCAGTTTGACTTAAACTGCTAATGCTCAACAAATAGTGGTTCATGTTTCCTCATTTTGGTACCTTATAAATCATAATTTTAGGAGAGCTGAAATGGTGTTTTTTGGATTTTTGCAATGTGCTGCAAGAGGTAAAACCTGACTAATTGGAGTCTGCTGTATTTTTTGTATTAGAAATGCAGCTCTAATGTGAGACCGCCGTCCTATTTCTGTTACTTAAATTTTCCTCTGACTAATTTTGGGGCAGACTGAGGGGTTGATTGTATTATCTGACCCTTTCACCCCTCCACAGATGGAGATGTTTGGTGAGTGAGGGCCCTCATTGACTTATCCTTTCTCCTCCCTCCTATTAATTAAGTAAAACAAATAAGCAAACAAACACATAATTTGCTTAGCACTAAAAACAAACACACAGCTGAGAATCCTGACGAGTGAAACCACAACAGTGACCCCCATTCGGATAAGTAACCTAAAAAGTTAGAGGGAGATTGAATGAGGCAGGAATAGTCATGATTATTTTTGATCAGGCTCTCTGTTTGGCTTCAAATCTCATTTTGACAAGTTATTTTGCAGATTTCTGGTCCAAGAGCAGCTTTATACACATGTGAAAGTAAATTCTAGATTATGCCAAACACGTCTTTTGTTCTAAAAGCACAATAGGGTTTATATCCCTCTGAATGTGATGCTGCACAGTCTGTCCCACATTTGTAACGGTCCTCTCTCTGCAAAATCCGCATCCGTTGTCTGAACCCAATTTGTTGTGGAAACGGTATTTTTTTTGAGGGGCACTATATCGTTCTGTGTGTGACAGTGCAATTAGGGAAATAGGTCAGCCCAGTCTCAGACGCTCGGCAGTGTGACAAACAGAAAAAACTGCATGAATACCTCCTAAACAAATCCTGTGAATTCATGGGCCTCAGACAAGATTCCAGTCTGTGATTTTTGGCCCTGGCACTGTGTTTTTTACTGGGTATTGCTGAATGCAGGGCTTTTTTTTTTGAGCAACTGGGATGGGTTTAAAGAGCAGCCTCACAATGGTTGCTTTGTGCAGGGCTCAGCTACTTAGAGAAGGCAGAGAGGCTCTCGGGGGCTGCTTAAAAACACAGAGACAAACACGCCTCCAGATGCTGCTGTCTTCATTTTGGAAAATTTCAGAGATTTGCAAAATGTGAACCCAAAGTCAAGCTGCATCAGAGGCTTGTGCTTAAGCATTCTCAGCTCAAGTGTAATTGAATTAAAATGGGCCGATTTGCAAAAACATCAGAAAAAATACAAAGATTAACGCTACAGTGAGGGTCAAATGGGTTCAAGCTGCGTGCCAAATCCAAAAATGTAAATAGAGTGTATTTCACAGGATGGTGCTCATTCATCCTCATGCTATCACTGCCATCTACAGATCAACAGTGAAAGTTCAGATAAGTGCGAGGAAGCATCCTTGAACATTTCCCTCCAGACACCAGACAATGAAAATGCCATAGCTGAGGGGAGCTGCAGGAAGCTAGAGGAAGCAGATTTAAAGTAAAAAAAAGCACCATCAGATATCAATGAACTCATACCAGGGATTCAAGGCAACATAATGAGCATCATTAAAATGTGAGGGTGATTAAAAGCTGCTCCACACGTACGTCTGCTCTCAGGGAAAGATGTCAACACTTCGACTGCGGAACTATGAAATATATAGAAGAATATAATAATGTTTTCCCAGGCAACAGGCTGCCAAACATGCCATTAAGAGGCAGCAAGGTCAGACTGCATTGCACACAAATGTGGGAGGAGTGGAGAGGAGCCGAGAGCAGGTAGATAAAACATTTACTCCTAATGACTTACCTTCAGCTGGGCACACCAGCAACATCATGGACATGCACTCGGCTATTTTAATAATTGGCTTCGCTGCTCTTGTTGCAGCCTCCCTCCTCCTGGTAATTGGACTTGTGTACTCTGAGCTGATGAATTCAGACATTCCTCTCAGAGTTGCAAATAGTGGGAAACTGCACATGGTTCATAGCTTGTTTGTCTGGGAAGCAATTGTGGTGAGAAAGTGCAGCATCTTTTGAGTTGTTCATGCTTATTATTTTATGTGTTGCATCCATTGCAATTAACCTTTTTTCATCATCAGTTTGGCATTATACATCTCATAAAGGAATCTGCTTGTGCAAGAAATAAAAACAACTCACCTCTTACGTGCCTTTGTCAAAGATGGCCGTCCTTCCTTTGTCCTCCAGTGCTGATAAAGCTTTGATCAGAGACAGTTAAGATAAGATGTAGCAGACAAAGGTACAGGTAAAGGCAAGGTTATGTGTCCCACATCTTTGATGTTGTCATAACAAATATACTTTCTAAAGGGGAATAAATTTGACTCTGACTCTACCTGTCATGAAATATTTATTCATCTTTAACATTTTATCTCCCTCATGGTAAATCTGTGGTTTCTCTCCTGCAAAGACTCCATTGTTTTTGGCTTTTTCCTGCAGCCTGCAAATGACAGAGCTGAAGTTATCTCATGTTGCAAATCAAGTGACCTCCACCTGAGTTAGAAAATACATTCTTGTGAACGATTACGGGTGTTTTTCCCCCCAGAATTCTGAAATAAATTCTAAAATTCAGAGTATTCTCTCAGAATTCTGAGTTGAAAGTAAATTTATTACATTTGCATGATGCTCCATATTCCTATGTTGAGTATCTGCAAACTAAAAACTAGAAAGCAAGGCTGTAAATTGCAATATAAAGACATGGCAAGGCACAGATATTTGAGAAATTAAAACAAAATACATGAAATTCTATCCCTGGATGTGTTTATTGACTCTGACACAAAGATTCAACAACATCTTGCAACAGATTTACGAGAATAGATGGTTTTTAGTTTTTCTACCACGTCATATCTTTTTCTAACTGTGGCGCTCCACTAAGTGTGAACAGATTTTGTTGTCAAAGTCTGTAACCATACTGCCAAAGAGTCTGACACCGCTGTGGTTTCTGTTGGATACTTCAACTTTTTCCAGCTTTCACACAAATACCCCAACATAGTTTTCCCACCCGAAGAGCCAAAATGGAACATATTGTCCCTCCTTCTTCCCTCTCACCCCTCTCAGGTACCAATTAGCCTCTGAGCACAGGTACCCTGCCCAGCTGGATGATTTGGAAACAATGACGTGTCACTTCCTGAATGCGGCTGAGGCCGAGTTCAGCGTGGTCTCTCACAGAGTGGCAGTCGGAGGGGACAGCACCGAGGCTAACCTGGCAGCAGTGCGGCGCCAAAGGCTGGCATGAAGAGAGGAGCGACATCTGCTGTTGCCCTGCACTCAGGTCCTCACCCGCCCAGCCCTGCAGAAGGCAGATTTCAACCTGCCCTCATACCAGCAAAATCATGCTGTGCCCATATTGTTTGGTGGCCGGATGGCGTTCTGCTTCCCTGCAGTACCTCAATGGAGACATTTTTGCTTGCCAAGATGTGTTGGAAGGCTATCGTGTCCCCCGCTGAGCTCAGGCCACACTATGAAAGGTGGATCTCCCCTTCATAGCTGCCTCCTGGGTGCCTCACAAGGGGTTCCTGTGCGCACCAAACCCGAGAATAAAACAGGGAGGTGTACTCGCTATCAAAGCTGTTTCAGAACATTAATTGTTCGAATAATGGGCTCTGCCAGTTTCACCCATAGCCTTTTTGAAGCCTCAATTCTGGTATTTTGGCTGCAGCCATGTTGGTTTTTTGGTGCCAGCAGTGACCATATTTGCACCAGAGAGTGGCCCTGGAGAGGAACACAGAGTCTGCAAACGCCAAATAATCAAAAGCTTTACAGACTGTGACGGTGGTTAAGTCAGATGCCTGTTAATGAGATAGATCGCTCACTGCTTTTCCCACAGACTGAGTCTATTTGTGGCTGTGGCTGACCAAATTTGTTTTATGAAGTGTAGAGTGGACTTACTGCTTGTCCCCATTGGTAGAGCCTGCAGCAGGTAAACGAACCAGATGACTGAAAATCCACCTTCTTGTCATCTCTGCAGGCACAAAGTTGTATGTAAGTAAACAACATTTCTGAGCAGCTGAACCAAATCTAATATCAGGTAACAAGCAAAGTGAGTACAGAGACAAGAAACCTGTTTATTGGTGCTAAAATATCAATAATCCACTAAGTTTTCAGCAATGGGGAACAAACTTCTTGAAGAGTGAAGAAAAAACTCAGCAAACATTTTCTCATCTGCCTAAAAAAATCACCACTTTTTGACTGAACATGCGTGATGTCCTGAATTGGATGAAGTGAGCCTCTACTGCGTTTGTTGGTTTGTTTACAGCACAGGCGTAAATACAACTCTTCTTCTGCAGTTGGTTTAGCGTAATTAGACAACTCTGCGCATGACCAAAAGCTTCTAATATGAATAAAGCTTGGAGCATGTATACGCTCATCATGATTGGATCATTTGACTTTGCGCCTATACAAACAGTGAATTCAGATTTTCTGATCCTTCAAATTTTTAACCGAATCAAGGAATTTTGCACATGTAAATATGGCTTGTGTCCTCTACAGACTGTACTATTGGCTCACTCCTCGAGGCTGCCCCTAGTGGCCACTCAAGCATCTGTCATTTCGCACACGGTTCGTTTAAAACTTGAGGTTTTACAAAAACTAACAAATCCCCCAGTCTCTCAAGAGTCCACCCACCTTCACACTCACTTGTCAGTATCATGCACTGATGGATAATGGGCTCTTTAAAAAAAATGGCTCCTGGACTTGGAAAAGTATGTGATGAAGGGCTCTGACAGCATGTATTACATCCTTATCCATGCTGGCTGTCTTTTCCAGGGCAGAGCAGTTTGTTTAAAGTGTTGCTCACATAATAAAAACACACTTTAGATCATAAATAGGTTTACACAATGCATTGTGTTTTACTTTCCATCTTGTTTTACATTTTAATAAACAGAACTAGCCTCCAGTGGCAGAGTTTTCTTCCTTATTAAAAGTATATTGTTCACACAGGACTAAAAACCCACACAAATCTTAAAACGTAACCTGATTTATTCCAACAGTGAAAAAGTAGCCGGAGGACACAAAAGTCTGAAAACAACTTCTGGCAGCGGTTTAACAATATAGAGTTTAACGCTAAAAGGCAAATGTCAGGCCCTCGCCTCAGAGAAAGTATGTCTTTGTTAGCACAAATGTAAGACAGCTCCCGTTTGGTTCCTGGATTCTCAGCCTGCCTACCCTTTCCGTGTTTGCTGTCTCCATAGCAACAAAGCTTCTCTATTTCCCCCTCTACTGCCTCTGCACTTACAGGGCTAGGTACATGCACCTTCATGTCATCTGTTTGAGAAGCTCACTATGTTCAGATAGATCTTTAGATTGTTTGACACAGAGTAAAGCATGAAGGGAGCAGAAACGGGGAAGGATAAATGGGCCCAGAGCGGCTGGCGGATAGAGCAGAGGTACGGGACCAAGGTGCTGATGGGCAACTGGGCAGAAGACAGACTCCAGGTAGAAAGGAAGTAGCAGGAAAAAGTTTGTTCTGAGCATTATTTTTGGCTACAGGGTGGCTTTTTGCATTCAATTTGCACATGGAGACATAGACTGCTGTGTATTGCTATTGTGCAGTCTTTGCAGAAGTTGGTGTGTCTTAGAAGCAAGTGGTGTGTTTGACAGTGTCAGAAATTACTTGAACTTTAGGACGTATGTGAATACAGCCTTTACATTTCAACTGCAAAGATTCCCAGTAAGTTATACATTGTTGGACTGTTTGGAGAAAACATGAATGGCATGAATGAATTTTTTAATATTTTTTAATATGGTTCTCAAACCACTCTACTGTATCAAAACAGTGCGAGAAATGCATTAGCGAGAGGCTAACAGAATGTCACTTTTACAGCTTTCTGCTGTTTGTGAGGAAAGTCTTGTCTTTTTTAACATCCTGTCGAGGTTTTGTTTACTACCTGCAACCTAGCAACACATCCATGCTGTTCAACCACCAACACTGGGGAACCTTGAAGTAAAAAAAAAACAACTTAAAAAAAAGTTTAAGGACTGTTTCAACATTAGCAAGAAGACATAGCTGCCAAATACAGAACTAAGAATGCTCTTTCCTCTACACACACGCCTGCGATGTTCTTCTTATTCTTCACAATTCTCTTTACAGACTGGTTGCAAAGAAACACCACAAACCAGTCTGGCATACCTGCCTGAACATTTTTAACTTTTTTTTCGGGTTGTTGTTGCCTAGACAGAGAAATGTTCCAAAACATCTCTGGTGGGGTCAGGAATTCTTGTAAACATAGGCAAATCACATTTTTAAGAAATATATGTATGGATATAGTATAATACAGCCAAACAAACACTGCAGTTATAAGACTTGCTTAAAGTCTCCTGCCTTCTTTAATTTAACTCGATGCCACTAACTTCGCCGGAAAACTCTGAACAAAGGCTATTTCAGTGTGTGTGATGCATTACTTTGTCTTCATCTGACCCGTTGGCAGCAGTGACAGGCTGTAAAAATAACTTCAAAGATACATTCAGTCCTCCGTCTGATGGTCTGTAATGCTTTTGTATGTCATATAAAGGCTCCAGCATCATATTGAGTCTGTTTTAAAACCGGTTAAAAGTCTTCAAAGTTCATTTCAGCACACAATTTTAATTGATTGTGAGAACACAGACAGTCCAGGCCTTAATATTCAGCGGACTTGAAACATAATACCACACCAGTGGCAGCTTGCCAAGGGTTTTGTAGCGCCTCAGCTGGTAGTCAAATCTATAGCAGAGTGATTAGGCAGGCTGAGTTCAGCCACATCAGCACAGCCTCCTGCTGGGAGAGGCTCGAGCTGAAGACTAATTGCATTGACGTGAGGTGCAGCCAAGGGCTGCTGGTTCAGGATCTGAGGGGAGAAATGACTGAAGAAATACTGTACAACAGAGCCGATCGATAGTGAAGTGTGAGCTTTGCTGATCCTTAGCGCTGAGCTCATTGCTCAAGTCCCTGTATACCCTCACTCCTCTTCTTTACTCCTCACTGCCATGTCTGTTTTTTCTGCTCGACACAGTTCACTCAGAAGCCAGAGATAGCCAACAGCACCAGTCGTGTAGACTACCGGCCCCACTGGGACTTCAAGCCAGACGTCTCAGAGAGAGGATCTGCCCTGCTGAGAGCTGAGGTCAGCCGGTAACTGCTCATTCATGGCATTAACACCAATTGAATGCCTGTCACAGGCCTGCAAGTCAGGGCTTTCTCCTGCGGATCTAGGCCACTTCTGCATAATATTGACAGTAGAGATAAGGACTTGTGATAAAACTCTTTATGAAGCAAGTTTCTGGTTGCACTCAGCAGTCATGAAAAATGTGTAAAATCATCACTCCTACCGGGCACTTAAAGGCTAGTTAAAGCAATTTGCTGCTGTCACATGGTGAGCCTTTGAAGATTATTGTAAAAGAGTAGGTCGTGCCCTCTATATCTTAATCCACTCAAGGCCAGTACATACAGGCGGCGCTGAGACTTCTGTATTGTCTTTTAGGGGATCCCGTTCAAGCTGCTTTTTGCCCACCATAGCCCGCCACCCTCTCATTACTCGGTCACGCAGTATGAGGAGAGCTATGGGCAGAGGCGCAACAATGCTTTGCCCACTCCACGACCCTGCCATCCCAGCAGCTTGGTGTGGCAGCTTGAAAGGTCTGAGCGGCCAATATGTGGTAAGGCACAGCAAGACGTCGCAGCTTTATTTATACAACACGCTTCAAACACTCAGAGGGAACTCAAAGTGCTCTACATGTGCAGAGAGACTTTTGAATGCAATTTTAGACGACGAGCGAAAGAACCAATTCAGATGGTGCAGATTATATTGCAGTTACGTGTCGTGTATAGGCTCGTATACATCCACAGAAAAAAATAAAACTGAATCCATCACAGCAGCTGCAAAAGACTTTCATTTTGTGTCGATTTTGGCCACTTCTGTGGACCACACAGCACGCCTTTTTGATCTCAACTTCATTCCTAAACGTTTGACAAAGTCATTTCATATCCAGATAAAACCCTGAGCTGTGTATCTTCTCAAGGCACAGATAGTTTGTGGTTGAAGTTAAAGTTTTCAAACTTCTTGCTCCCTTGAATAAATATCCCTGGGAGGATGTAACAGGAGCTGCTCAGCCCTTGAAATAAGTTTTCTGCTCGCCTTTCATGAAACTAGACAAATGACATTAAATTTGAGACATGAGAACCCAGACAATTGAATTTCCTCTTGGGGATAAACAAAGTTCTTCTTATTTTAATGATCATTACAGGGCGTCCAAGGCTAGATGTAGTCTAAATAATAAAATATAGACCTAGTTAATGCTTGAATATCTTTTTTCTGAATCTGTTGGTTCAAATCCTGCAAACAGTTTGTTCAAAAGAAAAAAGGATTACAAAGCTGGCCTTTATCTTGGTTTTTGTCCTGATGAAACTAAGAGGATTCAGGCTGGATTATAGAAATAAAATGTAACAGAAACTTTTAAACAAACAAAACAGCAGTTTTACACTGCAATTGCTCAAGGCATTCATTTTTGAATGATTTAAAAAGACATTCAGATTGAGGATAATGTTGTATCACAATGTTAAAATATTTTATCGAATAGCTGTCAATATCAATCATGAAATATTTAATTTAAACTCGTGGTGGGTTTCTCTCAATTTCCATGGATTTTAGCGCCCCCTGTGGACGAATTATGACTCATTGAGAGCAGTGGTTGGGAATCGTTTTGAGTCTCAATCCCCCTAGAAAAATATTATTGATCAGTGTTATTCTGCCTCCATATAGCTATTAAGCTAATGTAAGGATATCATCATGGCACCAGTCAGGGCCATCATCCCAGCAAAAATCCTGTCAGTCTGAAACATCACTAAATCAAACTTTGTGACTGGTATGAGTAAAACAATTACCCAATAAACAACATCTAATATTTTAGGTCGCTTCAATTCACAAGCAACCTGCAACTTCCAGGAATTAATCTTTGTGCTCCTGTAGGGTCAGGACCCCGAGGTTACAAATCAGTTAGTCTGTATGTATTGTATTAAAACCTGGACTTTTGTAGACATGTCAGTTAGACTGAAATTATACTAATCACAGTTGGGGTAACAAATCTTGATAATGCAGCTGGGGATCAGTTTTCTGGTCCATGTATATGGCTTGATCTGACCTGAGCATTCTTCTCATGCTCAAGAGTTTGCACACCAGGCTTTGGTCCAAAAGTTTAACAGCGTTGCAAGGAAGCCTGGTTGTAAACAAAACCAAATGAAGAAAGAGATGATGAAAGCTGAAACAAATGAAGGCAGGGTATGAGAAAAGAGAAAACTGTTGTATCCTTCCAACAAAAGGCACAGAGTTGTAAAAATGACAGAATCTTGCTTGTTTGGTTGATTGTTTTGTTCTCCCACTAAATCAATTCTTGCACCATGCTTAAAAACTGTGACAAAGAGAGTAGTCCAGTTATTTCACCGAATGGAGCTCTAACCTTAGCTTGACTTAGTTAAACAGCTTCCCCTCTTCAAAAGAAAAAAAAAAAAATTCAGGTAATCTGGACTTGACTCAAATTCAACTTGAGAGCCCCAAACTTGACCCAGACTGGAGGTTTGGACTACAACCCTGGCTGAAGCTCATATCAGAGTCTATTAAAAGATTTCTAACTGGAAGTTTGTTTTTATGGCTCTGAAATCAAGCTGAGCAGTAACTTTTATTCTCTCCTCCTTCCAGCCAATTGCAATGAATTAAATCAGAGTGTAAGACCACAGTTTAAATGCCATGCCACCGCTGCCTGGAGGTGCAGATTATACAGGAAAATGATATATTTATCCATCCAGGCACCGGCACTGTGAGTGTGCAGCAAACACACTTAAGCGAATTAAATTTTGCATGGAGCAGACACATCAGCAGTTGTGCTCATGAACAATTAAATCTGTGTGGCCCCAGATGCCTTTCCTTGTTCCAGATCAGTCACCAGTGTAATTAATGGCTGCAGTAACATGGCAGTTAACTTTCTCCTCCCTGCGTTCATTCACAGCCAACTCTGCCGCGCTGCAGTCCACAAAGCAGCATTTGGAAAAGCAGCAGTCACGCCTCCCGTCGCTGACAGTGTACAGGTCAGCATACCAGAAGCACCCACTTAGTGCTGTCTGCCAGAGCCGCTCTGCCAGGGCTTCACGTGGGCTCTCCAGCCACCTTCATGCGGCCAATCACAACAACAAGGACCTGGATCTGAGGCGGCGTCCACTGCTGCAGGTTCCAGATCCTAGTTTCAGTCAAAATCCACAATCACAACAGGTTTACAGACGGCACTGTTGCTACTGAATCTGAATCTGTGAGCTGTTTCTGGTTGACTTTAGGAACTGATTTCCTTTCTAACTATTTTCTATCCTATTTATGTGACCCAACCCACCTTTTAATCACAGTTATGAAAAAATAAAAGGTGTTGTTCTTGAAATACTGCATATTTTTTATTGAAGTAGTCATTGCAACATTGCTTGACATGTTTCTGAACAAGCATGGACTATTAAAACGTACCAGAATTTGCAGAGCGAAAAGGATATCTACCAAATTGAAGAAAACAGATATAAAGTAAAGACATACAACAACATGGTATAAGCTGTGTTTACTTTCTGCATCTGTTACGAACTCCAGCAGGAAAAAATGCTAAAGTGAGAACTTGAGTATTTTTTTAAAGGCACTGTAAGGAGTTTTTGATAAGATGAGAAACAGACTGAAACCAATCCTGATGCCTCTACACAACCTCCAAGAACAAAAAAGATAGCTATAAGACTGATATTTCTCTGTTGAAATGTTTAATGTCTGAAACTGCTGTGAGGGGGTAGCTGTCAGGAGGTGATCATTAGCAGTCCGAAAAAACTTTTTTTTTTTTTTTTAAACTTTATCCATGGCACATACTTGCAGTTAGTAATGTGTTAAACTGTTTAAAGACAACAGGATCAGGGTTTTTGTCCAAAATCATTACTTTCACATGCTCAGGACCAGAGAGAAGAGGCAGACCTCTATCCACAGGGGGCGCAAGACCCCAAACCAAAAATTTCTCATTGCATCTATAAAGGGATCTGTAAAAGTAAAACAGAGCAGTTTTCAGACTTTACATTGATATTTTAATTTTAAAGTAATTTTGGTGATTTGTTGAATTTACCACCCCCTGTGAACAAAGATGTACTTTTGATAACTTTGCTGATCTCCTCTGCATGCCAGCACTTAATTTTTGACAAATAATCCTGGCCTGCATATCATTTAATGTGAATTTGTTTTCTTCAGTGCACTTTAATTTTCTGGTCTGACACCTACCCCCTAACAGCTATTTCCAGCACTAAATATTACAGTATGGAGTTTGTTGATTTTGTTGCTATTGTTCAAGAGATTTTGTCGGCCATAAAAGGCATCAGTTTTTAATTTTAGTCTGTTTCACAACTGTATGAAAACTCCACAGAGGAGCTTTAAATGTGACTCTCATCTAACCACGGCATTGTGAAATGTCATATTTGGAGCTATCTGATCCAAGATGGGAAATAATGAATTTTCTGATATGGCTGAATGTATTAAAAATATTTCGACATATTTATATATTTATTTAACACGTACATAACAATTTGACATATCTAATTGGACTTTTAATGAGGGAAATTCCATTTAGGTATAAAGCATATTAATAAAGCTCAATATGCTCCAGTTATAATCCAGATTCTAGGGTTTTGGTGCAGTGTTACCTTCAGTGACAATGTTTGGTTTGATTGATAAGCTGAGTTGATAAAGCCAGAAAAGCACAAGTTACCATCAAACTGCAGGACTATGTTTTTGCTGAATAAATTAATCATCTACATTACATATAATACTTACAATCAACTTTTTAATTTTGTTTTCTTAGTTGGGAGCTGGGTAACAAGAAGGAAAATTATAGTAATCCAGCAGTAATGTGAAATAAGCCCCCATAGCTTGGACTGGGCTATATCATATTATCCCTATTAAAATGTCAAATTATAATAACTGGTCTGTCTTCAGGTCTAAAATCAATCCCTTTCATGTCAATACATATCAGTGACAGCTCAAAATATTGCTTAATTTGACTTGATAAAATCCCAGAGTTTGAGATTTTTGATGCTCAACCTTCATGCTGGTATTTAACAGAGATTTTTTGTGTGTCTCCTTTAAAAATTTCTGAAAAAAAAAAAAAAAAGTTAAAACATTTAGGAGGTCAAATGTGATTAAAAGGTTGCACTGTGATGAAAAGAGGTCTGTAGGTTTACTGAGTAGCTTGATTGTCCATTTGAATGAAAGAGGAAGAAAAGCAGGTGCCATAAATGATCTCCTCCTATCCAGAGGATAATAACATGCAGATTCTGCCTCTTCATAAAACTCATAGTTTAGTTAGTGTTAGCAACATGAAAAAAGGGGGAAATTGTATGCAAACAAGTCTAAGCTGAGTAAACCTTCAAACCAGGAGCCACAAGTCATCTGAGGTAACATCTGAGGAGTCCCTTTCCATTAGGTGTTTAGTTACTGCGAATCAAAGTGTTTAATTAGAAAGAATCAAAGATGCTTATGTTTGATGGTCAACCATCTGTGTCTGCCTGCCGTTTCCCTGCCTGCCTGCTGCCTTCAGGTACAGCTGAAGCCCTCTGTTTCACACACTATTTGCAAGCCAGTCACTCTGCTGCTGTGTGCCGCCGATGCTGGCATGTCACATGATGCCTCTGTGCTGCAGGGAAATGTAGAAGTGAACATGTCTTCCTGATGGCATAGCTGTGTTTGCACCGTCAGCCACATGATGGTGCTATAGCAGCATGTCACTCTTAGAGACGTGTCAGTGTGTGTTTGAGGGCTTCAGTGTTGTGATGTGTAGAAATGAACAAACAAAGAGGAATTAAATATTTGTATCACTCTAATGCCTATTTCCATTCTTAATGATGAGCTTTACACTTAAAAATACCTTTGATGGAAAATTATAGTATCTGTCTGTCCAATATTTGATCTTATTAGTCACAAATGTAGCATAAGCAATTGGATCAACTCCACCATGCAGTACTTAAGAGTGAGTGTGAAATGAAGGACACATTTCGTAAGAGTTTATAAAACAGTTTATAATACGGTAAAGAGATTCAGAAAACAAAGAATTAAATCACTGAAAATTTAAAAAGGGAAGTACATTTTTCTTGTCGCCTTGACAGGGGCGTGCCCAGACTTCTTGGGACCGGGGTGGCATGATGTATTTGTGCAAAAATAATAAACAGAGATCATTTGTTCACCTTTCCTCTCTACACTCATCATACCTAATTTGACTTCTGACATTTAAGTATCCAATAGAGGTGTCACTCCTGCTTAAATTTTTAATTCTTTTCGTCCAAAGTGCTCAAAAATAGCAAGTAAACTCTTGCAAAGTGTGTGGGTTTATACAACCAATTTTTGCTTTTTAGATTAAAATCTATCCAATTGAAAATTCTGCTTCTTCTGCTTACTCCAGTCTGGTGGTTACATACATGACACCATTGTTGTGCGGCACTATAAAGCAGATGGTGGTTGAGCATCTGTTGTGCTGACTCTTGTATCATTCTCCAACCAGTTTCAACTCACCATGTTGCTGCAACATGTTTTTATGCAACCTCAAGTCACACCTGCCAGGAGAGAATACAACAGGGTTTACATGTCTATATAACTGGAGAACAAAAATGAATATACCACCTCTGTCTTCAAATCAAGATTCCCTTTGGATTGGTGTTTAGATTTAGATCAAAAGTGGTCGTATAAACCCAGAAAAAATGCAACATTTTGATTACTGTAAAGCTGCTTATAAAACTATCATGGTTGTTATTGGGCAGTTGGACAACATGCAAGAGTTTTCCAGCAATTTTTGATTTCTTGTGAATGCACATTTCTCATAAAAAAGATAAGAAAAATACTAAAACCATGTTCTAAAACAAC
Source organism: Xyrichtys novacula (assembly GCA_962446985.1). NCBI lineage: Eukaryota > Metazoa > Chordata > Actinopteri > Labriformes > Labridae > Xyrichtys > Xyrichtys novacula. Next base: position 16,767,976 of record OY660865.1, read on the forward strand.
CTACAGAGTTGATTTTAACATAAGTGCCACTGTTGACCAGGAAATTATAAGTTAGGATTTTGGGGTGGCACCCAGGGAGGCCAAAACATATTTCAGTGGGGGCCCAAACCACCTCTTTCCACCCTTCTGGACACACCCCTGCCTGCAGAGTGACATTAGTGTTAAAAACAAAGGCAAGTCTTCTGGAAGAGTTTTAAAAGTAGTGACAAATGCTTTTAGAAGCTCACCTATTTATATTGCATGACAAACCCATTTACACCCTGTCATATTTAAAGAGCAAGAGTAGATAATTGCATTGTATCCAGGCCACTGTGTAAGTTATATCTGCAGCCTACACAGCAGAGCTCAGTGATAGATTATGACTACATTGCCCATTCTCTATAATATGTTAGAGCTGAATGAACTCATTTAGTCTGAGACTTTCTTATGAGTTATCTCTACAGCTAAAGAGGTTAAGCATCTGGAATGAAATAAAAGTAACTTAATGGCAGGAAGGAGTGGCAAATCAAAGAAGTAACAATTTACATGGCAGCACATCCTGTGTAAATCTAAGCAAACACTAGTTTAAGAGTGTAATATTTTACTTCTACTGCCAGGGAGTGAGACATTAAAAACACACATTTCATTGTGCTATACCTGATCCAAGAAAACACAGCAGTTAAAGAGAGAGGAGCTTTTTCCTTTAGCTGAAAGGTAATCCTATTAAAACCTCCAAGAAATGACAACACAGTGGTTAGGCTGAATATAAACCTGAGCAAAGCAAATCCACTCAGAGGAACCTAGTGTTAAGAGCGTGCTCTTGCAGGAATACTCCATTAACACTTCATCTTATCATCGACAGAAAAGTGAGTCCTCGTTACACGCTGGTTTGCCGAGGCTTCTTATCAGGGAGCGAGAGGACAAAAGGGAAAAGTATGCCCTTCGCTGCAAAGAGGACACTCAAATTCTCATCTACAAACCCAGGAGAGACCTCGTCAGCGTCATACTTCATGGTGAACTGGCGGCTGATGCAGTAGACGGTGTCATAAATTGGGACACACTGAAAGGCTGGGCAGTGTTGGATGCGTTTGGTGCTGCACTCGTACCACAGCCGAGCCACCGTATGGTAGCGGTACACACTCACTCCAAGCACGGGGTTCACATCAAACCGATACAGAAACCTCCCAACTGCCACCATGTCTGCTATTCTGTCTTTGCCTCCTACCATCACACTTGGCCTCCAGGTGTCGGTTTTGGGGCTGTAGCGCAGGAGCATGTACTTCAGAGTCCCCCCAGAAACAAAGAGCTCCCCGTTGCACACTGTGACGTAATGCGCTACAGCAAATGTATCATTTGGCAGTGGAGCCACAAACGTCCATCTGTCCAATCGTGGGTCGTAGCGCTCCACAGAGGAGTGGCACTCCCCTCCGATGGCGTAAATGTAGCCCTCAAGAGCTGCCAGTTTGCAGCGGGGCCTGGCTTCATTCATGGGGCTGATCTCCTTCCAAATGGATGTCAAAGGATTGTAGCAAAACACTCGCTTTGAGGGTGTCATTTCTCTGTCTGTGCCTTGGCAGCCCACTGCCACAAATAAGTAGTTATCCATTGTGCACATGGCACAGGCTTTAGAGATGACCTCCTGAGGGATTGGGCAGAGTGTGTGCCAGGCGTCTTTGTAGTCATCATAATAGTACACTGCACTGGATGTCCTCCTCTGCTCTGCCTCTGCTGGGTTTTGCACCCAGTCTTGGGGATCCATATCTGCCACCATCATAAACCTCCTCCCTTTCATTCTCTGCTTCCTGATTTGCTCTCGCTCGTCAGCCATCAGCCGCCCGTACAGGTTGGGGTCCATGAGAACCTGGAGGTAGTTGTCTGACATGACTCCCAGGGCCGCTTGCAGCATCGAGGCATGGCCATGTTTCTTTGCCAGGCACAGAGTCTCCAAACAGTTACCCAGATCGAGTTTACTTTTTAAGCTCTCCAAATCTGTGCCCTCGAGTGCTGGGGGGTGTAAAACTGGAGCCTCTGCCACAGTCTCCAGATCTCCCTCCTCTCTCACACCGCTTTCTGAAGAGGAAAGGATCATGTGGTAAACAGTGATGGACTCATCGTTGGCCGAGGTCAGGGAGTGAGTCATACGAGAAGTGGAGCCTGATGTCAGGGAGGGGACAGGGAGTTCAGATTGCTCAGCTGCAGACAGATAGCTCTCCTTGCGTAGGAGTGCCGGCCTTGTGGGATGCTTTGACTCCAGACTTTGCAGTGAAGACGGATCCTCAGCAGCGTTAAGTGGTACAACCAGATCACGCATAATGATGGGGCTCAAAGAGGTGGGAGAATCTGCGTTACAGCTCCTAAACTCCCCTGGCTGTGACTCACTGTTCCTCTCAAACTGACCCAGCACTGCATTCGAGTCTGTAACAGAGTGAGAGGAAGACTCAACATAGTAATCATATATCTTTCCGCGCACAACTGGGTCGTCTTTTCCTTCGAGCACAACGTTAGCATCCTCCACTTTGATCTCTGCCTTGGAGAGGAAGCTGGAGTAGGCCCCCTGGCGCTCCAAGTCCTGCCTTAGCTCCCTGCCCACACCCACACTGCCCTCGAGCTTCTGCAGAAAGCAAGGGGAGCGGCGCCCCGTTGTACTGGCCATCCCACTCTCTGTTGGATGAGGAAGGTTCAAAGCAGAACCGAATGAAATATTTCTGGTGGCATCCTCTGCTTCCTTTTGAAGAGGGAGTATCTCTTCTTCCATGCTGATATTTTGGTCACTACATGACACACTAAATGAATCCTCAAACTGTTCACTATGGCATAGATGAGCTCCTGTTGGCATGTCATCTTCGCTGTCAGACGGCACTTCCCTGGCGCTGTCTGTCGCTGGGTCATCAGTTTCAGAGTCTTCATGCAGAGGCACGGATCCCTCAGCGCCATCAGTCGTGTCATGGTTCTGCAAGCTCTGACCGCTCAGCGTCGTGTTGCAGTTTTGGCATCTTGCCTCTTTGTCGTCTGCGATGCTGAGCTGAGTTTTCTTCTTTCCTCTGGAGCTGTAAAACCTGAAGGCCCATGAACCCAGCAGCACAGCAGCCACGGAGAGACTCAGTTTTAACAGCAGATGCATGTCGAACTGGACTCCTAAGAGCTCTGCGATGGGCATGGCTGCAGCGGTGGTGGCGGCGAAGATCGGTTGACTGGTCCTATTGAATGTCGCTGTCAACTGACGGGAGCATGCTGTCCGGCTTTCATTGTAAAAGAGCTGCTGTGATCTGATGACTGTGTTTCTTTGCCAAAGGGATCAAGTGTAAAATGATACCTGCAGAGGTACTATTTGCATCTCTGGCTCAGAGGGGGCGGGGCACTGGTCATGCACTACCTGTGGCAAGTCAGATACTCCTTTAAAACCATACGCAGGATATGTAAATAGCCTGAAGATCAATATTTGCTTAAGCAATTTGCTGACTCACCCAAGCATTTCCCATGACAGTCATCCAAGAAGAACTCAATAACTTTAATCCTCAAACTCCTACTTTGTTGTTGCAATCTTTTTTTCAGTATGAACTGAAACAGAAGTCATTCAGGTCAGACTTTATTTCTAAAAAAACAACAACAAAAAAGCATGACGGATCATGTGCCTTTGCTCAAACACATGACTGGAGCTGCAGGAGGAAAACTTGGTTTGAATAAGGGGTGGGGAGTGATGATAGGTGACATTTATCAAATACTTAATAACCAGGATACATCTGTTTGCACAACCATGCTGCAGATCAAAGGTCCTTTTCTTTGTCAGTGCAGATGCTTAAATCCTCTCTGGGAAAACAAGCAGAGCATTCCTGTTGCAAAATAAAATGGTAACCTCTTGGTGTGATAAGCACATAGAAGTGTAAATAATACAGATAAGCATCTGAAGGATGCCAGATGTAAAGATGTCTTTGGAGAAACCTAAAAGTGTCATTCATTTCTATACACTACATACCGAGATGCAAACCCTCGTCTTCTGTCATATGGGAGTCTTGTCACTCAGCCTCCGCTGTCAAGCTGTCATTTGGGCTGTTGATAACACACTCAGGCATGGCTGCGGTCAACAAGAGAGCAGCGTTTACATTAATGGCACTCTGTACGAAGGAGCATCATATAGAGAGAGACATACAGAGTGCATTCATGGGCTCTGTTTTGTTATCCGATAGCTGAGCCAGCAGACAACATAAAGGAGACTGGATTCTGCAAGCATGGTTGACTCCTGAATAATTCACAGACGGGCCAAAGAAGCTGCTTCTTATCCTCGCCATTGCTCCCTGCTCAGGTGAACCATTCAGAGCACTGCTGAGGGGGGAAAAAAAAAACACAACACAACATGATTGCCAGCCATGTGCATTGTTGCATGGAGCCACTTTCACCTCCTCCTGCTTGTGCCATCCATGATTGGTGTGCAACATGCAGCTGAACAAGAACAGAAGGCCAAAAAGTCATTTTTTTAAACAGGTGTTTCAGGCTTTTTTTCCTGTAATAAATATGCAGATTAGTGAAGCATTGGCAGAGGAAGGATGTAGGCAGTTAAACACAAAAAAATCAAGCTTAATATTTTGTGACTATTATACTTTGGCCCTTGTCTTGTTAAAGGAGTAAAAGGATAATCGATAAAGCAAAGACATGGAAAAAGAGAGCGCAGCCTTGTCTTGAAACGGAGAAAGAAAAGAGTTTTTCATGTGGGGAAAAGAGGTAGAAATAAAGCAACAGGGCCACATATCCAGAAGGATCATATTTGTTTTTACAAACAGAAGGCATTCATACATATAAATGATTTATGGATGTTTGTGAAACACTAAAAACACATGCACTCACAAAATTAGGATGTTCCCATAGACCATATTCCCATTGTGGTCATCTTTTTATAAGGGTAGAAGATCAAATGTTCTCACGCCTCACTAACATGTTTCAGGCCATAATTCATATAAACATTGATAATCTGACAAACTGTGGTAATTTCAAAGCGTCTCTATTGATAATCCACCACAGACACGATAGATAGTAAAAATCAGGGGAGAGTTAAGGCTACTCTAAGGGGTTTTTCACTGGTTATGAAGTTAACAGTGACTGCTCTTTATGACCTATGGGAGTCATCAATGATAACAATCATAACTATCATGAAGCAATTTTGAACACCTGTAAATGCTGTGAGGGGGTAGGTACAGGTGTTAGACGATTCCCCTTTGTCTACAGGTGGCACCAGAACCAACATAGATATAGACAAATCCTCACATAAGCCAGACAGTACCAGACAGTAACTGGAAGGGTGTCCATGATCCATGTCCTGTAAAAGTCTTAATCCAAATATATCACACTTGTAAAATTTCACAGATCTGCAAAGTTTTTGCTCAAGTTGTCAGTGATCCATCTTACACCTAAAAGCCGTGTCTAGATCTTTCTTCTTTTTAAAATAAACAACCTCAGCCTTGATCAGCCCTTTCTTAACGTACAACCTGGAACATTGCAGTGGGACTTGATAGTGATATTTGAGCTCCCAACCCTGAGTCACTGACATCACAAACAAGAAGATGGCCGCCATGGGAATTTGGTCCATTGGCATGACGATGACGGCGTACAAAGAATTTTCATGTCATCTTAGTATGTTCAAAATTACAGCAGACTTGTTTTCTCCAATGTGAAGTGAGTGAAAAAGCAATGCCTCAAGAATCAATATTCAAATCACAGCTAAGTTATAAAGCCATACAGTGCGTGGACAATGATTCCTGCTCTTTTCTTTCCTCACTGAAAAATCACAAATTTTAAGCACATATGACTGACTGTTGATAATGTTTGTGCTGTGCAGCTCTCATCCCCAAAATATAGGAATATGGGCTGTATTTCGGCAAGGTGAGGTGATGTCCCAAACGGAAAGGTCTATCTTTTCTATTCAACTCAGCTTTAAGAAAGTCTCGTCTTAGCTCCTACTTGGTTGAAACCCTAATCTTTTAACACATTTTGTGTCCTTAGAAAAGCTTAAACTGCAATTCTTGTGAAGCCAAAAAAATGCAGGATAAGTCTGCTATAAGAGTACAAACTGCAACAGTTTAAAAGCAAAGTGGGTGTCTCCTTGAGGTCATTGTAGGGGTCAGTACAATCAGTGCCATCCAAATGAAATTCTTATTTTGAGTCTGGATATAATTGAGCCAGAATAAAATGAGTTTCAGACTGTCCTTCAAATTTCTTTAAATGGGGAATTTCCGTAAATCGGATGGTTAGCAGGTTCTGACGCAATTTTGAATTGCAGTTGTGTCAGAATTCAACCAAGTGAAATAAGGTTTGACTAATACCTAGAAAATCCATCACCATCCATTGAGGTTATAATTCAACCCAACATTGTTTGCCACTCCAATAAATAGACAAACTCCTGATTTTAGACTGTGTAGCTCAAAATGCTTACTAAAAATATCAGGGCTTACCAGCAGCTACGAACAAGTGCTGTATGAATTTGAATTATATGTTCAATATATGGTTTAAACTGTTAAACCTTTATGTTTGTGTTGATATAAAATACATTAAAAACATTGAACTGTCAGCAACAAATGGTTGAACCCTAAAACGTACACTCGTAAAAGTCAAATTTAGATGACCAGGGGTGTGTTTACAGGGGCAGCCAGGGTGGCAGCCGCCCTCCCAAAAAAATCCAATTGGCCACCCCATGTTGCACCTTAAAATCCTTGAATATGATTGGCTGTTATCCATGTCAAAAGAGGGATATATCTTTAAATCAACTACTACTCTATACATATGGAGAAGCAATGTAACATATTTGTGTGCACACACTTTGCCCTCCACCCCCACTGCCCCACCCTTGCATTGGTCAGTGCGTGGGTTGGGCCCCCTCAAGTCAAGAAGTTTCAACACATCCCTGTATATGACAGTAACTTGCTCATTAACTTAATTCAGACGAATAGAAATGTAGCAGATAATTCATGCAGGTTGTTTCATGGCTTTTCTGCAGGAGAAAGACAGGCAAGATTGCAGCCCAGGTTAGAGTTGTTAGTCAGGTGTAGGGTCAAGTTAAAGGCAAACTTAAAAGGCATTTGAATCGTCTGTTTCTGCAGAACCACTCAGATATCTTTAGTCAGCAGTTAATTAAAAACTCTTTAGCCAATCAGATCTGGCGATTATACCAGAATATGGTATCATAAAGGTTGTATATTGTCTGCACCCTGCAGCTGCATTTATACAACCGAACATCTGTTAGATAATCAAACACAGTGTTATAAGTAAAGTCAAGGCTGGTAAGTTTTATCATCTCTCCATTTTTAATACAGGTGAAATGAAACAAATGCAACAACCCTGTTTACACACGCTGCCTCAGGTGAGCACTTCCCTGGAATGGCGGCTAAAATGATCCTACAAGTACTGTAAATGTCTGGGTAAGAGTTACGTATCGTACACAATGTAGGTCACTTAAGATAGTATGTCACAAGTAAATAACTCGGTTACAGGCCAGTGACAATGAGTTGCAGCTCCGTCAATTGCAACACACCAAAAAAGGAGAAAGAATCTTTAAACGTCACATGCACCACGACCCCAAAACAGCAGACATATGTTAGGTAATTTTTTCACTCTGTCCTTGGAGACCTGCCATGTAGATATAAAAAGCCCAAATGAGAAACAGAAAGGCTGTAATGTTTCTGTCCTTTCAGCCAAGAATGATCTCTGAAAACAGTGTTGAATGAAGTACAAACAAAGGTGGAGGAGAAGTGTAAACTCCCAGCGATTCTCACGACCAGCCCTCACCAAAACCCATATAACTTCTTTAATTATTTTCAATATTTACACTGATGTACACAAAATACACTCAAAAAAGGAGATTTTTTCTAGTTTCTCAATGCATTTAAATCCTCTGGTACATTCCGAGCCTTCGGGGGGAAAAAAAGGAAAACTTGTATATCAATAAAAAACAATGTTCTCTTGGAGCATCTGTGTTTGTTCCCTCGAGGGTTTATCAGCTTGTTGCTAATCAGGTGCATCCCAGGACATGAAAAAGACAGGTGTGGTTGATAAAGAGCCTAAGCCAGTTCCACTTCTCACATCTTAGTCGACACCAATCACATTTTGGACGCGTAAAAAAAAAAGCTTTGTTCTTTTCCGTTTCAAATCAACTGATTTTATTGATCAACAGGCAGACGTGGGACAAGAAACAAAAGAAGGTATAACTGGGCAGGGCTATATAGGAGGTGGCTATTGTCATGTTCATCATGTCGCTCTTTTCATGTCTTTACCTTGGTTATTATTTTGTTACAAAAAAACAGTGGAGCGCCATCCAGTGGTGGCACTGTTTCCTCATTGACTGACGCATGGAGGGCCCGTTGGTGACTGGAGAAGGCTTGCAGGATTTTTTTGTGTTGTGGATGTTGTGTGAGAAGGGCAAGTATGTGTGTGTTTGTATATCTGTGTGCAAGTGTGTGTGTGTGTTTCGGTTGACGGGTTTCACGTCAGTTCCACTGTCACTGTGAGGACGAGTGCCATCGACGTAAGTCCGAGCATGTCAATGCGAGAGGCTCCATCTGTGAAGAAATCAAAGGGAGAGTCGGTCAGACAGGGACACACACGGTCTGCTGTTCATCATCAGTGAAGGCACCCTGCACATCAGAAACAATGCTGTAATACATTAAGCCCTTTTCTTTCCAATAAAAACCCACTAAAGCGCAATAAGTCTAATGATTCTGTGTGATATAACCTCTTATACTTTATTGATTTTTAAGGCAAACCCCTGCTGCATTGGACTAATCCTGAATGAGATATACAATGTATTACATAACTTATTCTTGTTTTTTCATGAAAATATATGTGGTTTCAGGACATTTAATCAATTCTTAAAATAGCCATTTATATATTTTAAGTGAAAGCTTTTACGACTGAGTGTATATTTTTGGTATTTTTATGCTAATTTGATAAACCAATAAAACAACAGCAGGAATAATTAGATAAATAAACTCTCTTTTGTACATCAGTCTGTTATAAAAGTTGAATATGGAGCTGAATTCCAGATCAAAAGTATGTTCAAAGCATAAATATGTGGAGAACAAAAGCATAAAGCCAAGAGTTTCTTCTTTTTTCTCTTTGTTGGGGAAAAACCTCTTAAAAAATGTATAAAATAAAATAATTACAAAACCTTTAATGGGGTCAGAACTAAAAACCTCCAGGAGATCAACAACATCATTCACATAAAAAAAAAAAATGTTTTTTGTGATATAACCTTTCATTTGACATAGTATGGGTTAAATCAAACTTCATTGCACAAGTTAATACAAGGAAAGCCATGCAGTATTTTGGTAAAAATAGCACTTTAGTCGGCCATACAAGATGAAAAATGCAAAAAAGTACAAGATGTGTCAAACTTGACTCTGATAAAACTTTTAAGGACAGTTTTAAAGGTTAAAAAATTGAGAAAAATCCCACGGGTAAGCAAAACAGATGGAAACCAGACCAGAAAAATATGCAATAGATGTGATATGAGAAGAATACATCTTTAAAGAAAAAGACAGTAAACATATACAGTGGATATGTAGCAAATTCCAGAGGATACTGACACAGACTGACTCCCACAATGCTCAGAAGTGTCCCTGAATAGCCTTGGTGCAGTTCGGACAAACACAAATATAATCTTTCTCTGCCAATATTTGGAGAGAGCTCAAAATAATAATATAAAAAAAAATCTATGAGAAGTGAAGCTCTAATTCAATTTTTACTTTATTTTCTATATCTTCTGGACTTGTTGTTTTCAGGCCCACAGTGTGGATACCAAATTAAAGGGGTGAGATCTGCTCCAGGCTGATTTTGTTTTCTGTAGTAAAGGCTGCAGAAAACACAGAGGAACCCTGAGCTGCTGCTGCTTCAGGAGGAAGTAGTGACTGACTGCAGGTGTGGCTTTGCTGACACAACCAACGGTTTGTTTGATTGTGGCTGCACCAACAATCACACCACGACTCCATCAGGGTGCGGCTGGGCTCATTCGAGTCATCATGTGATGTTGCAGAGGTGAAGCTCATCAGGTGATAAGCCCTATGATCACACACACTGTATTTAAGAGGCAGTACTGCCACACACAGCTTGATATAAGTCTCATATTTTCCTATAGGGATCAGATATTAAACTGAGAGTGTAATCTCTAAAATTAGACATCCAAAGACCTGCCTGTCTCCAAAGTGATGCCAATTTCACCAATATAGTGTTTTTCCATCCTCAACAGTAAACTGAATACTTGAAAAAATTCACAGACAGTACCAGAGTGGAGAGAGAGAGCCAAGTTAAGTCACCAATCAGGTTAGAGACACCCATCTAAAGCCACGCATTTGGCAATCATGCTGTCACTATTAGGGGTGGGGATTGTCAAACAATTCTTAATACAATACAAACAAGAACAATACAATAAAATAAAATGCAATCTGATACTATAGGATCTGACTTGATAAGAAACAATATTATATGATACAATATGTTTTAATGTAATTGATACAATTTGTATTGCATCAGATTATGTAATATTGCATTGCATAATGTGATGCAATGCAATATTAAACTATACAATACAGTACAACACAAAACAAACCAATGCAATATGTTCCGATATGAACGATGTGATCCAATATGATACAATTTGATATCTTATGATAGAATACAATAACGATACAATGCAATATCAAAATATACAATAAAGTACAGAACAAAACAAGCCAATGCAATATGATCTAATATGATCTGATATGAATGAAATTATCTGATATGATATGATTTGATATCATATGATAGAATACAATTACGGTACAATGGAATACAAAACGATCTGATTCCAAGCAATACAATACACTGTGACTCCATACAATATGAACCTATACAAAATGACACACTGCGATGTGATGGAATACCATCCAATACAACATAAAACATCAAAATAAAATGATATCAAATGATCCGATATGATTTGATGGAATACTACACGATACAATATTTTGCGATGGAGTACTATATGAAACAATTCGAAACAACACGATACAATATAAAATGATATCAAATGATACTATATGATGCGAAGGGATACAATATGATTTGAAATGATACATTACAATACAATATAAAATGATATCAAGCAACAAAGTATGATGCGATTTGAAAAAAATATGATAAGATGAAATACTGGATAGTGCAATATGATCTTGTGCAATACGCTTTGAGATACAATACTTGTAAATCACTGTAAATGATACGACATACAACACAATAGGATACAATGAAGCCCAATTTGATATGACACAGTACAGTATGACTCTGCAATAATGAGATACAATTAAATACACTATGAAATCTCATTATTGTTAAACATGATACAATAAACAATATGATGCTTGACATGATACAATATGATATTATACAATATAAAAGACGATATGATACAATTCAATACAGGGTGTTTCATGTTGTATTCACTGACATGTGGACAACAGTTGTCTTTTTCAGCCTTTTTCTATCTCTTTATCACTTTAATTAAACTTTGTTTAAGCACAAGTGTTATTCTTTTGCCTCATACTTGCATGCAGGAATGAACTTCTTACTTGCTGCTGATAAAATATGCGACTGTAACTGTCACACAGGGCACTATGTCCCATAAAGTTCCCTTACTGCAGGAGACTGCGACTCTCTCTGCAGACTGGAGAGAATCTACACCTCATATAATGTTGCAGATTTAGGACCTAAACTAGCCTCTAGTTTCTTTTCTCTTTTCTTAGCTGTGGTCTTTGGCCAATTTATGTTATCCTCATTTGTGTCATTTAAACAATGAGCAATATACTGTGATGCAGAAGACTTGAAACTAGTGATTAAGGCTCCGTTCAGACTGCAGGGCTTAATGCTCAATTACGATTTTTTGCTCAGATCCAATTTTAATTTATGGCTGTTCACACTACAGTCTATAATGTGACCTGTATCAGATTCCAGTTTGAACTGTTTGTGACTCCTAACTGCCTGCATCTGCAAAAGAACAATAACAAATACAGATGCAGCATGCTATTGCATCCGCACAAATGTAAACATGGAGCAAGGCAGTATTCTATGTACAGTGCATCCGGAAAGTATTCATACCAGTTCACTTTTTCCACATTTTGTTATGTTATAGCCTTATTCCAAAATGGATGAAATCCCCCTTTTTCCTCAAAAATTCTACACAAAATACTCCATAATGACAAAGTAAAAAACTTTTTTTAGAACATTTTGCAAATTTATTAAAAATAAGAACAGTCAAATGTTGCATATACATAAGTATTCACACCCTTTACTCAATACTTGGTCGAAGCACCTTTGGCAGCGATTACAGCCTCCAGTCTTCTTGTGTATGATGCAACAAGCTTGGCACACCTGGATTTGGGGAGTTTTTCCCCATTCTTCCTTGCACATCCTCTCAAGCTCAGTGAGGTTGGATGGGCAGCGTCGGTGCACAGCTACTTTTAGGTCTTTCCAAAGATGTTCAATTGGGTTCAAGTCTGGGCTCTGGCTGGGCCACTCATGGACATTCAAAAACTTGTCCTGAAGCCACTCCTTTGTCTTCTTGGCCGTGTGCTTAGGGTCATTGTCATGTTGGAAGAAGCGTCGCCCCAGTCAAAGGTCTCGAGCGCTCTGGAGCAGGTTTTTATCAAGGATTTCGATGTACTTAGCTGCATTCATTTTTCCCTCGATCCTTACAAGTCTCCCAGTTCCACCACCCTGACCAAGGCCCTTCTCCCCCGCTTGCTCATTTTGGCTGGGCGGCCAGCTCTAGGAAGAGTGCTGGTGGTTCCAAACGTCTTCCATTTCTTAGACCATGTGATTTTTGGGATCTTCAATGCAGCAGATATTTTTCTGTAACCTTACCCAGATCTGTGCGCCGATACAACCCTGTTTCGGAGGTCTACAGACAATTCTTTCGACTTCATGGCTTGGTTTGTGCTCTGACGTGCTCTGTCAGCTTAGGGATCTTATATAGACAGGTGTGGCTTTCCAAATCATGTCCAATCAGCTGAATTTGCCGCAGGTGGACTGCAATCAAGTTGGAGGAACATTTCAAGGCTGATCAATGGAAACAGGACGCACCTGAGCTCAATTTTGAATTTTATAGCAAAGGGTGTGAATCGTATGTGTATGCAACATTTGAGAGTCTTATTTTTAATAAATTTGCAAAATGTTCTAAAAAAAGTTTTTTACTTTGTCATTATGCGGTATTCTGTGTAGAATTTTTGAAGGAAAAAGGGAATTTAATCCATTTTGGAATAAGGCTGCAACATAAGTGGTATGAATACTTTCCGGATGCGCTGTAGGTTGTCCGCTGAATTTGATCCACTCCTTCGAGATTCAGGCTCCTCTTCGCCTGCTTCCTGATAGCTGTCCCACAGCTCCAACGGCTGACAGCTGGGTTTATCATCCAAAACACAGTCAAGCTCATTGTAAAATAGGCAGATGCAAGCACGGTCGCTCCGCTTGTTTTGAATCTTTAGCTTCTTTAAACTTAGTTTTAATACTTTAATCGCTAATACTGCAGCCACATTATTCTGTGTTCTTTCAATATACTTTCTAAAACAGACAGGTTATGATATGAACCCTCAAACTTTGCCTGCATGGAAGTGTCACCCCATATGCTTATCAGGTCCAAGACCTTGCTGTCCCTCCACTGACTTGCTCCATCGTTGCTATCCTCTATCTTTGCAAGGCTGCCGCAACACAGAATGTCACAGATTGTATAACATGTGCATCAAATCTGCCTTGGCCATTCACGAGCAGGTCGCATTAAAAAAAAAAAAAAAAAAATTCAGATCTGTTTCTGATTCAGGACCACATATGAAAGTGGCCCAAATCTGATTTGAATTAAAATCAGATTTTGGCTACTTTGCCTATAGTGTGAACATAGCCTTAGAGCTTTGCAGACAGCAGAAAAACCTGGACCAACTAAAAGAGTTACCCCCTGCTGGCCATTTAAACAGGAATGACAAAATAAGACACTCCCACACTGGTCCCATTATTTAAAAACAAGAGGTTACAGCTAATTTTATCTACGCCTGTGATACTGTCATATGCCTACATAGGTGTGCATGCTGGGTAATGCTGGTTGCTGCAGTTTGATTATGAGGAATTGGATCATATGTTTCTCGGGGTTGTTGATATTGAACTAACAGGTTTTCATCATGATTCCTAATCCACGTTCTCTGAAGTGACATTTTGTGTTGAGTTTATTACACTCTGTTTACGGGAGTCATACAACATTAGACAACAACAACTGGATCTTCTCAATAAGTACTTCATCTCATTCTGTAATGGGCTCATCCAACCATAAGATCATCATCTGAGGTCCCCTCTCCGTCTACAATCAGAGATGCAAGTCGCCCAGCCATCTGTTTGCCTTCAGTTTTTGGCTCAGACCTCAGTGAATTTCTGCCAACCTGAATATCAACTGGGACTCATTTCTGTGGCAGCGTGCTCTTTTTAATAAGGATCACTCTACCTCAGTCGTGCTCGACTGGAAATGCCAGCGGAGAACATATCGTATTCTTTTAGCACATGACTGCTTCTACTCCAGAGAAGGTTTAAGTCGAGTTAGCCGCCTTTACAGACCTACTTTATATTTCCGACTGTGACTCTCACACATCTGTTTGCACTCGTACCACTCTGCCTCCTGTTTCTGATCTGACCTCTCTTCTAAAAGAGGATTTTAATTTGAATTTTGCACAGCACTATGGGAAATGAGAGCTTGGCAGTCGCGTGTCTGCCAAAAAAATATTGAAATTGCAGATTACTTGATTATAGCCACTGGCTCTTATGGTATTGTTATTTTGCTGTCAATGACTCCAAAGCCCATCAGTTGATACTTTGTTAATTGTGATAAATTTCCCTCCATGATTGCACAACCCTGTCCGAGCCAAGAAGATGAGCTGCCAAAGATAAGGTGACAGCCCCGAACTTTTGACGTCTCCATCCACCTGAACTTCTTGGCACAGAGCAACACTGTGACGTAAATGTTGCAGTTTCAACTCAGTTTAACTTAAATCTTTATTTGTGTGAAAGCCTCCGTAAATTTGGCCAGAGACAGCTCAACATGCAGAAATGATACAGCTCATTTGGCTGTTCAACCTATTTCTCAAGACTGTGTCGACGTGATGGATCATGCTTTGATTGACATCTGGCTGGCTTATAATGTTTGTGACAGAAGCTCTAAACAGCATGTTACAGTCGTCTAAGTAAAAATCAGGAATATGAAGCCCTCCCGGCTACAATTTAGTCATTATGATTGAGCTCTTTTGCATACAGACTCTTGAAGTTTCAGGACAGCCTCCTAGAAAGTTTACCGGAGTTTCTCATAAAAACTTCTCTCTAAGGGATGAGAAGTTGATGTCACAAACAGGGAATCATGGTGTAAAATGGATGCTTTGGTAATCAGTGTGTAGAGTTAACACAACATGAAGATGGCAGAAGTCCAAGATAGCAAAATGTGATCCTATTATGACAAGGGAGTGACAAATTTCTAAGTTGTTTACATATTTCTGTTTTGACAAGTAAGATAGTCCATGACAGATAAGAAAAAAAGCAAGATTTAACACAATCTACTGTATTCAAAATGTCAAAGCTGGTTTCCATAATCAGTGACAGCTCTACCAGACTTTGGTGACCTCCCTGCAGATTAATGTCCACACACACCACCCAAACACATCCTACAAACAAGCTTATCTTAATTCATTAAAATCCAAATACTACCAAACTGCAATACACTACAAGATGCTATCTATAATACAGGTTTGTTTACATCCAGAGAGTAGAGCATTTTTGCATTGGGGCTGTCACCACAGCTCTGGTTTGTGAAGGAAGGCCTTAGACTCAATATATAACTAGCATCCTATCAATCTGCACTGGGCTATGAAATGCTTTCTGTCTTAAGGGCTTGGATAGTAGAGCATGTCTCTACATCATTACTCAATTGCCTTATCTGCAGCATTCAATCAAACCAACTTTTTTTTCTTTTTTTTTTCTGGGGACTAAGAAGTGAAAGTCCAAGAACCTTTTGTATTCACTCATGCAGCTAACCCTTTAGTTTAGTTAAATTTAGCTCATGTTGAATACAAGTTTGGTCACTGAAGGACGTACAAAAAGATTTTTAATCCAGAGCATATCAAGCTTTTAGCATACACATGTAGCAATAGAAGCTAACACCTAGTTATTTTTCTCACAGCCCTACACACAATGCTAAATAACCATTAGGCAGCAAGATTATCATTTAAGAGCTGAACGTCCTCTACAAATACGTAACACCTGCAGCCAAAAGTAGATCCAAGTGAGACAAAACAACAGTCATCCAACAAGGACAACTATGATCCACATTAAACAGCTGCTAATACCAACCTTGGAGATGATGCTAAGGCTCCAAAGTGCAAATTAACTTTTTTAAAACTTTTTTTTAAAGAACTGGACAGAAGAAATTGCATCTTTTATTGTTGCACTGAAAATTTTGGCCTACCTGGAATGAAATGTCTGAAATATTTCAGATCAGATTGAGAGAGAATATGTGTATGTTTTTGTGCAGAAGAACTTATATTAAAGTTGTAGGAGAGATTTTGACCATACAGTGTGACTCAACATGCTGTCTAAGGCTTTGAGTTCTGACAAAGATAAATGAGTCCAACCCCTCACGGGAAGCTTAATTTTCTCTCTTTGACTGACAGGAGCGGTCCCCTCCGCTCGCACCAGGCAGAGAGTTGTATATTCAGTCATTAAGCCATCGGGCACGTTGTGGTGACCTCTTGGGGCCGTGTTGTACACCAATTTGAATTGCATGCAAGGCATGTCTGCGCGTCCATGCTGACCTGATTCTGTCCTTGCTGTGACACACCTGCTCCTGTGCTTACCAGAGCATTTGCATACTCCGATTTGCATCCCAAAGATTCAACTCACAGCTACAGAAAAGGAAGTGGGGGGGAAAGAGAGAGAGAGTGCGGGAAACAAAGTGCAAAAGGAAGAGAGAGATGGAGAAATCGACTTGGGGAGAGTATGAGAGACAAATAATGAGACAGAAAAGCAGGAAACAGAAAAAGGAGAGTAAGGGCTCCATTTTCGTGCGACGTTGAGCAGGCTCAGCGTAAGTCAGGTCCGCCGCACCGACAAGGCGTTCCCAAGCACAATTTGGTATTTTGGTGAGCGCCGCAGCCTGGCGTAAGTATCCCCCCCCCAACTCACCTCCTCCCAACAGCGTAAGTCGTAACGAGGGAGGAGAGAGGGCGTGGAGTGGGTTTAACACAGCCGAGACCTGTATTGACCAATAACATCAGCTCCTCTCCTCGCCTTTAAATCCACCACCGGGCGTATTACTATTTTCGTGAAGTCGTCAAAGAGATCAAGAGATGTCTGAAGACAGTAATGCCACACGATGGCGACAGAAGGCAGCCCTTCAACAAGTGTCGCTGTAAACGCTGCAGAGGGCGTCCTTCACACTGTCTCAAATAAGCACAGATAGATTTGGTGTGTGTAAGGCTGGACCCACTGGTAAGACAAACACCCTTTTCCACAAATAAAGACACTCACATAAAGTTGCATATATTTAAACTTCATGTGACAAAGGTGGGTTGTGCGCACAGATCACAACATAAATTCCAATAATGGCATTAAAATCGGAACCATCTGTGCGTAAAGGACGCACCACACTTCGTGGCCTGGCTCTTTCTTTCATAGATGTTGGCATATAAAATAAATTTGGCTCACAAAACTTAATATTATAATATTTGTATGTAGGCTTAAAGTAAATAACTCATCTGAACACTGAAACAAATCATCTGTTTAGCCGCTGCAGCAGCAGGACGGGGAGAGGACACGGAGACATGTCCAGGTCGAGCTGTGCAAGGAATAAGAGGAAGAGGAAGAAAGAAAAGGAGGGAGACGAATTAAATATTTTGTTCACTTCATCATGTGTGTCTATTTACTAGATATTTAATTTAATTTAATGCGGTTTCAGCTGTGTTGATTCGGTCAGGTTGTGTGTCCAAATGCGTGCCAAACACGCTCATCAGATCAGATACAGATCAAAATAGATCCATAGATCTAAATATATGTGCTGACTCAGATTGTTAGTTGTTGATGATTATTTATTGCACTGAAATGTGCCTGACACTGTGGAAACCTGCCGGTGAGGCATCGGTGATGTATGCCGATACGCCGCCGGTCTACCAAAATACCACTAGACCAGCTGCGCTCTTCTTGCGCTGAGAGCTGACCAGGTTTGAATCGGCGAGCTTTCAACGCACTTTACATGCTGGTGGCAAGCACGAAAATGTCACTGCATCAGCTGATTCTGTCGACACGTCCCCCTGCCATGCCACCACGCCCAGCTTGGCGGACCTCTGTGCGCCTCGGTCCATGAAAATACCAAACTGGCTGTATGCCGGGCTCCGCCAGACAAAAATACCACTGCGCGGGGTCCGCCACCCTCCGCCACCTCACCGGTGGACACAAAAATAGAGCCCATGATGTCATGAGAACCTAATATCTTAATTTTCATTTTTTTTACTTGACTGGTTAGATAATGTGACTCTAAATTAAGCCTACTTAGCCCTTTTTACCAGGAATAGGACATCTTGTGACTTGCTAAGATTTGAGTTTTTAAAGTGAAGTAAAAACATGATGGATGAGTGAGGCAGAGAAATAAAGTGGTTTAAAAGTGGGAATGGGAATTCAGAATTGCCTTAAACTGAAAGAGAGATTGGCACTGAAAAGTGGACTGAAAATGAGTGTGAAAAGTCAGAGAGGAGGCGAGGAAAGACAGACGGAAAGATTGAAGCAGAAAGAGGAAAGAGACGGAGAGGTTGTTGTCACAGCCCAGCGGTTTCTCCTGACAATCCCTCATCTTTACATATGATAATCTGAAAGCCGCAAATGAGCCACTGCTCCACATACGAAACACCAATAATCTCACACTCAACCAAAAGTGACAGGCTCGGTTAGTCACTGGGAGAGAGGCTGCTGTTGCTGCTGCTGCTGTTGAACATGGGCAAAGATTAATCCTGACTGAATCACTCTCACATGCTTTATCAGGGAAAATACATTCAGGGCAGAATGAGAAACTTCCACCTGTCAATACTTGAATGTAAAATCCACAGCCTGCCAAAGAATTTGTTTCTCTGATCAGTGCCAGATTCCTGCACACAACCTCGGCCTGAGCAGACAGCACAGTGTCACAGATTGTTCCTCCTATCCTCCTATCTCACACACACACACACACACACACACACACACACACACACACACACACACACACACACACGGGCACACACACACACACGGGCACGCACACACAGCGTCTCTGCAAACACAATGATGAAGTGATACAGCAGGAGCCATGAGATGTTTCATAATGAAAACCCACTGGGAGTTAGTCATTTGTGCAGCTGAGATACTTACTGTTGGGGTTCTGTGTGTTTTTCATCATGCTTGGATTCTCTGCAAGAAACAAAAAAGAAGACAGTGAGACAGTGAGACAGCGAGACGATCAAAAAGGGAAGCTGTTACTGAGACAGTGAGTGAAGAAAGGAGGGGATTAATAAGGGGATAAAGAGCAGGAGAGGGAGGGAGAAAAAGACAAATAGTCACGTCTGACAGGGGTTGTGGCTTTTCTAATGAAGCTGAACTGAGGTTCCTGCAGCACACGTTAAATGGCACATCCCCGGTGAGAGGGACTGAGGCTGCTAATGGAACTGGGAACTCAGAGCGCTGCACCAGAACAACCGGCACGCTCTTATCAGCAGAGACTAAAAGACACAACAGTCTCTGGGAAGTTAAAAATGCAAACGTCTCACTACTGCCCTTAATTAAAGTTTTAAGGTTTCTAGATCCTTCTTGAGTATTTTTTTAATTTAACCACCAACATTTTGCCTCAAATATCTGGACTTTCTTCCTCACACATCTCTAGATCAGCCTTTTTTTTCTTTCCTTTGAATGAATCTGAGGGGGAATTATTCACAACCATGTTTAAGACTGAAATAGACACCTTCAAAAAGTGTTTCCTCGAGGTATTTATCAGTGAGTTTTTCTTATTTAGAGCAGACAGTTTAATTTTACATTTAATCTAAGCCATATTCACCTGTCAAGTCCAGAAAAATGTCTGATTTGAGGATATTACATATCAAAAAAGAGCTGAATAGCTTGTAATAAGTACAAAAATAATAATAAAAAATAAATAAATTTGAAACAGTGTACTTTTCAACTCTCAGGGAAAAAAGTCAAGTTTCTTAAAAAGAAGTTATGTCACATTTCAATAACTGTTCCCTTGGCAGAGTTATTCTCATTCATTAAAAACAGTTCAGCTCTCATTTTTGGCATGCTACATCCTGAATTAAGACATTTCTCTAGACTTGTCAAGTAAACATGGCTGAAACGAAGCCTATTGAGGCATTTTATTACCAAAAATGTGCTATAACGAGCACTGAGTTTGGAGTTTTTATAGCACACTAAGTGATTTTGCCTTATAAATAGTTAAATTGTCTGGTTAGGCCCAATTTGAGCCATATTTATCTGACGAGTCCAGAGAACTATCTTATTTCAAGATATTAGATGCCATAAAAATGAGAGCTGAATTTCTTACTTTTCATTCCTCTGGTGTATTTTTGGCATGTTATATCTTAAAATTATACATTTTTCTGGACACGTCAGGCAAATATGAATTTTAATATGCTCTATGGTGCATTTTTTATATAATACCATTAACCCCTGACTATTTCCTGCAGGACACTGGTGGTGCAGAGCAGAGGAAGAGTCTGGAAACCCTGCAGCTTAAAATGACATCAGGTTGAAGGTAATGTAAGGTAACCTGCCTGAACTAGCTCTCTGGTGTTGCTATGAATGCTTCCTATATGTTGTATTCCAAATACAAATAATTTAGGAGTTTTAATTTCATATATTTGGCAAAAAGATCTGCAAGGTTACCAGATAAAAAGCTGGCAGACAAACATGTCAGGGGACTTGGATTTGTGTCTACATTTCAGAGCCTGTACATTTCGACTTTCACTTTCCAAAGGAAGTTGAGACTTGTTTTCTTCTTGTATGCAACTACCTATTCTAATTTAGCAAAAAATGTGTGCATGCTTTGCCACCTCAGAAAAGAAGAGAAATTGTCTCCCTCCTTTAATAAGCACTGCCGATGTCTACCTTGCAATGTTCACTCTGACGATGTGTTTTCAGAGATCTCAGAGGGATAAAGTAATTGCGAAGGAGGAAGCAGAAGAGCTTGAAAAGTATTAGCAACAGTGCTGAATTCCACTTTGCCGGCTATTTATTGACTCCACATATGAGCAGGTGGAAGCTACATACGTACATGGTGCAGTGCAAGGCTTTTTCTGGTCTCCGTGAAACCACATTAACATAGCAGCTCCTCGGAGAGGCACAGGGAAATTAAGTGTGTGCTCTCTGCATATGCACGCCCGTGTTTGCCTGCCCCTCTACATTTGCATAAGCACACGTATCTGTGTGTTTCTGCATGTGTACAGCTTGGTGTTTGCCTCGGTGTGGGTGTGTTTGTAAGTGTGAGGCTGCCCATTTCCTCGGTGCTGACTCACTTCTCGGTAATCTCTGAGGGTATTATCACTGAGGGTGGCTAAAGACGTACATCATCAAGACATGAGCACTTCTCCTCGTCTGTGGAGAGTCTCTATACCACGCCGTCATTATACTCTATTATTCCTGATGATGTATATTGAACAGGTTGCCAAACGAGCACAGCCCCTGAATACTCCCTCTCTCTCTCGCTCTCTTTCTCTCTCCTCACCCCTGGGCAGGGAAAGAAGTGTCTCATCTCAAGGCCACAAGGGATGGTAGCCAAGGTCACTTAATCACCATTTACTTTCCCTAAGCGTGAGTGGAAGCAATCTACAAGGAGCAGGCAGACAGATGGGCCATAGTAGGCACGTAGCCGACACCTAAGGGTGCATCGGGGTGTTAAATAGACATTAGTGCTCTTCCTAGCAAAACGCCTCCCAAGGTAACGCCTCCCTGAAGTGGCACTTTTCCCTCAAAGTGGGTTTCCTTTTAAACCCGTCCAGTAATTTGTACATTTGTGACACACTTAAAACCCTTTTCATGGAGAGTTTGAGGTAGAGGATTTAAAAAAAAAATGGATACAATATTCTTTGTTTCAGACTGGTGGAAATATGTGTTGACCTGGTTCACGATTATAGCGCACTTCAGGGCCTGTGTGTGTGTGTGTGTGTGTGTGTGTGTGTGTGTGTGTGTGTGTGTGTGTGTGTGTGTGTGTGTGTGTGTGTGTGTGTGTGTGAGAAAGAGAGAGAAACACACACATTTTTAAAGGAACTTCTGTTTCGCTCAAGTGACTCCATTTCTATATGGTGCTTACATCCTTCACTGCTGTTTCCAACTGTACACAGTGAAGCCATGTCTTCAGGGCTTTGAACATAGGTCTCTGCGATGTAAATGGTTTGTAATGGCGCTTTCAAACATGACAGAGCCATTACTGAGCTTGAGAGGCTTTCACAGCTTTTTTTTCATCTGGAAGAATGGACGACGGTGGAACGAAATGTCTTGAGGGTAAAATGCTCTTATTTCTCTCACAGTTTAAATCTGTGACAGACATGTTACTTATTTTGGAAAGGACTCAATCAACGCTGCAACAAATGACTATTTTGAACCACCTCCTAAACTTTTTTCATACATGTGAAATAGTTGGCAAAAGAAATCTGTCACCTTTATTCCATGTTTATAAAAACATGGAATACATATCATGCCCTGCAACATGACTGTTTTAAATGCTTTCAAAGACTTGGGGGCTTAATTTATCTTAATTTATTGGATTAATGTATCTTTGAAACAGAGTACAGCTTAGTCTTTTCAACACTAAGGAGAAAACAAACCAAGTACTTTGGGTTTCCTGATTATTGTTTGACATTTTTAACACCTTTCTGTTTTATTGTTTTTGTTTTTATTTGGAATATTTTATTATGTGATTTGTTTGAATTTCATGACAATTGTTTTGTGTTTGTGTTACTTCAGTTTTTCACTTTTTTTTGTTTTCATCTTTGAAACAGTGATTCGTGATTTTCATTTTTTTTTAAGGTGACTTTATTTCTTTGTCTTTTTTTTAAAAATATTTCATGTGTTGCTTTTTTATTGTTTGTTAGTGATTATTTCAAAGAACATGGATCACCTACTTCACAACACCTTGATGGACCAAAGGGCCAATGGTGGTGGATGGCACTCTGTCTTAGCTGCAGGACAGAAAGATCCAGAAGATCTTTTGAACCAACAGCCATCAGACTTTATAACTCTTGTGTTAATAATAGATAACTTTTATAGACATATTATGTGAGACAACAGACAATTGAATTTCTCTTCAATTGTATATTTTGTATATTTTCAATTGTATGTATATATATATACAGTATATACAGTATGTGTATATATATACACACATGCACATTTTCTGAATTCTTTTCTTACTCTTTAAAATTGTATCTGAACATTTACTGTCTTTCATCTTTGTTTGCTTTCTACATTTTCTAAAATGTTTCAATTTTTTCAGCATTTTTTTTTTTCAAAAATTTATTGACACCTTTTTTTGGTCATGTTTTAGCTTTATCTTCACTTCCATTTTGTTTTTTAGGTCTACTGACGATTGTTTTGTGATCAAATCTCACAGTTATCCCATCCATTTTCTGCCTACCTTGAGTCCTCCTCCCTACTGTAGGTATTGAATTATAAATATATATTTTTACATGAAATCTACAGCTTCATTATATCTAAGTTGACTCTCTCTTTGAGGGTTCCCGAAAAGGAAGCAGGTTTATGGTTTTTCTGTTTTTTAACTGGTTCATTAGTCGCCCTGGGTCACAGTGAGGGTTTAGTTAAAAAGTGTTGTCTTGTTCTCAAGACTTTATTGGAAGCACAAAATGTCAATTTACTTTATCATCTCTGACAGACAGAAAAATACGGTATACATTTTCTATTTTTAAACATTTAGAAAACAAGTCTAAATGTTTTTTTTTTCTTTTCTTTTACACAAATAAAGTGAAATGAAAAGCTTTTTCTTACATAAATAAAGTCATAGGGCTCTATTTTGGTGCCTCGCCGGAGACGTGCCGCAAGTGCAGCGTCAGTCAGATCCGCCGCGCTGACAAGGCGTTCCCAAGCACATTTTGGTATTTTGGTGAGCCGCGCAGCCCGGCGTAAGTATCCCCCCTCCCTAACTCAGCTCCTCCCAGCACCATAAGTCGTAACGGGGAGGAGAAAGGGCGTGAAGTCGGTTTAACACAGCCGAGACCTGTTTTCACCAATCACATAGGCTCCTCTCCTTGCCTTTAAATCCGCCACAGGCGAGGCGTATTACTATTTTCATGAAGTAGTCAAAGAGATCAAGAGATGTCTTAAGACAGTAATGCCACAAGATGGCGACAGAGGGCAGCTCCTCAACAAGTGTCCTCCACACTCTCTCATATGAGCACAGATGGATTTAGTGTGCGTAATGTTGGACCCACTGGTAAGACAAACACCCTTTTCCACAAATAAAGACACTCACATAAAGTTGCTCATATTCAAACCTCACGTAACAAAGGTGGGTTGAGCGCACAGATCACAACATAAACTCCAAAAATGGCATTAAAATCGGAACCATCTGTGCGTAAATGACGCATCGCGCTCCGTGGCCTGGCTCTTTCTTTCATAGATGTTGGCATATAAAATAAATTTGGCCCACAAAACTGAATATTATAATATCTGTATGTCGGCTTAAAGTAGATAACGCATCTGAGCACTGAAACAAATCATCTGTTCAGCTACAGCAGCAGCAAGACGGACAGAGGACACGGAGGCGTGTCCAGGTCGAGCTGTGCGAGAAATAAGAGGAAGAGGAAGAAAGAAAAGGAGGGAGACGAATTACATATCTAGTTAACTTCATCATGTGTGTTTATTTACTAGATATTTAATTTAATTTTATGCCGTTTCAGCTGTGTTGATTCGGTCAGGTTGTGTGTCCAAACGCGTGCCAAACGCGCTCATCAGATCACATATAGATCAGAATATATCGATATAGATCTAAATGTATGTGCTGTCTCAGATTAATAGTTGTTGATGATTATTTATTGCACTGAAATGTGCCTGACACTGTGGAAACCTGCCGGTGAGGCATCAGTGACGTATGTCGATACGCCGCCGGTCTACCAAAATACTACTAGACCAGCTGCGTTCCGCCTTGCGCTGAAAGCTGACCAGGTTTGAATCGGCGAGCTTTCAGCGCACTTTACACGCCGTTGGCGAGCACGAAAATGTCACTGCGCCAGCTGATTCTGTCGACACCTCCCCCTGCCACACCACCACGCCCAGCTTGGCGGATCTCCGCTCGCCTCCGTGCGGCTCATGCCACGAAAATACCAAATTGGCCTTACGCTGGGCTCCGCCAGACGAAAATACAACTGCGCGGGGCTCGCCGCCCTCCGCCGCCTCACCGGCGCGAACGAAAATAGAGCCCATAGAGTCAAATAATTTACTCAAGTCCTAAGAAAACCATGTTGTAATGTTCTGAGACTTAAGTCTTATCGATACAAAAATAAAGTCGTAGTAATTTTACTACACAAGGATAAACGAAGTCATGATAAAGTTGTAGTTTTGGTATACTGTGAGCAACAGCTGCATGTACCAAAATAAGGAATATGGAGAATGTTGTTAAATTGTACTTCATTTTCTTATCCCCTCAGCTCCATTATCAGTATCAGGAGTCTGAAAAGACTGAGAAAAAGCTGAGATGTGTAATTCCCTTCAAAACCACATTATTTGTTGACTTAATTAGTGACTTAATTTTCAAGACATGACATTGTTCTTGTGATATGACTTTACTGTGACTGTTTTTGTTCAGAAATGACCCACAGTTTCCTCCTAAATGTGGTTTTAATATTTATGCTGACATGCTGGTTTATTCACTTTTCTCTTTGTTACAAATTATATGAGCTCCTTTATTCACCCACTGGTGGGTGTGGCTTGTGTGGAATGACGCATTGCGCTTTTCCCTCACTGATTGAACCCCCCCCCCCCCATCAATAGAGCACTGTGAAGAAGCTCATGTTGGCATTTCCCCGCTCCTTCAGGTGTACCCAGAGTAAACAGATCCAGAGGAGCAGGACACACAGATATAATAGACCCTGTCAGCAATCCAGCTCCCACAGCAACACCAGTAAATGAAGCACTTCCAGGTTCTGATGAACACGTTAGCTCGGCCTGGACGTTGTACAAAGTGCTTTCCGAACACTGTCAACAACAAAGGTCCTTTGATTTCATCAGCGCCTTTTGATGTTTGCTGTTTTAGCGAGGGCTGAACAAGACGTGCCATTGATGCAAGTCACTAAATCCCCCGCCGCAGAATTGTTATCCTCTCTAAGTGCGGCTTTAAAAAGATCGTGTTGTTGAGCCAATTAGAGATACAATCTCTTATTAATCACACACTTAGCTGCATTAATCATTCATACCTAAAAGCGGCCACATAACTCTCTAAAGGGTTTTTCAAAGATACTGTAGATACATGAAATGAATTTTGTTAAATTATGTAATTTTCTCTGACGTTTAATTGTGTAACTGTAGTTGTTGAAGATAGATCCAGCAGAGCAAAGTAATAGAGCCACAAAAAAAGATGTTTCATATTCATCATCTCCTCAATTATTCATCAAACTTAAATGTGATTTCACTCTAACCGCAAGTGTAGTCGCCACGCCATAACCACGGGCGTGGGCGTGCTGCAGAGCTTAGGATACGTACCGAAGACTATGAGGCGAGTGTGCGTATCTGTGGAACCCAGAGGATTCTGGGCCGTGCAGCGGTACATGGAGCCGTTGAGCTCAGCTGGTACTCTCTCCAGAATCAGCTCTTTCCCTTCTCGCTCAAGGCTGCCGTCCAGCAGGCGGCCCCCTACCCGCGTCCAGGTGAAGAGGGGCTCAGGGAACACCTCGTTCTGTTGGCACAAAGACCCAAATGGGATGGAGAGGGAGAAATACAGAAGAGGAAAGGAAGGAAGAGACGAGAGGGTGGTGTAGAGTAAGTCCATGAGTCCCAGCCAAGAGATTAAAAGCAAAGGATACATGAATAATACAAGCTCCAATTTTATCCCATAATGCAAAGGCAAGTTAACAACATGCATTAATAATCAACATTCTACTTTACAAGGCGCTTTTTCTCCTCACATTTTTGAGCCCTCCAGAGATCACTCTCCATATTTCCAATTTAAAAATATAACCCTCCATGAAGTGGGATTTTATTCATGTCAGTGGGTTGACATGTTCAGAGATAATCAGAGGACACAGGACGGCAGGGAGATCTTATGTATGATTCCATTCTTTTTCTGCCGACTTCTTCACATCATAATCCCTCGCTGACACATTCACTGCAACTCACACGCATGGACACACAACCACAAGGACATTCTTACACTGCAGGCAGAGGACTTTTAGTCCTCAATGTCATCCTGAAAAGGCTGAAAAATACTGGAAAAGATTTTCATCACTGAAGTATTGACAGGGATCTGTTTTACCGGCCTATATCTTAATACATACATATAAACTCAGTAAAGTTCTCTGATAAAGAGGTAAACAGATGTTGTTATAATCTGTGAATGTATTTCCCAGGTTCCCTGAATGGCTTCTTTCAAACTTGTCCTGAACCTGACATCACACTCTGCCATCTTGTTCGTACATTTCTTCCACAGATTTGCCCACCTGGGTACTTGTTCAGATTTTCTCTTATTCAGAAAGCCTTTCCACCCAATTTATTCTTCTGCTCTGCACCTTGTTGATTCAGTTTATCCTGGAAAGTTGCTCCTAATGTTGTTTTCTCACCAGGTGCAATGTGACCTCCGCACTCAGTTTACAAGGTGTGAGCGCCTTTCTATTCCTGTTTCCATGTTAAAATCAAGTTGAATCTTAATGTTCAGGTCATCATGATCAGTTTGTTTCTAATTTTCCAGGTGAATCAACCTCCACTGGTCCAGTATCGACATGTCACCTGGGATTCTCCATTCTAATTGGGCACAGCAGCACTGGAGATTTGCCTATGTTTATTTTCTGATTTTTGAGAGTAATGGAACTAAATGAATAATGTTGGACAGGCTGCAAACTTATGTAATTTGTGCATGTATATGCCTTAATTTCTTCAATCTTATTTACTGATGGCTCTTTTGTAAACAAAAAAGGCCAGAAGACGCTGGTTCGGATCTAAACTGGTACTAAATCCTGGGGCTGAGAACTACAAGCTGTTAGTAATATCAAAACACCAGCTAATGCCAAACAAGAGCTAACGTAGCTAGACAGGGAGCTAAGTAGGAACTTCAGGCTAGCTTTAGATGTTTTCTGTCAAGGTATAACTTTGAATCATATATGTAACTTAAAAGCTCTGTAAAAAGTAACACCCACAAACTTTATATCAGTGGAAAAGCAGCTCAAATGACAAATGCTGAATAGTGCAGAGGAAATACTTTTCATGAATACCAGGATAAGAAATAAGTAGTAATAAGTAAGTAATTTAAGTAATTTCTTTGAGTTAGAAATACAGCAGGGTTACTTCATTGGTGTCCCAGACTGACAAAATGAACATTTTTTCAAGGTTTTGTTTTCCTATTTTTCACATACCTTGTATGTGTCTTATATTCTTTATGGCTTATATCCAAACAGGCAAGTCAGACATAAATTCTTACCCTTTGCCTTTAAAAAGTGCACAGTGAGGTTGTTGTCTGCTCTTATGGTTGGTAGTAGGGGTGCACAATTAATCAATTTTAAATTGTAAACAAACATGGAATTTGCTAAAGAAGGCAATCATTTTGTGGCTAAATAGGACAAGAGCAAGTCAGCCATGTGGGATTGGTATGGCTTCGCAGTTTTGGATGAAGCGCAAACCACTCCCCGCTGCAAAGTCTGTCTGAAGGCGGTATCACTCCGTCCACACCAAAACAAATTTAGGAGTAAACGCAAAGTTTTTTCGTCGTCTCGGACACGGAAACAACGTTTCAGGTGTCTGTAAATGGTAATTTTTGAAAATGGGTCAGTGAGTGGATAAGTCCATAAAGGTGTACAATTTCATCTCTGTGTGGATGCCTTTCTGCATCAAAACAATTATGGGACACACAGCGTAATACTTTTATGGCGCCTGCATGTGTCCGGCCAAAACTACCTTTATACACATGCTCTGTACTCTTACTCTGTCTTTTGTGCATTTCCTTCGCAGCGTTACAGAACCACTTACTCGCTTGGAATAGGCACTACATCGTTTTCAGTGGTTTCATTTTGAGAGATTTAATTATTATTATTAAAGTGAAGTTTTTTTATTTAACTTATTTTTGGCCCAAATTGTGCAGCTATAGTTGGTAGTTGCTGTCATATATATATATATATATATATATACATATATACTGTATGTATATATATATATATTTTTTTTTTATGTACACACACACTGTCACACACACACACATATACTGTATATACATAAATATATATAACTATATATATATATGTATATACAGTACATATATATATATATATATATATATATATATATTTAACAGGCCTTTTTCGAGGCGAGCAAGGTATCTGTCTTTGTATGTCAGACCATTTCATCACCATATGCTTTTATATTTGATCAACAGAGATACACGACACACATCATCTCAACCCTCCATTTGATGCGTTCTTGGTATAAAAGCCCCTGAACACTTTTCAGCTGAGTGGCCTCTCAGTGCAGAGAGGTTTCCATCACTCACAGTCGTCCACAGAAAGGGCATCTTATCCAAACATCAGGGTTACTTGACATATGACAGAACATCTCATCCTACAGAAATTATGTTTTTGCAAAGAGATTGGAGGTCTGACCTTAAGAGGTTATTTAAAATAAACAGCACTGCAGCCACATATTAAGTGGTACAAACAGCATATGAAGTGGGCGTTCAAGCCGGTATGTAAATCAGTCTGAAAAGTTGACTTCTCAGTTGGGAAAGATACAAGAAAGTCGGACACACAAAGCCAATAAATCCAGTTTGTGTGGCTTTATAATATCTGTTTGTATCAGGAGATCACAAACAAACAGCTGAGTATGAACCTCAGTCCAGACTGTAGTTTGCCCTTTCTTCATGGCTTTTCAAGCACAAGTGACTTCTCTCCATCAGATGTCAACCGCTCTCTCCGCTGACATTGGAAAGAGCCTGTTTTGAATCCTTCCCTGCAGCAAACAGCAATGATGATGATGCACTTGCTTGGCATGCACCCAAGTCTGAATATCATGCTCGCATGCCCAAAACAAACCGAACACTTCAGAGTTCAGATAAACATGCTTGAAGAAAAATGCTTGTAATGGCTGGAAGTCAGCTCCTGGAATAGTCTGATACAGAGAGAAATCTGAATTTCCGTGTTTGTAATTGTTGTACCAAACCTGGAGTGAATTGTTTAACCTTTCAAAATAAATGCGAACAAAAGAGCTCTCCAGTGTCCGTGTTTAAATCTTGACAGGGGTTAAATGAGCGAGCAGATGGAGACAGGCTGTTGGGAAAAGGTCACATTAAGATAAATAAAACACTAAAAAGCTTTAAGTGAGACCTTCCTGTCACCAAACCCCAAGAATTTACATGAAAAAGGTATTTTGCTTAAACCATCATTTTCCTATTTAATCTCATACATAAACAGCATGAGAAATGAATACAAAGTAAAAGCCACACTGTAGGATAATCATCCATAATAAATTCCTTAAACTATAAACCTGAGAGGAAACTGGCATCTTATTTTATCCAAAAGGCAGGAGGTAAAATTATCAGTCTTGACACACAATCTTATCTACTTGTGAAACCCTAGAGCTCAGGTTCAGCGAAGGATAAAGGAAAAAATTTGCTTTCTGTTTATTCTGCACGCCGCCGAAGGGCCTGACTGGCTTTACGCCACAGTCAAGCTTGTTTACAATAGCCAAACTCACCGCTGTTCAAAGACAAAGTTGAAATGATTCCCGCGGTTATCGGGAGGAAACATGTAAGAGGCTGCGCACACATGGAAGATAGCTCGGTGCAATAACAGGAGTGGTGCAGGAGTCGAATTTTGGGTAAAAATATCTCAGGGGAGTGAAATACAATCACAAAAATAATCTGACTTATGATTCCCAGAGGTTTCAGAGGCAGTGACTGAGCTGTAACAAAGACGATGTGTGCGGCAGCCTGTTAATGGGTCCTGT
This sequence comes from Xyrichtys novacula, assembly GCA_962446985.1. Taxonomy (NCBI): domain Eukaryota; kingdom Metazoa; phylum Chordata; class Actinopteri; order Labriformes; family Labridae; genus Xyrichtys; species Xyrichtys novacula. Next base: position 16,799,170 of record OY660865.1, read on the forward strand.
ATCAGGATTTGCCCTCTCCTCTTCACCTGACTGGCTCCAGCTGCCGGGCTTCAATGTGTCACTCCTGTCACAGAGATCAGGACCATCCACGGGCTCTTCACACCAGGGAAACTGATTTTTTTTGGCAGGGGATGAAAGTGACAAAAAAGACAATCTTTTCGCCGCTACCTCTACACCTTTCTCTCTCTCTTTTTTTTGGGAAGGGATTACAGAGCAAGGAGTCTTAAAATGACAAAGACTATACCAGCAATCATTTCATGTCTGCTCAATCAATATGTTCTAATCCCAGGTAGTTGTCCTGGTCCTCTGTGTCCCTCCTGTCTTGCGCACGGTTATGTGGAAAGGTCTGATCAGGTTTGGATGGGCTGCGGATAGTCAGCTTTTAATTCCAGTTACGATAATGGCTCCCGAGCATTATGAAAATATGATGATTGAGATTTACAGTGCCACCTGCTGTGCTGCACTCGTCCTGTCCTATATGAGGCGAACAAAGCGCTTCACTGCTGAGTGTGTGCTCTGCCCCTCCCTTCTAATAGCTCTCACTGTAACTTTAGGAGCTCAGATTGATGTGCAACACAGTTTCTCTGTGCAGGAAGAGGTGAAGGAGGAGGCCTGAAAAGCTAAGGGACAAAGTAAGCGCATCATTAGAGAATCTAAATGCTCAGTTATTTAGTTTCTGCTCCTCAAAGAGTTCTGAATGTTTGAGTTTTAAAGAGTTTTAAGGTTACACAGATGCATGTGCTGCAGACGTCATTATGAGCAATGATTTTAGTCCCAATATCAATATCAAATAATCATGATTATGGTTTTGCAAAGATCGAACAGCGCCAGAAACTAGCTAGTCTAGGAAACTGGGGCTGCCAGCATGAGGACTCTAGCCTCTATACAAGGAGACATGGTGCATGACTTAACCACTATGCCAAACTAGTGCCTGACAACCTTTGCTTTGATGGTATAAACCACCAAATTCTTGTAATTTGTATACAATTTATGTGTCTAAAATTTGCTAAATTATAAACATCTTAACGAAAATTTGTATCGCAAAATTTTTAATGTAAAAAGGTTTTTCTGCTGTCCTAAATGGACATGTCCCAAAACATCTGCATTCTTGATCCCATCCCATCCACTCATATTAATGCCTGTCTTCCACCTAACCAACCACTAATCACTAAAACCATCTTTTCATCCCTTAACCTCTCAGGCTGGTCATCCTTAAAACACTTGGACTCAACCCTGATGTTACTACTCCCCTTTTTTGTCTGAAACCCTGAAATGTGCTGTGGCAGTTCAACTTAAATCCATCTCAGCACAGCACTGAAACAGTTCCCCTATAAAGCCGAAAACATACAGGATTTGTATTGAGCACGTTCTGTATTTTCTCCTTCGAGCAGCGCTGTCTATCGCATACAGGATGCATATTTGGAGCGTGGCAGCAGTGTGGTGCAGCCCCGGTCAGCTGGGCTCAGTATAGAGGAAATAACATGCTCACAACAGGTTGTTTTACCTTTCTGTGGTCTATTTCCTGCCAATTTGGATATAATTCAGTGACCGTTGAGCCTCTACTATATGTGAAAAAGCAACATGATTTTACAGTTTCAGTTTTTGCGGGTTTACTCCTGTTTAATAAAGTAAACTATGTTCCTTTATGCTGTGCTGTTACCTTCAGACAGAGTAAGCAGTTAAAAGTCCTGTTGGGGTCCACGTGGATCAGGGATTGACCATCAGATTGTTCTGTGTCTCTGATAAACCCATAACCAGAAAGTATTTCTCATCTACACAGTCTGATACACAGTCAGAGTTCACATATGGTGTTTTATTTTGAAATACCGGATGACATTCATGTCATGCTTAACTTCCTGTCTAGAACGATCTTCTCTGTAATCTTCTCTTCTCTGTGACGAGCATTGGGAGCGTAGAGCAGCAAAAATAGACCCACCGCGTATCTTTAGCAGTGCTGCTCTCGATAAGATGCTGCGACTGAGCGGATATGTGTCCCGTATACTTTGCTGCATTGATTAGAATGGCAGCCTATTTGCTGCATGCTACGCAATGCTGCTGCCATGCTCCAAATATGCATCCTGTATGTTTTAGCCTTAAGTCACTGACAGCCTTCTCTTCGCAGACTCTGGCGTCTTTAACATCCTCATCATTCTCAACCTCACCAAGTTTCTTTTCACAGGGCTTAACTATCAATAGCTACAATTCACAAGGTGTCCCTGAGGGTTCAATGCTAGGTCCACTCCATTCGCTACATGCTCCCCCTTGGTAACAGAATACAAAAAACTAGATCTACAATTCCACTCTTATTTAAATAATGCCAAAATATTTACCTCAGTTCTTCAGCAACCTACTCCCTGCTGTCAAACTGTCTCACTTAAATAAAAACATGGATGCAAGCCTCCAACAAATCAAGTTAACTTAAACCATTCACCCGAATTTGAACCCTTTTTGATCCAGCACCAGTTTTTAGCTACACTTGTATGGAGATATTCCTGTATGAGAATACCTAAACTATCATCTATACAAATCTTTTTTTTTTGCATAAACCAAAGTCTGCTGGTTTGTGATTTGTTGATCAACTACCATGCAAAAACCCCTTATTGCAAAACATGCCTGCAGTGCACAATCAGTTAAAAATTTATATAAACACAAAAAGGGGGTCCAGATTTCGGTTAACAGTAAATTTATCGCCGTTCTTTTGCGTGATCTAGGACATGAAACCATCAATAAGAACAGTTCTCATTTATATTTTTCTGGAGCTGGTTCAACCCCATCACACTGGGATATACTCTTTCTAGATGCATAAAGATGGTCCCTTGCCAATTCCTGGAGCGAGAATGACAGTTTTATCTTATCTGAGTGACCTGCTCTGGCTGGCTCACCGCAAATGAAGCTGTGTTTAAACTGGAGTTCATTGAAAGTCCAGTGCACCTCATGCAGATACTGTAGGGTGGCTAATGTGTTTGTATGAGACACAGGGGATGGTGACAAAGCGTTGATATTTCATGTCTCTGGGATGAGAACAGGCTGAGCTGGTAGAAAAAGACATCAGATAGACTTCAGTCGACCAGGCATTCTTGGACTTCCTTCGTTTTAGGTTTGATTTGAATGAATTTATATTTTCTGGTATTCGTTAGCTAAATTTCGGAATAAGTAAGTATTTCTGATTCTGGTTTATACTCCAGTAGACTGAAGGATAGATGTCTCTGCCCATCAGAGTAGTCGCTCTGATGGGGAAAAAAAAAGGAAACTTAACAGGCTTATTCAAACAAATGCACCAGTCTACTTCAATAGATGGTCATTCATTTTCTTACACCCCATGCACTTACCCCAGGCGATCCTACCTGGAATCCTTGCACAGTGATGCGCACTGTGTCCCCAACCTTTGCCCTTGTGGGGGTCATAAAGAGTTTAGGACCCTTTGGAGCAGCTGTAAAGAGAGAGAGAAAAAAAAAAAAGAAGGACAAAGAGACAGAGGTCATCGTTCTGAGCATGAAGACAAATCCTGTTGGAAACCTGTTTTGTCACTGAGGGAGAGAGACAAATACAATTTCCTGTCAATTAAGGTCATGGGGTGAGAGGCGAGGGACCTGCGGCTCTTTCATCTAAAGGACTATGCTGGATTTATTCCCCCTTGGAGAGAGAGGGAACTAAATTGGGTAGATACTCATTACTCGAGGAGAATGGAAGTGCATGGGGTGCAGTGTGGAGGCAGTGAGATAAGGGACACTCGGAGAGCTAATTCCCTTGTCTTGGTGTGGACGGCGGCACCCAGATGGCTTTCATACGGACCCTCTAAAACAATGGGGTGCAGACATGGGAGGATGGAGGCAGGGTCTAATGTTCTTTGAGTGTCCTGCGTATGTAGCGTTGAGATAAAATGACTGATTTGCATAATATTTTATAAAGGTAAGTCATTTCATTACAGCTAAACTGCTTAGTGTATCACATTAGGCTCTCATAAGCAGGTTCTGCATGATTTGAGATGATTAACAAGTCCCTTAAAGATAACTGCCCCACATGCTGAGCACCTCCATATGTTAGACAAATGGACTAAACAAAACAGGCAACCAGATTCAAGCTAAGGGCATCCTATCAATAACGCCCTCTATAAGTCCACCCAGGGAGTTCTTCAATTAATTTGGTTTGAACTCTCGGTATAAATCACGCCGGGTGCTGCTGTTCATCGATGAGTTAAAGTAAAGGATAAATAAATAAACAGACAAACGACCTCAGTATTCAGCTATTAATCTGGCAACAAAGTGTCCACTGTGGCTAATGATGCACGGCCTTTTCCAAGGCAGGCATCGACCATGAGCCTGCATCAGGCTAATGGATTAGGACTTAAACTGTCATACATGTAAATAGGATGGAGCATGTGGAACTGCTGTATTGTTTATCATATCTAAGGCTGAATTTATGAAGCAGAAGCAGAACCATTTACATTTTCATGAAATGGTTAAGGAGAATAAATCACAACAATATGTTGGCATAAAAAGGGGATTTAGCAGGGATTTCAGCATCATTAGACCACTTATTTCTTCAGTAGATTAATGCATAGCTGTCCAAACAAGGAAATAACTTATAAAAAAACAAACAAACTTAGAAGCATATTGGAAAATAATACAGAAAAATATGCTGCTTTGCAAAGTGGTGATATATCTGCATTCATAAAAAAAATGACAAAAATATAATAAGAGTGGAGTGGAAATATTATTATCCAAGTATAATGATAGATAGGCTGACATTAAACAGTGATATTTACATTTCTTTACCAGTTTGACTCTTTACTTAAAAACCTCTAAAGGACATAAATAAAAAATAATAATAATAAATAAAAAAAATAGTCAAAGAGGATGTTTACAGCTGCAGAATATCAGGAAAAAAACAGCATGGTGTCAGGCAGTGGTGAAAGGAGGCCAAGAGGTGCATTCACCACTTTCAAAACCATAAAAGAAGAAAAGGGTGATACATCTGTCTACGAAGAAGGGTGGAAGAAGCACTTAAGTCTGCAGATAGTTTCACTTTTGTGTTATGGGTTGACCTCACATGTGCTACACACAAACAGTGCTGGTTTAATTGGCTCTGAATGAGAGAGGAAGATCAGAAGCCGACTGAAAAGGACCCAGTTTAGTCAATTACGAGGATGAATATGACCAAATCTTTTACAAATACTGTATATACCAGAGGCTGTATGTCCAAATAGATGCCACAAGTGTTTACTGATTATGAAGCCAAATGGTTTAGAGCTCCCTCTGCAGGCAAAAGCTATCTACTTCATGGTAACAGATGGAACAATGGTCAAAATATGAACACAGTTTCTTTCATAACAATGAAAGTTAACTTAAGTCATGCTGGCTAATGTCTAAGAATATCAAATATTATTATTGATATAAACACTTTTTTTTTGCTTTAGTGTGATGCTAAGATTAGCCAACTAACTTTAAAGTTACAGCTTTGTTGACTAATATGGGCTTTGGCAGCATGGGGAACATTACACACATTCGCTGTATGCCTATTAGAAACTAAAATTAACTAAAAACGTTTTTGGCGCACATATTCAAAGTGTATTTTCTGCACTTAAATAATTATTTCCAGACCAAATGTTTCAATGCTTTTTTTTTTCAATAGCACTGATTAACCCAGAAACACAATATTGTGGAATCAGAATATTAATACGCCTATGAGCCATGCCTTTAATATCACAGATCACATTATTTTGTATCATAATCATTATCCATTCCCACAGCAATTCCAGCTTATGGATATTATTTTAATACATCTTTGTCCACAGATTTAAAAAAGGGGCGTACCACCCTAATCTGTCCCTTTTCCCATCATTTTCTTTATGTTACAATAGTATCATGTACCGGGTATGATATTTTGGCAGGTTTACAGATCTGTGAGATCCTGTGGAGGCCTATGACTGACTTTTCCATGTTGTGTTTGCATTTCTTTGGCTCTCTGGCCTCCTGTAGTTTAAAGAAAATCAAATGATGCCTTTTCATAGCTGTATAATCTTGGTGATGCATTAAGCTGTATTTAAGGAAACACATGTTAGAAAACATGAAGAAAATCTAATTTTAAAGCATATCTGACTAGGGATGTAAACGTCATGGATATGTGGCAGCAGACTGAGGTCCCTTGTTTCCTCCTGTATCCAAAACAGACTAAAAAATACACACTCCCTTTCTCGTCTTCTTTTAAATCCACCATTCTCTCTTTGTATCCCCTTGAAACTGACTGAACCTCCTCATGTCTGCCTTGCAAATGTACTCAGAACAACACTGATTTTCATTTGATGCCACTTAATTGTGTTACAGCCGAGCGGGTTGCGAGTTTAGCGGCGAATGCAAAACTCCGAGTGACTGACAGGGCAATTCATGGAGCTGTCTGTCGCTAGATTGAGTTAACTCAGCGGCGTTATTGAAAAAGCCAACCTGAATTAGAGAAGTCAAATGAGAATTTAGACACACTGACCGGCTGCTCCTCCTCGAAGTTCAGCAGCACCTCCCTTAAGCTCCTCCGCCTTTAACACTTTGAAGAAAAGCCTCTTAATGTCATCACTTCATATCAAGGACAGGAGCGCAGTAACAGTGGGATTAATTGTTTGTTCTGGTGCAAACTATCAAAGCAGATCATGCAGTAATTCTGACCCTGTGCCCTGAAAGCAGGAGTCACACTTAAAGAAGTTTGCTTGAACTTCTCCATGTGTGGGATCACAGACGTTTTCTAATGTTTTTCTATCTAAATACAAAGATAGCTTCCAGCACATCCAATTAAGACTTCAAAGGCAATATGTTGGCATGGTCCTCCTGGAGACGGGCAACGCAATCTTGACATGATAAACAGAGACATTATCTTCCATGAGACTCCAGTAATGGCAGACGGAGACGCCGGGGCTGTTACATATTTGCTTTCTGCATTGTATGGCGCTGTCCATACTTTATCTCCCATCACCACCTTCCATCTAATTAAAATGCCCTTCTTATTATTCAGCTGAGCAGCTGTGGTCACTCTGAGTCCACATACAGAAACTGTCATCATTATCTTGGAGTGGGGAGTCTGTAATGACAGGTAGGGATTGAAAATCTCCTGTAAACAAGGCACACTGATGCTTTTTCTTGCATTAACTTTTGTCTCATGTTGTCACAGGCATACGCCATTTTTATGTGCATGTATGCTTTGGTGTTAAAGGTACAGAGGGTTCAAAATAAGGTCAATGGACTGCAATAGATGCAACATGATCCTCCAAGTCTGTGCGGTAAAATACACTTCAGTTGTCACTTAAAGGTTATAATGCCCCTTTCAAACCCTCCTTTTCAAAATCTCAATTAAAACCAGTGATTTCACCTCACAGACCACAAAAGGTTCTGGTCTACCTCAGCATCCTTTTGAGTATTTGTGTGGGGAAACACGGGTCACAAAACCATGTAAACAAGACCATCATATTCTACGTTCAGCAAGCTGTAATTATTGTTTTAGTCAAAGGAGACTGGTGGCTTTCAGAGCAGAAGCAGCAGTTTTTCTCTTCTCTCTCTTCCACATTATCACACTTCCAAAACTGAGATTTTATACCAAAGAATAAAAGGGATGCTTTCTGCTGCTGCTATGATTGGTTACCTTCCTTTGAATCACTGTGTGCTGCACAAATATTATCTTATGGTGAGAGTTTACAGTTGATTCTAGCCCCACATATTCATGCAAATACTGAAATAGAGTTTCTGTGATCTGTGCATTTTTAGTGATTGTCCAGATACAGGCGATTCAGTGAAATAGTGTTATTTTTGTTAGATGACAAGAAATCTGTAGATGTAGAGTCCAGGTGTAAAAACACCAAAAATTGTCAGCAAGAATAACAAGAGAAGAAGAAGAAACATGATGTTTTCCATAACCAATGAGACATCTTTGTAAACGTCAGATAACATTGCAGGAACTCTTCGACCCTACCAGTTAAGCACTTCTTTCCCTTATTGTACCAACAGATTGTTTGAGGAATAAGGTTTTAAGTTAATTTCCATTTCTCCACTTCTGTGTGCCAAGAAGATATCCTGCCAGAGTATATATGCATATCTGGGTAAACAGGTTGAATCTTCGGGGTCTCAATTAGTGAGGAAGGGACACTCCTTTCTGCTGTACTTTTTGAATTAGTTTTCAGCTGAGACTGGCAGAAGAAAAGCACTTTTGGGATAAAAAAAAAAAAAAAAAAGAAAAAAAAACTGTGCTAAACAGCAAAGGCTGGCTTTGTACTTACTGTTTGTTCAGTCTGTAAAAAAAACAAAAAACAAGATGAGATGTAATTTTTTTTTCCTTCACACTTGCGCTAAAAATGTAGTGACAGAGTTCAGCTGATTTTAAACTCACATTTTCTTGTACAAACTAAAGAATATTTTAACAAACCACCAACATTGGTTCAACAGTCAGCACCGGAATTACCAGTTAGCTGAACCAAATGCTAATTTATCTATTACTATCAGCCTGACAAAGACAGTCATACTGTGTCTAGACTGAACCCTTTCTGGCATAACACAAAGATGCTCTACTACTTTAATAAATGATCATTACTTCATGGAAATGCAATCAGACCGAGACGCTAAGGCAGACGAACTACTGCATCTGCAGTGCACATACAAGATACACAAGAACTCTGATTGCATTTCCATAAAGTGTTAATCATAAATGTTCTTCCTTGAGCTGCGGGACTCCGCTGCGGGACTCCGCTGCACAGAGCGATTGACTCGTCAGGGCTCCCCAGTGTAACGGTGTGTTTGACCGTGGCTTAAACTTACACCACAATATCCATTTAAAATCCAGATGTCTATGCAGAGTGGGTAAGTTCTGTTTAGTCTCTTTGCTGAAGAAATCAGGCAAAGCTAAAAAGATGTTTGATGGCTAGTACTATAGCTGGGACCCTATATGTACTGTTGATGAAGTTAGGTGCTGTTCTGAGCATTATTTGTGGCTATAGAGTGGCTTTTTGGTTGAGGTTTACCATGGAGATGTATTTATTTCAAAGATGTGATGGTTAAAAGATTGGCGAAACAGAGGAAAAAGCTGACTTGACTGACATGTGGGCACACTGTAGCTATATGTGGAACGGCTGAAGGGAGGTTGAGTCTGCATTACTAATATGGCAACAGCCACCAACAGGCTTTGAAATTCTGCTTCACAAATTAAAAGGGCATAGTCGTTTATTATACAGTAGGGATGCACCAGAATGAAAATTCTTGGCCAAAACCGTAAACCAAAACACTGAAAAAAAATTATTCTGCCATTTATTAGTACCATTGCATTTATGGCTATGACTGTGTACTAATCTCACTAAAATCAAGGCATTGCAATTGTATAAACCCATATTTATTAATATTAAATACTAAATTAATATGAATTTATGCATTTGCAATGCAAGGTTTAAGATTTTAAGTCAGTGTGTTGCTGCATGTTCTGTGTTTTTTACAACTTTGCACCTGCAAGTCAGGGACAAAAACAACACAAAAGTTCTAAGAGGAGAAGTGTTGTGTGCGGTGGAGACGCGGCTAGCAGAAGAAGTAGCATCAGTGTTTTTACTTTCAGGCAGCCGAGGGCGGGAGCTGAGCAGGAGTTTGTGTTGCAATGTTAATTACTTTTAAAGTTATGGATAAAATTTAGAAGAAGTTAAACTTCCCCAGCATCCCCTTGTGTATTCAACTACAACATCTGCCAAAGACAGAGTGGGTTTTGTCTCAGAGGGATTTTCCTGCTCTGTGCCACGTTCGTGTTCTTCTTATATTCAGAATGGCGATTGGGATGTTTGGATATCAGGTGATAAACTAAACCTGACGTGGAGAAACTCTTTGCAGGCAAATGCACCCCCTCTTTAAATCTTAACATTACACACTATGCTGATCGCTACTGATGGTTCTCAGGTACATTGAAATGCGTCTGCACCCAGACATGATAAGAGCCAGCATGCGGCAGACATGTTGGCTCTTATCCAGACAAGTGCGTGCTGGTCACGGTTTTCACTTGAGTCATCACAACATCTGTTATTGCCATGTTGTTTTGGTGAGAAAACAGAAAATGCACTTTTGGGACATATTTGGGCTGAAAATTTTCTGTGTCCAAATTTTCGGTGCATCCCTATGATAAAGTTATATAGGAAGAACTGATGTCTATAATTTTGAGAGTCAAACAACTTCAACTCTACAGCCTAAAGAGAAAAGGTTAATCCAGCAATGAAATTTGAGAATTTTTGGGAACTTTTTGGGCAAATTTAGACAAAGATTATTTCATTTAAACTTCCATGCACAGCTGGAGCTAATCAAACAGACTAAGGTGATTATCTACAGAGGAATAGAGGTCAGGTGTGCACCCTAACTGAATCAAATTATCAGTGCTACTTCTTGGTTTTGCTCTTTTTATTAAAATTCATTTAAAAACAAAGAAACAATACAGCCCTTGTCTTTTTGTTTTAAACATTTGATTGGCTGAAATGGAGGACATGCTCCAGTGTTTTTTTAAAAGCCTTTTATTATATTTTTATTTTATTTGTTTTTGTAACTTTCCTCGAATGACTGTTTAAAATATGACAGCTGTCACTGTCACACGCCCTGTGGATAAGAATGCTATCATCCACCCAATGACCACAGTGTTATTTAAAGCTCTCACCACAGGAGCTGTCTAAAAAACAGTGAAAGGGTGAAAAGGATTCAGCGGCTCTTTGCCGTTTCACATGTTGATGATAAAACAGATGACACACCCGGAGGGGGAGCAGGCCCCGAGAAGCTCCTGCGAAATGTCAAAGGCACTAATATTTTGACAAGCCGTTCCCTCTGCTGCGTTTGAAGTCATTAATTCATCTTTGTTCTCTGAATGATATGGAAGGTGCATCACCAGATGCTGTTTTTTTTTTTGTTTTGTTTTTTTCTGAAAATGTGCATTTGTTGATTTTAATTAGAGTGCACTTGAAATTCAGAGCATTTGCTGACCTGCTTGGGGCTTGATCTTTTTTGGAGTCGGGTAGTATATAAAAGTAAAAGGGCTGTTGTTTAGGTAGAACGGTAATGCAGGGGGATTTTATATGGCTCATAATATAGATTAAACAGTACATAGATTTTTTCAAGCTGGTTCAAAACTCTTGTTAAATGTGACTGAGTGAAAACAGCCCACCTAATCACTCCTATCACTTACACGCTCTTCATTTATGCAATACAACTCTAAATGGATAATTTCACTTAGGATTTGTTTTACTGTAGACCTTCTCTCTCTCTCTGTCTCTCTCTCTCTCTCCGGATCTTGAGCTTCTCTCAGGTGCGTTTGGTCAGGAAATGAAAAGGAGGTCTTCACTGCGCCCATAAGTAATAAATCTTTCAGAGATTTAATATTGCCACATGAGACGGAGCGACAGTCTGACAATCGACCAATGTTGCATTACACTTCATGAATATTCATGAGCAGCTCCGTGCTCAACATACAAATGCCCCTGAAGCCAGTGCCAAAAAAAGCACAACACCTGGTTTATTTTCCGGGTTTGAAGTCAGGACCACAGAGCATGTTAATGATTTAAAAACTTTTAAGGTTGAGGTTTTGGATATTTGCTATTCAAGGCTATGAAGAAAGTGGTGAAATTCTTAATTTTGTGAATTGTACAGCTGTGAAGATGAGATCCAGCTCTCCTCACATCTCATTTCTCTGCCAGACTGTTATTATCAAAGAGCAGCTGCTCAGTTTCATGATGCTGTCTGTGCATCTTTGTGCGTGTTTACTTGAAGGATTGTTTGTGTATGGATTTATGTGTATGGTTATTTCTATGTAAATGTCTGTGTGTGTCTGTCTGTTTGCATATATAAGATGTGTACCTGCTATGTTGTTTGCATCTGCGTTTGCCCTCAGCTCAGTTCCACATTTATCAATGTATCTTATCAGTCTGCTCAGGGTCAGCTGCTCCGTCTGTGAATCCCATTACTCAGCTGAGCGTCCCCTGAATAGTCGACCAAACGTTATTCCATGAGGGGTTTAAGTTGGCAAGCTTTCTGCTGGTTGGGTGGTCACAGGAGGTGAGGAAAAACCTCAATTCAGGAGCTGCAAATTCTCTGACAGGTCGAGTTAACGTGGTTCCAGCAGAGACTCAACTTTTAAAGATACAATGCATTCAAATGTGAATATTAGCAAATACCTGGTGGTCTAATTAATAAACTAAATGACTAGTTTTATTTCCTCCACTGCTCTTCAGAGATGGGGATGTCTGACCTCTGAGCAGGCTTTTTGTAGGTCAGCTGATTGCACACACAGCCTCTGATCGGTCTAGTGAAGCCAGCAATCAAAAACAACACTCTTTCACGAACATTAACTTTAACAGATGACTTTAACACTAGCTTTGTGATCTCACAAAGCTAGTGGATTTTACAGAAAGTCAGTATTTTTCTATTTTGAGAGCAAATGCTGTAAACACATTTATTTTGTGACAAATGAGACAATAGTTTAGACCACTTCTATTTCCTGTTAGCCATGATTTACTTCCTGTACTCTTTGGGCCACCTCTTGTGATGTGTCACATAATTGTTTTGCAGAAAACTCATACCTGAGTAGCTGACATTGATGAATCAGGACTTGATTCCCATTCCTACATTTAAATATTGCATACTTTACTTTTAAGTTACTAAAATTCTATGACCCTTGTTGTTTGCAACAGCACGACCTAATGTGTGTAATGTCACATGTCTTGCTGCAACTCCAATCCTAATAACTGCCACAACAAAACATGGGTCCTAGAAGTGCAGTCCTGAAACTGCAGCGTCTGCTTCTAACATTACAGATTGGCCTCAGGTCCTCAAGGTTGATCAGAAGTTAGGTTAAGGACAATCAGCACCATAACTTTGGCCTAACATGATGATCCATAGTAGTAAATCTTGAGTCAGGGGAAGTCCTCAAACATAGCAGCGGAAACAGAAGCCAGCCATGCTTCTTAAATTTGGTTGCTTCTTAAACCACTCACCCCTCAAATACGACAGTCTCCCTTCAACTGCTTAAGTCTGTTGTGCAGCTGGGCAGACCTGTTGATATTGGCTTGGAATCAAAGCACACCTGATGCACACTGTTTTCCTGCCAGCTGTGTTTACTCTGTGACCCATCCTGAAGTCAAAACACCCCCTTTCTTTCAAACCATAGAAGTTCAGTTCTCAGGTGAAGGTCTCGTGGGACAGCGGCTCGTTTCCCTCGAGCGGCCCCTCGCCTTCAGAGAGCGGCTGTGATATGTTCATCACACTGCATGCTGCCCTAATCAAAAGGTGGTGACGTAGGACACCAACTGTCACTGCTGGAGCAAATCCCAGAAAATCAGCCATCATCCAGCCCGGCCATATGCCCCGCCAGCTCCAAGTGACGCCATGACACCAGTATTTAAAAATACTCTTCCGTTTGTGTGTCAGTGGTGGGAAATAGTGCTTCACACTTTGATGCCAAAACTAGCCTGTAAAAATGAATCCATCTTCGTCATGAGAGGGATCGCTCGGTCACGTCAAACTGCTCCCACACCATCTCCAGCCGGGTTTTCATTAAAACTGATGTTTTACTTTTAACTTAAAAAAGTTCTTAACAAAAAGTGTTTAAGTATAAGAATCTGTTACTTCATACAGTATTTTAACAGAGATCTGATAGTGGTAATTTCTGTGTGTATAATTTATGCTGTTAACCGTAATTCACAAAATAAAGTGAGCAATTTTTTAATATGACATTATTATTATTATTATTATTATTATTATTATAAATTAATTAATTAATTTATTTATTTATTTATAAAAATGCATAAAGTTAAAATATATGAAAAATTGGATTTTTACCTTTGCACTGCATCTTTAACACTGATTTGGCTGACCCCCAAGTGAAGAGATTCAGGTCATAGTAAAGGTATTACACAGCAGTACATTATGGGTTTTTCTGATAGGTGATCATGTCGCTGCAGTTTTAGATTTTGTCTATTTTTGTCGATAATAGTCGTGACATTTTCAACCAAATTTTTTTGTCTTTAAAGCTACAGTGTGTAACTTCTATCACCCCACAGAGGATTTCTGCATTATTACAATGATATAGCAATATAACATATGGCCTGGTGTAACCCGCCCCTCCCTTCTCATTGTCAGGTAAAACCGAGTAGAACACACCATTTCCTGTGCACCATCACAGGAATGCCGCCAAAGAACACACTATCTAGCTTTAAACTTTTTAAATGAATTCATTTAAAGGTTGTAGCAGATGCCTTAATCTGACATTTCACTCTTTAACATTTTACCTTGTGTAAAACCTGCACCCTTATCTTTGTTGGGTGATATTGTTAAGCTTTACCCATCAGGCATTACTGCTATGCTGTCCCTACTGATCAACCAAGGTTAAATTAAAGAAATTATCCTCACTAGAGGTCAAGAAACTGAACACCCTCACTGTGGACTCTATGTTCATTTTCTTTGACTTCTCCTTTTTTGTAGGGTGGGATGGGGGGTCCACGCTCAGCCCCTGGTATCTCTAAGTCTGAAAAACGCCCCTGGATGGATATTCGGTTCACTGCTCTCTCAGCTGCATCTTTACCTTTGATGATCAAGTTGATAACTACCAGGAAACAAAATATGATCTGTAACATGTCTCCAGACTCGGATAAATCCAGGTTTTGAAACTGAGCTATTAACCGTGACGGTGGCAAGTGTTGAATATTGAACTGGCTGGGTCTTTGTCACCAACATGCAGCATCAGGAAAAGTCTATCAATAAAAAAGAGAGACATACAGAGAGATAGGATTTGCACCTGTTGTGCCCTCAGCACCATTACATCCCATGGCTGATATGGTGTGTTCACCTTATTTCCAGCTACAGCAAAAGAGAGCAGCAACAACTGCTGAGCATACCCTCAACTCTGACTGGTGACAGCCTGTTAATGCTACTGCACAAGGCATGGAGCAATGAGTGCAGATAAATAGGTGTGACTGGCATCTTGACTTCCAATTACCAAAAAAACAAAACTCATAAAGCGTGGTCTGGACAGCTTTTATGATGGTTGCTTCCATCTGGTCGTCTCGTCTTTACATGCATAACCCTGGCTGTCCTCACTTTTATTAATGAGCAGTGGTGGTCAGAATACAGGACATCATTTTAAAGTCATAAGGTGCCTTAAGCTCTGTGGTGGCTGTCAGCTCTAAAAAGGGTCTGCAGGTTGCATGCTGCACAATCTATTGCAAATGCAAGAAGCAAAATCAGATGCATTTGAAATACTGTGCATTGCAGACCTGTAAGTGTTATAGATACACAGTGGATTTTACCCTGCAATTTTACAAGATTTATGCAGACATGAAGAGATTTAGGAATCCAATCTTGTCCATTTGTAGGGTTTTATAGAAGCACAGCAACTTTTGGTATTGTCTGTGTTTATATCACTGCCTCACACACAATTTTAATTATGTGCAATCATTCAAGTGTGATCACAAGTTTTCATCTGCCACATTTTTTTCCCATTCCCCATATTTTTTTAGGAGAATTTAATCAACTTAAGCATATCAAGACGGTGTCTAATGAGGCTGAAATCTTGTGGAAATTGAAAATTCCTCTGCACCTCTTTTCACCCAGTTTGCATTTATTAAAATATTTGGTGCTCATCCTTTTGCTCCATAGACATCGCTAGATGTGAAATAAAACACATGAGCACTTCCACATGCTTCATTCTATTTACATATATGACAGTGTAACTCCTAATCCTTAGGTCTGATGCATTTCGAAATAAAACCCCTCATATGTTTGGTGTGTAATCCTGCAGATATTTTCCCTGCTCTGCTGAATGTTAATACATCATACCATATATGAGTAAATTTATTCCTCTGTGATTAGAAAACAGGTGGAGGGGGACTGAGTGAGGCATGCAAGAACAATGTCAGAGTCAGTGTGGATCCTACTTACACAGAGTGACCTCGGTCTGCATGGGCATGGACAGTGCTGGGTGCTTGACTTCACAGCTGAACAGAGCGTCATTATCCAGCTGAGGGTTGAGGGTCCAGGTGAGGCGGGCCTGCACCACCACAGAGCCGTCGCTCTGAGGGATGTGAGTGTGGCTAAAATAGTAGAGCGGGTCCGTGCTGTGGACCCAGCGGGGGAATTCCCGGCTCACCACAGTCTCTGGGATAACCTCTGTAGCAGGACTGGGCTCGTGGGCCTGCTGGCCCTGAGTGTGGACACGCTGAGGGCTCTCTGTGTTCAGACGAGAAGAGCGACCCTCAGGGTCCAGAAGGGAGAGGGAGCGCTGCAGCTTGGTGTCATCCAGGTCTCTGCTGATGAGTGGCCTGGCTCCTCTCACCCCCGCTGAGCCCCCTCCCTGCTCCGGAGTGGAGGTCTGGGTGTAGGAGATCACCTCGATTAGCTCGCCATCACGTTTGAAGTAAACCTGAATGGAAAGACCACAAAGAAGAGGAAACAAAGAATTATTTACAAAAATGTTACTTTTTTAAACTTGCTCGTTGGAGGGTTACTTTTATTCACACAGCTTGGTTAGCTTCCTCTGTGTGTGATATTCTTACGTAATAACTTCAGTTTTAATAAGAACAGTGAAAAAAAAGTTAAACCATATTAAACCGAGTCACACAGACTCCCTGAGACCAAGTCTGTCCTGTCTCCTATGAGCCTGGGAGTAGTTAGTCATTAATTATCCCGTCCTATGTAGACCACTGTAACTCACTCTCTTTCCATTAATTTGAACATAACCTTATATAGCTTCAGATCGTTCAAATGCTGCTGCCAGACACCTTCAACCTTTAGATGCATAACAGAATCCAAAATTACCCCATGGGTTGGTTTCCTCTGGTACCTTCATAATGAATATTTGCGAAGTTTTTACAAAACAGTTTCATAACCAAACCAGATAAATTTTGAGCTTCTTTCAAACAATTTAATCAGTTTTAGTTTTTCTACCCCAAGATTCCATAAGAAAAGGGGAGAAGCAGGGAGAGCAGCAGCAAAGACCCCTGTGACTTTCCTGGCCTGCCTGAACTAACGCTATGCTCAGCTATTACCATTACTATTATGGGCTCTATTTTTGTGCCTTGCCGGCGGCGTGGCGTAAGTCGGGTCCGCTGCGCTGAAAAGGCGTTCCCAAGCACAATTTGGTATTTTGGTGAGCGGCGCACTCAGCTCCTCCCAGCGGCATAAGTCGGAGGGAGGGAGGAGAGAAGGCGTGGAGTGGGTTTAACACAGCCGAGAACTGTTTTCAACAATCAGAACCACTCCTCTCCTCGTCTCTAAATCCGCCACTGGCGAGGCCGATTCCAATTTTCGTAGTCAAAGCTGTCAAAGCTATCAAGAGATGTCTGAAGACAACAATGCCATACGATGGCGACAGAAGGCAGCCCCACAACAAGTGTCGCTGTAAGCGCTGCAGAGGGCACCCTTGTGGAAACACCCTTTTGCACAAACAAAGACAATTACAGAGAGTTGCACATATTTATACCTCATGTGACAAAGGTGGGTTGTTTGCACGGATCACAACATAACCTCCAAAAATGGCATTAAAATCGGAATCATCTGTGCGTAATGACGCATCGCACTCCGTGGCCTGGCTTTTTCTTTCATAGATGTTGGCATATAAAATAAATTTGGCTCACAAAACTTAATATTATAATATTCGTATGTCGGCTTAAAGTAAATAACTCATCTGATCACTGAAAAAAATCATCTGTTCAGCAGCCGCAGCAGCAGCTGCAACAGGACAGAGAGAGGACACTGAGACATGTACAGGTCGAGCTGCGCGAGAAATGAGAGGAAGAGGAAGAAAGAAAAGGAGGGAGATGAATTACATGTCTTGTTAACTTCATCATGTGTGTCTATTTACTAGATATTTAATTTAATTTAAGGCGGTTTCAGCCGTGTTGATTTGGTCAGGTTTCGTGTCTAAACGCGTGCCAAACGCGCTCATCCGATCACCTATAGATCAGAATATATCTATATAGATCTAAATGTATGTGCCGACTCAGATTAATAGTTGTTGATGATTATTTATTGCACAGAAATGTGCCTGACACTGTGGAAACCTGCCAGTGAGGCATCGGTGACATATGCCGATATGCCTCCGGTCTACCAAAATACCACTAGACCAGATGCGCTCCGCCTGCGCTGAAAGCTGACCAGGTTTGAATCGCTGAATTGGTCTGAATTGCTTTCAGCGCACTTTACTGCGCCAGCTGATTCTGTGGACACCTCCCCCTGCCACGCCACCACGCCCAGCTTGGTGGACCTCGGTGTGCCTCAGTCCACGAAAATACCAAACTGGCTTTACGCTGGGCTCCGCCAGACGAAAATACCACTGCGTCCCCGGCGGACACGAAAATAGAGCCCTATGTGTCTTACACCTTTGACACCCTCTTCAACTGTTTACAGCTTAAATTAGAGTTTAAGCAGCCTTGTTTGTTAAATTGCTGCCACTTAAAAGTCTTTTCTGGACATTACTGGAGTTCCCCTTCCCTCCTGGTGTAGCATAATCTCCTGACGGTTAATGTATCCTCCCATTCCAGTCAGTAACCTTCAGATATTAGCATGAAAATAAGGTGAAATAGCTGCTGAATGTGGGTTTACTGTTTTGGAAACATACATTCGTAAAAATAATTAATGTACTGCGCTTTTAAAGAGACATTTGAATATTTAAATTTCATTTAATCAAAGGAATATATCAGTATTTTTAAAGTGGGGATACACGCCACAATGGATAACAGTCAGTTCTGCCTCTTCAAAGAGAAACTGCTAGCTTGTTTTGACCCAAACACTTGTCTCAGTTACCTCCACATATACTGCAAAAACAAATGAACTTTTCTGGTGCTTACACTTAAACTGAGGTGACTTCTTGGATCAGGGTCTCTCAAATTAACCGGATTATGTGATCCTGTCTGCAGAAAACTGTAGCCTAGCTTGCATGCCGGTTCTCCCAGCAGTTTCTCATATAACCTCACTCCAAAAATACTGATATATCCCTTTGAGATGCAAGAGTCATTATTTGAAACATTGCATTTCACTATATTGTTTGAGGTTCAAACATGCAGTCTGTTTGGTCTGAATTGGTGTCACCTCAAGGGCTATTGTCTGCAGTGAGTAAAGAGCAATGCTGATTGTAAACAAAAAAGGGTAAGGCCATGCTCTTTAAGAATAACTGCAAATGACACTTTTGATGTTTAAAAAAGGGATTAAAGCTATCATCCCTGGGCCACAATGTAGCTTCACAACACAAAGAGCCTACTGTTCGGAAAAGTTGTATCTCTAAAAGTTGTGTGTACAGTTCTTTGCTCGTTTTAAACATGCAATGTGAACGTAAAGCTGCACAAATGTTCTTTTGAAGGCCAACCTTAATAGCAGTTTCAACTTCAGTCCAGCAGCAGGCTACAAAAAAAATAAATAAATAAACAG
Organism: Xyrichtys novacula; assembly: GCA_962446985.1. Taxonomy (NCBI): domain Eukaryota; kingdom Metazoa; phylum Chordata; class Actinopteri; order Labriformes; family Labridae; genus Xyrichtys; species Xyrichtys novacula. The sequence goes on from OY660865.1 coordinate 16,818,567, forward strand.
AAAACTTCACTTCTTTCAATTCAAAGTCACTTACAATTATTATTTCAGGGGCTCTATTTGCATATCAAGAGTTGGTTTTCAATGAACAAAGCCACGCTGATGTTTCTAACCCATCTGAGCGTCATTTAATTAAAACTTTATTTCAAAAACTTTCTTTTAAACGCTAATAAATGCTGACTGGTTGTTGGAGAGGCTATGTTTACAGAGACAGATGTAACACCATTAGATAACAAGCTGTGTTGTGCCGCTGGGTTGTATCACATATAAGTATTTATAGCCGACGTTAAAAACTTGCTGCAGCCTGTCATAAAGAGGATGGTGCATTATCACACGCAGGGCAAGGTGACCTCACCCAAAGGTGCTCAACGGCGCTCGTTCAAGTCTGTTTCATGGACACAAAAGAAACAGCTGCAAACACTCGCCCTCTTGGCTGACCTCTGTTTGCTCATCTTGAGCTGCTCTCTGGCCCCATCTATTTGTGCAACACTTTTAATACACAGATTTTAGATTTTCTCCTCAACTGTTTATTTGTCTTTATACAGTTTATTTGGTCATTAGATTAGATTGAACATTTAAGCACAGCTGCATTTCTTTTTTTAATTAGTTTCTTTTTTCTCGGGGGGAAAAAAAAAAACTAATTTGAGCACTCCAAGTAGAAGTTTTTTTTTTATTTCCAGTCCAAGAAGTCTGAGCGTAAATTTCCCCTGAATGAAGATTTAAAAACTAAATCACATTATTGCAATTTGTTGATAAAATATGACTAATGACTTTGCCAGCAATTACAACCAGAGTCTAATTAGAACTGTGTCACACTGAGGAGTTGTTAACAAATAATTAATCCTCAAAACATAAGGTTCTTGTGGGGATGGTACAGAAAAGTTAAGCTCTTAAACTTTGTGTGTTAATTTCTGGTAAGATATGAGAAAAGCAAAGATCACGGTGTATCTGCAATAAACTTTTCTGGAAATATGCCCTTTGGTGCTTCTACACTACAGGTGTGAGTGTAAAAACTGAATCTGTATATTTAGGAGGCTGTTGTTGACTACTATCAAAAGAGACAAACTAGTTGATGTTAAGAAGTGATTAAAATTATTATTTATTTGTTTAAGACTGCCTGGTAATGTGTCAAACCTCTGGCCAGACATAGGGTCTTGAAATAACTGGTCACTTTAACTAGCCACTTGCTAAAACTCGTACTATGCTGAGTTTAGTCTCTACTGTGTGTCTGTTTTCTTCAATTTGGTTAAAGTTTCTCAGCTGGTGACCATTATTCTCAAAACAGTCTGGCTGCAGACCTATACTGTCAGGACCTTTCGTTGTTGTTCTCCACTCTAAGGACCCACCTCCACTGAACTGGCCGCAAGTTGATGTGAAGCCTTTCAAAATAAAAGCAAATACACCAGGAGTGTGTTTTTTTTCTTTACCTCAGAAGTTGATTCGAAGTCTTTCAAATTAAAAGCAATTAGACCAGGAAGTACATATTTTTTTTGTCTCGGTTGATATATTTTATTTCTTTGAGTTTTATTTTATGCATATAATGTTAATATGATTTTTTAAATTTTCTTTTAATGTGTATTCATGTGTTCAACAAAACAGGATGACCACTTAAAAATAACTGGAGCACATGACAAAAAATGTCACCTTGGGTCCTCTCAGTGGAGCGGTTCCTCATAGTGGAGATCTGCAGCTAGACCCCTCTCATTAAACTTACTTTTTGCTTTCCAAATGGATTAAAAAACAACTAGAAGTATCATTCATGCTGTCGACTGATCTCATTGGAGACCATGTTTTCCTCAGGTTGTCACATTGGAGTTGTAAAATCATAAACAGGGCCGGAGTTGAGCTGTAACCCTATACCATGGACTGATTTGATATGTTATGTGAGGTGTGTGATTATGCTGTCCCAACCTCACCTTTGTTACACAGAGTTAATCACCCTTGGCAAGGGCTTCTGACCAATCGTAATCAAGAATTGAACAAAGCTGGGTGATAAGTAGAAACACTGAGTAATAAGCTTGGATATATTGTTGAATTATGCATTTATCTCTGCAGTCCAGTCAAAGGTTAAGTCACAGGACAGCATTTCTTCTATTTACACTCATCGCCAGTGCTGTTTAGGGGTGTAATATCAATGATAGTGGGTGTAGAGCATCAGCAGTGGTTGTTTGTTTTAGCTGCCGGAGTTTAGATCTGCCCGTGGATGATCTGTCGTGGGCGGCTTGCATTGAGAGTTGGTGGGGTCAGTTTAGCTCCATAATTAGTAGCACTTGCTAACCCCACAGAGTAATCATTTATTATTGTGTTTGTGGCTTTGAGGATAGAAAAGGGGCATTTTAGGTAATGTTGTATTTAACTGTTAACTATAAACATTTTAAAATGCTCACTTTGGGTTTCCTTTCTCATCTATTCCAAAACTTAAGTGACACTTTCCCATGATGCACAGCAGCAAAACCGAAATAGGATCATTGGCTGTGTCCGAAATGGATCCCTAACCCCTATATAGGCGACTATATGGGGGTTAGCGCCATTTTGAGGGGTGTCCGAAACCTGAGTGATCAATTCCAGTGCCCCATATAGGTGACTCAAAATTTCCTATAAAGCATTGCAAAATGTAGTGACCATCCAATGGTCACTCACTGGTGGTGGGCATCCCGTCATGCATTGCGTCTTGCCATGTAGTGTCCGAAACCTCCGATGATTGAGTTCACTACATAGTTAGCTATATAGTGAAACCCCATATGGGGATTAGGGGTTAGGGATTGAGTGATTCATTTCGGACACAGCCTTTCTCTTTCAGAATTACCAAATTCACACAACTGACACTCGCAACTTCTAACCCTTCCTGCTGAGGGTTGACCAGTTTTGATGGGTCCCAGCGCCTGTTGAAGATGTCACTTAATGGCAAGTCAACTCAGACAAACTATATTGCACTCCATCTGATAAGTCAAATGTGCTCATTTAAAAGTTCCTTGCGGTTGTCTTCTGTCTCCATTTAATACAGAGAAATGTGTCCATGTTTTCTCTGAAGAACTACAATCCCATGAAACCTAATCTGGCAAAAAAAACACTTCTATGTCATCTGCTTCCGGATGACGTAGAAGATTGTGTCTAGACCAACCACAGTCCCCTGTGTCATCCAACCAACTTCCAGCCAATTATATCGTGTGACGTTATCGACGTATAAAGAGGACGGCCCTGAGCCAATCTGGTAGCCCAAGCACATCTGGAACATACACTTTGGGCTCTATTTTCATGCCCGGTGGCATAGTGCGCATACGTCGACGATGCCTAACCGGCAGTTTCCACAGTGTCAGGCACATTTCAGTGCAATGAATTATCAACAACAACCACTATTCAGTGCAACTATCTGAATCAGCACAAACATTTAGATCTATATCGATATATTTTGATCCATATCTTATCTGCTGAGCGCATTTGGCACGCATTTGGACACTCAACCTGACCAAATTAACACAGCTGAAACTGCAATAAGTTAAATTAAATATCCACTAAACAGTCAGACATAATGAAATTAACAAGATATTTAATTAGTCTCGCCCCTTATTCTCCTTCAGAACTTTTTCTTGTACATTTTTTTAATCAAAGTAATAGTGCCATCTAATGGGCACATGTGACATTAACTTTTATTAACAGTTATGATAAACCTTGCAATCATGCAATGAGCTGTCATAAACAAAAATGCAGATGATAACTTGGTTAAAATCAAAGCTGAATCTACTGGTTAGAGCAGTCGTTATACATCCAATCAAGATAGGCTGAGAATTACACATGCATGCTCAGAGTGTTGGCCTTTGCTAATCTGCATATTAATTTTAGTTTATGGTGATTGAACCACCTATTGCAACACAGTAATGGCTGCAGCACAGGTTGATCCCTAGCAGACACAAAGGTGCAAGGCCCCATTCATCACCATTTACATCTTTATTTGGTGGCAGAAACTAATCACCAATTCTCAGTCAATAATTTCAAATGAGACAAATGTCAATCAAATCTGTGTAAATACTGAGTTTTTCCAGCAGTGAAAGTATATATAAAACTGCAGATATTCACATATTTCTTTTTGGGATCTTTCAATACCCATCACCCTTTCTCTGTTTTTACCTGATGTGCCCTGTTGAGCCAGGCTTTAAATCCGACGGCACAATGAAAAACATTGGCATTTGATCCACAATATCTTGATTGCATTTGCTGTTAACTCCTACAGCTCCTGGACTGCTGGCAAAGAGGGGAAGCTTTTCAGCGTGCATTAAAACACCTCATTAATTATCTCAGCAGGTGGAGGGAGAGCAGTGTGGATTAGAGCGATTTGTGCACCTGTTCTGTTGCTTTTGTTGGACAAAATGGTTGGGTACACAATAACACCTGTGTTGGCAATTAATCTGTTATAATAGGGAGTGATTTCTGTAAGCTGGGGTAACTGATTTGTTTCTATAAACATTAACAGGAAAGCTAATTTAAAAGCATTGAGGAAATATTGATTAAACATCTACATGACTCAGTGTGAGCTGTGAGCTGCATGCGCTCTCAATGAGTCAGAAATAAAACCTGTATTGAAGCGTTACCCCCTGCAAAACATCAGCTGGGCTATTTATAGTAAACCTAGCGGGATTAAATAGCTTTTTCTGCCACCTGTCCACTTGTAGTAAAAGAAAAAGATTCAATTAATATTCATCAAAGAGAAAAACGAAGTATAAAGCTGTGAGGAGAGAGCCAAGTTCTCCTTCCGACATGATCCTGCAGCTCTGAAGAGCAAGATTTTTATTACCCTTCTACAATCAAGTCTAAATATTAAAAAATGAAAACATGAGAATGTCGAAATTCAATTTTCAGAAGGAGGTTACAAAGCAGTGGAGTCTTTCTGTGGCTATATTTAAATGTCTTGACATTCATCATAAGTAAAGATATCAAATGCAATGTTATCAAATGTCCACAGGGGGCGCCTGAATCAATGCAAACCAGAAATTCCTAAAAAAGGAGCATTAAAAGTATAGAAGTACAAAATAGCAGTGAAAGTGTAAGACTGAGAGCCTAAAATCCAGTTCAGACAACTCCTCTTGTGTTTGTTTGTACGAGGCTTCACGAGTAATTTAACAGTGATAAATATTCAATGTCCATTTACACACATGAAACACAAATAAGACTTGGTTACAAAATGAAAGAGATTGTTCTGTGGGCTTTAAGTACCCAGGGAAATTAGCCGGGCTGTCAGCATTAGCTTGCTGATTGCAAAACAATAAGATCCAAAATTAACGTGGAATTTTTCCAGTCACGTGTGGTTTTATTGTCATTTCAACGCTCTGCACTTGAGCAGTGCTTTCCTGGTGTTGGTTAAATAACTCCACATGGTGCTTTTGACCAACACACTCAAACTTGAGTCTGCACCACTTTGTTGCTGTCTTATCTTTCCAATCAAACAGGTTCCTATAATTGTTTTTATGTTTATATACAGTGCGACAAAAAGTGGTACCTGCAGCTTCATCTGCCTGGTGTTACAACATTTTTAAGTTGTAAATCAAAAGCCAGTGCAGCTGTTTGCTTTCTCCCGGTATGCACCTTACATGGGGTTCACAGTTGTTTTAGGGAGTCCTCAAGAGGTCTCTGGATTTTAGCATCACCCCAACACAGCAAACATACAGTGAGAAGACATGAGTAGAAAGGTAATTGTATGCAGAAAAGCTCCTTTAAATGAGTTGGGAGTAGAGCTGTTGAAATTTTCTGGAATTGACTGTATCTGTCTTTTAAAAAAAATTAAATATTCATATCAGGTCAAAGTAAGTGAATAGAAATACTGTGAGTTTAAAGCATTGGTCCTTGCCGCATGTTATAAAACCATGAGAGATGAAAAAGAAGCAGCAGACTGCTGGCAAGCTAACTGTAGCAGCCCTCTGAAAGATAATTTTTCATTTGTAACATCTTATATTCAAAGATTTACAGTGAAACCAAAGACAACATTAGAGCACTTGCCTCTTCAAATGACTAATCAGTTGAAAACTTAAACCTAACTTCTTTTACAGTTCTGCAAATTACAGTCAACCGAAAGTAGTCAGTATAGTTCAAAACAAAAGCATAGTTTGACCATGTATGCAAAAGAAATACCAGGATAAAGGTGTATCAGTTGTTTAAGAGGAAATGTCTTCTTCAAAAAGCTTCTAATTCAATTATAACACTTATTATGTGGACAAACTACACATTTTTAATGCAATATTATAAGGCCAGGGTAATCACATTTTGAAATCTGGTGATGTGCACTAATTGAAATTTAGAGCAAACATTGTGAATAAAATGCTAAAGTCTCTAGTATTTAAAGCTCCTGTGAGGAACTTTCAGTTTGTGTCAACCGTGGCCTCTGATCAAAATAATCTCATCCTGCTGACTTTTGGCTGTCAGATAGATAACTTAATGTGGGGTTAAAAATAAGAGTTAAAAATCGTTACTGTTGTCACTGTTGATCTTCATTGCTTTTGTTTTTGATAGAAAGGCATCAACATTTATTTCAGTCTATTTCATAAACACCAAACACATGTAATAGTTAAATGAGTATTACATAATGGTATCAAAAAACCTGAGCAAGAGCTTTAGCTGAGTCCATTTCACTATTAAATCAAACTTTTCGTGACCATGACCTAGAAAACTAAACAAACACCGCTACACTACTTAAAGGGGTGGTATTGTACTTTTCCAATTTCACAACAAAAACACTAATTTACAATGTTTGGTGTACTACATGTATGCAAAGATTAAAATCATGAGGTAAAACATAATTTGTCATTATCTTAGGAAATAAATGTAAACTCCTCAAGATGGGACCTTGTGAGAGGCCTCTTTAAGGCCTAGGGGGGGCTTAAAGAAACAACAACTGATGGGGGCTGAAATAATGTTATTTTCATACACCACTGCGAGAAATTGAAGCCTTTTTTTAAATCTGAAAATCATGTAAAGCTATTAGAAACTAATTATCAGTGAAAAAAAATACGCAATACCCCATCTTTAAAAATTTTTACATTCAGAATACCATAGATAATTATAAAAGAGGTTTCTGAATAGATGTCTGTTTGGGAACCTTAGGTCAAAAGCTTAAAAATACATATTCTGTGAGCTTTTCTGACATCATTTGATACTGCTCTTCCTCTATGTTGCGGTTCTTTTATCTGAAAGCAAAAAAGTTCTTTATTTTTGAGACTTTGAAACTTCGAAACATTATAAACTGCTGGAGTCCTTGTGAATTGATGTAGGCAGACCTACCATAAGATTAAAGCGCATTATGTCATGTTCAGCTGAATGTCAATCAGCATGATGCGTTTGCTTTAATTGAGCCTTGACAATGACTACTTTCATAATTTAGCACTTAAACTTCACAAATTAGGCTTAAAAATGCCAGTGTGAAAGACACCTCCTCATTAAAGCGTGACGAATCGTGACTTGGGATTGAAAGTGTTTTTCTAAATGGAATGCTGCTCTGCAAGGCCAAAAAGTGGTGTTTTGCAAAAGTGCTGAAATGTGTTTGGAAATCTTTTTGATGACATTTCTGAGCGTTGTGGACCGCACTCCACAACAGAATAAGAGAGGAGAGACGGAGAGAGGCATGTGACAAGGTCGCCTTTTACGCTACAAGCAGTGTGCCTTTACAAAAATGAGCTGTCATGAGTGCGTGTCTTTTTCTCTTTAATTCAAATGAATCATCAATTCATCTGGAAATCAAAAAACAATTACGGAGGCACCTGTCATCTCCAAAAAAGTCACTCTGTGTTTCTTTAAGCGGCCTATTAATTTACTAAAAACTTATTCCTCATACTTCTTCGTCTGACAGGCAGAGATAACAAAAAACACATCACTTCTTTCAGAGCGTTCAAATGGAAGAGCAAACACTGATTCATTTTCCGAAAGTGATTATAAAGCTGCCAAAATAACACAGGAGATGTCTCTCACTGTGATACACGTCTCCAATAAAAGGTTGCACTTCACAGAGCACCTTTTTTTTCCTTAGGGTGCTGCTTTTGGAGAGTCGTCTTCTGTGTGCTTATCCTAACGTCATTGTGTATCAATAGAAAACATTTCCTTCAGGTCCAGGCTTTAACCAAAGGAGTCGACTTATCCCGGTTCAACCCTGAATTTACTCAATGGGCAAAAAGAGAGAAAACTATTTAGGGAACTTGGTTGGTGGCGATTTTTGGTCAAGATTGTCTGTTTATGTTACAGGCTCACAGGTCCATTTGAAGAGCCAGATAGTTTCATATATTTCATCTATTCTTGAATAGAATTTGGGATTTTTAGTCAGTGTTTGCCAAGAAAAACCATAAAAGCTGGAGCAACACTCAAGTTTCCAAAGACAGAACAACCCTCTGTTGCTTCTGCCAAGCAACATTAAACACTCTTAGCCCTTAGGCTGGGGTTACCTAAGCTAGCATGCTACTTTTGACAGATACTGAAGCTGACAGTTAAAATCTCACCTCCAGCTCTTCCTAAAGCATACAGCTGACCATGTCTCCACCACTGTTTCCTCATCCAGACTTGTCAAACCTCATGTCTGAATTTCTCACCACATCATTGTTGCAGCATGGCACTCCCAGTGTTGCCAGATTGAACGATTATTGTACAGGTTTAACTGGGCTCGGGCATGCAGTCAAGATTTGGGCTGGATTTCCGTTTTTTATTTTTTTATTTTTTTATTTTTTTTACTTGTATTAGAATCAGTGATGTTTTTGCATTAAAAGGGATAGTTCAACATTTTCAAAGTGAGAGTTACATGTTACTATCAACAGCTGCAATTGACACCAGTCTGTTCTGCCCCTTTAAAGAGAAACTGCAGGGAGAACCAGCATGCTACCAAGGCTAACAGGTCATTGCAGACAGAGTCAACTCTGCCATGTAATTAAAATAAGTATTAGAAACTCTGACCCCAAAACTCATCCTCAAAGTCCATATTTTTGCCATTTTGCCATCTCTGGTTGGTACTAGAGATGCCTCACAGGAACTTCACCTGCAGTCCATGAATAAACATTATTTCATTCTTATTGTGACTGTGTGGCAATTAAAGCTCCTGTGAGGGACTTTCAGTTTAGGTCCTCTTTGGTGCCCCCTGTGGACAGAGCACTCTATGCTTCTCTTGTACTTCACATGCTTAGCTACTAACTTTTGGTAATCAAGTGTGTCATTAATCGTAAATTTTTACATTGAATTTGTTGTAAAAAGGTGTGTAAAAAGTAAAACCCCCCAGTTATCAGTTTAAAAGCAGCCAACATTAAGGGCTTCAGGCCGAGGCTAAAACATGCTGGAATGAGGGTTTTCACAGATTCTGGTATAAGATAATGACCTTTTTTTTATAAGCTGTAAATCAATCAAAGTGAACATACCTGGTGAGCATAACCCTGAGTTTACAAGACCACTTAGATTCAAAATTGGTTCATGTTTTAAAGCTAACATAAGCCTTTTTATATAAACTCAAATCAAGCATGTGTAGTGTGCTGCAGCAGTATTTGAAAGTAGAGCTTGGTTTGGTGTTAAACGGGAATTTAGGCAGTTTTGGCATCGCTGTGTTGGATTATTCTTGCAGAGACAGGTTTACAGCATGAAATAAGGTGATTATCAACCACGCCTCTGTTATAAACCCCCAAACACTTCATAGTCCAGTACATGCAGACAATGAAACCAGACACAAACCACTTACTTCACTCTGAAATGAATACACACAGAAAAAAAAAAGATGTAATTCCAAGCTCGAGCCCATAAACAAAGCCATAGTGGCTGTAAAATTAAGCTGGGACGACATGAGAGGGTTTTGCATTTTCCTAGGAAAAAGAATGGGATGAAAGCACCTGCACTCTGCACAATGCCAAGCTGCCTTGCCTTCACCATCATCTCACAGCTTTTTGAAAATGTAACAATCATGCAAGGGTCCAAACACACCTCTATGTTGCTGCAATTAATCATGGTGGAGTCAAAAGGACGAGACTGTAATTTTCACAGTGACAGAAGGATTCAATGGCAGAGCCGAACAAGGAGAGAAAAGGAGCGAGGCAGAAGAGGGGGATAGATCCTGGCCATGACTTAATCAGCTTTCCTTCTTATTATTAACCCTCATTATCTTCCTTCTTTTCAATCAGAGCCTGCTTGTGCTCCGAGGATGTTCTAATGAGTGGTACTAGGAAGCTATTATTGATATTTCACCAGCTCGATTCATTGACATCTTATGCAGGCAGATCTTGATACATCATTCCCAGCAATTTTAGATCACGCAGTTTATTATATTCAGTCCCCCTCAGAGAGCATGATAGGAGTTTGTCATATTAGCTGTCACCAAAATCTGGTGTGAAGTGAACAGTTACTGGAGACAATTAAGTCATGACGTAGTAGGGCAAGAGAAAACTGAACACAGCATAGCGATGTTAAAATGTGGCAGATTTGTAGTAGAAACGTTAGTTATGTGCAGCACTTAAAGCTCATTTGTAATGTTAATTACTTTTAGATGCCCCTGCACATCTCTTCAAGTCATAATAAGGTTGAAAGAGATGGACGATTTTCCTATTTCATGCTTAGTTCGAGGTAAAAAGTGTAAAGCTAACTGCTAGCTTTGGCGTTTTTCTATGGGATTCCTCATGATGTAAAGAAAGCATCATGCTAAATCGCGATTTGGTCCATTTAGCCAGATATCTGAGTAGGCTCTCATTCATCCAGATTATGGTTATCTAAGGCTTGATCCACGTGGACACCTGGACTTGGTTAAAGATCTCGAGGAAGTTTCGCCTCTCCTCTGATAAGCCTGATGGATTGGGATCAGAGCTTGAAGTAAAAATGTATAATAATAATAATAATAATAATAATAATAATAATAATAAATAAGTTTATTTGTATAGCACTTTAAAAAAAACAAGTTTCCAAAGTGCTTTGACACGTAGTCATAGAGCACATGGAAAAAGACAGATAAAAACAAAAAGCTCAGTAAAAACTGAATTGAAGGCCATTTTCAGGTCATAAGGAACCCAGACAATACAAGAACCATGCAAAATAAAATGAGACCATGAGGACCAAAATAAAAACATAAAATTGTTAAGAAAAAGGAAAATGCATTTAAAAGGGAGGATGAAAGCGGAAACAGGATAGTAAATATAAAAGGCACTATCAACAATGATAATAAAATAATAACAGGTAATCCTGATAATAATAGTAATGATAAAATAGAGCAACAGAAATGAGCAAGAGATAAAACAATAAAAGGCCTAAAAGGCTCATTACAAAAAGGGTTCAAGTATAACAAAAGCTAAAAAGACAGTAAGCCGAAACAAGATAGAGGTAAAAGAGATGAGATGACAGATAAAAGATAGAGATAAAAAATAAAAGACGGCATCACATAAAAGCGAGTTTGTGAAAGTGAGTTTTTAAATCTGACTTAAAAGAAGCGACTGTCTCGGCACGCCTTATATCCTCTGGCAGGTCGTTCCAAAGTCGAGGAGCTCTGATGGAGAAAGCTCTATCACCTTTAGTTTTGAGCCTCGACTTTGGAACGACCAGGAGACCTTCACCAGAGGATCTGAGGCTGCGAGTTGGCTCATAAGGTATAAAAAGCTCTGAAATGTAGCTCAGAGCAAGTCCTTTGAGTGCTTTAAAAGTAATCAATAAAATATTTAAATCAATTCTAAAACTGACAGAAGGTCAGTGAAGGGAGGCTAAAATTGGAGAGATGTGATGCCGTCTACTAAAACCAGTTAAAAGCCGAGCTGCTGCATTCTGAACTAGTTAGAGGTGGGACAGTGATTTCTTAAACCAGCGAGTAGAGAGTTACAATAGTCCAGCCTTGAGAAAATCAAAACGCATGGATTATTTTTTCAAGATTTGGTGGGGTGAGTATTTATTTAATCTTTGCGATAGAATGCAGGTGAAGGAAACAGGACTGGACAATCTTGTTGATATGGGTGGAGAAGGTGGAGAAGGTGAGGTCTGAATCGAAGGCTACTCCCAGATTTCTGGCTGTTGGTTTAATGATTGCTGAAAGTGGACTGAAACAAGACTGTATGAGGGGGGGAATTTTGTATGTTACAGAGATATATTTCAGATTTTGAATAATTTAGTTGAAGGAAATTTTCTGCCATCCAACTTTTAATGTCACTTAGACAGTCCATGACAGCAGCTAGGCCTCTTGGATTCTCAGGTCTCAAAGGAAGGTATACCTGTGTGTCATCTGCATAGCAGTGAAAGGAGACTTGGTGGCGCTGAATTAATTGGCTGAGGGGCAGCATGTAGATAGAAAATAAAATTGGACCTAAAACTGAACCTTGCAGTACACCACAGGCAATAGCAGAAGTAGAGGAGGTCTGATTGCCTATGGTGACCGCAAAGGTTCGCTCTAAAAGATACGACTGAAACCAGTTAAGTGCAGTGCTCCTGATACCCACTCAGTTTTTAAGACGTTCGATTAAAATAGCATGATCAACTGTATCAAAAGCTGCACAGAGATCTAAAAGAATTAAAATTGAGCCCTCCCCTCTATCTGCTGCTAAAAGAAGGTCATTGGTCACACAGAGGAGGGCAGTCTCAGTGCTGTGACCTGCTCTAAAACCAGACTGAAATTTCTCAAAGAGGTTGTTTTCAGACATAAAACCTAAAAGCTGCTTAGAAACCACCTTCTCTAAAAGTTTGGATAAAGATGGAAGTTTTGAGATTGGTCTAAAATTGTTAAAATTAGAGGGGTCAAGGTTTGGCTTTTTTAAAAGGGATTGGGAAGAGGGAAATACTCCCTTGACCACAGAGCTATTAATAATGGACAAGATGCAGGGCCCAGCTGTGTTAAAAATACAGACATGTACATTAAAATCACCCAAAATAAGAATTTTGTCGTATTCACAAATAAAAAGGGAAAGAAACTCTGAAAACTGTTGAATAAAAACAGCGTTGTGTTTGGGTGGTCGATGATTATGGTTTTATGATTAAAACAGGATCTTTCAATTTAACAACAAAGGCAAGGTGCTCAAAAGAATTAAAAGTGCTGAAGGTGATGGGGGTGCATTTAAAATTCTTGTATATGACAGCCACCCCCCCTCCCCGGGCTGACTGCCGGGGCTGATGAAGGTGAGTAAAATCTGGGGCGTGGCTTCTATGAGAGCAATATAATTGTCTGGAGTCAGCCAAGTTTCAGTTAAAATAAAAAAAGTCCAGGCTGAAAAAGTCATGGCATAAAAATGTTTTGTTGTTGAGTGATCTTATGTTTAAAAGTCCAAAGTTTGCAGGTTTGCTGTTAAAAGCAACGCAGACATATCTTTTTATTCCTGTTTGAAGAAAAACAGCACATGGAGTATTTTGGAAACTTGTGCATACAAAGTACAGTGAGTGTATGCTTCTGTTCATTTTGCATGAAGATGCTATGCTGACTCTGTGAAACTGTGACTGTAAAGCCACTTGGACTATCTAAGGGCCTGTGCTCATTTACAGCATTTTGTCTTGCTAGCGGAGCCTCATGTCTGAGTTGCAGAGCGTCAACAACAATGCATGACTGATATCAAAATTACACATTTGTTTTTCATAAGTGAGACAATGGCAAGATTAATCAACCCATAAAACACCTCCTCTTGGCGCATCCTATTGGTCTCTTGATTTACAAAGACTTAATTCCTGTTAAAGGCTGAGTTTAAGGTGCCGTGTTTGTTTTTTCACCTATAATAAATGTGCAATGGTGACATATCTTCACTGCCTAATGCATCTCTCTCATTTTCACTGATACACTTTCCATATGCACAACTAGGGCAACATTGCTCCAACATTTGAGGTTAAAACATTAAAGCTAATTGGTGTATTTCACACCTCATATAGTCAACTGAGATGTCCAACAGTATGTAGAAAGACCAGGCTAAAGCACTTTCCTCTGTATTTCAAGCATAAACATCAGTAATAAACCAACGTGCGCCTTTTTTGTGTCTAACTGCATAAAACTACAGAATAAAGTCATAAAAAAGTCTTGGCCTTTTATTACCAGAGTAACACTGCAGCCCATTATGATGCAGCAATAGCAGCTTAAAACATTGAAAAAATAGGAAGCCAATTATGATTATTATTACAGTGGCATCTGCAGAAGATTAGATTATCTGAGGGATGTGTTAGGCATGCAGTATACCTCTAATCAGTGTGTGCAGCAGCCCCGTCTGCATTAGACAGACAGCACAGCAGCAATATGCTCAAATCTGCACGAACCTGACTGTGATCATAGCATTTAAGTATGTCTGTTTTTGTTGTGTTTTGACCTGCACTTTAAAAGTGAGTGAAGTTTCTGTCCTGCTTGTGCTAGAAAGCTGCAGTCACCATTAAAACTTTCCACGTCAATCAAAACAGAAAAAGTTAGGCGCCGATTAAGCTCTAATAAATGATACTCCCTGCTTACATGAGAGGGGGCTCTGCCAATGAGTGAAACAGCTGTTTAAAACTCTGATCAGATCAAACATGTGCAGTTGTTTAAGTGGACATGCAACAGCTGCAGCATTAGAGAAACTTCCACACTTTTAATTTAGCCAACACAAGTGGTATTTGCCTCAGCAAAGCAAAGGTATGCTTTTTTAAATTAATTTGATATTTAAAGCATTTAATTTCCTTGAATACGATGAGGTCACATGAATCAACACGTGCAGATTTTCTCGGATACAAACTACATTAAATCTAAAATACTGCTTCAACCTCACAGAAGCTGAAGTCTTGATGAGGATCAGAGTTATATCTTACAGCCATAAGTGTTGAGAAAGTGTGCAGAAATGTGCAGGCTGCATTACACAGATGAGAAATCTGTCCTATAATAGGAAACATCTTTAGTTCTTTTGCATGATTTCTTTCATGTGATGGCCTCCTGATTTTTCTCTGTTGCCCAAATGCTTTGCCAAGGACAGCAGGATTACCTCTGCCTTTTTGGTATGATTCATTATCAAAGTGGTGAGATCGTATTTTATCTATTTGCTCACAATGCTCGACTGACAGTGAGCTAAGCCAACAATAACTTTAAAAATACACTGGAATTATCTCTGTTTTATTTAATCAAAACATGCACAAAGAGAAGGGTTTAACATTGGCATGCATTCACTATTTTTGCAGGATTCAACATCAAACTTGTTTATTTTATTTATTTCCTGCACAGGCAGACGGAGCTCCCAGTAAACCTGCAGCTTTTCATTGCCTCTTCATTTCTAAAGAAGCATTCTGAGGGTTTTCTTTCCACTAGTGTTAGGTTAACTGTGGTAAATCTCACTGCCTGTGGAGCCAAAACCAGCAAGTGTGAAACAAGTTAAGGACCTGACAAGTACATGCAAATTTCCCTCTCTTTCTCTCGTACGACTGGTTATGATGTAGCTTGTTTTTAATCCTAAAAATTTTGGCTTCATTTTTTAGATGCAAAAAAACAAACAAACAAAAAAAAACAACTTTGTAAAAACCTGAGGTAAAAATACCTCTTTCTGCACAAACACTGTGCAGCTTCACTGGCTGCTTGGTTTTAATTACTTGAAGAGATTTTGGCAGATGTGCAGCATAATCAGCAGCTCTTGTCCTTCCCAACATTTTGTCTCTTCACTCGCTAACATTTTCTAAGCGCTGCTCCAAACAAGAGGGAACAATGTTTGGTTGCATTCTGCAGGAAAACAGACGCACAGATAAAATACAGGTGAGCTTACATATGTCCTTTTTTCCATTGTTTACTTTTTACCTGTACAATTTTTTCTTTATCTAACTCGACAGCAAGTTTTGTATCACTTTGCAGCTGCTGACTCTGTCCATTGACACCCACTCTCTTTTTACACTCCTCTCATTTATAGCAGGTGACACTTTCCTAAGACTACTTTAGTAAAACTGAGATTCATGACTCACTTTGGCTCTGCACAGGAGTTAATGTAAGGAGCATCACTTGCACCATAACTATAGCTGATTCAAAAGACTTGATTTTAAAGCATTTGTTTTTTTTTTGCCTCTCTCATCCCGCTCACTGAAGTCCTCAAAAGTTAACACAAGACCTGCCTTTTTAATCTTACTTTGAATTTCAAGTTCTTTCTTTTTGGATCTTATTTTGTTACTTTTTAGTTTTTAATTGAATGTTCATTTAACCAGAAGGGAAAACTCTTTAGAACTTGAAATCTCTTTTTCAAGGGTGTCCTAGTCAACTTAAGAAGGCCACATTATTGGAGGATTTTTTGTATTTGTTTTTGGAAAGTAATTTTGTTTTACCTTTTCAGCTAATTGTGTTTGAAGCTCCTGTGAGGAATTTTCAGTTTGTCTAGATTTAAGAAACTCCTGTGGACTCTTCAAACTTCGTCCTGACAGAAAATATTGCACTGAAAAGAACTCAAACCTTTGGAAGTTGAGAATGGCCCTGGATTTTTCTTTCTTTTTCTTTTTTTTTTTTATGCACTGTTATCTCCTTCATGCACAGAGTGGAGTGGAATGTACTGTCAGCATTTTCAATGAATCCCTGCTTGCTGTTCACAACCGTGGCTGTGGTGTTTCAAAAATATCCCAATCTGGAAGGTTTTTGGCTTTTTGTAACCGTTTGAGGTCGGCTAAAACGCCATTTTTGTTATCACAAGAAAATGAAATTTGTTTTATTGATAGAACAAGATAAGTCGTTATCAGAGTCATATCTAGACAACAGCGCATTAAAAAAAAAAGAAAAATCCATGGCTGTTCTTGTGTTTCGTAAGCTTAGTTCATGTATTTGTCTTATTTCTGATTAAGAAAAAGAGGCATAATGAAGGCCAAATCTGCTAACTAGCCCAGAAAAAAGGCTTATTTGGAGATATTGAAAGCCAAAAGTAAATCCTGAATTCCTTAAACATAAAATTTACATTTAAAGTTATATGGGAAAATATATGTATATTTTTTCATGAGTTTGAGAAGTGAACTTTTACAGAATCCATTGGCAGTTTTACTTTTAACTTATTATAATGAACCAACATCTTATTTTCGGCATTAAATGTCTTGAAAACAGACCTTTTTCAAGCTCCTGTGAGTAACTTTTCATTTGCATTGACTTTGGTGCCCCCTGTGGACAAATCAGTCTTTTCCAATCTTGTCTTAGCCACTTGAGTGCCCCCCCCCCCCCCGCCTGCACACACACACACACACACACACACACACACACACACACACAGAGAAATCCCCAATCTTGTAGCTGATGGTCTTGTTTACTTCTTAACATGAAAAATTATCAATATGAATTTCATACTTACAAAAAAGGACCTTTAATTTAAGCTTGCTAATGTCCTAAAGACACTTGCTAAGATTTTATGTTTTGACAGTGTATCCTGCTTACTTTTAAGAGTCAACTATATCAGTCACCATTAATATTTAAAGTGGACAAATAAGAAGAAACACGCACAACAAACTTTCTCCTCTGACCCCAGGCCATAAAGGTTTTATATATCAAAATTGACAATAAGATATGGACAGTTTTGATATTGATGGTCTCATTTGCTTTTGGAGGTCCTTGAGAGGCATCGCGGTTCCATGACCAGTTGAAAACTCATCACAAAGGCCTTATAAGTGCCAGAAGAGACAAACAAAACCAACAAGAAGTAAAAATATCCCTGGGGCCCAAAAACATGATTCAAGATGGTTTTGTACCTGCATAAGGTTTGGAATTGAAATTTTAACCAGTTTAACACAGCACTTTAATGGAAAATATTATATTATAATGTAACAAAACTTGTCTCTGCTGCCAAAATTAGTCAATGATTTTTTTTTCCCCATCTGAGAAATATAAAGTGGAATAAACTTCATCTGAGCTGTAGATAAAGCTGATTTAATATGATCCACGCTACAGAACAGTGATATTCAGCAGCTGTTTGATGGTGGCTCAGTACATGATACCACATTCTCTGTAAAGTTATGAGCCACTGTTGAAGCCGGGCCTGCGATGATATGACATTGAAAATAGAGCTGACAACAGCTCATTTTGCAACAAGCCCCGGGGGAGCAGCTCCGACAAAGACTAAATGAGTTTCATCAAAAAGCAGAGGGAGCTGTTTGAAGTTGCAGCACAGAACTGGGCCGAAGAAGCAACATGCAAGCAAATACTTACTGAGCTAATAATGAGGTTTTGTTACGCAGCGTGACCGTGGACAACAGCACAATTAGCACAAACGGTCACAGTTTAAAGGGGGTATTTGTGCTCATTTAAGAGCTGGATGGGAGTCAACTGTAATTATATGTACATGATATAATAATAATAGTTATAACGCACTCCAAAAAAACAGAGGGGTAATTTGATCTTGTTACTGTTCTTTTTGCTCATCATTACAGACTGACAGGGGCCGTGAGTTTAGCTTTGATTATTTTAAGGACTCCATTACTTTGTGGGCAACACTGGAGATGGGGAGTAACATAGGACTGATATAGTGAATCAATATTGTACTTAAAGCTCCTGTGTGAGGTTTTTGGCTGCTTATAATGATGTTTTTGTGTGAGCTACAAAATAAACTGGGACACCCACAAAAACATAAACAAAGAATATATAGATATTAAAGTCTTAAATCTCAGTGAAGGGGTAGGCTCTAAAAAAAACAGCCTCTTTAACATTTCCCACAGTAAAGCAGGGGTGTGTATTATTTTATGTTAAAAGGAAGCAGAATGGGAATATGTCATCCAAACACAAAGCCATATTAAGTACTGATTTGTCCACTGGGGGAGCCGGAATTGATGCAAACAATCCTCCTTACAGGACCTTTAATTTTGCAGTATTTATTTATTTATTATTATTATTATTATTATAAAGGAATTACCTTATGAACTACCAGTATTTCACATGAACTCATGGTATCACATGCGTTAATTCATGATGACATATAACATTACCAAAGAAGTGTGACTCATCATGATTAATGCATTATCCATGATGTTCATGAATGCCTTAGGGCTTCACTTAATTCGAGAGGCCACAAACATAACAAAGTCATGCAGAAGTAATGCTGATTTAACCATGATTACAATACCTGAAATTTAACAGATTGGTCCAGTCTTTTAAACTGCACACTTACTATTAAGCATTCATGAATAAAGTATGAGTCATGATGACTCACACTTCTTAGTTAATGCATTAGTTAATGTAATGTGTCATCATGAAGTAAAGCATGAGATACTGTTAAATTATGTGCAATTCGGAGGGTTCACCAAATAATTCATCCATGAATTCGTGATAATTCATGTACCCTTACCGTAAAGCGATACCATTATATTTAACCATCATAACACAACCACTTGTACCTTCCACTCCACTGTTTCTATGCTTTCTACTGTATTATCAAGACTATGGATGGATGGATGGAAATAAATGATTCTTTGCTGTAAAAGGATGAAAGAGGTCATAAAAAAAGAGGGATGTAAAGAAAAAAGGAGGACACTCAGCTGTCAGGAACAGGCATCTAAGGGTGAACTACGTGTGAATTTGGTGGATGAAAGTGAATAAGCTGACATCACTGAACACATTTAGCTGTCTGTGATCTTTTCATTGCAATCTCCATCTATATACAGTTATCTACAGAGCAGTGTTGGAGTGACAGTTTATACATAACTCAGACTTTCCCCATGTCATTTAAACTGCATATTTCCTTTATCTGATTTAGGACCACATAAAGAGAACTCTTGGACTCTGGAGTCAAGTGAGACCTCCTCTGAAATCTATCAATGAAAGCTGTCCCAGTTTGTTTACTGCGTTTTGATTTAGTCTAACAGCACCTGGCAACTATGACAGGCTGAAATCAGCTCCCCACAGAGGCGATACGACTCTGCAGTTTGAAAGTGTTTTTCTTTTTCACTTTGCTCGGATCCTGCAGGCCTCATATCTTCCATCACTGCGGCGCTAACTCTGTTTGTGTTTCTCCACTGGGGGTAGTAAAAAGCTAATAAGCAACTCTGAATTTAGATTCAATCCCGGTCTGGATTTGGAAGTTAATTTCCTCTTATAGCTTTCTGGCTCATACAATGACTCACAAATATCATTTTTATATTCATTTTTATAATAAGCCCGGCTATAAGAGCACCTGGAACACTGAAGGTCCTTCACAGGGTGCTCAAACAAAAGTGTGCTCACTCTCACGGGCTGATAAAACCTCTCCTCGGGACAGAGTGGGTGCAAACAAACGGCGCTTCATGAAAACACCACTCTTCTTTTGGTTTTGTTTTATTCAGCACTGTGCAGTTTTAAAAGCATGATAGGAAGTTATGTGACTTAAGCAAACCTTCAGCACATTTTTGCTCCACCCAACATCAAAGGGAATAACTAAGAATACAGAGCAGTGTGGGTGCGTGGGACCTCTAAAGGCTACCAGTGCTGCTTGTTTTCTTGGTAAAGCTGGAGGGAGGTAACTTTGTAAACAGAATGAAACACGAGGGTGTCGCTGAATGGTTTTACAGGTATTTTCTTCAATGTTTGCTTTGTCTGGAGTCCGCCAGATATATGATTGAAAATATACAATCTAAAAGTTTGAGGATTTAAAGTTTTTTGACCTTCTACACAAACACAAATATCAACTTTATAATCTGTGATTGATTTCATGCTTTCACTGATTACAGTTAGTATGTTTACATGCAAAGCTAAATCAAGCTAACTGTTCTTGTCCCAGTTTACAAGAACCAGGCAAGAATTGAACTTTTGATAGAAACATTTCTACCTCCAATACAGTAGGTGGCAGCATGCTCCCTTTGAGTCCATTACCAGTTGACCTATAACATCAAGTACCAAAACAAACAATAAAATGCTTTAGCATGTAGTTCACTGGATGTACTTGAAATGAGGTTTTATTCAACAAGTCGCTGCCTAGAGTTGGAGTCATGCTGTTAAACTTGCAGCTGAAAGCCCAGCATGCAAACTCTGCAGCATGTGCAGAAGGTTCAAACCAGTTTCAGTCAGATTGATCAATCAATCCCAAACTGGATTATCCTGGCATGTTAGCCCATGATTTTGGTTTACAAGTTTTTAGTTTTAGTTGGAATAGAGCGATACATTAGCTTGTATCAGCTTGTAAACATATTGACTGAATCTTTTCCATGACCTTTCAGTTTTTCCAACATTAGATTGTATTCTGAATGATATTAAATGAGATTCTGTGCCATTTTTTAACCATTTCTACCATTCATTGCAGATGACATGATCATTTCCCATTACCTTACACTGACATTGATCATTGAGTATACTAAAAGAAGGGTTGGGGTCTGTCTGTTTTTCCCCCTGACCTTTTCCAAAATGAAAAAGTTTTATTTATTTTTTACATTAACATTACTCTATATAAAAATAAGCTCTAAACCTATAGTCATTTTTGACCTTGTAGGTAAAAAACAGGATATCTATAATAAAGCCACTCTGATCCATAACCAGCTCAAACTCCTTGTATAAGCTTCAAAAATGCCAGCATCCTCTATTGGGTCCACATGGGACTGGCCGATCCCCATCATTTGGCACAAAGTCCTCTATTTGTTTGACCCATTAATTTCTCTTGACCGCCATCCCGAGATAACTGCCAGCTTTTAAATACACATCAAATCGACAAACTAGGGGAGCAGTGTCCAGAGAAAAAGCTCTGTGGTTGGCTACAAGATACTTTTTGAAGCCCTGATGGGGAAGGAAAAACTCGAAGCTGCCTGCCAGGTCGCTCTTACATTTATTTGGGAAATCTGCAGTTTCTCTCCTCAAGTAAGTGACTTTCATTATTCACTTGCTGAATCATTGACAAAGCTGATTACCAGCTGTGTGACCCGGTCACTGTCCCGCAGACCATCCAGGCTTACTGACCAGCTATATCATATCTCTTGTCATCCATTAAAGCTTGGAATGAGGATCCAGCAGTGCCGGCTTTAATGGCTTAAGGCTCCCTGTGAGATCGCAACAGGGGAGACCCTCACTCATCACACCATCCACCAGGAAGTACCCAAGAGAAGGAAATAATATTCACCTTGTATTCACCTCTCAGTGGGCTCATAATTGCAGGAGATAGGTAAGCTCAGGGTCTGGAGTCCATTTTCATAAACCCATGGACATTGATTAATGACCCGGTGGGAACAAACAGTGAGAGACCACTCTCAAACAGGGTCTGAGAGCTCATACGTCACCAAATACAGGAGCATATGCTTGGGAGATATTTGTGAGACCTTGTGATGCTCTTCAAAAAGTCAAGCAAGAAAGTTTGGACGAGTTTGACTCTGAAATCTGTGTGTCCAAACATGTGCACATTAGTGTGTTGTTGTGAACTGTGTGACCATATGGCATACATGTGCACATTAGAGTGTTATTGCATGTGTATACACGGGTAACGCTGTCACTGCCATGTCATTGCCATTAGATTAATTGCCCCATGTGCGATCATTAATAACACTAATGTGTCTGTTTCCTAAATCTGATCCACCTTCTTTAATGACTACATGACATGACTAAATTAGTGCTGCTAATCAATCACAGGTCAAGCTGTAATGTGCATAACAGCGGCTCTAAACGGCAACAAGAAACACTCTGTGTGTTTGGGTGTGCGGTATAATCTGTGCAGAGCTCCTATCCTGCAGCATTTTCAAACAAATAACACCGTAGAAAGCTCTGAGATCAAGAATTTCACTGTTGTCTTGCATCTTTTGAAATCCTGTTTAAAGCGCCTTTTTTTCCTAGAAGTGGTCTGTGTGCTGATATCTAAAGAAAAAAAGAAAGAAAAAAAAACCCTGGCAGCACCATGCGATGTGGTTTCTTTGCCTCTGTAAACAACTGGGATCTGTGTTATAAAGGCAGGTCCCTCGTGGACAAACAGCATGGTGCGTCTGAAGCAGAAACTCACCGACGGGGCCGGTTTCCCTCCTTTTGCAGTGCAGACAAGAGTGAAGTTCTGGGCTTGGTATCGGCTGAATGGGGCTGGGGTGTTCTCTGCCACCACTGAAATGTTGTTCGGAGGTGCTGCGGAGGACAGAAGAGGAGATTTGTGAAATGACATTCAAACAGAATTCATAGACTTAATGCATAATTCACGTCGAGGTATTTCCGTTGGAAAACAGCCTCTGTCACTTGGCGTAGTTTTGACATAATTCATTGTGTGATAAAAATGCTATCTTGGGCGCTACACACAAATAGAGACAACAGAGGTGTGGCAATACTGTGGGGGGGGGGGGGGTACATGGGTTATATTAGGTGGTACGGCTGACAGAGCTTCTTGTTCGTCCATGTGCACATGCGGATTGCCAAGGCTTGCAGCAGGGAGAGCAGCAGCAAAGACGCAGGCATGAGTAGCAATGCATATGACTAGCAGAAGTCAGTGTCTGGGTATGACTCTGTCACCAGAAGCAATTGGCGGCTGAGCGTCTTTCACAGAGACACTTTAGCTTACAACAGCAGGAGCCAAGAGTCAACTTTTTGTTTGAAAGATGATCAACTGAACCTCTGAGCCACAGCTGCCCTAGTGTGTTGTGTGCCTTTAACCAAGTTCCTACAGCAGGCAGGAAGCTGCTAGCTAGCAGAAGGTTTGCTACTGTTGTAACTGTTATATAAGCAAGGGTGTGTCCAGACTTTTATGACAGAGGTGGCCAAACTGGGGCGCTGACTTGGTTGCACGGTAAATAATTTTAGACCTGATATGGGGCCCAATTTGCTACCTCCAATGTCAGGGGGTGTGGCCTTTTCAGGGCTTGCTATAACTGAGTTTTTTAACCATATCATCCTCAAGTTACAGTGGTGTCAAAACAGCTTTTGATAGTTCCTAACCTGAGATCATGTGACTGTCTGGGTGTCTTGTACTTTGTGGTGTGTGGTTCCCTAATGGTATTAAAATTAGTTAAAACCTAATAGTCATCTATTTTACCCTCCTTGTCTTTACTAGTCACTTAAACAACTGTCATTTATATTCTTGTGTGATAGAGTGACTTAAAAAGGAACACAGGAATGGCGACACTTACAAACTTAAAAAGAAGAGGTTTATGCAAAGTCACATTGAAGGTGCTAAAAATGGGAACAAAAACACGTCACATATGAAACATAAGAAAAAAGCTTACACAGGCCTGTTAATTTCAAAATAGGTCACATCTTTTATGAGTAAACAATCAATCATAGCAAGATTTGGGGTTGCAGCTTAGGTGGCAAAGGGAAAGAGGGATGGAGCCACCCCTTGCTGCCCCTCTAGTCACACCCCTTGATATGAGCTAGCCCTACCAACCCCATTTTTTATTTTATTTATTTTTTTGCTCGTGGATGTAAATCCAGTGTTGTTTTTTGTGGTGACAGTGATTTAGACTGTTATGGATTTAACCTGTTCATCTATTGGATTTGTTCACGTTTAAAGTAAGAAGCTGTTTGTGTTTACTTTGTATATTCAGTAATTTCAGCTTTACCAACAGACCTGTAATAGTTTAAGCTGTTTCTTCAGTCAAAATTGCTCTGAAATCACTGTGCTGCTCCTAACATGGAAAACAGTACAAGAAGTAGAAAAATAAAACAGAAATATTGTTCCCAACTCAACCAAATCTGTCTGAAACAAAGTGGACCTGTTCCATTAGTCCATCATATCTGTCTATTTCCCATTGAAGGAGAACCTGCTGAGAGACAATCCACTTTAAATGATAACTGGATGTTTGGGACAATATGTTCATAAGTCCCCAGGGCTCATGTAAGTCAGATGAAGCCGATAAGGTAGAAAATCTCATACATATCATATCACCAACACTCCCTGTGAATCTCTCCAGGGATTCCAGCAAGCAAGTCACGGCGGCACAAAAGAAAGAACATGTGTGAAAGACTTCACAGCACCACAAAGAACTGCACTGAGAGGAGAAGGAGTTAATGAATGGAAATCTCCCACATCCTGAGAATATCAGCTGTTCAACATGCTCTCCTCTAGCCCGCATATGAAGGCTTAAATCTGAATACTTCCTAAACCCTAGTATGGCTGATTCAGGAAAATATCAGGAGTTTTGACAGACAGATGACGGCTGGCTGCTCATGTAACACTTTAAGTTTGAACTGAAACAGCTAACAACATGTACGATGCAGAGCTTTGCATGTTTCTGTGCATATATAAGACCCGCTCCATCACTTTCAGCTTGGGCTGAGAAAAGTCTGGTACTTTTTCTGGGTGTGTTGCAATTTCTTGTTGCACTTTAAACACTTCAATCCATATTTCTGTATCCTAACCCCTTAAACAGACATACTAAAAGACGACCGTAAAGATTAATACTTGTTAAAAGTGTCATGACCTGGCTCAGGTGGTCTCAACAAAGAAAGGTAAGACACACACCATGTATAAGAATCAAAAACAAATCTTTATTAAATCCAAGTAAACCAAATCCAAATATTTAAGACATGAGGTGTGTAAATCAGTGTAGTGTGTAGGGTGTGCATGGGTGGAGGGTAGGTGTATATGTGTGAGGGTGTTGTACAGAGCAAACATAAACTACAACTAAACAAAGCCAAACCAAGTTAAACCAAACCAGACAAAGCCCAAACCAAACCTAGTACCTGTAAAGGTAGTCAGGAGCAACAAAAGAGAGAACTGCAAGTCACTGTGTGTGCATAGTTGCTATGATTAGTGTGCAGAGTGAAGCCAACCAGACACACCTCCCACAGCAGCATGACCCTATAGGGGAATCACAAAGTCATAAATAATGCTTACTACAACACACTGTTCCTTAAACTCACAAACTTGAAATACCAGCCAAATATAATTCGGCAAATCAGGGAATTTAGAGGGCGCTTTTTTTCATATTTTGACCACTAAGATGTAGGGCTGAGTGATATATCAAATTTCAATTTATAATATGATAATTAAGATTAGACGATAAATGTGCTGCCCAGTGCGCACGTGGTCTGCCCCTCTGACTTTAACTTTTATTACTGACTGCCTAGATTGATGTGCAACAAAGTTCAGGAGCAAAAGGAAGTTGCAGAAGTTAGTTGTGGACTGCCTTATCTTTGACATGTTGGGGTGCAGCCGCATGAACAATCATGAAGCTACAGGTGGAGAGAGGAGAGCAAGGAGAAGAGCAGGAGGAGGAAGCAGGTATCTGAAAAGTCAAGGGACAGTGTTTGCATTACAAGACGCATTAATGATCCATGCATGCAGGCTTGCTAATGGAAAACAGTGACATTAGTCACACTCTTAATAAAATATAAGCCTTTGCATTAGATAGATGAGGGCCCGAAAAGGCTGAGTGATATGCTGTATTTGCAGCCAGTGAAAAAATGTAGGAGCACAGATCCTGTGTAAAAAAAAAAAAAAAAAAAAAAAAAAAAAACTACTTCTACGAGCGAAAGGCTGCCATTTAATTGAGTATTATCAGTAAAATTAAGTCAAAGCTCTTGAAGTGAAGTGAAGAAAATAATGCACATTCCTTTTCATTACTGTTACATACTATTTTTTTTACCCAGTTAAAAAGACAGGCATAGGTTGGTTAACAAAAAAAAAAAAAGGTAGAACAATATGCTTTTTTTTCCTCTTTTTTTTTCTTTTTCGAATGTGTTTAAAGAGTTCAGGAGTTCACGTTCAAATGGTTTTAACACAGACACACACACGGACACCCCCATCCCTCCTTCCCACAACCTGAGTGCACATGATGTAGAGCTGTGGCTATGATGTTTTTTTTTTCCCTCTATCATTTTCACAAAAACTTTTGATCAGTTTCTGCACATATGCATCACATTTACTCAGATCAGGGCCGTTTCCTGCAGCCTGCACACTTTGAACACATTTGCACCACAGATAGCATTATGCAAAGAGGTCTTCCACAAATTTTTATGTGATTATGTAAGTGTGGGAAGCCAGAGCTTTCTGTTGCACAAAGAATAAACTGTAATCTTAATATGAGATTGATTTGAAAAGGATCACGTAAAACCTGTCTGGGCTGCTTTTAAAGGGTTAAATAGCTCTTATCTGAATGAGAGATGTTTGTAAAATCTGTTTAGGATCTTTTTAGATGTTCTCTGAATCTATAAGCCACGCTATAAGGCAGATAAGGCAGCAGGAAAGGTCAAACAGGAAGCGATGTCTTCTTCATGTCTCACTTTACATGTATATCTATCAGGAAGCCTTAAACGGACATGCCGCGGACTTTAATTGATTAAAGATGTGGGTGAGAGCTTAGGGTGGGAGGGACTCAGCTGCTGGCCTGGGTGCTTTCGTGTTTCCACACCTCTTAATTGCTTATTGATGGGATTCATATGGCAGTAAATTAACCTTAGAACACTCAATTAGCTTACTGACAAGCCTGTCTCAACCTGGCATATGAGATGCTGTCAGGGGTGCCTGTTCCTGACCGATCATGCTCAAGTGCTCCACACAGACGCTGTGTCAGAGCTGAAGGGCCTTTTAGTGCAGCGGAGATGTACGCACAGCAAATAACAAGACAATAAAAGAAACACAATAAGGCTTGGTAGATTTATGATATTGATTACTCTGTTTCATAAAACAACATAAACTGTGGTTTGTGAAAGCTTGCAGGAGTCCTGTAAAATGTTCCTAATGCCATCACTGCAAGTGCTGCTTTAATGTGCAGTTAAAAATGATGGTTCATTTTTAACTGTGTGAGCAGCTGGAAATACAAGGAGATCAGGAAAGTTTGTAGCAGTCTGTGAGGAGTTTTAACAGACCTGTAAAATGAGTGAAAAGCTTATTTCATGAATACAGTTTCATTACATTAATCAGACTTACTATCCAATTAATTATGGCATCTACAGCCCAGCAAAAAGCACTTTTTCTATGTGGTTAAATAATAGGAGCAAAAAAATACAAAAAAATAAATACATATATATATATATATATATATATATATATATATATATATATTCATTTTGTAAATTTTATTTTAATTTTTTATTTTTTTAATAATATAAATATACACATTAATATTGAGGCTACATCATGCACATTATAAACTGCAGCTCTGAGTGAAAACAATTAAAAGAGTTAGAAAGAATAAATGTTTAATTAGTAACTCGAGGACACATGCTCTAACTTTGGTTATCGAGGGGGCTTTTACATCAATGCCGTTTGGTCTGAATCACAATGACAGGATTGAAACCTCCCCTGAACCTTTAAATAGACCAAAAGAAGGAGTCTTGGTCAGGACCAAACTAAATCATGGTCTGGTTCATGCCCACTGTGAAAGCGTTATTTTGAAAGGTTCAGACCTACATACCAAAGACAGAAATATGATGCGAGGAGTAGAAGTGTTTGTTATTATGATGAATGAAGATTGACCAAGGACGAGAAATTGTATATCATTGCATATAAAGTTTACCTCACTATTAAGAGCTTATCTTTTCAAAAGTTTTATTACACTGACTTTCTCTATGGAATCAGTGTTGCAATGACTCGCAGGATTGCACACTTTCCTCTCCTTTCTCGTTGATGACGATTAAGTTGTGGTCTAATGATAAAATTCGTAAGACCAATTTGGACTAGCCTCATGTTGAGCTCTATAAGTTTATCGCTGTTGGAAATCAACAATAACATGATGGTGGGAATGAGGATTTCATTTGTGTCTACAACATTTAAGACTTGTGATATTCAACATTTTGACGTCAGACCCTCAACGGCCAAGGGATCACAAGGGATCATCATGTTAAGTCTGTTAGTTTGTTTGCAATATTATGAGTGTGAAACCTAAACAGAGAATGTAACATGAACACGGACCTTAGTTTGGACTGTCATGAATCTTTGAACTTCAGTATTTGAATTGTCTTATCTTCACTCAAAAAGCTGCAACAAGCTAGCCCATGATATTATTTTTAGCACAATATCAATGTTCTATTTTGGTAAATGGTTATTGTTATCATTCTAGGACAGCACTCATCTAAAACATACTTTACAGTCTTATATTCTGGACGGTATTAATGTTGTTGCAATAGTGTTTTCATTTACTTTATACAAAGATTTAAAATTTAAAAATGATGTAACAACAAGTAAATACAATGCAGCTCAGCAATCATATACAGCTGGTGTAGTCGGCTTCAGCAATCTTGAGGGAGTTTAACAGACTTCAGCAGACTCATTTAATTAAGACAAAGCTCATTTCATGAATTAAATTTTATTCCATTAATTAGACTTACTATCAGATTAATAACAGGATCTACAGCCCCATTAAAAAGCACTTCTTCAGAGCAGGACTAAAGCGCTTCTTTGTTTAGTAGGGGTAAAATCACTAAGACATCCTTCAGGTCATGTTAGTTCAGGAGAACTCGACATCGATCACGGAGCTCTGCTGCTTTCTGCTCTGTGGTTTAGGGGCTCACTTAATGGAAGTCAAAGCCAAAGAAGGCGGTAAGCCTTGGTGAAATATTTGACATGATTAAAAGCGGGACCTTGTGTGCACATTTGCAAACACAACAACCCTGTACGGGATTAAGATAGTTGCTTATGATGATGGAGTCTAAGCCCTTTATACCTCCTTTAATTGCAGCTTCTTTCTCCGTCTCTTGTTAAGGGTTAAGCTAATATTTTCTTGTTTTTCTCCCACAGTAAACGGAGGCATCTGTCTCGCCATGACCCGCATACTAACATTTTTGCAGGAACTTTTTAATTCTTGGGTTTTATTTCTTGTCAAGGTTACTGTGTTGTATGTCGAGGCTGACACAGTGCTCAAACAAAACAGGGAGAAAGAGGTATATGTGTTGAACTGCAAGAAAAACAACCACAGTCGAGTTTGCTCAACAACAAAAGTCTTTGTGGGGGAAAAAAATAAATCAAAAGCAGAAAAAAAAAAAACTTTTAGAAAAAATAAAAACTCTCAATATCTTTGACATTCTTAAGGCGGTTTCTATGAAGAGTATAAAGATTCAAGTGCAGATATAAAATTTCAAAATCCTCTCAGCAGCATCCCTCTCCTTTCTTTTACATAATGAAAAGTGCTCGGCTACACGGTGTACTGAAAGTGTTGGTGCTCGCTGTGCTCGGCATTCTGATGCCACACAAGTTCTTCTGCTTTTTCCACAACACTGGAATGAAGTAAGTTTGACTCTTTATTAAGTATGTGATCCTCTTTATTTTGAACTTTCTGAGGAGCAAGTGAAACTCTGTCCAAAGTTACTGTAATAAAACTGTTCAAAGTCTCCCACAGTTCAGGTTTTTAATGTGACAGCAGTCGAGAAGTTAAAGCTCTGTTCACACATGCACAAACTCTGGCTGAGAGTGTGAACACCACAGATAGTAATTCTGCAGGTCCAAGTCTAGTCTCGAGACTCTGGGTACAACAGATATTTTCAGTCTTATAATGTCAATAAATAACAATGAAATAAACAATCATGGTCACAACACAGTGGGCTACTCCTTCAAAAAATTGAGGGTTACTCCACTTCAAAAAATACCCCAATATATATTTATATTAGTTTGTTAAAAATAGATTCAAAACAGCAGATGACAAACTACATTTTTCCACATATTTGTAAAAAATCACTTTGCTTTGTTAAACTGTGAAGAAAGCAGCACATAGTGTATCTCAGCCAACAGACAAATAGTGGATCATAGTACAAGTTCCATCTATGATAAGGAAAATACTCGCTCTGAGCCAAGGATTTGGGGATTAAATCCAAGTTTCAGGAGGGGGGGGGACCCTGAAGATGGGGCTGGGGCACCCATAGCTATAACCTGAATCCACCCCCGTGACCTGCCTCCTTCCTACAGTTTCATTTTGTCTTTTGTGTTGTTTTTATGACAGGTAATTTATGTTTGAATGATCACCTGCTGAGAGAATGATCAAAACAGTAACAGAATGTGCATAACTTCAAAAACAGCAGTTCGAGAAGGATTATTTTTAATAGAGGACGTTGACCTACATTAAAGCTCCTGTGAGGAGTTTTTTGATATTTATGAAATGCACTGAAATTCAAACTAATGTCTTTTTATGATCTCCAAAAGCAAACAAAACCACTGATGACAAATTAAAGATTTTGTATCATAATTTAGTCTTCTAAGGTCAATCCCAATTCTGAAACTCGAGTCCTGGTTTCTGTGAGATAATCAGGTAAGTCATCCCTAAAACTGATGACACTTTGTTCCTTTTTTAACGATAAAATGTGCAACATATAAATCCATGTAAGTTAAAACTGTTACCAAACTCACTTCCAGCTACGCCCCATCAAATAACGTTCACACAGATCCGTAAACTTAAAATTAGGACATCATAAATGGGTAGAAATGTATAATTTTGCATTTTATACACTCGTAGGAATGTATAAAATGTGCCTGCTGTCCCATGAGCCATCCCCTCTTCTTCTATTGTTCAAAGCCCACCCGCACACCGCTGCATTAAAAGCAGCATTTACTTCCTTTTGTCCCCCATAGCTCTGCTGTGCCAGTTCCATCAATAATGATCTCTCCCTCTATGTCTCGTTTACCACCTTCTTGTTCTATATCCTCCAGCACCATTACCCTGCTTTCTTTCGAGAGAAAAAATAAAAAATAAACAGGAAAAAATAAAAAACCTGCAAATGGGATTGGTGAATGTGCAGAACAGGAGCATGTTTAATGCTCCCTAGAGACTGCCTTCCCTGGCCTCATAATTAAGGGATTTAGAGCTCTGGAGACAGCTGGACTCGCAGGAAACACTCCCAACATCCCCTCATACTAAGCACCCTGGCCTCCAGTCCACGTCTCTGGGGGTTTATTTATAGAGGAGGAAGGTGGTGTGTGTGCACGTTTGTGTTTGTGTGTGGTAGTGGGGGAGCAGAGAGAAGACACCAAGGTCATCCTTGGCTTACTTTCACTGACAGTAATTCGGAGATAAGTATTTGATGAAGCTGTACTTTTTTTCACTGTGAGCCCAGGGGTCCCAAAGTAATCAGTGTGAATTTTGAATGGTTTCACCAAAGCTTAATGATAGCGCGGGGCATTTCACTACTCACTGTAATCTGATCAAAACCACAGGGGGATTAGTTTCTTGACAAATCATTTCTCTGAAAGCTAAAGAAGCATGACAGGAGCTGAACTCATGACATTTCTGCACTGCTCTCACATGTTTGATGATGAAACTCTGAATAAAAAGGGTGTTTGAGAGTTTCTTTATTTTATGTTCTATGTAAGTCTTACACACATCAACTGGTTGAAACTTGGCTTGTGATTTTGTCTCCCTTAAAACAGTATTTTGGTGTAAAGCTGCTCTCTCTCTCTCTCTGCTGGAACTGGATTAAAGCTAAAAATAAGTGAGTCAACAATGTAGCTTCACTTTCAAAAAACAAATACTACATTAATGTTCGGGCTGTTCACATGCCTATTTTGTCCCTTTCTGCACACTGTAGTTAAGCTGCTGCAGTGTCTTCTTACTTCCTCATGTATCTGTGGTGGAAAACCAGACATCACTACACTTTTAAATGACACGTTTCACTTAAAATAACTCCCAGAAAACTCTGACGACTAGTCAAAAGTAGTCTGCACTTTGTGTCAAAAATAATTGGCGGTGAAGTTTGAGCATGCAGGTGCAAAATAGTCCCCTTTGTCATCAAAAGACCTGGATGCCACAAAGGCTGCTAGTGAACTGGGCACCCCTGCAGAGTCTACCCTTCTTCTACCTTTATGCATGCTGCAAGATACTCTCTGCACATGCTCCATGCACCATGACAGGATAAGTTAGTTATAAAAAGCAACCGCATTATGTAGTTAGTAAAGGTTTAGTGTCGAATGACCTGACACCTGCAGCAGCTTCGATTTCCAAATTTATCTAGACGTCCGTTTGAGTAGCAAGCATAAAATAAATGTTTGTGCAATTATATAACAAAAGCTTTTATTTTTTATTCTTTATTTTTTTGGTTTGTTTACTGCACATTTCTTTAATGCATGATTTATGCTTTAGTCAACAGCTAACATGTATGGATGTGCAGCGTTTAGGCACAAAAATACCGCCTCTGAATGCTTCAAAGCAGGAATATGTATTAAAGACAGCTTCAAACACATATTCCCACATGCTTGCATGGATTGGAATATACGTATTTTCATGTACCAAAAAAAAGCTTATGTAGATTTAGCTTCTTTGAAGCAGGTACAGTGAATACAGAGAGAGACATAGACTGGAATATGTCCATGAGTTCTGTATATATGGTCCCTTTTGAAACAGCACTGTAAAGAGCTTTGAGTGTGACACAGTGCCATCAATATGCAAAACAATCTGGAGAGATTCTTTTGAGATGAAATTAGAAATAATAGTGCAGATTAAACATAAATGGACCCTAAAGAACATTTATAAGTCCTTCCTCTCAGTGACGATGAATCGCAGATCTGTGACAATGACCAGCAAGAGAATCAAGACCAAGGGAGAGGAGAGCTCAGCTGAAGCATTGAGTTATTATTGTAACCTATTAGAGAGACTTGTTTCACACTCTGCTTTCACAGAGGGGTCAAAGGTTTAGGCTACCTACAAAGCAGCTTTACCAGAGCTGCAATCCATACAATAACCTGCTCGGGAATGCTTCTACAGAGCGGATGCTGATGCTACCTGACACAGGTGATTGAACCCTGAAGAACATTTTCTTCATACTCTCGAACCATGTCATCTTGCTTTGACATGTCTTTTTACATATGGAGTCTGTATTTCTTTGCTCCTGTGCACTCACTTGACAGCTCATTGAATTCTGTTTAAAGCGCGATCATTTTCAGCAAGACAGAGCTCGAAATCGCTTTATGATTGTTCCTTGAAAATGAATATAAATATATTATATATATATATAAAAATATAAATATGAAGAGCCAGGGACAAACTGAGAGAAACACACCAAGATACAGTTGAAATGTAGCTTTTTCTGCAAATGTGCACACGTGTCAACTGAAAATTCCTCGACACAAATACAGACTTAAGTGGACCAAACTCTGGCCTGAGCCTCTGTGGTTTCCAGGATGAATCAGAGCAATCCACTCATCCATGTTATCCAGTTCCTGCATGAGGACCTGGTGAGGTGCTTGAGAGGTGTTTTAATCAAAACCTCAGGCGGCTTCCATCTGCAATAGAGAATCTCTTTACAAGTGCGGTTGATAGAAGGCATGAGATTACAAACTCGTGGTCCTTGAATGCAGCGTGCACCAGGCGAGAGGTCAGAATTGGGCATTTGCAGAGGTGTGTCCCGGCCTATAGGGAACCAGATCATTTACAATGACCAGGAGGTGCAATGCAGCAGGGCTCCATTGCTCAACCTGCCTTTAGTAAAGGCTACCTGAGCTGGACAACACAACTTGCCTTCAATGTTGAAACAGGATTAAAAAGGAGCATGCTTGGAGGAAAGTGAGAGAGAGAGTCCGATTATCTAGTAAATTGTGCAAACACAACAAATCCTTGCTGTGTAGTAAACCCAAACCACGGTTGATGAAAATCAACTGACATGACATGAAGGAAAAATCCACCTCTTTTTTTATGAGTTTGTGTTTTTATGTAGACATGATATTGCATGTGAACATAAAACATCCAGGTGTTTAAAAATGCACAAATTAAGGTTAAGTTAATGATTTTATGCCTGGTGAAAACACAACATCAGGCTTAAGGACAATAACTTTGCAATATGTGTTCACTCCTGACTCATCCAATATGCGGAAAGCCCAAAGAAGACAGAGCACACCTGTCCTGTATGCTGCATGCATGCACACAAACCAAGACAGAGGAGCAGCAGCAAAGCCAACATGACCAACATGGCGACCACCACAGACAGGCTTCAAGACACCACGAAGAAATGGGTGACATCACCAATGCTACATCCATTTCTAATGTAGTCTATGCTTGCAAAGAAGTCTGCAGAGGAAGCAGGAAGAGCAAGCAGGTTGAATATGATGCCTATTTTGACATCAGCCAATTACGAAGAAGGTGAGCTGTCCGTTAATTCGGGCAGGGGTTAGGATCAGGTAGCTATGCTCAATTATTTCCTCTATCTATGCATCATTGTGTGAACGGTTCCAAACTTTAGCTCTCATTACCCAACAGGTTCAATGCATATTTCACAACAGAGTAAGTGCATTCAATGGAGAACCTAAAAAAAGAAGTCAATCTGAATTATTTGTCCATCTGTCACCCCTGACCTCCATCCCTGGCAGACATCCACGCTCTTTATACCATGTCACATCACTTCAGCAGCACAGGGACACATAAAAACGATAAAATTTGAGGATGACATCCAGAAATGACTCCACAGAGGTACCTGAAGTGTTGTATTTTCAGGCATTTGGCCACAGACTAAGCCGCTGAAATTGGTGGACTTGGAAATGAGAAGAGGTTGGTTTGTGCCATCCAGACCAATTAGAAGCGAATGCACCCTGCCAGCTCTTGGCGCTGCTTACGACATACAGTAGGATAAGTCCTGCACATCTTTATTTCTCAAAGGCCTGGTTAGCTCCTAACAGAGAGGTGTATGTACACTTAGATGGATATCCAAGCATGTGGACTTGAGTTATTTCTTTCGGGGGGGGGCAGAAATGGCTGAGTGAAACACAAAACACAGCCAGTGCTTACATCGCTTATTTTGAGAAGTCACGCAGTTGGATGGGCAATGATTGTGGTAGAGGGAGAGATAGAAGCTGGCCTGAAAAACAATCAAAGTTAAGTCCTCTCTAGAGAGGGAGAGGACATGTTGAAATGAGTGCTGGCATGAGTCCCCTGCACCTCAAGCCGACTCTTTTTTGAAGCTTTTATCCTCCTGCAGATAGAAGAAACTGAAGTGCTTTTTAATCACTTTTCTATTGTGCTTCAAGCAAAGCATTTACATCCGTCCCTGTTAATTTGCATGGGTTATTACCATGCTGTCAGCTCACATCGCATCCTCTCCGCCCCTGACCAGCCGACTGGCCCTGCTGTAGCCGCCAGTGGAGCAAAGGAGACTCTGGTGGCTGTCAGGAAGAGGAAGGGGATGAAGCTGAGAGACAAAAGCTTGTGTCACATTGAACAAGATCCCCGGTTCCAAAGCCCATTAATCACGGCAATGTTGCTGAAAATGCAGGGAGCACGTATACTACATGCCTGTGTGCTCTGGTCTGTCTGTGTTTGAGAGAGTGAGAAATGCATCAGAGGGCTCCTGGCGGTGGAAACATACGGCCTTATTGATGCGTGTTTGAGCAATTGCAGCTGTCTAGCAAGTGGCCTTCTCTCAAGTGGCCATAATATCATGGCCTAGATTTGACAGATACAAACCACCCACATATGTACGGTATACAGGACTGTTCAGGGCTTTCTACATTTAAAAAAAAAACAAACAAAAAAAAACATTCCCTTTCACTTTTAGTATAGAAATAAAAGGGAAAGCAATATTTCACTATCTAAAAGAATGATTTGGGAGCTTAGGCACAATTGTGCTTTTTTCCTGTCGCTCTGTTCCCATATGATAGGAAAATGTTGTGGCTGTATACAGCTTTACCCCCATCTCTCCCCAGGCTGCCGCTCTCCGAGGGTAAAGCAGGCTTGGACTTAGAGCTTTGTGCTTATAATGAGGACAAGGGGGACGGCGGAGGGGATTTTGCCAGCACAGTTTGAAGGCGACATTGAGAGGGGACAAAAGGGAAAGCTCACAAACAGCAGACAGTGGCAGATGGGACTTACCCTGGACCCAGCCCAACATCAATTATGCCGTGACTGGCACCTTCATCCCTGAAGTCCATTTTTTTGCTTAAGGGCAGGGGTTTAGGTTGGCAATCTGTTACAATTTGGCCCCTTTACCTCAGCCTCGAACCATCCCTCCCTTTGGCAGCATAGTGATTCACAAGGCATTGACACAGATGCACCTGTAGGTCCCCAGTGCCTCAGGCGCCAAAGACAAATTCCTGATTAATTTGGCTGGTTGTTACAGTTTCTTTTTCTGCTTTTTTATGACACCTAATTTACAGACCACACAGGGGTAAAACGAGGCTGTAAAGTTATACGAGGCCAAAGAGAGACACTCAGGAGTTGTATAGTATCCATCAGTCAATTCTCAGTCCAGGTCCAAGACCGTATGAGCAATCCCCAAAGATGTCTTTGAGAAAATCTACATCAAATGCATGCAGCAGGACGCCCACAGACTCCTAAGAGGTCGATATGTAGTGTACACAGCATTCAGGGACGGGGAGGAGAATTCATATTTCAAGCTGACATGAAAGGGTTGTTGATGGGGCAGTTATGACCAAGACAAATGGGCGGCCAAGCACCAGGGCTTTCTCCTTCAGAAAGTGTGTTTTTTTAAAAGACACTGAAATATCCAAGTCTACAAAAGCCCTAATATCACACATGTAATCTCAGGTAATAGTTATGGCTCGCCTTATTATAATACCTGCAAGAATCTATTTACTGACAAAAGTGTAGCAGAGACGACCACTTTCTGAACTCAACCCCCAAAAGAATGTAAGGCTTACATCTGGTCACCGGAGACGTGGTGGTGTGAACCTTTAATACCAAATCACAATCCTTCTACAACCTCCTGTCTCTATACAAGATAACCAAAGAAGCCTTCCCAAAAGGACAAACCTTCTATCCTTTCCACTTCAAAGAGACAGAGACAGGATTGTTTAGGGCCAGCAGGAAAGAACTGCAGGACCACTCAATCAGATAAACATTTGTCATCTTGAGTGGGTAGCTTCAGGTTTATCAGCTCAGCCCTTTAAGACCCAGGGCTCTATTTTCGTGTACGCCAGTGAGGCGGCGGACAGTGGCGGACCCCGCGCAACATGGTATTTTCGTCTGGCGAAGCCCAGCGTACAGCCAGTTTGGTATTTTCGTGGATTGAGATGTGCCAAGGTCCACTAAGCTGGGCATGGATGCGCAGCAGGGGGAGGTGTCAGGGGAGGTGCAGAGTACAGCTGATCTAGTGGTATCTTGGTAGACCGGCAGCGTATTATGCATACATCCCCGATGCCTCACTGGCAGATTTCCATAGTGTCAGGCACATTTCAGTGCAATAAATAATCATCAACAACCAATATTCTGTGTCAGCACATATATACATTTAGATCTATATAGATATATTCTGATCTATATCTTATCTGATGAACGCGTTTGGCACGTGTCTGGACACTCCACCTGACCGAATTAACACAGCTGAAACCACATTAAATTAAATATCCAGTAACCAGTTACACATGATGAAGTTTACAAGATATTTAATTTGTCTCCTCGCTTATCCTCCTTCTTCCTCGCACAGCTCGATAGGTGTTATGCCGTAGAATGCACCCCTGCCATAGAATGCATTCCCTGCATCCCATCCACTCATTAGCTTCTTAAAGTGGAAAAAAATTATCTCATATTTAAAAAAAACACGAGTATTGGATCATGACAACATGTCAAATGGAGCAGCAAACTTTCGTTCTGTTTTTAGGTATTTAAAAAATGCACATATAGAGGTGTACTTGGGTGTATAAACTGTACAGTAAGCTTTTAAGTAGAGAACATTATATTTTTGGGACAGCAAATATTCCGCACCAGAGGGCTATTGTTTTTGGCATATCTGAATAGCCTAAATGAAATCATTAAAGGCACACGCTTTAGAATCAGTCCAACGGTAAGGAAAACTTGGATTATTTCGCCTAGTTGTGTACTTTTAACCGCACTCCTGTCAGGGGGTGCATTCTATGGCAGGGGTGCATTCTATGGCACAACACCTGATGTGTCTCCGTGTCCTTTCCCTGTCCTGCGGCTGCAGCTGTGGCACGGCTGACCAGATGATTTATTTTAGTGATCAGATTAGTTATTTATTTCGAAAATTTGAACAAAAAAATAAAATAAAATAAAATAAAATAAAAGAACCTTTTACTCAAAATTACCTGTTTATCTGATTTCCTCACATCATTAAGATTCTGTAAAAATTCAATCCGGAGTCAGGCCCACATACGAATATTATAATATTCAGTCCTGTGAGCCAAATTTATTTCATATGCCAACATCCATGAAAGAAACAGCCAGGCCACGAAGCGCACTGCGTCCTTTACGCACAGATGGTTCCGATTTTAATGCCATTATTGGAATTTATGTTGTGATCTGTGTGCACAACCCACCTTTGTCATTTTGGATTTAAATAAAAAATTTAAATGCAACTTTACATGAGTGTCTTTATTTGTGGAAAAGGGTGTTTGTCTTACCAGTGGGTCCAACATTACACACACCAAATCCATCTGTGCTGATATGAGACAGTGCGCAGGACGCCCTCTGCAGTGCTTACAGTGACACTTGTTGAGGGGCTGCCTTCTATCGCCATCGTGTAGCATTGCTGTCTTCAGCCATCCCTTGATCTCTTTGACTACTGCACGAAAATTGTAATACGCCTTGCTGGTGGTGGATTTAAAGGCACGGAGAGGAGCTTATGTTATTGATCAATACAGGTCGCGGCTGTGTTAAACCCACTCCATGCCCTCTCTCCTCCCTCCCTACAACTTACGCCGCTGGGAGCGGCTGAGTTAGGGAGGGGGGATACTTACGGCGGGCTGTGCTGCTCACCAAAATACCAAATTGTGCTTGGGAACGCCTTGTCGGCACGGCGGACCCGACTTGCGTTGCGCCTGCGCCACGTCTCTGGTGAGGCACGAAAATAGAGCCCTATCTCTTAATCATTTGTTTAGCTTTGTTAACCATTAGGTAGTTATACTGTTAGTTAATAATCCGAATGTTGGTTTGTAGAATCCATTGTTAACCGTTATTAACTGAAGTTCATTTACATGTGTTTACCCTTGTGTTACTCACAGTTTCTATGAGTTACTATCTGTTTCATTTCAGAGTAATTTAACATGATCAATGTTCTTTGAAAAGTGATACTCAAAGCATAATGAGAATGTTCGTTAATATGATTCTACAATTCTTTATATGTGTTTAGCAACAAATCCTTTATTATGACCCAAACATTCAATAACATTAATCATAGTGAGTGAGTATTAGGTCTGATTCCTTTACCAGCCAAAAGTTTAGGTTGGATCAAACAATCAGTGATCCTAAAAGTTGTTTTTTTTGTTTTTCACTCTTTTTTTCTTGTCTCTTTGTTTCTGCTTAGTTCCCGCTTCGCTTGTTTTCTCAGTCACGTTGTTTGATTATTCTTTAACATTGTCTTAGTTCAAGTTTTGAAACTTCTACTATTTTTGTGCACATAGCAATCAAAGATTTAGTCTTTACCATATTTTTGTTTCATTTCTGGCATTTTTTAAAAGGTTTCGACTGGCTATCAAGCTTCTTTTTCTTATTTATCTGCATTAATTCAAAGTAGCCTCTGAACGCCACCCAGCACGCCCAAAGTCATCCTGTGAGCCAGATTTTTACGGTGAGACCAAACGAGCATTCAAAGGATTTTCGAGGCGCTGGTTTTTGCATTCAGGCTTGAATGCTGCAACTCCTGGCCCATCTTTTGTCTGACTTCGGTCCTCTTCTAAGTGGAACCTCTCAAACCGCCAGTAGCCCGGACCTTCAGAACCTGCTCCATCCTCTCCAAGGACCAGCCTAACTAAAGTTTCCAAACCTCCAGAGCTCCAAACAGGGCTGATGCTGTCTCATGTATTCATGATTCAAACGATCACTGTACATTGATCTTTACACCAGAGTTAATGTAGGTTCATGTGTTAGAGCACATTCACTCACTATCATTAACTTTAGTAATGCTAGCCTGACTCAGAATCTTTTATTTATCTTTTATTATTTATCCTCATTATCATATCATCATTTATTGCATGTATGTTGTGCCATCATTTGCCCTTTAATAAACCGATCATTAATTTTTTCTAATTTCTTGTCTGTTAGTGTTCTTCCAGAAGTAGAGTCCCTGAAATGAGAATTCCGGCTTGAGATATGAGATTGATTTAAAATTGATTTTAAGATTAACTCAATATTTGATTCTTGAATTAAACCTTTGTTTTTCTTTATTTTTCCGCCATTAAGGTGGGTAGTACCCCTTTCAACAAGGGTGCCATAATTTAAGATTATTATCTCAGGACATGTAGGTTATACTCAAATTGCTATAATAGTTTGTCTAACTTCACTGTGGTAAGGTGCAGTTCCACCAAGTTCAGTAAACACCTATCTTGCTTGTGTTTCCCACAGCAGCACCTAACCTTGATACCTCATGCAGGACGTGTGTTATTTGCACAAAAGCCTCCGAATGACTTGATTTCTGGCATGCACCTGAAGAGGGTTGGCATGAGCAGTGCATTTCAACAAGATCCTGCATAAAGATATTAGAAAATTTAAGAAGCAAGAGTTTTCTCCACTCTGTATCAATTTGTCAAAAGCATGTTTGTACTTCTGGAATTTTTTCAAAGTAAAAGCCTTATCTGATTGTTTTCCTACAATGCTTTTATTCTGAAGTTCTGTCCCGTCAGATATTGAATAAAGGAAAAAGTTGCACTGCTCTTTCTTTGAGTTTAAGGTGAACTTTTGCTGGGAGAGAAATCATCAATGATCAAGTTGGCAGTGAGGGAGCTATGTTAATTTTTCAAAAACATTGTGTCACAGGAAGTATTTCATAATTTTTGCCATTTGTAGCTCTGTTTAACCCTTTCTCTGCTCTGCTGGTTTCTGTGTTTGGAATAAGCACCCATTTCCAACCCTCTGACTGCTTACAACATCTGATAGCAATCTCTGATCAGAATAAAAACATGCATAACAGGAGGAGGGATAATCTCAGTCATTGCAGTTTATGGTTATTTGGGTGTCTTCCCAACTTTTGACAGTGAAAACACAAATCATCCCTTGTTGGAAATGCACCATTGCCAATGACATGTACCTCATTCAGCTGCATGACAAATATTGCTTACTATCCCTTTAAATCTGTGATTCTAAAGCATTTAAACAGATGGCTGTCTTTTTTAAGATGAAATCTGTCTCCAATGTAAAAGCAGTCTCTTAACTCAGACCTCTTATTACATCCTCAGTGAAAATGTCAGTTTGTCCAATGCCATTTAAGACTTGTGAAGGGACTTGACAGTGAGATCTCAAGTGGCAGTTTAAAGTGTAAATCTCTGCAGGCAGCCTCCATTATTCACGTCCGTTTGAATGGCGGGTGATCAGCACACAACAGCGGTCTGTCTGTACTTCTAAACAACGAGCATTTGATGAACATGTGCTCCTTCAAAAACAAGGTTTCATACTAAATGTGTCCTGATTACACAGACATTGACAGAGTTGATTTGGTAACTGCTTATCTTCAAATCAATTTCAGTCCCTCAAAAATGCATCACACTTACCAGTCAGACGGATACATGGAGTTTCAACTGTTAAGTAAGTAATAAGTAAAAAATATGTATAAATCCTCGATAACGCCTTTAAAGAATAGAGACAACTTTGTGTGACCAGAGACTCCAGGCTGTAGGATGCTGCTCACACTTTGGCCTAGTCCACATGTAGGTAGGTATTTATGAAAATAAGTAGTTCTCTGTTCCCTACATAAATAATTTATAGGCAACTGGAAGAAAAAAAAAAGCTCCCGAGGTGTTGATTTTCTCTGTCTGAGTAGCAACATTTGCGTACTTGCAAACAGCAGCTGTGTTTTGAAAACGCAGACATGGTGGCCTTATGGTTTGTTTACATCGGCACAGTCCATTTAGGTTTAATTGCACATTTGCCAGCACCTAGCTTTAATTAATAATAACAATGAAGCATATACAGGACAGAGTTTATATACTGTATTGCAATGTTTTATTCCCCACAGTTTTAATGATACAATTGCGATTGCAGCTCTCTAGAAAAGATGCCTGTACACAACGTTCTCTACGGTGTTAGACATCACTGACTGATCACACGTTCACTGACATAGTATTCTGGACATTTCATTTCAAAAATTTCATTAACACCTCTGGCGTGAACTGAGAGAAACATAATCCGTTTTCCCCAAAAATTTGTACATGTGTGGCTGTAGCTGTAGTATCCATTTCAGTGATAGTCAACAGACACAGCACACCCTCCTGAGATTTACAAAACACTTCTTTAGGGGCTGTGGTTATTTCTTTTATTAATTTTTTTTGCATGTTTTCTGTTGTGTTTTTCCCCTTTCTTTTGGCAGCCAACACTTACTTAACAAGCTGTGCAATAACAGATTCAATCATGCATCTTATGGGCAACACTTATTCCCTCCTGCTTTTGCATATGAAGTGTGCCAGAAACATCACTATTTCCTGCACAAGTGTGTGGGAACCATTCCGTACTAATCACACAGAAACTCAAGTTACATTATAGCAGACAAATGCAATCACACACATAAAGAGAAAACACTTCTAATTTTTTTGTGCATTTTAGTCTTTTTCCCACCTCTCTACAGAGGTCAGCAGTTAGAAAAATTGAGCTTCTGTCTAAAAGAAGTTTTGAAGAAATAAAAATGCAAAGTGGCCACGAAGCACCTCAGTCCATTCCCCAGAGACGTGGGCCCAGAGTCAGACATTTTAAGTGTCTTACTTCACGCATTAAAGGGAAAAAAGGTTTATCAAGTGTGAATAATGTCTCTTGTGTTCCCTTTGATTGATGAAGTCTTAGTAGTGAGTAATCTACTCTAAAAGGAATAGGAATGTATTGCTG
The DNA here is from genome assembly GCA_962446985.1 of Xyrichtys novacula. Lineage (NCBI taxonomy): Eukaryota > Metazoa > Chordata > Actinopteri > Labriformes > Labridae > Xyrichtys > Xyrichtys novacula. Next base: position 16,861,965 of record OY660865.1, read on the forward strand.
ATGGCATCTTTCAGCAATGTTCATTAAGGCGTGCAGCACATTAAAGCTCTTAATGGAGCCGTACATTTTTTGCACAATGGTAACTTGTGCTAAATTAAGAACTATAGAACAATTAAGTCCTGTGGCAGACGTGTGGTCACCATGTGCCCTGACTCACAGCAGCTGATACTGGGCTTATGGTGCTGCTCGTTTATGTTGAAGAGCACTTAAAGATCATGTATGTAGTGCTGTGACTTACAACATGGGTGGTGGAAGGAAACGGTCTTTTGGATTTATGTTTGAACAGCTAGGAATTATGTAGGGGACAACTTTTTATATTGTTTTCAACTATTCATGTATGGTATGAAAACACAGACCATAGACCAACACTGAGATCATTTGTGAACGCAAAAAAAAAGGAGTTCTTACGATCCAGTCTTTGAGCCTCCTAGCAAATAGCTATGGCGTGGCCTCTGATTTGCCAATCTTGTAACCTCGATAACTTTAAAAAAAAATGTGTAACAAAAAAAATCATTCACCGCACCCACACTGCAATGGGAGCCCTGAGCTGTTCAGACCAGAACTGCAGTTTCTAGTGGGCGCTCTGGGAACTGCAGTTTCTTGCACTTCCACATCAGCTTTGTTTTACAAGACCAGAAGTTGCAGTTTGGTCCAGAGGATAAGTCCCAAGTGCATATTTTAATATGAGCTGCACAGTAGCAGGGCTAAAACTCACTCTCCAAAAAACAGTGTTGTCGAGTCACTAAACCTCAAGTCAGACTCAAGTCCAAGTCTCCGGCATTAAAGTTTGAGTTGGGCCTAAGTTACTAGAGAAGAATTCAAGTCAGGTTTAAGTCCAGTCCACATCTTCCAAGTCCAAGCATCATTTAGTGAAAGAGCCAAAGCCCTAAGGATAGATGGATTTATTTATTCATTCATTAAAACTGCCTAAATGATCAAAGAGTTCATGAGCCAAAGACACAAATATCAGGGGGAAAGAAATGGATATTTCATCGTCTCTGTTGGAGATGATCGGACCAAAGCCCTGGGAGACGTTTGATCAAATATGCATACTGCAAAATGCTACAATCAGACATTAAGGGCTCTATTTTCGTGTCTGCCGGTGACGCAGCAGAGGGTTGCGGACCCCGTGCAGTGGTATTTTCGTGAACTGAGGCGCACCGAGTGTCGACAGAATCAGCTGGCGCATCGACATTTTCGTGCTCACCGGTGGTGTATAAAGTGCTCTGAAAGTTCACAGATTCAAACCTGGTCAGCTTTCAGAGGAGGCGGAGCGCAGCTGGTCTAGTGGTATTTTGGAAGACTGGTGGAGTATTGCGCATACGTCACCGATGCCTCACCGGCAGGTTTCCACAGTGTCAGGCACATTTCAGTGCAATAAATAATCAACAACAACCAATATTCTGAGTCAGCCCGTACATTTAGATCATTATAGATATATTCTGATCTATATTTGATCTGATGAGTGCATTTGGACACACAACCTGACCGAATTAACACAGCTGAAACCGCATTAAATTAAATATTGAGTAAATAGACACACATGATGACGTTAACAAGACATGTAATTCATCTCCCTCCTTTCCTTTCTTTCTCTTCCTCTTATTTTTCGCGCAGCTCGACCTGGACATGTCTCTGTGACCTCTCCCCGTACTGCTGCAGCGGCTCAACAGATGATTTGTTTTAGTGATCAGATAAGTTATTTACTTTAAGCCTACGTCATTACATACGAATATTATAATATTCAGTTTTGTGAGCCAAATTTATTTTCTGTGCCAACATCTATGAAAGAAACAGCCAGGCCACGGAGCGCAATACCTCCCTTATGCACAGGTGGTTCAGATTTTAATGCCATTATAGGAATTTATGTTGTGATCTGTGCGCACAACCCACCTTTGTCACGTGAGGTTTGAATACTTGAACTTTATGTGAGTGTCTTTATTTGTGGAAAAGGGTGTTTGTCTTACCAGTGGGTCCAACATTACACACACCAAATCCATCTGTGCTTATATGAGACAGTTTGGAGGATGCCCTCTGCAGCGCTTACAGCAACACTTGTTGAGGGGCTGCCTTCTGTCGCCATCGTGTAGAATTGCTGTCTTCAGCCATCCCTTGATCTCTTTGACTACTTCACAAAAATTGTAATACGCCTCGCCAGTGGCAGATTTAAAGGCAAGGAGAGGAGCTTATGTTATTGGTCAATACAGGTCTCAGCTGTGTTAAACCCACTCCACGCCCTCTCTCCTCCCTCCCTACGACTTATGCCGCTGGGAGGAGCTGAGTTAGGGAGGGGAGATACTTACAGCGGGCTGCGGCACTCACCAAAATACCAAATTGTGCTTGGGAACGCCTTGTCGGCGTGGCGGACCTGACTAATGCTACGCCTGCGTCACGTCTCTGGTGAGGCACGAAAATAGAGCCCTTAATTTTGGATATAAGATGCCACTTATGCCAAGCAGGTTTCATCAAATTCACTTCAGAAGTTGTATTTTAAGGGTTTGGGGGCACTGTTGAGCCAGTGATTCCACAGGAAAACCAATAGATTTTTTTTTTTTTCATTAAGTTTTTTGATTTCATAGAAAGTTTCATGGTTTTGGGGGCCCTGCAAAACCTCAAAATATGCCTCCATTTATGCAAAAGGAAGAAAGGAAGTACTGAAAAAGAATGGTCATGAGAGTTCCACTTGGGTTTATGCTAATTGTTGAGCCTGTGTCCTTACTACTGTTAATTTACACTGAATTATAGAGCATGTTTTTTTATTTTTTTATTTTCTTATATCCGCAGATTCGCAGTTTGGCCTTTTATGCCTTTCCTCCTTAACCTCAGGGTGTTTTATTTAATCATTACACCCTACTATTTGTATTCCACTTCAATAAGCCCTTTTTCACTTTGCAAAACTGCACATACATGATCCAAAGGACGCCCACTCTGTCTGTGTACAAAAACCCTTCAGCTTAACACCTCAAATAGGACTATTACAGTTTAGAGCCCCCAAGAAATAAATACATTTTCCATGGCGGTATTATGAAAAACATGAATTCAGGCGTGTTTGATTCGACACACTTTTCATACTCTGCTCTTCAGAATGAAAGTATGGCATTAAAAAAAAAAAAAAAAAAAAAAAACACTGAGCAGGTTGGCGTAGCTAAAGGAAGCCCAGAGAGTCTAAGCAGAATTCGAACAAAAAGGAGAGGAGTCTGTTTCACCCTGAGGTGGTTCATCTGCTTTAACGTTGAGCTCACTTTCCATTATCCTGCTCATTAGACAGATGTTTATGTCATAAGTCAATATCAGTCCAATCCCAGCTGGAGGAAAGACGCCAATTATATAAATATACTGAACTTTCTCTCTTGAAGACAGACCTACAGTTCTCCTCATGGTGGTTGGTTCATGGTAGGAGCACCCATCCTGGTACACTTTCAGCTAAACTTGCTCACATGCTGACAGATACCAATGCCTGTTTATCGCTACTTGCAGCTTTAATCTATATTTAGATTTGTCAGAACAATATACTCATTTTCAGTTAAGTTTGTCTATTTATATTTAGGGAAAAAATCAGTGCACAGCACATTTTGCTTAGTTTGTTAGATGATGCAGACGCTGATAAGATATTGCTTCTTAAAACCCTAGAACACTATCGGCGGGTGATTTTCACCAGGCTAAATGTTTGGCATATTTGTTTCACTGATCCAAAACCCACTTTTTCCTACAGGCACGTGTTCGGGTGATTTTCACCCGGAAATAGTGATAGAGGGTACGTTGGTTTGGGTGGATTTGATAGCTGCATGTGGGTGAATAAGGTCAGTAAGAGTGGTCCTGGAATTCTTTATTTAGCCCAGTGGTTATGAATAACTATCACAAATTAGTGATTTTCAAGGGAATTCATATAGTGATAAGAAATATTTTAGTCAGCTAATCTTTTTTACTCACTCAAAAAAAAGCCATAGTTTGGTTCTCTCTCCTGCAGCTTTTATTGTGCCAAGGACCCTGAATCTTCACCAGGGAAGACTCACATGCCCCAGGAACGGGTGGAAACTAAACGGTTTACAGTTTCTTTCTTTCTTTATTTAGGAATTTTTTTGTTCATGAATGCCTGAATGAATTCAGTTATTTTGTTGCATTTTTACATGGTCTCCTCATGGCACTTTTTTCCCTCCCTTTGGACATTGCACAGATGAAAATAAAAGAAAACTACTTTAATTTGTCATGTATTGTCCTATTTTGATATATTTTGATGACAAGTATTTTTTCTTGGGTATATTATTCCGGGTAAAAATCACCTGGCGATGATGGTGTTACTAATTTTAGCGATAGTGTTCTAGGGTTAAGTGACATAAAAAGGTTGAAAATGATCAAATAAATAATGACATATGGGTAATCCTATTCCTGAATATATCACAAACATGTAAAATCATCTATTTATTATCATGATTACAGCACTGTGACAATGTTGCATGGAGCTACACAGCACCACAACCCTCCAACTGAAGGCAGATGGTGTTTTTAAGAATATAAAAAGATGACAGAATAAATAATAAACATGCCATAGAAGCAATCAATGTGACAGAATCAATCTGACGCTATTTCAGCTTTTATTTCTATGTATAACAGGCCATTACGGGTTATATCCAAATGGAAAATCTGACACACCACTGTTTGGTTTTTGAGGGATAAAATACCAAATGTCACTTTTGCGATAGATAAAAAAGGAAAAGGGGGTAATGACTGACGGAATGCAGATCTCCATCAGAATACTAAACCCCAACCAGCCAGTCTGATGTATATAAAATGGCACGGGGCTATGTCATAACAGCTTGGGGTCATTTGCATGTGATTTAATGAAGGTAAACACAGTGAGTGGCTGTGTTTAATGGAAGTGTGCTCTGGCGTGGCACTCCTCAAATCAGAGGCTGCAGACTTGTCAACATGCCTGTCCTGCTGCCTTCGGATGGCTGCAGGGTTTTAATGAGCCAGAGGAAAAGTTAGCCACATCACATACTTCAGCCTTTGACAAAGGACAAGGATCATAAACAGCTATTTATAAATTAATTAAGCCTCTTTTTCTGGTCCTCCCACCGCAACCGCAGGGAAGTTTGAAGGCCGAGTCAACTGACAAGGAAATGATGTATAATTATGTTATTTCTGTGCTATAATATTATGGCATGTAATGTAATGTCTCATAACCTTACACCAGAGAGTTTACATTTTTAATTGCTTATTTCAGGTCCTTACTGTTGAATGTTTATTGTTAAAATTATGGTCATATTTGGAGTAAAATGTCCATCTGTGATTAAGAAATCATTTTATGGCTATAAGAATCAGACAAATGGTGTTACCAATATCTGCATTATCAGACAGACAAGACACAGATGGCAAAAGAGTGAAACTAAAGGTTTCTGTTCATCATTCATCCATCAACCCATCTACTTTCTCATCTGTTATAAGGTCGACCATTGTATCATCAATAATCCCATTCATTGATCAATACTAATATCAGAACATGAAGCTACTCATCCAACCATCCATATGCTCATCCATCTATCTGATCTTCAATTAAACTATCTACCATCCTGTCATCATCTTTCACTAGATCATCCACTCATCAATAATACCATTAAACAATGTAAACACTCATCTATATCAACCAACTATGAATCCATCCATCCCAGCATCCGTTCATGTACTCATTAACCATCAAAATCAAGCTCTTCCAGGCATCCAACCATCCATCCATCTATATCAGCATTAGTTCATCCATTCATTAGACAGACTGTCCATAAACCAACCACAATCATCAACCCATCCATCCCAACATCAGTACATCTATCAAGACAATTTGTCAGCGTACCATCCATCCATCTTTTAATTTTAATCTTTCCCATCCATACACCCATGAATCGATGCATCCATCCATCCATCTATCATCCATGTATGCGTCCATCCATTCATGTACCCATCTCAACATCAGTCCATCCATTTATGACTACAACATCCATCCCTCCATCCATCCATCCAACTATCCATCCGTCCATCCATTCATCCATCCTCAGTCCTGTCTGCCCCTTATTAAACTGTTTTTGTTTATCCATCTGTATATTTGAGACGAGCTTTAAAAAGTAGAAAGTTAGCTGACTCTTATTTTTGGGGTGCACTGCTCTGCCAAATCCTTGTATTTGGGATGTTTTCTGATCATTTATGTCCATTGCAAGCTTGGTTTTACTTGGTACACCTGTACTTTCTCAACTTCATTACCGTGATGCATGGATCAATATTTACTGGGCACGGCAAATATTATGCTTGACATTCACACTCCTCCTGACGAAAAGATAAAATCCACAAGTTGATTTAATTTCTCAGAGGACTAAAGCCTCGCCTGTTAAGCCAAGCACTTCCCTCTGCTTTGTCTTGTCATACAACCGTTTGTTTATCTTATCTTTTAGTTTGTTTGTCTCTATCACAGGCAATTACATCAAGCACAAATCAGAAGCTCAGGATAAATACGGCATATTTACAGTGTATTATAGACTCAGCAGAGGTTTGTTAAACAATTCAGATATGAATAATCAATTCAAACATCTGGTAGAAATATTGTGTTTCCCTGTAAATGGAAAAAAGTGTTTGCATCTCTTTGACACCTCACATTCTGTTACACAACACTAATGAATATGTGCACACGGATTGAAGTGTGAGTTCTCATATGAATAAAAGTTCAGGAAATCTTCGCTATTTTCTGCATGTGATACAAACATAAACCCACCATTAGCATGGAGATGACATTTGATTCTTTAATATTCACAAAAGCAGGAGTGCTGATTCCAAACATTAAAAGTATGAGATGAATTGAACTCTCACTGTACAGCTAGAAAGACATCCTACTTCCAACCCCCCACTTCTATACTTGTTGTTATTAAATTATATAATGTAAAGTACATTTTAACATCAAAGTTCACATCTTTTGGCATCTTCTACTATTCTTGTAAACTTCTCCTTCCTGTACTTCTAACGTTATCCATGTAGACAAATGAATCTTTGAACGCGGCAGCTTGAAGAATTCGTCATAAAAATCCCGCAGTGGCTCATTTCATCACATAACTGCAGCCCCCAAAAATCCTATTTTCTACTCAAGCTACTTCATGCTCAGCGGTCTGGCAAACGCTCTCAATTAAATCTGGAGTTTTAGCTTCCAGACACGGTGCGTTTTGTTTCAAGGATGTCTTTAATTGCTGAACTAGTTGGAAATTTCATTGACTTTCCAAGGTTGATGGCAGTCATTGTATTGACTGGTGAAAGATCAGGCAGAGGAGTACATATGTGAAGCAATCATCTGAGAGAGAGTTGCAAAATAAAAGCCTTATTAGAAGTCTTTGCATGCAGTGTTTTATGCCTGCATGTTCTGTCCATAATAATAATAATGATAATCCACCTCCAGGTAATTTTCCATCCTGCTTTGTTGTATGCAGTAAATCCAGAGTAAAATGAGGACAAAATGGGATGAACTATAAAGTCATGCTCTCTGTCTTTGATTTATGTGTTGTGGCCCTTGTTAAAGGTGGGTTAAGCAATTGGGCCAAGCCGCACTGCACCTGCCCCCTCATGGTTTTTGTATAATGATGCAGTTCCCAATAGGCATGGGAACACCTCTGCATTGTTCCTCTCAGAGATCCCCCCAAAAAAGAAGACTGGTTCTGACCTCTCCCCTGGTGCACCCTGCATTAAAGGAGTTTGTATTTTCATGCCTTCTATCAACTGCGCATGTAAAGAGATTCTCTATTGCAGAAGGCCGCTGCCTGAGGCTTTGATTACAACTCTCCACAAGCACCTCGCCAGTTCCCCATTCAGCAACCAGATAACAGGGATGAGTGGATTGCTCTGATTCATCCTGGAAACATCACATCACAGAGGCTCAGGCTGGAGTTTGGTCCACTTAAGTCTGTATATGTGTTGTGTAGTGTTGAGGACAAACACAAGAACTGTAACCACCAGTATGTTTCTTTCTCTTTGACCGTGGTTGTGTATTAGAAAAATCCCTGTGAAGCAGATATTTAAACCTTTTCTGCAAACAAAATGACAGAACATATGTTAAAATCTGCAGAACTGTTGAAGACGCTCACTTAAGCATGCCAGGCCAATAGGTGGTGATAATGTGCAATCAGTGTGTTGAATCAAACACTATAGAAGAACGGTGTGCACATGCATTTTGAAGTTGTATAAGCAGCAGTTGTGACAGTGCAATGCACATATATTTGGGAAAACCAACATTGAGCTAGTGTGGACTTGGCTGAATGTGGTTTTTACATCAAACAAAATCAAAATCAACAACATGCTTTTTTGTGAGTATTTAAACATCTGAATGTGTTGCATTTATACGCTTGACTCATACAAATTACTTGATCAGGTTGCATGTCATAAAGAGTCTAGAGGGAGGGTTTCTCTTTAAGACACTTTAGCCTGTTTTCATAAAATATAGTTAAGGTGGATTGCTCTGCAAGATTTTTTTTATATATTTTTTTTATTATTTCTTTTTTTTTTTTTTTTTTTGGCACTCGCTTTCCTCCAGGTTAGCTCCTTTCTATTCCTGTTTCAATGTTAAAAACAAGTTCTATCTCGAAGTTCAGGTAGCCACCGTCAAGGTCAGTTTGTCCAAGTTAAGACCACATCAACCACATCTTGTATTTTGACTTCTTTAATTATACAAGTACTTTCTTTTTTAGAGTTTTGATGTTTAGTAGTGTATTTGCAGCTCATTTCATGTCTTTATCTTCCAAAATAAAACTGTTGCTGATGAACGTGTCCTGCGCTAATCTGTGTTAAAGTAATCAAAACTGCATACCTGCTCAACTTTAAACAACTGTCAGGATTTTCATTCTGACCAAACTGAAGCTTGAGGAGTCAGCATGGAGCTTTTTCACATCCACACTGTTGTTTCTCACGGGGAGAACTCAAGCTCAATCCACCATATTCATGATGGATGTGCTTCTGCAAACGACAGACAGTTTTACAACATCTCTGTCACAGAAGAATTGAGTGTTTTGTTAATATTGGGCTGATTTATTTGAAATTCAATGCAATGCTGAGGAGGCAGAACATTTTCTAAAGCCACTCGACTGTATAACTGATGCGCAAATATCCATCTCTCCTTTCATCAAAACAACATCGCACAATTATGATAATGGGAACTGTCAAATTAAGTGTTTTCAGATTAGTTCATTTGGGAAGACTGACGCTGCAAAGGAGCCTTTCCAGTGTAATATACAAGTTCAGCAGCTCTTATTGACTGATAAATGATTTTACATTACATTATGGCATTAACAAAAGCTTGCATAGCTGTATGTATAAGCAATAATGGATTCAAGTACCGTCTGCACTGAGAATGACCAAAGCTGATTCATTAGAGCTCCAAATGGTGGAGATAAGTGCGGGTCCAGCTCTCACTCCTCCCTCTCAGCTCTTGGTATTATCGTGTCAATGTCACAAATACAACTAATAGACTGAGTCTTAGGACAGAAAAAAGAAAATCAAGGGCAAAGTTGTCTAAAGGAAAACAGTCAGGGTTCAAAACTTAAATCATAAAATCAAACATAATTTAGACAGTCTTGCAAACGGCTGATTCACAACTAACTGAAGCGTCACAAAATCAAACATCATGGGCAAAACCACAAATTTGAAGCATCAACTGACGGCGCATTTCTATTGGCCAGAAAAAATACCGCAAATATAAATAGTAATGTTTTAAAATCAGTGGCACGATTGATTCATATTCAGAAAAAAAGAGAGGCACTTGGATTAGTCAAGTTTGGTGAGACGATTAGAAGCCAGGCACCGACTGACTGGATTGGCCATCTGGATCTTCAGCAAACGCCAAAAGTGTCGCCTGACAAGGGATTGCTTTGGCAGCACAGTGAGTAACAAGTGCAGAGAAAAAATCAAAATTTAAAAAATATAAAATAACCATACTCTTATTGATATGTTATTTTGATTATGGTGAAGAAATTATATTACGTTAACAAATTTGAGACATCTTTTTAAAGCTTGCATGTGGTGCTGATTCTGGCGAGCCCTTTGAATGGAATCATAGTGCTTTACTGGGATGAAAACTGCATTTCCCATGAGCATCGTCGTCTACCGTGGTAAAGAGGCAGCTCTTGCCAAAGCATTTGTTGTCGGAGCTAATGAACGGAATACAAACTTCCTTTTAAAACCTTACTTTGTTTGCAGGAGAGTGACTGTTGATTTATATAACATAAAACTTAATAAACTTAACAGATTGTGGACTAAAATAACTGCTTATGTATTCTTGTCATTGTATAATGTATACCTTTTTGGGAGTGGAGTTCATGTTGTGTCCACTCTGTTGCAAATGCCAAGTACTGGATGTGTATTTTGACTGTTGTCAATCATTCCAGGCGACAGCTCATGGATGTGGTGTCCATTTTTGTGTGTGTTGCAGACATTTTCAACAGAAATCACACCTCAGATGTTTCCTTTTCCTCGACACCTTAAGCCACCTTCGTCTATGCCTTTCAGTTCTGAAATGAAGTGCAGGACTGAACTCAGTCCAACCTTAAAATTGAACTATGCATCGAGCACTCTGGCTTTGTTTCAGTTCTCCCCCTGGCAAATAAAGTATATAGGGTATGTGTCAGGAAAGAAAAAGTTGTGCCTGAACTTCTCCACTCATTGACAACTACATGTCTACTATGTTTGCATTATTTCTGATTTTTTTTTTTTTTTTTTTTCATTTTGCTCTTTCCACTCAAGGCGAGAGAAAATGTTTTTTTTTTTTTTTTTTTTTTTTTTTCCACATCATGGTAGTAGCTCTGCTCACTTGGAGTATTTTTGTTCTGCCAACAAAAACCACACAGAAGAGACAATTACTTTAAGTTAACTCACTGGCTTTGTTAATATGAACCTCCAGCGAGCCATGCAAATGAAAGCCAATTGGAAATTTAGGCTTTCTCTTTTCTCAAGTAGGGGTAAGAGAAGATATTTCTTTTTACTTACCACCCACGCAACCATTTGGACAAGAAGAGAGATAATTCTAACCGAGTTAACAAATCTGGATTTGTTCATCTTTACAGAAACACTGGAAAGATGCAACCTCTTGTGTCCTGAAAGAATCAAAGCTGCCATAATTGTGAGTCGGGTTGGGAGCCTGTTTCTATCCCACAGTCATTCAGTCACAATGGGATAGAAACAAGTGAGAATATGCTCTTGGGCAAAGGCGCAGCCAGCAGCAAGGGCCAGTTGAAAGAGTCTTCATTATATAGAACAAGGAGTCATTTATGGAGCTCTGTTACGCTGTTCGGGGCAATCCAACAAACATATTGACTTTGGCACACATGAGGTGGCAGATATTCCTGCACCTACTTTCCATTATATCATAATTTGATTTAGGTGGAGGCTCAGTTCTGCAGCAAGCTTTTCATGCTGGCACCGCATAAATGTTGGATATTGTGCTCCACAGGAAGATGTTTCCATGTTTTAAAAGGTGAGTGTTTCTACTATGCAACATGCATCACCCACCTCCTGAAAAGCTCAAGTGTGATATGCATATTTTTTATGTATCAGTATTTCATCACCGCTCATATAATGAGATTATGATCGAATCCTCGAGCATGCATTATTCAAGAAATTGCCTCGACTGATTTTGTGTCGTCTTTGGCAGTCCACTCGCTGCAAGGAAATATTTGTCTGTTTGGTTTTCGAGAACGTCTGCAGCCCACATCAAGGTTTTTATATCCGTTTCTGACTCAAATCTTTTGGCCTGCAGCCGCTTCAACAGTTCATTCCCCAAAAGATTGAATTATCCTACGTCAGAGCGGAGATTGAGGCTACCTTGAGATTTTAAACCTCTGCTAATTCCTAAACAGCTCACATCCAATCAGTCTGTAAATCCATGACGGCAGCAATGTTCAGAAAATCCAACATAAATAACTTTTAAACACTGGAGTTATTTACCAAAGCCTGGCTCCTCCAACCTTAGGACAGAAACAGTGATTGGATTTACGATACAATGATGAACCTGCAGGGCCAGAATCTGGACCATCTTTGTATTTCACTGATCACTTTTACCCCAGGATGCAAAAAAAGGGTGCAAAATGTGGTTGCGAGTCAAGATTTTTGGTGTTGGTGCCTGGTTTATGCCTCTGTGCAATAGTGGCTTAAACCAGTATGACTGGTGTATACTTGTGTATGACTGCATTGAACTTACTCAATTATCTAATTGCACCCAGTTTCCATGCTAGTTATACTACGAGTTCCCATTCGCTACTTCTCTGCTTGTTTGTGCACACAAAATTATGAATCCCAGCACTTTAGACAAAGTACAGTGTAATCCGGCGGACCAATCACAGGGCTTGTGGCATGCATTGCTTTGACCATAGACTGTATGTAGAATGGACGCCGTCTGCCACCTCACTAGGAAACCGCAAGTACAGCACCCTCTGGTGACGGTCTGCAGTATAGGTCATAAATCCTGCCTCCTCAAGCAATCCCTACGGAGCTGTGGACAAACTTTAGAAATTAATTACACAGAGTATAAATTTTTCCCCTCCCTGGCTGTAATGTTGACATGTAGTTATTGTCAGACCGGTTTGTGCTCAAGTCCTCTTTTTTTCTGCGCAACTCCATTTTAAAAGTTATTACAGGGTTCATGTTTTCTATGATTGACACTTGATACAGCCTATGGGCATATGAAGATTGTGTACCTGCGGATTGCGGATACGTTGTTTGAGCAGAGCGTCATCACAGCCACTCTCTCACTGAATGCGTTACTGCACGAATAGTGGTTCCAGGAAGTGGAAAAAATCGCAGAAATTATGAGAGCAATTCAGCTAAGAAGAGGTGCACATCAGGCTATGTACGGACCGGCAGAGAAAGTTAGCAAAAGAAAGCAAAATTTGTAGTTAAACAATATTCATCTCAATTGTTTAGGCAATGCTTGTCGCTTGCACTTGTTAATGGTACATTAGGTTGTTGTTTAAGTTAGTTGCAAAAACCTATTTTACACAAACAGGCTTATTAATAAACTTAAAACTGAGCCATTCAAGTAAATGTGATCCAAAAATCACCAGCTCAAGTATGTCGTTTTTGTTTTGTGGGTTCTTTCGTTGACTATTCATGGTTGGCAGCTGACTCCTGAATCTTTTCGTACTCTTCTTAGCCTGCGTGCTTCATCCGAAGATGAAACCTTCATGGCATCCACTCTCCGGCCTGCAGATTGGCAGCTTTTGCACCACATCCATGAAACCACCTCTGTGTGGCTTGTTCTTACAGACTGATTGTGATTGGACTCTGACATGTTTCGCTTGTTGACAAACTCAATAAGTCACGTCACACACACACACATCTATGCAACATCAACTATGATACAAATATTACACAAGTAATTCAGTCTTCAGAAACCCTTCAGCCATCATCTTACAATGATTTATCTTTCCAATAACCTCTAATAACAGGTATCTAAAGATGAGAGCTGGTTATATATTAAGTTATTGACTCTTTCTTGAACTCAGACTTATGCAAACCTTAACCATTAAACCAGCTGAGAAAGAAGTCCTGACCTGTCTTGTGTTTATTGCTTTAAACCTGAGGTCATATGATAAACAGACTAGAGCTGCTGAATGCTTAGATTGCTCACTGAGAGACACTCTATACCAATGGACAACTGAAAATTAATCTATTTCATGGACTTTCCATTACACGGTGAGCAAAATGTGGCTACAGCATTTGAATGCAGGTCAGTGATTTCATTTCTCTTACAGACTCTTGAAGGAAGCAGAGCATCTTAAGGGGCAGTAGGTGTGTCTTCAGTTTAACTTCCATCCACTTTTTATGGAGCTGTGGGTGAAAGCATGTTGTGAACTACTTTCTCGGTTTACAGAATAAGAATATTTAATTGGTGCTTCGAGGCGTGCTTTTACAACCGAACACCACACACATTGAGAATAATCAATGAGGCCGTCATCTCTGGTTATCCTCTTTGGAATAAATAAATGCTGCAGCTCTGCAATTATCATGCGACAAAGATGTGGTCAAACTTGTTATCTTTCATGTGAACAATTGAGGCACCTGAACATATATTTTTTTTACAAATCTGTTATCATATGACCACTGAGCTGGGGACAAGAGAACATTCTGACATCTGCTATAAGTAATTGGATCAAAGTATACACCTGTCTGACTTTCTCAAGTTGCATTACATGCCTCCATGAGAAGAAAAAATTTCGGATGCATTTGCATTCTGTTGCATGCCATACTGTAGAGAAATGTGCAGATTTATGCAGAAAGTGTAATAAATATAGTTGCACCATATTTATGGGAAGTACCAGTCATTTTAGGATTAGCTGCAATAATGTTTCATCCCTGATTTTTATTATATCAGAATATATATATATATATATTTTTTTTTCATTCATCATCTTTATCAATAGCAGCATTAGCCTGATAATGCTAACATTATAGCACTATACAGACCTGATTCTCTTAAACTTGGCCATGCTGACGTGAGCTTGTTCCCCCTTGCTTCATCTTCACTCCCCTTGTGATTTCGGTGCCCCTCAGCTTTCCTGATATACACACCTACTCCTTTGTATCTGCTGGACAGTGCTGCACACACACACGCACTTCTCCTCTCTGCACCTGGGATTCTGTGCCAGTTGGTTCTGCTGTAGCAGAGTATGGCTGCTGCAGGGACCACAGAGTCTTTGCACAAAGAGTATCTGTGAAATCTGGAGGAGTCTTCTGACTTAACATGCACAACCTTTCTGTGCTGCAGTGTCTTATGATTTTGATACTGAGGCATTAAATCATACCCTACATACCTTTCTGCTACGAATATGAGAGACTTAACTCTTCCAGGTAAGGTGCATAGAAATGGGAATATTCAGCTATACCTTGCAGTCAGGTTTTAAATTAAAATGCTCCCTTGCTCAGTTTTGTTTTAAGATTTAGGTCATATTTTCATAAGGAGAATCAAGTCATGGTTAAATTCTGATTCTATGAGAATACAGACTTAAAATTATAATATTCCAAAAATAAAGTTATGTTACAAGATTTAAGTGGTTACATCATAAGAATAAATCATGATACAGCCACAAAATTGATTCAAGCGAGTAGCCAGCTGACAGTGCCAAAATTGGGGGCATAAAGCATCTAATTAAATCACGTAAAGGTTTCACTGATAAAGAAATACTTCATCTTCACCTCATCAACACATTGTTATATTTATTGTTTATTTTATACATTTATGTTATAGTTCATGATTTTAATACTATGACTACTCTACTTTTGTAACATGGTTTTATTCTAGTATCACAATGACTGATCTCGTAATAACAGTTTTAATCTTGTACAATAAAACACTTTATTTTCTAAATCTTACTTTTTTAATGTAGCCCCAATTTAAACAGACTTATGGATATTACATACCAAATCTACAAAATTTGTGCTGCTGAAATCTACATACTGCATCTTTAGTTGCTCCTTATGCTGTATATAATTCTTGATATTTGCTGCTGTTGCAGGATCTGAGATGGTTTCTGAGAGCTTCTAGGACTGGATTACAGATGACAAACTCTGGTCTTCTGTGGGCAATGTTTGAAAATGCAAACCAGGACGAGTATTAAATAGGACAAAAAATACAATCAGAGCAGCCTTTCAGTTATGCACAGCTGATCAGAGTCAAGAACTGGTCTGAGACTGACTGATACCAAAAGGAAACCACACTATTGTCCCACCTGTTAATCCTGATTGTCAGAGCAGCTTCTTACTCCAATAAATACATGCCTGACTTGATTGAGTAATGCATGGCACCCAGAGAAAGGTCCATTGGCCAACAAAGAGCTAACAAAAAGCTAATCCAGCCTACAGCAGACAATGCAGTCTCAAATTACCCCTCTGAGTCCTAGCCTTGACTTTAATGTGATGTCTAAGTGGAATGTGATATAACCAGGATCATTTGGGAGTATTTAGGTCCATCTTCATGCCAGGATTGGAGAAGACATTCCATTTTAAGTGGGCCTGACTATTTAGAAAGAATTGCTTTCCAGGATCTATAAATCAGCTAAGCCCATCGGTGATGCAGCTACGAAGGTTTGAGTCGAACAAAGAAAATAATTGACATGACTCCTGTCTTAAATCTCACCTTTTCTGCTGCAGCATAATATTAAGATCCTGGTTGATCTGTCCAACAATCAATGCATCAAATCACCTTTGACCTTTTTACTGAATTAGGATGAGGAGGAGCCTTAAGGGTCTCCCTAAATCATTCTGCAATCAATGAGCGAGGAGTCAGAACAATAAAATCTGAGACATTCAAGAGATTTTAACCTTTACTGTTCAGCTCAAATTTGACACCCTAAATATATTTTTTAAATAAAGTACTAAAGTTTTTGCAGGAACTAAGTAATCATCTTTGTCTTGTTGTTCAGAGAAACAGAATCTTTTAAGTGAACATACTGAACCAAATCACTTCCTCAAGTGATTCGTTTTTTTCACACCAGTTGAGCTGAAGTGAGAAACAGCATTGCCAGGGCAGCAGCCAGCGAACGAGGATCCGCATGCACTGATGCCTGAATCACTTGATGAACAAATCACGCATTGAACTCGACCCTCTGGAATCATTTTTGTAAGGCAAGACTACCTTTTCACTGCTTAACTGCTACCACAACAACTTGCATACAACAGGACACAGCATGTAACAAGTAATGCATTAAACCCACAGCATCCTATCATTGCAGTGGTTTGCGAGGGAACGGTGCATGGTCAGTGTGAATTTTTCTAAATGTTCAGTGAAAAAATCACTCACTGACCCTAATTTACCAAGCAGACCTGATAAATAGCACAGGGCAGTACACTGAAAACCTTCTGACTTTTAAACAAGTTCATTTTTACTAACCTGTTTGCCAAAGCAACACAGCCAAACACGCTTGTCTCCAGAAGCTATGAATTGAACTGAATCCTGAACTGTTCAGCTGTGTATCAGTTCAGAAGGTCAGAGTTGCAGGCCTCTCCCGCTAAATGATTCAGTGATTTTGTGAACAAATCTTTTGAATGAATCTTTTTAGTGAACTGATTCTAGTGATTCAGTACATCTAAAAGAACTGTCGTGCTCATCACTGCAGTTTAAAGGTTAGCTGCTGAAGCCTTTTACGCCTGATACCAGCCTGATACCAGCCTGATACCATGTTGATGGAAAAACAGTTTTCTCAGTAAAATCTTGCCTCAAAGAAACTTTAAATATCTTAATTTATCAAGAAAATAAATAAAAGCAAACCTTAATAATGCGGTTAGAATAAAAATGAATAAATAAATAAATGTCATGCAAAAACCCACCATTTAAGATCTAATATTTGTGGTTTTTCCAGACAGTAACAATTTTATGATATTTATATTATTTATGTTAACAAATTTTAGCACAGTAACAAGTGAATGTTTTAGATTTGTTACGCTGTCATTTTAGATGGTAAAAATATGCTTTCATTAAAGAACGATAATGCTAATATTGGCTGTGTGAAGGTCAATGCCAGTGGGATGCTAATTAGAAAGAGTTGAATAGTTAATCTGTATACCTCTAGCAGATACATTGTATTTTAAGATGTTTGCATTTGAACCTTATGAAAAGTACACTGTTAATGAAGAAAAAAAATACTTACGTTTGGTGAAATAAAAGTTAATTCTTTGAAGATTAATGTCTTTATTCAAGAAACTAAGCAAGTCTTTTTTTTTTCACTCATTACAAGCATTTAACGTCTATTATTTTGGCTTCTACTCTCTTGATAGAAGATATGTATCTAGATGAAGATATGTCTATTGACTTTAAGTAAATTTTAGGTAAGTGTGGGAGGTTATTTTCCAGAAATACATCAAAATCACTTGCCTAGGACTGAGTAAAGATGTATTACCCTTTTTAATGACATGAATAAACTATTCATACATCTATTTACAGAGGCTCTGGTTGTGAAAGAAGCGGTGACTGGAGTCCATATTGTGAAGCACTGAATTTGAACACTGTATCTGGGTTCACGTTATTTTTTCGCGGTATATAACTGGACCCCTGCTGATTCCAATTTTCCAGTTTCTCAAAGGCAGTAATTTCCTTCTTTTGTGCAGAGAAGGATTCTTTGGAGAGCAGGTACCACTCATTTCAGCGGTTGGTCATCTAATTATGGAGGCAAACTTTTGATCTTCATTCTCTCTCACAGAGAACACCTGTCCACTGCAGCTCACGCCAAAGCCACATGTCGTGCCACTGGGGCTTGAAATTAACATTTACCAACCTGCCAAACACTGAGGAGAAACTGGCTTCTGCTGAGTTAATTCAACTGGCTTCTTTGGCAGGTGAGCCTTTTGATTTTCTTTTTCCTGAATGGGCACAAAGTCTCTCCAACGCCGAACCTCTGACAGTTCTGCCCTCCTTTTTTCGAAGAAATATTACAGAACGCGCAGTTTTTAATTGACTATTGATTCCCTTCTATTGCTCTCCTCCCCGGTGTGCCGCGACAGTCACTATGAGGTCCGGTGAGGTTCAGACAGCAGTCAATTAGGTTCACTTCTGCACTGCAAGAGAGAAGCTTTTCTGTATACAGCAGCAGCGTGGTAAATGCGAGAAAAGAGATGGACTGTGTGACTACATTTGCATAAACAGTCAATCCTCCTTCCAGCAACACTGCTATGAGTGTGATGCATACAGCTGTACCTGCAGCACTGTATTCTCCCTTCTAGAGCTAAGCAAATCATGTAACAAACTCGGACTCATTTGCATACATAGATTGTTCTGCTGTCAAGGTGAGAGTAGCATAATAAACAAGAGTGTGGCTCCAACATATTTCACTCATCCTGTCCTGGGATTTGGAAGCAGAATATCAATGAATGGACTAAAAAGTATGTCACACAGGAGAATGTGTTATTCAAACACCGATGGGATTCTACTGCATGTTTTTCACCGAAAATAGTGAAAGTAATGGCAGCCTATTTCGGTCACAATAACAGCTTCCATTGAGAAAATACACAAAGAGGGAACACACTTACAAAAAAACACAGATTGCACCGGGGAATTGGGGAAAAAACAACCACCAAAAAAGTGTGGGTCGGAACAAAAATGGACAAATTTAAGTTTTATTTTCATGTATCACTCGTAACCTTTAAAGATGGACTGAACAAATCTTGTTCAGAGCTATGACACAGATACAGGAGTGTATTTATACTTTTAACACTTTGTAAACACCCTGTTCTTCCAATGTTTAAACTGCCCCTTTCTACGAAGATACACTCTCATAGTCTGACACTAAGTAACTTTATGTTTGTGTACTTTTAATTTAGGAGGATTAAAACTAATAAATCAAATCTTACCCAGTTCCAAGCTATTGAAATCAAATGTATAATTTTGTCAGTCGGGGCACACCCTGTGCATCTTTGCATGAACTCCATATTTATCTTAAACTGGCATCTGTTAAAGCCCTTTTAAGCTGCTCGTAAAAGGCTTCATTTCAGCACATGGGTGTTACTTTATACACAGCTCTACAGTCACGAAATGACCTGAAAGTTTTGCCTTTACAGAAAACATCTGATGCTCACCATCCGGGCCGACTTTGTTCACGTTAGCTGTTTTTACATTATCTGGTGTTATAATGCCACTAACAGTTTTGGGTTCCAACCCTCCATGAAAAAAGTCTTAATTGATGGACCGGCCCCAGTTCTCCTTCATAGCCGAGATGCAATTCCAGCTTACACTGGTCTTTGTTTATTAAAGAGTTTGAACAGCAACGTTGCTGTCCAAGAAAACATGAAAACTCCCACAGATTCCTGCTGCTTTTGTCCTTCAGAGGAGAAAATTGCAGTGATTTCTCTTCATAATCAAAATAACACTTATGAGCAACTGTCAGGGACAGACTGGAACAAGAGGCAGAGTGGAAAAAAGCCAACGAGTGAATAATAGATGGAATCGACTTGTTTAAATGTCATCAAGCATTTCAAATAATGTTCAAAGTGACATTTTATCTGTGTCACCAGCCCTGCCGCAGATTCTTCTAATCAAATGGAAACCTGCTATATAAAGTGTACCAATGGGAGCAATCTGGGGTCAAGAGCACTTTGACGTGTGGGCTGCAGGAGCTAAGATTGGACCACCAACCTTTTGAATCAAGAGAAAACCTACTCTACCACTGTGCCATGATCGCCCAGGAATGAGCTCCAAATGGTGCCATCGCTTCCAAGATAGAGCAGAGAAAAGGGACATGGGATCAACTCTTAATACCTGGTCAACATTAGGGTCTTAACTGGGCTGAAAAGTGGGCACCACTCTTGGTGAGATGGATTTCGTGTGAGACCGTCTGCAGGTTCCATAATGGTCCAATGCCAAAATGACTCAGTGTTGAGTGGGGCCTGGTTGCTGAATTTACACAGGACCCATCTTGTTCCTGGCTCTAATACTATGTGGGTGCTACAGGGGAACTACACAGGTCATAAATATGGTTTATGTGTGTGATTGATCGCAGGGCCCATAATGGCGCTATGCCAACTACCCACATGGGTCTACAAGATGACACTGGGTGTTAGATGGCGGTGATAAAATCTTTAAAAAATGTCACACAGAGCTATAGTTGGCTTCCTTAGGGTTTCATATTTTACAAACTTTTACTGTCATTTGATGTTTTGTCAGGATTTCTGTATGTTGCTTAACTTCATAGCATGCTCTTGTACTTCAGAAATACAGAAAAAGCTCTCTTTTGGGACGGTCTTCTTCATGTGCCTTCAGTATGTAGGTTAATTCATTTATTAAAAGGTCTGGTTACTCCTGAGACTGAACCAGAGTTTGCAGAGCCCCCCCACCACCAGGATGTCATTACAGATCTCTGAAGTCCTTCAGGATGATTTCAGATCAGACACTTGCACAGGGAATGCAGGCTGCCCCACCTCCCCTTAATATGATGGATTTTAACAGGACTGAGTAAGGGTCCTGATATAATATGAGTTTCCCATTTCAGTTCCCCCTTAAGCTTAGCCTTCTCTGATTCCCATCCAACTTTAAAAAATGGGCACACTGAGAGGAAATCCATTCGATCCATGCCCACAGGCTGCTTTCAGGAGCTCCTAAACCTGCATTTCTTCTTTCTCCATAAATTTATCGCCTGTCTCACAGTCCTTTGTGCCGCAGCAAAAGATGAGTGTCAAATCTAAAAGAGCTAAGACCACAGCGAAACGTACTCAGCACTACTTTGGGAAATATCTGCCACTTGCCACCCTCCAACTGTTCCACTGGGAATAAAATCAATTCAACTAAATGACTCTGACAAACCACATCAGTGTGGGAGATGCTTTTATATAGCATGTAGAGAATCTGTTAATTTGTATTTAAACACACATGAGGAGTCAAAGACAAGCCTTTACAAGTTTAGAAAAGATATTAAGCACACAAGACGATGTGTGGATTGCAGCCACAGTGCACATCAATGGACGTATTGTCTGTCATTGTTTTCATGTCCATTGAAATTATCTTCCAAACAGCAGAATGCAGCTTCTGTGAGGAGACAATGTCATCATTAATTGTCTTCCCTCAGAGGCTGCTCTGAAAGTCGAAAAGGAAATTAAAATCTTGTCTGTGTTGTGTACTTGATGAATGACACTTGATGATGCGTTGTGAACTACAACAGTTTTTAGAGAGTCAAGTCAACACAATGAAGTCACTCCTCTGACATGTGTGTCGGTATTTTCTACAGCAATTATTACTATAACTGTATAAAATGAGGTAACTTTTGAAGCTCCTGTAAGGATTTTTAAGGTGGGTTATGGGGGGGTCACAGAAATAGCCTGTTTGGTCAACCATATCACTTAAATTAAAGCTCCTGTAAGAAATGTTCTGACTGTGTTGATTTTAGCGACCCCTGTGGACATAGTGGTAACTGTTTTATTGTGTTATGTTCATAAGACAGTGGTGTTAATCAACAAAAAAAACTCCTTCTGTTGACTCGGAATTTACCAACAACTAAGTATTTACAGTGTAAAAGGTAGCACAGTCTGTCTTCAGTGTACCTACCCACCCATTGTAAATACAGGCATTTCAATTTATGCTACAGAAATTATCAATCTTGTCATTGAGGTTCTAGTTTGCTTTTGAACATCAGCGAGATTCATCACTGTTCATTTCAGCCTGGTTCATGATCTAGGCTGTCAGCTTCACATATTAAAATGCTATGTTTGCCTGTAGCTGCAGCCTGCTACTACACAGTTGTTTGCTACTTGGTTCTAATTCAGCATATGATTGGTTCAGCGTGAAGCAGACCTGGAGAAACTCCCCTTTTCATTGGCTATTTGTATAGTCTACCAAAACATGGCAGAATGCCGCCTATCGAAAAGCATATTGACCATGTTTATATTGATATTCACAGCGAGTGGATTTTTTTTTTTTGCAGCTGATATCGTAGTTGTATATGAAAGCATTCTGGACCATTCCTGTCTTCTGATTACTTTCTGACTGCCTCTTACAGTTCATCCCGTTATTGTTTGGCAGGACAAAGTAGAAGGAACTGATAAGGGAACTGTTAAGCATGAAAGCAAAAGACACCGATGGCTTAAACTAGTTGGATCTAGGTCTGATCCAGAGCTGATTTTCAATTCCCTACCCCAGCCGTGAGGTTTGCTACACTGGCTTCTCAGTTGACCACCATTCAGCATTGTAAGCTAACACCAGAAATAGCATGACATCACTTAACATGAATAATCACAAATTGGATCCAGACAGTTTTTGGAGATATTCTGACCCCATTTTCAGGATAGAAAGTACATAGGTGTTGCAGAAAAAGAAGAGTTACCCTTAAAAGCTGTCGGTCTCACAAAGCCAGTGGGTTTTATAGGAAGTTGCTATACCATACCATTCTATTTTGAGATATTATAATAATAATAATAATAATAATAATAATAATAATACATTTTATTTAAAAGATAATAATGTAAACAGAATACGATAGTGCCAGTCTTGTTCAGGATATGACAATGTTGCTTTATTTAAGATTTATTTCTGGGTTCTCAGTTTAATGCGGTTGTCTTCAGAAAAAAATTCAGTCTATACTAAATGTTATAAGTGGAAAGCAAATTGGCCGCAAATGACAGACAGGTGCTCTCACATCCATGTAATACCCTGTACCTTCAAAAAAAATCTTATTCTCACATTGGGAGCAGCTAAAAATAAATCAAATATTAAACGTACTCCACAGGGCTGGAATGATATTACAAACGGGGGAGCAATTCTGGCTCTTTACATTTCGCCTGCCGCTTTTAACTTGACCTCTTTTAAGTTACACATGCCCTTGGGTGCGTCTCTCGAGAAATGAAATGATTTTAAAATACAACACATCATCTCCTTAAGTGAAGGAATTGATTCATTTACAGAGGGAAAGATAGCAGAGTCTGATAAGTTTTTCCAAAGTTGCTCAAAAAACCTGTGAAGACGGGGAAACTATTTTTAGAGAGATCACTGCGTATGGAAGGAGACTTATCAAGCAAGGTGATATTGAGGTAAGAGGTAGAGACAAAGGTTTTCACATCCTTTAGTACAATCAGCAGCCTGTCTCCTGGGAGGCAAAGCTGTTTCTCCTCTGTCGCCTCCTCAGTCAACCACACTCAAAGAGGAGGGACCTTGGTGGGAAGGAGAGCGCAGCGAGTGATGAAGACATCCTCGGTGAGGGGGAGTGAGGGGAAGGAGGGAAAACTGCAACACAAGGAACGAAGCCTACACTTCACAGAGGAGCACAAGGAGACATCGGGGGAGACTCTGTGTTCAGGATCAGACAGGCATGTCTCAAGATGAAGGAAGGAAAACAAGAAAGGGCTGCAGAGTGAAAAACACATCACAAGGTTATTCAAAAGTGATGGTTTAAAGATGTATACCTCTGTTTTATTGTGGTGCTTTGAAAAATAATGCTGATTTGCTGAAAGTTTCTTAGTGTCAAAAACAGAATCTCGGTGTTGCTGACAACCCAACAGCTCTGGGTTTCTGGATGTGATGACCTTGACTTGACCAAAATAGGGAAACTCACCTGGAAGTCAGTGCACATTCAAAAGAAAAAAAAGTAACACAAGTTGAAGGACCTGAAAGATGCTTAATGATGGTGCTGCTGAGACAAAATCAACTAAGAGGTGTCTTTTTGTCAATTAATTTCTGATGGAGAAAGTTTCCTCTGAGGTCTGAAGACTTTTGAACAGCCCAAAAAGTCCTACGACACAGGAGTTACATACAGTACAGGGTATCCATGTTGCTAAACTCTATTTTTGTGAAGAAAATGATTAGATCAATGAGTGCCATTTAGAGGAGAAAGAGGTGGTAGCTTGGAGCGTGCTTAGTTGTGGCGAGCCACTAAACTTTGGTGTGGCGGTCTGTACTCTTTTTATGAGATGCATCATGAAAATTAATGGATTTTACATGAGATTCACATCACATACTAATGGTAAGAAAGATAACTAAATACTTAGATGATACTCTGATTGTCATATAGTTCAAAGTAACAGCTAACATGTAGTTATAGTGCCTGTTCCTTCACCCAGACTGTAAACATGCTAACTTTTGCTGCAGAGGTGGTCTCTTTAAGATGGGTGTGCATGTGGCATTCATTGCTTTTGAAGCCAGTCTCCAGACGCTCTGGGAGCTGCATATTCTAATGCTGCTTCTGAAGGCCTTTAGTTACAGTTTTGTAGGAAGCTAAAGTCCCTTCAAAAAAGCTCCAAGTGCTCAAAGTTTGGTGGAAGCATTGCTAAAAGAAACAACTTTAAATCAAACTGCAAAACACACAAGTTTTTGGTAATTAAAGGATACATTCCATGAAACACTGGAAACTCATGCTGCATTCATGTGCTCCCCAAATAGTCCTGTTTCCAGGGTTGTGAAGTTGTTTTTTAAACTAAACCATTCTCAAGAGCATAACAAAAAACAACCACAAAAATCTGCTACATTCATTTAATTAAAACAAAGTTTTTGACCATTAAGCCAAAATTTGCTACTTCTATCCTGCTTGTTTTTGTGTAAAAGCACAGGAAGCCTGGGTGCCTAAACTTTCCCCCATTTTCTCAGCTACTTTCTTGCTATGAGGTGGATTTTGAGGTTGAATTTCCTCTAGTCGGAAACTAGTCTCTCAGATTACTCTTGAATGTGGGGTAAACATAGAGGAAAGGTGAGGCTAATCAGATGCCAATCAGAGAGACAATCAGAGAGTTGAGAACAATTAGGGCAGGGCGTACAATCACACAGGCGAAAAAAAACCTCACATGAGGGCAGGAAGTAAAAAATGGGGCACAAGACGAGGTGTGATGATGTAAAACAGGAGCGAGACGAAACATAATACTCATTAACTCCTCATACTTCTTTAACCCCCATCAGGTATAAATAAGAGAAGGAGTGCTGCATTACAGCCTCCACTGTCCCTGCCCTGCCATGACTGCAGTTATGAATCTGGGGACGGGGCATTCCTAAAAGATTAATGCATGGCAGGCAGTCATTGCTGTTTTTTGCACAGTATAATAAGCATCCCCACATTTGCTCATTTTCAGCAGAGCGGTAAAATGCTGTACTCTTTAACATCTGAGCTGTATAGACGTGGAGGTTAGGGGTCTGCTCGGGACATGAGCGCATTTAAAACGGGAAGCCAAACTTTTAATGTGCCTGCAGGGTCTGCTGTCATTGAGCAGTTAAGAGAGAAAACATTGATAATTTACCCTCCATAGAGGTCTTTCAATAACAAATTAAAGGCAAATACTGACTCACAAATGCAGGAATTAAACACAGTATGTAAGATATAAACTGTTTAAACATAAACCACATAAATTTATCATAAGTAATTAAATAAGCATGCTTTGTTGAAATGGTGGCTTCTCTAATAATGCAGCAGTGGGCATACCTTCATCAAAAGTGTCCATGATGGTCTTTTTATGCTTTGGTGAGCGGTTTAAAGGCACCCCCATATGACTGTTTTGGACACCCCTCCGGTTTGCCAGATATGGGACTTGCTACTGGCAAGCAAACTGGTTTTGATACACCAGTAAGTGATTCAATACAACCTCAATAAGGGTCTGTAATTCTACACACATAAATGTGGCTGAACAGGCTTTTAACAAGTGAAGAGAGACCAGAGTGGTCTCATTGCCATTTCAAGGCATCAAGTAACATTATTTAACAGACATGGCCAGTAAAGTGACTACTAGGTTCTCATGCTATGTGCTAATTGCAAAATGCCAGACAGACTCTCTCTGATGGTTTGGCATCATTCAAAGTCAAACTGAGACTGGCTGTTTGTTAATGTGGTATTTCCAGAGCTTCAGGTGCTTCTTCTACTAATGTTTAACATTAGGGGCTCTATTTTCGTGCCTCCCCGGAGACGTGACGCAAGCGCAGCGTCAGTCAGATCCGCCGCGCTGACAAGGCGTTCCCAAGCACATTTTGGTATTTTGGTGAGCCGCGCAGCCCGGCGTAAGTATCCCCCCTCCCTAACTCAGCTCCTCCCAGCAGCATAAGTCGTAGATGGGGAGGAGAGAGGGCGTGGAGTGGTTTTAACACAACCAAGACCTGTTTTCACCAATCACATAAGATCCTCTCCTTGCCTTTAAATCTGCCACAGGCGAGGCGTATTACTATTTTCATGAAGTAGTCAAAGAGATCAAGAGATGTCTTAAGACAGTAATGCCACAAGATGGCGACAGAGGGCAGCTCCTCAACAAGTGTCCTCCACACTCTCTCATATGAGCACAGATGGATTTGGTGTGTGTAATGTTGGACCCACTGGTAAGACAAACACCCTTTTCCACAAATAAAGACACTCACATGAAGTTCAAGTATTCAAACCTCACGTGACAAAGGTGGGTTGAGCGCACAGATCACAACATGAACTCCAAAAATGGCATTCAAATCGGAACCATCTGTGCGTAAATGACGCATTGCGCTCCGTGGCCTGGCTCTTTCTTTCATAGATGTTGGCATATAAAATAAATTTGGCTCACAAAACTGAATATTATAATATCCGTATGTCGGCTTAAGGTAGATAACGCATCTGAGCACTGAAACAAATCATCTATTCAGCCGCAGCAGCAGCAAGACGGACAGAGGACACGGAGACGTGTCCAGGTCGAGCTGTGCGAGAAATAAGAGGAAGAGGAAGAAAGAAAAGGAGGGAGACGAATTACATATCTTGTTAACTTCATCGTGTGTTTATTTACTAGATATTTTATTTAATTTAATGCGGTTTCAGCTGTGTTGATTCGGTCAGGTTGTGTGTCCAAACGCGTGCCAAACGCGCTCATCAGATCAGATATAGATCAGAATATATCTATATAGATCTAAATGTATGTGCTAACTCAGATTAATAGTTGATGATGATTATTTATTGCACTGAAATGTGCCTGACACTGTGGAAACCTGCCGGTGAGGCATCAGTGACGTATGTCGATACGCCGCCGTTCTACCAAAATACTACTAGACCAGCTGCGTTCCGCCATGCGCTGAAAGCTGACCAGGTTTGAATCGGCGAGCTTTCAGCGCACTTTACACGCCGGTGGTGAGCACGAAAATGTCACTGCGCCTGCTGATTCTGTTGACACCTCCCCCTGCCACGCCACCACGCCCAGCTTGGCGGATCCCGGCTCGCCTCCGTGCGGCTCAGTCCACGAAAATACCAAACTGGCCTTACGCCGGGCTCCGCCAGACGAAAATACAACTGCGCAGGGCTCGCCGCCCTCCGCCGCCTCACCGGTGCGCACGAAAATAGAGCCCTAGCTGTCAAAACCACAACCAGACACGCAGGAAGAGGTTGACACAGTTGTCCGAAACTTTAACTCCATTAACCTTTAATCTATAAGCAAAGATGTTAACTTCACTCGAACATTTCGAGTTCTGTCTTTATCCCGTGTTAACGGGGAGGCTCCCAATGATTCAAGTCCAGTAAGAGATTTGACACAAATACATTACACCCTCAAATCCACGTTACATGAAAACTACAAAGAGCAAATGATCTCTCTCAAATTGTTTGTGATCCATCTTATGAGGAAAGAGCAAGAGAGCCATAGAACAGAGCCATAAACAACCAAATCTAAATATTGCATATACGTCATTAACTCACAAACAGGATGTGGTTCATGATTTCAAAACAAAAAGTGCATCATACAAAGCTGCAGATACTCCATCTTGTAGGGTTTTAAATTAGGTGTTGTGAAGCTCTGTTGGTCTATAATCTCCAAATGTGTTGTCAGCAGGGTTGAGATCTAGAAACTGCTCGGACTGTAGCATATAACTCCCATCTTTTTCTGTCTCATCAAACCATCCAGACACAGTTTTTGTCCTACAGATAGGGGCATCATCATCCTGGAGACAACTCTTCCATCAGAAACTCATACAATAAAGGTAATCACCCAGAACAACTTTTTATTGATTTGACCCTTTCTACCAGGGGGGAACAAATGGACCCAAACCATGCCAGCAAAAAGCATATTAGAAGCACCAGATCGCCTCCCTGTAGGGGGCAAGCAGTGTGGTTTTTATCTTCAAAAGAGCCTTTATGAAACTGTCTCGCTGCCCATTGTGAGAACTTTTGGCTGCTTTCTGCAGAGTCGACTTAAACTGAGGATTTGGAAGCAATCTATGGGGATTGTAGATGGCAGCTAATCTTTATCGCTATATGGTGCCATGCATTGAATGGAAATTAATCGGCCTCTTGGAACAGAATACTCCTACAGGAAACTATGATGTTATGATGAAAAAAAATTATTTCAGGTTTAATAACTGAATTTTTCAAGCTTTGAGCCAAGCACTGAAGTGCGGCCCATATAACATATATTTTACAATGAGCTGGCACTGAGCCACAGCTCTGAAAATGGCCATGACAGCTGGCCATTGTATATTAAGTGCACAGTCCTGCAACTATGCAGCAGTTTAAATGGTGATATTTCACCTTGTGAGGTAGCATGCTGCTCTTGCATGGAGTAAAAAAGGATATTGATGAGCGGTGTAACACACAGTAACATCAATAAATGTGTATTCATTCCAGCCATGTGTGGGCCAACTGAGACCTCGCCAATCCTTTCTTCAGGGTCAGCCTATATGGGTTGATAAAAGGCCTCAATGGCCTCCATTTAGTGCCTATACAGGTAGAAGGAAACCTAGTCAGGACTCAATTCAAGTACATGTTTGCTGTTTCAATGGTGTGCTCATTTTTAATAAGTCCATGCCCACTTAGAGCCCATCTGATCAGGTAGAAACCATTTAGAGGACTACTTGGTCAACATGTGATCTCAACATTGGTCTTCCACCCTGGATATGGACTCATTAACACCCTTCCCATTTTGTCCCAAACACACTACAAGAACAATATACATCCCTCTGCTATCTTCCTCACAAGTGGCACTCAACTTTCAACCCCATCTGCTGTAGGCTGTAAGCATCACTTTAATACCAAGATAAAATATCAAACTTTTGGCATTAAATTAACACACACTAGACTCAAGAATTGTCTGTTTCATTGCTTACTAATACTGCTAGATGAATGCATGCAACACAATCCTGCAAATTCCTGCCTGAGTAGACAGCTCTTCACTGCAAATTTTGTACGACAGGTTTATTTTTGTTGTTTTAAACTACTTGAATAACAGTCTCCTATTCTACTTGAAGAACTTTCGTATTTATGGTACAGCTGTTAGTTAAAAAGCTCTGCAATTAAATCATAAACTGTATACAGAAAAGTTATAAGTCTCCGTCTGTGGAGCTCCCACTGGTGGCTGGTTGCAGCATAGTTGATTAACCCCGCCTCTGCTTTGTTAACGGACAGGGTAGAGGCCAACATATAAGATGAAATTAGACTGCAAATTCAAATAATTAGTTATTTAATTTTTAAAAGAGAGGGCATGGCATCATGATTGACAGCTCTGTTGGTAAATGAGGCTCCAGCAGCATTTTGTACCAGATTTGAAGAGTTGAAGGGGGAACAGTGAGAGGAAAGGCAACTGAAAAGAGGAAACTGAAGAAATTCTAACAAGAACTCAAACTTTTCTCAACTCTGAGTGACTTCTTCAAACTAACACAAGTGTAATGTGTGTTTTGGTCAAATGTGTTCTCTAGCATTTTGAGCAACAAACACCAGTATGTGTAAAATCCGTCCGATTCAAAAACCTTGAAAATACATTTAACTGCCTATGATCAAACATCTCCCTCTCTGTAATGCTTAATTTTATTATATAGATAATAAAAGATGGTTCCCAGTCTGGAGTTGACCCCCTGGCTGGGGGTGGGCACCAGGTATCTCAGGAGCTGTGTATGGCTCTGTCTTGTCTGTGTTTTGTTTTTGTTTTTTTGTACAGACCATAGACTGTATATAAGATGGACAGAGTCTGCCTCCTCGCTGGGTGAAGCCACTCCGAGAACAGCACCCTCTGATGGTGGGCTGCAGTACAGGTCATAAATCCCGCCTCCACCAGCAAAGCTTATGGGACTGTGGACAAACTTTAGAAATTTATTACACAGAACATAAATTTTTCTCCCCCCTGCTTGTGATGTTGACATGTAGTCACAGTAAGACTGGTTTGTGCCCAAGTCCTTTTTTTTCTGTACAGCTCCGTTTTTAAAAGTTATTAGGGGGTTCATGTTTTCTATGATTGACACCTGGTACAGCCTATGGGCGTTCAGGGATTGCGTAGCTCTTCCGGGGGAATACGCTGTTTGACCCGAGCGTCATCACAGGGACTCTCGGCGACTGCGCGGCCGAATGCGCACAGCGCTACTGCACAGCTATGGTTTCAAGGAAGCGGAGAAAAACCTGGAATTACCGAGAGCTTTTTGGCTTCAAATCCGTATACAGGCGGAAGGCGGAACCACGGCGTCCATCTTATATACAGTCTATGGTACAGACATAAATGATCAAATCACAATTGCTGAAAAAATGCAAAATAAATAAATAACTAAAATAACAGTTATTTTTTCATGCCTTTTTTTAATTAGAAAAAAAATTCAAATGAATGTCTCTTTTATGTCTCTGAGGGCCCTGGAGGGTCTCAACATGTCTTAAAAAAAAAAAAAAAAAAAGAGGCACTAATGAAAAAAAAAAGTAAGGAAAAGCTGATTGATTGATTCAACCCTGAAAAAGATTATGCAAAATAAACTGTTTTAAGATTTTACTTCTAGTTTAACAAATATCTCTTCAATATCTGCAGTATGAAAATTTTATCTCGACCTTAAAGCCTTCCAAAAAAAACATTTTTTTTTTTCTTTTTTCCAAGTCCTTTCAAACCCCTGAATTTCATTAAAACAAAACTTGAAAGGTGCAAAAGCAAAGCATAATTAACATATAACAAGCAGTGTAGCATATAATAGCCTGTCTGTTTTGTTTGGTGCTTGTCCTGTCATCGTCTGCTGGATGTCGACAGTATCTTCTCATCACTGTGAAGTCGTAAACTGCCGTATTTGTAATGACCTGTCTTCTTCTTCTTCAGACCATGGAAAGGTATTACAGCAGAGACAGATTTCACAGCTCTGTGGTCAAAGTTTTAGCGAGCTTCGAGAGTGTCACTACACCCAGCTGCTGGTAAACAAAACTCTCAAGCTCAGCGCGGCTCTCAGGGAGCAGTAACATTTATTTTCTGACCAACTGTAGCTCATACTGAACACTCTCCAACAGCACTCTGCAAGTCTGTACACGCACAATCTCTCTCCCTCGTCTCTACACACACACACACACACACAAAACATGTGCGTAACTGTGTCGTACACTCCCAGAGGAGCTGCAACACTCTGCTGTTTTTCCCACATTTGCTGCAGACACTAGGAGGATAATCAAAAGCAGCAGAAAAGGTGTACATACTCCTCTGCAGACAGACGCTCAGGAGTAAATACACAAGGTATCGCTGCAGGATCCACCTCTGGCATTTCATCCAGACCTAGTGTGAAGCTATTGGTTGCAAACACTGTTGTTTTGTTTGATTTTGCCAACTACACTTGCTTGCCTGGGGTGCATAAAATCAGCGTTTCATCAACCTCTCATTTTTTTCCCCCTTTTTTTTTTTTTTTTTACCAAAATAAAAAAAACATGTCACTTTTCTACTGACATGTCTTAGATGTTTTATATTTTATTCATATATGATAAAAACCTCTCAGAAAGTTTAAACTTGTACAGCTTTGACCAACACCTACAAACAGTGAATATAATATCACATGTCAGCTTGGTGTGGAGTGTCACCTTCAAGGCCATTAACTCGACCATGATAAATAACTAAGTTTGTCTCCTATGATGCACTAAGTACAGATGAGTTCAAATGAGTTCAATCAAAGCGCGTTTAGCCCGTTGACCACCAAATTCAGTGCTGCAATGACAAAGAGTGACCCTGGGGTTCAAACCTTGAGTGGCATGCTGTAAGTGATGTGTTCTCTATTAGACAGTGACTTTTACAGAGAGGGTGAGAGGACTCTCCTCAGCTCACTCGTGTTTATATCTGTTTTTTTTTTTTTTTTTTTCTTTTTTATGTCCACAAGCCTCACATTTTAAAAGATTTGCATGTATAAAAGCCCATCTGCATTTACTGTCTATCACAGCAGGCGCTGCCAAAGAAACAATGAAAAGAAGTTAATGATGGAATATTGTTGTATTACCTTATTGCATGGTTTCCACTTGGCATTTGTGGATGTTTTCTAGAAGTGAATTTGAGCCTATGCGGTGAGTTCCACTACAGATTCATATCTGTTTTCTATGCAGCACTGCCCCAGAAATGAATAACAACAGACAACAGCTGTGCAGTGTTTGTTTTCATCCTTATTCTTTTTTTGCAGATTCGTTCATATTTTCTCAAATACCTTTTAATGATATCATGTACTGTGAAATTCAGATTATTTCAGTCTCATACTGTGGAGCACTTTCCTGTAAGTCTTTGACTGTTTGCTCACAGTCTCTTACAGAGTTTTTTTTTTTTTTTTTTTTTCCTATTTTTACTTCTAAGTGACTTGGTGACTCTTTTATTGTATTATTGAATTCTTGTAGATGTCTGATGTGGTATTCTCAAACTTATTTTGGCTGATATTGATATTCGATCTTAATATATACCAATGTATACATTTGTTAATTGTAAAGGATGCAATGTTTCTACAGTTACTGAAATTAAATGGTACTCTTGTAACAGCATTTGATTCTTTTACAAATTACAGATTTTTTTAATATAGACATTTAGTGATGCCCATAGACTGTTTATAGAATGGACGCCGTCTGCCTCCTCTCTGGGTGAAGCCACTCCTAAAACAGCACCCTCTGTTGATGGGCTGCAGTATAGGTCATAAATCCCGCCTCTGCCAGCAAAGCTCATGGGGCTGTGAACAAACTTTAGAAATTTATTACACAGAACATAATTTTTTTTCCCCCCTGCTTGCGATGTTGACATGTAGTTACAGTAAGACTGGTTTGTGCTCAAGTCCTCTTTTTTCTGTACAGCTCAGTTTTCAAAAGTTGTTAGGGGTTCATGTTTTCTATGATTGACACCTGATACAGCCTATGGGCGTTCAGGGATTGCATAGCTCTCCCAGGGGATACGCTGTTTGAGCCGAGCCTCATTACAGCGGCTCTTGGCGACTGCACGGCCGAATGCACACATCGCTACCTCGCAGCGCTGATTTCAGGAAATGAAGAAAAATCCCGGAAGTACCGAGAGCTTTTTGGCTTCAAATCAGTATACAGGCGGTAGGTGGACCCAAGTTGTCCATAGTATCTACAGTCTATGGTGATGCCACTATTCGAACCTTACTATATGGCCAACATGTATTAGCTGTGATGAATGCCTCACCATTTTGGCCGATAATTTTATCTTTCATTAATACCAATAATTGTAAGTAATGAAGAATCACACGGAGGACCAATTCAAATTATAATCTGCCAACACACCAATAATATCATGCATCATTATACTCAGTGATCTCACAAACCTGTTGCAAATTTGTTGGTATAGATGTTTATTTTTAATTCTCTTTTGGCACCAAAATTAAAATGGACATATTTTGTATTTTGACCATCAAATCCTGTTTTCATCAACCCTGTTCACTGTGTCCAAACTAGCCTGTAATTTGGATCGTAAGTTGTATTTAATTTAATAAATAAATCATAAATAACAATAGCTGAATGATAACAGTAAAAGCAGTCTTTAATTACTCAATAAAGGTGTTTAAATAAGTCCATCCTGCCTTTGAGAGCTTATATTAATGTCTTTTTTTTTAACAGTTTTTTGAGAATTGATAGTTAAAAGTGATCACACTAACATGGTTTTCTTTGAGATAACAGGAGATTCTGTGACTTACTATGTTAAAAACATCCATAAAATAAGTATTTTTCTAGCTTTGGGTGATGTTTGTTCAACCACAACACAGAATATCATCCCTAATTCTTCAGCATTATTTCCATTTTAGTGTTCATACAAACCAGCACCGACCAGGCTTAATAATCCCTCCCCATAGGACTCCTTTACTATTGTGTATCGAGCATATCCAAGTCTTAGATGATAAACAGTATCTCTGGCCAAAATATCGCCTCCTGGAGCCATTTAGTGCACAGAATACAAGCAGATGATGTGAAGTAACCATCAGTTGCCTGTTTGTTGTTTGCTGTTTGAAATCTGTGGGTATGAAAACAGACTTACTCATGAGGCTGCAGCCTTGGCGGGCATTGGCTGCCCTGCTGTTGAGTGCCTGCTGAATGTCAACTGAATGAGGCACATGATGAGCTGGAGGGCGAAAAAGGCTTTTTTTTTTTAATCCAGCCTTCAATGAGATACAGTATTGAAGTTGATATAACTGTAGTAACACAGTTTTTAATCATGGCAAGATAGATGGCCATATTTGTATCTAAACTCATTCGGTCTGAAAAATGTTTGCAGAGTAACCACACAGTTTTTAATCTCACCTATATGTACCTTAAAGCTTCAATGATGGACTTTAAGGTGGCGCCCCCTATGGACAAAGCAGTCTTTGCTTATTTTGTTCTCTACTTCCTTAAGTTGTATCTTTAGACACAATATCTCATCCTGCTGACTTTTAAACTGTCAAATGTATAAATGGAAACAAATAGGGAAGGGTTTTCTCCGCAGATACCTACCCCCCAGCAAAAGCTTCAGGCATTAAAAACTGCAATAATAAAGTCATGAGTCTGGTAGCTTATAGTCTTGTTTGCTTTTGTACATCATAAAAAAACATGAATGCAAAAAAAGACTGCTCACAGGAACTTTTTGATGCTCATATCAACATGGAAATTCAAAAGAGATGCCTGCTGATTCTAACTTATTCATCTTAATTTAAAAGTTGGCTTTGGTCAATCTCAGCATCAGTAGTTTTGATGATGCGACTCATTAGACTTTGTGTTTTGATCTTAAACACATTGTTATTCTGTACGTAATACGATTTTAATATTGACAAATCAACAAATATCAATGCCAAAAAAAAAGAGAAAAAAGAAAAACTGTTTTATTAAAATTTCTTGCTAAAAAAGGAGTTTCCATCTGTTTTACATGGTATCTAAACACATTATGAGTTCAACAGTCATTTTTTTCCAACCTAACTATGAACACATCTTTGTCTTATGCTGGCTCACTCGCCTCCACACTGTTGATTTTATTCCAGATGCCAACAGTGGATAACTTTTTAATGATTTGCTGACTTTTTACAAAGTTTGGGCAATGGATGAGGTAACTTTCCTGCAACAGCGGCAAAGGGTCATAGAGTTTTATCAACTGTGGCTACATCAGAATAAAGGGGAGTAAATCTTGGATAAATCATAATGTGTATATGCAAAAAATGGTAGACCACCCTCCACTTGTTTCAGTTGGTTTTTAGAAAAGATATGGCATCGTGTCAAATGGAAGCAGACATTTCTACAGCAGAAATCAGCACACAAAAGTTCAGACAGAAAGTCTTTAAAATCAACTAAGTGATGCACAGACTCCAAGTTCAATGTTGGGTAGAGATATCCTTGAGGAAGCCCATGGGTTGTTTATTTTTGCCTCAATTATCACTCCAGGGTTTAGCTCAGAGACAGACATTTAATAATTCATCTGCTCTTTGAATTAATTTCATTCTTTTTTCCCTTCAATGGGCGCTCTGCCAACATGTTTTATTGGCGCTGTGAGCTGCTCCCTACCAGCCAAACTAAACGTTGGTGGTGGGGAAGAGCGGGGTAAGGTCATGTGATTTCATTAAAGAGAGAGAAGTTCATTTGCTGATAAATCATCTAAGAGGAAAGTCTGTGCTGTGTACCGTGGGAAAAAAAAAAAAGATGTACAAGACAATTAAGCAGATTCCAAGAAAATAAAACACGCACTGCCTTCTGCATCATCCATTTCTGCACACAATCAACCAAAAAGGTTGCGATGCTGGCAGCACACACCGCGGGACATTAAGTGTGATGAGCAGGAAGGTGACACAAAGGAGAGATGAGAGAGTAATGAAGAATCACATGGAGGACTCTTGAACAATCCCCCATTGTGGCCGGTGGTGCGCTAACAGACGCCACGACAAACACTTCACAACACGACTGATGAGTCTGAAAAGAAATGGCATCCTTGTCGAGGGGGCTCGGCTTCAGAAAGCTGTGTTTGAGTCCCTCTAGGTGCTGATACGCGCCAA
This sequence comes from Xyrichtys novacula, assembly GCA_962446985.1. NCBI lineage: Eukaryota > Metazoa > Chordata > Actinopteri > Labriformes > Labridae > Xyrichtys > Xyrichtys novacula. The sequence continues at coordinate 16,898,572 of OY660865.1, forward strand.
GATTATCCTTTTCTGAGCATGGGAAGGACACGATGCATCAAACCTCAGCACCAAAACAAGCCTCTTCACAGACAAGCACCCGAACCTGAATGCATTCAAACCCTGCACACAGGCTGCTGTGTCTGCAGGTGTTAAACCTCCTACACCATTAATCCCACCCATTTATAAACCAGCGCCTAAATATACACAGTGCTTAATTAAAGTTGGGCATCCATTATTGAAGCGGATCCCACTTTTATGGGATGAGAATGTAATTAGTCCCTCAACACCCAAACACTCATCTATGTTTCTAAGGGTTATAAATACCCGCGCTGTCTCTTCACGAAGGGTATCCTTTAAATTACATCCCCTACAAAAGGTTAGAAGAACTGATACCTGGATTTACGTGACATGACGTTTAAACACAAGGGCTATTAAGATGTTCTTTATCCAGTAAAGGGACCGCAACCCCAGCAGTCATCTGATACAGACAAAAAAACAACAACCTGAGACGCCTCGGACACTATCCACGGGCTCTCCAAGGTCAGACTGGACTCTGAGGAGACAAATAACCTTTCCTTGTAATCTTAGGAATGTGGCATAGGAATCACTTTGGGTAATAACAAATAATGACCCTATCTCTGCCATTGGGAAAGGCGGTATTGATTTTTTTCACCCAGCAAAGCTTGAAATTATGACCTTAGCTTTACAGGGATGGATATGTCAGCGTTCACAGAATGATATATCTACTTTATGTGATTGTTGACGAGGCAAAAGAATGTCCCTGTAGTGCTGAAATCACAATATACTGAATCTATTAGTCAGTAATAACATCACATATCCTGTGCGTAAAAATGTCAGCTTTCCATAGACACATTTGTGAAGTTCACCACTCTACCTGAGCTCCACAGAAATTATATAATCAATAAAAAGGGGGACTCTGCTGAGGGTCAAGAAAGAAGCATTCAAAGTGCTCAAAATTTCAATTTTATTATCCGTCTCTCAAGAGTTTTCTTAATACCCTGAAGTAAAAACTTATGTACTCAAGGTCTTTCACAGTCTTTTACATCAGAGATCTGTTGATAGCAGCCACACTTCTTGATCATTTCAAGGGCCGTCTTTGAGTTGAAGAAACTTGAAACTTGTCCAGAGTTTAGCTTTTATGTCAAAGTTTTGTATGAATAGTACTTGGATTCGATAATATTTTTGTAGACGCTGAAGATGATATGACACTCATTCACTGAAGGTTTGGTACAAGCAGTGAAAAACTGTGCTTACAGACTTAGAGCTTTTTAGAAAGAAAACGTACAGTGGTTTTTAAGAGTGATTTTGGACCCATGCGGGGATCCCCACTACAGAGCCATATCAGTGTTTAATGATGCAGAAATGATGGTTATATTTTTTAGCATTGCACAGAGTTGTGTCCAGGCTTTAATCCTATAATTCACAGGTCATCAGAAAACCTTTCACATATTATTATTGAATGGAAATACTGTGCTTTCTTACTCAGCCAAAGAGGGGAATTGGATTGCAAAAATTAATCCATGCACATTGCCTCATATTCAAACAACTGCAACAAAAAAATCACACAGCTGTAATGCACTAAACTGATTGTGTTGCATTAAATGAAGCAAAAAAAAAAAAAAAAAAGAAAGAACATATGTTTATGCATGTACTGTCTGATTATGGCCCAAGGACGGTAAATTTCACATTATAAAACATCACTATAGAAACTCTGTGTGCTACAATGTTTGACACATTTCTAAATAAAACCAAAGTGACATACATTCAAATCAACCAAAGTTATAGAACATATCAGTGAGTGAAGTGTGTGTCCTACTTTACGGTCAGACGCCAACAGCGGTGTACACAACAAACTAAGACTCCTACAACAATGAAGTGCTCAGACTTTTCATGATTTCTTTTGCATTTTTTTGGAAACACGATAATCTCATTACAGTTTCTGGCGTGAACATCGAGCAACTGTCTGCTCCTTGCTTTGATGTCATTCAGCTGAGCCCTCCTCAATTAAACTGTAACAGAGAGGGAGGAGGTCAAAAGGCCAGACTGTCAGTGTATTTACATCTTGTTAAATGTATTCTCCGCAGGCTGAGACTGAGCATGATTTGACAGGAAATTCAATATCTCTAATAAGGACTCTGTCAATCAGCTCATTTCAGCTTTTTCCCACTCTGAACTTCTCCTCTGTAACCTTTCCACTGAGATGTCGAGTTTGAACTTTGATAACAGCAAAGTGCCTCTCAACAAATTATCATACAGTGCAACAACCATCAGTGTATTTACAGGCACAGAGCAGCAGAGCAACAGCACATTCAGGTTAAGGGCTGTAATTTTGCCAACACAGTACATAATCAAGTGCCCCAGTTATGGCTGTATCTTGAAAATGCAGGTTTTTAATTATCCAGATAAAAGCTCACAATTGCCCAAGGGATCTGGTGTACTGTATACTGTACATTAAAACATACGGCCAAACACAGCAAAACACAACAAACAGAAAACACCCAATTATTCTGATTCTGCAAAGGTACAAAGGGAAAAATATTACATATAAGGCCTTTTCAATTAAGGTCTGCTTGCTTTAATTGATATCACGCTAAACCACAAAGCTTTCATTGGTGATCCTAGTTCATTTAGCCTGAAATGAAACAGCCTTTATTGTTTCAGCTGAAGAAGGCACAATTTGACCATGTCGATTATATAACTTTTTTTTTTTTTTTTTTTTAAATATCCAGAGTGTAAAAAACTGTACAGCCAAAAAGGGTGGCTGACATGGAGGACAAATTTTGCAGAATATAAAAACAAGTATTAGTTGAATAATATTGAAAACAATTTCTTTATAGGTTGAATAAAAGTTTGAAGGTATTTTATAACATGAGGAAAGTTGTAAAATTAAGTTATAATGTTACCATATTTGAGTCATTTTGTAATAAAATAAAGTCATAGCAAAGGTCATTGTGGTTTAAGTATAAAGTTATGCCTCAGTTGACATAAGTTTGACTGTCTATCAGAAATTCACAACGACATTATGTGGCCTATCATCAGCTGATTAATGACTTAATTTCTTTACATTTTTGAGACTTTATTACAACACATTTCTCATAAAAAAATAATTTTACAATGACGTTATTTTTTTTTAAATACTTTATTTCTTATTTTATTTTAAACTTGAATCTTCAAACATAACAATTCTAATCTTGTAAAATAATGATTTTACTCCCTCTACATTATTGTTAGAAAATTATCTTACCAATGATTTTATGTCTTGTCAGGAAAAATATCTTAAAATCTCATTTTTGAAAACCTTTGAAATTAAATGTCAGTTTTTAATGTGGCCTTTATCCTTGGTCAAACATCTTAAACTGCACTTTTAAATTTTCTTCATCTTTTTATTCAAAAAGCTTTTAAAATCATTTTAAAACCATTTTCTTACTGGTGACTTGCTTACAGGTTACCATTCAAGTAAACACTATACCACCACACTGGTGTGTTTCAAAACTGTGACTTAGGGTAGAAGAAAGCTTAAAAGTCTGGAGACTGGTACTGACACAATTTAACAAAAAAAAAGTAAAAAAAGAATAAAAAAAATAAAGGAAAAGGAAAAAGAAAAACATTAATTTTAAAACTTCTTTGTATCAGGATTGATGTGGGAATGCTGACCAATAAAAATACATTTTCATCCACGGCACAATGTCAATCAATTACTTTGGTTTCTAGACTGATGTGAACCACTAAAAGAAAGTCCAGGAAATATCCTCATATGAGGATATTTCCTCAGTATTTACATGATTTAACTGACCTCATCAGTTGCCAGTAAAGTCGGCGAAATGCCACATCAGGTTAGTCTTTTTATAAAGAAAAAGCTATAGCATTACAAACTTCTCAGAGAGTGAAGGACAGTAGCCAAGGTAGCCAGAGTTCAGGGTTTCGCCTCTTAAAGTCAGATGATTGAATTTCTTGACGGGGGATTCATTAAATTGATAATTCTTATTTATGAAGCCTTTTAAAAAATTAAAATACTCTCTGTGTACTGCTTCCTATTAATTAACTTTTTTTCCACTCTCATTTTCTTTCTCTTCTCCACATTTTTCCTTTACTTCCTACTGAACTTGACACACTAATAGGTTATGAATAATTCTGTTTCAGTTTAGACGGCAATTAGCCACAACGCCAGAGGCCCTTCTTCTCCCTCTCTTGTAGAGTGGTGATTTAAGACCCAGCTGAGTAAGGCTGCTCCAACTGTCCCACAACTACATCACTGACGTCTCCCAGGCAAGCACCGCAACAAGAAACAGTTAACAGAACAAATCCCTCCCACTGAGAAAGCCTTTCGTTGACGTCAGCTTGTGGGCGCTCGAACAGAGGCGTGGATCTGTCCTTTAAGAATAAGGAGAATAAAGGGTCAAAAGCTTGTTAAGAAGTAAATTTAAAGAAACCAAAAACACGAAAACCGTGGGCAGGCATGTGATAATGGAGCAATTTTATCTTTCCTCTCTGGTGTTCCTCTGGAAAGTTTCACTATTCCTAATTAGCCAAAGGACCACATGGAGAACAGCATGTCTTTTCAGCTGTAATTGATACATCAGTGGCAGACGAAGCAGCTGTCGTTGGGGGGACTTAAATACAATGATTACAGCACAGACGGAGCAATAGGCTACAGGCACAGAGCTCCTCCACCAATTCAGTAAGATGTTGGTGAATGAGTGATGATAATGGAGGTCTGAAGATAGAAGCAAAAGGAGTTGATGGAAATATTATTAATATAATAAAGGTAAACTCCATATCCATCAAAAGTTATGAAACAACACTAGTTACCAACTATATTATGCATTGGTGGTCAGTGGTGAAGCTAGGGAGTTTCTGCGGCAATAACAACTTTATAGCACAATTAATGAAGATGCTCGAAATAAATCAACACATTCAGCCAAACTAAGGAGATACAAGACAAGTTAAGACTAACCTATGACCTCATAACTTAAACTACAACATGGCATCATCCTTTTCAAATAATATTCAAATGCATGATTGGTTCGTGTGAAGCAGACCCCCCCCCAAAAAAAAAAAGAAAAAAAAAAAACATATTTCATGCTTTTATTTTGAAACACACTGAGTATTTCTCCAACATTTAGGACATTTCTGTTGCTAGCTAACTATGCTGGATGGGGGCTGCCATCTTTGTTTTGGCTGTTGACCAATCAAAGTTGTATCAGACATAGGGTTGCTTATACTTGATCAGTATGGTATAATTGTTACCCATGCATTCACTCATGTTCATAGATACCCTTGATAGTCTAATCTCATGTCAGTGTTATAATATCATTGTAATCAGCACCTGCAGCCCCGTTTTACACAATTCAGACCCAAACCAGGCTGCGACTGCACACAGCAAAAAAACAAAAACAAAAAAAGAATAAATAAATAAAAAAAGATGCCACTCCTATTAACTTGAGTTTTCTGTTGGATCAATTTCTTGACCCTGTGTCCAAACCCTTAAGATTTGGCATCAAGTCTATTTCTGTAGGGTTCAAAGTTGAGGGAAGCAAAAAGTTTTCTGAGAGAGCAGACAGTCTGGATCCAGATCAAAAAAGAAATTCAATCAATTGTTCCCCCAGTCCAGGGCCCATCAGTCCACGGTGTTTTAAGAAAATGTGTTCATTCATTCTCCATGTCAGGTGCACAGTCAGACAGAAGGAAAAGAAAAGTAGCCACTGGGGAAGGCAAAATAAATAATAATAATAATGATCCTGTATCATCCTGAAATATCACCTCTGTGTGAAATATTTTGTGTATTCATTTGGCATGTGTGATTAATCCACTTGTTGCCTGTAGTGCCATTGTTTTCCTCCCTGAGCTATCATCCATCTGAGTAGCGTGTCATTTTTCTAATGTTTTCAACAAAACCTTGACGTGTGGCAGAAAGAGCTGATGGCTGCTATCACATTTACACCAGGCTCGTATGAGACAATTGATCACACATCATACTTTAACCCTTTTCCCACCTTTACGAGCACACTGGAGTCTTTTCTATAACACTGTCATGAAGAAGAGGAACTACAAACAGAATATAGACAACAACAAGGAGGGCAGGGGTTGTTTATACACTCTGTCAGACCTGCTCCCTCATGAAAATGTTAAATTACCAACAAGCACCCACTCACTAAATATCAAACATGAGATTTTCCACAATTTAAGTGACTTGATCTTTTTTTTTTTCATCAACATTTTTGGTCCCAACTCTTCAAAACACCTGTCCTTCAGCACCTCACACAAAACCTGAAAGCTCACACTACTCCAATGATCAAGACGGCTCTGTCTCCTCCCTGCAGGTCTGCACAGCATCATGTTTTTCAATCTCTGTCACGCTGTCCAACGTGCTGACTTTGAACAGTCTCTCCGCGTGAACCCATGTTCAATCACAGCGTCCCGCTTCAACTAGAAATCCATTGAACAACCAAAGCAAGACACTTAAAAAAAAAGGATGCTTTCTTCCTTGAAAGGATGCAAAAAATACTAAATAAATAAATAAAACAGCAGAGATGGTACTCACACATAACTGTAAGAAAAACATTCCCTGAAGCCAGGACAACCTTCTCCCTTGTTGCCCGGTCGTAGATGCCCACGTGGCATTCATAAGGCCCGTTGTCTGAGATCCGTACTTCTGGGAGCCTGGAAAGGACAAAAATCATTCAGTTAATTCTCTCTTTTTTTTTTTTTTTTTTTGCATTTTGCAGAAAACATTAAATGCATACCAACTGAATATCAGCACTCATGCAGAAAGAGATAAATTCAAGGAAACCTGCAGATATATAAAGCTCCTGTAGGAAACTTTTAGGTTGTGTAAACTCCGGAACCCCCTGTTGACATAACTATCTTTAATGTGTCACCTACACCCTTATGCCAATTTTAACCATTAAAAACTACAAAAAGAAAAACAAAAAAAATCCCCAGTTTTGTCCCCGGTGGTCTGGTTAAACTAACCAGACCTGGTGGTCTGGTAAGTCTGGTGTACATCACAAAAAGCAAAAAGGCATCAGTATGAATTTCAGTGAATTCATAAATGTGGGGAAAAAAAAAAAAAAAAAAACTCCTCACAGAAGCTTTAACACCAACACTTGATACAGTGAAGTTGGATCTTTTCATCGCCACACATTTCCAAATGGACCACAATCCTTCATTTTCTGCAAAATAACTCATAAGTTATTCATTTAAACTACTCGGGTGACCCAAGTGGAGCACACTCAAAATTGCTCTGTGGTCAGAGTAATCTGAAGTGTACTACAGCCTGAAAGCAACACGTCCAGGCGAAACTCAAGGTTAAAGTTTAATGCTATTCGGTTCAGTTTGTGAGGGACTCTGGCACAACTTCACCTACTCCTGTGGGGCATTGAGAAGAGTGGTTTACATTAATATATCTTTATGACCACATTTATTGATGTTTATGTTCGTTTTTCATACTTTTTATATCCTTAACATGTTTTTTTTTTTCTTTTTTGATGTACAACACCTGAATGATTGGAAAACGCTCCATAGGATATAACATTATGTCTACAAATGCTTAGTTTGTGTTTTGGGGAGTAAGGATAAGACAGCTCTACTGACTTAAATAACAGAAATTTGATTAAAATACCTCTGCCTTCAGAGCTACATGCATTAAATACAGCAAAAGTTGGAAGAATGGAGTTTTTTGACTGTTTTCTTTGGGATGAAATAAGTTTTGTATTTGTAAAAGGTGGGTACAAATGAACTGGTTTCGAATAGTCGAGTAGTTAGGGGGGAAATGTGGCCTCTAGATATAACTTACTGCAGTCTCTCTCAATGATCTAGTGGCGGTGGTGAGTTAAGTAACTGTTTGTTTTTGAAGGCCAAAAATCTTAGGAGAGCTGCCACTAAGAAGGTGCCACAGGCTGGTTTCTCCTCTCTGTTTTCATGCAGGGAAGTCGAGGCAGTCTTTATTGATTGTAAACATCAAGTAATGTAAGATGGGGGTAAAAGGTGAGGAGGATAGATCGAGGTTAACTTTGTCACTCTCTTTTCTCCTGGAAAGTTACGGCGGCACATATCATATTGTGATACGTTTGAAGCAGCTTTGGGTTTTGCCTGGTTTATCTGTGAGTGCAGTTTGCTGAATGTAGAGGTTGTCTGCTCAGTGTCAAAGCTGGCAGAATTGGGGGTTACTTACACTGACATGAAAAAACTAAAGCTGTTGATGGTGTCGAAAAATAGACCCTCGAAACCTGCCATCTGTTTGACCCCGGGTGTTTTGCTTTTCCAATTCAGTGACTAGTGATCAGTGAGATAAGGTTGATTAATTTGCACAGGTGTTGGTCAACAGCAAGGGTCAACCATGAGTGATAAAATGTAAGGAAATACCCCAAACCGCTATCCAACAGGTGTGCTCTTAGATTAGGCTGCAAACGCCAGTGAATCCCCATTAACACCAAGGGAAAATCACCCATTTTTAAGATAAGATAAGAAGAACTTTATTAATCCCCGAAGGGAAATTCAAGAAATTTATTCATTTTACAGTAAACTCAAACATTTCTACAGTCTGGTGTAAAACATTACTTCTGAATATCCTATTTCTTTATTTATACACACTGTGCTGGAAGTGAATTTTACATTTATGGTATATACTTTCAGCCTTAGCTCCACCTCTGTCTGTTTCTAGGTTGACCAAAAGTTAGGTTGGGTCAGGATTTCCAATATGGCAACTGCCATTGCCAACCCAGTTATGGTATATATAACCAGTTAGACACACAGTAAAGAAAACATAATGGATTTTAGATGTCCCATAGTCGTTGTCATGTAAAACCAAATGAGGCCAATTCCAGAGCACATAATTTTCATCCAGCAGTCCTCCTTAATACTGCAGTTTAATGTACTATTTTGGTTTGCTGAGTCACAGAATCTGAGGTATTTTACAAATATGTAGATTCATAATAAGTACATGCTCAAAAAGAAGAATCCTATGCAAATAACTAGGGGCAGAATTTCCATCACAAACCAGATGATGGTAGTCATTAACTTCACAATAGGTGCTAATCAGATCTTGGACCAACAGCAGCCAGGTAAAAGTAAATGATAGATACAATCAGACATCATCAGCCTAAAGAGTGATTCTATATTACTGCAGATTAATGCTGACTCACTTAATCATGGGAGAGATGGCCATGTATAGGTGTGCTTTTGTGATAAGGGGTTACATAGATTGAGGCAGTAATACACGTACTATATATCAGTGAGAAGTTTACAAAGTGTCAGGAGATATCGCCAATATATGTGATTTTTGATTTTCCAGTTTGCTGTTCCATGTGGTTTGCTGCAAGTTTGGTTTCAGTTATTACTTTAAGAATCAATGTTAAGGGGTTGAGTTTTGTGTATTTTCTTGGCAGTTTTATCTGAAAAGCTCCCCTGTCATGTTGCTCTTACTGCAGAAAATGTTCTGTTTCAGATTTTTCTTTGTGATTCAGGAAAAATAGGATCTAATTCTCCCTCTTGGAAATGCCATTATTGTTTCCTAGAAAGTAATTGTGGTTTTATCCTGGATGCTGCTGGTTTTCAGCGGGATGCTGATTCTTGTTTAAAATGTTTGATAAAATCTGTCTTTTAAAAATGAGGTATCAAAGTGCCATCTAGGTGGGGAATGGTGGTAAACCCCTATTACTGTTGGAACAAAGATGGGCTTTTTATTTCATGATTTTATTGTTAAGTGTGACACAATACAGCACGTTGTTTTGTGTTTTCATAGTTTTTTTTGTTTTTTTTTTACATGGAACACCATGTGGAGTCTTGGCCTGGTGTGCACAAAGCCATGGCTCCAGGTGATTGGAGTCAGGTGTGTGGACTGAAAGCATAAGTTTTTGACAGGCATATTGGAGTGTTATGTCTTTGGTATAACTATAACAGTTTAATGTTATTTATATTATATGTGGAATCAATGGAACACCATTTGTATGGCTGGCCTAGAATAGATTCACCATTCACCCGCAGTGACTTTGGCTTTCTGACAGTATTGTGCATCTTTAAAATAGGGCTCTGTAGTTATTGGATTCTGTAGCTCTGTTCCTAAGTGGGTTGTTTTAAAGAGATGTGTTCCTGTGGGACTGTGTTTGGTTGTTAGGAGCAGCAACAATTTCTTTATTGTCTGGATGGTCTCCAAATATCTCCAAGGGGGCTGTCACATCTGTAGCTTGCTTCGCTTCGATTCAGACGTTAGAATTATACATTGGTGTATTTTCCCCCTGGGTCTATTTGTGTTCATATTGCAATATTGTAAAACTGCAGGACTGTCCTTGAGCCATTGTATTACAGCCTTCTTTTCCCATCGAGTAGACTGGTCACGCCCTGCTGTTAAGGCCGCAGCCCCCTAGAGGCCTACCGCCAGTTAACCTACTGATGAAATGAGTTGTGGGTTTACTTGGAGCAACAAGGAGGTAAACTGACTCATTAGCTTTGGGCTGATGATGGACACCGCTCACCAAAATACAAACATTTAAAACTTTTGAGTTAGTGCTATATACTGTATGTTATGTGCTAACGTGTCTAAATTTTTTTGGCAATTTCATGGCAAAATCAAAATCTGCCCACCATGACCAAACCCTCTGACCAAAACTCCCAGATTTTGGTGCACAGCAAGACCAATGTCTCAAGGGCTGTTTGAGAAAATTTGATGCAGATATGTGAAACAATCTTGGCACAATGTCTCGTCAAGGAGCAGCATTGCATATCATTGCATGCCACAAGAGGGCAATATGATATATTTGAAACATAACCATATGGATGTAATCAGGCCTGGACCCTTAACACATATTTGTATTTTGGGTCAGATTGTAGCATCCAAAGTTCAAATTAAATCTACTTCCTGTTTAATGGGTGAACACCCAGCTTTGAGTGATTGCCGTTGATATATGTGAGCACAAGCGTGGCAAATGAACTAACAGTTAACAATTTTCAAAGGACAGCCCTTGGCACAGTCAGACCTAGAGAGATGAAATTCAGTAGCCATATCTGTCATCCCAAAACTGAGAAAAAAAGTCTCTCGGCGTCATTGCGAAAAAAAAAAGAAAAAAAAAAACATACTTTAAAAAATTGTCTAATTTATCACATTTTAGTCCATTTTCAGGGACTCTTTGAAAACCAACACCTCCAAGGGGGTTTGTCCAATTAACTTCAAACTGGGTTAACAGCAAGAAAAGACCTGAATGGTGTGGAGTTCCTTGGCCTCAATATATAACCTCAATGGGTGGAGTATGGCAGGCTTTTTTTTTCTGCTCCTGGGTTCATTTGGTTTTCTGGTCATGAGCCCTTTCTTTGCCAATCGAGTCTGACTTGTTTTATTTTGTATCAAAGTCCAATAGCTATGTCTGGGCCAAAGATAGAAATGCCCCATTTCTTCCTCCAACTCTTAAAGTGTGAAACAGGTCTTTCCCAACATACCAGTTGGAGCTTGTGTCTTTCTGACTATTCTTACTTTTGTTTCCATTCAGATCCACAACTTTCAATCTGCAAAAAGTAACTTATACTTCAAAATAAAAGTCGAGCTTTGCCATGTGGGAAACCAACACAAAACAGAAAAAAGTTCAGTCACAACTAGTGAGTAGCTACGACCTTGTTTTGCCTTTCTTCAATTTGAGTGTTCCTGTTGCTTTGATTTCAACTTTTTATGATAACGTTATTGTGATATTTTATGGCCACAATAATCAGGGGGGTGAAAATCTGATTATGTAACAACACCAAGTAGGTTTGATTGCATTTTTAAAAGCAAGGGTGCCTAGTCCTTATTCTGCACTTTTTACCAACATGACAACACTGATGCTCAAAGTGGGTCACATTAAGCTCCTGTGATTTATCCCCACAATAAAAAGAACAATTGTCATCACGGCCTGGGGTCCTAAATGAGAACCTGGGCTGGAACAGCAGATTTAATGGGTTTGGATGTGGTTTGGTGTGGGTGCATGTGTGTGATTTTCCAAAAAAGAGGATATTACTCATTTGGAGAACGGACACATCTGTGCACCAATAAACCTTTACCTTATCTCTTTATTTGCTTTACAGCTAAAATCCACTTTACAACTATTGTCCACTTTCACCTAGTTTGCCACATCCTGGACCACTGAGTTCATTTTTTAAGTGCAGGAAAATCTAACTGCTGATAAAACATGAATCTTTGTCGTCCCCATGCAATACTTTTCAAACAATTTCATCAATAAAATACCCAAAGTTTGACTTTACATTCAGTGCATAAACTTATTACATGGAACAGAGATCCGTTGAATAAATCAATCATCAAAACACGCTTTAAAAAGTTAACTATTTATGGAAACCAGTAGGCAGCCCAAGATATAAAGTGAACTTGTCTCCAGCAGTGCTTCCTCAAGGGATGAGTATAAAACAAGTCTTTATTTTGCCACAGCACAGGACGATGAAAATAGCACAATGGATCACTCTGTGGTGGTAGCTGGGGGAGGTAATTGGCTTTGTCTTGGTGGGCTATATTATAGTAAACGCTGATGTAGTCCGTTGCTTTGTTTTTACAAACAAAACCGTGGTTCTGTTATCTACAGTCCTCATGGCTGAATTCAGACCAAGACCAGTGCAGAGTAAAGATGCCAGAAATGAGATAATTCAGGGGCTGGAAGTATTTCCAGAAGAAAGGTAAGGAGGCCAAGGAGAAATCCCCAACCTCAGCATTTCTAAATGAATCTGAAACACTTGTTTTCCATAAAGGATGAAATTGACAGAATGAGCCGAAAAGAAGGAGTACAAGGTGCTCTCCTCATACTGAAAGTTATATTAAATATTAAGACTGATGTAATTAATTTCTCCACACCTTGTTAATCATTAATATTAGCATTTTAAAGGTGCTCATTCATTAAGAAACTTTTATTTCAGTCAATCATTTGGCATTCACGGGTAAGCCAACATTCAAACTCTTACAGCAAAAGAAATCACCAATGAAATGGAATAACAACTCATAACACACAACATGCTAGATTTCTCTCCTTGTTCTTAGTACTATGATTACTTCTGCATATGAAACTGCCGCTGACTGTGCCACACAGCTATAAACATGTAATCCCAGCTCATTAAATGGAAGTTCTGAGAGCACTTGAGTTAAATCTTTATATGTCTTTGGAGTCAGGCATGAACTTAAGTATACCAGCTCTGGGTTTATTCATATAGTAACAATGCTCTTCTGTCCATGTGAGTAATCACATTTGCCCTACAAAGCCTGTTTCATTTTCCACTTAACCCTCTCTCCAGGCCTCCTGCTGCCTCCTGTTGTACAATTTTCGGCATCACACTTAGCTCTTTTGTCTTTTTTCATGTTCTGTTGTTCCCTTTTTACACAAATTATTAATGCTTTGTCCTGTACCTTAATTTAAAACCATGTAACTTATTAATCATGGTTGAGTTAAAAGCTGATTAGTAATGAGCAGCTGGACTCTGGGGAGGGAAACGGGTATGATTAAAAAATATCCAGTCCTGGTACTTTTAGTGAAGTACAGCTGGGTTACATAGTTTCCATCAACACAGATGGTATTCTTATTATTACTCTTGGTTTATTAGGTGCACAAAACCTTACATATAGTTAAGGGTCTGTGCAAGTGCACACTAAAGATCATTGATGGTGTTTGTATATGAAAAAAAGAATTATATGAAAAAAGATTATGCATTGACAATGAATCAGGAGGAAGAAGAAGCCCTGTTCAATATAATCAGTGTTTCTAGACAAGTAAGGCTGTCTTCAGATTTCACTGAATGTTTTATTTGTTGTTGTAATGCTCATGTTATACCGTAAATATCATGTGAATCATAGAAAAAGTATTTTGCTTTCATTATTGTTTCAAAGTCGGCGCAAGCAGCAACGTCCCCCTGTCTCTCATGGCGGTGAAAAAATTCCTCTAAATTCTCATCTAATTCTATCCAATTTTCCCTCAAGGATCGATAAAGTTTATCTTTTCTTATCTTAACTTATCTTATCTCAACCTAACTTAAATTAAACTTCATCCTGATCAACTTGTGGGAGGCGAATATCCACTGGTGATGTCCACAATCCTCCTTCCACCAGTTCTGGAGTCACCTTTTTACTGTCTTTCCATTAAAAAAAAAAGTTCAGCAAACACTCCCCTCTTTTTTTAAGAAATAACCAAAAAATGTTTTCCTGCACAAATTTGACAGCCTGACTGCACTGCAGACTGCACATCCTGCTCTTAGTGGACATACAGTATGTGGTCAGGGTATCTATGCACTAACAGATTAGCAGCATTTACCTCTCTGTCTTCACTATCGACTTTAAAATTGATAATTAAAGTGTAAAACAGATATTATATTCTTGGTAATCTTGGTATAATGACATTTTATAAATTTGCCAATCTGATTAACATCAAGTATTTTTCTTTGGGCATAGTAATAAGAAAATGTAATCCTTCAATATTTCCACAACAGGGGAACTTGCTGTGTTAAAGCAGTAAAAGCAAAAACCTATTCAATGGCGTAAACATTGCTTTTATATTGGATGACTGGATAAGTTACCAAAATAATAGAAAGAAAACATAACTCTAAATAAATATATTTGGTTATTGAAGCCCTACAGTGCAGAAATTATCAGCAAATATACTCAAGTATTATATGTATGTGCAACCAAATGAGGGAGGATTTCCGATTAATACATGAAATCATCTTTAAATTGTCATTTTTTTAGATGGTAGCTGTTAATAATCATTATACTTTAGAGATTCGACCTGGTCAGGATGGCATTTACAAATCTGTCTCTCTGGTGTCTCAGTTTTCCCTGCTGTTTATAATGTTTTGTTGTTTATTTCTATAATAATGAAATAATTGTTCTTATTCCATTAATTAGTATTCTGTAAAAAAAGATGATTACAACTGAAAAGGTTCCAGGACAAAAATAATACAAACACCAATGAGAGCTTTTAAGCAATAATAGGTCGAATACTGGGACAAAATTATCAAATGTAAAACAAACACACGCCTTTTCAGAGCCCTGCGAGCTAAATTTAATATCAGCACAATTAAGATTTAGTAATTCCACAACTGGGTGAAAAAAGTAATAGAGTACACAAGCAATTTCCAGCAAACCATGTTAAACACGGTCCGAAATCTCCCCTGTAGACCACAGAAAAGCAGCACATACACGGCAAGGATCGATAGCAATGGGCCCCCATGGAGGAGCAGCAAAAACAGCACCGCAAAGAGAGATCGATTGTCCCCAAGGAGTTGCATCTGAAAGCTCTTTCCTGTTATGTAGGCCTTCCTGCAGAACTCCTCCTGCCTACAAATGCAAGCAAATGCCGCTGCCTGGATGGATGGAGGGTGAAAAAGAGGAGGTCTGACAGAGCGCCGTCTGAGAGCTCATCCAGTCAATCTCTGCATTAAATTAACTAGCATGTTGTCAGATACTCTTTCTGGCCTTAAGCATTACGCTCAAATGGGTCAGGACAGTCGACTGTAGGGCGGTACACACTGCATGGAAAGCAGAGACAAATTACCTTGAGCTGTGAATGCAAAGAGAGGCGTGTAATCAGCCATGTTTCCTAAAAGAGCGAGCACGAAACAAAATGATGAGGATCACGCTGAGATTCTCGCAGTGCCGAGGGAGGTGTGATTGGCTTTGTGCTGGCTGGTTACATTATAGTAAGTGCTGATGTAGCTCATCTCGCTGTTTTTATCCACAAAGCTGTGGTTCAGTTGTTTGCTCTCCTAAGCTCTGTATTCATGGATTCAAATCCATGGAAATGCAAAGAGGAAAGCTTGGTGAAAGAAAAAATAGAAAGCATAGAGGTATTACTGGAAGAGGAGTAAGAGCACATAAATAAACCTCACCAAATATATATATATATATATATATATATATATATATATATATATATATATATATATACTTTCTGCTGATTACAGAAGCTGTACAAACCCTTTTCAGTGTGTCTTAAATGGGCGTGTTTCACTTATTCAATGATTTTACCTTTCTCCTCTGTAAGGAAATTCATCACAGTGCACACTAATATGATTTTCCCAGAGAATAAATCTGCCCAGAAATTAATTTAGCATCAGTTTATTTTTACAGAAAACAATTTGTGACATAACACCTTCTTTGTCACCTTTCCTTTAGCAGAGAGTATCCAGAGTGAACCAACAGGATTTCATTCTTTCTTTTCACGTAGGCCGCCTCAGTGGGCACCTTTACCTTCACAGTGAGATTGAGTGGGAAGATATCAGAACCAACAGTTTTAATTTGCCACAGTAATCAAAATAAAATTAAAAAAGGCATTCTTAACACCACTCCCCACAGGAAATATTTATCAATTACGGGAACACCTTACTCTGCGGTTCGCCTCCTGAAAGTTAAACTCATTGAGAGGGGGATAAAACAGGAAAGACCGCTCCTCTGACATTGCTGGAATGAACAATTAAGCTTGAATAATTATTTTTTGATCACCTTCAACTTGTCAAGCTCCCTCAGCATTCGCAAGGCAGCTTGAAAAAGAAGAGGAAAATTTCAATTTTCTACCTCCGTTTCAAGGTTTACGCCAACTTGTGCATTCATACGTAACCATTCTGGCATGTTTTTGGCAAACTTCTACCTTATTTATTCATAAGATCTGAGCCTGTGTCACCTCTCTTAAAGATACAGCAAATGCTTGGACAGCCATCTGTAATTCAGGTGCATACACCATGTTGCATCATTGGTTTGTGATAGAATTGCCTTTTCGTAGTCTCCTGACCAGTTAGATGTGCTTTGCACTTCAAGTCAACAAGCACGGATCTACAAAGAAAAACTCAACCTGTGATGACAGAGTCCACATGTACGTTGTTTTCTCATCTGGAGCCAAAGAAAAGAGTATTCGAATGTATCACACACCATTGGCTGTAATTTTAGGAGCAAGTTGGGGTTTAAGGTTCAGGCTTTTGCACACTGACTCTGAAGTGTTTATTTTTCTACCTTTAAGAGAATGTCCATCAAAGTAATTCCCACTTTACGCTGGTCACTAATGGACATTTTCCCTGATTCTGGTTGCAACAAGTTAGCAAGATTCAGTTTACAAACACCCAAAAGTGGCATCACGAACATCTCTACACATCTGTATTTTTCAGCATCCATTTCCTCTGTATTTCCTTTCTGTCATATTTGCTTCCAAAGGCCAAAACCTTAAAATATTCAAAGCATGATTCAAAGCTCAAGACCTGCAAGCTGCGACTCAAACACCTTTTGTGCAGACCCATTGTTGCTGACCAAGTAGTCCCACCTCTTCTTGATTCTGATTGGAAAGGCTTTTTTATCCAAATAATTGCTGCTTCTGGGTCAAAGCCATAGACTGTATATTAGGGCTGTCAAAATTGGTTCAACATGACATTTATGTTCATTTATGACATGTGAATTGCTCTTGGTATTTTCAGGATTTTCTTCACTTCCTGGAACTACTTGTGCAGTAGCATTGAATGCATTCAGTGGGAGAGTTGTTATGATGATGCTCTGCATGAAGAGCATATCCCCTGGGTGAGCTACGCAATCTTCGTACGCCCACAGGCTGTATCAAGTGTCAATCATAGAAATCATGAACCCCCTAATAACTTTTGAAATGGAGCTGTACAGAAAAAAGAGGACTTGAGCACATACCAGTCTTACTATAACTAAATGTCAACATTGCAAGCAAGCAACATGCTGCTCACTTCTGGATCAAAGCCTGGTATGTGATCTGTGGATGATTGATCTCCAGTCACATCGCCTCAGTATGTTGGACCAACTTTGACTTTGTGCGATTTTAATCATATTTACATAGAATTAAAATTAAAAGTTCAAATTCAGCCAAACTAAAGCATGAAAAGGACTTAACTAGTTCTCCCTTAAGTCAAAGTGGAAAATTAGACATTTTCCTTGACAGCTTGCTTTATACTGGTGTTGAAGGAAGACGCCTCTGCTGGTAAACTTTATCTTTATAATTTCACCTTTGTTTCCAGCATTAGTTCCTCTGTGAAATAACTCTTGAAAGGCTGACAATTAAAAGAAAAAAAAGAAAAAAGTGAGGCACACTGCTACAAAATGTTTAAGGACACATTTGTGGGCATGCCAGCTTTTATCAGGAACAGCAAACCTCCGTGTCAACATCTCATACTTTCTACTCCATGCCCAACCATCCACAATGACCTCGCCCTATAAGAGGTTTCGAAGCGCTCAAACGTCTCGCTGCTTCTGCTTTAACTCCAGAGAGAAAATAGTCCTTAAACTTGTGACTTTAAAATGCTGCTTGTCAGGAAAATGTAACCGGGGGGCATGTTAAGTTTTACACAACACCTTATTCTTCATTTTTGCACGAGAGACAGCGAGGGAAAGAAACTGGATACAAACACAATAAGATTTTAAAGTTTCGTCTTTTGTAAGCTGCATTTATCTTTCATGAGAAAATCAGAATCCTGCTCTGACAATTTTAACTCCAACTATGGAGGTCCTTCAAGCTTCAAGTGTTATCATCTCTGAGCCAGATCTGTCATTTGTCTCACAAGGACTAATCTAAGTAGTGGCACGCTAATTCAGAGAAAGTTACAGCTGCTTCCATTCTTCCAAAGATTATGACTAATAGCTGTCAAACCCTAGACAAGACTGGCAATCTTGCATGCAGGCGGTATCAATGTCACTCGGGAAACTGTGTAATAATTGGCAGCCGGCATGCGAGCAGAAAAATATCCATTATTGTAAGGCACAGTAATCACGTGTCGCTGTGAGAGATGGTAAAAAAGAAGAAAAGGAAAAGCTAAAAATAGAGTTTCCTCCAAAGTGCTCTGAGTTTATAAAGGATCCAGCATACTAAGGTATTCATATTTGTTTGTACAAGTGGATTTGTCAGACTGCTGAGGCTTTGTACAGAAGATTTACCGTTCTCAGGTGGAAACAGAAGATTATGGTGGGTAAAAAATCAGCTTTTTGCATTTCTGAGTCCTGCTGAGCTGCCGTGTTACACCATGAAAGTGGGAATGTGGGGGGGGGGGGCACATTTTCTCTCTGGTTGACTAACACAGGCTAAGCATCCTGATACAAAGCGGGATCCGGGTCAGCGCAGGTAGGCTCCACCTTCTCCCGTCCTCCTTCTATGTTTTCTGCTACACTAACTTTCTCTGGTGAGGGTGGCGGAGTTGTGTATTCTGTTTGTTTGCGCATTTATGTTTTCATGTCCGCGCTCGTGTTAGTGTGTACGCCATCCTACTGTGATGATGCTTTCTCTCCCAAAGGGATATGAGGATTGTCCAGATAAATCATCCTCAGCTGTGCGGCCGTGCCACACAAGGGAGAAAAAGAAGGAAGCAGGAAAAAGAGAGAAAAAAAATCACAAAGAGGAAGGAGGAGGAATCAAAGAAAGTAATGCGAGGGAAAGAAAAGAGGGAATGACAGAAGTGGGGTCACCATTAAAAGATAGGGATGACTCATCCGAGCTTTAAAGCCACTTCAACAATACTTTTCTTACCTGGAAATTCAAGGTTTTCTCCGTATAATAGATTGTATTGAATAAAAAAAAGGTTTCACCACAAATCTAACACACTGTCATTCAATTTTCCGAGACCCCTGCTATTAGTTATGAAAATTAAGCATTAAATTCTGCAAACAATCCATCAGTCGTCAAATGGCAGCTGTTCGCCTGTTTACACCCAGGGTAAGCTCTCTCTGAGTTATTTTCAAAGGCTGACTATTGACAGCAGCAGATGTTAAGCGTGGGCTGCAGTTGTCTATCTTTTGCTCCAGGTGTTAGTTCAGCCCAGTGATGATCTGTATCAGGTGCTGGCTGTTGAGTTTCTAAATGGCTCTGTGATAATTTAGCACCAGCTACCCCAGCAGAGACAAAAGTTAGCATGGTAGTGCAACTTTAAAGCAAACTGGGGCTGCGTGTGAATAAGTCGTCCCAACTTTAATACAGATTAAAAATCATTTTCTACGAGCAACTGAAATGATTTGGGACGTTGTCCTCCTCCATTTCGGGCTGCACTTCACCAAGCCTCACGTGTGTAGACTCAGGTAGACCTCAAGCCAAATCCTGTTCTTCCTCGCCCAGGGACACAATCTCAAAGATGAGCTGATTTTGATCAAGGGCTTCTTGGTTTATTCTCTCCCGGATTTTTTAAAAAGCTTCCTGAGACTCATAACTTTAGGATCAAAGTTTTTATTGGCCAAAACCCAATTAGCAGAGATGTTCAAATAGTTTGTAGGCTTGATGCATGGATATCACTTCCTTTGTAGCATCTGTTCAATCACAAAAGCAAGTTTAGCTAAAGTAGCATTGGAGAGATTGGTAAGTGCCATGAAGTTGCAGCCTAGGGTGAAAAAGGACAGTCACTTGGGGGTCTTAGATCTACGTCCTTTTGTGCATAAATAGTGTTGTGTGTATTACCTATTCAATACAGTATGAATGAATGTATGAATGGTTTTATTTTTGGTCGCAATAACAACAA
This sequence comes from Xyrichtys novacula, assembly GCA_962446985.1. Lineage (NCBI taxonomy): Eukaryota > Metazoa > Chordata > Actinopteri > Labriformes > Labridae > Xyrichtys > Xyrichtys novacula. The sequence continues at coordinate 16,919,026 of OY660865.1, forward strand.
ATGAGAAACAAACAGAATTATAAACTTGACCAAAAAAAGGATTAGGCGGAAGCACAATGCTTATAGTTGCCTATCCTTTACAATCCTTAAAACATCATTTTAATATTTAAGACACTTGATAATGTTGAAATAAGATTAAAAAAAGAAAAACACTTTAATACTAAAAAGAAAACATTACGATATGTTGCACTACGAAAAGAAAAAAAAAGAAAAAACACAAAGAATGAAAGAAAATGTTTTACTCAAAGCTGTACTCCTGAATTATTTTGCTTTTTAACGCTTTTTTAAATATTACCTGTGAGTTACACAATTTTAACCCATCGTTAAGGTTATTCCATTGCTTAACTCCCCAAACTGAAACACATCTAGCTTTTACATTTGTTCTTGCTTTTTTATCTGTTTTAAAAATATAAACCCCTCTTAAATTGTACCGTCCTTCTCTTGTTTTAAAAAGATGTAGAATACAACCTGGGAGGCTTTTACTCTTAGCCCGAAAAACGATTTCCAAAGTTTTGGTGTACACCATGTCTACAAATTTTAATGCATTAGACTTAATGAACAATGGATTGGTTGATTCAAGGTAACTGGCTTTATTTATTATTCTAATAGCTTTTTTCTGTAATTTAATGATTGGGTCTATATTTTTTTTATACACATTCCCCCATACCTCAACACAGTATGACAAATATGGCACTACCAGTGAAAAATACAAAATATGCAAACATTTCCTATTCAACAGCTCCCTTGTTCTATGCAAGGGATCACTCTGACAGAATAAATCCTTTATTCTTTAGTTTTTTTAGACCAACAGCTTTTCAGACTGTTTCATGAACTTTTAAGAGTTAAATTTATTGAGTATGACTTATAACTTTACTCTAAGTAACAGAAATGGTTTAGAAATGTTTGGTTTATATTTTAAGCATTTATTTAGTATTTTTAACCATTAGGTGGTTATAATGTCATTGAATAACCTGAATGTGAGTTTATAGAATCCATTAATAATCATGATGAAATTCATTCACATGTGTTTACTATTTTGTTGTTCACATTTTCTCTGTGTTACTATCTGTTTCATTTCAGAGTAATTTAGCATGTTCAGTGTGATACTTAAAACATAATGAGAATGTTTGATGTGATCCTAAATTTCTTTATATGTGTTTAGTATCAAATCATTTATCATGAAACCAAGCATTCAGTGATATTAATCATAGTGAGTGAGTATCAGATCTGACTCTTTTACCAGCCACAAGTATAAGTTAGATCAAATAATCAGGGTCCTGATTGCACCATGACCTCGCCTCTCTCTCCTCACATACAGACCCCCAGAGACACTCCCAGTGTGAAGGAGATAATACCAGTAAAGTTGGGGTTGCTCACGCTCTTCTACTCTTTTCCTCTACTTCTCTTGTTTTCTGGGTCTCCTCTTAGTCCCCTTCTTTGATCCTCTTAGCTCTTACTCTTTTTATGTAGTCTTACTTTATCTTAGTCTTCTTAGTTTTATGCCACGTGTTCACTCAAGTTGATTTTCCTTCAACATCGTCTTAGTTTTGAAACTTCAACTTTTTGTCGAATAGCAATCCAGGATTAAGTCTTTAATTGATTTTTTTTTAAGTTCGCAAAGTTATTTTTGAAATAGTTTCGACTGGCCATCGAGCCTCTTTTCCTGAGTTTTCTGGGTGATTTCAAAATCACCTCTGAAAGCCACTCAGCAGGTCAAAGTCATCCTCTGTGCCAGAGTTTAAAGTAAGACCAAAGGAGCATCTAGAGGATATTTGAGGTGCTGGCCCATCTTTTGGCTGACTTCGGTTGTCTTTTGAGCTGAACTGCTCGAACCACCGGTAGCCTCAGACCTTCAGAATCTGCTCCATCTTCCCCAAGGACCAGTCTCACTTAAGTATGCAAACCTCCAGAGCTCCAAACAGGGCTGATGCTGTCTCATCTCTTGTCTGTTGTCATGACTCAGATATTCACTTATTCTAGTAATCCTAGATTCATCCCAATCGACATCCAAATTCATCTCTACACCAAAGTTAATGTAGGTTCATATTTTAGAGCATATTCACTCACTATCATTAACTTTCGTTATCCTAGCCTGACTCCGAATCTTTTATCATTCACCTATTATTATTTATCCTCATTATCTCGTGATCATTTATTGCATGTATGTTGTACCATCATTTATCCTGTCTGTTCTTGTCCGTAAGTGTTCATCTAGAAGTGGAGTCCCTGAGAATTTTGGCTTGAGATATGAGATTGATTAATTTAAGATTGACTTAAGGTTTGATTTCTGAATTAAACTTTTGTTTTTCTTTATTTACCCGCCATTAAAGGTGGGTGGTGCCCCTTTCAACGAGTGCATAAATGTCATAATTTAAGATTATTAATCGTCAGACATTTATTATAAATTCAAATCGCTACACTTGTTATTATTGTAATTATTCTTATTATTACTTAACCAGAAGATTAATAGGATACTCAGAAAGGCTGGCCAGTCTTTGAACTGCTTTGTTTGACCACTTTGCAGAAAAGATTAAACCTGCAACCAAGCCAACTACAGCCAGATAACTCCTCATCCTGTCACTCTCTCTTTTGCCATCTCTGTAAATCTTTTGTTGCAAAATAAGCACGGCAATGTTCACACTGGATCACACAGACTTGAGGGTTATTTAGTGACACATCTGCACCCTCTATATCTTGACAAAATGCTCAGGGACAGAGTTGATACCTAGGATATGTGCACCCTTCTGGCTGGAATAAGGAGCAGCCCAGCCAGATGTTGCCTTAAATCTCAAACAGGGAACTCTCTATCCTAAGCAGAGTTTCTGATTAGGGTTCGCCAATGCCTCCTCCCCTCATGTTCTAACGCACTGACCCTTTCACCCACTCTCTCCAGTCTGGCCTGGGTTTCCCAAAAGCAGATGGCTGGAGGAAGAATCCTTAATAGAGCTGTGCAAGAGTTTGACTCTGTTACTGTCATTGTGTCAAGAGGTGGTTTGATTAACTCTGAAGATGACAAGACCTCTAGATCTGCAAGAACGGCTGTGGCGGTCACCTGGATTGTCTTACAGTTTTTGCATATTCTACAATTCAAATATCTATGCAAACTATAATATGAAGTAGAAATAACCACAGCACCTGTGAATTCAAGCTCCAATGGGGTCCTCTGGTTTACAATTGGAGAAAAACTGTTCCTGGGATCTCTGTATATGGTAACTTATTAAAACATATCTAACATAACAGATGATAATATATGCAACCCTAGAACCAGCTGAGCAATTAAAAGTGTGCCAGGCTTCTTTTTACCAGGCCATAGACCAAGTGGACAGCTGTATAGCGCCAGAAGAGAACAGTGAGATGTCAGACATCAGGTCGGGAGACGAAAAAGCTTTTCAAGCTCTTTGTGCTGAGACAAGAGGAAAAGTGATGGATGCACTTGAGTCTGCAGGGAGAGTGACATACCACTGATGTGCTGACTTCACCTGGAGCCATGTGTGACAATTATCGCCCTTTTAATCGACAACGAGAGGAAACTGCATTTGTACATGCTACGAACTAACATGATATGCGAGGTTCACGCTAGTGCAGAGGTTTACCTCAAGCTGCTGTAGGCACAGTCACACAGGCTAACGTAGAAATGTGCATAAAAATGTTTGCATACACGGGCAACAAATCATGTTAACAAGTGCAATTTCTTTACACCGATTTACAGGTGTTTTGCAGCAGTTCATGCATCAGCCAGACTAAGCACATCAGCTGATCCTTACGCCAGTCCATCGCAGCTTACAGCCTTCCTCCCCTTTAACTGGAAAATGTCAAAATTGGTGTTGGCTCTGTTCTGTTCTGGGTCTTCTCTGATGCTCTACTTGCCTCAGCTTTCAATGTGTGCATTTGAAACAGAGGGGGCAGGGAACCCACCATCAAATATTAAATTAATAAATAAATGCATTTTAAAAAATCAAAAAGGGTAAAGAGACAGGGAGGCGGGTAGAGTGACAGCAAATTGATTGAAATGACAGTTTAGTTCAGAGCATCTTTAGTCCATGAAGACTGATTATTTTCATGAAATAAATCGTATTTGATGGCATGACTATGTTTCTGAGAGCTCCCTGCCTTTCCTCATACATATGTGGGATGGGAAATGAGGCGGGAAGAGCATCAGTAAAGACCCTCAGGGTACAGAACAGGAAACATGTATGGCACTGATAAAATCAGACTCAGCATAAAAAGGAGTATCTTGGTTGAAAAAAAAAATGCAGTGGACACAAAATGTCAAAAAAACAAAACAAAAAAAAAAATCCCCATAAGAGCTTAAAACAAAATGTGAAATTTGGAAGTAAATAATCCTGCATATAAAATAGTATAGGGTTCTACAATTGCTGGAGTTTTATTACAAATTCAGGAACTGCAACTGGCTGCTTTGGGAGTTCTCACGTTGGTGGTGGGATATAGCAGTTCAAAATTAATTCTAAAGAGCAGAGCAGTCCAAGCATAGTTAAATAAGTAGTCCTGTTTAAATTAAAGTTAATTGATTCTGAGGCTCACCGGACGGTTGATTGGTACACCAGGTCCTCACGCCTGCGGTAGTCCTCCATGTGAGAGTAATTGGTATTAAACATAGCATCATAGGTGAAGATTTTCTGCTTGATGGTTCCTCCATCTGTGACCTGTGAAGCGATAAAGAGAGAGCGTTAATAAGATGATTCCTCTCATGATGGATGGGACAGGACCGACCTTTCTGCCCCCAAAGAGCTCCTCCAATATACAAACTGTTGTCCTGTGGCCTGCGGTGGAGATCGCACTCCTGCCCGCAATTACCACATTGTATCATTTAAAACGATAAACTCATTTCTTATGACGTCTAAAAGCAGGGGACCGAAAACCTGCTGACATGATAACATCAGCCAGACAGTCTCTGAGGCAGCTGCCAGTATGTGCTGGTGCACATGGTTAAGTCTTAATAAAGACTGACATAGTACGGTGTTCTGAGTGTGTCAAGCAGTCTGCTTTCTGCAGAGGTAATGGTTTGTGACAAGATACTGCAGAGGTAGGGAGATGGGATATTCAAAACACCGCTCCCCACTTTTTTTTTTTACATGCGTGGCAGATGATGGAGTAGTTCTCCTTTTTGTAATTTTCGCAGGAGCGTTAACGTCACTTAGCATGTGAATGGCTGTGATTTCTCCTCTCCCCAGACGCCATAAAGGAAGAGGGGTGACAGGATTTTAATGGCATCACTAATGCTGCTTTGAAGGGGGAAATTGTTGGTGGGCCTCGGATGCTTTTTCTGGCGAAGATGCTATCATTTTGATCCGATCCAATCCCTCCAGAGCGTCAAAGCACTTTGCGATTATTCGGTATAATGTTCTGTGTTATGTACACGCTGCCTCATGAAGAGACAAAGCTAAATTGTATTTATGTGTGCAAACAATTGTTCCCTGTGAATGCTTGGTAACTCATATAACCTCTTGCCTCTGGAGAAAGCACACTGCCTCAGGCTCAGCTTGCTAAGTGGTGCTGCACTGGGAGTTGACAGTGCTGAAACAACCAAAAAGCAGGAGTGTGGAAATAAATTACCTTTGTCACCTGTAACCAGTACAACAGAGGTTTTGCGCATTTTCACAGTTTTAAACATAAAAGGTCAAGATGCTCACTGGAAAGACTACTTTTCAAGTGCATGATTTTACACTTTTTGGTACCATTTGGCCTAGAAAAGTTTTGGCACTCTTGTCAAGGACCTCAGAGTGCTGTGGCCATCTGCTAATTTCAATACCAGGTTTGCAGACACTGAGCAGTGATGTGCTGTTGGGTTTGAGCTCCAGAAGAGGGAGACACAACAGTAAAAGGTCAGCCTCTAAAAGCAAAGCAATGTTCAAAAACTGTGCTTTCCAACCGTCCGGACTCACACCGTCACTTCAGATGCAGTAATAGACCTTTTAAAAACACCACTACAAAGGGTCTGGGGACGTTGAAGTCTGACATGGCTACTTTGGAAAAATGGTGCATCCTCAAACAGAAAAGCTCCTAAGTCTGAGGGCTAAAAGGAAGCACATTTTACTGGATTAAAAATGAGATGTCAGCGATGATAAGTGTTATCCATTATGAGGACTGAGTTTATCAAGACCAAACTCAGAGTGAATGGTCCTTTTCAGTTGTTCCTCAATTTCAAACAGGATAAGCGCTCAAGTAAGGAAACTGTGTCATCAAATCAAACTTATTCCCATCCAGCTAATGGATTTTCTTCATTTCTCATCTGCAATCTTTAAAGACTCCACTGCCCTGTCAGTCTCTGAATATTTTGCTTTCACTAAGTGTAAACAAACCAAAGTTAGATAGCAAGCTGAATAAATGTATATTTCTTCATTGTGGGTGCTCATTATTTCCTTGCTTGTTTGTTTTGAGCACCCACAAGTATCTTGCTGGAGCACCCACTTAAAGTAAAAATTCATTTCCAGGCCTGAGTGTCATATCAAAGATAGCAACAGCTGTCAAAGTTTCAATGCTTGTATAAAGTTATTTATCCTAGAGTATTTTGGAGCTGTAATATTCAAAAAATGCTGCACAACGACCGCCTTTAAACAAGTCAGTTCACATAAACAGACCCCCAATAACAGACAATAGTGACCACTGAACAAAACTACTTTGTAGAGGACATGACGTCTTTGATGTCATGCCTTTATTTTGTTATCTTTCTGTCTTGCATTTACAATGCCCTGTTTTCCGCATTGTAAATTTACACTTTTATTTTGAAGTATATCACAAAGTAAAAATATTCAGTTAATTTCTAATCTGAAGAGAACACTGTGTTGGTTTTACAAAGCAACCTTGAAATGCCAGTTTTAAAAAGTGTCTAATCATCTCTCAGAGGGATGCTACAGCTAGCTAGCGAATTAGCTTGCTAGCAGCTACTGCTTCTTTTTCATCTCTCTGCTTTATGACATGGTAACAAGCGTACAGAAGCACTTATATGAACTTCACAGTATTGAGTTCTTATTCCCATTAAAAGCATATTTTAGCAGTATTTTTGTCATGATCCCTGTCTGTTAAGTTATTTTTTCTTGTCCTCATGTTTCATATCTTGTGTTTCCTGTTTTATTTTTAAAGCACTTACCGTTGTCTCTGTTTTAGCTTTACTTTCTGCTCTGCTTCCTGTCTTATCACGCCTGTTCGTCCCAACCAGTCCCTCCTGTTCTCCATCACCTCCCGTTACCTCTTATATCTAACCTCATGCCTACAAAGTCTTGTTTCCAGTTGTTGTACTTTATGTCACTTTCTCTTGTCCACAGCTCTCGTTTTGACTCTCTGGTTTGTGACCCTGCTTTGCCTTGACTTTGCCTTTTACCTGTTTTTTTCTGGATACCGCTACCTGTGTGTTTTGACCACCTGTGTTCCAAAATCTTGCCTGGAATGAACCCTGTTTGTGTTCTTATGACAGTTACAATTTTATTTACTATAAAAAAGTGGTAATTGCCGATGATGGTTTATTGCAACAGCCTTGGTAGTTATGTATATTATTATTATTATTATTATTATTATTAAAGCTAGTTGAAGTAGCAGCAGTAGTCATAGCTGAAATAGTAGTGGTACCTGCAATAGTAAAGGTATGAGTAGTAGAGGTAATTATTGGTGCATGTTAACAAAGAATTAACCTGTTCGGCAAGCTAGCTATATTAATTTCCCAAGGCTATTATTTTGAAATTCCTTACATTAACTCATGCATCACCTGACCATTCCTTGTCCTTTTTGACACAAACATACCAAAAAAATTATATGTGTTCTCATTTTATAAATCTATCAAAAATAATAATACAACTTTGTTTTGGAGAAAGAAGAAAAAAAAAAAAACTACAGCAAAATGGTTTCCCATTTTAGTTACATCCTTGAAAAAAAGCATACTGCCTGAGGATGAACAAATCCCACTATTTGGTAAATTTTGGACCCCTAAACCTCACTTTAAGTTTTTGGCTTTTGGTCATAAATAGGACCTTTACCTCGCCTCCTGGGTTTGACCGCTTCAACCATCTGAAACCCTTCATAAAGTAAACTGTCTCTGTGTCCAAACTGCAACTTCTGACTCACACAAACAACCGGAAACTGTACCAGACTCAACCTTACCTTTAAATGATAACAGGCCACTCAGCCAATTCTAAGAATCTAAGCTCCTGATTGACAATAACCATTGAATAGTACTAACATTCAAACTGACTGGTGCTTTTAAAACAAAAATCGTAGTTTAACTGACCAAAAAAACAACCCAATAAAGTGTTCATCTTCAACTGAGATCACATGACACATTTGGAAGTACTTTGGTCAAGTGTGGCCCAAGCTCACACACTCAGTTGACACTGTGGTCATGTTTTAAATCATACTGCTGTGAAGAAGCTCACAATGCAAAAAAGGAAAGCAATCTGTGCATTTATAGTTCAGCTTCTCCATATTTAAGGTCTGAAGTGTTCAGGAAATTCTCCTGTAGACCTTCATAAAAGCACCAGAAATGCTTCCTCTGGGTTTTTTTTAAAAACTGCATCACTTCTGTTGTAGCCTCATCTCTGAGTAGCAGTAAAGCGTTCGCTTGGAGGCAGAAGTTCAAAGTCCTAGCGTGGGTGCTGGTCAGGTCTTAGATGATGTAAAGCTTCTGTAGGACTGACCTCCTGTGTGAGTCTCTGAGCTAAATCCAATGGCCTCCTCACCGTGGTGGCTTTTCATTACATGTGGCAGACACCCCAGATGCTCAGCTTTAGAAAAAAACCACAATAGCAAACAGAGGAACTGGTGTAGGTGAGGAGAGATAGTGTCGGTAACAGAAAGGTAAAAGCTTTTTTGATGGTAGGAGCCGTAGTGGGAGTAGAAATAACCTTGGTTGTAGCAGACGATCCCTAGAGGGAATCTCAAACATCATTACCACAATTCAGCACTGACAACCCAGTTTCTAATTGCAGAGAGCTCTCCTGGAAGCACGGAGGAAACCACCAAAGCAATAAGGATGAATCAAGATGGATCCGGCAGCCTCTGAATTATCCCTTTTGAAAAAAGAAAAAAAAAAAAAAAACAGTATATTGTACTGTTCTTTGGGATTTCATTAGTTTAATCATTGGTCCAGATCAGATAAAAAGCCTGCCTTCAAATGCCTTCCGACTTTCACATTATCGTTATTTAAAGCAATTTATATTCTATTTTACTAAGTGACAGGGAAAGCTATAACAGCATAAAGGAAAAGGCATGACTGTGCTTGTTTGCACAGATGGGCAAATAGTGAAAGCAGCAACTTACAAATCTGCAAGAAAGCTCTCTTTTCTCTCTGTCCAGACATCCTGCAGTTCACTTACAGTACCCATAAAATGAAAAACTCATTTTTCTTTGCCTATACACACTGAATAAACCCAGGGTCAGGAACCTGCAGCTCCAGAGCCAACCATTATTATTGTTATTTTTGTTCAGGGTTTATACGTTCTCTTACTTTGAAAAAATGTGTAGCTATCTTTTTAGTTTTTTAAACTTAAATCTGTACAATATCCTGAAATCAGATTTCAGTATTAGTTACAAATATGATAATCAGGACGTTATTGTGCTTGGCCACCCTAGTCAAAAGAGTCTGACTCCGCCACTGGTCAGAGCAGCACCTCATCCTCGAAGCATCCCTGCCCTCTTAAATCATTGCATGCATATCCAGGTTAGAAACTGAGAGGCTGAATTTATGATGTTTCTGCAGCTAAATTCAAAACCTCCCTGAAAAGAAACCAAGGCCATGCAGCAAACAGCTAAAAATATTTTTATATGGCACCTCTAAGAGTTACAAATCTTCATAAACCATGCAAAAATCCTCTGTTGGCCCTGAAGCGCTCAGGGTGAGCTGGAGACATTTCCAAGCTGTCTCCTCTTTCACAGTCCATCTAATCCAACAAGTATTACACTTGCTTCTGTCCTCTCCTTGAAAATCCTGGTGGATAACGCAGGTGTCAGATTTCTGGATGCCTGAAAGACTAAGACTTGAGAGGAAGATTTCAGCCCCGCGCAGGTCATCTCTGTGGAGCCCTCTCTTTATCTACCCCACCTTAATGATTTCACCTCTTAATTAAAAGTGACCCCTGCACCTCTGTGTAATAAATCTGGAGGAATCAGCACATCAGTGGATGTCTCACTTTCCCCACAAGAGGACCAGTTTTGGGAGAAAAAATGAGTGACTTTGGGAGGAAGAGAACAGGGACAAAGGAGCGAGTAGGAGGGGAAAGGAGAGCCAAGCGGTGCCAAAACGGCTGTAATAGAGGGAGGGCAAGAGGGAGATGAATACTCTTTGATTGCAGAAAAGTACCGTTGGGGAAGCAGGGCTTCGCTACTACTGCTTTGTTGAATTCGCTCCATGTGACGCACAGGAGGCTCGGCAGCACCAAACCTCTCCAACACATGGCCATCTGGAGGTATGAAAAGACAGGAACGAGCGGTAGAGTCTGCTAACTCTTCCTCGTCTGCATTGTGGCAGATAGTGGATTTTGGGCGAGAAAGGAAGCCAGCAGGTGAAAGAGAAGTCCCCAACAGGTAGCCGAGAATGAGGTGACTTTGAGGGTGCTCAAAAGACGGCCCTGCGCCTCTCCTGAGATGTAATAACGCCAAGATCTCTCCAGACAGAAAGGGTGTCTGTATCCAGCTTCTACAGCCAGCTGAGCTTCACTCTCTAATGATGCAGCCTATTATCGAGGTCAGATTAGGACTGGGTCTCAGGGGTTAACTAAAACTCTCCTCCCTCCTCCTGTCTGGGATGGGCCTATTTATAGGCTGCAGCTGCATCAGCAGCCACTGGAGGAAATTTTGCTAACACACTGCAGGCCAACTGTAAGAGATTCAATCTGAATGCTGCTTCATAATTTCAGTCAACTTGTCTTTTTTTGGAATATTTTAAAAACTGATTCGTTGGAGAGATGAAACAGGAAACACAGATATTCTGAGCCCCACGTACAGAGATACCGGAGACCTCACACAGTCTAATGTTATGCCAAGATAGGATTGATTAATAACAGCAGCCTGCTCTCCACATGGTGGCTTTATTTTAGAACATAATGGCTTTAAAGAAATCTTCACTTTGAGATCTGATTCTTCAAGTCCCCCCTCCAGAAGATGGACACCCGCGCCCTTCTCAAATAATGTCTTAACGAGATTTATTCCCATTCAGTCTCTCATTTAAAGACTTAGACAAGCAGCAACAAAAGAGATGATCGGAGCATTGTCATGAACTGGCTCGGCGCTTTCCTTCATATCCGGGCTAATTTGCCTAATATTATTATCTCACAGAGGGTCTTTTTGGCGCAGGGCTGGCTCAAGCAGTGGGAGACAATGTCTCACTTAGAAGAATTGGTGTAATTGCTGTAACGCAGCACAGAATGAAGACAAAATCCAGACCCTGTTTCTGCAGGACTAGGAACTGACTTGAATGCATATTATCTTATGCATAAAGAGACATGACGCTTTCCTCTCACCAAATCCATCATAAGTAACATCTCAAAGACCCAATCCAATGAAAACCATGTTTTTCTTGTTGTCTACATGTTCATACGGCATTTTTTCCTGACACTACAGGACATATCATGCAAAAAAACAAGTGTGAAATTGCATTTCTGAGTATTTCTGCATTCAAATCACTGTTAATCTCTCACAGACCCAGACACTGATATTTCCTGCGTCATAACTGCAAGCTCGGCAGGCCAGACTCAGAGAAGTCGAGAGGATGATCGTGGAACAAGCATGTGTGTTAGCCGTTTGCATTGCTCACAAGAAAGCTAATTATGATATTCGCTTTCATCATGCCCCAAAAGACACTAGTGTCCGAGAGCTGAATATCTCCCATTTTACCTGCTACTTCCACTACACTGATGATGATAGGCTGCAAACTAGCATGAAGAGGAGTGTGCAGAGCAGCACTGTCTCCACCCACGACTCAGAGGTTAATTGCTAATGAGCTACGAGAGCTCTGAGGAAGAGCAGCCCTTAAAATGACACAGGTAAGGTGATTTTGGCAAAAAACTTCATGATTACAATTCAAAGATCACTGTGAACACTTTAAGTATTAAAAAAAAATTTAAAAAAGAAATGATTGCGTGGGACTTTAGGACTTGCTGAAAACTAGATTATACTCAAAGAGCTGAAACAGTAATCTAATATCTTAAAGAATTTAAAACCCCAAGCCCTAACAGTTGGTACATTTTATTTATTGATTCTCTTGTTTATTAAACATGGACGTAACTGTACTATGCACAGATGCACCACACTGTGTGTTTAAAGCATAATGCTACTTTGCAACACCTGTTCACTGGAGGCTTTTATAAGCAGAAAAGAAAAGAAAATACACCACGGTTACAAAGCTGACATGAATATGGTGTGTGAGCGGTATTAGTTCTCTTTTGTTATAAAAATTAAAGTTGTGTTGTAGTTTCAGCTCAGTTTGCAAAGAGCGACAAAAACTATGCAAGAGATGACTTGTCCAAATGATGTTTTGTGCATTTTGTGATACCTAAGTTGCCCATTTAAAGTCCTCTCCCAGCATCCTGCTGTTGTGCTATTTATTTATTGAGCAGAAAGGAGACCAATCCATGCACATAAAAAAAGTTTTAGACAAAAAGAAGTGACAGAAAATTCACAATGAAGTGTTAATGTAGATTATAAACAGATTTTGATGGTTTGCAAATCATTTAAAGTCGATTTTTCTGAAAGTAGGATAGAGATAATGGATGAATAAATGAATGCCTTTATTGTCATTGCTTTGAAATTTACAGCAAAATTAAAATTTAACTCTTTGTGGGTATAAATAATTTACAAGTGGAGATAAAAACTGTTCGAGTCTTCATAGACCTGTAGTGCCTATGCACCCATTGATGGTGCACAGACATCATTGCAGTGGCGTGACACAATCACTTTTTCCCCCTACCTTTATTATATTATTTTTCTGGCCGTGCTTGGACAATAAAGTTGTGAGGTTTTAACTACTTCCGGGGGCAGAGTTGCAATGACGTGCACTGCACTGCACTAGCATCAATACAACAACAGAAGTAGTGGACGAGGATACAGCACGAACCACACAAGTAATCAAAGATGCACCCATTACCTTTAAACTGGGCTGATTTCAGCTTTTATGAACTTGATGGGAAGCTTGAGAAAACACATGCTGTGTGTTAAGTCTGCCACATAAAAATAAAGTACTTAGGGAATACAAAAAATATGACAAAACATTTTGGACGTTTCCACCCTGTGAGGACTTAGGCAGCAACAGCCACGAAAACGGCGAGCGCATCCCAGCCAACAATCGAACAAGCGCTGACAACTTTGCTGTCCGCTTTGGAGAGAAGGAAGAGGATCACCCGTTCTGTTGCATGCTTCAGTCCGAAGGATCTACGGCCCTATTCACCCAAAATTGAATATTTGCACTCCTAAATAGGTAGGCTAGGCCTATGCTATTTGTTTTGGTATACAACATGTGAATCTAGAGGAATCTCTGTCCAAAAGGGATAAACATGGAAACAAACCCGTAATCCCCAGGCCGTCAAATACAGGCAGGACTCTGTAGTGGAGGTCACTGCATGGGCACAAAGTCACTCCATAAAGTCACTATAGATTCAGAGCAATATGATTATTAATGTGATTCAACAAACCTCCCAATGTACCAACTTTTTTTCAAACTGTTGCTGATATCAGATGTAATATGAGCAATTATTTTTATAAACAAAAGCTCCGCATTCAACATTTAATTATCTTTGTAATATTTTCAATCAGTGTTTAAATGATTTGAAAACCACTAAATTCTCTTTTTATTCATGGCTATAAAGTGTTCCAACTGTTCACTACATAAACATGAAGGAGAAAGCATAAACATACTGAAATATACAGATGTGATGACAGAAATCTCAGGTAAAGCAAGTCACTGCATTTCATTTAATAAAGAGGAACAAAAAAGTTACCTCTAATCCACTGTAAAACAAACAAACAAAATAACCAAAAAAAAAAAAAAAACAAGCAGACAGCAGCAATGCACACTGGGAAATCCTCTGGATATGAGGTAAGGGAGTGCAAAGATATGACAATAACGCAGCATGCCCCAGCGAGGTAAGAGATTAAATTTGCTGTCATTGCTTTTATGGATCACAAAGCATTATATATACTCGAGGTAACACAGATGAAAGTGTTGCAAAAGTGTTACGCCCAGAATAAGCATAATAAACCAAACAAAATACGATGCAGTGGGATAAAAGTGCATCATGTATTAACTTTATTAGTCTGCAGCACTTAGAGCTGCCAAGTGTAACAAGAGGGAACGCTGAGGTGTTGATACCCCTGCTGACAGAGGCTGACTGTAAGTGATGGCGGCGTCTGCCCATGTGCTGCAGAATGTAGATCTTCATTCAGTGGGCAGAGCCGGGGTCAGTGTCGTCTGCGCTGCCTCTTAACCTGTGCTTTAACAGCCCTGCATGCTGCGCTCCCCTGCTGGCTGCTGACTGACAGAGGACTTGGTTAAAGGGATTTCATGCTTCAAATGACAGGCTCCTCTCCTCCCTCTGTCTGTCATTCCTCCCAGCGGGGGGGACCACAGCTAATTCATGCCCATGGCTGACTGATAACACACACTGCACCTTTGATGCTTAGATTGGCTCATCATATCCAGCTCTTCTAATTCAAACTGAAGCTGAATGTGCAGGGGAAAAAAAAAGTAGGATTAGCTTGAGCTTGTAGGAAAACAGGTCCAGAATTTGTGATGGGGACTCAACGTAGGTTTGCACTTTTATCATGTTTTTGGGTATGGGTACTTTCATCAAGGTCTCTCGTCACCTGCAAATTTTGGTGCATAAAGCTGCATTTCCACTGCAAGAACTTTCTGTTAGGACCAGGAACTTTTAAAGGAACTGTTTTTACCATGAGGAACAGGTAAGGGGGCTTTTTCCTACTTCCAATATATTAATGTAGTCCAGACAGGTTATAATGGGAATAAATGAGAATAGATCCAAGTTGTGTTAAAACCCCTTGGATGGGACTTTGTCCAGAGCTGAGAGAACATGAAAACACTAACTCTGTAGCCAGCCACATTCATAAATCTTTAAGAAATCAATCATTACCTCTTTGTTGGGGTCTAGCTAAACTGAAACTGAATCATTAACAAAACCTCGGACCTACATTTTAGGCCTACAGTAATAAGAATAGTTAATTCCTTTTGTTGTCTTGGTCTGGTGCCTGAAACACAAAGTCTCAGGTAGTTCAGAGTGTCTCACATCCATCCTAAATTTTATTTACATTTCTTTCTCATCTGGCGGTTTAATGTGTCCATATTTGTGGGTCTCAGCTTTGCTCACAGAGAAAGAAGGGCATCATCATGGCGGTAGACATTTCATCTGGCACAACACTAACATCACATGCTCTTCCTCGGCTGTCAGGCATTTTCAATCCAATATTCCCGAGAACAAACAGGTTGTGATTGGGTGCTGCTGGAACTGCCAGATTACATGCGAGGATTTGCGACGACCTCCAGGAACAAAAAAAGAAAAAAAAAAACTGTGCCACCAACAGGAGCGGACCAGCTGCATTCAGCTGCCTGCAGCCTGGAGGTAGCAGGGTGAGGGTCAGCCGCAGACAGGGTATAAATTCGAGCAGTTAAGCGTTATGCAAGCGTGTTATCTAAAGCCATCCGAGACAAGGCCATCCAGAGATGGTTATTATGGCTGTCATTGTGAGGGGGACAGACTGTCTGTGGGCTGACAGAGAGGAGGTGATGAGATCAAAGCGGGGCAGACTTGTTGGAGACTGATGATCTACAGTATTTTTTTCTTGTAGTATCTAAATAAAGCTGTGCAGCATTGCCAGGGTGACATTTTTGTAATTTTCGAAAGATAAAAATGGAAAAAAGGAGAGAAAAAAAGACGGAGGAGGCTTGATGTGAAAGATTCAATGAATGATGATTTATGAGAGTTGAGAAAATACACTTTGACTGACATGGGTGCTGCCCATAATCCAAGAGCTGCATGAAAAATCGGATAAAAGTGAAACAATTTCCACCAGAGTGCTGCAAAGCAATGCACTTCTTAGCAAATTGCACAACAAGGCTGCTTAGGGAACAGTAAAAGCAGTGGTCCTTCTCAGCTGAAGTGCCATGTTGCCTTGACACAGCTGCATGCGTGCATAAAAACTCCATGTGCATGTGTAGTTCAAACAGTGTTTGTCAGTAAAATTTATCATGAGGGTAGAGCACTAAACAATCAAATCACAAAGAAGTGGTCATTAAACCTGAAGCAGAATAAAACATCCTACACTGCAAGCTCTGAAGGCAGGAACACAAGAGAGGATTGTGTAACTTCAGTGGCAATTAGCGACACATTATGTAACACAGCGGCTTCGACCGCGAATCAAGGAGCTCCATCAAGGACGTGCAGGTAATGAGATGCAGCGGCGGGGGAGGGAGAACATCATTGTGGGCACTTGTCCTTAATCTGTTTGATCAATGTGCATTAAGTGACTCCTCGTTCGCACCTTCCTTTGACAACATCTTCATCAGACAGCTGGCAGGCTGCACAGGTACTATAGGAGGACTGAAGAGGAGCTGGAGGTTGCGTTGGAGAGGCTTTAAACATGGCGTTCTTTATAAGCCTTTGAAAGTTTCTGAATGTTGATGCTTTTTTAATTGCACTGGTATTTCGATTGCATCTGTTCAGACTCTTAAACCTAACAAATCCATGTTTAAGCTTGAAAAGTGCAGGCCTTGAGCAGTCAGATTTGACAGCTGTAAGAACAAACAGTACATCCCTCTAAACCTGATGAATTTTAAAAGAACAGTATGTTTTTCTGGATTTTACTCTGATTGCTTTATATTGCCAAGTAGCTGCTGACAGGAGACAGAGTAAAAGGAAACAAAAAACATAATACCACTATGTCCCTGCTGAAGAAGTTTACCATGCCTTCATTGATTCGACAAGCCTCTCTGGCTCACCCTGAAAAACAAACACCATTCTTCCAAAAGGGAATACTCTGAATACTTGGGGACCCGATGCAAATCTTGGAGGAGTGGTTGGTTTTAACACTGCTGTGGGTTTGCGTGGGAAATCAGCAAACCCCGTGGGTCCATGTACCGACTCTGGATCAACTCAGGCTGTAGAAAAGAAGGTTTGAGCTGGTTCCTACCAAACAAGGCAAGTCTTATATTTGGACGAATATCCTAGCTGATACTTCAAATGATGGAAAAGACCTGGACTGGACTAGTCGCAACATATGTGGTAAAGTTCTGATACAACAGGAACAAATCAGGCAGTGTTTATTTCAGCAGCTACTTTAGATTTAGTTTTAGTCTTTGGACTTCATCTTAATCATTCAGTTGAGCAAAGAGCTTGCCTGTGTTTATGGATGTAAATGATCCAAGCATGTTGGGGCAGGATTAAGAAAATAGTCTCACCAATGGAAGTGTTTGAATAGATTGAGATGTTCTGTATTTTGGAGGGCATGCACAGAAGGGATGGGTGATAAATTATTGTTCACAATATATTGTCAGAAACATCCTCCATGATAATTGTTTTCCATCTCATGATAAATAGGGTAAATGCAAGTTGAGGATGTAAGCATGAGCGAGGAACTCGCACCTGTAGCCCACACAGAGCAGAATAACAAACAAACATGGCCAAAGGTAATAAGGAAGACGTTTTTGAGCAGCTCGTTACTGAATGAGGCTTCGCATGAGGGATTTCCTTCAAGATTGGGTAGGCATACCTGATTGCACTCATCTAAGCAGGGGTGTAATCAGGTATGCCTGACATCGGGCAGTGGATCTGCTGCTGTTCACTCTGTGCGATGAGAGTTTTCAATAAATGTTAAAAATGTTTTCACATTTGAGAGTTGTTTGATGTCATTAGTTTTCTCCATAACCTACCACTCAAATTTGTCGTTAAATGAAGCATAGCGTTAGTTCTGTCAGGACACGATGTCAAGCGCTGATCCACAGCCAATGGCTAGTAGCCACCTCAACCAGACGATAGCCAGCTGATTCACTCCTAGCTCCTATTGGTCCTATGCCTACAGAGCGCCTTATTTAAAACTGCACTAACCCAGCCTCTTCCTCTGATTCGACAGCTAACCAGCAAGCTACTGCAACCGCTTTGTACGCTTCCACTTTTAAGAACACTCAGATCTGCGTTTTTGCTTTTTCCTACCTTGCTCTCCATCATGTTGATCGCTGCCCACGAAGAGGATCCATGGTAGACTGACTGCTTTTCTGAAACGCAACATCAGCAACGCGAAATCGAGGAAGACAGTCCTTGCAATGACAGCTGCATTCCCTTCAGCAGGAGCTCTCCTCTGGCAAGTAAAACTTTTATTTCTCCCAACTTCAATGAACGGCCGGAGTCCAGGCTCCTGGAAATCACAGCTCAAGATGGTGCCTCACATCAAGAGCTTTCACCTTGTTTATGGAAAATATCCACATAGATCCTCCACTGGTAGTTCTCTCTTCCTCCTCTATCTCTAGAAAAGCGACCGAGAAAAGAAACACAGGCTGTGTCCGAAATGGCATACTGCCTACTGTCTACTTACCTACTCAATCAGTACATACTGCATACTGACTACTCAAAGATGATTTGAGTATGCAGCTGCCCGAGCGTTTTCATACAGATGCATGCTAAATACCCCAGAATGAATTTCGTGCCGGCCGGACGCAGCGCCGTGAAAATTCAAATAGTCCTACCACAAGCTACACAAAACGACTGCATTCCGGACAAATAATATAAATTCATTCAGTAATAAAAAAATTTCTAGCGAGAAAGTAAGTGTTTACATCACGATTTTGAGCCCAGTTGTTTGAAATAGCGGCTGTTTGTAAATTTGTCTCTGCGTTTTCAGAGACCGAAGCGTCCGCTTGGTGGGTGTTAGCATCTACGTACCGTAAACACTGGGCAGCAGCAGCTCCCCCTTCACGTTTCCAAACTATTGCAAAGTGTTTTCATAATCAACAACTACGCGACACAAACCGAGCGGCAGTGGATGAGAAAAAATAACACAAACACCTGTGTATCCATGGTGATAATGCGATACACCACCTGCTGGGCATGTGATGAGCAGCATAGGGCTGCAAAATGACCAACACACAACATAATTATTATGACCTTGTTCGGTTATTCCTTGGCAAATACATAATTTCCCGACTACATTCTTTTCATGTACAATGATAATTTCAGAAACCATCAGGTAGTTCTGCCTGGTGTAGGCTGAAACCCATAGAGCGCCGCCATGCAAGAAGACAAAGGCGTCTTTTCTTCAGGGCAGCTATGTACTTTCAATGGATTTTGAAACACAAGTAAGAATTTGTAAAGTTCACATATACATTGTCAACTGGAAACTCCCCCGTTTGTATATTCTGAACCATGCGCTCTCTACCAATAATAATTTTTATTAATCAGAGGTCTGTGCTTAATATGAGTGACCACTTTGATGATGCATTCAGAGATGAGAAGATGCTCAAACTTGTTGTAATAAATACATCTTTAAGAGACACTTAAATAAATAAAGTCAATTTATACGAATAGTTAAAAACATTACCTACAATCCCAATTTAAAATACAAATAAATCTGGTAAAAAGATAAAAAATATGATAAAATGATAAAAAATTGTGTAATGTATACTGACTAAATATTGTTTATCTATTTATCTATATATATATCATTATTATTGCAATCACATGCCGTCTTTTTCTTTTCAGCCTCGGGAAAGAGGGCCATAATGCCAGCTGAAGTGCACAATGCATTGTGAGGCAGAAGCAGTACGTGAAGCAAGCTCCACTCCATACTCAGAAATCAATGTCGATTGAGTATACATCCGGGCATTTCTCGCATACACAAAATTCGCTTACTGTACAGAGTGAACGCACTGCCTACTCAATTCAGGGGCGGGGTTAGTATGAGTAGTACGAGTAGTATGCCATTTCGGACAATCCCACCCTGAAAGCTCTATCCAGCATCCAGCCAACACTCACCCACATATCTTCAAGGATCGAAGCCTCAGAATCCGGTTCGGCACGTGCTAAGCTGTCTTACTTCATCCCGGCTGTCACCTGCATTCACTGCACTGAACGATGACATCACTCCAGCGACAACCAACGACGGTGTCACCATCCCGCAAAGGACCCTGGGAAGTGCAGTCCCCGTCTCCACCGGCATCCCATTCTTCCCTCCCGTGGCTGCAATTACAGCTAATCCACAGAGCCAAATCCTTGCAGGTGTGGCAGGTTGCTGCTGCACCTCCACTTAATTGGCATCAGCTGCGTCTAATTTTCAGCTGTGCCTGGCCTAATTGCGAGGCGGTGACTTTATAAGTCCTTTGTACCACCTTCTCTGTAGCTCCAATGCCCATAAATATATCCATTGTATACCATTGTAGTCCACTGTTTTGAATCTTGCACTTTTTTTATATTTCTCGAACTAACTCTGTCTTTGTTCTTTATCCTCCATGTCCCGCTGCCTGAGAGACCGGCCACTGGCCAGCCAGCAAGAGTCTCTCTTTGTCACTGAAGAAGGGAAACCTATATCCAGATCGTGGTTTTCTGCTCACCTCTGCCTGCTCTGCCAATCCTGCTGGCTTCTCCCCGAGTACAACTCTACGCATTCACCACGCATAGGTGCAGCTACAACTGCATCTTCCATTGTCCCCGTCTCGACGCTCAAGGCTACGGGTCGATGGTCCTGATCAGCCTTTGAATGATACCTCAGGCCCGGGGATAAAGAAGATTCCTATGGTAAATTATTGCTATAAAAAATGCTGCTGCTCCATAATTCTGTCCCTTGTCTATTGTATTCTTAAGCATATTCCCAATTATAAATATGTGTATGGATTAAATTAATCCTGATCCATGATCATGTTGTGAGGGTAACCAATATCATGCAAGCTTTGGAGTTGGGTAGGTTGCGTCATAGTTTCTCACTGCTGGCTGCCCTCCCTCCCCTGTAGGTGCCTTCATGTAGCTCATGAAAGCCGGGGAGGGTTGGGAGGGTTGTCTGGTATGGTTGTTCTGGGGGACTTTTAATTTATTTGCTGCTGCTTCTTCTACCTCAGCTTGCATGTAGCACATAAAAGCTCAAAGGTTGTCTGGTATGGTTGTTTTGGGGGATCCTAATTTACCTTAATTTTATTTATTCGCTGCTGGTTTTTCTGCTTTGGCTTTTTGTAAATGCACATGAAAGGAAGGGGCGGAATTCCCTCTCATAGCCTTGGGATTCCATGCAAGCGCATGAAAGAGCAGGGAACTCTCAGAACAGAGCCATACCGCCAAAGTTAAAAATGTTTGCTAGTAATAAATAACTAATTCTAACTAAAGTAGTCCTGACTTAAATTAAGCATAGCCGTAGTTCAGACAGGACACAAAGGTTACAGTCAAGCTAAAGGTTAGAGTCAGCTGATCTTAAGTCAGCCTTCAGTCAGATCACAGCTCAGCTGATTGCCCTCCATACATCCTCCAGATCGCTACACGTCCCATTCCTTTCGCATAGGTGCCGCTACAACCGCAGCTATGACGGCTCCTGTGTCCACCCTCAAAGCCATGGGCCGATGGTCGTCAGCCTTGTACGAACGCTATCTGCGCTCCGAGGCTCTGGATATTCTAGAAGCCCAAAAAAAACATGAGTACCCATAACTTTGGCACATAGATGTTAATTAAATGAAATATATAAATAAATACTCTGCAGATAACTTTTTCATGCTTGGGCAACGGGTCTTTCTAACCCTTCTCTCTTTTGGCAGCTTCTAACCTCCCCTTGCTAGCTCCTAGACTGCACGGCATGGTTGTTTTGGGGGGGGTTCTGTTCATCGCTGCTTTACCCCCCGTCATTTCTGCCTTCATGATGGCTCATGGAGGGCGGGAAGGTGCTCTTCCTGCCGCTGGCCTTGCACACATGCCAGCGTGGAGAACGGGGGGCCCCGAACAGAACCTCGCGTATGCTCACTGCTATTGCCTTTCATGATGGCTTGTGATGGGCAGGTAGGGGCTCTTCCTGCCTCTGGTTTCCACGCAAGCATGTGGAAGGGCAGGACAAATTGAGTCAAAAATATAGATTGGAATTACAATATTTTTTATTAGGACTTTTATTGTTATCACCAGAATGGCAAATCTTATTGTGATAATTTTTTTTACCCATATCGCCCATCCCTTATGCACAGTAGGGGAGGGAGAAACAGTTGATACAGCATAGTATTGCTAGTGATAAATTGCATCGTCTCATTTACCAAGTATCGATTTTTCAAATTAATTGCTCATATAAAGTCAATTCTATGATAATGGAAAAATAAAATCAACTGTGTCCAGTGAAGTTGGCAGAGGTGACATCATGGGGCAGGAGAAAGTTGGTCCAACAAATATGTATAAGACTTGCAAGATTTGCTACGTGAAAATAATATACAGCGTGAATAAGACAAACATAAAGGCAAGCCAAATACTTTATTAGCTAAACAGTTTTAAAAAATGGTATAAATCGCAATATATTGTATCTCAAAACTCACTGTATTGCAAAATGTTGAAAATCCCAATGATATCGAATCATGGCCAAAATATACTGATAATATCGTTTCTTGGGGCCACGATGATGATGCACAGTGAATGTCATTTAATTTCTATTCACCCCCCCCCCAATCTGATTCACTGTTTTGACCTCCAGGCAACTGCAGCCTTATTTCACCTTGTGCTGCTTTGTCCCTGTTTCTGTATGTTTATGCAGCTTGAAATGCAAATGACCACATCCAAACAAATGAACAGACTTTACCGACTGCTGAAAATGTGTCGTGTCAAAGTCCATGAAACACCAGCCGTGTGTCAGCGTGTAAGTAAGAGGCCGCACGTGTGAGTTATGGATGTTAGATGTGGGGGTGATGGTAATTGCTGAGTGGAACTTGTCGGTGGTCATTAGTTACTCAAGTGGCGTTTTGCAGTTAATACATGGAGACGGTGTATGTGTGGAACTTTCTTCACCATAAATCCCCCCGGCAGTTCATGCACACGTCAAAACAATTGGTCAACAAGCTGGTTACAAGAAAGCTGCAGTGCTGCTCATGATGTGAGCAATATGTTAAAATCACAGAGCGGATACAGTGAGCTGGCACAAGTGTGACTGTCTCCAGAGGTGGGGAGCCATTAAGTGGGTTACATTCAGTCAGATTTTGGAAGTGAAGCTCATTTTGACGATTAGTGTTGCTCTGCACTTCTATCACACTACATTTAGTCAGACCTTTTGACAAGGATCTAACTTCCTCCCATCAAGGTCCTGGAGTCCTCATGCATGCACAAACTGGGCCCGAGTGTAGAAATTTGTATGGATTTTCATTCATGAGGTGTTTTGCATCGACTGTCTCTGGGGGAATGTCTGCATGTAAAGGGAGCAACATGAGGCTGAAGCATGTGTGCATATTCCCAGGTGGATTGTGCTTTGCAGGAGGAACAATGCATGAAAGTGTGCATAAATGTTATTTTGTGTTGCATGCCATTTTTTTCTTTTATTCAATACTAACAGCTGATGAGTATTTGGAAATATGGAAAGTAGAGAGTGGGGAAGGACTGCGGCTTCTATATATTAGGAGCTAAGCAATCAGCGCCTCATTTAATGGCTTTAAGATTAATCAGCCATGGCTATTCTGCTTCTGGACCTCTCTTGGAGGTAGTAAGAGACGTGAAATGGAGTAAAGACGGTGGCGATATGCTGAGTCAGAGCCAGCAGGGTGGAACAGTGCCGTGTGTGTTCATTACACCCTTTTGAGGTGCAGCATGTAAGGACGGAGGCTGACGTAATACGGGAATTTCAGAGTTGTGTTATTTCTTGTTAAATAAAAAAAAAACGATAAGTGTGAGTGTAGCAGCAAATCTCTTAAACTAAAGTGTTGGATGATTTTCCCATAATATTCAACTAATGATGCTGTTTTCTTTTTCCCCTCCATCTTATGTCCGTCAAGATTTTCACCATTTCCTTTATATCACAGATGGGCTTAAACCCACGAGGGCACACAAGTTGGAAAGCAGATGGTCTTAAAAGACATCAGGGCCACTGTGGACATAACAAGTCTGCATATGTTTGCAACTTCACACTTCTCTTCCTCCCCCTACTTGCTTTTCTCTCTCTCTTTTATACTTTATCCTCCAGATTACTGGAGCCACCATCTGCATCTGCTGGTTGATGGATATACGAGGAGAGCTGCTGCACATATAAATCATAAAGTAGGTTGCATGCACGTAACAGAATGCTGAATTTGACAGAATGCTAAAATAGACAAAAGGTTTTTGTTATTCTTCATAAATTTTATGAGTGAGTTTATTATGATAAAGCAGTCTCTGTCTTCGTGCTGTGAGAGAATTTATCACCTGAACCGTCCTCTGACAGAAATTGGTAGAAAGCAGAAATTCACGTCAGGATAACTGCGCAGGACGAATTTCAAAGGTTAAAGCTAGGAGCTGCTAAATGACAAAAACACTGGATTCAACAATATCAGAAGTGTCTGAGAAAGCACAATGAAGGAAGTGTAATCCCTTTTTTATCATTCTTCAAGGTGGTGAAATATTAAAAGAAGAAATGAAGGGCAAAAGTACATATTGGAACCAAATCTTGCCATGTTTCATGCTAATCCTCACAATATGATTCAAGTTGGGCCGAACATTTATCAGTCTGTGCTGCGTTGGGCTCATTTCATGCTTAAATACAAATTTCTAATCCTTAATGTGGCACAGGCCCCTCTTCCATTTTTAATAAGACATGCTTGAGTTAAATTGAGGAAGCAGACAGTGGCTCGTATTATTTACTCCTAATGCTTGTTTCCAGGGTGACTTTGTCTCCTCATTCAACTGAGTTAAGTACTGAAGAACAAAAAAAAAATCTAATTTAATATTAAATCCCTCTATTTTTCTCATTTACTCTACATGACTAATCTCATGTTCCAGCGTTTTATCTCTTTGTCTCGATGTGTCGGCAGCACAGACAGGATTTGACGCTAGCGTGATACCTTAATTGTACTCGGCTTTTTACGAATTTGTCTCCCAACTTAAACTAACATTCAGGGACCACAATGAGACAACATTAATCAAGCAGAAAAACAGTGTTAACTCTGCTGCACTTTTTTTTTTTTTTTATAAAGTATGAAACTTCCTCTCAAACATCTGCTGCGTTGCCTCCAGTGGCTTGTGTTGATTTATGATTTTTTTACACAACAAATCTTTGATTAAAGTTAAAACATCCTTACTTTAATCAGTTTGTGATACATTTACATTTTTTTCCTGTCTGTAAGTGTCACACTTGGAGATTTGAGCTGAGTGTCGACCTGGTGACTCTCTAATCAGGTGCAAATGAGCAACACTGGAAGTGTGAATGAAAAGGCGGTCTGAGCTCAGAAAATGATTTTAATGAGAGTGAAATCGCAGTCACTACACGAAGAGGATAGTACCAGATACATACTGTATGTAAAGAGTGTCTATGTATCCACAAATGTATAAATGATGCCTCTACTGTCCAATACAGGGAACACATCCTCAGAGAAATCTCAGAAACATACAGTCAACATCTAGTTGTTTAGATTATGCAGTTTAAATATTTTTAAAACAGAAAAGTCATGATTATGCATGGCAAAAAACAAATTAAGATGTTAGCCACACAAGTATGTAGTGAAATGATTGATTAAAAAAAAGTATGAATGGCTGAGCAGGTCTTATGTGTGCACTATATCAACCTGACTTTTAATCCCTCTAACTTTTCTCTTACAGCTGCTATGAAAAGTTTGTTTCACATGTAGAATAGTAGAATAACATTGGATTTACAATATGTGTAAATTTGAAAATAAATACTCTGAACTTAATGAAAGGAAATAGCCTGTTAGCTAGTTGGTTAGCTATTTTTCTTTAAAGTTAATAGGGTCATTTTATTAGAGTTTATATCATCTCTCAAATACATCTATTTATTTCAGCTTCTGTATGAAATGCTGCATTTTAGATAGCATCTCTTCCCTCTCACTAGCGTAAGCCTCCTCCACTGTTGCCATATGACAAAGCCATGAGGTGTTTTGCATCGACACACGTTTTACTGCTTTTGTTGTGCATTATTCTCTACCTATCCTATTTCTTTTTTACATTTAACTGTTTCATTGTCTCATTTATTTTATTTGTATTTTCACTCTTTGCTGTTTTGTTTTCAATCCCTGTGACACACTTTGAATTGAATTAAACTTGTATGAAAAGTGCTATGTAAACAAAGCTTGACTGATTGTTTATTGGTATCTGCAGACATCTGCATAAAAAGTGAATTATTGGTTCTAGCAGATACAAACATTTCTGTACAACACAATATAACTACACACTAAAAAGGTGATGCA
Organism: Xyrichtys novacula; assembly: GCA_962446985.1. NCBI lineage: Eukaryota > Metazoa > Chordata > Actinopteri > Labriformes > Labridae > Xyrichtys > Xyrichtys novacula. The sequence continues at coordinate 16,945,355 of OY660865.1, forward strand.
TGATATGTGCATGTGTTGATCTCCTTTACAATAAAAAAGTAGAAATATTGGCATCTGTATCAGCTGAATATTAGATATCAGCAAAAATCCAACCCATTTTGATACAGAGATCAAAATTACTACAGAGGAAAATAAGCTAATTGCGCTCTCTCTCTGATGCCTTCAAATATTTTTGTGAACCCTTTCAGATGCCCGCATTTCAAATGATAGAGATGTATGTTAGCTTTGAAAAGGGTGTCATTAAAAAGGGTAAGCACCCCCTGCTTTGCATCACCATCACCACAACAACATTGTGCTGACTGGAGGAGAATTAAACTAATCCTCACCTCGCCTGGATGTAAACAGAAAGGTCAGATGGGAGAGAAGAGCAGAAAATTATATTTAATGTCTCTATTAGCAAGGACATCAAGCACTCACAGCAGAGACCAATTATAAGTTGGAAGTGCTATAAATGACTCTGCGCCACGTCAACATGTAACCCCCCAGCACACACACACAAACACACAATCTAACACAAGCGCCTGTGATAAATTTCCCCCTAGCCGTTTGAATTAAGAGCTGTTGCTTCATCTCAAAATATTATTAGCAGTAATAATTATAATATGAAATGATTACCCTGTGGGAATGTTGACACCAGCTCTGTTGACATTAAAGGGTCTGCTGTGTGATAACGGTTTGTTCTCCCGAGCGTTGCATTCATTTCCCCGGTGTGGTGTCAAACACGAGGTGGTGGCCAGCCTTTGAGTTGCTTTCAGGGTGAAATAAGAAAAAGTTCTCTGGCTTGTTGGGAAAATGGACAGTTTGTTGTTATGAGAGTTTATAGTTTGGTATCTTTTGCATAAACACTAAGGGCCTGATCCACTAAGATCCCAAATAGAAAACACTTAATTGCGTGTGCAAACTAAAATATTGCACGTGCTATTAGTGTGCGTGTTGCAGGTGATCTACAATCGATGCGTGCGCAATTGATAACAGGTGCAAAAGTGGTGCAGACTTCCCCCTTTAAATGAGGATGCGCTATCGGCTGTCCCAATTGAGAGTTTGTGAGAGCAGAGTGATCGTTGCCAAAAAAAGATGTTTGAAACCATGGAGTTGCAAATATCATTTCGGGGAACTGCATAAAAGGCAAGCAAGGCAAGTTTATTCATATAGCACCATTCATACACAAGGCAATTCAAAGTGCTTTACAGATGCAAGAAAATATATTAGAAACCAAAAAATGGATTAGCACAGTTTAAAATCAATAAGACAAAGAAATATATTTTTGGCTGTTCCGAGTTTGACCTTATCATTTATGAAAATCATCATTTACCAGAAAAATGAAATGAATCACAAGCTTTTCGACAAGAAGTTCCGCAGCACTCAGCCCGAGTCTCCAAAACTTGACAGTCCCCAAGACCTGCCATGTTTTCTGTTATTTGCTGTGTTCCTGTGGGAACTGGACATACTTGTCCATCCTGCGTGACACAGCATTCAGCACTTGGGACAGCACACCAGAAAAACTGTTCTGTGGGACACTTGAACTACGATGGTGCGCTGGAATAACCCAGACGCAGGAAAATGCAGTGTCACAAGGAGTTGTTCAATAGGAAAGGGCTGATTTGGATCGTGTTTGGGACTGGATCCAAATCAGCCCTGAGGTCACCCAGCAGCTCAAAAGTAGCATTACTATTACCATTACTCTACTATTTTTATTTCTGACAGTCCAAATATGTTGACACGCACACAGAAGACTCTCTCTCTCTGTCGTCTATCATGGCACTTCTGCTTCCTTCTCCCCACAATGATAGTGCATAATTCTGTGCCAGTTTGCATGTGCCTTTCAAACGTGCTAAATAAAGAAGCAAAACAGCGACTGCAATCGGTTTCCGGGTTAAAAAAATCACATTGTGGGTGATAAATGATTCCATTTGCATCTGCTTCCCCCAGAATTTTATGTGTTCAGATGATCTACATACATTCTGTATATTTATAAAGGCAAACACGCTAAATTGATTGCACATACTGTTTGGCTCATTTAACAGACGCAATCCTGGGTGCACCTGGTTAGTAGATCAGGTTTACGTGCGCTATCAAGTTTTTGCACATGCAAACCTTTAGTAGATCAGTCCCTTAGTAAGGACAGTACAGCTGTGTACGTTGTCTTAAAACAAACTGTCCTGATGAGGACTATGTGTTTGTTTGTTCAGGACAAAAAACATCCCCCACAGATTTGGAGTTGTTTATCTTAAACTAGGCTAGCAGCAGCATTTTTTTGCATTGTTTTTTCTACCTCATCACATCACAAGCGTGCATTTACAGTAAACTATTGTACTATTTAGCATAACATTTGTTAATGACACAAATTTCCACCAACTGCGAAATAGTCAGCTGTTGATGATGTCTAAGCTGCAAAAAATCTCCAACAACCCTGATTAAAACTTGCCTGATTTCTACTTTAAATACCTCATTACACAAAATGCAAGTTTAACTGGTCTAATAAGTCTAAATTTAAATCTTGTTCTCACTGATTACGAGCCAAAGTTTATCTTAATAAGTTCCATTAAATCTCTTCCCGTAAGGAACTTTTAGTTGTGCCAAGATTGGCGCCCCTGTGGTCAAATAAGTCTTCTAATCTTGTCCCCTACATGCTTTAAGTCGATTTTTTATTTCATTTATTTTTTTTAATAATAAATCTCATCCTGATGATTATTAACAGGTATGCGGCTCATTTCATTGTTAAATTGTTAAAAAAAAACAAAAAAAAAAAAACTAGCTGTTCCTGCAGCTGCTTGGTTGACACCTACCCCCTTGTGTCTGCTTCAGGAATTCAAATTCTACTATACAAATCAGAAATTTTGTTGAGGATGGTTTTGTTTTCCTTTGCATGTCATAAAAGACCTAAATATGAGTCTCAGTGTACTTTATAAACCACACAAAAACTCCTCACTAGAGCTTTAAGTCTGTCATTAAAGTAAATGTGCTTTCACTTGAGTGGAATATTTTCCACTTTTTCATATCAATATCGATCCCAAAAACGCAGATGAGGTTGAATGAAAATTGCAGGTGAGTCTCCTCCCAGCTTGTACTTTATGGCGACATGTTTGAAACACTCAGGCTGAAAGCACTGGAACGAGTCCAACTTCATCCTCACTTCCCATTTTCCCATTGGGTCAGACGACCAAACACCCCTCTCCTTGATCATCCACTGAGATAACCTGGCTCATGATGTGGGGTATTCATCTGATGATAAGAGCATGGGAAACGATGCCCGGAGGTGCCAGAAGTGTGTGTCACTGCCTTGCATCACTCTTGGCTCTGAGACGGACATGAGAGCCAGAGCGAGTGTGCCCCACAGTGTGAGGCATCTGGACACGAGCACTAATCAGACAAGACTTGGGACACTAGCTGCCCATTTGATCTCTTGTCCTTCTTTCTCCCAGGAACATTCTCTGCACGATGAGCCATCGGCTGCCTCTAATGACAGGCGCCAGACACGTCTCAGCCCAGCAAAGCACTTTGTAAGGTGGAGTGTCCCTCACAAGCTTTTGTACTCGCTGCCCGCCCCTGTGCCGACTGCAATCTGCAGTCCAAGGAGGTGCATTCATTAGCGCAGTTCATCTGAAAGGGAGCCGCTCTTCAGAGTCACCAAACACAATGGTTTCCAATTAGAGAAGAGGAGCAGGAGGGAAAACAATGTGAGCATGTCAATGCATAAATGTTTACTCGCTTGTAGCAGTGGAACAAAAACCACAGCCTTGGCACGCAAAAGGGAAAAGAGCGCTTGTGCCAATGAGACCTTGTTATCATCGGGGGTCTGAAGCCATATGAAGCATGCTGAAAAAAAGAGGCTTCGGTCATCTGCAGAGGGTTTCAGGGCTATGTGATGAAGTATCAGCGGCTAATGAAGCAGCAGACAATAATAACACAGCAAAGAGGGAGTCGGCTGCAGCTGAAAGAGAAACCGTCTCGTCTTATTTTCCCTCCTCCTTGCCCTCCCTTTACACAAATCTCCTCTCATTAGTTCCTTCCCTTGTGTTGCGCACATCGCTTCAAGTCTGCTGCAAGCAAGAGCTGTCAGATGCATGTGTGAGAAAAAAAAAAAGAAAAACTATTGTTTCCTTACAGAGCGAGGCCTTGGGAAAATATTTTGGAGTACAGTGAAATCACAGAGTGCTGCCTCTACTGCAAAAACAAAAACAAAAAAACCCAAACAAAGCACCAGGAGCGAGTGAGACCGCGGAGTACGTTTGTGTTCTCACATGGATGTTAGAAGCAGCTGTTCAACAAGTACATATTGACCGTTAATTGTGGCCACTCTGATTTTTTTTTTTAATTCTTCCTACTAAAACCTCTTTTGAGTATTTCATGAGAGTGAAAAAGTGATGACGTGAATGCTGCTCTCTGTAACCTTGTTGTTCACTTAAACATTCAAACTGAGCAACATATGATTCAGTAAGCAGGTATGTCAGCATTTGAGCCAATTTCTGATTTTGACCTTCAGATGCTACTTTAAATCTGTACAGCTGGATTATAGTCATTCAAAATGTCTGATACAAGCATTGTAATACACACAATAGGCTTCTAACAGAGCTCCCAGAACAGGCTCTTGCATTGACGACTGCAACTCCTTACTGGCAGGTACCTCCATGCAAGCCCAATCAAACAAACCTCTGCAGATGATCCAGAACATTGCGGCCCGTTTGGTAGTCTAAAGTGACATGCAATCAGGGGAGATAGGAGAGCCAGTGCCTCCCCTGTCATCATGGACAGAAAAAAATGTAAAAATAAAAAAAATATATATATAGGCCAAATGAAATGGTTATCTTGACCCAGTGATTTGTGATATAAAGGTATTTTTTTTATTTAACTTCACCAGTTTTAGATTATTTTTTTGTTCGAAATCACTGATTTTTCATATTTATTGTTCAAATACTGAGAAGAGATGTACGGTGAGGCCGCAGCCAGATGAGCCTCACCGTGGATTGCAGAATGACTCGGCTAACTACTGGCATGCTATGCAGAGAGACTGCATTGCTATTTCTCTGGATGTTGTCATTAAAATGTTGAAACACTTTTGCTATATGAACCAAATTACCGCAGTTTAGCTGATGTATACAATGTTCAGTGTTTTTTTGTCAACAACTGTATGTTTAACATGTGTTTATTGTGCTGAGCAATCATAAAATGACTGCGGAAAGGCACTGCAGTTCTCATGGGGAAGGGGGGAACTCGTGATCCCATGATTCTCCTTGTGACTCCTTGCCTGCAAAGTAAGTGATGGCAAGCTACAATCTACAGTTAGCAAGTCAGGTGCAACCATCCGTTCATGTTTTCCTCTCCTCTGGCCTTACTTTCAAAATAGAGGATATGTATCTCAACTCAAACATTTCTCCAAACTGGACTTTCAGTTGAAGAAGGAGGTCATAATTAAAGGAAAACCGTTTAAGAATCATTTATAAGTAAAGGTAATCAATCAATCAATCAGTCTTTATTTATATAGCACGTTTCATACACAACAAGTAGCACAAAGTGCTTTACACATAAAAAGGAATAAAAGAAACAAAGAACACCCACATTTTCACCAACCCAAAATTAAAAGAATACCAAAATCTACCCCAGCCTAAGCCCTCATTCCCACCCCACAATCTAATTGCAACAGTAACAGTATTAAAATGCATAAACTTAAAAAGGGCTTGATTTCGTGGAAACAGGAAACTCAAGATAAGGAAACACTGGAGGTTTATGTTAAAATCTAAAAACAAAGAAACATAGAATGAAATTTAAGAAATAATAAATAAAATAAAATGAAAACAATCGTAAAAGATACTAAAATAAGAGCTCCAAAATAACTTAATAAAAGACAATCCTGTTATTAAAACTATAAAGATAAAAATGCTAAAACACTTAAACAGAGTTAATGATATAAAATTTAGTTGAAAGCAAGACAAAAAAGGTATGTTTTTAGTTTGCTTTTAAAGTCATTAAGATTAGGTGCAGTCCTCGGGTCTTCAGGTAAGCTGTTCCATAGATGGGGGCCATAGTAATAAAAAGATGCCTCACTGTATGTCTTGGTTTTAACTTTAGGTAAGGTAAACAGAGAACTTCCTGAAGACCTGAGGGCTCTACCTGGCTCATAAGGTAAAAGAAGATCAGATAGATAAAAAGGGCCAAAGCCATTAAGAGCTTTAAAAACAATAAAGCAACCTTAAAATCTATTCTAAAAGAGACGGGTAGCCAATGCAGAGACCTTAAAATCGGTGTAATGTGATCTCTCTTTCTGGTCCTTGTTAGCATCTGTGCAGCTGAATTTTGTAATAATTGCACGTGTGAAATGTTCTTTTTGGGGAGACCAGAAAGGAGGGCATTACAATAGTCTATTCTAAAAGTGATAAAAGCATGACTTGATGTCTCTGCATTGAGTTGAGAGAGAAATGATCGCACCCAGGCTATGTTTTTTAAATGATAAAATGCCTTCTTGGTGATATCTCATATGTGAGGCTCAAAGCTAAATTCTGAATCAAATAAAACTAAATTTTTGGCTTGTTGACTTGGATTATAGGATAATGCTTTGAGTTTGCCGACCAGTTACTCTCTCTTGTCCCCTGTCCCAATGACTAAAACCTGAGTTCTGTCCTGTTGAGCTGTAAAAACTTCTCTGCCATCCATGATTTAATGTCTAAAATGCAGTTGAAAAGGGCATCGAGTGGCCCTGTGTCATCAGGAGACACGGCAACATACAGTTGTGTGTCGTCAGCATTGCTGTGGAAATTGATGCCGTGTCTCTTGATGACATTCCCTGACAGATTAGGGACAGATTAAAAAGAGTAGGGCCTAAAATGGAACCTTGGGGAACACCATACTTCATGTAAAAACATTCCATGTTGGACCTGAGGTCATTTACAATTTTAACTAGAGCAGTCTCTGTACTGTGATTTTTCCTAAAACCAGATTGATAAATTTCATAAATATTTCTGTGATTGATAAAATCATTTATCTGGTTTAAAACTATCTTTTCTAAAATTTTACTTAAAATGGCAAATTGGATACAGGTCTATAGTTGTCAAGTACTACCAAATTGCTTCTCTTCAGAATAGGTTTAAAAGTAGAAGTTTTAAAAGCAGAGGGGAATACACCTGTCTGAAAAGAGTAATTTAAAATGGTAAGAAAATTATGCTTGAAAAAGTCATAAAAGTTTTTAAAAAGGGATGCTGGGATAGGATCTAAAAGACAGGTGGTTGGTTTGAGTCGTTTGAAGGGGACCTGCCATCAAAATTTCATACCCATTTTAATCATTTTTTCCATAATCCTTGATGTCCTCTGATCATGTTTGCAACATAATTTTAGCTGAATGGTTTGTTTTAGTATGCCTAAAAAACCTTACAGGAAAACCAACTGATTTTGGCTCATTAACATTTATGGTAATGAGCTTTGCTCTGATTGGATGGCTGCTGTGAAGCCTGCTGTGCTCTGATTGGCTCAGCAGTGGAGGTTCGGTTTTCGGTTTATCCATTTTGCTAATGTGTGCTAAAGTAAGGTGCCCAGATGTCTGTAATGATATCCGGGACAAAATCTCGGTACTATTTAGTAGCAGCGCATGCCCCTTGTAATAACCCCCGTAAGAACTGTTGTTCAGGACTGCTTACTTGTGCTTCCTACCCATTCGGCTACTGTTATAGCCATTGTTCGAGCCCACCCGCAACATTTTTGCTCTCATTCATGAAACGCTTAAATCAGGGACATTTTCGGGGACAGCTTTTGCCGGGGACAGGTCATCCAATACGGGGACTGTCCCCAGAAATCGGGGACGTCTGGTCACCTTATGCTAAAGGCTAAAAATGGCAGGTATTAAACCATATATTTTAGACCCCGAGTCCGAAGAGGAGGTGGAAGTTGAAGAAGAAGCCAGGGATCTCCAGCGGTGTTTTCATTCATTCTGCCCAGCTTTAAGTTCATTTTCCCGGCAGTGAACCCAAGGAACACCGGTCATTTGGAAGAGACCCATTGCGGATACAGTGGTAGCTAGGTCTCGCTCTGGCTGGAGAGTGATGTTGACTGTGAATGAGTTCGAGAATGAGAGAGTGGGCGCGGCTCACCGAGGACGCGCTTGTGAATAATAATGAGCAAGGTCAGCGAGACGTCAGAGGGACCTGCTTTTTCACTTGGCCTGGTTTACCCATTTCTTTATTTTAAACCTTTACAGAATGCAAACGACGTAACGGTTTGTTTTTACATTTACAACATAAGCCGAACATAACATGGACCTTAACTGACACAAAAACACACAAAATTGCATTTTTGATGGCAGGTCCCCTTTAAAAGCTTTTTCAAGCATCTCAGCATCAACCAGGATAAAACTCTCCAGTGTTTCCTCATTCAAAAGCAAAGGTTCTTAAGGATAAAAACTAAAATGCTGAGAAAGTAAAAGGTAAGACCATAATAATTTTTTTAATTTTTTTTTATTGACTCATTCAGTGCCAGGTTCATTCATGCCACTTTCACCCAGTGTCACCATTGACTGCAAAAGAAATTTCAGTATCTTTCAGGACCCCAAATTTTTTTTTGTGCTTGGACTAGAATTGTCTCAAAAGAAAGGGGTGATTCTCCTCTTTCACCAGAAAAAAAAAAAAAAGTTAGTCTCTAACCCACTCCTGCATTTAGTTATTGCCTGCTCAATGCAGCATGGTCATATCATCTTTGCTGATCTAGAAAAAGAAACCTGGGAAAAACACATTTTTACAAAGGAGAAACTTTAGAGCAGAACTCTGATCATCTATTTCATTTCACTTCAAACTGCTTTACCAGTGGCATCAAGGTCCTCCCTCCCTGGACACCACTCCTCATCGATTGTGATAGGTCACCTTTTGATGGCTGGGAGTCGTATTGGCTCTCAGGAACTTGACACTGCGACGTGAACCATACGGACTGCTCGCATCCTCCTCGCCGGGACTGTCACTGAATTCCAGCTCAGTCTCACTCTTTGATTGTCTGCTGACAATCTGAAGATCCGGTACCATGATCTCCACTAAAGCCAGAGAAGGTGGCACCACACCTACGATGTGCAGAGACCATTAGCTCTTGGCTAATGACTTCGACATTTTTCTGCTCTCCTCAGAGAAAAAAACACTCCACAACTAGGCTTATTGGCACACTTGATAGCACACTTCTCACTGGTGAGTACTTGTTTTTGTTATTGTAACATGGTTATGACGTATTTATCGGCTTTTCTGCGTTCAGAACAACCCCAAACTTAGTTGTATGTTGGGGAGGAGCGCCCTCTGACCGAACCCCCCCCCGGAAAATCCCTCAAAATCCGTCAATGGCACTGAATGAGTTAAATGTGCTTTTTTGTGTGCAACAGTTTGTATGTTTGAAGAGAGCTGAGGTGGGAATTTTAACATAGTCCATTAACTGCTGTCAATCATATGGTGAAGAAGCTTCTCTGTAGGGTTCGTATGCTTGTAAATCCAATTGTGATGAAGTCAGTGCCTCACCAGCCATAAACCTCACTGCATGTCACTGTCGTCTACCAACCCAAAATAACCACTCTTCTTGCTTCTAGCTGCAGCATGCATCGTATAATGTTTTGCTTTCAAAGACCATGCATCCCGAACAATTGGGGCTTTATTTGCTGCAAACAGCATGGGATCAATTCACCATTTTGGCAAAGCTTGGGTATTGACTTTGTGTCTTAAATAATGCACTATTTTAATCCATCTCATAATGACAAAATAAAAGAGAAAGTTTGGGAATAAAATGGCTCAGCAAGTTTGCTTTCTAACATGCCAATCAGCTCGGTGTAACACACGCCAGTTAGCTTTCAGAGGGCGCATACTATTAGCTTTTTACTGTAATCTTTGGGTGTTTTAGTTTTAAATTATAGATCTGTTTTATATGAACATGTAGTAAAAGGCTTCCAGTTGTCAGAGGGTTTATGTGTGCCTGTTCACACAGCTAAAAGAGCAAGATTTCCACCGTTAAATCACAAGCTTCCTATCAAAGAAAACATTCTCCTATCTGGTGGAGTTGGCATGAAAATGGCTTTTTGTCGACAGCTCCCATAGCTGAACACGCTTTAGAAATAAAAAAAAAAAGGCACAACAGGAAGGAAAGGCTTTCCATGGCGCTCCTTTTTTCCAGCCTTACATGTTCCTGACCTTTGTCAGCAGAGTAGTAGAGATATTTTGCTATAAAAGCCAAGAAAATAAATTTGCCCCAGTCGTGCAAGTTCCTTTCATCGAGGCCCGGTGTTCCTTTAAGCCAATCGCACAAGACTTGACGAGCAAATCTGAAAAAAAGAAACAGCCGTGGGGTAAACGTGTAAGGAAGTGCCCACATGGTTACCTAGTTTCAGTAAGCAGAGGAGCTCATTTCACTCAGTGTAGTTTCAACGCTCTTCATATTCATATTATAGAGCGCAGGAATGAAATCAGATGTGAGGCTGCCACAGAGGGAGTAAGGGAGGGGAAAGGGGTCTGTGTTTAAGCCACATTGATGGATCCAATCAGATGCTTTTTATCTTTTAAATAGTGTCCCGGTGGAGCTGTTTGCAGAGGACTGCTGGCGTCAGAGCACTCTATCAATGCATCACAGCTGCTTTACAATTCAGTTTATCTCTCTCTCTGTCGCTGTTCTCGACTCAATTTATCAGGGAGTTCGTTTGAGCTGTGCATTCAGCGCCTGTTTCTGATACTGCGAGTAAAATAGCTCACCTCAGAGATATCTTAACAGCTTTCAAAAGATGCATAAAGACAGCCCCAGTGACAGATTTATCTAATGCAATAAATTCCAACTGGTTTTTATGTAGCCCTGCCTTTTATGTGCCCATTTGAACGTTGTAATTGAACCAGTAAACAACAAGACACTTTAAATACCTGATCTGTGCTGGCAAAGCACTCTGCTGCATGTGAATCAAGTTGTCACTTGGTAATTTTCAACCACAATGGCACATTTATTGAATGAATTGAAAGAAGCATGATAAACACTTGAGACTTTCGAATGAGGTTTATGCTCGTATTACTTAATCCACAAATGGAGCTATGGAGGAAAAACTGCCAATTAACTCCTACTTTGTTCTGTAAAAATACAATTATTCAAACTTTTACTCTTTATCTCCTTAGTGCTAAATAAAATCTCAATTTGCTGCTTTGTTTTGCTGCAGTGAGGCCGTACAATAGCCTGAACTCTTGCTGTGAATGTTGTCTCGTAGCAGCTAAAGTAATCTGGAGCGGGATCCACAGAGTCGACCAAGTATGGAAGTCTATCTGTGAGTGATTTACCGCTTGAGTGTACACGTCAGGACAGCTACGTCAGGGTTACGTCAAACAAGATTAGAACATGCAGCTTTTAATTGAGATTACCCCTTCGTTGGCTTTCGAGCGGATGCTTTGAAAACTTCTTTTATAAACCTCACACAGGCTCCTGTGGTTATAAAAATACGTGGATTTAAAAAAAAAAGTCAGCCAGGCTTATCAGTGGGTCTTGCTCTGCATTTAAATGTTCATCATCTGCATCTCCAAATGTTGCAGATATTGTGACAGGATGAGGATGTGCTAGATTTCTTTGAAGCAAAGACACCTCTCATTTTCTATTAATTGTATGTTTGGAGAGAGTGCGGATGGCTGCAGAGGTAAAAAAGCACTGTGATGAAAATGGTGAGCCCTCCAGAAGAGCACATGCAAGTACACAACACATATAATCTAAAATCTGACCCCAAACCAAGGAAGTGATTTGTTAAAGAGTTGAAGCTGCAGTTAAAATCACATGTCTCTGGCCTGTGCATTAAAATTTGAGTGTTAATTTGACTTTGTTGACTTTTGGGTGCAACTTTACACATTTGGCATTTGTTGCGGCAATCCGAGGCTTCCACATACTTAGCCTGAAACAAAATACTAGGGTCACCTTAATGAAAAGGAAAATGACGATTTCAAGAGTCTTAATGTGACTTGAATAAAGTCCATTGTTGCAAGAATGAAATAATAGTTTTAAGAGAACAAAGCCGGTACAATAAAGTTGCAATCTCAGTCAACAATGAGTTGATATGTTACAACCAACTATGATCTTGTTGTTGACTACATGTACTTTCAACTTTCTAAATCATGTTGGTTTTTCTCCCCTGTCATAGCAGCCTGCATGCTTTTGTTAACAATAAAAAAAAACGGTTTTCTTGCTCCATGGCACTGGGACATAATATAGACATTCGTGTTGGTTTTTGCAGCCACTGACAGAGCAGTCTGTGTTTCTGACTCTGAACTTTTGGCATCTTGACCCTGAAACGCTGAAGCAAAACCACAACCATGTAGCAGGAAGCAAAACTGCACCAAAAGTAGGAGTGGTAGCAGTTTTGCATGCCCACATGTGCTACACAAGTTGTTGTTTCATCACCAGAGGAGCTGATTTAAACCGCCTTGTAAAAAATATGTTTTACAGTAGGTGGGCTGAAGAAGGAGTGCTTTTTATGTATGCAAATTTAAACTAGGTTGGAGGATGACTAAGGTACATACAGTAAGTGCAGACATAAGCAAGGAAAATGTGATATTCATTATATGGGACCTTTAAAAACTCAACAGCCCCCGCTGCAGACAGAGACCGTGGTCAGTGAAAGTGCATCCCTGGCAGTGATTTTTGGCTTTAATTTCTCTGCTCTTTGCACTTCTGGTGGTGCTCACTCTGCTGTGACTCGGTCAACATGGATAAGCTTTTTTGTTCACAAATTAGAACCATGCTTCAACAAATTGCAAATAATCTAAACACATTTGGCAGATAGTGTTTTTTATTTACTTATTGGACAAAAAGGGAGATGAGGGATTTAATTTTGCATGATGCCGCCTGGCTCCAAATGCTTCAGTCATTATCTCAGTGAGGAAAAAGGGTTTACCTAGAACCATAAAAAAATCTCAGCTGAGATGCAGGCTTCCAAATGCAGCCTGGAACCACAGCTTTCTCAATAATTATGAGAGGGACCCTAGATGAAAGGGAGCTCTTAGACTTTTAGCATATTTCAAAGGAGATATTACCTCTGAAATGTTAAAGAAAATAAGATACGGAGGCCTTTGGTTTTCTGCTGTTGAGGATAAACAGCGACAATGGCACAACGCCTGCAGCAAAGATAACATAAAAATGAAAGCTCTTGTGGATGCATGGAGAGCTCATTATCTCAGTTATGACTAATAATGAAAGCCCTTGTTGTAATAAGCGATGTACACTGGCTGTTATCACACAAATATGCTTAATATTAAAGTGTTTTTCAAAGGAGAGCTTGTTAAGAGGACGAGGGGCGGGGCGGTGAAAGCAATCCACTTTCTGATGTCACTTTATGCATCATTCAGACTCCAGCAGATTCATTAACATTATAAAATGCATCACTAGGCAATGCTCTAAAGCTTGTCTCCCCTTTAGAAGGAATCAAGGCTCTGAGGATGTCCTGGCATTTAGCAGAACTTTACATTTGATCAGTGCGGTGAATTAGCAGAGTCAGAAACAAACGCCTCTCAGAGGTCTGTAAAAACCATGTGCGTCACAGTTTAAAACCCGCAGAGCCTGGAGTTTGGTATCTACTTCTTTTCCTCTTTACTTACTGAGATAAAAAAGTAAAAAGTAAAAAAGGAAATCAAGCTATTTAATTGGAATCTTGAAGTGTATACTTAATGTTAGAAATGCAGCCAATGCCTCATGCGTTTATAGCACCATTAGTCTGAAAATGCTGCTGCAGCCTTGAAGATGATCTGGTGGTACAGCTCTTAGAGTTATTTCATTGTAAATGTGTTCATAGCTTCATTTGGTTCTTGCAGCCTCACTTAGACTTGCACCAATAATACTTTTCCTGATACCCGACAATATACCGTATGTAATTGCGTCTTTGCACCTGGAAACAGGACATAATAGGAGCTTTTTTTCTCTTTATAGTGCTGTCGCTCATTCAGTCTGACAACTACCCCCTCACTGTGGTTACAGGCATGCATGTTGCTGATAGTATTGTTGCTTTCTCGGTCAAAAAGAAGTTTCAACAGTTCAGTTTCAATGTTTCCGTCTCACTCTGTCAAAATGACCTGTTGCCAATACACCCAACAAGAAATCTATGCTACAAGAAACCCTGCTGCGGTCATTCTTTTGTAAATGTGTGGCTCCTAATTCAGGGGGGAGTGACTTTTCTGCAGCTGCATGAAGAGAAAGCAGAGAAAAAAGTTCCCAGAGTTTTGAGAATCCAAAATCAAGGCCTTGAAACAATCTTTTATCTTAAGTAGGACATCTCAAAGTAGATTCACGCTATGAGGTCTGAACTTTACTTATCTCAAGCAGCAGGAACTGTCATCCTTATTCATTGCACCGTTTTCACACCTTAAACTAACAGAGGCTCTCTGCACTGGCAAAATGAGTGCTGCAGATCCCTTTAAAACAGGCTATAGTTACATAATGATTTATCTGCAAACAGGTTAAACATAAGGACCATGGAGTTTGGTTTTTATTGCATAATGATTGGCACGCTCTCCTTTTTTTCTTGATACATGCTCTTGCAGGTTTAACTGGTCATAACTGTTTGACCACTGTAACTTTTAGAGGGATACACTAGCAGAAAAATGGAAGTCAGCTCGATCTATTTAACCATCCATCAACCTACCTCTCTAGTCATCCATCCATTCATCTGTCTACTAAGCGGCCTTCGCTTAACCAACAGGGTTACAATCCATACGTGAGCGGCACAGTCAATACTTCAGTTTGTTTAATGGGACCACTGACATAACACTTTGCAGCTGCAGCCCATCGATCGGGGCTCCTGCACATGTGCAGCATCAGCAGCCGGCACAGGGAGCATGAAAAGCTAAATTACACAGATAACTCTGTTAGCTATTGCTTCTAAAATGGTTGGATCATATCAGGATAAAGGGAGATTAAACAAAGTGTTTAACTTGTAAATGAGAGGCTGTTGAAGCACAAAGTGTGTTTAAAAGGGGGGGGTGGTGCGTGCCTCAGATGATAAAACCCCAAACTGCTGTGGATGTACATTGTATTATCACTCTGATACTCAACTATGCTGACATATCAATTTAATACTTATTAGAAAAGTTCCGTTTTACTCTGTTTGAGTGTCTGCAAAACACTGTCTGCTCCTGTAAGTAATGCCGCTTGTACACGCTGCTAGTTACAGTGTTAAAAAGTGTCAAATTAAAGGGTTCTTTGGGGGTTTCTGCAGCAAAAGTGCATTCAACTGCAAGTGGCACTTCCTGTTTGGCTCTTTTGAAGCAGATAAAGCCAAGTGAGTTATAGAGGAATGTATTGAAGTGGACATCGATCATTGCAGCAGTCAGCTCTGGGAGATACTGTATGTTAAAGGCTTTGTGTTTGTAGAAACAGCAGTGGGAAGCTGAAATGATAAAGGCAGTGATGTTTACATGCTAAACAGGACCAGTAAGAAGAGGAATAATACAACTTTACCACAGAGATTTCATACTAGTCACCTGGATGTGCTAAATAGCCGAATGTCATCTAAAACTTTGGTATTTTTTGGCAGGAAAATATCAAACCAATCTGAAGAAAGGAGTCCTGGACATTTATAAAGATAACATTTTTCACCTCTTCCTATTAAGTTGTGGCAAAAATGTTAGTTAATGATTGTTTATTGTGATTTATTTTGATGTATGCCAGCACAAGTTGTACAAGAAACAGTTCAAAAGTATAAATGTTTAATTGATTACTAACCTGAAGAGCCAGGATGTTTTTGGGTTCACAATAAATCTTGAACCTAAGTTTCAAAAGTACAGAGTCATCTCACAGTGGGCTTCCAGCTTACTCGCTAGCTGCCACTTCTTCTTCGTCCATCCTTTATTTAATATCAACTGTACTGTTATTTTAGATAGAGGAGCACAGAAACCAGGAGCAGTGAAAGTGACATCAAGCAAATTAAAGAAACCTGTTGTGAAGCCTTCAAAAACAGCAGTTTCCTTCAAGTTTTGGCTGCTAAATGCTCAAACATCAACACCAGCTCAACATTTTTTGGCCATTTGACACCAACCCAATGGTGTAATATTGGGTTTTAGATTTGTTTTACAGTGGAAAAAAATGCTATTAAAAATCATCCAAAAGAGCAGTGAGAGTAAATCAGCCAAGGTTGGTGAGTTCCTGAGTTCTGCAGCTTTCTCACCTCTAACAACCCCACTCAAATTATTTTAACATAGCTCATTTTCTTCATTTTTATGGTTAAATATTCATTAAAGTTCGTTTGTCACACATTTTGTAGGCCTGATGCAGCTGCTGTGTTATTCAATGGCAGAGATTTATGAGTTTTATTCTACAAAATGTGAATATCTGATGAATGGGATGTTCCCACGGTTCAGCTCACCATGTTCCTCCATTTGCATTAAGAGTGAAGAGTTTCTGCAGGGTATGTACTCACGCTGTTGCCAAATGTGTTGCCTTTATTCTCCACCTAGGGGTCTGATTGTAACCGAGGTTTCGGAGAAGAGACTAAATTAAATGAGCGATTTCATGACCTTTGGCACTGAAAAGACTGAATAATGAATCAAAATTCTCAAACTCTGAAGGGAAACACAACATGCATGTGGGCGGTCTCACTGAACGAGGCACGCTTGATTAGTGTCAGTAAGAATAAGATGATGTGGAGGATGTAATCAGGCAAATCGTTTGTTCTCCAAACAAACCAAGAACCATTAAATAGTACTTCAATATTTACACACCGTGTCACTGAGGATGTAAGTATTTAAATTACTGCAAAGTTATTAAATGCCTAAAAACTAAAAGAGTTAGTTAGCTCATGTCTGGGGTGAAGTTCTCAACATCTTTAGTAATCTTGTGTGTTGCCTGTACTTATTGATATCTGTCGACAAAAGTTGCCTAAAAACTCTCAAAGATGCTTTAAATGCTGCTGGTCATCTGAAGATAGACTCAGAACCCTCTATTCAAAAAACAACCACATCTAGCTCTTTTTTTTTTCCTTTTAGCAATCATAATCTCAAACAAATTTCAGTTTCCAGGTTTAATTAAATACATCTTTAATTATCAATTGCACAAAGCAATTTTATGCTTTTTGTTCTTTTTGATATAATCTTGTGGCAATTACTAATCCCCTTTTCCCCTCTGCTATGTGGTATATGGATGAAGGTCTGTACAATCGCTTCTAGGGGTACTTTTGTTTGCAAACATACCCCAGAAAAATCTGATAAATTGAGTAGTCAAAGACTCATTTACGAAGTTGAGTTAGTTTGGTGACACCACGCTTTTCATTTTATTTAGTAGGGTTTCCATTACACTTCAAATATCTTCAAACCTGCAACACGATTGGCTGTTTGTCATTGTCTCTTAAGTGATTGGTGATGAGTATCTGAGGTGCTTAAGAGCTCTCCTCCCTTTACAGTGTTTGGTAAATCCAGGCTTAGATCTATCAAACTGTTATCAAACATTTGTTATATTTCTATTTAAAGTCCCACTTCAAATTACGATTATGAAATTTTTAGCCAGACTTCTGTCATCTGTGTCATTTTAAAAGGCTTTTCTTCAGCAGAGCTCCATTAGCTCATGAGCAAATCGCCTCTGAGTTGTGGGCGGAGACAGCACTGTTCTGCACACTCCTCTTTATGCTAGCTTGTAGTCTAACATTGCCTGTGTAGTAGAGGAAGCAGGAAACATAGGAGCTATTCAGCTCTTGGACACTAATATCTTTGGGGGCATGATGAATTTTATATCATAATGAGCATTCTTACGAGCATTGCAATCCGCTAACGTACATGCTTGTTCCATGATTGCCCTCTCTACTTCTCCGAGTCTGGCATGCATAGCGGGGCTCCGGGGGCAGAGCTTGCAGTTGTGATATAGGAACTCTCACTGGCCCTCATTTATCAAGCTTGCGTACGGCAGAAAACTTGCGTACACTTTGTGTACGGGTCATTCTATGTCAATTCAACCAAGAATCTCCACTCACGTCACAGATTTTGATGAAACTTGGAGTGATTGGCCTTCAGGAGAAACTGTCAGAGCTCAAATATTTTTGTTCAAAGCCATCTAATTAGTAAGATAGGGGCTAATGAATTTTTGGCTAACTATCATGGCATGCGTTACAAAAGTTTTCATATCTCTGGAAATATGACACCTAGAGAGCTGATTCAGGTGTCATTTTAAAGCTCTCTTCAAGTTCTATCTTTTTGTTCATAACATTTTTCCCAAATTGGACCAGAAAAAATTATAAAAGACCAAAAACCTAAATTGGAAATAGCAAAAAATGCCTGTCCTTCAATTTTCTTCATATTCACACTTAAGAAAGACTATCATATCCACGAGCATCTCTGCAAGTTTCAGGATGGGTATTCCATAACTTTTTGAGTAATCAGTCAAAATGTATGGTGCGTTAGGTCGAAAATCGTCATACTTGGCACATTATACAGAGCTGACCTCATCTTGAGTCAGCCCCACTTGCTTGCTTGTGTAAAATATTACTTCCTCATAGTGCAAAATGCTTTTTTTGAGTTTTTTCATTTGTATGTTATCCCATATTTTTATGAAAAATGGCTAGAATAGCTTATTTTTGCTCAGTTTTCCATCGCATTTCATTTCTATTTGCACCTATATCCAGAATACGAATGATCTTAGCTTCATGGGAGAATCATTTGGACATACCTGCATGTCCTGGATCCTAGGGTTGACAAATAACTTCTACCTATGCACCCTGAAATTTTGTTGCTGGTTTCCCTGTGAAGTATTCCAGGCTATTTATCCTGAGCTCTTTCAATGTTTCCTTTATACTTTAAAAGTACTTTTAGCATGGTGATCAAGCGTACGCTACGACCAAATCTCACGACAGGTCTGACATTGTGTACACAAGTTTGAGTCAGTGTGGATCCGCGGTGCAGCAAATGTCTATCTCAAAATAATTTATATACAAACCTCAAACCTGTCATTAAGCACAATCAGCCAGATTTCATTAACGATTAAGACGTAAATAAAATAAAATGAACTCGTTATGTCCTTAGTGAATAGGCCTATTTGATAACTCTGCCCAGAAACACTGCCACAGAGCAGGAGCACCGTTTCAACATTACGCACACTGCTACTGCGGAGCGCTGCGTTTGACTCCTAAAAGGCAGGTAGCTCTGTCTTGGCCCAGCGGCGGTGACGTTGTTGTACACTGCTGAAAAGGTGTGGGATATCATTTGGGCCAGTACAGTTTTGCGCAAGGTTGCATCGGCAAAGGGAGTGCCTTTGGCTGTGCCGGTGCCCAGAGAACAATAACGAGGAGAGACTCCAAAAGGTGCTGTACAGAGGAGACAGAACCTTATTGATGGATTCTGACATGTAGAGTATAAGTTAAGAAAGTGCTCTTGCTATTTAATCAGTGATAAAAATCCAACAGAAATCCATAAAAATGTGCCTCAGGGGCAGCAACACACCATTTGGTGAGGTTAATAATTATTTTTGTTCAGCCTCTGTCAGACTCTCCAGTCTGCTCTACATTACAAAGACACAACAATTTAAACCTAAATACTTTGAATAATAGGAGCAATGTACCCTATGTCATGGCAATAAACAAATATGAGGCATGTATGAGATATTAATTCATCATCATGAGCAACCTATTGACTGATGATTTCTTCAAACTTCAACCACTGTCCACTATTCCGCGGCAACGCTGTTCACCGCCTCCATAATCCGGCTCCAGACAGGAGTTTTCATGACTGCTTTATACCAGTTTTGATGCTTCCAAAGAGAAAATCCTTGTTAGTTTCCAACACAGACGCGAGGATATCCACTTTCAGCTCGGAAAAGTTTCAAATCTTTGTGATATTTCTCCTCTCTCATGTTTGACCTCAGTGGGCAAGGCTTCTGAACCACAAATATTTAAGGGCATAAACATGTTAATGACGATCAATTTCAACCGTCGCATTAATAAAGACCCGATCATACGTGGGATTGGTCAGATACAAACCCTTTCATAAATCTCATGTGTGTCCTATCGTACGATGAATCCTGTGCTCAGATCTGCGCAAGATTGATAGATGAGGGTCACTGTGTCTGAGCCTACTGTTTGGGTCTGTGAGAAGTTCACAGTGATTTGAATACAGAAATACTCAGAAATGCAATTTCGCACTTAGTTTTCTCATGATATGTCCTGTAGCATCAAAAAAATTGCCATATAAACATGAAGACAACAAGAAAAACATGATTTTTGTTGAAGGAAAAATCTCATAGCTATGATCGTTTTTATTGCCCAGCCCCAGCCTGGAGATACAAACCATACTCTGCCCTCTAAGAGAATCACTCTGGAATAAGCAAACAGTTCTTAAAATGTCCAATGAGAGGTGCGAGACTATATTCAGCTATATTCATACAGAGTTTGACCCCAAACTGCCAACGTAGCCAACATCACATAAACATATTCCATCTACCACAGACCACAGTCCCAACATTCATGACAAGAAGTCTTGAAAGGTTTCTCGTGATTTTACCTAAGAGTGAACAAACATGACAGATGACGCTGTGGTTATCAGGATAGGGCTGCCTAGCTACCTGGAACAACAGATGTGGCTACAGTTTTCTATTCGAGTCCTCACCATTTAAAGATAGATTTTTGTATATTTTTACAGGAAATGCTGCTTAAACCTCAAGTTTTTACTTCAAATCAACAGGTTGCTACTCCATTTCTAACATCTATCTAACTTTATACTTCATATATGGCCCTACCATTCCTCAAATTACACAAAAAGTTGACAAAAGATCCGACTTTGCTGATATCTGTCAAAAGGTGTGGATTTGGCCCCAAAATCCGCCCAAATATCTTGTGTTGTGCACCCCACTCAAGTCACTGTTTCTGCACATTAAACATACTCAAAACTAAAAAAGTCTACTTGCACTGAGAAGAAGACCAAGTTCTAATATGCAAAAGGCTAAGTTTAATTTAAAACCCACCACCCTGAGTGTGCAGGAGCGGGCAGATTTAGTTCTGATGTGGAGGTATAAAGTAAGTGAGTTCTGGCACAGCTGGGGACATTATAATGGTTCCATTACATAGTCCGCGTCAAAGACAGAGCCTGAAGGGAACAAAGAAAGGAGAGAAAAATGAGAATGAACAATATCACAGACAGCCTCTCTGTTAAAGATGATATGGACTGAAAGTCATTCACAATCCACCGGTCTATTTTCACTAGTTTTACAGCATAAAGCACTTAAGACTGCCATAAATGATTAAATATAAAAACATATCTGATTGCACTCAGACAGAGGAAGAACTAGAGGTGGCAGGGGACAAAAGTCAGCGGCTAGATTTAAACACTCCTTTTTTTATCCTGCTACAAGACTGAAGATGAGATGAACAAAGGTTCAGTGAATACTTGTGGATTTAGAGCTGTGTTTGGGGATGTGTTGGCCACTGGTCTTAAACTGCAAAAAGAAAGAAAAATGCACGTCTAACTATAGCACCGACACAACTCTTGATTCGCTCCATGGCTGGTTTTAAAAAAGTTTATGTCAACTGCCCAAAATGTCACTTGTGTGATAGTTTACCATTTTCAACCTCATATTTTTACACGTAAACAACAGGGGCGAATGCTGGCCTCAAACAAACATTGGCAAAGAGCCTGGGCATGATAACTATGGTTTTACTTATAGCCTGGTCTACCACCAAGCCACTTTTAAAATATATTCAGCAGATATGAGTGATTACGTGGGTTGCCTCCTTAAAGTCCCACTCAGATTGTTTTTTTTTTTTTTTTTTTTTTTACTCTTTAAAGTTTTATCAGTGGTCTTTAAATTGTGATTATGAAGTTTTTACCAAAAATCGTGTTACCTGTGTCATTTTCAAGGGCTTTTCTTCTGCAAAGCTCCAGTACCCCATTAGCAATTCACCTCTGAGTCGTGGGTGGAGACAGCACTGCTCTGCACACTCGTCATCAAGTTAGCTTGCAGCCTAAGATTGTCTGTGCAGCAGAAGTGGCAGGTAACATAGGAGCTATTCTGCTCTCTGACAGGAAAGTCTTTAGGGACACAATGAAAGTTAATATCATAAATAGATTTTTCACGAGCATTGCAATCTGCTAACGCACACACTTGTTCCGTGATCGTCCTCTGTATTCCTCCTCTATATGCAGAGTGCGGCCTGCATAGCGGGGCTCCGGGGGCAGGGCTTGGTTTGGTTATGTATGAAATCTCACTGTTTCTGAACCTGCTGTTTGGGTCTACCAGAGATTCACAGTAATTTTAGGAATGAAATACTTCCTAATCTAGTTTTCTCATGTCTTGTAGCATAAGAAAAATTCAATATGAAGAAAAGTTCAATATGAACATATAAAAAACATAATTTTGATGAAAAACATAATTTTCATTGAAGTGGGTCTTTAAACCTGAAAATCCAGGTCCTTGCACAAATCCAGATGAAGAAGACTCTTGAGGGTGTGAGCCTTATCTGAGGGTTTAATCCTACAAATACAGGTGCAAATCTGCAGAAATATTCTTACATCCTTTATTTATATATATATATACATATATATATATTTGTTTTTTTTCTGCTTTTCCGCTCATTTTGTATATTTTGTATAATCTTAAACTTGTGCAGTCTTCTCTTATGTGTACATCATAAAAAAGGGTGTGTGGATAAAGATTTGATCTCACGAGTCCACAAAGAGCAAAATATGTGCTTTTCTGTCCGCTATCTGCAGTTCATTCAGATCTGAAGAAAACAAATTACAAATTTATTCAATTATTGAAGCTGAAAAAGACGAAAAAGGGGAACTCAAAGTGCAGCTAAATAAAAGGATAAAATGAAATCATAAAATAAGGAGGACTCTGGGTGTCTTTTCATTATCTTGTCCAGATGACATGATTAACAGGACAGACTTGGCGGCTCCATAGAGAGCTGAGAGAGCGAGAGAGGGAGAGAGAGAAAGCTGGTGTCAACTGCGGCGGTCTCATAGCATTTAAAAAAGAAGTTGATTGCATAGATGCAATCTAGGCTTTGAACACCCTCTGAGGCTCTCCAGCGATAACTACCGTGAGGAGGAGCTGTCATGGCTGCTCGTATGACTCACGCCCAGCTACAAGAATGATGTCCTGGATGAATATCCTTTAGCCCCGCTGGGAGTGTGCTGTCCCGCTCTTCTGATGTCTTTGAGTGTCTCGGACCTGGAGGTCAGCATCTCATTTTACACGGACAAAAATCTATTACAAAACCTATCTCTCTGCACTCGCATTAAAGCTGCCAGGGAGGAGAGGCTTTTCTCTAATTGTTTTTCCTTGGCTGCAGAGCTGGGGTGGTTATGAGTGAACCTGATCCACATTAAGGCTCTGATTGGGGAGAGGGTCATTCAGACACATCATTTATGCATTGCAATGTACAGCATTGCGTTATACAAAGTGTCTCCTATTCATTCTGGGAGTACTGTTCCTGTGAATCTGCATTAGTCTCTGGATATGAATTGGATGAATAAAACTGAAAGATTGGAGCCATCAGCCTCCTATAGCAGTTTAACCCTTTGGAGACAGACCTGCAGTGCTGTTTTCTGCATTGGAAAAAGTGACGTGCACAGAGCAAAAAAGCATCAACCTTGAGCTACCTTGCTGGTGTAAATACCTTTGTAACATTGGATCTTCAGCTTGGAATATAGTGAAGATAATACAAACTGAAGGTTTCACATGATAAGGAGAGTACAAACCAACTTGTGTCTATCATAATCATATCAAGAAAAGCAGGAGCCTTGGTTACACCTGAGAAGTGTAAAAGTGTTTGGTTTGTTCAGCGATCTTTTTATCTACCCCCCCCCCCCCCCCCTTGCATTCAGAAGCATTCAGGAAACTTCAAAGTCCCTCTTAATTCTCACAGTTTGTTCTGGGAGCAGGAGTCCATGCTGAAAGTCTCTTCTACTAAACTGTTACACTCAAGCACGTATCCTTCCATTGTTGTGTTTGGTGCTTACCAACAATGAAGCAGGAACAATCGGAGAGACCATTTTTGGTGATCTGCAAAGGAGTTTGAAGTGCTGTTGATTTTTTTCATTTCTTTACTTTAAGAGACATGAAACAACAACAGCGGAGTCTGATCATATTGTTCTGGACACTAAGGCTACGTTCAGAGAGCAGAGCTTAAAGGTGGTGTAGTCAGAATCTGAGGAAGTGCCAGTTTTTGGGAGAAATCTTGAATGTAAACACTACCCCTCACAACCAGTTTACCCCTCAGCTCCTCCTCCCCCCTCCCTCTCTGCTCCAGCAAGCCCCACCCACAAACAGACTCTTGTTCTCGCTCGTATCGTTTCAATTTAATTCAGATATGATGCAGATAAATACTTCAGATAATTACAAATAGGGCCCAGTCAACGTGAAAGTAAAAAGCATTGGTGCTACTGTAGATGCCAACAGACTACCAGCAAACATGATGTTTGCAGGACTAGGATAAAGTGACATACTCCGGGACCCGAGGTAAACAGTTTAGCGGCTCTACAACACACAGCAAGTCCCATTTGACAAGAAACACTTCTATTACAGACACTTGGTTTACTTTGTTAAAGTGGTTTACCTGTCCAACAGAAAGGTTACAGGGTCCGTAAGATCCGAAAGCATCTATGCAGGTCTACTTCCTTTTTGAGCGCCGTTATTCCGCCAGAGTCTCTGGTATTTACTTTGTTTTCTTGCTTGTGTTGGCAGTCATGGCCAAAGGAGGATTCAGACAATTTCCATACTTTCTGGTTGGTTTCTACTGTCTGATATTGTAGCACGCTAACACTGTTTGGCCTCGTGCATGTTATACCAGGACGTGGAGCATGCCTCACACCACGAGGGAGCAGTGTCTGCCCCTACAACCAATCAGCACGAGGGAGCAGGGTCCGCCTCACAGGCAGTATTATATGTAGGTTTTCTGCTGAACATGATCTGCTTCTCAGAGATTCAGGAGCCTTTCACACCCAAAGTCTGCTTAGAAGGTCTGGATCAGGGACCAAATGTTTACATTGTTGCATTTTGCATTTGGTCAAGTTAGCGTTCAAATGGTAAAAAAGGAGGAAAATTACAAGGGAAAATCACTGTCTGTCACCTGCTCACTTGGGGCACAATCTTCATTGTCCCACAGCACACAGAAAGTAGCCGACCAGAGATCAACGGAGAGAACAACAGGCATCTTGCTTCATGCAATTCACCAGAGGTGGTGGACACGTTGTGCGAGGAGACTCCGGGAATTAATGGATAGGAATGCCTATAACACATTATCAGCATGTTTGTTGAACAGAAGGACACCCAAGTATTTAATATCACCCAACTATTATATTCAAACACTAACCCTCTCTCATTTGTCCCGTTTAACGGACAGTCTGGTGTTTTGACCGGCTGTTCTCTGTCTGCTGCAACCTCTGGCCGGGCATAATTTCCCGGCTTTATTACAGTGTAAGTGTGTGATTGGTTTATATTGACATATAAAAATTCCAGCTGCATCAGCGCTGCGTTCACACCTGCCCCAGACTGAAACATAGCTTGTTTGGAAGGGGACCGGGTCCTGCATTTTCAAGAGGACCATGGTCCCTTTGTTTGATCAGGACCACGCAGTATGAGCTTGCACTCTCATACCACCTAACCAAAGGAGTAAGGGGACCATGGTCCTTTTAGCAAGACACAAACAGTGCTGGTATAAATGTGCCCTCAGCCTCCTCTTTGTCTGCTTCCTAATAGCTATCCAGCAGTTCCAACGGCTGACAGCTGGGTTTATCATCCAAAACACTGTCAAGCTCATTGTAAAATAGGCAGATGATGCAAGCACAGTGGCTCTGGTTGTTTTGAATCTTTAGCTTCTTTAAACTTAGCTTGAAGGCTCTTTACCTATCGACCTTGATGAAGTAAGATTTAGGTTGAATATTTGATAAACATTCACTATCAAAACATCTGTCAATTATCCAACCTAAAACTGTCTTCACCATGGCTACTTTTCGCTTATACTGGAGCCACATTCTTCTGTGTCCCCGTTCAGCAAGTTCTTTCGATATACTTTCTGAAACAGACCAGTTATGATATGAACCCTCAAGCTTTGCTTGCATGGAAGTGTCATCCCATATGCTTGTCAGGTCCAAGACCTCGCTCCATCATTGCTATCCCCTATTTTTGCAATCCTGCAGGAACACAGAGGGCTCTATTTTTTGTTCCTCACCGGTGACGTGGCGTAGGCGTGGCGTAAGTCAGGTCCGCCGCACCAACAAGGCGTGCCCAAGCACATTTTGGTATTTTGGTGAGCGGCACAGCCCGGTGTAAGTATCCCCCCTCCCTAACTCAGCTCCTCCCAGCATCATAAGTGGTAGAGAGGGCGTGGAGTGGTTTTAACACAGCCGAGACCTGTTTTCACCAATCAGAACCGCTCTTTCCCTAACCTTTAAATCCGCCACCGACGAGCCGTAATACAATTTTCGTGAAAGTAGTCAAAGAAATCAAGAGATCTCTGAAGACAGCAATGCCACATGATGGTGACAGAAGGCAGCCGCTCAACAAGTGTTGCTGTAAGCGCTGCAGAGGGCGTCCTCCACACTGTCTCATATAAACACAAATGGATTTGTAGTGTGTAAGGTTGGACCCACTGGTACGACAAACACCCTTTTCCACAAATAAAGACACTTGCATAAAGTTGCATATATTCAAACCTCGCGTGACAAAGGTTGGTTGTGTGAACAGATCACAACATAAACCCCAATAATGGCATTGAAATCGGAACCATCTGTGCGTAAATGACGCATTGTGCTCCGTGGCCTGGCTCCTTCTTTCATAGATGTTGGCATATAAAATACATTTGGCTCACAAAACTGAATATTATAATATTCGTATGTAGGCTTAGAGTAAATAACTCATCTGATCACTGAAACAAATCATCTGTTCAGCTGCCGCAGCAGCATCTGCACCAGGACGGGGAGAGGACATGTCCGGGTCGAGCTGCGCCAGAAATAAGAGGAAGGGAGAGGAATTACATATCTTGTTCACTTCATCATGTGTGTCTATTTACTAGATATTTAATTTAATTGAATTTAATTTAATTTAATGCAGTTTCAGCTGTGTTGATTCGGTCAGGTTGTGTGTCCAAACGCATGCCAAATGCGCTCATCAGATCAGATATAGATCAGAATATATCTATATAGATCTAAATGTATGTGCTGACTCAGATTATTAGTTGTTGATGATTATTTATTGCACTGAAATGTGCCTGACACTGTGGAAACCTGCCGGTGAGGCATGGGTGACGTATGCCGATACGCCGCCGGTCTACCAAAATACCGCTAGACCAGCTGTGTTTCGCCTGCGCTGAAAGCTGACCAGGCTTGAATCGGCGAGCTTCAGCGCAATTTATACGCCAGTGGCGAGCACGAAAATGTCAATGCGCCAGCTGATTCTGTCGTCACCTCCCCCTGCCACGCCACCACGCCTAGCTTGGCGGATCTCGGTGCGCCTCAGTCCAAGACAATACCAAACTGGCTGTACTCCGTGCTCCGCCAGACGAGAATACAACTGCGCGGGGTCCACCACCCTCTGCCGCCTGGCGTACACGAAAATAGAGCCCTTGGTGTTAAAGGAGGTATACTACAAATATTTCCTCCTTTAATGTGGAAAAGTGTCTGCTGTCACCACTCGTACTGATTGCAGTCAGCGTGAATGAAATCAAACCACGGAACGCGGCTATCCATTTTAGCGGACTAACGGACTGTTAACCTGTGACTGTATGCAGATGTCAGCGGTGTGTCAGGTGTGCTGGTCCTTTTACTCACTCACTTACAGCATGGAGACGTGGACTCTACACATTTTATCTTCAGTGGACTTACCTGTGACAACCTGTACTACAGGGGTGAACGTTGGCTGAGGTTCTTACTGTACCTGTAGGCTTTGTACAAGAGGAGCACACCCAACTTTGACAAGGTGCCAACTAAGGATCATTTGAACAAGAACAATAAAGAAAGTTGCACACTCTTATCTCCTCTGCTGTTTTATTTCCTTACCGTTTCAGATACTGTACCCCTGAAATAAACTTTGCAACAACATACACAAAATTCAACATCGAGTCATGCTGCTGCAGTGTTCGAGCTGTGAGCTCCACAGAAGCAAGCTAACCCCATACAGTACAGGTGCTCCTCAACAAATAAGAATAAATATATTCTCATTTATTAAGATGGGATACTTGAATACATTGTGCAACAGAAGCCTGCAGATGACTTAGAAATTAGAATATTTACAGTCCACTGAAGATAAAATGTGGAGAGTCCACGTCTCCATGCTGTAAGTGAGTGAGTAAAAGGACCAGCACACCTGACACACCGCTGACATCTCCATACAGTCACAGGTTAACAAGGACAGAGACTGCAGTGATTCTGTTTCCGTGCCATGTATTTTTAAGGCATCTCTATGACCATTTTGTCTCTTTCTCACTGTGTTTATGGCCCTTTATTTGCAAAATATCCCTAATCCATTGATCAGTGATGTGACCTTTGGCCACCAGTCTGGTCATCCTAAAGTACAAGTGGGTGTTTGATCAAAGTTAGAAAACTTCCCTCCCTTGAGGCTTTCCTGAGAAATGGCATCTAGAAGAAGTGGGCAGATGAACTTATGGATGTATACACAGAGAGAAAACCAGACAATGTAGCCTTAGCCTCCAGCAAACTGCAGTGTTGCATGAAAATACACTTTTAGAGGAAAAGTTGTATACTATCAGTCGCTGTCCTTTTCTATTAAAAGACTGGTGAACGTTTAATCTTAAAGAAGCATGTCAAATAAGTTGAAGAGGTGCTGCTCATTAAATGCAGTCTGTCCGTCATGGTATTTGGTGCTTCAAGTCCCCTCCAGTATCTCATTTTGCACCTTCCAACATTAAGATGACCTACGTTGAATCCTCCTCTGAGGCACACTCACGGGAAAACCTGTTGCACTTTATGAAACAGAAAATAGGAGCTAAAGCAAAAGATAAATGGATGAGTGAGGTGAAGTGAAGTGAAGAGAAGCACTGACCACAGTCTGAAAGCAAAGGTCACATCTCAAAGGAAGATGGGGAAGTAGCTCATCTTGGCGACTTCAAAGAGTTAAACTGACGAGCAAGCCTGAGTTTACAATAAAGAGAGAGGAAAAAATGTTGTTACAGCCCCCTTTGCTCTAAAAAAACACAGACAATAATGCAGATTTTTTATGCTGACCTTTAAAAGAAGTTCGCTACTTTGATGTGATTCATGGCAGCGGTGTATTTGCAGCCTTTTTTAACCACCTGTGTTCATAAACCTCAGGGTTTCATGATTGAATGTAACTCAAGAGTGCAGAAAATGAGCACTAATTAAGATGTCCTTGTTAGCATAAAGAGCATGGTGGTGTCCTTTCCTAGGGAAGCCCTCATCAGCTTCATTTATACACATGTAACAGCAGATATATTAGTAATAAATGAAATGTCACCTGAGTTTTGTTTTCTATCAACACGATTAAGAGATGAGGGCACTTAATGTAATCTGGTAGATCGCAGACTGGTGGGACTGAATGTAGAAGTCAAATGATTACTGATTAGACATGCAGTTTAGTTTTTGCAAATACATCCATTCCTACTTTGCATTTTTCACATCTTCTTGATTGGAGCCTGATTGCATTTCCTCTAGCTGTGTTCAGACATTTCAGACACCTCAGAGTAAAAACAACTTGATTTGGGTTTTCAGCAAGAGTTCTGCAGGCATCTGATCAAGACACAGCTTCTGGTGTTGAAAACTGAGGAGCAGAGAAATCCAGTTAGGTTTCATATTAAAATTTGAAGCAGAATTTATGTATTTATTTATTGGGGGGGGCGTTACGACTTTATTATTAGGAGGACAGTATCCAAAAGGGGGGTAATGACATGCCCCGTTTAAGTACCTAATCACAGTCTTTTCTGGGAATCCCTGAGCACCCTTATCCTGTACGTTCCTCTGGATCACTGCTGCAGACTTACCCTGCAAATATCAGTCCCACCATCTTTAACGAGGTTATAGAACTTATATGAATTTCCAAGCATCAGTCTCTCCATTTTTGTCACATTTCAAAATAATCTCGACTAAATATCATCTGTAAAATCAAATAAGTCACAAGTCGTTTTTGGTTTGATTATCCCAGCTGGGCGTCTCAACACTAAACTGTATTTGCCTTGTTTTCTGTTTCGTATCCAGCAGGATATTTCCAGGTCAGTCTGGATGATTGTTTCTAAGTTGATCCTCTCAAACAAGGCTTTGACCCCATTGAAAAGCAGCCTGAGGTTAAACTGTCCTCTTGGAAAAATCACTCACTCTCTTTCTCTTTAATAATCCATATCAAAAGCATTTCCAAAGTGCAGCACTTTTCTGAAACCTCTCAGCACTTCTGTGAAGAGAATCGATGTGTTGGCTGCCTCGTTGTGTGGTCATTTTAGCATCAGAGGAACTTTATATTATTATTATTTTTTTATTAGTTTTTTTTAATTGGTTCCTCTGTCTCGTTTAAGTTGTCATTAACATAAAATCTCTTAGCTGATTCTGTCCTGTACATGCACTAAAGGTGTTATCAGATTAAAAGGAGAAAAAAAAAGTTATATTTTTAATTTAAAAGTCTCTCAGAGTGAGTATTTGCTTTGTAAAGTTTGTAAGTCTAAATCTTGTCGCTGATGGTCTCTTTTGTTCAGTCTGTTCTATAACCAGCTTAAAACTCTATAAAAAATTATTATAGATGACCCAAAAGTAATCCTCCTAAGCTGCTGCGGTCATTCAGGGTGCCACTATACCTGTATGTTTTAGTCACAAGGACTCGACTCTAAAAAACTGTCTGATGCAGAAAAGGTTGGTTCTTGCAGTTAAATGATCCGAATAATTAAAAAGTGCCTGAATTCTCATCCAAACCCTGCCCTTATGGATTGAAGACTACTTGAGCGGGATCATAAAACCTTTGTAGATTTAATCTGTCTTGCCCTTTATGGATATAACGTGTTTGGATTTAATCTTGCACTGGACTTGGATAAAGGTAGATCATCAGATTTTCAATAAACTTATGGAGGCTAGAGTCAATTTAGCGTCAACTTTACACCATTTGCTTCTGTCATTTCCCTGTTTCTTTTTTCTTTTTCTGGCAACTCAGGTCAAGGCTTGGCAGACTCCAATCTGGTGCTTGAGTCTGGCATTTCCTCATTACACAGGGATCTTATTGATACTGAATTTACACATATTCTCATCTGGGTTAGCTGCTTCATATTGACTGACCACTAACCAGGGTTGTACTAAGCTCTGAAGCCGGCTTGTTTATACAGTGGTTTATTTATTAGGGACTTTATTCATAGCATCCATGAATCCATCCCAAACTAAACTGCAGTCTTCATATTTGACCAAAAAGCTGAGTCTAATGCTGCATTCGAGTTGGGAAGTGTGAGAATCACTATAATCAACCTCTATGGTAGGAAGGGTGTGACTGGTAAATCTAGTGAAAGTCACAGTTAAAAAGAAGTGCACCAGTCTTCTGGTCTAGAAAGAATACAAAGGAGTAATGGTCATTTTAAGGACATTAAAAAATATATAATACTTTTTTAGGGGTGGTGACAGTATTTTCTCATTTACAGAGTGATAAAAAGAGATATCCAAAGTCCCCACCTCCGACTCTAGTATGTCAACAAAATAAAACAAGAATTTTGAAAGGGGCTTTATCCATTGTTTAGTTTTTGGTTCTGGAAATGTATGCAAATTAGTGCATATTTAATAAGATATTTACTCATTTACATATTCAAACAACTGAAAAAACTTGTAAAACAAAAAATATTTGTCTTAATGTAAGTTATAAACTTGGGAAGTTTCACGGTGATATCTGTTAGTTAAAAATTTTACCCTATTTACCTGGGGTATCTCCCCGGGCTTCCTACCCATCATGGATGCCATCTTGAAAATGACACCTTTTAAGTGGTCAAACTTTTATACATTTTTAATGATAAAAATAATAATAATATACTTTATTTGTAGTGCCCTTTACACCAAGAGACCTCAAAGGGCTACATCTTAAAAGCAAAGAAATATCACAGTAAAGGAATATAAAAACAGGTTACTGGTTAAAAACAAAAGAAACATCTCATTAAAGGGGAAAAGCAAGATAATCAGGATTTTTTAAATAAAAGAATCAATGACGAGCAACCAAAAGTTCTGCTAAAAAGAACTTTTAGTATGTTATTAAGGGCATCTAATACTATTAAAAAACAGCTGAGAAACCCTTTGTTAGAATTATTTTGGGGTTTAAGTAATATTTGCACCTGAATATCAAGTTTACCAAAAGTTAAGGAACTCTTTCTCTCCTCTTGTTTTCCTGTTCAGAGTCCTTGGTCTTAAAAGATTCAAAACCATCTAAATCTGTCAGAATCAACATTTCACTCGGTATCTCAGCTTTTTCCTAGAATAATCATTGTATTTCTAGTGTAGATTGTCTATTCCAGATGTGACCGCCATCTCGATCTATCTTGAGCTATAGCACACGTGTCCATGATGTATTGACCCTAATGAGTGATTATAAACTCCTGGTCCTCTGACGCTGATAAGGGCTGCCCCCTATTACTCCTGTCATAGACCGCTGACATATCCAGAGAAAATCTTTACTGTTCACTCAATGCATGCTGCAACAGCCACCTCCTGACTGATAATATGGACAGGCGCGAGAAGATAGATTGATAATAAATGTTTTACTAAGTGATGATGTCTAAATTTGAAGAAAGCAATCAATATCCCCTGACAACTCAGCCTTGTTGGCACAGCTCGGACTCATTTAGATAGTGTCAATCAGAGGATGATTACTTCACTGTCTCCTATTAGGGTTACTTTCTGTGAGGTTGTACAGATTTCTGTAATGCAGCTCACATGCACAAGTATTGCTGTAATGACCTATTTCTGTTTGATCTTAAATATTGTTTAATGGTTCCCACTCCCACACTGGGCTTTCATCATGCACTATTAAAGCTTTATCTGAATGCATGAGCAAGCCAACAAAATTTTGCATATGTCTAAATGTAAGTATGCCAAATGTTGAAATGGTTGTCACATGTTATTATGTTATCTTCAAAGGCAAATATATATCACTAAAGCCACGTGAACACGCTACAGAAGTGGGCAAGGAAGCTCCACAGCCGAACAGATTTCCCTCCTTCCTAATAACGTGCCAACTTTACACCCTACCCACTAAAGTTTCATTATCAGAGTGTTTAACTCACGGGTCACTTTGAGGAAGCTTCATAAATCCTGTGACAGTACCTGACAGAGACGTACTGTTTGTTTGACAGGTTTTAATGAAAAGCTAAATTAAATTTTGACACATACGTCAGTCTTATTCTTTATCTTGTAATCCATCAGGCATTGTCTGATGCCAGTATAGCCTCTGGGCTGGCAGGTATTCAGTTCAATAAGACTTTTTTTTCATACACATTTCAAGGCTTAAAGAACATGAAGCAACTTGAGGCACCGGACTTCATTTGAAGCTGGAGAATGAAGTCCATAACTTGTCAACCTGGTTTCAAGTAAACTTTTGCAGATATTATGTAGTGAATCAGTGGAGGGGAAAAAACCTGATCTCTCCTAATGTGAAATATATGCACATCCGTCTGGAATTTCAGCGTAAGTCTGAGTAGAATCTACCTACCATTTGGGATGTCCCTATATGATATTGATATCAGTTGGAAATCAGCAAAAAAATAAAATAAAATTAATAAACATTGAATTATATTGGCCTGCATCTAAACTCTCCTAAATCAGCACTCCGATAAAAGCAGTCCATTCCAGACTCCGCTCCGGCACCTCTAGCTAGCAGCAACCAGATCCAGCATGCAGAGCCCACATAATCACAACAACAGTGTGTACTAAGGTACAAAGTAGCAAGGAGTAGTAGTGATGTCGGCTGTGTGGCAGTATTTTTCATTAAAGTCCAAAAAGACATTGCAGCTGAGTGCAAAACTTGTCATGCACAATTTTGTGCCAATATCGGATCAATATCAGTATTGGCCAATGCTGAAGGCTACAATATTGGCATCCTATTGGAAGTAAAAAAGTTATAGGGAAACCTCTACCATTCATGTGTCAGGAAAGCACAATCCTCAGTCATAAAACCCCATCTAAGGTGATAGCCGATATCTGCGTAAGCAAATGCATCGAACAAAATGCTTCAGATCTAAAGTGCAACTTCAGATACAACTACTCAATGCTGTGCATGATTGCTTGAGCCCCTGAAAAAAAAAAGAGCATTGACCCCCACTTTACAACCACTATTTATACCAACATAAGCTCTGTATTTTTTGCAATACTGATCAGAAATCAGCAGATTGTGTGCAAAGTACACTGATACTCACTATATGGGCTCTATTTTCGTGTACGCCGGTGAGGCGGCGGAGGGTGGCGGACCCAGCGCAGTTGTATTTTTTTCGTCTGGCGGAGCCCGGCGCACAGCCAGTTTGGTATTTTTGTGGACTGAGGCGCACCAAGATCCACCAAGCTGGGCAAGATGGCATGGCAGGGGGAGGTGTCGAAAGAATCAGCGAGCGCAGTGACATGTTCGTGCTCGCCGGTGGCGTATAAATTGCGCTGAAAGCTCGCCCATTTCAAACCTGGTCAGCTTTCAGCACAGGCGATGTATACATATATATATATATATATATATATATATATATATATATATATATATTTTTTTTTTTTCTCTCAATATAAGGAGGCTAACAAATGGCGGGAAAACAAGCTTAACTAGATTAGATTTCTACACAGCCATTTAAAAACAGTAAGAAAGAAAACAAATGTATGCAAATTTGATACCCTGTAAAGAGCACTTTTTCATTTGGAAGGATTATGACGATATCAACTTTGTGAGGGCTGACACCGATACAATGCTGAGCACACACATACATGCACATATCTATTTATCTATATATCTACATATGTTTACATATGTACTGAAAGAGAACAGATCAGTGCTTACGATCATAACAATAAGGAAACACAACACAGTCCAGCAGGAGGACTTGCTGTTTTTTCAAAAGTCCTTGAGGAAACAAGGTTGAGCAGACTAAACTGTACCCATCTCTAGCTCATGAAAAGAATCACTTCAGATTTATTTTGGTTTTAAAAAAATATTTGTTGATGACGAGAGAATGTGAAATACCCTTTGACTAATCCTGCATTGGAGTTTCTACCTTTAACATAAACAATGTAATAGGTACATACATTAATACGCAGCCTTTCATATTGTGTCTCTTTGTTCGTACGTGGGTGTGTTTACCCACTTCCAGAAGTATATCTCATTACAGTCTATTCAAATAAACAAACAAGGATGTAAACAAGTAAATAAATATATAAAGGACTACATAAGTAATTGTTCTGATCTGCTCATGCCCCCGGAGGACGGCACTCTCTGTTCTGCTGAAGTTGCTGGCACAGCAATGACTTCTCCTTTTCATGCAAATGTCACAAAGAGGCTCTGATCCGCTCCTAATCGCTACGTAATCACTTTCTTGTTTGATCCCTCTGTGAAAGTAAGAATGGATTTGAAAAATCTGGTCGGATTCTGGTGGGGAGATTATAATTTTTCAAGACATGTTGAAAATTGGAAGAGCTACAGTAAGCCTGAGAAATAAAAAAAAAGAGAACTGATAACTTTCCTTCCGAAAATTAAATCTTCCCCCAGATGGCCCTTGTTAATGAAGCGAGCATTTTGAGATCTTAATTATCAACTTTTATCTCTCTTTAAAAGATGTTTAATTATATTACTGTGTTTATTCCAATATGCTGTTTGTAATCCTGTCATTTAAAAGAGAACTCGCTGAACAAAGAGAATAAACAAATGTGTTACCTCAGTAACGCAGGCACGGCGGCGCTCACATTTAGCATAAAGATGAAAAAGTGAGATGTAACTGTGAGGATATGTATCTATATAAATTTATACATACACATAATCCCATTGTCATGAGGGGAAAATGAGTCAGCGGGGAAAAGCCAAATGATCTCACAGAGAGTTTTTCCTGCATAACCATTTGTTGAATTACCTAATTAATTCGATACAGAGGATGCTTTTGATAGATACCTGGGGATCTCAGGGAGATGCTAACAATACGGCGGCATTATTCACTGTTAGCAGCATGGAAACAAAATAGCTCATTGTCATCAGAGTCCCTGCCATTAGCAGCTGAAGCTCTCAAACAGGCACAGCAGCGCCTGGTCCCTTTGTTGCCATTAGCATTTGTGGATTAAAAAAAAAAAGTGGAGGGGGGGGCTCATCTTGCAGTTTGCTGACATGAAGTGTGTAATTATCATTCCATGTATAACAGGCTGCTTATTCGCCCTCGTGGCATCCTCAAAGAGGACGGTAGCGATGCAGTGATCCATATCACCTTATCTCCCATTCCCCTTGGGGCAGCACATTCGGCACAGAGCAGCAGGCTAATAAAGATGACAGAGGTTTGTGCCACTCCTTAAAGGGCCAGTGCCCTTTTTTTCCCTTTTATTTTTCCCTCCAAAAGGGTAGATGGTTATCACCTGTGGAAAAGGTATCAAATGGCTGGATGGCTCAGTTAGCTGTATGGGCACCTTTAAGAGCTGTTAAAATCAGGGGAGCCAGGTTAGCTTGTATCTAAAGTTTTATGTGCAGCTGGCTGTAAGGTAAAGATATAAATGCTGAAAATATCCGGGGAGAAATAAAGTCTAGATTAAATGTAAGACATCTCTTTCTGACAACAGAAGAAATTTGGATCATCTCACATTTGGGGTTTTTTCTTTTACACCCCAATCTAAGTCTAGACCAGTGTAGTCAACCCCCTAGTAGTTTAAATAAAATATACAAATCAACATAGCACCACAGGGGGAACAGTCAGACCTGAACTCCAGTTTTTCCAGCAACTGCAGAGAATCAAGTATCAGGTAAAGAACTATCAGGCTAATATGCACAAGTCAATACACATCACTAGCATGACACTGATCAATATATGAAGTGACCAGGAATTCCTTAAATTCCAAATGACAGAAAAGAGGGCTGGTGAAAACTGTATATGTGGAAATAAACATGGAAACAAAATTGAAAAGGAACATCTTTCCATCACTTACGGTGAAATACAACCACTAAAAAAACACATTCAACATGCTGTGGAATATTAAAACATCTCCATTGTTACATGAGAACACAGCTAAGCCACAGTGTTGGACTTTAATGGATTTTGGTTGCATTTTGGTTTTATGGCTCATATTGTTATTCAGAGCTTATGCCCAGAATTTGTTTTATATGGCTGTGTAGTTACCAGATATGCTCAGGGTGCAGGACACCCTTGAGTTGATCTGACCAACAGAAATACAATGGAAGAAAAACAGTAATATGCACTTATTGCTCTATATATTTTACAGCGTTGGTTCAGCTGAAGCCCCACAACAACCATTTGTAGGAATAATGTTCATTCAAAAAGCCAAATTTGGAAACTCTGTGCCTTTAATTACAGCTCCTAACAAGGAAACTGAGAAGTTTTTTTAACCCAGCACATCTGGACTTCTGTAATACCGGCAGGTTTAAAAAAAAAAAGATGACTGTAAAGTTTGGGAAGAGGGTCATGGTAAAATGGTTTCATCAGATATCCTTAAGAAAATATCAAGTCTCAAAACTGGAGAGAAGTTTACAACTGCTGTCAGAAGTTTTTAGCAGATTTTAAAACACTGACGTTAACAGTGAAGCCTTTTTTTTTATTTAATTTGACCCACAAAAGAAACAGAAATCAGCAACAAGAGTGGCTATTTTTACCTGGTAGATTAAATGCTTGTTACTGCTGCAGGGTTTAAAATGCACCACTTAACAGCAGCAAAAATACAGCCTTTCCTCATTTCAGCTACGGCACAATTTCACTGTAAATGGCAGGAATAATGCAGGAAGAAAGTCAAACTGCTCACACAATTCACATTTTCCAACATATGCACTGACAAAGGCCATTATGAGTTAGGTGGGTGGGGGTTGCTTGACATAGAGAAAGCAGCACCCACTCTTATAGACCAAGTATGAGTGGAAATGCTGCTATTCAAAATTTACAGCAACTTATAAAAGCCCCCTCTTCTGACACATCCTCTCTGTAAAATGAGATGTGGTTGAGGACAGAACACTTGAGGAGACAATGACCACATCAGGAAGTAATTACTTGGGCTGTTGAGTAGAAAATGGATTATCATTACACAGCACATTGCCCTCATGGGCCTACTTGAAACACAAATTGTTATTTCCTCAAAAAAGGAGAAAACGTCACATTTTCTTAAATGCAATAAAAGGATGTTAAAGACTTTTATCCATACCGTCTGGTGCTTGAACAATACATTATCCAGAATTTACCTTTTTAAATAAGTGCTCACAGGTCAGGGTGATTTTATCTAAATCTGAAATTAACTTTATCCTTTAAATGACATTATGGTATAGCAGCCAACCTCGAGCACAGAGCATGTAGGGCACACTATGTAAATATCTTGCTGAGCAGAAGCTCTTAATGCTCGTAAAAAGAGAGCAACACACATTTTCTTCCATGCAAAACATGTGCCAAGTGATCCTGTGGGGAGATATAAATAACATGGTTCAGCACCATGGACAGCAGCTGAGGAAACCCCAACAGCGAGTTGTCCATGGTCCTGGTTTTTGCTGCTGAAGACATGCACGCAGTGACTTATGCATAGGAATAGATGAATAAAAGCAGAAGTGTTTAAGAAACTTCACTTCCGTCATCAGGTGACAGATGAACTGTCAAATTTCCACGAGGAACCCTCGAAGAACAATTCTGCTTATTGGTGGAATGGTGTGATGGATGAATTCATTGATGGCCGTGCCAGACAAACAGAAGTGAGAGGATGTTTTATTGACTGAGTGTATTAATGGATGACAGATCTCCACCTCCTTCCATTAAATGTGAAATCAAAACTCAAACAATAGGCGTTAACACAAAGTGCTGGTTTCATTCAGAGCCAGAGGAGGCAAGAAAGAGATTCAAGACACTCTGAACCAAAACACAGATTTAACTATCATTTTATCCCAAGAGGAAGAGGAGACGATGGCCAAAATGATATGAAGCTTGTTCTGCTTTTGTTCCCGAGATGTTTGCATCTGAAATACATATTTTCCACATCAAAACTCTGTCAAACTATAAAATACAACAGATAAATATGGTCACTTATCTGAAGCAAGTGTGCTGTGGATGCCAACTGCCATTCACGCCACACTCTTACACTGATGAATGGATACACTGGTAATTAAGCTCCATTCATGCACAATCAAACCCTGCAGACCTGGTCACCAGGAGCAGATCGGGTTAATTTCTTAGCCAAGGATATTTGTGCTTGTAGCAGCAAGTCGGGGCTAAATCATCGAGGAGAGAAATCAGGGTGTGTGAAAAGTTTAAGCGCTAAGTTGCATATTTAATACTTGGTTCAACTTTAATAGCTACTCTTAATCCGTCAGCCAATCAGCACTCCAAAGATTCAGCTTCACTCTTATGGAGCTGTTGTGTCATCCACCTTTTTTCCCACATAGTCTACTGAGTGTCCATTTAAACGCTTGAACACACAAATGAGCTTATTCTGTTTCATCAGTAAACTGCATATACAATAATAAACCTGTGATTTGTGTCCATTGTGAGTGGGAGACTCAATGTCAATGTTCTAAGCAAATCTATGTAAACTTTTATTCCTGGTTTGCATCTCTATTGTTTTTGTGTTGATGAGAGCAGAGATAATAGAAATGTTTTTTTAATCTTTATCAGGAAACCTTGGACTCTAGTCAGTGTTCACTTTGACATGAAATAGCTGACATTAAAGGGCCACTCAGCGTGAGAGAAAATGTGGAAAGAAAGGTGTGAAAATAAAAGAAATACTTCAGAGAAAGCATCACCACCACCACCTTGGTTTTACAGTGCACAACTTCTTTGGTGTTGTGTACAAATGTGTGCAAACTACACACACCTGAGCAAATGTATCATATCATGATGATGTTTTCTCTGATTAGGGTAAAGTATAGTATTTTGAGTCACAGAAACTGACACCAAGTCCTCATATTAAAGCTTAGAAAGCACTAAAGAACTAAAGCAGTGATTTTGACCATAGCATGCTAAAAAAAATCAGCTATTTCTCCAAAGATTTAATCCTGCAGGGATTGTTTTTATTACTGTCTTGGAAATTTTGTAGATAATCATTTACTATTTAAAAGAAGCAAACACACAAATCTTACTGTTTGTTTCAGACCAAGGGGTCTGTCTCAGTCTGGGGCAGTGCAGTACAGTTTGTAATTCTCTCTGCAATTACATTGTTAACAGTCGGCGAAGGTACCAAATTAATGAACCTGAACCACCCTTGTTTGTGGAGTCTTTCTGTTTGGGTACCAATCTGACCCTAAACTGCAAGAGAAGGGCCCCAAATAGGAAACATTTGGTTGTTTGGTTTATCTGTGAAGATCAGGGGTTTGAAAATAGGTGATTTATTTGTGCAGAGACACTAGCTGAGCAGTAATAGAGGCATAAGAATGGCTGCTAAGGGAAGGGG
Organism: Xyrichtys novacula; assembly: GCA_962446985.1. Taxonomy (NCBI): domain Eukaryota; kingdom Metazoa; phylum Chordata; class Actinopteri; order Labriformes; family Labridae; genus Xyrichtys; species Xyrichtys novacula. The sequence continues at coordinate 16,985,800 of OY660865.1, forward strand.
AGTGAAAAACATGAAATCTTTCCTGTTACCTATTATTTGATAATTCACAAGCCTTACATGCAGCCAACTCGATCACTGACAGCGTCTTTTACTGCACAGTTCAGCGTAAGCTCAAAGAAAAAGAGGTGAAAGTTACTTATTTTATCATAGAAATGTCCTGGACACAACTTCAAAATAAAAGCACTGTATGGAAAAGAGCAAATCGATTTTAGGGGTTTGTTTTGAAAATAATAAAATAAAATAAAACTGGTAGTGAATGAAACTAAGCCCCAGGTTTATCATTTTCCATGAATTTTTGCAAAAATCCACAAGGGACTCATGGGAAAATCACATCAGCAGCCTGAATCTGATTTGTAAACATACCCAACAAAAATCATGTTGTTCTGAGGCCGTTTTGCAGGAAACATGCTTCCAGTATGAAGCTCCAGTGTAGGGTTCGGTCTGCTGTGGAAACACAAGGAAGATCAGGCTTTACTGAACCACATGAACCTGCACTGAACCTGCACTGAACCAAAATGGACCATTTGGTGGAAACACACCAGTATTTTCCAACTTTCTTGAAATGTTAAGTTCGTTCATGTCAAATTTAACACTTATATGAATCAAAATACAAGAGTTACAACTGCATTTCCTGATTGGCATTATTATATAAAAAAGCACATATCAGAATGAGAGAGTTTTGGACCCCTGAGACCAAACAGTCCTGAGTTAGGACTGCTTTTTTTGTCATTTTGTGACAGCCCAAGTAATGAGCTAACAAGTAATACTAGTAAAAAAATGGCACTAACAAAAACCCTTAAGACAGACAGATAGAATATCACTGCAGTATTCTGCACATGCTCTTTAAATAGGTCTAGACTCTTAAACAGCTTCAGTGGGACAAGAAGGTTTTTTTTTTTTTCTTTTACATTTTTTTAAAACTCTGGGGGATTAAACAGCAGGGAGTGAGACACCAAAAACCCCACAGGAGTGTGCTGTGCGTACACACTCTCTTTTCTGTACTCACATATTCCAGTTGCCCAGGCAACCCTGTCTGGAAGATTTCAAACTTGGATTTAACATATGATGCCTCCTGTGTCTCTGCACACTTACCAAAAGAAAAAAAAGAAAAAAAACAGGATTATGGTCCAGAAAAAAATAATAATAAAAATAAAAAATAAAGAAAACACTCCACTTTTTCACTCTTCTGGTGTCCGGTGACGTGTTCCTGTCACTGCATTTGGAGACAACACATGGCCAGCACCAGCGGCAAATCCATTGATGCACCGCCCCCAGGTAATGCACTCCTTGGCAGAGTGTGACAAGAGATAAGTCATTTGCATAGCTGTTATATTGTGCTTTGACACTGTCAACGGCTTTAATGGGATTTGTCAAAATGTGGGCCACAAGTAAATCTGAGAAACACCACCGGAGGGGAAGTGTGAGTTGGTGGTATTAGAATAAGATGTGGTGCAGAGTGTGTGTGGGCAGGAGTCTCACTGTTATCCCACTCTGAGTTTCTTCCTATAAGTTGGACTGTACGGTTTTGGTCAGGCCGCTGTTGAGGAGCAGCTATTTAGGCTGTTTTCATGTTTCCAAATTTAATCATCACATTCTCCTCAAAGCAACTCAGGCAGCTGGCCTGTGTCCAAACACAGCTGGTGAACACTTTAGTACACGTGTACTGCACTGTTAAGATAATGGCAATATGTCAAGAGGGATGAAGTGTGCATGCAGAGTTTGGATATAAGAACTCCCACAAACCGCAGCCTCGGTGTGATATAAACGAGTCTGAGTTTATAAAACATTTGAGAAACAAAGTATATTTGCAGAATTGATTTCCTCATTCTGGAAATACTGAAGAGACCTGATTTCCGTGCAATAAAAAGGCAGAGCAAACACTTATTTTGGAGAAAAATAGAAATCAGAGCTAAGATACTGAAATAAAATGACAAACTTTCATGAGTGAATCTAGACACAATCGTGGATGTAAATTTAATCAAAATAACTAGTTTCCTGGAAGTTACATTTACAGTGAGCTCCTTAAAAGAGCAAATACATTTCAGGAGTATTCTGTTATAGTGACATGATTTCTTTTTTCCTGTAGGTAAATTATATGAAAACTTCGGTTGGGAGAAAACAACACAATCAGTTAAACTGACAAGGGAACACATGACTTCATAAACTTAATGAAGGAATTGCCTTACACATCATCTATTTCTAATAATACAACTAATTTAACACTTTTCCACTTTTACTCACATAAAAAATGATGATATTTAAATGATGCGCTTGAACCGAGAAGTTACTGCAAGTCTGGTCTCTCTGTATTATCTGTAATTCTTGCTTTTCATATTTTTGTTGTCATTTTGTTGGCTGCTGATGAATACTTCTGCTGAGCGAAAAGTTTACTCAAGAGAAGAGCTCCTTTCATTGAGAAAAAGCAAATCTGGACAACAACATACAATTCCAGAGGAAATCAGGAGGTGTTATCGTGGTTGCCGTGCTGGTGCAAAGGTGAAGGCAAAGCTTAATGCTAGGAGGTGGTGATATAAACCCTTTCTTCCATCAATCATCATGGGAAACGTCAACTCTCTGCCCAACAAAAGCAATGAGATGGAGATATTGGTGAAGACTAAGAAAGCATACCGTGAGTGCAGTTTCCTGTGTTTTACTGAAACCTGGTTGAATCAAAACAACTTGGACCCCAGTGTGGAGTCCGAGTCACACCCACTTCCACTGCTACTCTACCTTCCTCTTCGCAACAAATTTCGAGTAAAACTTCTCCCCTTCCTCCTCCATCTCATTCAAATGTCTCAACCACTTCAACTACCTTCTTCCTAGAACACCAGCCCTTGTCCATCACTGAAACAGGGGTGAGGATGGAGTGTGGGAGACTTTGTCCTGGGAAGGCAGCTGGTCCAGATGGTGTGTGTCCAAGGCTGCTTAGAGACTGTGCTGCAGAACTGTGTCAACCTCTCCACAGGATCTTTAACCTGAGTCTACAGCTGGGACGGGTACCTGCTCAGTGGAAAACATCCTGCATTGTGCTAGTACCAAAAACAAAATGTCCCGCTGAACTCAATGACTACAGACCAGTGGCCCTCACTTCACACAACATGAAAGCCCTGGAGCGGCTGATTCTACGCCTTCTGAGGTCAAAGACAAACTGGATTCCCTGCAGTTTGCATACAAAGAACACATTGGAGTGGATGATGCTGTCCTCTACATGCTGCACCGTGCCCTGTCTCATCTGGAGGAACCTGGGGTTTATGTGAGGATTATGTTCTTCGACTTTTCAAGTGCATTCAACACCATCCAACCCACCATACTTAAAGACAAGCTCACCAAGATGGGAGTGGATCCTTCCTGTGTTTCCTGGATCACAGATTACCTGACAGGAAGGCCACAGTTTGTCAGGCTGGGGAACTGTGTTTCTGGGACATTGATGAGCAGTACAGGGGCTCCACAAGGGACAGTGCTGGTGCCATTCCTGTTCGCACTGTATACGTCAGACTTCAAATACAGTACTGAGTCCTGTCACATCCAGAAATACTGAAATGACACCGCTATTGTGGCATGTATCAGAAATGTATAAGAAGCTGAATACAGAGTCCTGATAAGAGCCTTCAGTGACTGGAGTCACAAAAACTGCCTCCTCCTCAACACCTCAAAGACAAAGAAGATAGTCATGGACTTCCGTAGATCCACATTCCCTCTTCAGCCAGTGAACACAAAAAGGGGCAGAGCTGCCTCTTTTGCCTGAGAAGACTCTGATCAATAGACATCTGTAGTAAGATGCTGCAGATGTTTTATCAGTCTGTGGTGTCCACAGTGTCTCGTTCTACACTGCAGTCTGGACTAAAGGGTCAATGGTGGTGGACAGCTCCTCTTTCTTCACTGCAGGATGGAAAGATTCAGATCTTTTGTACCCACAGCCATCAAACTTTACAACTCTTCTGTAAATAGTAGATGAGACATGACAAATGGGACGGCAGACAATTGAATTTCCCTTCGGGAATCAATAAAGTTATTCTTATTATTCTTATTCTTAAAATCAACCTATACATTGAGATCCAGACAGTCTGGGGATACACTAATCTTTTCTCTCTGGGGTGGAAAAGTCCTTCTATAGCACAGAAACATTATCTAAAAACTGCCAGTCTCAAAGAGTGAGTGGATTTTAAAGTAAGTCCCTACATAGAAGCTTTTATTTCTCTGATGATGTTAACAGAATAATAATTTGTTGTATACTACAGGGTCCATGAATTATAAGACAACCCCACTTTTTCCAGACGAATTCAGGTCAGTGTGGTTATTAACCAGATTGATTTATCAGGTTTTATTAAATACTGGACTAGGTATCCTTGGCACATGAAAATGCCTCTAATTGAAATCATCATTTTTGACAACCTTAATCAAAAATTGTCTAAATTTCAGGACAGGTGGAATTTCTAACATCAAACCTGGACTACTGTGACAGTCATTTAGTTTGACAACCACTATATAACTTGCCACGTTTTTGGGAATACAACCTGGCATCAAAATTGAGTGAAAATCAATTTCTGTGATAATGACCCCCACCTGGGATCACACCGACACTGATAAACGAGGAAAACCTATTGAAGTGTCAGTTTTTCAGAGACAAGGTTGGTTAACAGAAACTAACTCTGATACTACTGATCTTTTCTTTGTCTTTTTAGCTCCTCTACACTAACTTCTTTTCACCTCCCGGTTTAAAAAGGACCATAAAAAATCATGTGGTAGCTGTACCATCTATTTTTATGAAAGAACAACCTAAATCAGAGCCTTGGACCAAAAGATCTAACACTGATCGGTTAAATGGCACCACAGGACCTGAGGGATCAGATTAAGCCTGTCTGGATGTCACTCATCATCGCTGCAGAAGACGGAAAGCTTCTGAATAATTCTAGCAGGTACTGCAGAAATGATTGTGGAGGTATAATAGCCCCACATTTATCCATCTCTACACAGATGCCCTGTGTTATTATGTACTGTAGCATGGCTTGTGGAGCTAACTGTGAGACGTGTGATGCTCTGAATAGATTGCATAGAGGCAGATGGCTTCATTAAAATTTGACAAGCTTTCAATGGTTCCCAGCTCATGATTGAGATTTACGACTGTCTTTGGTTGTTGTCCTTCCGAGACATTAGGAACTATTGATTTGTTATTGCTTTAACACAAATACCAACACGTCTGCATGCGAGGAAATCAAGTATCACATATTATTTCAAGTTAAAGGCCCAGACCATCATTAAATTTTAAACGCATCTTATGAAGATCTATATATCTGCTTCTCTGAACGTCATTATCACAGAGATCATGTTCAAGATGCAGGGAGGAGATGTTACTGCTCTTTCAATAGCTAATTAGACAGTATTGGACATGATTGTGTGTTTCTCTTGTTTGTGGTTTCCTGTTTTTTAAGTCCAGCCTTAAATTATTTTTGATGCCTATAAATGTCAACAACCTGTGCCCCATGCCCAACACCAATAAGATTACTAATATATAAAATGTATTGTTTTGTAAATATTTGTTTTTTTTATTTTATTTTTTTTTTATGTATCATTGAGGTCAAGATTTAGAGATAAACAGATACTTCACATTTGCAACTTTTAAAATAAAACTGCACTATTATCAGCATTGCCTTGCTGTGTAGTTACATGTATAAGTTGGTGGAGACTCAATGCATGAGTGAAGATAAGGCTCCAGTTTTCTTCAAACCACAGGGGTGTCAAACTAAGCATCACCACTGGACTCGTTAGGAGTCCATATGTCTGTAGTAAAACTTAAGTGACTGATGTTGTTGTGGGTCGGACTGTAAATGTGTGTAGTTCTCTTAATATCTTGATCTTGATCTTGAATGTGTCCCAAACCATTGTGTGATCTTCCTTAAAAAGCCAAGGATAAATAAAAGTCATTCATCCATCTGTCCATACAAGGCAGGTATAGATACGACTGCAAATTAGCTGTGACTTGGACACTGTTCCAAATATGCCATTAGCTGGTGAGATTGTTGGTCCTCTTCCTCTGACTGAGGTGACTCATCAGGTGCTGTAAATTCATTGGCTTGGTCGCATTAGCTTTGAGTCATCTCTGGGAAACTTGCTGCAGTTAAAGTGAATGGGAATGACGGGGTTGGGTTTTCGCTTTCACAGTCCACTCGGATCTCCGTCATCATTTGCAAATATGGTCAAGAAACAACTTCAACAAGTCTCATTTTGTCCTTTTTATTTCTGTAGTTTTTGTCTTTGTGAATGAAACATCTATTGTTCATTCAAAACATGCAGAAAGTTTTGGAAGTTGCAATTGTGCTGTGCTCTTGGATTGAGTGGATTGAGTACCTGCTCCCACTGTGTTGGAGTGTATCATCTTGTTATTTGGTACCTGAAAGAAACCTTTATTAGTTAGTCTTGACAAATAAAATTGAATCATCATGAGTAAAAATATATTCCCTTTCTTGCCACAATAACCACTCAGCTTGATGTACATTGTGCTTCACTTGTCAATGCCCTTTGAAACTAAACCTATTCATAACAGCTGCTGAAATTCTACTTTGCAATTAAACAATCAAAGTCCTCCAGAGTCTGCATGTAAAGAACTGAAGTGAATCTGATTGGAGGACGTGGGAGTTTTTCACAAAGAAGCACAAACAGATGAAACAAGTAGAACATTTGCCTGACCTCCACTATTTCTGTAAAAGCTTCATTGTTTCAAGTTGGTCCGATGTTTTTTCAAAGCTCGTTCAAAGATTCAAATGAGAAACCTCATAATGAAAAGCACTCTAACCTTCAGTCTCCATTTATTTAATTAGAAAGAAAAATCCAAGACAAAAACACATCAAACTCAAGAGTTGGTTGATAATGTGAGGTGTGCATTCAGGTGCTTTATTAATCATCCAAACCCACACAGATTATTTGTTAACTGGAAGAAAACAACAGAGCAAACTTGATGTATTAGGCTTTAGTTCTTGATACTGGGGATCATTTGTAAAGCTTTGTGTTGCGTGAGGAGAGGTGAGAGTGCTGTTCAATTCAGCTGAGAGCAGGATTATAAATACAGGTGAGTTGAAGTCATAATAATGAAATGGACAGAGGTGGACACAGCTGAATGATGAGAGGAGAAACAGAGAAGCACCTTGGTTAGAAGACCGGGGGTGGTAAATTAGGGAAGTGTCTCAGGGAAGACACTCAGAGAGAGAGAGAGAGGATCCCAGAAGAGTTATGTCAGGGAGGATGGAGGGATTCTGAGGAGGAAGAGGAGGAGAACAGCAGAGCAGGTGATCTGGTGATTAAAATTAAACATGGTGCAGAGCAGCTCAACAGGCAAGGTAACAGACACCGCTCTCTGCAGCAGCTTCAACTAGCATACCTGGGGACCCATCGGGAGGGGTCCCATATGTATATGATAATTTGAGTGACATGAATTAAAATGAGCACAGCAGGAGCATATGTGCATGTGTTTCTTCTCCCTAACATGCAGCAGATTGCTGCCACACTATCAAATGATCTGCATTACTGGGTCATATGCAATTTAAGGTTTAATGTACAGAGAGCGTGTTATGTTAGAGATGATGTATAGTGAGCAGGTGGTTATGCAAATGCGAATGCCAACACGGTAAAGGAGCCTGCTGCTTTTTAAAGCTTTACGCTCAATAGACATTTAAACACAAGTAAGGGGAGTGTGTTATAACTTTAACTTTAATGATAATATCACTCCTGGTACTGGATTATATTCTTTTAAAGTGACTGGTAATTGAGAGATGCTCTCAAATCTGGTAATTATCTTTGAACTCTAAAGACCTATCAGAGATGGACATATATATATATATATATATATATATATATATATATATATATATATGTATATATATTTATTTTTTCACAGTTTCTGACTATTTGAATTTTTTGGCCACAGTGTCAATAGGCAGAGGTGAGACAGAGCAATCTTGATGTATTTGATGATTTGGAGTCAAGAAAAAGGTGTAGAAGGATAAACTGCAAATGCTGCTTTAGCTGATTAACATTGGAGTTCCACAGGGATCAATCCTTGTACTACTTTTGTTCAGTTTGTTTTCTTAATAACCTGCTTCCGATCCGATCTGCACAGAGGTCCACATTCAGGTGGATGCATATGCCACAGCTATTTACACTTAAGCTAAAACAAGAGAACAAACAATCACCAGATTCGTCAACTCACAGCTGTCTGACTTGAGACACAATCATGGATGTAAATTTAATCAAAATAACTAGTTTCCTGGAAGTTGAAACCTGGGCTCCTGGTGCAGGTGACCCACCTGCTTTGGCAAACCATGGCCCAAGTATTTTCAGTCTGCAGCTGTGCATTAAGCAGGTTAAGATACAGTTAGTGGGTTTTTGGTTTTAACAGAGGAACCTGTTTTCATGGCTTTTAGTCCTCCAGAATCTGTGCTGAAAGCTCAGACCCAGCATCTGTCTACTCTCCAGGTACAAGTGATGTGATAGACCAATATATGAAGTAAGCGACTGCACAAATAAGTACACTATTTTTTTGTTAAACATATTAGCTTGCAGAGTTTACCACTCACAAGAAAACCTCCATGTGACCTGAGGTAAAACATCAACTTATGAGAAATTAACTGCACCTCTTAACATCCATCATCACTGAGGACCACTTTACCTTCTCACAGAAGCTACGATAAGAGGTATGATATGGGACTTATTTCTTTCTTTAATTATTATTAGCTACAAAGAGCAGGAAGCAAAGAGGATGTTATGCAATAATGTGCAGTATTTGGAGGGGGGATGGCACTGACACTATATCTGCTGTGCATTCATTTTTCAAGCACCTTTTTCTTGAGTTTCCACTACAGGAGATGAGCATCATCCATCAGTTCAATCTTCCACTTGAGCAGCAATGAATAAAGGAAGTGGGTCCTCTTGGCTGTGAGGATTTTCTTTCTGTATCAGACCCTGACAATGCCGCACACATTTATTATGAACTGTTTTTTTTTTTTTTTTTTGTCTTTCCACACTCCCCTCCTCATCAATGATTGCTACAGATGACAGGTTTCTGAAACTATCATGAGGGGTTACAAGTTATGAATAAACTATGATAATATACAGATTGTTCCGACTCCTCTTGCATTTTGTATTATGGGTTTTTTTGCTCTGTTTTGGAGGGGGAAGTAGGCCCAGGACGGCAGTATGCACTGTGATAACAACCCACTGTACACTCAACAGCCTCTGTAATTACCTTCGGATGTGGTTATTGTGACCAATAACTTTTTGCTACCATTGATGATGTGTAATTGTACTGATGGTGTACTAAACTGTGTTGTTTGAGAGCCCAGAACTGGGAACTTTCATTTGGGATGGTGTGCAAATCCTGATAAAAATTGTTTCATTGAAATCATTGTCTAAGAAGAAACTAGAAAAGCACTCGGAGAGCGCAGACCTCCGCAAGCAGCTCATGTCCCCCTTTATATTGTGATTCACACCAAAACTTTTACTGTTACGTGTCTTTTATTAACTTTTATTTCTGTTTAAACTGGTATGTTCACTGTTCATAATGTTCCTTAAACAAGAAATGCCCTGACCTGGATTCGAACACAGGACCTTCTTGCTGTGAGGTGCTGACAGTGCTAACCACTACATCACTGTGCCGACCATCTACACCACTGTGTCGCCCATTGGTTATCTTTCAGCATTGAAAATTCCAACGACACCCTTATTTTTGTGTGTTCTGGATCACAGTATCCAGAATTTTGTCTGGATCAGGATCAACCTTTGACACCTTAAAAAACTCATTGAGATCCTTTGTGTAATTTTTTACTAAAGACTCTGGCCATTTTTATAGAGTTAAAGATTCCAAAAAATTCCAAAATTGGCCCTATCTCACAATGATAAATAATCCTTCAAAAAATTCCTGGATCCAGAAGACGATATGGATCACCACAAAAATGTAATGGCATCCTCCTGGGGCTGAGAGGTACCTCTGGTGAAAATTTCAGGTCAATCCGTCTGTTACTTTCTCCGTAAAGTTGGTAACAGACAAACAAACAAACCAACGCTACCGAAAACATAACCTCCTTGGTGGAGGTAATAAGTTGGGTCTGCTTAGGCCATAATGAAGAGGAGTGAATGGAAAAGGTATTTGGCATGTGAAGGACTAGCAAACCCAAAAAAGCCAAGATGTGTTCATGAATAAACCTTTTTGTCAATGCACATCACAATTTGTTCTTCCTGGGGTAAATCCCTCCAAATTTTATGTCCTAAAACATAAGGGATAATAAAGTTCATCTCTTATGCTAAAACACTGACAACAATATCACCTCTGGGAAACCCGACCAAGTTTTTAGAGCTTTGTAAACAGCAGTTAAAGACTTGTAGTAATGCCACTGGTGAACAACTTCAGGAGGGACTATGAATTTCAAGTTGGGAGGCTGCTGGTTGTGCTAGTGTGACAAATCCATTCAGAATCTGTCTGTTGAGACTGATAGAGAAAGTTTCATGCAGTTCAGTAGATCTACTAGTTTAAAAAAAAATCAAGAGCAAACTCATTAATGGGGAAATAGTTAAGGTCTACAATTTGCAGGTTATTTTGTTTAATCCAATGCTAAGTTTGTGCACTGTAGTTATGACACTGGAGTCACCATGATGGAAAGTAACATCACTCAGCTTTTGACTGGCACATTTCAGTTAAGAAAACTCCCACAGCTCAAAGGTAAAAAAGAAAAAAAACACTGAGTGTAAAATAGTCAAATAGGATTAAAACATCAAAAAGACTTCAAATTGGAGATTCTAACTATGATGTAAACATACAGACACAGATGACTGGACTTATATTAGCAGGTGACTGTATCACAAAAGCAACAGAGCTTTGGGGTAACCAATCAAAAAACTGAAATTAAAAAATGTCATTGAATCTTTTTGATCCATAAATATTAACTTAAAACTGTTTTAAATGAAAAATAATGGAATTCTTAATAAGAAAACCTAAATCAGGTTAATTAGGATCAATTTTTTTTTTAATTCAATAAAAAAAATAAAAATAAAATAAAAAAAATACATAAAAATAATAATAATAATAAATGATTCAACCACAATGACAAAAAAAAAAAAAAAAAAAAAAAAAAAAAAACTCACTAAAGGTCAAATAAAAAAGCCAAAGAAAGAGATGGCACATTTGTCAAACCCTGGATGTTATTCTGCATGTTTCCTTTAAAAGATGTTGATATGAGATAAAGAAAAAAATATATATATTCTAATAAAATAAGATGTGTTTAGACACTTTTTCTGGAGCTTTACTTTTATCCTAAAGTTTGGTGTTGATGAGTGCTTGAATCAGTGTGCCCAAAAAGCTCTTAAAAATAATCAGATTTATCTGAAGCACACCCTGAGACATGCTAATTCTGACTGCAGTCTGGATGTGTTATGCATTAAAATAATCCTCAAACAGAATATGTCAGGACGGAGCACCATGAAGGAGCTCACACTTAAATATCTAGTTATTCAGCCCCTCCGTCTGATTGGCCAAGCTTCGATTAGATCGGTGGATTCCCCAAAGGTGAGAGTCAAACCCACTTCCATCTGAACGGGACGTAAAATGAGAAGTCAACAGAATTCAGTGGAATAAAGGGCAGAGATTAGAGAAACTTTGGCAGCAGAGTGTGGGTAATTGATTTATAATTTATCAGCAGTTGTGCTGAACAGTCGCCACAGGAGACAGGGGGCCGATTTCTGCTACAACTTTCCTGCCGCTCTCCAGAGAAAGCTTAATATGGGCAGCTGTACTCCCAGAGTGCTTATTTTAACCACAGCCATCAATAGGCGGCACAGAAATCTGACAGAATATAAGCAAAACAACGCTCTGCAATACTGGCCTGATTAAATGAAATTGTCACAGCAATGAAAGTGATCTATGATACGAAGGTGGATGTGTAAAGTGCCATAAATCTCTTTTTGTCCTACCTTGAAAGGTCAGCATTTGCTAAGACGAGTCCAGAGACACTGTTTTATTTCACAATAATAAAAGTGCAAAAGCAGACGCTCCTCTAAAGACAGAGTTCCTGTCTAAGCAATAAAAGCACCGCTCGCTCATTAATGAATAGTGTGGAGGGTGAAACCAAGGTGAATGTCGCCAAAGCTGTACTGTACATCCACAATTGTTATCAAGCAAAACACAGGCTTTACAGGCAAGAACGGCATGCTGGGAAAAATCCCTGATGGCAGTTTACCTGGTCCGGTTGATGTGTGATTGACCCGGGATAAATGACAGGTGCTAAAATAGCACAAAATCTAATTTACACCCTGTTTGCTGGTTGATTATCCGTCCTTTGTAGCTCATTATTTCCACCTCTGTTGACAGAGGCTCTCACTTAATAATCTCTGCAACTACAGTATCTCCTTTTACCCCATAATTTTGTATCTGCAGGTCAGCGACTAAGTTAAAGTCATTTAGTGTTGCACTTTCACACATTTAGGAACTGCACCACAGACTAGAGCACTGACCAGACCCACACCCATCTTCATCCATCTATAAATCAATCATCCATGTTAATGATTCAGTGAGGCCGGGCAGAAGAAAACAACATCAGAAGAGTGGTGAAACTCACTGTAAGGTTGTCAAAATGGGCATATGTTGGAAGACACGTCTATAGTTTTCTATCAGCAGCCATGCATGTGAACGCAGTACGCTAACTGCCTCTCACAGATCATGGACGGCGGAAGGGAGGCATGCCTGAACCAGTCTGGATGCCGAGGTGGGATTAAAGCTGTTTGTAACAGACTTTAATGATCATGATTGTGTCAGAGCCATAGACTGTAGATACTATGGACAACTTGGTTCCGCCTACCGCCTGTATACTGATTTGAAGCCAAATAGCTTTCGGTATTTCGGGGATTTTTCTTCATTTCCTGAAACCAGCGCTGCGCAGTAGCGATGTACGCCTTCGGCCGCGCATTCACAGAGAGTCACTGTGATGACGCTCGGCTCCAACAGCGTATCCCCCGGGAGAGCTACGCAATCCCTGAACGCCCATAGGCTGTATCAGGTGTCAATCATAGCAAACATGAACCCCCTAATAACTTTTAAAAAACGGAGCTGCACAGAAAAAAGAGGACTTGAGCACAAACCAGTCTTGTCAACATGTCAACATCACAAGCAGGGGGGAGAAAAAATGTATGTTCTGTGTAATAAATTTCTAAAATTTGTCCACAGCTCCATAAGCTTTGCTGGCGGAGGCGGGATTTATGACCTATACTGCAGCCCATCAACAGAGGGTGCTGTTCTCGGAGTGGCTTCACCCAGCGAGGATGCAGACTCTGTCCATTCTATATACAGTCTATGGTCAGAGCCCATTAAAAACATTCAAATCTGCTGATGTTCATGAGACTACAGCATGCAATACATGACTGACTAGCTGCAGAAGGACAGTATACTACATTGTATGCATTGTGCTATTATGTGCATGAGATTCCTGTGGAGTTACTCTCTGCTTTGCATTTTTTTTAGATTTTCCTGCAGTCGGACAAAGTTATCATGTACATGAAGAGCTCACCTTTGTATTCAACACTGAGATGCATGAGTGATTGGACCCTACACACTGTCTGGACCCAAGTAAGAACTAAATGACTCAAAAATGCAAACACCACGGGGGCAAAAGCTCCAGCAGGGATTTGGACCTGGAAACTCATAGCTGAGGTGACCACACTGTGCCACTGTGCAGCCTCAAAGGCAGTGCACTACCTAAAAATCCGCCACCCTGTAAGCTTCAGGAATGCCACTACATTTTCCACAATGCACCTAACATAGTCCAATCCCTTTACCCTTTTTTCAGACATGAGAAATTCCCTCCAGACTCAAAATAAACACACAGTAACAAATACACCAGCGACCTGTCACCTGTCAGGATATGTAAATTGTACTTCATGTATAGATTCGGTTTCCATATTGCATGCCTGTATGATGTCTCATCAGCTTCACAGCTTCAAACCCCGAAGACAGAGACGGCGAATCTAACGAAGAGCATCCTGCCAGATTTAATAACCCCCCTGGAATACTCCTGATACGGCTGTTTTTGCATTATTTTTATACTGTTGCCTGTGTCATTTAATCTTTCTGTAATGGTGCTGTATGGGATGTTTTATTCTGAAAAATGACCTGGATTCCTGCCATTCCTATGTTTATCTTCCTGCAAGGCTCATCTGCTCCGAGCAGCTTGACACAGTCATACAGTGGCTCCGTCAAAAATAGACGAGGCGCATATTTTTAGCGCAGCAGTGCAAGGAGACTCTTCAGGAGCGTGCTGTGCGCATCTGGTGGGATCACAAGCCATAACTAGAGGGTCTGGATCAGCAACACAGTGCAGTACTGTATATGGAGGAAGAGGAGCTCTGGCCTCCTCCAGACATCTTTCATACAGCACTGTACATCTGACAGGTTTCTCATGAGCTATTGCTGCTCATTTGCTGTGTTCAAGATGCCCTGTCTTTTAGGTAAAATCATAAGCATTATAGAAGACATTGAAAGGAGGAGCAGAAAGCAGCCGGATACAGCAGGCTGGAGCAGTTTTAAAGGGTCAGTCTGAAATTTGCTGATCAGCTGTGCTATCAGGTAATATGCAGGATATGCAGGTTAATTTGAAAAAAAAAGAAAATCTCTTGTTTCTTTATTTTGTTTGTTTTATTTTTTCCGCCAGTTTTGATTTAGATTTTTGGAAGATGTAAAGGTTTTGGTTTAGTTTTTATTTGTTTTATAGCAATCTTAGATACCTTTCAGGGGCATGACACAAAAGGATCTGAGGAATATGGTGTAAAAAAACTGAACAAAATCCCAATCCCATATAGCAGGAAAAACATAAACATGGTGTTTTAACATAAATTCACCAACATCTGATATTTATTTATATGTGGGCTTACTAATTTCATGGCCACCCCTGCTTAAGTGAGTGGGCCACCCCAGTCAAAAATGGCTGGACATGCCCCTGCTTGTTAGTGTGTCTCATGTCTTGTTACTTTGCTTAATAACATGGTCCTGATGATGGAGCAGACAGGACTACAATGAAAGTGTTGAGCCTTTATGCTCATGTAGAGTGCCATCCAGGCTTATGTTAAACTCCACACTTTGTCTGTGACTCATTAAACAAATGCAATTAACACTCACCAGCTCTGTGAAGAGACAGCAAATCTGCACTGCTTCCAAATAACACTGGAGTTTTTCTCTCCTTTTCCAAAATAAGTGGCAAGAAAAGGAGACACACACAGCTGCTTACTGTTGTCTGATTCAAGAGCTTATCAGTGACTCTCTTGACGCGACACAAAAGTATCATCTGTGAATTGTAATCATTTATTACGCCGATTTGGTACAAAAGTTTCGACATGTGGGTTTGACAAAAATTTAAACTCCATCTTGGACATAAATTTGTTCTTTTCTTTGGCAGCAATCTAATTATTGGCAGCACTTAGGCGGCGGAGTACACCAACTGGGATTTTAATAACTGTTGAGACGCCAGCTGTGAACTATTAAGACATGATGGTGATGACCAGCGGATTGAGAAATCAAAATCCCGAACAAGAGCCAGCGATGCCTCCCATACAGCTGGTCCAAATAATAATAGCTTGTTTCCTGACAACTGCGGCCTGACTGTGCATCCTTTTACAGTCGCGATAAATCCGAGACATAAGCAAAGACACTGATCCCCTTAGATGTTTAATGACCACAAATCAAAGAAACAAATGATGTGGAAAGAAGTGCCTGTAGCTCCCATGAAATTAAAATGAGGGAGGTTGTCTTGGACAGCTTCCTCCCTCTGCATTTTTTGCAACTTATCACTGTCAGTGAATCTTGAAAAAACTCTGAAATCTGATTGTCGGGCTGAGAGCAGGTGGTAATCGATGTAGCATGGTAATTATGACAACAATCTCTCCTCTGGATGACCTACAAATCCGGTTTATTAAGTTTGCTTGCAATAATCAGTCTGCAGCACAATCCCTACTTATACAACCTGTGCCATTATGCACATTGAACACATTTTCAGCCTCTCTAAACCACCAGCATCCACTCTGACAAAGTCTATGAGCTCACTAACAGCTACAGGTCATGGCTGTGTTTCTGCACCCAGATTCACACATTCAGCACATTCAGCCACAGGAAACACCAATCAATAACAACAAGTTCAGCCTGAGCTCGAATGGGAAAAACATAAAACACGCAGCATCAAAGAGAGGGCGTTTCATTAGGACTTTAATAGCACTAACAATGTGGAGAGGTTTACTTACCCTGTACCAAACAATCTCTCGAAGCCTCCCGTCAGTTTTGAAGTTACACTTGAGAGTAACAGTCTCACCGACGACAACAGGGGGCAGGGGCTCTATGGTAACTGTCAAATATCCTGGAAGAAAACAGAGAGGAAATTAGATTTTCATGCCTTCATTCACCGTAAAAACACTTTGCTTTAGACAAGAAAGTAAATGTTGGACAACAGTGATAAAGCAAGTCATGAATTTTGAGTATCCGGATCCTTTTAAAATGCTTAAGGTTGCTTGAGTCAACACTCTCTTTTGGGAAAATTGCCGTGACTCATTCTTATGCAATTACACAACAAGCACACCTCCCACATGGGGGTTCGTTATCTCACTAAATAGCACTTTGGTTACTCAAGCATTCATTTTCTCAGTGACCTTGTGTGGTTATTTCATCTGGATTGAAGATTCTAACAAACAAACTTGAGTTTTACTTTAAACCTTTCTCTATGATTGACTTTTCAGCCTCATAGCAATTCACCTGATAATTTTATTTCTGCATAAATAAGATGTGACTCTATTAGAGCTGTATGGTTCAGGGTCTCCTTTGTGGCATTTTTATGTCATGATGCACCAAATATTTCCAATGAGTGGCAAGTGCAGATTGCAGAAAGGCCAGTTTAGCATCTGGACTCTTCTACTGCAGAGTGATGATGTAGTACATGCAGAAGGTGGTATGCATTGTTTTGCTGAACTATAGAGAAATAGTCATTGTCTAAAGGGCAGTATGCATTGTGTTTCTATGTGCATGTTTTCTTCCTGGAGGTTTAATTTACTGTTTACTAATTTACTTCAGCCTTATACTGTTACAGATGCTGTTACAGAAGTTAACAAGACAAATAAACTTTCATCCACAAAAGTTACTAATGTTTCTGGATGGCTGTTATTTTCTTGGTACAGTTTTTTTTTTTTGGAGCTGCAGCGATTAAGTGTGCTCAAACACTGGATTTCAGAAGCAACTTTAAGGCCATGTGGTGATTTCCACTACAGAGCCATATCTATTTCTAGTTAAGTGTCACTTGAGGGTCCAGAAATCATGATTATTCATGGTAGATATGGTGGTTTATAAGCTTTGACCCTTAAATATGAGAATTTCTCCAGATTCTCTGAATCTAAAACTGTTTAACTATTTGCTTCACTTTTTCAGTGTATTTGTTGTGCATGTCCCACCTTTTTTTTTTTCTTTCCGAGGCGATTTTTGCCTTTTTTTGTTTATTGATAGGACAGTGTAAATGTGGGGAGACAGAGAGAGAGGGGGAGGACATGCAGCACATAGTCAAGGCCCCACTTGAACCTACAGCCGCTGCAAAAACTGTGGTCACACATCCAACATTTTATATGCTGTCTTTATATGCACCAACATTGCATTTGGAATTGAGTTTAAATGAGTTTCAAATGATTAAATTTATTTTTATGAACAGTTTATAGAGTTTCCCAACTTTGTTGAAAATTGAGGTTGTTCTAAATTAGTGTTTTGAATGTGTTTTCTATGTGAAAATATCTGCTTGGTTGTTCAGCTGATTTTGTTTGGCCCTGAATTATCAAGCTCAGTCATTAAACTTTCAACAGAAGCATAAACATTTGAACTGCTCCACAGTTCAGTTGTTTTGAATAATTTGACTTCAATAAAAGTAAATAACAAATGAGAATTGTCAAAAGATAAGTTGGGGGTTCATAATGGAAATGTGTTTTAACGGTATTGTTTCGAGACAAGGACAGCAGGAACTCTGGGTGAAAGATCAGAGACAGAACAGCTAATTGTCAGCACACAGTACACAGCCTTGAGCTTCCCTGTCGTCAAATAATTAAAGTTTCTTTAACAGTTTTTTATTTCATTTCTAACTGAAGCTTTTGTCACAAACCGATGAAAGCTGCACACATTTACAAATGACTCAAACACACCAGCCAATAATAACAACAACAACAACACATGAAAGGACACGTCAGAAAAAGCTGTCAAATGCAAGGGCACGCTTTGCAGGGAAAAAAGTTTGACATCGATGTTGGAGAAAAGTTCACTTCTGAAGAGGAGACTGGAGCTCTTGATGGAGTCATGACCTTGTTACAAAATGCCTCATCTTAGTCCCACTGCACAGCCATCCACGCACACACATCTGCAGGTGTACCTCCATTAAGGTGAATGTACAACAGTGCAGCATATCAGCATAGAAATGAGATAAAATCTCTCAAATAAAACTAGGTGGATACAAAGGCAATTACCAGGCGATAATGAGAAGACCTGGGAGTAAAAATAAATGCATCCCCAAACTGGAGGGAGGAAATTAAATGAAGACAGAGAAGGCAATGCATAGAATAAAATCCTGAGGAGCTCTGTCTTCATTCCAAAAATACATCCATTAAATGTATCTGAAATATATCTAGTTTACATATGAGTGGAAAGAACATCTTTTTATGTGCTACCACGCAGGCGAGCAAAGTGAGCCGGCGATGAAGCAGCGTGGGCGGCTTCCGCTGACAGACAGCAGCCCTCTGCCCAACATAATAGCAGTTTCAACATATTCAGTGTTTAATGAGGGAATTGTATCTTGTAAAACAGATGGATATGACAGTAAAAATATAAAACAGGCTAAAATGGGACCTCATGACCAATAATTATGTTAGTGAAGGAACATAAAACGCTATGAGGGCAGAGGGGTCGTGTTGAACTCTACAGGTGATTGCAGCAAAGAAAGGGAGTGAGGATGGAGATAAAATGAGGAGTGACCTCAGTCTGATAGACTGTAATGAAGATCTAACTCCAGGCTCATGCGGGCTCAATGCACACTGTTATTAATGCTGTAAAAGTACGGCATAAGACCTGAGCAGTTAAGTTTTTCAACTCGGAAAAATAAACGCCTAAAAGCGGAAATGCACTCACAGTGTGCGATGCCACTGTTACATAATGTATTGAAGTTTCAGAAATCTAAAGCGCTGACACCCAAAGTGCCTCTTCAACTCTCCCGCTGAGTTTGCTTATGTTTATTCCACCAAAGTTTTCCCATCAATGCAGCTGAACAAATATATTTCTGGTTATTGATTGCAGCAGTGTGGGCAGGCAGAGCTGCAGGGCGATGACGAGAAGAGGGCGGCTTAAAAAATACAGCGTTTTCGGTCTCTGCTTCTGCTTTACAGAAGCTGATTTCTTTGTCTTTGCCCATGCTTAGGTGCGTTTCAAAGGAGGTAATATGTCTCTTCACTGTTTTTTTGAACATCTGCATGACGGGCCAACAAGGACAGTGGTAGAGACTTTGACATCTAAGTGCATGGGGCTGTTTTTTTATTTTATTTTTTTTTTAACACAAACAAAACTGGTATATTTTAGTCCAAACATGCAATCAAATAAATCTCAATTCACAAAAGACTGCTGATTTAGTTTTAATGTGTAGCGTCGTGGAGGTTTTAAAACACAGTTTAATGTTTGGAGAGGAGGGAAAAAAGGTAAGAAGTGTAAGAAGGTCACTTTTTTTCAAGTAGTTCAAACAGTATGGCTCTAACTTTAGATCTTTCTGGTAAATGTCACTGTGCCTTCTCCTCAGATGCTCACACATTACCGCTCCAGTGACAAAGTAAGTCCCAGTTCCTGCAGGCAGATTTTTTTTCCTTGCAGTGTTGAGTCATATGCTCCCAGACGAGAAATTTTACAATGCAAAGGTGTTGAATCACTTGCCGTCATGTTGCCATGTGCTACACTCTGCAGATACTGTAGGGATGCAAGATGTCTCACGCCACAGTAAGTTGTTTTGCAGTTTTATTTACTGTACCTGTTGCTTCTAGGTCACTGTATCACCTGCATCATTCTAGGCAAAGATAGTAAGACTTATACCTCCAGTCCTGTCTCTGTCTCTGCAACATATACTGTACACTCAACAATGGGATTCACCTTATCTGCATTTGCTTCTTGCAGTATTTTGCAAACTCGGACACTAACGTGTTATATTGCATGTTCATTAAGGCAAGTGTGCAACATGAAAAATGCACATCGTTTTGCACATGCAAAAGAGACTATTTTAATTGCCATTACCAGATCAGCTTACACATTCAGGCCCTTGAGCTCATATAGGCACCCAGTTTTTCCAGCAAAAGCTGCTGCCCAAACAGTCCCCAATATCAAAATAAGTCATTTCTACTTACTTTAAAAGGCACTTACAATTTTAAAAAGTGTAAAATGTATCAACAGTTTGAAAAACAGCACAGGAAAAGTGATTTAATAAGAGTATGGGAGTCAGGCACAAAACATGCCTCGCTCATTGAGCTTAATACATGTCTGAACAATAGCTTATTATTTTCTTGTTTCTTTATTTTCTTTGCCTACAGAAATGCAGCAATGTTCACCATGAGTCATAAAATTAATGCCAACAAGAAAACTGGAGTCCTCAGAGAGTGAACATGCTAACTCGTAGGTGCGATGCTTCATGTGGTTTACATGTTTCACTCGTCCATACTTTCACACTGTTCATTAATTCACTCACACATGAACTGTAAAGCCTGTTTGGCCCCTGGTTCCTATTAGAAAGTGTCTACAGAGATCACACTGAACCTGGATTATCTGCTCTGCTCTCTGTAAGACTGCTGAGGTGAACATTTTCCTCCTTGTTAGGTCAAAAGGAAGATGCTGAATAGAGTCTGTTAGAGTCTCTCTCTATGAGAGAATCTCTGTCTGCACAGTTCTGCATATAACATAGTTTTTACCTGCAACACAGACAGGAAAACTTAAGTACCCTGAGGGTTTCCTGAGTAGCAAGTTAATGTGATATTTTATATTAGATGATGGCTGCATGTGCACAGAAGTCATTAAAAGTGTGGCTACATGATACTGTGGCTGTAAATTAGGATGGACATTCTCCTGCAAGTGGAGAACACAGCCACCTGCATTGTGCATCAGATCAAGCCAAGTACCTGCAGCATCTTAAACTCTGATGGCAACTTGGCTTGAAAACAACTCTCTCAACTCTGACTGCTGCTGCTGCAGGACTGTAGGAATCCTCCCCTTCACCCAAAGCAGCTTGGGTAAGCACAGCCAGACTTCAGAGGGAGTTCCCTAATTTAGAAAAAAACCAGGGATGAAACCAGCAGGATAAAAGCTATTTTGCTAGCTAACCAAGTGACAGAGGAATACATGGTGAGGTGTTCAAGGTTGGATCACTGATAAAATATGAATGATCCCCATCTCCAATCACAGAGTTAGGGGTTTGTGGATCTATGTTACATGCTCTACAGCGTCAGTCTCACACAGAAGCATAAACCAGGCTTTAGGTTCGTAACTGAATTAGTATGAAAAAAGCAGCCTTGTTTTGGCAGCAGCTTATATCAATAGTAAATACTAGGTCTGCAAAGTAAATTTGTCCTTATACAAGACGACTGCACAAAACAGCTGAGTGTTTGTGTGGAAAAGTTGCCAAGAGATGAAATATTCCTCCGCCAACTCGCTTCAGAAACTCTAGACAAAGATATCAGGCTGTAGAAATTCTGCATTCCTCGCCTTTTTAAAAGAGTCTTGGACATCTCGGCTGTGTTGGCAGACACAGATGAGGCCGTCTCTCATGTCAGTGCACCTAGATATGCTTATGAAAGAATCTTAATTTAATCAGCAGGCTGAAGAGATCTTCTCTCTGGAGTCAAATTGAATGGATAAACCTTTCCGGAGACTGCATGTCATTAAGACAGAGCTGCTGCTCTTAGAGAAAATCCTCACCACTTACTTGGAAACCACGGGAGGAGCAGCTCGGCCTTGTAAATGTCTCTATGTGAGGCGAAAATGCAGATTACAGGCGAGAAAAAGTCAACCCAGCCTGTGGAACAAAATGTTACTCTCCCTGTCACCCGAGGATGCATGTGTGCTTTGCTGCAAGCGAAGGACATATCCAAGTATGAAATGCTCCCTACACTGTAAAATTTGATGCTTGAAAATAACTCCCAATTATAAAAGAAGTAATTAGGACGCTTTATTCTGACAAAACAAAGAAGCTGGGTGGTCCTCTTGTGTGCTTGCAGGGATTAATTGTGAACAATTCATTGCTTATGTGGCAGAGAGGAAAATAAGCATAGCCGACGACAGAAAATGCTACGGAGCATGCAGGGAGGGATGAGGAATTTTTAAAAGAGCAAATTACATGGGTTACGCACCCGTGCCAGTGAAGTTCACATTTCAAATAATCCCCAACAAGAAAGTGGAGCAGTTGCAGGCTGCATATAGCAAAGCATGAGGGTATAATTCCCACGCAATTCAATACCCATGGACTGCAATCCAAATGACTCCATAAATTAGACACATTTTATTTGCCAATTTTCTGTCCAAGTTGTTCCAAATGTGGAAATATTTCCTGTTATGCCCTTGTTAAAACACGGGCTAATGTGGACTGTATTCAGACGGTAAAACCTCCGGCGTTATTTCAGCCCTGAACAGAAAAATCAACACTGAGCGAGTGCTTCTGGAAGTCGTCGCCGTCTGAGATAATTCAACACTCAGGGCGGTTTAGACAGCTGCCCCCGAGGCCGGCTCAGCTCTGAGTGGACACACAAGTCTCCAATCAGCTCCTGTCAACTCCAAAGTGAAATAAAATCAACATTTCATCTTCTGTGCTGACTCCTTCAAACAATATGGCAGCTTATTAGTTTCTCGAACCAACAGTGATGCTCCCGTGATTAAATATGAAACATCTGGCACAGTCCTGCTGCTTTTTATCACAGTTTGTCACATTTTTATGAATTCAGCAATTAATTAAAAGACAAAACTGTTTGTTTTATGACCTTTTTTGCTGCAAGCTTTACTCAAGCAAATAAATCTATTAACAGAGTCAGACACTTTCAGCCTGCTTATCTCACATTAGCTTGACTGGATGCTTGAGTCTGATTGGTCAATTATAGCTCTATACAGTGGGCTATTTCTAATGAAAGAACGAAAAAAAAAAAAAAAAACTGAAACAAGAACAGACGTTTATAATGGATGAATGGCTGATGAATGATACAATTGAATGGGCATGGCGCTAGTTCAGACAGGCCATGAATTGAAGCTTCGTCAGCATTCCATTAGCTGATCTCAACCCCAGCTCAGCTGATTGCGCTGTCCTGTAACCTGCAAATCTTTGCTGCTGCTCTCCCTGCCTCAGCTTTTCAACATCCAACCAGTCTTTACTTCTATAGATCGAACCCTTTTTTTAATTATTAAAAAGATCAAGCATCAGATTAAGATTGAGTCCCATCTAGTAAAATGAGAGCCTCTCCCATCCAAACTCAATCCATTATGAGCTGAGCAGTTTGCTGCATTTAGCAAGCTACACTAGCAATGTGAAAGTGTCTTTAGCAAGACCAGACTCATGCCAGACAGATATTTGCATACACATTTATATGTGTGCACATGAAAGGAGGTAAAGTGTGCTCTCCCCGTCTCAGGTGTTTACATTTCACATAATCAAGTGGAAGGTCAGGGAGCCATCAGGACTGAGACATGCTGCCAGATATCAAAAAATGCATGCAGATGATGTGTCCTCTTTGAAGGAAGTGGTACTGACTGAGACGCAGATAATGCCATTAAGGTGGGGGTAGGCAGGAATCCATTAAAGAAGCATCTTTTTTTGTGGTGTATATACAAAAAAGGCTTTTGATATCAGTCAATAGCTATTAGTTATTGATGCAATTTGGTAATATAACAATATCGCTATGTTTTGTCATGTCTGTGTAGTCAACATTGTAAAATTTTTGAGCGGCCCGCTCTTTCTGACAAAGCCATTCTCCGCCTCCCCTAACCTGATTGGTTGCGAGGCAGACACTGTTCCCCTGTGTCGTTCATGAGCCCCAAATATCGGACAGTAGAAACCAACCAGAAAGTACGAAAATTGTCTGAATCCTCCTTTGGCCACAGCTGCCAACACAAGCAAGAAAACAAATTAAACACAGGAGACTCTGGTGGAATATGGCGCATGTAAAGAAGGTAAACAGGACAAGAGCTAAGAAGCCTGGTCAACATCAGCATAAACAAAGGGGGACGCTTCAGGATCTTAGAGACCCTGAAACTTTTCTGCTGGACAGGTAAACCGCTTTAACAAAGTAAGTTAAGTGTCTGTAACAGAAGTGTTTCTTGTCAAACAGGACCTGCTGCGTGTTGTAGCGTCACTAAACTGTTTACCTCGGGTCCTGGAGTATGTCACTTTCTCCTAGTTGTAGAAGCCCTGCAAACATTGTGTTTGCTGGTAGTCTATTGGCATCTACGGTGTCACCGATGCTTTTTACTTTTATGTCGACTGGGCCCCATTTGTAATCGTCTGAAGTATTTATCTGCATTATATCTGAATTTAAATGATATGAAACAATACCAGCAAGCAGGAGTGTCTGTTTGTGGGTGGGGCTTGCTGGAGCAGAGAGGGAGGTGAGAGGAGGAGCTTAGGGGAAAACTGGTTGGGAGGGGTAGAGTTTACATTCAAGATTTCTCCCAAAAACTGGCACTTCCTCAGATCCTACCTACCCCAACTTTGATGTAACAGTTAAAAAACAGAAAATGCTGCATGATGGATAAACTATCCAAACTTCCATGTATAAAAATCTGTATCCACCTGTTGGGTCTATTATTGCCAAAATCATCCCTTTGCGGGGCATTTTTTAATCCCTGTGTCAAGTACTTGCTTCTGATTGGTCAAAACCCCTCCAACCATCTCAGAAAAGTGGAACATATCCTATCCTGCAATCCATGCTGATCACTCTCAAATAAAATCAACTTCTTCAACTTCCAGGTCCAGATCTGCTAAATCTGTACTGATGCAATAACTTGATTTATAAAAGTGACAGCCATTACGAAGCAAACAGAGCATTTTAAAACAATAACTGCTTCAGGAAGTGGAAGTGCCCAAAGATATTTTTCGTAATCAAGTAAGAGATGCATTATTTTTATAAAATATTTATTTTTTTATAAAATGTTATAATATATTTATAAAAAAATAATTTAATAAAAAAATTAAAAGACCTTAAGAGCCTAGAAAAAGATAAATCAGCAGAGTTGAGAGGGACAGATGTGAAGTAAAAACCAAACACAACACTGGATGCTCTTTTGTTTCATCACCGGTCTGGTGTATTTAATTAAAAATGTTCACAAACCTCAATGGCTACAGGGCAGAGAACCCCAATGAGGAACTGCATTCGTTCATGCAGTTCTGATTCGCTTCACCTCTCTCCATCGTCAATGAAAATGATGATTTTATCCTGATTCATAACGGCCACATTTAAGGTAATTAAAAAGAGGAAGAGAAACATTTTTTTGGCAAGAGAAACAGGATTATTCTTAAAACCAATTAAACCCAGAAAAAAATAAATGTTTGGAGCAAAATGATTTATTTTATTCAAAACTGTGTGAAAGATACTAAAGAATTAGAGGCCCCCTCAGAAGCAGAAATAAACCCCTTTAGTGCTGCACCACCCAGTCTGGATTTATTCTGGTCAGAAAATCTCACAGTATGTAATCCCTGAAACTTTGTTGCTTTTTAGGACTTTTGCATTTCATATGGGACAAGATGTGAGAGAGTAATTTTTCTCCTTTGTCCAGTTTCCAAGCCTCATGTCACTTTTATGTTCCAGTTTCAAACAAACCCCGTCCAGATACTAAAAACCGAATCCATGCACCATGCGTCCAAAATTAGTCCATTTCAATGTCAGCTCATGTAGCTGTAAAGTTTGATGCTGATATGTTGGCATATGCATCGATAAATCTGCTGTAACGGCAATATCTACAGCGAATCGTCAGGTAGGCTACCTGGCGTAGCCGAAAAGAAAGCTAACATTTTGCCGCAGAATGTCAAGCCGTTAACATACAGGATCCCTGTTGAGCACGTTCTGTAAGTGTCGTGTCTCTGCTCCATCGAGCAGCGCTGTCTATCACATACAGGATGCATATTTGGAGCGTTGCAGCAGTGTAGCGCAGCCCCTGTCAGCTGGGCTCAGGATAGAGGAAACAACATGCTCACAACAGGTTGTTTTGCCTTTCTGTGGTCTATTTTCTGATAATTTGGATATAATTTAGTGACTGAGCCTTAACTAATCGGAAAAAGCAACGTGATTTTATAGTTTTGGTTTTGGCAGGTTTACTCGTGTTTAATAAAGTAAACTATGTTCCTTTATGCTGTGCTGTTACCTTCAGACAGAGTTAGCAGTTAAAAGTCCTGTTGGGGTCCACGTGGATCAGGGATTGACCATCAGATTGTTCTGTGTCATTGATAAATCCATAACCAGGAAGTATTTCTCATCGACATGAACACATACACAGTCGGGAGTTCACATATGGTGTTTAATTTGACATTCACCAGATGACATGCGCAGTTTCTGTGCTTTGACATCCTGTCTAGGACAATCTTCTCTGTGTAGATTGACACGTGTTTGAAACATAGAGCAGAGAATATAGACTCAGCGTGTATCTTTAGCAGAGCTGTACTCGACATGCTTCTGAGATGGAGCTGTGACGCATCCTGTGTGCGATGCTGCATTTATTAGAATGGGAACCTATTTGCTGCGTGACTGACAGAACGTGCTCAACACGTATCCTTTATGTTTTAGGCTTTAATCTTCTGCAGCTCAGAAACACTGACTTTTCAGGTGCTCTTCATAACTATAAAAAGTGCATTGATTAGAAAATAATTTTGTACCATGAGCATATGCATTAGGGAAAGAACGTGGCACTAGTTAATAAATGATAGACAGCAATAAACTTACACTAACACCCACAATCTGTCCGGTTCATGTTACGCTGCTTGGCAAAATAACCGGTAACCACCCCAGCAGAAAAAAAGTGTTAATATGAGACAATTTTTACTTAAATTGGTTTACAGGGTTGTTTAGCTCATCTCTGCTTCACCAAACAAAATTTGATTTAGTTTGGGCCTGTTAATTTATTCTGAATGTTGGAACATTTTCACTCAGTTTTGACCTTTAAACCAACTATAATCAGAATATTTAAGTCCATGTAAACACAAATATTATACTATACATTGGTTTGTGATAATTTAAACTTAGTGTTAGGAACTTTTGTGTTAGTGTCAAGTTTGGCACCTTCTTTTATCTCTGATTCTACACATGCAAAAGTCTAGTTTTTAAAGAAAAATCTCATCTACATGTCTCAAGTCTTTGTGATTGCCACATATAAGCATCGGTTAAAGCAGTTAAAAACTCCTTGTAGTGCCTTTTCAGGTTCAGAAAAATAGTTACTGCACCTTTAAATCAAATAGATTATTTTGCTGTTTTTTTTTTAATTTTGGTCTTTCGGGGGCTGCATGTAAAAGGTGAATAGGTGTATTTTATCCAAAAATATCACAGTTTCATTTTGACCCTTTCGAGGGAAATATGACCTAAATGTCAGGCTGGATTTATCAGTTGGGCTCTAACAAGTTCTGCCTGGCATCATGAACACCTGCATTTCAGCTGAGCTTAAGATCAACAGACAGAGAGAGGTGGACTTGCGTTCTTTTTCATGCTACCGCTCCACAGTATTGATCTTTTCCTGTGTCACCAGCTCTGCATTTGAAGGAAGCCCTGTGTTTATTTATATAGAGCTCACAGCCACCTACCCACGAGCCCTTCTTTTTTTTCAGCATGACTCAGACTCTCTGCTCGGCTGACGTTGCCTCGAAATCACACACTCCCAAACACAGCTGTGATCACACATCATCTCGAGTACAACTTACAGAGCTTGTGTCACAAGCAGCTCCGGTTTCAACGGGAGGGATTAAAATAATGTCTAATTACTGTGGATCAGACAACAAAGTATTTCAAAGGGACATTACTTCTTATCATGCAAGATAAGGGTAATACAGCAGAAAATCTTCTTGATAAGTCTACTTGTCTTAAAACTATATACCCACTTGGCCGTGGAGCCAAATCCTTGGATATCGCTGTGAAGTGTGCATAAGCAAGTGTGGAGTGGCCAGAGAGTGCTCGGCATTTAATTGGCTCATATTAGCTGGTTGTGGAGGCAGACGAGGCCTCCGGCTTGTCTTAATCCATCAGAGGCGCTGTTGGAACAACATCTAATGAGGGCTGCAAACTATGCTTTCTCCCATTAATAACAGCAATTTGCCAAGATGCAATGAGAAAACAAAACACAGCCAATGATGGACCGGCCCAAAAATGTGCCTGTTATTGTGCTCTGTGATTTATGGCTATGGCCTACCTTTGCTTGGATGTCACCACAACTAAATGCATGAGAAAAATGGATGGCAGAGTTTCTCGGCTCTCTTCCTCATCTCAGAGTAAACAAAGAGCTTATTTGCTGTTTGTAATACATATTAAAGCATTATCACCTCCAAAACGGAAATGGATGAATGAAAAAAAAAAAAAAAATGGCTGCAAGGACATTCAGGTTTATGCTAACAAAGCATACAACATTTCCTTATAGTATTTCACATCAGTTTTAACATTTAGGCATATATTAGAGGGACTTTTATTTTGGTAAGCCTCTCCTTTAGGATGCTCAAGGGTGTAGACCACCTTCTAATGTCGTCTGTCTAATAGACTGAAGGATATTTATCATTTGTGGTATTTAAAGATCCTATAAGGAGTTTTTTAGTAGGGGTGTCCCAGTACAACTTTTTTTTCCCCAATATATTACTGATATTGTAGCCTTTCGTACTGGCCGATTCTGATATTGATCCAATATTGTCACAAAATTGTGCATGACTAGTTTTGCACTAAGCTGCAACATCGTATGGGACTTTAACAAAAAATATTGCCACACGGCCGACCTCACTCCTACTCCTTGCTACTTTGTTAGTACCTTAGTACACACTGTTTCTGTGATTATGTGGGCTCTGCATGCTGAATCCGGGCGCCACAAGATAGAGGTGCTGGAGCGCAGTCTGGAATGGACTGCTTGTATCGGAGTTCTGATATTGGAGATTTTAGATGCAGGCCGATATAAATTGATATTCGTTTATTTTGCAGATATCGTACCCATACCTGATATCAATATTGGATTGGGACACCCCTATTTTTTATGCTTTGGAAATAGACTGATATTCATTTTAAGGCCTTGTTATGATATGCAAAATCAATCAAGACCACCAGGGACAAGCTTGATGTATCTTTTATTGTAACTTTTAATACCTGGAAGGGGTGCGAGGGGGGAGGTTTGAGCAGAGCAACCAAAGAAACAGTCCTGATTTAGCAATTTCTATATCAAGTGTTTTCAATATATAAAGCATTCAACTCTCCAAAGTCTGCAGATTAAGGGTTTTTTGTAAGGAGACTACTTCAATATGTAGAGGACAATAACTGTTTGCTTAGAGTAGTCATAGTTTGAGAGTTGAACATTTGGCAAGAGTTTTGCAGGATGGAAAGCTGCAGCACAGGCTTTGTAGCAAAGACAGGATAATTTTTAATAATTATTTATTTTTAAATAGACAAATGATAGTTAAATCGCTTTTCTTGCAATTAATAAAACTCAACAATTGTAAAAGATTCGATGTGAAGGTTCGTCCTCCGCTGTGTTAAGGTCCAGTATTGATGACAAACTTTTAAATGGCTGCACAGATTTAAAGGTGAGAGTATGAGACAGGTGAGTGACTGATTTTCTGTTAAAGAGCGACATATTGACGAAGGTAATCTCTTCATTTGTAATCTCTGCATATTATCAATGCTCTGCAGGTCCCCTCTGAATATCGTCAAATTGAAGAGCCTAAGGCAAACACGAGCATTATGTAAATGAAATACATTTTATATCTTATTCACATTATTCTCATTAAAAAAAGTCTCTAAGTGGGAACTTAGTGGCTATTAAGGCAGTTGAAGAGTGAGATAGAAATCACAGAGGTATCTTAACTGCTTCATCCTGCTTTATTTGAGAAAATGAATAAAAGAAATTTAGATAAAGGGAAGGAAAAAAAAGTCATTTACAGTCCAATCAGCAGGTTGGGATAAATGCAGAAGAAGTTAGGCTGTCACCGAGCTGGAGTTAATGTGCTGCATGTTAAAACCACCTGAGAAACAAATGGGCTTGATAACTGCACAGACTGGAGAGCAGAGAGATGAACACTGTTGATAAGGTTTACGATAAAAAAACATTGCAACATATTTAATTGAGTCCTTAGATGATAACTGAGTTCAAAAAGTCATTTTCTTTTCCAGAAATAACACAATTTACACAAACGTCAGCACTTCTATGTCTCTTGAGAAGTTTTTCATGTCCTGTTGTTCAGTGACGTGAACACTACCAACAACAAATATGTGCATTCTTGCCAGCACCCAACAGAAAGCTGCAAACTAGCCAAACAAACACGGTGAAGAGAGGGAAGAAAAGTTCTCTTTGGATTTGGCAAAGGATGAGAAACTACTGAAGTTGTGGAGAGAGACAGAGAGAGAGAGAGATTTTGGTGGAGGAAGAAAAAGAGCAGATTGGCAGAACTCGCTGACAGGCAATGTCCTGAATTGTGAGATGGACAAAGGTGAGATTGATGCAAACAGCTGGAAAGCAGGCACGTTCATGGCAACGAAATGTCTGCAGCAGCGATCCAGAGGAACATAAGGCATGGTGGAGCTCAGAGACTCCCTGATAAGACTGTGCAGGAGTGACTCTAACGGGACATGATGGTTTAGAGCTGGACCAGCTCTGACTACAAGCGCTATCTATGCTGGTTACAGATCGTCCTTTATACAACTTCACAGTTAAAAGACACAATTAATTGTCTGTACCATTAAGACCCATGTTCATGTTATCACACTCCTATTTAGAGCAGGAATTAACATGTTTAAAGCCTTGCGCATTGAGTTTCTATTGGTTCACATCTTTTTGTTTTACTCATTCATTTCAAAGGTTATGAGTTTGGCATAATTATGGGCACAGCTGTCTTGACTTGAGGGTATTCCTGCTACGATGCTAAAGGGCCAACTTGACTCCACCACTTTTTGCCAAGTTAGCATGAGTCAGCATTTCCAGGATGGTAAATACCATTGTTTGGCAGAAACCAGTGAGTAAAACTATTAAGATTACATAGCACTAGTTATTTATGTCCCTCAGTTGCATTCACGTTGCTAGCCATGGCTAACTTGCAACCCCTGTTCTCAGTTAGGCTTCAAAATAAAAAAAAAGAAATGACACAATATTTAGTTAAAAATGCAATAACCATTAAAAATGTGCAATAAAAGTAAGATTTTTAACAAAACGTAAGGCTAAAAAGATGGAGACCAGCATAACTCAAGACAAAAACAGTTGTTCAATCCCCTCATTAAGCCAATATTAGGTTTGCTATCACCCACTGCTATAAATGTCATTAAGGCAGGCAGTTATTATTAATAGGGTTTTTTGTTTTTTTTTAATGATCAAAATGTATTAATCTTTAAATATTCTTCCAATTTTCAGATTTTTCAATTTACAGCATTTTGAACTAAGTCTAACTTAGCATGTTGGGGACATTCTGCTCACTACGGACATGAAGGAGCTTTTTAAATGTATCACATGACATTATTTTTGACAATCAGGATCACTAACACCAGCCCTCCAAAGTAAAATGCATTCATTTTCCAGCCCTGGTCTGCTTTTCTCTTATTTCACCCTGCCCTTTCTCTCAGCTGTGGTAAAATGTGCTGCACTGCTGAGATGCGTCCATGTGGCATCTCTGGCAGTCAGAGCTTTACAGGCAGAGCGCTCTGAAAAGGCACACAGCGATTTGTTTGACAGCTTGTGTTGCCTTATTGGTCTCTGTTGTGAAGCGGTATCTACCTGTGCTGCTGCTGCATCCACACGGCTCACAAATGTCAGGGTGTTAAAACCAGGAAACTGTGGACTCCAAACAAGGCCTTAAATTTCCTTTAAATGATACCGAGACACCATCATTTATTACCAGACAGCAAGCATGCTCAGATGTAGACTTGCCAGGGTTTTGCACTCAGCTGATGCTTATTTATTTACATGCCTGGAAATCTGTTTTTTTTTATTTTATTTTTTTATAAAGACACCAGCTGATTTCATCAGAACCAAAGGTGTGAAAAAAATAAGTATTATCTCCATGTCACCTTCAACAAACTCTGATGGTGACAGCCTCTGTGGATGGATGCACCCCGCTGTGACGAATGTTCAACTAAGTCAACACAGCTCAGGTAGTGATTTGTAACTGTACATGCAGGCTGAGCTCAGGGAGCGTCACCATGGAGGGAGAATCTGGATGACGGCTTGTTGATTTATTCCGGCCAAGAACACAATCTGCGCCTGTGGAGAAGGACTCCTTTTGTCAACAGAAAGCTGATGCGTTTTTCAATCAGAGTGATTTACTGTTTAATGACATGCTTCAGCTTCAAGAGTGTTGTCAGCACCAGTCCACTGTAATCCCCCACCCTCCCACATAGCAATCACGAGGAGCCTGATCAGTGGGTCTTGTATCTCCAAGGGGCCTCAGGCTGGTGGGATTTCCATGTCAATGTATGTGAAGAGTAAGAGACGGGGAGGAAACGCAGCCAGCCTGCCCACATGGACTTAGTCAGAGGCAGTGGTGTGCATATCATTGCTACAGTTAGCTGGCCCGCTAGAAGCAATCAATCTCTGATCTGTCTATCCCACTCTTTCTTTTCTGTCCCTGTGTTTGTTTCCTCCTGTAGAACTGCAAAACTGAATAGATGCCTGTCCTGATTTTACCTTTTTCTTCTGCTGCAGTCAGAGTTTCATGGCCTTCTGCATTTCCAACCTGTTCAAGTAAACACTTTTTCAACCAGTGCATTTCCGCTTTTTGCAACTGGGGGCACTGACTTCTTTATTTCTGCATTATCTGCAGCATGAGCAGCTGCAAAAGGCAAATAAGGACAAATCAGACATGTTCACCTTCCAAGCCAAACTGATGATTTATCGTAGAAATAAGATTCCTAGTGCTTCAGTCTTTTTTCTGGAAAAAAAAAAGAGTGCCTCCTGCAATGCACTGATAATTTACCAAAAGTTCAGAGGTCATGCTCTGGAAGACTTTAAAAAGGCACACCAGAAACAAAGGTCAGCAACCTTTGACCTACACCTGGCTTTGCATGAATATTTTGCCAACCATTTAAACCATTAAAGCTCCTTTAAGGAGGTTTTTTTTTTTTTTTGACATCCATGAAATAAACTGAAACTCAGGTTGATGCCTATTCAAGATGTCCAAAAGCAAACAAGACCATCAATAACAAGATTGATGACTTTAACATCCTGATTTTTAACGCCTGAAACTGGTATAAGAGGGTAGGTGTCAGTGGAGCAGCTGCCAAATAGTTGATTTTTTTTACAATTTCTACATAATTACTCACAATTAATTATACATTTGTCTGTCCAAAGTCAGCAGGGTAAGACTGCTTTGTCCACAAAATTAACTGATTTTCCCAGGAGCTTTAAAGCATGATACCAATGACTGATACTCTCAGAAGAGAGTTGAAGGATGTTACCAAAATAAAGCGATCCCAATTTTTAAATTTGTGTCATATTAGCTGCAACTGGTATTCAAGGCAGGATGGGATTGCAGGTGATAGCAGGATGTCAGGTTTGTCATCGTACTACATGAAATGACACCGCAGCAAGTAGAATTACTCATGAATGAACACTATAAAAACACACTTCTGTTAGATGCAAGGTTGTTGTTGTACAGCAGCCACATATGATTCCTATGATAAAACAGAGGATGGCTGCTGCTGTCGCATGAAGTGGCCCCCAGAGAGTTCAAGTATCAGACCCTCCGTGGCCCCACTGTAAGGAAATATGTAACACACACAAACACGGCCATCTATGTGTAGATTATCCAACCAGGAGCTTGTATATACAAGGATAAATGCGCCCTTAGCTTGGTGTGTTTCCTCGGGAGATTTGTGAGGCTTAAAATGATCTGTGTGTGGAGTTTACTGTGCATTTGTTTATTCACTTCCTGTTATGACAAACAGGAATAAGAAATATGTAACCGGGAAAAAAAGAGAAGTGCAGCACTCTGCTCTCGGTGCTAAACACTTTGGCAGGGATGTTGCTTGGTCTGCAGAGCTTTATCACACAGCGAGGTTTGCAACAGGCAGATTTGAAGGCGTGACAGAATGGGAAGACTTCACAGATGCCAGCGATGGAAAATAAACAAAAAACTCACCAGGTGACAGTTTCTGTTTCTGTTTTTTTAGTTTGAGGAATAAAAATTTGAGGGAAAAAAAGGCAGAAGATTTTAAAAGAAAGATTTTGACCTGACAGCCAAAATAAGAGCAGCCTGAACTAATAAACAATTAGATCTGACAACCGTCAAACCATGCACAAACATCCCTGGCACAGTAATGCTAATAAAAACAAATCAGTGAAAGAAGGTGACACTATTGACAGATTTTAAAAGCTATACAAAAAAGGCTTTTATCCTGGAGGGCTCTCAGGATTTGGTCTTTTGGTTCAGTGCATGCAAAGCCAACAGTGCTGCAAATGGAGCTAAAGTGATCCTGTACTCTTATGGTAATCACTTGTTTCTATTAAACAGACATATCAGGTAATTTTTAGTAGGATAAAATAAATTACATTTTTAAACTTGGAGAGGCAAAACAGCCTCACCCCTGCTGGCTAAATATAGATTCCTCTGTCTTCTGGCTTCATTACTGCGGCTGGAAATATTTTGCTATCATTGTTCTGTGGCTCCCAATCTCAATTATTCAGGGAGAAATCAACCAATTTTAAAACCAGAAAGGTTGTAAAAAATTGTACATGCATGAATATGTGAAAGATGCAACTTGGTGAAGGAGTGAAAATGTGTTTGGGTATGATAAGAAATTAATAACAAGGTTTTTCACCCAACTTATGTGCTTTTAAACAGCCTAACAGTAATACTTTAAGGAATGGCAAAAGAAGTACTCATGAAGCAAGACTGTTGTGCCAGCAAATTACATTCCTTTCACAGGGAAAAAAAAACGAGTTTGCCACCGGAGACACATCTCAGCTCTTCTGGGAGTCGTCGCAGAGAACAAAAATGTTTGTTTGAAGAAAACTTGCATGTCTGGAGACTCTGGACAGTGCTCACAGCAAAAAGAGAGAGAGTGGAGCCTTTTAGGTTCAGCGCTGCAGGGTGACACAGTGAGGTGTGGAGCTGTCCAAGCTTTCAAAACAAGGAGCACTCAGCGGGGTAAATATAGGAGGTAATGAGAGGTGAGGTGGGTTTTCCAAGCAAAGAGTGCAGCTTTGGTTTCTTAAAATTTTGCATTTTGCTGATTTACTGTATTATTTTAAAAGTTGGCCCCTTTCAAACATGCCTCCCCCTGACATTTTCGCCTTTTACACCTGCACTTCCCAGCTGGAGATTGCCTGTTTTAAAGACGCTCTCACAACACCATTTGGCTGAAGTGATGGTGAGAATCAGGTCAAGCAGACAGGAGGAGTACTGAGGTAAATGTGACTATTTCCAGGTAATAACACCACAGCATATGTAAGGATGTTCCCATGTTACAAACACAACAGACTACTGAAGCGAGGAGAGAAGAATGACATCATGGCCCCGGCCACTCTCCCAGGGTCAAAGATTTGGGATTTTACACTATGGCAGGTAAAAGGCTGCACAAAGCTGGGTCAAACACTTTCAGAGTTTTGCATCACCACATGGCCCCCACACTGGGATAAATACTGAGTGCAGTGAAAGTGTGACAGACACTGCAGAGACTTCAGCTGGTTTTGGACATCTGCAATGACATCTTTACTGATCGGTCTGTGTTTGTAGAAACACGACAAAATAGTTATTTTTTTTTTTAGTCAGGTGAATTAGGGTTGATGTTTGGTCCCCTTTTGTTTTTAAAACACTTGAATTCATACACAAAGTGCAATAATTCCTTTCTATGATTTCCTCAAACCATCGCTTTTCCCTCTCGTTATTCCAAACAGTTCAACACAATCATAGATCAATATCTAGCTTGATCAAACTGGACTTATACTAGCTAAGTCTGCTCGGAGCATGGATGTCAAGATTGATGACTAGATAACCTGCAAGTTGCTCAGTTGCACTGATGTATCCTCCGTAAAATCAGAAGTATTTTGAGACCCTACCTACAGGGCATGCAACATGGCTGCAACTCCTTACTGGCAAGCCTTTCAGCATGCATGCTCAAAACTCTGATAGTCCAGAGTGGAGCAGCTCACCTGGTCTTGAACCAGTCCGAAATGGCCTCCGCTGGCCTTTGGTTACAAAGAAGGACTCCTTTTTATCAAAATTAAACTCCTGCTTTTGGTTGACAGAAACATAATTCCAGCAAGTGAAATATCTTGACATAAGCTAAGATGACATGAACACAAAATACTGAGTTATCTTAACATTCATGGCTTCCAGTTCACTGGACAGTTAATCATAAGCTCCACTGCTAATTGCTTGAACAGTGAATTGAATAGTAATTAAAGTTAACCAGTCATGAAAAAAAAGCTAATTAAGCTAAAACTTAAACTGTTTCTTGAATTCAAGAGAAATATTTCAGCCCAAAGTAAAAGGCAGATGGCATAAGGAAGACTTATCGTGATTGCTTGAGTCTTATCCTGCCTCTCCTCAGACTAAATAAGCTTCAGACCTGAAAAATGAAGTGGCTTGTGTGTCTGCTCCACTTTGAAGTGTTTATTTTCTCAGAATATCAGATGTATAAAGGACAACTGCAACAGAAACACTATTCTCCTGCCTCTAGCCACGAGGAAAAAAAAAAAAAACATTTCAAAATTGCATTTTGCAAGTCTGTTCATTAATATTTTACTCTTATCTTCTTGGATGCTTCTGGTCCAATAAATGTGGATGTTTACACCTTTTTAGTGGAGGACTTGTGGTCGAAATTCGACTGAAACACATGCAGAAGCAAACACTGATGGAAAGGTATGAGCAAACCTAAGAAAAAAAAAAAGTCTATCGAATGTTTTAGATATATATATATGTGTGTGCGATTATGTGTAGAATCATTTTCTATTCAAAGATGAGCTATACATGCCAAAAACTACTGTACTCTTTTAATAAGCAGGAGCTCAAACTAAACTTTGTTATATTTTTCATAAAAGTGAGGAAACTTATTGTCCAGTTTATCCTTTACCCCCTCCTCTTAGCCATTCCCCTATTTTGTATATTCATCTCTTACTATAGGATGTCCAGATTCTTGCAGAGATGGGGGGCAGGGCAAAATATTTGGGATACATGTCCCTTAGAGCAAATATTTTCCAAATCAAGTCTATTCATGTAAATGCTATTGAAAACCGCTGATGTCCTATCATAGCATTTCATAGGCCAGAATTTCATCAATACTTATCTAACCTATGTTCCAAAGAGCAGAAAGGTACTCAAAGACTTTGGTCTTGGTAAATAATGAGAAACAGGACAAAGCCCATGAGCCTTTGTGTCCTATTTACTAGTGAGTAGGCCTGTCACGATAACAAATTTTGCTGGACGATAATTGTGCTACAAATTATCGCCGATAAACGATA
Organism: Xyrichtys novacula; assembly: GCA_962446985.1. Taxonomy (NCBI): domain Eukaryota; kingdom Metazoa; phylum Chordata; class Actinopteri; order Labriformes; family Labridae; genus Xyrichtys; species Xyrichtys novacula. Next base: position 17,023,454 of record OY660865.1, read on the forward strand.
TTATTGACACCGTTTTTTTAAATTATAGATAATGATATTATATGGCATAATAATGCGAGTACACCGTGTCAAAAGTGATAAACTTTAATTTCCACTGTCTGTCAGCGCGCACCATTTTGCGCTGTTTTGTTTATATTTGCTTTGCTTACCAAACGCTTCAGTAAGCGGTACCTGTCGGGACGATGGCTCCGCAGCATCTCCGGCGGTACTTTTTTTGTTCAGTTGAGAAAAATGGAGGGGATGATTGTGCTTGAGGTGCACATGCATGTTCGTCGTATTCCCCTTCTTTGTCACCACAACTTTGGAACAAATACGACATATCGGCTCGTCTGTATTTGTGGGCTCACCTCTTTCAATATTTTCGTCAACGCCAGCGTCAAAAAAGGGAAATATTTTCGTCAACGAGAACAACACTGGTTGTTTTCATTGACTAAAATATTTCCCTTTCTTCCACGACGAAGACGTAACGTTGACGAGCTAAACATAAGTCGGAGATGACTAAAATGTGACGAGACGAAAGTGCGTTTACGTTGATGGGACGAGACGAAAATGACAGAGTTGCAAAACTCAGTCAGTTAAACGCTAAACATATAGGAGCAGCTTCAGTCCGCTCTGACAGCTCTCATCAACCTGCTGTGCTCCTCCAACACGCGCACACACAAGTTTTGTGGTTGACGAAAACAAAACTGGTTTAAAGCCGAAATATTCCCACACTTGGGCTGTTGCGTTCGGTTTAGACACCAAAGCTGTCGTGTTCATTCTGTTTGCTTGCTTTTCACTCACGACGCTCACTTGCAGCACTGTATCCGAAAGTCTGTGTCTGTGTGCCTGTGCGCGCCAGCCCCCTCGTGACAAAGACACTGAATGACTGACAGGAGGGTTCACTAACTCCGTTCATTCCGCTATAGAGCCAACGCCCCCAGGTGCCGAGAAAAATGTGCAGAGTGAGACCTCTTCTCTTATCCAGCGTGTTTGGTAGCGAGAGAGGAGGAAAACAAACGTACGTCAATTATCGAGGCTGGCAAAATGACCGACCTCGTTTTTATTTACTGAGCGATAAGGCGATTTATTGATTATCGCGACAGGCCTACTAGTGAGGTTAAAACAGCCCTTTTTAGGGGCTTTTAACTCCATTTATAATTATCAAAAGATACAAGCAGTTCAAATAGGTTCCCCTTCAAGGGTGGTTTGACCAGCCTTAAGATTAGGTTCAGACGCTCAAAGTAGAGTTCAGTCATATTGTAACAATACTTATATTCATTCCACCCAAGGCAATGGCTGAAGTTCCATGTGATGTTCTCCATGATACTGTTGCTAGGATACAGACTCAACATCCTAAGGCACTTGTAATAATATCAGGAGACTTCAACCATGTCACCCTCTCCTCTTACTTGACTGGATTCACACAGTTTGTGAGCTGTCCTACCAGAGATCACAAAATCTTGGATCTGCTGTAGGCCAATGTCAACCAGCTGGGACATCTGGATGCCTTTCTTTGGACGTCTTTATGTCCAACTAGGAGAAGGTTTAGTTATCTTGCTCCCACTGCATCCTGACCCATGATAGGTGAAAAATAGGAGTAAATGCTCTTTTTTCAACTCTTGATTGAATTTCCCTTCGGGGATTAATAAAGTTCTTCTAATCTTATCTTAAACAGATGGATGATGGACTGTGTTTTGAAACCACACTCACTTGTTTTTGAGGAAAATATGTCCTTAAATGTTCTTAAAAAAAAAAGAACAATTTTGTTTGAGTTTGAATTAATCAGCTTTAAAACTTGTCAAATAAAGCACGATTCAACAAATTGACCTGAAGCTCTGCCCAAATAGCTGCTGGCCAGTGTGTTAGTATTTTTTCCATTACCGAGTTAAAAACCCAACAAACAAATCTGGAGCTCAGAGGAACGAAATGTCACAGAGCCTTGGAAATAGATATTCCAATCTGTTTTTAATAAGGTAAACAGGACCTGCGTGCCATATTAATAAAGGGCCTCAGAGCAGCCATGATGGTGTTACCAATGAGGTGAGTTGTCCCGGTAACCCAGAGACAGACTCACTGGAGTATCAATCACTGTTTGTGCATTCAATCTGTGGAGCCCTGCACCAGCACAGGTCAGGAGCGATGGCAGGAAACGAGGGACGAGACGGGGGCCAGCGTGGAGAAAATGGCCATTTTGAATGTCAAACGGTGGATCTGAGGAACGCATACAGCGTGTGGGGAACATCGACTGCAGAGTCAATTTATCATCACTGAATTGCTGCTGTTACAAGAAGGCCATTTTATGTTGTTTTACTGTCTATCCACAACATCTTTACACCGGTTCGCTTTTGTTTTGTCCTTTTTGAAGCTTCCCTCGTACCACCTCAGAAACACAGTCTCTCACAGGCTGCATTCTTTCATGTTTCTAAAGATAAAAAAGAAAAAAAAAAAACTGTTTGCAAAGTGACCTCAATTAAGATGCCGTCGATTGAGTGTATTGAGTTAGGCTGACAAACACAACCTGCAGGGCTGTGCTGGTTGCTCTGCTGATTTCTGCTATTGAATTATATATTTCTATTAACTCCACTGGCCTTCAACAGAGGCCTCACTGCTGTCGTATCCCTTTTTTTTTTTTTTTTAGCTCATGGCACTCTGCTTATTTTCCCTTTAAGACTCAGAAAAAGAAAAATTGAGATCTTGTCATTTAGTTAACTTCCCATTAGAGCAGAGCGGCCTTGTCGAGCATGATGCAACGGAAAACAGGAGTGCAAATCTTCCACCCATGCTTTCACAGTCATCGTTCAGCCTAAGGATAAGAGGGTCTATTTGAAAATTTGGTAAATGAGAGTATGACTCAGTGACTGAAGAGCAGGTTGACAACAGTTGCTTTTAAAAATCACCAGAAAAGAGAAGCAGCTTGTGACTTAAAATACAGAGGGGATCGATAAGTACTCTCTATCACTGAACCTATCAGGGGGTTTTACAGTATAATTTATAGAAGCTGGAGGATCCTTTGAAATACACTCAAATTTTAAACAGCAAAAACTCAAATCTGAGCAAATATTTACATCCAGTTTCTTGTGAAAAAAAAAAAAAAAAAAAAAAAGATCTTATCAAGGTGACTTAATGTGCTGAATTAAGTACATCCAAATTAAATGCATACAATCACTATCACATGCCGACCTGACTAAATGAGCACCACTGATGCTGTGTAAAAAGCAACACCCACAAACTGTGTCCAGTATATATCAACAGAAAAGCAGCCTCAGACAAAGCCTCTCTGGCAGCGCTTGAATAGTACTGAAATAAAGGATTTCACAATGTTCCTGTTTTTGTAAGCTGTTGCGGTGAGACGTGCCTTATGATAAAACTTTCCGCTTGGACTATTTTGGCCCCCCCCTGCAGAGATAACCCAGCTCTGTGGCTAAAAACTACCAGGATCCATCCACCTGTTAACCCAGTTCCTGAGCACCAGGCTGTCCTGCTGCAGAGGGTGTAATCCACGTTTGGATGTCACATCAAAAGACCTTAAGAGGAGGAGGGGGGTGAGGGTTTGTTCATCACTCAAGAGCCAAGCAAACTGGTAAGAGGGATAAAAATGAAACTCGCATGCCGATTTATCAGTACTGCAGCGAGGATTAAAGGACTGCCAGCCCCCTGCCTGCTTCACCAACCTACTGCCTGCACGCTTTGTTTCAGCGGCTTTTAAACCCCCTCTGTCTCCAAAGATGTGCTTCATCACTTACAATACAACCGTGCCGCCGTCTGACCAGCAGAGCCGGCTGACAAGAGGCAGAGCATTCCTCCACATATACAATTCCCTGCGATAAAAGGCAGAGCAGACATGTAGGTAAGGTGCATCCTTTTTCCTCCCCTCTTACACTCAACCTTTACCGTCAGAGGAAGGAGAAAGGGGACACACCCAAACCCAATTACAGTGTTGTTGTGTACAGAGGGCTAAGGAGGAGGAGGAGGAGGAGGAGGAGGAGGAGGAGGAGGAGGAGGCCACATGACTGCAGGCATAGAAAAAAACAAAAACACACAAACATCTGACCCACCCCCACTTTCATTTTCCACACAGGTGTTCTCTCACAACCATGCTTTATCCCTATGTGGAATTGCATCACAATTTTCTGTACTAAAATTCACATAAAGTAACTACTCAGCTCAGCAGCAGAGTTTTTCATAGCAGGGAGGGGAGGGCTGGTGAGCAGACCTGTATTAAAAAACGCCAGAAGAGGAGACAGCTGTCCCAGCCCACGTTCTTATGTGATCTCTGCTTAGGGAGCAGGCTGCTATTCCAAAACCCCATCTGAAAACAAATTAAAGAGGATTAGAGGCAGCCACTGCAGCTCCTCTCCTCTACGTTCAGGGGAATAGAGTGTCCTGCTGGCCAAAATGGTGACCTTCACTCCGACTTCCCGTCCCCTCTGTACAGGTGCACTCCGGCAAACATTCAAGTCATAGTATGAATTCAGCAGAAATGTTGCAGACAGGGTAGAAAGGTCAAAATGTTTACATGGCCAGCTGAGTGGGTGGGTGACTTTGTTGAAAGATTCATAATTTCAGGAGTCTCACTTTTGTAAATGAATACTTTTTGCTGTGTTGGCTTTGAAGTGCTGCAATAAAGGTGAAAATTAACCGTGACAATGGGGTTTATAAGTGTGAAATATTACCATTTACTGTGCTTGTTTCAATTTGCACAAGGCTATATCTAGCCTTGTGCAGAGGCTGCAACATGCACAGAAAATGGTGCACACACAAATAACTGAAATAACTACATGAGAGTGTTTGTCCTGTTGTGCACAAGCTGATATTTGACTGCATGTTATGATTACTAGCTGCATTTTCATTTTCTCCCATTGTGGGTTATGAAGTCAAAATATTGTCTTAATTGGCACTGACATGTTGCACTAATAGAGCCAAAACATGTGCAGAGAAAATCTATATATCAGCTGTTTATCTATATGGTTATTTGAAATATTATAATTGACAATTACTCTAAATCCCATTCTTCATTTAAACATATGTTCAGTGTTGTCAATGTTAATGCTGCAAAAACGATGGGAGTAACAAAGTATCAGGTATTTTTCAAGTTAATGTCCATTTGAAATAATTTAAAAACACAGAGAAACTGATTACTGTGTGTCACATTAGCCTAGAATGAAAACATGCACAGAAGCCGCAATGCTACTACTGTCACTCATACCGACAAAATGCCAGATTAAGCAAAATGGAATTTTAGACGTTAATCAAAAATTCTCAGAAAACTGAGCACGGGGCAAGTTTCCAGGCCCTTTTTTGGTTGCAAAAGAAAAGAGACCGCTATTACTGAAAGACTGTAACAATCACACTAAGAAGACACTCAGGTCCATATTTTTGAGAGCAAACATCAAAGACAAGAGTCCACCAGTAAACAATGGTTACACATAGTACACATCTATTACCTTCATCATTATCATCAGCAGTGTCATTCGTATTTAATGACGACTTCATCCATGTCCATAATCATCTTCCACTTTAACTTAAAAAAGCACATTTTGTCTGAAAACTCTGCATGGAGTTGATGGAATTTAAAACATGCATGTTCCCAGTAGGATGAACTCTAATCCTCACTCTTCATCTTATACCACAATCAGGTCAACATTTCAATTTGCCCCAAACTTTCATATATTTATAGAATAAAACCACAATACTAAAGACACTTACTTCAGCCACTGTTGTAGACTCTAATTGGTAAGTGGACTGCACATGCTGTCCACAAACAGCCTCTTTGTGGTCTTAAAACCTCAGAAATCGTATGAGACCGCATGCCAACACTGACCTAGTTACAAAAATGGTAAAAGAGATGGCAGAGACTCCCACATGCACATAAGAGGTGCTGGGGATCAAACTCACCACGTTTCCAGCAGTAAATTCTCCTTATCACAGGGAAACTTTGAGATGCCCCCCCCCCCCCCCCCTTTTTATTTTTTAATGGATTTTAGTATTTAGTTATGTCAAAACATCACCTTAAAATAAGTCTAATCTTTCAATTTTGAGAGGATGAGCTATAACAGGGGTTTGAACAGGGGTTGTTGGTACACTGCTGGGATAAACTAAAGTAATTACCTTGAAAACAATAACACAGAAAAGGACCATGTAAGGATTGTCTCTGTTGACGTGGGCAGACTGATGTTATAACTCCTGCCTTTTCACATTATTTGACACTGTTGATGTTCAGGCAAATTTAGGCTGTCTACTTTAATTTAGTGCTACTGTCTTTATATCTGTTTCTTATTTACTCTTTTCACTGCTGCCTGGGCTACAACTATAACACTAATATAATTATAGGGTAAGGCAGCAAACAGAAAAAAAAAAGCTAAGAAACAAAGAAAACAAAAACCCAGCTGATCATCACTGTTAGAGGCAAAGTGATGTTTAGTTGTGCTCTTGTTTCCATTGTTTTACGACTACCTGCGTTTACCCTATAATGCCAGAACCAAGAAATAATGGTCAGAATCTATCTAATCTCTCTATTTGCTAACATACAGACAGCTTAACAACCTTCACATGATAAGCAAGCCAAGATTATACAACACAAGGCTGCACCACTGCTCACTCTACATACCTTGTTGCTACTATTTGACTGAAACAGTTTTCTTTCTTTCTTTTGGTGTAAGCTAACGCCGCTCTCTCCGAGACTGCCTGCTGTCATCTTCCCCTGAACCAAGACCATTTTTACTGATTAGGCAGAAACTGGTTTCATCTGTTCCCCCCTGCGGCTCAGGCTACACCTAGCATTAATGAGTCTTCATTAACTCTGGTGTCATATGTATATTTCTGCTGTCATCTCACCTGCCTATATGTCCCTTCCCACTGCTAGCTAATGGCATGTAGGACAGTTAGAGGAGCGGGGCTGTTCATCTCCATTTAGTCGTTTTCAAACCTCACTGAGTATGTGGGGTTATAAAGTGAGGCAGCAGCAGTTAGCAGGATTTACTAATCAGACTTGGCGTTTTGGGGATTTATACGGCCGTGAATGAAAGATGAAAGCTCCAGAATAACAGTGTAATTAATTCATTAATTTCAAGGACAAGCAGGGATATATTTTATGGTAAAGCGCAGAATCATACATCTCCCTGATAATTAGTCTGATACCTCTGCTTTGATGCTGAGCATTTTGAAGTTGCTCCGTTATCTGCAGGCATCGCTCATTTGCTGAAAACATTGCCATAAAGTGGAATGAAGCGTCCCCGAGGACACCTATTCTTGTTTAAGCTCCATAAGGGGAAAGTGGGGTAGCTGATGAGAGGGAGTAGATGGCAGGGAATTATGCTTATAGTTTCTCTAAAAGTGCAGAGAATTGAAAGGAAATTTTTAGAAAATTACACAAATTCATCTAATCTCGCTACCTCCATTAAGCCTCTTCATAATACCTCTAATTGTGCACTCCTGCATGCCTTAATGGGTTGCTTTTTCCCGTCTTCTTTGAACTGATGTATTTCTGTAGAGGAATGAAAGAAACATGGCAGTCTGAGGAGAACAGTGCGAGGGGGAGAGAGAGAGAGAGAGAGAGCGAGGGGGCACAAGCTATCACTCGACTTGAGTGAGGGGAAGTAAGAGGCATTGGTATTCTGAGCACTCTCCCCATTTTGGATCTCGTTCGGTACTTGGCTGCAGCCAACTGCAGCTCTGACACATGCACATCTCCCCCTCACACTGTTAGTAAAAAGAGCTACTGTGTTAATTGGGCTAAACTGTGTTAGGGACGGGAGGGGAAATTAATGCACGGCCGTAAACAGGCGAGGATGAATCACATCTGTCAGGTTTATGAGATCAAAGACGACGTACGGTTCGTGCGTCTTGAACATTTTCACATCTGGTGAGCTGGGCAACATGCTCTTCTTAGTGAAAGAAGCTGAATAAAAACAGCTATGTTCACTGTTTGTATTATTAATCACACTTCTACCAGTCACACTCTCTGCTGCAACAATATTTTGACATCTTACTGTTTGGATTCACGTGGCCCGTTCTTTTATCTACCAACATTTAGACTCATGATGATAAAACAAAAGCCTGCTTGCATATAAAGGAAGCCCTTACCACCCATTAAGTATTGAGAGACAAGGTTAGGATGTAAGAATTACGATCTGCACCAGCCCGGGCTCAAATCTTGGGCCATATAAAACATGGACGTTGTCTCAGTGATGTCACCCATTGATTTCTGGAGAGGCACTGCAAGGCTGAATGATGGTGGTCGCCACATTGAAAATGCTGACTCAACTTAACCTTAGATAAATTTAACCATGGGTGAAAAGGTGGAGCTGAGGCAAGCCTAAAACCCCCAGGCTAACACCCACAACACACATACTTGTCACTGAAATCACCAATGCCCCTAATTGAGTACATCATGCTAAACTTAAAAAATTAAAAAAAAAACATCCTCATACTGTTTGTATAAATAAACAAGCTCTTCAGACCATGACGACTGTCTTTACCAGGTTGTGAACATATGTAAAATATGTGTCATAAATGCATGGTAATGGGGTTTCCTTGACTTTTGGGGCCAGCCTCTAATGGTCTCTCAGGGAACTACACATTTTTGCCTTTATGCATTGGATTCATTTTTCAGCATCCAAATAATAAAAAATATCTAAATAGCTACAGGCCCCCCTCCCATGGAGGCTGCCGTATTGCACTGCCATGCTTCTACAGTAGCAAAGAATGGACAAACAAGTAACCTGCACATTTCATGAGTGACTGTACAAAATGTATCGGAGGGCAACACAGTTTCTAAATCGACAAATACATCAATCAAAGTCAAACTTGTTGTCCATCAAGGCCACAATTCCTTCACTAACAAGAGGGATGAGCAAGAGGGCATTTCAGGTTGTTATTGCTTAATATTTCTAATTCTCTCAACACACCTTTAAATAAATAAAAATACTAGTCTATTTTTCAAAAGAAGCACAATTTCTCTTCACAATGCATGAGGCTACGCGAACCGTATGGCTCGTTGAGGGTACCTTAATTGAAAATTGATTAAAATAATAGTCCAGTTTCTCCCTTCTAAAGTAAAGGGATTGCTTTTGTCTCAGATCTGTACTTGCATTACAAATGCCATAAAAGATGTCTTAATGCCGACAGCATAGCTTAGCAATAGCTTACTTTTGGCCACTGTCCCATTTCGGGAAACCAAACAGCCAGAAGCAACATTGAAGTCATTGTAAGTTATGGTAACAGTAAGTTATACCAAAAGATTGTTCCGTAGAATAAAATTGAGGGAAATCTTGAAGATTGTCAGATTCATTTTTCAAGAAGAAAACGTTTTTAATTTGAACAACAGTGGCATTCACTCAGGTGATATAGAAAATGTTTAAATCAAACCTTAAAGTCAAGAGCTGGCTTTCTTTACTGGGTGCAGAGCAGAGAACTGATCCTCGGAAAAGCCGAGGTAAAGTCCTCCATCACACCTCTACAGTAGACAGATAAAGAAGTCATGAAATCTATCCTGGCATCTTTACTCCTCCTGTAGTCACGTAACCATCAGACACAGCTGCTATATTACAGTACCATTATTTGTGTGCTCGGCTTCCTCCAACCATGCACACACACACACACACACACACACACACACGCACGTACGCACACACACGCACACACACACACACACACACACACACACACACACACGCACGCACACACACACACACACACACACACACACACACACAGATTACTCCCCACCACCCCCAGACACTGTGAGACTCCATACTTATATTGGTGCAAATCAAATTAATGTTTGGTTAACTCCCAATGGGGGGCTTTATGGAGCCAATCAACCCTAACCGGTAACAATTACTTACATGTTAATCAGTCAATGAACCTGTAACTGTCAATGATAATGTTATTAACTAATTAATGGGGCTATTGTGTTGATAGCAAAGGAGCTGCTCTGTAACTGCACTCCCTCTCTAAGAACCCCCTTCTCTCTCTTTCTTCCTATCTCTCAGAGCTCTAAAAAAATGCAGAGCCTGTCCTGAAAAGGCTCAGCTTTGTTAATACCACATGTCCGATACAGTAATGATCGACAAGACATGAGACATCCTCCAGGAGCTGAGCAGAAATGATGAGCAAACTGATGCAGACCAAGTGTCAAAGCCGTGACGTGTGAAATGTTTTCATTTCCACTCTCTGTGAGCTGAATTTAATCCTGTGTTATATTAGAGCTGCAATCTGAGTAAAGCAAAAAGCAAAATAATCGCAGTTCCTCAAGTGTCTACTTGAGGCCGGCTCCAAAAGCTAAAGAGGACCCTGAGAGAGCAAACATTAAAATGCCTGTCATTTTAAACCTGCGAGAACAAACATATGTGGTCACTCGTATTTAAATTCAGACTCAATGTTTTAATAATTAATCATTTTTCAAATTGTAACAAATCACAGAATTCAAATGTTTTATTGTGATTAATCCTGTTTTACATTTATTAATTCCACAACTTTGCATTTCAATGCATTTCTTACTGGAAATATGAAACTAGTATCAGTGAATCATTCATAACATAGTCTAAATTTCTAAAATTAAAGCTCCTGTGAGGAAGTTTGTATTAGTTTTGGTGCCCCCTATAGACAAAGCAGTCTTTGCTTATCGTCGTCGTCGTTTTCTTCCACTTCATCCGGGTCCGGGTTGTGGGGGCAGCAGCTTCAGGAGGGAAGCCCAGATGGCCCTCAACCCGGCCACTTCCACCAGCTCCTCAGAGGGATTCCCAGGCCAGGCGAGAGACATAATCCCTCCACCTGGTCCTGGGCCAGCCACAAGGTCTCCTCCCGGTGGGACATGTCTGGAACACCTCTAACGGGAGGCGTCCAGAGGGTATCCTAACCAGATGCCCGAGCCACCTCAGCTGACTTTTCTCGATGTGGAGGAGCAGCGGTTCTACTCTGAGCGCCTCCCGAGTGTCCGAGCTCCTTACCCTATCTCTAAGGCTGAGCCCGGCCACCCTGCGAAGGAAACCCATTTCGGCCGCTTGTATCTGCGATCTTGTTCTTTCGGTCATTACCCACAGTTCATGGCCATAGGTGAGAGTCGGCACGTAGATCAACCGGTAAATCGAGAGTTTCGCCTTACGGCTCAGCTCTTTCTTCACCACGACTGATCAGTTAAGCCTCCTCATCAGTGCTGACGCCGCTTCGATCCGCCTGTCAATCTCCCGTTTCATCCTACCCTCACTCGTGAACAAGATCCGGCAGGACCTCCCCTCCGACCTAGAGAGGGCAATCTACCTTTTTCTGACTGAGGACCATGGCCTCGGATTTGGAGGTGCTGATTCGCATCCCAGCCGCTTCACACTTGGCCGCGAACTGCCCCAGCAAGAGCTGAAGGTCACACCTGACGAAGCTAGAAGCACCACATCATCTGCAAAAAGCAGCGACGTGATCCTCTGCCTGCCCAACTTGACACCCTCCACCCCCCGGCTGCGCCTAGAAATTCTGTCCATAAACGTTATGAACAGAACCGGTGACAAAGGGGAGCTCTGGCGGAGTCCAACCCTTACTGGAAAACAGTAACAGCTACAGCTACCCCCACAGGATTCCCCTAAGGACCCGGTCGTAGGCCTTCTCCAAGTCCACAAAACACATGTGGACTGGTTGGGCAAACTCCCATCTCCCCTCAAGAACCCGAGCGAGGGTGAAAAGCTGATCCGTCGTTCCACGACCGGGACGAAACCCGCATTGTTCCTCTTTGATCCGAGGTTCAACTATCGATCTGACCCTCTTTTCCAGCACCCTAGCGTAAGCTTTTCCGGGTAGGCTGAGGAGTGTGATACCCCTGTAGTTGGAACACACCCTCTGGTCCCCCTTCTTAAAGATAAGGACCACCACCCCAGTCTGCCACTCCAAAGGCACTGCCCCTGATTTCCATGCAATGTTGTAGAGGCGTGTCAGCCAGGACAGCTCCACCACATCCAGAGCCTTCAGATACCTTGGGTGGATCTCATCTGCTCCTGGAGCTCTGCCACCACGGAGTTGTTTTAGTACCTCAGTGACTTCTACCCCAGTGATTGGACGGCCAGGTCCCCTGACTCAGTTTCCCCTTGGGAATGCATGACAGTAGGATTGAGGAGCTCCTCAAAGTAGTCCTTCCACCGCCGGAGAATTGCCCCAGGTGTCGTCAGCAACTCCCCACCCCCATCCAGAACAGTGTGGGAGAGTTGCTGTCTACCGCCCCTGTGGCGCCGGACAGTTTGCCAGAACCTTTTTAGAGCCGAAAGTCTTCCTCCATAGCCTCACCAAACTCCTCCCACGCCCGAGTTTTTGCCTCTGCAGCTGCCCCGGCTGCGGACCGCTTAGCCAACTGGTACCGTTCAGCTGATTCCAGAGACCCACAGGCCAACCATGACCTGTAGGCCACCTTCTTCAGCCTGACAGCTCCCCTCACCTCTGGTGTCCACCACCGAGTTATGGGATTACCGTCACGACCGTCACCAGCGATGTTGCGGCCACAGCTCTCAACAGCTTCTTCGACAATGGCAGACAAAGCCCATTCGGACTCAATGTCCCCCTCCGCCCCCGGGACGCAGTTGAAGCCTTGCCGGAGGTGGGAGTTGAAAGCCAACCTGACGGGTTCTTCCACCAGGCGTTCCCAACAGACCCTCACTATACGTTTGGGCCTGCCAGGTCTGCGCGGTGGCTTCCCCCGCCACCTGACCCAACTTTTGTGTCCAAAACATGCAGCCGCAGGTCAGCTGATACAACTACAAAGTTGATCATTGACCTACAGCCTAGGCCGTCATGGTGCCCGGAGCACCAATGAACAACCTTATGCTCCAACATGCTGTTAGTTATGGACAAACTGCGACTTGCACAGAAGTCCAACAACTGAACACCACTCGAGTTCAGATTGGGCAGACCGTTCCTCCCAATAATGCCCCTCCAGGTCTTGCTGTCATTACCCATGTGAGCGTTGAAGTCTCCCAGCAGAACAATGGCGTCCCCAGTCGGGGCACTGTCAAGTGTCCGTCCTAGGGTATCCAAAAAGGGTGGGTACTCTGAATTGATATTTGGTGCATACACACAGACAACAGTCAGGACCCGTTCCCTCCGACCCGGAGGCGCAGGGAAGCAACCCTTTCGTCCAGCCGAGAAAACCCCAGCATCCCCGCAGCGAGCTTTGGGGCGAGCAAGAAACCCACCCTCGTTCTCCGCCTCTCACCCTGAGCAACTCCAGCGTGGTCGAGTGTCCAACCCCTCTCAAGGACTTGGGTTCCAGAACCAAGCTGTGCGTAGAGGTGAGCCCGACTATATCTAGTCGGTAGCGCTCAACCTCCCTCACAAGCTCCAGCTCCTTCCCCGCCAGAGAGGTCCCACTGACCTTTGACAGCCAAATTCATTATAAATATGTAATGTAGAAAATCTTAATCTGTGCAGACGACACCTAACCACTTGCATCAGTTTCAAGCATCAAAGATTACTATATAAAATCTTATTAGTGTTGTGTCGTTTATGAATGTTTCGTTCAGAAGAACGGAACTACTGAGTAAACAGCGTGAACAGAATCACTTCGAGACCGGATTAATTCCTTTTTCTGTTCAGTTGAGCTCAGCCGTGAGCCTGGCATGCTGGTCGGGAGTGGAACTGCCACCTTTGACTCTTTGGTGAACGACACACAGCCAGCGGGCAGAGTCTCGTGATTCACTCACAGCGAATGAACATTATGTATCAGTCAGTGAACGAAACTTTTATGAACTACATGTATCGGTACGTGAACAGAATGATTCAGTCAATCAGTGAACAACATGGTGAATAAAATGAGCGACTTCCAAATGACTTGATGCAGGCAAAGGAGGGAGGCGGTGTAGCATTGTTCACTTACTGCTGAACACCGGTTTATTCACTGAGGCTAAGATAAAACAGTGCATTATAGTTACTTGACATTAATACATGTGTATAAACTTTCCTGCAAGAAAGATTTAATTTCAGCCAATTTAAAGCAATACGTTATTTGATATCTTTAAACATAGCACAATCCCCGATACAGCTGGGATGTTTATTTTTAATCTCTCCACTTTTCTGCAATATAAAAATATGACGACTCGCGCTCATTTGGCGGTTGTGCTGCTTGCTGCTGTGTTGTTTCCACCAATGGCGACACATGGAGAGGTACGTTTTTCAGGGCAGGGGAGTGATTCTTCCTTCAGGACTTGGGGAATGAACGACATGTGTCACCCAGTGAATGATGCTGTGACTTCAGCAGCAGGGGAGGGGAGGGGCTCGTTCAATGAACGAACTTGCCGCTGTGTCACTCACTGGTGTACTGCACTGGCAGGACGGGGCTCCGAAGTACTGACTGATTCAGTGAACGAATCTTTTGAACGAATCCTTTTAATTAACGGATTCTAAAGATTCAGTACAGTCAAAAGAACTGTTTTCCCATCACTAAATCTTATATCTTGTCTTTGATGGTCTAGTTTGATTTTGGATATAATGAAAAGGCATCAACATGAATTTGTTTATTTCACAAACTCCAAAAACTCATCACAGGAGTTTCAATTGTCATTTTAATGACACACATACCATAAAAACTACAAAAGTGTCACACAAACAAATAACTATTAAAGAGTTTATTTCCTGCTGTGATTGCATCATTGTCCCTGTGTTAGCACTAACAACCATAACCTAGCATGATTTGGGGGGTTTGTTCTTTCTGATAGTAAGGTGATCGTGTTGTAGCCGAAGCTAAAGGGTGATATCAGCAAGACTGTGTCCATGTTTTATGATCAAGACAATTATAGCAGATCCTTTTGCAACACCTACACAGATTTTGACACTCACAGCATTTAAATAAAGCACTTAGTAAAAGGCCCAGAGGCTCCAAGTCTCAGCCACCACAATTTAGATCCAGTAATTGCACAATGATGTGATTGACAAGAAAATCATCTTGGTCTGGACAGCCCAAACTGCAACTGCCCCATACTTGGGCAAGCATTGGTGTAAACTGGTCAATAGAAAATAGCTTTTAAAGCTTTCTTTACAACAACTTCAGAAGACAATATTATTCCTGACAGCTCCTTTCACGCCTGCGAGAAGGCAATAATTGTGTGTAGCGAGCGCGATGAGGGAATTTCAGCCACGGCAGACAGGTACATGTGTCACACAGATAGAGGCTGCTAAACGCTTGGCTACTTTTTCTGCTTACTCTGCCGCTACTTTGTGTGACTTGTGTTTGTGCATGCAATTATGTGTCTTTTGTTTTGCTTTCCTTCCCTTTTCTTGTGTGTCAAAAATAATTGAATTTGTTTCAAGCAAAACACACATGTGGATATGGATTTATCTGCCAGGCAAGAACAACAATAAGTCCCTCTAAATAACCGCCAAACAAGCACACAGGCAATTTTGAAGCCGTGCTTATTGCTGTGAAGGTCAGAGAGGCGGCTTCCTGCCTGGCATTTCTGCATCTTGGTGCCATATGTGACCGTCACTCATGGCTGTGACAGACAAGCAATATCCCCCTGTGTGACCGCAGGGTGCATCAATATTCATAGCATCATAATATTAAATTTATCATTCATAAAACTTCAGTAAGACTACCAAACATATGCAGTCTACACATAAAAACCAGGATATTTGTTCCTGTGTGGAGAAACTGAGAGATGGCTCGGCTGATTTTTTTTTATTTTGTGCCCATACAACACAAAAGAAGACATTAATGATGAGAAGAATCACCATGACGTCAAACTAAACTTTTAATGATCAGATTTAGTGCCGTTGCCAACACCATGCTTGTGTTCAAGCCAGAAATAACACATTAAGGCATGCATTTTGATGAGAGGGTGTAGCTCCAGGGGCTGGAGGGGTTGGCAAACACTACGTTATAAAGTTTTATAGTTGATACCCAAGGCTAATTCATTAGCTGGCTAAGAGATAGTAAACAGCATTGTTTCAGACACAATGGGCTTCTATTTTTGGTGGTAGCTGACTGGAGTTGTTTATTTATTAGAGTGGAAAAGCTAAGAGAGCTTGTGAAATGTAGCAAGTCACTGCTATCTTGTTCAGATCTCCAGAGGGAGAGCAAGCTAGCGGTGAATGAAACGAACCAGGTCAGTTAAGGGAACTGGTCTTTCCATCACCGCGCTTTGCTCTCTTCTGTGGGGGGGAGCAAGCAGCAATCCTGTCTTTATTTCCAAGGCCACCACAAATAAAGTGATGTGTAAGAAACTCTGAATGAGGTAACAGGACAGATGTGGGGCATGGACACCTATTTCTGCTAGTTGGAGAAAACATCAACACAAGTTTTCCCCCCAACTGGAAAAGGGAGATTTTTTGGTGCAACACTGGCACAGAAATATACTTTATTATACTTGTTAACACAAATAGCTGATCAGCCAATCACATGACAGCATTTAGAGCATTTAGGCATGTCGACGTGGACCTGCTGAAATTCAAACCAAGCATCAAAAGGGGATTCAAGTGAATTTAAACATGGCTGACGAGCTGGTCTAAGTATTTCAGATACTGCTGATCTACTGGGACTTTTGCACACAACCATTTCCAAGGTTTACAGAGAATGGTCTAAAAAAGGAGAAAATATCCAGAATGCAGCAGCCTTTAAGCAGATGGGCTACAGCAGAAGAAGACCACATCGGGTGCTGTTCCTGTCAGCTAAGAACAGGGAACAGGAAGATTGAAAAACGTTGCTTGGTCTGATGAGTGAGGTGGTGGGTCAGGATTTGGCGTAAACAACATGGAAGCAATGGTGTAATGGTAAGGGGGATAGTTTCTTGGCACACTTTTCGGCCCCTTAATACCACCTAAGCATCGTTTACATGCCACAGCCTACCTGGGCATTATTGCCGATTATGTCCACCCCTTTTATACCACAGAGTATCAAAGCTCTAATTAACTCAAACTGGGTACAAGAAACTCACTTGAACATGGCAGTGAGTTCCCGGTACTCCAGAGGCGTCCACTGTCACCAGATCTCAACCTTTGGGGTGGGAGATGCAGCACCTGCGTAATGCTCATGTTCATAAGGACAACAATCTCTGAGGAAGGTTTCCAACACCTTGTTGAAGGTCTGCCAGGAAAAATTAAGGCAGTTCTCAAAGCAAAAGGGGGTCCAACTCTGTACAAGCAAGGTGTGTCTAATAGATTGACCAGTGAGTGTATATTTTTGGTCTTATTTTTGGTCTGTTTGGATTGACTCACTTCCTCAGCGTGCCTCAATAACTGCAGTTACTCTCACCTCTATCTAAGCTTCATTTTTCATCCTGTAAGGCTGCAGCTTGTTTTGTCTCAAGTCTTACAGGCCTAAGGCAAGATACACTCTTTGAAAATTTCTCTGATACCTTCACACCTTCCTATGTAGTGTTTTATGTTGTGTTTAGAGCTGTTTGTGTATATTAACTATAGATGGAGTGTCACTATAAATCTAAGGTTAACAGTAAAGAGTGATTGTTTAATCAAAAGCCAGAGAGGAGGGACGGCTGTTGGAGGAGTCAGGGCAGTGAAGGCATAAAGCTAAATGATGGAAATCCCTGCAGCATGTGCTCTCACTCTGCTCATCTGTCTCAGCTTCCCATTTTAGCCAAGTGGTCTAAATAAGGAACGCGAGAGGCATCCTTGGCAAAACCCTGAACCTGTCCACAAGGTCAGCTATCCCACTAGGGCCCCGGGTTACCGTCACGGGGACTGGAGCAATCAGGTGTGAACATCTGCACTAAAAGAGGCCTCCATTCCTGCATGGCTCCAGCACCAGAGGCACAGAGGAGGATTGTAGAGAGGTTTGAGAAGCAAAGAGAGCAGCACTACTCAAGACCCTGATGAGGTAACAGATGTGTTACAGTGGATTCAAAATACAGCTCTGCAAATCTGCCAGTGACCTTCCTTTTGTAAAGACGCCACATACATCATTTCAGCAAACAGATTGGACAATATGAATTATTAAGGCACTTCAATTCACAAAGACGCAAAAAGGCAACATTTTTATGTAAATCAACAGCTCTCCAATTTTACAAAGTCAGGCTGCAATAGAGCGCTGTCTTGTCTGTCTAATTTAGATGCTGCAGATACGCCGTATTTGCACAAATAAAGCACAGCAATGTGCATTTCTCAGCCTGAAGAAGGGAACAAATTTAACTTAGAAATAAAGCAGTCCTCCAAAAGACGGGCACAACTTGTTTAAGGATGACACATTTGATGACAAGACAGTGCCAGAGGAATCGAATTCTGAGAATACGACCACAGTCAAAATAACTTTACTGTTGCCTCATTATATCGGTTTCACAATTAAGCCTCATGCTGTGATCGGCATCATTAAAAGGGGGAACTCCTGCATATTTGGGCCCCTTTTGGGTCTTTCAGTCAAGCCTGTTTCCACTCCTAAGGTGTCAAATATGGACACTTCAACTAACTTTATCACCCTAATGTAAAAACAGTACATTATTACTTGATGGTAAATTGTTGCCCAGGACAACCTGACCCGACCAAACAGCAACCTCTGGTCCTGAGTCATGAAGCTGAAGTAGCACTTAAACCTGCAGGTGCACAACTTTTAAAAAGGTGATTTTTAGGGCAGAAATACACGTTTATAATCTGGTTAAAGTAACGTTTTTGGTCTGAATAGCTCAGATTTTTTTATACCACAGGCTGTATTGGGTGCAAGTTTGAGGTTACGAAATTGGCAAATCAGAGGTACAGCTAGCTTGACATACAGACTGTAGCTGTTTCTGAGGAGGCTTGACTTAACAGACTATAAATCAATAATGCCTAATGGTTTTGGTGAAGGAGCTGAAGTTTGCAGAGCTAGCACCACTGGCATTGGGTGACCCAGGATCTGACCACAAGAAAGCACACAATATTTCCATTCCTCCATGCTGCACCGTAAGGATTATACTGCTATGGGTTTAAAAAGGTCTGGGTTTTACAGTGGATACAAGAATAAAAGGCTGTAAGATTCAGAAGGAATGCATGCTCCTGCAAACTAACATGTTTTTCCATACCATACACGAGATGAGAACTCTGCCTGTGCATGTACCAGATCTAAACATCTCTTCGCCTTGCAGAGAAAGCTGGATTAAACATACATCAGAACATCCTCTCAGTTAATGCTGGCTTCATGTTAGACTCTCCCGGGGAACTGACTGCAGATGCTTGCATGGTTCGATGCAGACTCTACATAGAAACATAGCTTATATGTTTCTCATTATTATCTCTCAAGTTGGTCTTCCTCTGGCATTAAAATGCAACAAGTATAACCAGCGTAGCTGCGGATTTAAATGGAACATTTTGTTTCTTGAAATCCTCCTCATGCTGCAGACTGGCATGAATCGGCTGCACAAACAGAGCGCTGCTGTGTGAAAAGTGTGTAACTGTGTGAGCTCTGCGCTGGTTGCCGGGGCACTGGAGAAGACAGAGGCGCTGTCATACACCGCCTTTGTTCTCAACCTGTTTCTCTCCAAAGTTGTTTGACTCATATTCGGAGTCACAGTTCACTCGCAGCAGTGTGAATAAAAAACACCGTAGTATATTCAAACCTCCTCTTATTTCACTTATTCATTAGGCTTTTTTCATCTAATTATTATTCATCGATGCTCCCACTTTCTCTCCCAATGACAGGTAATATCCTGTGTCCCGAATATCAATTTTAATGTTGTGTGCCCCAGCTACATACACATCGCAGTGACTCAGGGGGTTTTAATAGATTATTTTGTGAGCTGTCAAGTCCAGGGTCTGTAATAATGTGACAACGCCTCATTGACTTTTAATAGGATGCAATTTGAGCTGAAACTCAGTGTTTAGAGCAGCAAAGTGGAGGGAGACAGCAGAGCGATGCCCTCGATTCCCCTTAACTTGTGACGTTCCCTTGAGTTTTAAATGTAGCGGAAGGTGGGGATAAAGAGAAACAGTCAACGGAGCTGTAAATCTTGAGAAGATACCACCGACACAGACGCAAAGTGGGAGTGGACTTGTACTTTGCAACACAGGAGAGAGGCATCAAAGTCATTCAATGACAAGAAGACAGATGCAATAAATATTAGCTTTGAGCGGCATGTGATGTGGGATGATGACATAAAGCTGTGCGATATGGCCGTCGCTCAGTCGCAGATTGAGTTTGTAAATGCCGTGAACATGGACGTGTGACCTATGGATGAACTGAGGGGGGTTTCTGCTTGGATAAAGACAGAAATGACAAAGAGATTGTTGGTGGAGTGAGCTGAAGAGGGGCGGGATGAAAGCGGGATCATTTTGACATTGCCTTTCCTGACATTCATAATGCTTAAAGGACACAGTGAGCATCCAGTGTCCTCCTCCCCTGTCGTTTTATGACAAGCTCAGACACTCCACAATCTGGTGGCGCCCAGGTACCATCACTCCAGTCATTATCTTGCAAAACCCATTCCGTTTGACCTCTGCGGTTGATGCGCATTATTCACGATAGGAAGAGCTCCAACATGCACCTCAGATCCAGTGAAGGAGAAACAGAATCAGAAGAGTGGATAAAGGAAGGAAGGAAAGAAGGAAGGCAGGAAGGAAGGAAGGAAAGAGGGAGAAAGGTTGAGACTGAGCCAAAGAGCAGCAGCAAGGAGACAATGAGTTTAAAGCGACAAAGCGCTGAAGAGTTTAACAACTCAGGAGAGACACATCACACGCACCTCCATTAAAAACCTGCGGTCACCTTCAAATAAAAATAAAATGACCGCTGCGTGTCTCCACCCCATGGCCAACACCCCTCCTGCATCCTCATTAGAGCGCAAGTACAGCTCTAATGAGCGGGAAAAAGCCTCTGTGTTGTGTTAAGATGGATGAATGCAGGATGCAGCCTCTCACCCCCAGTCTGACGCTGGGGAGGCGTGCCCGTCTCGCTGCTCCAAAGGAAGGAGCCTTCTGCTGGATCTGTCAGGACCAAGGGGTCCTCAGAGGCCCTAATCACATCATTCAATTCATTATCTACAAAGCTGTTGTCATGATCTGCAACAACAGCTCTATAAAAAAAAAAAAAAAAAAAAGGGAAAAGCAGTAAAAACTACTCCTGCTACATTAACAACTCTTTTTTAAAGCTCCTTTGAGGAACTTTTGCCTCTGTCCTTTTTGGGGCTCCCTGTGGACAAGGCAGTGTTCATCTCGTTCTCCTCATGCTTAAATCTTCAGATTAAAAAGAAAAGAAAAAATAAATAAAAAACTCCGGCTGACTTTAACAGCCAAACATATCAATAAGAATATCAAATCTGGAAAATGTAAAAACGGGGCTGTTTCTGGAGCTATTTCGCCAACACCCACCCTGCTTTATACCAATTTCAGGCATTAAAGCTCATGGTTGAGCTTACTTTACTACCTTTTTTTGATATTTAAAAGTAATTTGAATATTCTAAAAAGGAATCTGTGAATTTTAGTTCACTTCGTAGAACATTTAGTGCACACTAGACCCACAAATATTTTCAAGGAGACCAATTTACACATTTTGGTCATCATTGGTCAGTATGAAAGTCTTGGACACCTACAGAGTAGCTTTGCTCAAAGAAGTCCTGATTGAACTTATTTCGGTACTTTTAAAAACACTAATTTCAGTATTATTTAGCTACTGCCTGAAATGCTTAGCTCTGGGTGTTACTTTTTACACAGCTCTGTGTAAAAATTACCCAAAGGTTATGTCTTATCTGAGGTAAGCTCTCTGTTTAGCCACATTGGTGTGCAATTACTACTGTGGGAGGTTTCTATTAATGAACATCCTCAGGTTTCACTGCAAATCCAGCTCATTGTGGCTTTTCTTTCTCTGTCTACTAAGTTTCTAGTGCCTAAACTCTTTGGAAGTACATCTATCTGACATAGTGGAGAGATTTTAAAACTGTTTCTCAATGTGTATGAATATGTCTCTAAGTCCTGAAGCTGCCTCTCTCAAATTAGGGATATGCATCTTCAAACAAGTACACATGTCTGATAGAGAAGAGTATTTAGGAATTATGCTCTCAATATGTTGGAAAAGCGCGGCTAATGCTTTCACCATTATCTTGAAATAAAGCAGTATACCCTGTAGGGAAACAGAACATTGTGCTCAAAAGAAGTAATCCTTTCCAAATGTTATGACAAGAAATGAGAAAGGCCCGTTCATCGAAAGAAATTCAGGCAAATGCATTTCTGCTCCAGACTTATATAAAAATCAATTACCATCATGGGAGTATACGGCCGTCTTATTGCACAAAAGACTCACAGTTTGCTTACCCAATATTTGGTGTTCTGTCTTTGTTATGTTAATCAAAATCTGTAGATTATTGGTTTGTTGTGGTGAAAGTTTGGAAATAAAGGAAGAACTATCTGTATAAGCTGATATGAGGTTTTATGAATATGCCTTTTAATTATGCAACTTACATGTCTATGGAAGTATTTTAAGGTGTCTGAAACAGCTGCAAAAAAGGGAGTTTGAAAAGCAAGTGATTGGAGGAATAGTAAAACAAACACTCCTTGAATATCACTCATTTGTTTGTCACCAAGATTCAAATGATGTACTTCAAGCCGCTCTTTGCTGGGCCCTGCCAGTGTCTCTTCTTATGCTAGGTTCACAGCAGATGCAAGTATTTACATATTAAGTCAATGTAATGTCAGGACAATGCCAATGTTTGTGTTGGTCATGTAAGTGAACTGAACGTGCAACATGAATTGGGCAATGCATGCAGAGATGCAGTTTCGCTGCTACCTTGTTTCACTCTTTTGCAAGAGTTGAAATCTGGTTTCTAGTGAATCATTCACACCCCAACAGCCAATGAGCAATGACATCTTCTGGTGTCATCATCATTTATCAAAGCCAGTGGAGGCTCATTCGCCTGAACCTTACGGTGTGGCTGCCCTGAGCTTTACAATATATATTATTTTGATCAAATCAGGAATTAAAATGAGTGTGATTGGTGGGAAGTGAGTGAGGAGGTCGATTCATCTGGTAAATTGCGCAAACACAGCAAATCCTCCTCTTTCGTGTAAATTCAAGCGCTCTGGCTTTTCTATTGAGGAATTTTGGCACAAGTGAGTAAAGGCAAAACATTCAGGGCTCTATTTTCGTTCGCGCCGGTGAGGCAGCGGAGGGCGGCGAGCCCCGCGCAGTTGTATTTTCGTCTGGCGGAGCCCGGCGTAAGGCGAGTTTGGTATTTTCGTGGACTGAGTCGCACGGAGGCGAGCCGAGATCCGCCAAGCTGGGCGTGGTGGCGTGGCAGGGGGAGGTGTTGACAGAATCAGCTGGCGCAGTGACATTTTCGTGCTCGCCACTGGCGTGTAACGTGCGCTGAAAGCTCGCCGATTCAAACCTGGTCAGCTTTCAGTGCAAGGCGGAACGCAGCTGGTCTAGTAGTATTTTGGTAGACCGGCGGCGTATCGACATACGTCACTGATGCCTCACCGACAGGTTTCCACAGTGTCAGGCACATTTCAGTGCAATAAATAATCATCATCAACTATTAATCTGAGTCAGCACATACATTTAGATCTATAGATATATTCTGATCTATATCTGATCTGATGAGCGCGTTTGGCACGCGTTTGGACACACAACCTGACCGAATCAACACAGCTGAAACCGCATCAAATCAAATTAAATATCTAGTAAATAAACACACATGATGAAGTTAACTAGATATGTAATTCGTCTCCCTCCTTTTCTTTCTTCCTCTTCCTCTTATTTCTCGCACAGCTCAACCTGGACACGTCTCCGTGTCCTCTGTCCGTCTTGCTGCTGCTGCGGTGGCTGAACAGATGATTTGTTTCAGTGCTCAGATGCGTGATCTACTTTAAGCCGACATACGGATATTATAATATTCAGTTTTGTGGGCCAAATTTATTTTATATGCCAACATCTATGAAAGACAGAGCCAGGCAACGGAGCGCGATGCGTCATTTACGCACAGATGGTTCCGATTTTAATGCCATTTTTGGAGTTTTTGTTGTGATCTGTGCGCTCAACCCACCTTTGTCACGTGAGGTTTGAATATGAGCAACTTTATTTGAGTGTCTTTATTTGTGGAAAAGGGTGTTTGTCTTAACACTGGGTCCAACATTACACACACCAAATCCATCTGTGCTTATATGAGAGGGTGTGGAGGACACTTGTTGAGGAGCTGCCCTCTGTCGCCATCTTGTGGCATTACTGTCTTAAGACATCTCTTGATCTCTTTGACTACTTCATGAAAATAGTAATACGTCTCGCCTGTGGCGGATTTAAAGGCAAGGAGAGGAGCTTATGTGATTGGTGAAAACAGGTCTCGGCTGTGTTAAACACACTACACGCCCTCTCTCCTCCCCGTCTACGACTTATGGTGCTGGGAGGAGCTGAGTTAGGGAGGGGGGATACTTACGCCGGGCTGCGCGGCTCACCAAAATACCAAAATGTGCTTGGGAACGCCTTGTCAGCGCGGCGGATCTGACTGACGCTGCGCTTGCGGCACGTCTCCGGCGAGGCACCAAAATAGAGCCCTCAGTGTTGCCAACTCCTCAGTAGGAAAGACGCTAGTGACTGTCACAGAAATCGCTAGATGACGCCATTGCCTAATTTGCATATTTTTTTACAGTCCCCCCCTCCCCCTCAAGTAACATCCTTACGTGCTTTCATGTCAGACTCTTCAAACTTCAAATCTAGTGAGCCAGATTTGTCTCTAGGTGTTTATTTTTTGAAAATAAGTCACTAGATCTAGTGACAAAGTCATTAGGTTGGCAACATTGAAAACATTCAGCCTGAGTCACAAAGCTTCATCTCCAGTCATGGACTGATTGACGACATACTAGCTGCATAAACACATTTAATGATGGAATTTTATTTGTTAAATGTTCTAACTAATTTCAAACAAATACACTTTCACAGTAAGAGTAATTAGTGTTAACCCGTGAAGGGGATGATTTCAAGCGTACATCCCTGTCGAAAAAGATGTTTAAATAAAGGAATGAGTTTAAAATTATATCCATAATCTATTACCCTGCATCCCTAGTTGTTTCAGTTTTAATATTTTCTGTTTTATTTGAGAGGCTAAAATCAAAACGACCCTGAGGAAAGAAATTCTGACTCTATCAAAGCCATTTTAACTATGCTGAAGCCACAGTGTCAGTGTTTGTTAAAAACCTTTAAAGTTGTTGTCATTCATGGATGGAACATTGAATTTCCCAGACTCATTAATATCTAAATAAAGGTCAACGACCTGATAAGATATAACAGGGTTCAAAGAGCCTTACAAGAGAGAAGTCCTGAACATTAAGAATTCACAAGAGGACATATCTTATGTTGGTTATACTTTTTCTTGTAGTTTGTAGTTTGAGTTTGAAAAAAAAAAAAATCCTTTTGTGATGACAAAGCTTTGCAGTGCAGAATAGTTAGGGATACTGTTCATTCTAAGCACCATGTACAGAGTATTTCAGAGGTATACAGGACTGCTGACAGCTCATGATATTTTGTCCTTTCAATCTGCAATACCTCACCTGATATCTGAAATCAGGTTTTCTCTTATGCTGCTATAATAACAGGCTTCAAAGCCGTGGTGGGGGGTATTACAAGCTCTCCATAATTCATTTAACTGTCAAACTCTGGAGAAGGATGAACATGGTACAGCAGTAGTTACGAATTTCTTCTCAGTGGTTTTCACCCAGATGGCAGCTTTTCTGGAGACAGTATGGAGGTGCCACCTTTTTCTGTCTGTGCTCACTTTCCTCTGCTGTCAGTGCAGGGATGGGAAATCTTCGCAAGCACTTCAACACATATACAGGGTTTAACAAAAGAGACATTCATAGCTACACAGAAGCAATTCAGTGTCCGTTTTGGACATTTTGCTTCATGCAACTTTGCAAAATTGTGACTCCACTTTAAAACATAATACAGTTTGAGCTTCTAGAAACTTGGCTTTAATGAGTAAAAATAGGTGCACAATGTCAAAGTATAAACAAATGAGACACCAACAAAGATCTGAATGAGATATGCCTTTTTTTTAGGCGCTAACATCAACACATACATATACGCAGCATTAGCTGACATGACTTTATTTATTTTCAAGGCTATGAAAACTGCCCTAAATGTTATTGAAGAGCTTCAGTCCCTTAAAGATGCAAACCATCCTCCTCAAAATTGGACCACAGTTAATGCTACTGAGGTTTAACCCTTTGTCTTTCACAGTCACATCAAGGTCAAAGTCTGCCTTACAAGTCAAAGGTTCAAATTGAGCCCAGTTGGCATATTGTTGCTGGATTTGTGGGTAAACAATAAGTGTGTTTACATGCACTTTGGTGTGACTGAAAGAGCATTCCAAGTGACAAGCATGAAAATAGCATTAGTAGACCGCACAACCAGCTATATATTAGTATATGATGTTGCAGAAGGTCCAACCTCTGCGAACTACCCCTTTAAGAGAGTTAACACAGTAGAGTATTATTCTGACGCCATACAGAATCAGTGGATCTCTTCCCATCTCTCTGTCTCAGTTGTATGACAGAAGCAGAGTATGATGTGATGGATTATTACACAACGAGATTATTATACAAGTTTACAGATTGCATAACAGTTGGATTGGAGAGGACTCTGGCACAAAAATTGATGGAGTGGTTAAAGTAATTGTCTTGCTTGAGCTGTGAATGCATGTGTGAGGAACAGCCTGGGCCTTCACAAACAGTGACTTACTACTTCTGAACGCTCCGTCTTTAGGAGTACATTCTTTACACCAAAAGCTACGAGAATAAAAGGAACAGGGCCTGTGAAGTGGGAACTGAGCGTTAAAGGCAGTAAGTTATGAGGAATATGGGGTGTAGATTGATCAAGGCCTGCAGAAACGAGAGGAGGGGAAAGCTTGCTTTAGCTCAGTGATGGATTAGGCTGTCTGAAGCTGCTCATGACTCATGTAGAATAATCATTGTTTGGAGCCAGAGTCCACAGAGTATTACAATTGCATGCTGAAAAATTACTAATACAGTAAGCCACTTTGCCAGAAGATTATTGATTTGATCCAAGCTATGTTAAGATGTGTTTCTGCAGTATGCTTCTCAAGAGGAAGAGAAACAGTCAACGTGTTTAATCTCTAACAGTATCCACAGACTTGACTCTTTATGTTTCTGTGTTTTACAGTTTCATTTGGCTAAAGAGCAAATTTCCCGCTAGGGTAATTAAAATATAGTGTAAGTTAAACTGAAAGTAAACATGTTAAAAGATAAGTCATGGTAAATAGTATCAGCTAGGGGTGTAACGATTCATCTACAACATCGATGTATTGCTTTATATTCCTATGATCCAACTACATGGATCTGTGCTCGGCAGGTCGGCCTTCTGGGCCACATATATCGATCTAACATTGTTTTAAAAAGTAATAAATCAATTTTATTAATACTAGGAAATAATCCAGTAGATTTAAGCACGGCAGACTGTACATGGATGTTTTTGTTTTTTTTCACTTTTAATAATAAAGACATTAAGCGCGACTCGATTCAGTCTACCTGTCTGTGACATCATTGCCACATGCCTGCAGACAACAAAACATAGCATCGCGGATGGCGGAGGAGAAGACAGCAAGCCAGGAATTACCAAGCTAGTGTATGTTGTATTTGTATTATTTCTATGCTGAAAAACAACATCAAGAGTAGCAGGAAAACCTACTGTTGATTCAACCTGAAGAGATGTTGGTTGCACTTTATTTTTAATATAAATACTGTATTATTTTTGCTTTTAAAAACAAAAGCAGAAGTGATAGAAATGTTTGATGCGCTTACCGCCCTTTTACTCAAAATTTATTGAATATCTTAGTTGAGAAAAGGTTCATCTTCTTTTAATTCAACCTTGAGTGGAGGTTGCATTTTATTGAAATAAAAGGGGAATGCATGTGCTATTAATTGTTGTTTGTGTCTTTGTTTATCACCATAATTCATTTATACCTGATTCCCTTGCAAGGAACATCGAGAATCTAGGAAATTTCACCTGCACTGTCCAGTATCCAGGTATTTATTCCACAGTCGCACTGGTTAAATTTTTGGCTACTATTTTTGGTTACTGAATTAATTTCAAGTTCCTGAATCATTTCAGATTATATTGTTCTAAATGAACCAATATCATCCTTCAATCAAATCAGCAACCACGAATCATGATATGAATTGAATAGTTGTAAATAATAATTGTTACACCCCTAGTATCAGCCCTGAAAACCCCTCTACACCAGAGTAGTCTGGAAGCATGACTCTAAGTATGGAGACACCTTCATAATGTTCCAGTTACAGGTCTGTGGTGATTCACATGCTCTAAAATAGTCCTTTGCAGGCTTTAGTTGTGTGGTTGCAGCCTGACATAAGTCTGACTACTGAGCTCATGGGTTGAAGCTCAGGCTCAAGCACTTCAGTGATATTTTAATTCTGTTTGACAAAAAGTGCATACTACTTTTGACTCACTAACTGAGCCATCTGGGAGGTTTTATAAATGAAAATACGCTTTCAGAAGTGCAGTGGTGCATCTCCATCATGGAAGCAGCATGATGCAGGAGTAAAAAGGGACTGAAATGCACATTTTAACGCATAATGCATTAATTCTGAGCTTAATCGTGTTGCTATTGTTGCAGCAATGCTGGCAGCCCTACTACTGATAACAATAATAATACAGCGCCAGCATTTAGAGCTGCTTTTATAGCCATGAGAACAAATGCAGGCATATAAGTGTAACGTGTTTTATAAAAGCTATAAGCAATTCATGAAACAAAGATCTTATGACTCACCATTTAGTGACACATTGAATAATACTTTGAATGAACGGGGCTGTGCTTCCTACTTTAACTAGACAACTTAAACATTATGTTTGGGGTTACCCTAAAAGACTGCCCCGCACCCAGCAGCGGAGAATGTGACAAAGGAGATGTATCATTTTAGCGGCATTCATGTTATCATTTTCAACGCAGCTAAAAGTCGTTTTTGATCCAAGCTGTCCTCCCCTTTAAAGATTTTTGGTGATACTTTGCATGTGCATTTTTGTCTTTTCAGCCTAAGCTCCAGAGGCTTTAAAATGCATACTCCACCACCGCTGAAATTGCTGCAGTTTTGCTTTTCACTACATTGAACATGCCATCAGGCCTGCCCCTGTGTGCACAGAGTTAACATTGAAATGGACAAATGAATATAATGAGGGGATAACAGATCATCGGAGCTCGACCGAAATAGAATCAGCAGATCTCGTGTTTGCAGAGCAGCAGCTCAGAAACAATGATACCATACATTACAGGCCACTTAGAATTCATTGAAAAACTCAATGGTTGTTCCAGCTCCTGCAGGGAGGAGTATTATAATTACCTGTGAGATGGCATGGAAGAAACATGTTGTAGGGGCACAGATAGCTGCACAGGCAGCGCTTAGAGGACCCTTGATACATGCATTGAATGCTCTCTTCCTATAACTATGATTCAAGTGTCATTTCAAGATGTGAGAGTAAATGTAATGAGAAACAGCAGGAGAGCTATGATAAAACAACATACTCTAAATGCAGGCAATTTAGCACCGGAATTGATTATTAGAGCTATTTGACATGCCTGCTCACTCACCAAAAAAGGCAGCTTTTTCCACCGTGTCTCAGAGGAAATCACTCTTAACTAAAAGCTAATTGGCTGGAACACTTTGGGAGTCAGCGGTGTGTGACGAGACAGAAATATCTGCCAATCAATCAGGTTTTGTGCTCTTGCAGGCTCTGGATCCAACATGGACCGAAGTGTGGTTTACGGCACATTCAGACACTGACGTCTGTTGACAAGCCTTGGTGATGATTGGGAAAATTCCTTAAGGGTCTGGAAGGCACTCACATCATCCTCCAACCCAACCCCGCCATGACAATTGGAAATGGGTCACAGGCACAGCGAGGACAGGGTGCCAACACAAGGACGAATTCTGCACTGGTGTGCACTTCATACCTGTGTCAGCCATGACAGCCTCTCCACTCATACACTCTAATGAGCTGCTTTAACAGCACTTGCTCTGGAGAGAATGAGCATGCTGGATTGTGTGGCCTTTTTTGGTAATTTTTTAAAGCTTGACATTTTTTTCTGTTTAGTTGTAGAAGGGTGTGTTAATAAATCATACAGATATTTTGAAGAGCGTGTGCAAAGTTGGATGAACCATAAATTGTGTTTCACATCACTCTGACTTTGCTGGTAAGATATATTCACTTTCAAATGACAAGTGCTTATTGGAGTTTGGGAGTTTTTACCTTGTAATTATAAATAAAGTAGAAATCTGTTTATGGTCTCAGTTGGTACAAACATTTTGCAGATTTACAGACTTACTATTTATTGTTAGGGTTTCACAGTTTCAGCCTTAAACCCCCTAATGCCTTCAACAGATTTCCAAAGCTGTACCAATAATTTCAAGTATGCTATGATATCTGAAATTTGATTTGCATTAAATATAGCTCTGAACCTTTTGTACAAACAATACAACAGCCCCATCTTTTTTTCCAGCTTGTCTTCTGTCGAGGTTTTCTTCACACCATATTTATGGTGCTCAGCTTCTGGGTCAAATCCATAGACTGTATATACTATGGACAACTTGGTTCTGCCTTCCGCCAGTATAATGATTTGAAGCTGTTCATTTGGATATTATTTCCAGGGTTTGCTTTGTGATTATTGTTTTTTTTACGTCTCATGAGCAAATATTCTGACTCCCTCAGACACATACTAATATTAATGTTGATATCCTGTGGAGACTAAAAGGCCATTTTATTTCACATCTTTGAGATTACCATAAATTATATCAGAGGATTTTTTAGTGTGATGCAATCCGATTTCCCAGATTTGAGTGATTTTAGTCTTTGTGTAAAGACCCCAGTCTTAGCCTAGCCCAAAGCAGATTCAAACTACAAGTCTCAAAAAAACATTTTATCTTTCTTTAGCAGATCTATTTGCTGATATCAGTTTCAATGGACAAATTGTCTAGGGACTGTTTTATACCCATTAAAAAAATTTCAAGAAGGGTAATCAGACTTAAAACTCTGGTTTCCATTATTTCCTTTTAACCTGCATTATGAAATAGATCCTTAGAGAAGCAAAGGATCATTATGAGTGAAGGCGTTGCAGACTGAGGCTCTATTTTCAGCAAATATCTACCATGAAGATAGCCAATCTTTTCTGGCATTGTGTTTTTCAGGGATATTAAAAAAACATTCTTTTTGATTCGGTGTTTACACATGCCATGTGACCAGCCTCAGCAGATAACCTTGGGAAAGGTGTATTTTTCATCCTGGCTGCTACGCTGTCTGCTGGTTTCAGCTCGGTTATCAGAAATCAAACAATTTAGCTCCTCACGCTGCACAAACTCCTGGTTAGTGAGGTCATTTTCCAAGTGAGAGGACAGAGCGTGGCCACTGTGCATCTATAAATGAGGAGGTATTATTCAGCACGACACTTAACCCCTTCCTACAGCCTTATCTGGCTCTCGCTACAGACATAAAGAGCGAACACTGATAAACATAGGTAGCTTAAAAAGAGAGAAATAGTCAAAGATACATTAATAAGATGAAAAACTAAAAATGTATAAATCTTGTGGTGCACTTTGACTGAGCTGTTCAGCACTGACCTTAAAGTGAAACCCTGAAAAGAAGGTTTTTTTTTTCTCTCTCTCCCTATTTGTGTAAAGACCTCAAACTTTGTCACGAGTCAGCCACTTCACTGACCTCCAAGCTGCTCTCAGTTTGATCTAAGAAGACCTCATACTAGACCCTCTTTTCTGTGCTGGGCTTACTTCCGGAGAAACAAACCAATCTGTGAAATATTCAGGAATAAACTTAAAAGATTTCACAACAAAACCACCTAACAGGAAACTCCTTTAGGTAAATCAATCAGTTTTTAACCTCAGATTCACAGCCAAGGGTATCCCATAGTTTATAGAGACCCAAATTCAATGGCAGCACTTTACAATGGTAAGATAAATTTCCTTTAAACAGGCAGAAACCTCGAGCAAAACCAGAAAGATGTTGTAGAGCCATTTGGGTGAAATCCCCGTCATGAACCGGCTCACAACACTCCACATAAGAGGTAAAAACCCAGTAGTAACCTGGAGTCCTGACAAAGAAAGCCAAGGTAGAAGTGTGAAAAAACTGCAGTTCCTGGTGTGTCCACTTGAGGCAAGCTGCAAAAGCACCGGACACCACATATACACAAGTTCAAAGATGCTAATTTTAAGATCATAAATACGCTTTCACAGTCAGGTAAAAAAAAAAAAAAACAGCTGCACCCACTGTACAGGTGGTGAATTTATTCATTACACAGACTTAACTAACAAGCAGGTACACTGTAGCCATTTGTGAGGAGGCTGAAGGCCCACCTCTGGCACGTTGCCTTTTTTGATGCTCTGTCCTCTTATGATACAGTCTTTGGGGAAAATACAAGATCAACTAAATGGTGCAAAAGTTTAACACAGAGGAAACTGCAGCGACTCAAAACTGCAAAAAGGGTAATGTGTGTGTCAGGAAATCAGTATAATAGTTGTTGGGTGAACGGAAGATGAAAATACAGTACAATAACAGCCAACTCCACAAAATCTGTGCCACATGGTGGACATGAGACAGAGATAGTAGGTTGACTGCCTGAGCTTATTTACACCTGGGAGTCTGGCCAGGTACTCTCCTTTAAAAAAAAAAATAATAAAGGGAGAGTCAAACACTCTGAGAATGATAACATGAACCAGGCCAATTAACAAAGACAATATGTGAGGAACATAAGCAAGAACAGCGTTTTAAAATTGGTAGATTAATAGCTAACAGTTTCAATCAGGACATCTGTTTCTAGTTAAATGTAAAAGTCATACCAGAATATAAGTTGCAGTGTGTTTTGGAGGGTCTTTTTAAGGGGGGAATGGTTCTAACTATCCTCCCTATTATTTAGTTAGTTAGCCACCCCAAAATTTCTTCCAATTTTTGGGTGGCTACTAAGGAAGAAAACCAGTTAAAAAGTCTGCTGCCAGTCATCTATCTATTTATTTATTTATTTATTTTTTTTTTTTTAAACAGATTTGCATCAATGCTGCACATGTCACAATAAGCTACACAATAAGTTATTGTCACATCCTTTCAAAATCATCATGAGGCTATAGTGTTAGGTAGCTAAAATCAATTATATTTAGTTTTTCTAAATTTATAATTCTAACAAACGGAGCATAAAAAAAGTCAGAAATTGATTGTTCCAGTCTGTAAAGTGACTTAAATCAAATGACTGTGATGATTGTTGGGGCTGCCATGGCACATTATTTCACACTAGAGCTCATTATTAGGACAGGAATCATTAAGGACATTAAGCCATGGCATTTTAAATGACCAAAAACGAACAAACATTTAAAATAGAAAACTGTGTCATCCTCTGAAAAAAAAAAGAAAATTATCTTGTGAAGTGCAGCAGCAGTTGGTCCTAAAATTATTCTCTTCATTTTCTGAATTTACCTGCATTAAAGGGCCTGTGAATATGAGATAAAATGTATCTCTGGGCTATCTGAACTCACAAAGGTCATTTTAATTAAAGCAAATATTAAAGGCTCCATTTAACCAGAAAGTGTTGAATTTAGGGAATCAATTTTCAAAGAGAAACAAAATGATATGTC
This sequence comes from Xyrichtys novacula, assembly GCA_962446985.1. Classification (NCBI taxonomy): domain Eukaryota; kingdom Metazoa; phylum Chordata; class Actinopteri; order Labriformes; family Labridae; genus Xyrichtys; species Xyrichtys novacula. Next base: position 17,056,967 of record OY660865.1, read on the forward strand.
TGCAGTTTTTTTCTGGAGGAAGGAAGAGCTCACCTCCTCCCTGTTTCATATGCATTCATGAAAAGATGGCAGGAAAAGCAGCAGCAAAGACATATGACACTTTAAATTTAAAAAAGGAAGAACATAAGCAGTATAAATAGGACACCTGTTTTTAGATATTTTTCAATCGGATACACGGTAATCAGCAAATCAATCAGCTGATATAAAGAAGGGCTGTGGTCACCTGATATGCTGTTAGCTAACTTTGACTCTTGTAGCCTGCCTGAACTTTCACTATGCTAAATTTACAGCAATTGGCAACTTAAATATACACCGTATCTGAGAAAAAAAAGTTGGAATTCTGGGAAAAAGTCTGAATTCTGAGAAAAAAAATTCAAATTCTGAGATAAAAATCAGAATTCCAAGAAAAAAGAAGTCAGAAGCCTGACTTCTTATCTCTGAATTCTGACTTTTTTCCTTGGAATTCTCTTTTTTTTCCCCCCGAATTTTGACTTTTTTTCCCAAAATTCTGACTTTTCCTTGGAAAAATAATAAAAAAACATTAATATTAGGCCTTACTTTTGTTATATATTTTTCAATTCACCCTCACCATCATCTATAGCTCTGGGACTTTGACCTATCACAATCAAGTATGTAATACAGCCTACAAAATAGTCCCACTGGATGCTTAAAGACTTTATAACTATTTGTCATCCTTTGAAACAATGATCTAATTATAAGCAACAAGAACACATAAATATGACTTTAAAGAAAGTAAAGAATGAAATTTTAAAAAAAGGGCTACATAATTTTGCAAAAAAAAAAAAAAACGAAACAAATGTTGAGAAAAACAAGGTGAGGCAAAATAACTCAAGTCACTTGAATCACACTTACTTTAAATGAACACATATTTAAGGCACGGTGAGTTTAGTGTGTACATGGTATCTGTACAGCATAGTGTAATTGATGGATTACAGTCATAAGTGTTCACTGGGTACAGGAGCAGCAAATTTCACGCCACAGGGAAAGAAACCCTCATTTGAAGTATTATTCTGTGGGTAACTGGGGTAAAGTGGGTGCTTCACCTTTCCATTTTCAACACCCTATTGGAAAAGTATTCCACAGCACTAAAGCTCAGCACATTATTATATCTATGTCATGATAGGCTTCATTTCTAACTCAAGTACAAGTACTTGAGGGATGGATGGCGGCTGCTTCCATTAGTTCCATTAGCTCTACATATGACCGAAACTTCACTACAGCTGACCCCAGTCATGAAGGATTTTCACATGAACTCAATGATTGAGTATTAGAAATCCCATTGTAGTCTCTAGACAATAATTTTGCATGCTTTCTGTGCGACATAATTCAACAACTTCCACTAACACACTCATTTTGGCTGTATTAAAATTTGGCACTATACTGACCTTGATGAAATGAATAATAGGACCCTCTTCCCAAATGTGTGCGTAGCTGCACTTGCAAGATCATATTACACATACACACGAGCACCATAAAGCCGCATGCACATATCACCTAGTAGGTGAGCTAGACTGATGCCCACACTTGCACCATCTCAAACAAGGGGGGCAGAGTGATAACTTTAGGCTTATATTCAACTGGAAAAAAAATGTTTTAAAAGGTGCACACCTGAAAAACAGCAGGAAAATACCTATTTCCCTCTTCAGTGAGGTAAAAGTGCAGTGTGTGTTGTTTAAAGGCATATGCATATAACAAAACAGATATGGTGGAAATGTTAAATACTGATATCTATGTTTGAAGAAACTACATACTTTCACTTTTTCTGTATGTAGTGAAGGGCCTGACAAAATGTTACAGAATTTGCATGCATCTTGTGGAGCTTCTTGTCCTTAAACGCAACTGTTACTCCTTCAGCAGGAGAGGTGAGTAAGGAAGCAATTTGCTTTAATATTTGGCAGCTTGGTATCGCCAAATATTCCAACTTCTGCACACAGAAACTTTTAAATCAACACTTTAGCCTGATATTTCCCTGAATATTTAGAGCACGTTTTAGCTCCTTTTATGACTCATTGCTTGCTAAATCAGCGTACGTGTTTGTTTTTCCTCTGTTTGGCTAATTATATTTCTTCAGAACTTAAAAGGTTTGTTTTGGCAAAGTTGGGGTGTATGTGTTTCGAAAATTTGCACTGTTAGGGTAGATGTAAATGATGCTTTCATACTTTAATTTATCGCAAAATGTGAATAATTAGATATTTAACAAAAGGAGAATATTCAGTAATTCAATCATCTCTGCATCCTCTGGTTGTCTAAAGCACTTCAAAGTAATCAGAATTTAAAAAAAGTGTCCTGTTGTTTGCTATTGCATTATCAGAACTGTTATTACTGATCCATTTACCTGACTGTCTTCTATTATTAAAATATTGTGCAAATTATTCATTATTTGAGTGGATAGCTAAGGGGAGTTGGAAGGTTGAGGAAATCAGTCATAACAGCTGCAGCAGAGATACAGGGAAACCAGCACAACAACCGCCTCATTAATGAGATGGTAAAATAAAACTTGCTCAGAGAAATATAAATATTTGGTCGCTCTTTTTGGCTCAGAACAAACAAACATCACACCTGAAAACCTACATTTACACAAATTCACAAAATAACAGTCAAACTCACATCTCACCCTCACAGCCTGAAATACTAACACTGTTTATACCTTAAGCTCCGGTTTACTTCAGAAAATGTAAATTGTCAGGGAGTATTAGGTTGTAGAGTTGAAGCTTTTTGCCTGTGTTCTCAGGACGCAGGGGAAGGAACTTTTCACTGTCTAATGAAGCATAAAACAACTGTCAAAAATTGTTTTTTTTATTTTCTATGTACGCCTGAAATTGAATGGGAGTTATGATTGTTAGGGAGAAGCCATGGCACATTATTTCACAGAGTACAGCTCATTATTAGGGCACGAATCGTTAAGGACATTAAGCCATGACATTTTAAATGATCAGAGAAAGGGGATGTTTAAAATAGCAAACAGTCCAGTCTGGATATTATGCCTTGTTCAATTAAATCCTTTGCAACAGGGCTCTGAATTTTTTTGATAGAATGTATCTCCAGGCTATTTGAACTCTGATAGAGGTCACTTAATTGAAGCAAATTAGAGGCTCAATTTAACAGGAAAGTGTTGGATTGTGCAAGTCAATTTCCAAAGTGCTGTCAAATGACAGTTTAAAAGAACACACACACACACACACACACACACACACACACACACACACACACACACACACACACATGTATATATATATATATACATATATATATCACAGTGAAGCTGTTCACATATTTTCAAATGTAATATTCACATGTCAAAACCTAGTTGTGGTGTACGACAGCTCTGGCTTTGCACGGCTTTCTCACCAGGGGCACAAGCTCATCTTGTCAGACTAGTCCCTCTGCATGAGTTTACTCAAAATACGGCTGTAAACTATCTATAATTCACGTTTATCGTCTTCTAATATTCAAAGATCACTCACCCTCACCCCATTTTAGAATACACACATAAAATACACATTCTGATCAGTCTTCAGGTAAAAGCCTGTTTGCCATAACAATACAGACATGACTTTGTGATCAGGTTTTATAGAAAATGTGAAAATTCTCCACCAAAATCTTGACAAGTTGCATTTTAATAGTTGCGTGCAATGGCTCTGGCTAATGGCTTTGCACCAGATGCATGTGCTGCAACAGTCAGCCCAGTCTTCATTTCTGAGTTTTACTCAAAATTTAGCCATAAACTTTAATATCAGTTCTGGAATTTGTATTTCGGCTCATAAATCAGTGACAGGAGAAAAAGATGGCAGGTCGAACAGAAAATAAGATTGCACTGGTCGAAATATCTCTTGTAACATTTATTTTGAGCACTTTAAACCGACATCAACTATGTTTACATTTTCTGTACATCTCCATTGAAAAATCCTGCTATGTTTACAAGTGCATCACTAGGCTCGCTGTGTCAGGAAAACCTCTGATCATGAAAACCTTCAGTGTGAGTCTACATAACACGTGGTGTGCTGGTTGACTGCAGAAATGAAAATCAAGACGTCCCCCTGCTATCGCAGCCAACATGCACCCAGTGTCATAAAGAGGTGCCTTTTCTCCAGCCTTGAACTCCTCTTGAAGTTTGTTAGCTATTTACAGATTTATGTCAGACACACACACACACACACACACTGAGGACAGAACAGTGATGTTTGAAATTCAATGATATCCACCGTCCAAGTAGTCATATCTGCTGAATTTCATGTTTTTCTTTTTTTGTTTGTTTTGTTTTTTCCCAATAGAGTCACCACTGGTGAGCCTGAGTTTGAAGAAAAATATACAAAAGAAAAATGGAAAAAAATCTTCCTTCCTTATTTGCAAATGTAGAAGTTTACCTTGAGGATGAACTTTTATGAGATAAATGAAGAATTCCAGTGAGTTACTTGCTTCTACTGTCAAGTTCGCCGGTGTGTCTCAGACAGTTTTATTCATCCAGGAACAGCCACCAAGAGAGTTCATATCAAATATCTGCTCTCCTTATTATTCTAATGATTGCTGTCAATCTTGATGGATTAGTGTACGCATTATCGACCCGAAAATATGAGAGCGAGAGACAGACCCAGCATGCATCAGTGAAGGAAGGCTTTGGGTTTTTATGGGCAAACCCATTAGGCGCGTTAATCAGGATAAAATGTCTATCTCATCTATTTTCAGTGGCTGGCCGCAATAATGAGCCATTAAACATTGTGTTTCGCAGAAATCCATCTCAATCTTGGCCCAAAGATATTCTGACATTATGCACATTATCCCTTATTCCTCTGCAAAGTGTGGTATCGTCCCAAATTTTTGAGGCATCTAAATGAAAAGATGGACAAAGATTCATTAAATTAAAGATGACTTCTAAAAAGGTTAATCAGGAGCTAAGTATTCAGACTCAGCCTTTCTGCTTGTTGAATCATCTCCTGCAGAGGACATGTTTTCCTACTAACTGAAAAGCTTTTTTTTATGTGGGGGCCAATCTTATTTGCAGTCATCTGTTGTGACATTGGCTGTGTGCGCACAGTATCCTGGAGACTATCGCGTTTTCTATTTGAGGTCATCTTTGGAAATGCTGTTGCCATGGACATTTTAATACCCCCCGTTTTCAACACGGACTTGTAAAGAGGAAGAGGACTCTTTGGATGTTCTCTTTTGTCAAGCACAGGTAGGGGAGACTGGGAACAGTTGCAACACTTAGCTTTTCTCTCAATTACTCAGAGATGATTTGGACTAGGCCAACCATTTATTTATAGAATAAATTTACACTGTCCTCTAATTCCGCCTACCATTTGAATATGATTACATAAGACAGATTTTTTCAGGATATATTCATAACAAAATAAATAAATTGAAAAACTGCTGAAGCTGACCCCATCCCTGGGACAGCTGCAACATGTCACAAATCCATTTAGTTCCACAAATCAACTTTTTTTTCCCCTTTTTCTTTGTCTCTATAAGCATATTGGTCTGACAATATGTATTATTTATGATATTATTATGATTATAATTTAATATACAGAATGTTATGGTATTATTTAATAATTTATCTAATATTCAATATTGAGTTTTGCTTCTTTCTGCATAAAGTATAGGCCTACTTTGGGTTGATGTGCAGATGTTACAGAAGCTATTCAATCTTTATACATTTCAATGTTAGACAGTGGATTGTGGATTTTATTGGGATATGAATACAAATCTTGATGCTGATGTAACACTACATATCATACAACACTAGCTTGGGTTGCAACTAGGCATGTGCCGATATGAAAAATTTGATATCATGATAATGGAGGCCCAAAATATCACCATTCACTATATTATCACGATATTAGTGAATTGCTTTTAACGTTATTAAAGATGGCAGAAAACTGCGAAATCACTTCTCTGTGCACAGCATGACACGCACAAACAATATGAGCAAGAGGCAGCTAACGCAACTTTGGAAGCATTAGCTTTTTGGCGCTAAAGTTAGCAGAAACGTCACTAACGTTGTCGATAATATGCAGTATAGTAGACCAAACTTGTTGCGGTCATGCTGTTTTTACCTTGATTTGGGCAAACAATGCTGGATGGTGTTCACGGAGGACGGCACGTAGGTTTGAAATGTTAGATAACGGCGCTGCAACTTCCGTATGGCGTAACCTGCAGATTGGTATCAGGTTTACCTGCTTCGTCTGTTTTGTGAAGCCGTAAAACGTCCATACTGCTGACAAAACCTTTTTAATAGGAGGATACAGCGGAGGCGTTTCGTCATTCTCAGTCTCCAACTATTGTTGGTCCGGTGTTATGCCGTTGAACGCACCCCTGACGGGAGCGTAGTTGAAAGTACATCTCTATATGTGCATTTTTGGGACACATAAAAACAGAACGAAAGTTTGCTGCGCCATTTGACATGTTGTCATGATCCAATACTCCTGTTTTTAAAATATCAGATCATATGTCCTCCACTTTAAGAAGCTAATGAGCGGATGGGAATGCATTGTGGACACGCTCCAACAGTGCTTTGAGTGGCGGCAATGCATTGTGGGTGGCCACACATTTTGTTGTAAAATTTCTCCATTTTCTCTTTTAATGTTCCCGTCTTTGTTAGGCTGGCATTAATGTACTTAATTCAAGAGTTATTTGGGATTTGGGACTACTTTTGTGGTGGTTTGTTTGTACATTTTGCTACCGAGGCTTTGACACAGTGGGTAAGACTACAAGCCTAGGTTGGTAAATACATGGCTTGTCTTTACATTATAAATGTGGAACGATTTTTACGGTACCTTACGATTTCATAATCGCGATTAAATCATATATCGGCACATCCCTAGTTGCGACTGTCCCCAAACTGTCAGCCATGATAGAATATCATGTGTTAACTAAACACACCGATTTCAACAAATGCTAACCATTTCATTTAGAAACCAACTAAACAACCAATAACGCTAACTCAGTTGTGATTAATTCATGCAAAGAGTCAGGACAGTATGACAAAAATACACCACATGAAAAAATTACTCTAATACATCAAAAACAAGTGGGGTGGGTGGGGTCCAACTGAGCATCTGCAGTGTCAGTGTCATCAATCTAGCATGTTTCTGATTGGAGGAATAAGCCTTGTTGCAACTGTCCCTTGTTGCAACTGTCAGCAGTCTCCCCTACATATTTGATGGTTCTGCTTTGGCATCGCTCTGTAGTGTTTACCAACAAAAGACATTTTCTATACATCCTTCAATAATACCAATCAGATGTTTGGGACTTAAAGATAAGGGATGTTTTTTTTTGTTTTTTTTTCTTTTTCCCAAATCATCTCAACTGACGTAATGTGGGACTACTATGTTTTAGTCAACAAATATAATTCATTATTTCACAATAAAAACTAGTTCTGTTGGTTTAAAAATAACACATGCCACTCTGATCTGATCTCTGACTCTAGATCTGAGCAGCTACTGATGTTTCAGAAAAATATTGAACCATTGAAAACATCTCCCTACTTCCTCTTAAAATGGAAAAAGTCCCCAAAAAAGACAACTAGATTGAACATAAGAGTATTTTTGGAGAAAAATTTTAAGAACTGTTACTGGTGGTCTTGTTTATGTTTGTATTTCATAGAAAAGTAAAAGGTAGGTGTGGTATTAACTAATCTGAAAACCAAAGGGCAAGTCCACCTTGTTCAGCACAAGAGCCAAACTTTTAAAAAGTATAAAACCTTAAATGACACAGAAACACAAATAAGGTGAATTTTTAATGAATCTTTAAGTTTCAGTTAAATTATAAAGCATGTGATGATGAGTCAGCCTATATCAAACAGTCACAGAAAGAAAATATAACCAGTTAACTGAAAGCCCCCCCTCCTCCTTACAGGCACAATAAAGCAGAAGTAACAACATACATTGACCACACGCGCTGTGGAGCTCATTGATTTCCTTGATGAGAGGATTTCCTCCGGGTGGAGCTGCACCGCTGGGAGCTGAGCTCATCACATTTTCACGTCCTCACATACGATTGCTTAAGACGACAAAATGAGCACTAATGATCCTCCAAAGATTCTCTGTAAGAGGTAATGCTGTGTGGCTCCAATGTGTTTCATTACGGCAGGAGGCTCAAGGCAAAGGAGGAACGCCTAGCTCTGGTAGGAAACAGCCAATCACAGCCCGGCATTTCAAACAGGAAGAACAGAAATCTAACATGGGTTTAAATGGACATACTCTCTGAGATTTTTTCTGAATGGGTTGAGGCTTGGCTGACGAGACAGCTGGCACAAATGTGGCACGACAGATCAAACACAAGCCTCATGAAATCTGTTGTATTTCTTCAATTGCTTTGCAGGACGAGCTCGACTTCATGATCCGCTTTAAACTTGAATGGAAAAACGTCAAGCTCAGGCGGCTGAGATTTACTTTGCCAATATAGAGACTTTAGAGGTTATACAAACTCTAGATTTTGACGCTAATGAGGCCTGTTTAAAGGAGCTGGAGTGCAGCATCTATAGATCAGCCTCACACTGAAATGGTGCCGTGATGTGAAGAGATGAGTGGGAAAAAGTCTGCACCAATAAAATATTAATTTCACAGTATCAGCAAATACACTAATGTTTCTGTTATTTCCTTCTTCATTCAGCCTGTGTACATGATGTCTCATTTAATAAACATTCAAATGATGTTGACAGTGAGAAGCCTGAGGAAAATCTGCTCATATTATGAGGTACAGCTTTGTACCTTTGGTAGGGCTGAAGGTTGTCAATGTCAATGTCAATGTCACGTTTATCTATATAGCACCTTTATAGGACAGGCCAGACAAAGTGCTTTACAGGAGAAAAAAGAAAAAAAACATAAAATAATAAAAGCTACAAGTATGGCAACATTAAAAGGGCAACATACAATAACAACAATAAAAGAAAAGCGTACGCGAATAAAAGCAGGTGACAACTCAACCAAAAGCTAGGGTAAACAGGTAGGTTTTAAGGTGCGTTTTGAAGGAGGTGAGGCTATCTTGATTAGCATGACATGCAATGTTAATTCCAACCATAAAAACATTACGCTGCCACTGTTTTGTTGTTCTTTGCATTTTCAGTTTCTCATTGGTGACCCCGTCAACTGACAACTTTCTGCCAAATTCATTCTTTACAAATGACCTACTTTTTGAATCAGATATGTCATGAGTAGGGCTGAGCGATTTGGAAAAAAGTTTATCACGGTATATTTTTTTCATATCAGTCGATATAAATATATCATACAATATAAAAAATGAAATTTAACAGTGCTTTTTGGTAGCATGTCTATTGCAATACAATAAGCTACTGCATCTGTGATGTCTTTGTGTCTCTTTGATGCTTTGTCGTAAGGCATTGCGCTAGAGAAAGGGGACTGAATAGTCAGCTTTTTCGACTGCACAGGCGCCACGGGCTCCTTGTTTTGCTTGGGGTTTGTAACCTTTTGCATTGCTCTGCCATACTGCTTCAGGTGGTGAAAAAGATTTGAGGTATTCCCCAACTTTGTGAGAACATGTGTTCAACATAATTTGCTGTGCACATTACTCTGCTTCATGTCCGACCTCAAAAAAAACAAAATACCTCCACACTACTAATGTTTTCATGCCAGTGTTGTAGACAATGTCATCTGTTGAGCCTTCATCTGCATTTCTGCCGGGGGTAGCACTAATTTTTATCTTTGTTCAACAGTGCTGTTAGCTTCACGTGTTAAAGCGCTATGGTTGCGTGTAGTTGCAGCCTGCTACTACGCAGTTGTTTGCTACTTGGTTCTAATTCAGCACGATTGGTTCAGTGTGAAGCATACCTGGAGCAACTCCCCTTTTTATTGGCTGTTCATATAGACTTAAACATAGCAGAATGCCTGCCATTGAAAAGTATATTGACCATGTTTTATACTAATATTGAGGGAAATTAATTTTAGATATACAGTATATCATTATGGTTTTATTGCCCAGCCCTAGTCATGAGTAAATGTTGACATGGTATGATAAAAAGATAAACCAAAATGCAATCATTAAATGACCATATCCTGAGTCCCTAAAAAGAGAACACTAATTTTGAGGGGTCTTCGGGTCGGGTCAAGTGTATTTTACGCGCTTCTAACTCTGTGAAACGCATATTCTGAATTACCAAAAAGACACTTAACCAGGCCTCTTGGAGATACTGAAAAATACTCACACAAAGTTGCCTTTATAAACAACATATTCATTTATATATTCATTTATCTAAAGCATTTCTCCTCAACAAAATTATCAGTCACATACAAATATTTCTCCCTTTTCTTTCACTAACCTGCAGACAGTGCATGCGTGCATCTCGACAGTGGCTTTGCTTAGAACTGAGCGGAGGGGCAGCGAAGCAGAGGGCACTGATGCCCTGCACTGTTTTATAATGAATGAATGCATGTTCAGAGTGTGTTTCCATGTGAACCATTGAACGTGTATGGTAGATACAATGGTCTGTGATGTGAAGATCAAGTACACGCTACACAAACTCAAAACTATGGAAGCCCGTTTCCGCCAGTGAAAATAAAAAAATAAAAAACGGCTTCCGTACAAAACCCGTGACATTTTTTAAAAACCTTTTAATTTAAACTCTAAAACATTTTTTTTAGTCAAAGTCTACTTAGAGAGATCAGAGGAAAATGGCTACGCTGTGATTGTAGTGTATAAGTCTCAGGGCAGATCATCAGTTTATCTTTTTACTCAAAACATTTCTTCATTTATTTCTCTTCTAACCTTATATTTTGAGGAAAATTAAATTGTATCTCCAGCCTACAACAAATCACATATAATCCGTTGTGGGGATGGCAGTGTGCCCCGGTGCCTTTGAACACAGTAAACGTGCCACAGAAGGAAAACGGATGGTAAACACCGCCTGAGGGTGCGTTCTCCACTCTGACAAAATGTAATCTTCAACATAATATGCTGTGGCTCATTGTAAGGCAATTTCTGTGTGAAACTGTGGTTACTTTGAACGCCACTTGATTTGCTTAAACTGCACATGCAGGCTGGGCGAGGTTCGGTGTTTGTTCTGGAAGTAAATTGATTAAGTTGGAATCTGTCTCTGTTTACAAAGTATGTTCTCTGTACAAACTTACAGTCGTTTGTTTGGTTCTGACTGAGCAAAAGTCAGTTCATTTGCAAGATTGCAGTGACGTGTGTGTGTGTGTGTGTGTGTGTGTGTGTGTGTGTGTGTGTGTGTGTGTGTGTGTGTGTGTGTGTGTGTGTGTGTGTGTGAAGAGATGCATCAAAGGCAATAATTTAAGAAACAGGATTATTTGCATATGCTTTTGAATCGGCATGCCAGACTCCTCCGCCTAGTATTTAATCAATTCACCACAAACTCTGGCCCACTGCTTTGTGGAAGCTCTTTTCACTCCTGCCAGTGTTTTTAATCCGACAACCTTTTCCCTGCAACTTGTTTCAAGATTCACCTGCATGCCAAGTGTTAAAGAAACAAACGTAATTACTTCAGTATGATCTATTATGCATTTTTATTAAGCTGCTGGCAATAATAACCCACAACCAGTTCGAGACAGCCTTCACACAGAGAACAGCATAATAACAAACATGTAATTGGGCGGCGATGAAAGCGGCCCTCAGGTAAAGAACATCACAATCCTCCCTTGCCGTGAAACTCATGTTACTTTTATGCACAGCCTTGTTAAGTTCTCTGTTATGGATATTTAGCCACTTGGTTTGAATTTTAAGAGACCCCACAGATACCACTGGCTTACCTTCGAACCTTCCCGTGGAGTGACAGTGAAGATGTCACGCTCTGATAGCTGGGAAAGTTCTTCTGTAAATCTCTATCGATTACCTATTGCTGACTCTTAGCTGCAGAGCACTTGGCAAGAGGCTGATTTTGTCTGGGTGCTGTTCAAAGCAGAAATACATCTGGTGATGGAGGAGTGGAGTTGGGAGTGGGTGGAGGGTGGGGGGGCAAAGCCGAGAGATGGCATTTTCCAGCGGAGAGGACAGAGTACAAAGCCAAGCAGGAGGGCTTTGGCAGGGGACCAGAGTGTTCCCTGTACTCCGAGCACATCATTCCAAGTAACACTTGTTCTAGTGCCTTATGCAATTTTCCACAGAACATCCAACTGAAAGGACGTGTACAGATTTAAAAGGAGGAGTAAATGCTTGCCGCTTTACAGATAACTCTTCTGGTGCTGCGCTCGCTTCTCTACTGTCCGACTGTGGTGATTCGAATGTGTATTCAAGGAGAGAACATTGCCTTTTCACAGACTCAGAGGTTTGCCGAAGCTGCGCACACACCACATGAAAAGGCATGCACAAAAGGTGCACAAAAAAGGTGCACAAAAAGGCCCTCGACCAACAAAAATAAGAATCACAACAATTTTGAGCAATTTTAGTGCAGCGCTGAACTTTTCAGGCTGACAAAAGCGAAAGAAAAAAGAAAAAAGCCAGTGTAGAAGACTTTGGTAAGCATGGTTTAAAATATCACCACATATTTAGAGCTTAACTGCAAAGAACACATAGATCATAATTTTTATATGAAATAATAACATACATCTTTATTCACAAAGTGCTTTTTCAACCTATTTAAAATCTTTACCCTTTAAACACTCCTATATCATACAAAATTTAACACTGTTGCTAATTGTGATGATATTTCTTAAAGTTTATTTTATTTTATTTATTTATATAGTATTTCAGAAACTAACTTTAGTTTTAAAGGGTTGAGACAGTCAAAAAACAAAAAAAAATGTTTAAATTAATCATAGTGTTGTGTTGTTAAATGACAAAGCCTGACAATTTCATCATTTTTTTTGCTTGAATAAAATGAAACAAACTGATTCTAAAGGTTCGAAGTTGTAATTATAATAATTACTTATAAATAATTAAACAAAAATTGACTCTCTGGTTTGTTTATTTATTTGGCTTTTTTCTGTTTTTAGTATATTCATGGTTTTATGGGTGCAGTGTGCAAAGGGATGTTGACTGATGAATAAAATATGACCCCCATTTGGTAAAATTTGGGACTATTGTGTAAAATGTTAATAAAAACAAGATCTGGTGCTTTTCAAATCATGTCGAGAAAAAGTTTCTTTAAAAACTGAAACATGTAAGATGATCTGACATCAAAAATATACTATAAATTATCAAGCTGGTCCTAAAGCTGACTCTAGATCGCTACCTTTGCACAGCACATTTGCAGATGACATGATGACACCACATAAAAGTCTGATCTCATATTCAAACAGCTAATTATCACGTTTGCAGAAAAAAACTCTGACAAAGTAGCAGCAGGTAAAGTTCAGTAGGTTTGGCTGAAGCGGTTGTGTTTCTAAAGTTGAGCATTTTCAACAGCCATGTACGAAAAGCGACATTAAATAGTCACCTGCACATGCACTGTCTTAAAATATCATAAACAAAGGTTTGGCAGAGTGTGGCAAAAAGCTGCATGGTCTGAGTGGTAAGAATTACAGTATAAACCCTTTTTTTTACAGTTTTATCTTTGATTGATTTAAAGATCCTGAAAAGGAAATTGCACATCCAGGGCTGCTCACTGAAGGTCACTTTTCAAAGGTTTCAAAAGACTAATATTTTTGCTTCAGCGACTGAAGTACAAGGTCCTTTACTCAGTCAGGACACCGTTGAAGCGATCTCTCTGAATATCAAACAGTCTTCAGCTTCGTCACCTGCCCTTTTTGTCCGCCTCTAACTTCATCACAGTGTTGTCTGAGTCAAGCCCTTGAAACAGGGAAGTTAGATTATATTTTGACGGTCGCTGGCTGTTCTGTCAGCCTGTAAAAGAAGAGACTAACACGAATGGTATTATAGCACTGTTTCACTGTTATTCTACACAGTTGTTTTACGCTGATGGTTTAATGTGATAACTCATCTCAAGAGAGGATTCAGTTTACTGTTTTCACACCTGAATTACATAAGCTAAAGACATCCCAGAGTATTAAAACCCACTCAGACTCACCCACTTACATAAAAGGCATTCACAAAACATTTAACAGGAGATTTCATCATTACGTGAGGATTAATTTTATTAATGTTGCATAGAAGCACTGTAATCCAGGTTTACTTCATGTGACGTGTCTTTTTCACAGGGCCTTGGAAATTCTGTTTGGACAACTTGAACTCGAATAGCTTTTACCTCATTTCTTGCTCTTTGATTACCAAAAAGTCTGAGTCCTTATTGCACCCTGGGATGCATCTCGCTGCATGTCATCCCAGAGCGAGTGAAAGAGATACAGACAGAGCGTGAATGCATGTGGACAGAGGTGCAGACCTGACATGAAAGCCTGACAGCTGTCTGACCTAAACGATCCTCTGCATGGGGCAGCGATTGATCCCCTGTATTAGTATTAAGAGTAGGAGAACCACCACTGTCTGTTTGCTATTTTTAACTCAGTCATTCGTGAGGCTATCCATCATGTTACTTTATATTTAGGAATACTTCAAATACAGGGACACTCTCCAACAACAATGATCCTCTTCTAACTTTGCTCCAAGATAGTGCTGGACGATTAATCGAATTTTAATCATGATTCCAATTTTGGCTTCTCACGATTATAAAGACATTATAATCGAAGAAAAACAATAATGCGCCGCATGGCGCAGTGTGTATTTAAGTTCCTGTACTGGGAAAACACCTTGAATGCACTCCTGTTGCGTGCAGCAGCTGCAAGCGTATGATGTGTGTGGATCAACAATATGAGGAGCGAGCAATTGAAAAACATGGCAGACAGGCAGCCTTGGGTTGAGGAGAAAGGTAGGACAATTTCAGTTGTGTGGAAACATTTTGGCTTCGAGTTAACGGACATCAAACAAGCGGAAATTGTTTGCAAAGTTTGTCACGCTGTCGTGTTTGCTCCCCAAGGCAACACAACTAACTTAAGGCTTTCCGCTACATGCAATTGACCGTGGCACACTGCCACAACTAGATAGCCACCACACCTTAACAATTAGGTTTTCTTTTTGTTTTGTTTTCAATTTACGTGGCTTTATCTCTGACTCATACATATCAGTATATGCATGCACTGCGGAGCATGCGTTCGCCGAGTATAATAATAATAATAATAATAATAATAGTGGGGTCAGGGCAGTGTCTGATGGAGGGTGGTAGGGAGTTCCAGAGGGTAGGGGCAACTGTGGAGAATGCCTGATCCCCCCAGGTTCGGTGCTTGGGCTGTGACTTTGGGGTGAGGAGATGGACAGAGGAGGATTGGAGGATTGATGATGAAGGGCTTTGTGGGTGAGAAGGAGGATCTTGAACGTGATGCGTTGCTTGATGGGGAGCCAGTGTAAACGGAGGAGGACGGGGGTGATGTGGTCTCGTGAATGGGTGTGGGTAAGGAGGCGGGCGGCAGAATTTTGGACTATCTGTAGTTTGTTGAGGAGTTTGGAGGGTAAACAGTACAGGAGGCTGTTGCAGTAATCTAACCTTGAGGTGATAAAGGCATGGACCAGGGTTTCGGCTGCGGGGAGGGAGAGAGATGGGCGAAGACGGGCAATGTTTTTGAGGTGAAAAAAGGCTGATTTAGTGACCTGTTTGATGTGTTGTTTAAAGGTGAGGTGGGTACTTGGAAGATGAGTCCAAGTTTGCGGATGGAGGAGGAAGGAAACAGGGATGAGTTATCAGCTGTAATGGAGAAGTGGGTGATGGATTTAGGGCCAATGGTTATCATGTCAGATTTGTCACAGTTTAGTTGAAGGTAGTTGTTGGTCATCCAGGTCTGTGAGGTCGGTTTGTGAGGTACGACTTAAACCAGGAGAGGGCAGTGCCAGTGATGTAGATTAAGTCATGAAGACGGGAAAGGAGTATGGAGTGGTGGATGGTGTCAAAGACGGCAGTTAGGTCCAGGAGATCAGGATGCTAATGTGGCTGGAGTCAGCGCTGAGGAGGTCATTGCAGATTTTGAGAAGGGCTGTTTCTGTGCTATGTTTGGGACGGAAACTGGATTTCGAAAGCAGAGGAAGGTTGGAAATTGGGCGGAAGTTCAAAATGATGTCAGGGTCGAGTGGGTTTTTTGAGGGTTGGGGTGAAGGCAATCAGTTTGAGGGAGTTGGGGACAGAGCCAGTGTGTAGGGAGGAGTTGACTATGGAGAGGATTAGTGGAAAGAGGACTGGAAGGCAGGTCTTAACGAGTGCAGAGGGCATGGGGTCCAGGGTGCAGGTGGAAGTCTTCATGCTGGTTATTAACTGGGAGAGTTGAGCATGAGAGATGGGGGAAAACTGGGATAGGGGCTGAGCAGAGGTGTGGGGGGAGCACCAGGGGGACATGGGGTGGGGAGTGGAGGTGGAAGTTGTGGACTGGGAGCTGTTGTAGATGTTGTCTATTTTGGACTGGAAGAACTGGTGGAAGGTCTGGCATTTTTGGATGTGAAGGCTGCGGTGCTGTTGTCATGTGGCGCCAGAAGTGAATTAATGGTGGCAAACAGAGTCCTGGGGTTGCTGGAGCCAGAGGGAATGATGTTGGAGTAATATGCTGAGCGGGAGGAGTTTAGGTTGGCTTTGTACTGATGGAGGTGATCTGTATAGAGCTGGAGGTGAATTGTGAGTCCGGTTTTCCTGTAGAGTCTTTCAAGTTGGCGTTTTTTTTTTGTTTCAACTGGTGGAGTGCTGGGGTGTACCAAGGAGCAGAGCGGGCGAATGTGACGGATTTGCTTTTCACAAGGGCAAGTAGGTTCAGACAGGAGGAGAGGTTCTGGTTGTAGTAGGTGACAAGATCAGAGGGGTTATTGGACGATTGTGGGGGTGATGCAGTGAGGTATTAGCATTAGTAAGTTATCAGCGATCATTCAGCTGAGGAAGTATAGCAGATGGTGGCCAATCCTTTTTGTTTTTCAATAAGGTGTTTTGAAACTTTCAAAGAGTATTTGTTTTTTGGCTATGTTTTTTTTTTTTTTTTTTGCATGTTGCAAGTTCTGCAGGAGTGTGTGTAGATTGGGTATTAATTTTTATTTATTGTTTTAATTGGTATAATTATTTAAATTTACTATTGTGATATTTTTTTATTTCATTACTTGTTTATTTGTTACAAATATATTTCTGGCTGTTCATACAGGTTATATTTAAAGTAAAGTTTTGTTGGTTCAATTAATACTCAAGTTTTGAAATCAATGAATATGTGTGTTTATTATCGTGATTTTATTATCAGTCAAAATAATCGTAATTATTATTTTTTCCACAATCATCCAGGCCTACTCCAAGAGCAGACAAAGATATATGGTTTTTGCCCCTCAGTAAGCCCATGGTTGTCTGCACAGTGCATTTGAACAGCTTTTAATGCATTTTGTAAAGCAAACTTATCATAAATTGTTGACGCACCTGCAGTGAAATGCAAGTTTTTATGTTGTCTTTGAGCATCCCTGCAGAGACGCATGCAGTTGTTCAAAAATCAGTTAATTGCATTAGTCTGACTGAATCTAACATGAGAGTTTGAACTATTCCAACTGTTTGTTTAGGAAGTCAATGCAAATGGACAACCTGGTATTAAGGCAGGCTTCATGATACTTTTTGGTACCAACCAGTCATGTCTCAGTACCAAAAAAAAGGGGAAAAACAGTTCTCCATACCCATCCTTTGTAACAAGTGGGGACAAACACTTCCTCTCAGTGCCTGCATGAGATCTCTGTAGTCCTCCAGCCTCCTCCCACAGTCCATTGACATGCATGTTAGGTTAATTGGCAAATCTAAATTGCCTGTGTGAGTGTTGCTGTAAATGGTTGTCCATCTATAGAAGTCAGCCAATATATGTGATTAACTGTCGACCTGTGCAGGGTGAACTACACCTCCAGGCCAGTGTCAGCATAGATCGACTCCAAACCAAAGCAGACCTGAGATCCTCCAGTAGACAAACAAGTCAAACCCAGGAATGGATGGATGGATGCACCACTACAACTACCACTAATAATATTCACTTTATGTTATCTAATGGAGCCATTTATGAGGATCGCTTTACCACTCCATGTCATCCACTATGGAAGCCTTACAGTAAACTGAGTACTTTGTAGCTTGCGTCACGCTGAGTGAGCTGTGCGAGCTGTGCGAGCAGCTTTAAAATAGAGGAAGATGAAAGAGCGATTTTGGACTAATTATTTCTGCTTACTTGATAAGGATAACTTGCCATGACCACAGGGCTAGCCCAAGTCTAACTGTGCCATGACTGCGATGAGATCACAAACACAAGAAGCAATAAGTCGAGCAGGCAGATCCTGAACAGGTGCTGAATAAAGATTTTAAAAAAATATATTTATTTTTGAGTAATTTGCTGAGTGTTTGCTTGCAAAGGTGCACCATATGAGCGGCCAGCTTTCTCTCAGTCATGAAAAGTCTAGCAAGACTTTACAGCAGCTGCTAAGGGCATGGTTTAACAGTCAGATCTGTTCTTCTACTCACCTCCTTTGTGCCGTTGCTTTCATGTGATTTGCTGACATTTAGAGGTGTCTGTTATGCCATCACCAAGCTCACTGGCAGTCAGTTTATGGCACTTTAAAGTACCATGATTTTCACCAACGTTTGTCAGATGTACCCAAAACAACATTTGTCTCCTCAAACCTCAAAATCTCATCCTGTGAATCATGATGCAGCGGCCCCTCTGATTCCCAAACCTTGTGAAAAGCTTCATAGGCGGATTCAGCTTTTCAATACAGATAAACCCATTAAAGGTTTACCTCTGCACAAAAGTGGTAGAAGATTAATAAAGTCCACCACGGTCTCAAGTGGACAGACGTTCAAGATCATTGCACATAGATGCTGCTACCAATCTGTGTTGGTATTTGCAACCAAAGTCTGAGTTAAATTAGCATCTTATTTCCCAATGCAGCAGCTCATTAAGACTACCTTTGGGGCAAAGTGAGGCAGAACTCAAACACGCCATAGAAGGGCCCTGAGAATTAAAGAAAATCTGTTTAGCGATACTCAAAATAGAAACCCTCATCGCTGAAAACTTTTTCAAGGCTGCAATTTAAATGCACCTGAGCAAACGTATCCAGGCTTCTACTGAACATAAAGTTAATGCAGTGGAAGTTACTGCACTCACCTCCAAGGAAATGAAAGAGGAAATGGGATGGCATAAATGTAGAGAGAGAAAAAAGGGTTGCTTATGGGGAAATTCTGGATCTTTATGGAAAGAAGATGGCACTTTTACAGCTAAAATCATTAAAGTATTGCATCCTAACAAAACTCATGTGCACTGAATTGAACAGAAATGCTGCTTTGAAAAGAAATAAAAGTCAGTTAAAAATCTACATTTACTTACAAGTAAGCCCCAAAAGCTTTTGGGAACATTTTTACTCTTGTCACCCCCAGCCCTGCCAACATCAAGTGTTTGTGCATCCAACTGTATACCTAACTAACCATTTGTACACACCCTCATGTAATGCATTAATAAGATAAAGAAATAGATACTTCGCAAAAGATAAATTTAACTTCTGATGACGCAAGTGTCTCCTTCTTTATGCGCAAGTAAACATAGCCTGGAGTGCAGGGCATGCAAGTCTGATGTATGTTATTTCTGTGTGTGTTGGTCATGGGTGGGTTAGAAGGAGCATTCATCCTATAAATGTGCTAATCCAATGTATATCTATGACCGCAGGCTACAGCAAAAGCAAAAACACCCATTTATATATTGAAATAAAGAGCAACAGACTGTTTTCTCCAGGGTTAATTTAGCATGTCTAAAACAAAACTGGGTCAAATATATGACTCTTACGACCTTCATTAAACTGGGATTTAACACAGAGCCGCTGTATTTAACATCACTTCTAGAATAGGTGGTGCATCTGTCCTGTCATGGCAACCAACAAACCTGTAAGGGAAAACAAATTCATCCTAAATGGATCAAGATAAGTGTAAATATTTCGATTTTAGGAAAGAAAATCCTCCAGTTTTCACACATTGTTTGGTGACTGTCAAAATCCAAGCAACACATGTATGGATACACATTGCAAATAAAAGAGTGTTTCACTTTTACAGTCAACATGGCTTCTTCATGGGCCCCAAAAGGCTATTTTCGTTCCATACCGACCCTGAACGGAGTCTTCTGGGGGCACTTTATCAACCCACTTTGTCAGACTTTCATAAAAACTGAGAACCTCATTGACTTGGCCTTGGTTGAGTATCAGAATGGATGTACTGGCTGGGATCTGATGTCCTCATTAGCAAGACAAAACTGTCCATCAGTGTCGTCAGACCTGATCTCAAATTACTCAAGGAGAGGGGGATCCACATGCTGGTTTTACCGTGAAACACCACCACAGTCAAAGTTTGGTTTCTGTACTTGATGGCTTGTGATGGATGGTGGGACATATTTCTTCCAGTAACTATTTCCGAACAGGTTTGAAATGTCAAATCTGTATTACTGAATATTTGAATTATTGGTTTTCCTACTCTGGATAAGATTTTGTCAAGGCCCAAGCACTAAAATACGATGCAAGAGTCCTTTGAAACCCTGTGGATTATCATAATTCTTTAATTGGACTAGGCTTCGGTACGCCCCACTCAACTTAAACTGCATGCATGCAAGTCTGAAAAAAAAAACCTTGATATATAATCAGTCTTAAGCACAGTTTGAAAACTCCTTACGTTAAGGAGTTTACATTAACCAGCATTTTTTAAAGAGGGTTTGAATTTTGAATTAAATTTCCTTTTCTTCGTGATTTGCAGGGAGCATATTTGGGTTTGTCTCATTAACACCAAATTGGGTCAGCCTTTGAAAGGATCTTGCATAGGTCAAAGGGTAACTCCAAGGTGGCTCCACAAGCTCTTATGTTCTAGCCTGGCTGGGCTATCCTGTTGCGTGAATCACTTGCCGTTCCTTCCCACAACAGTCTGGACTTCAGCCCATTGAGAGCGTGTATTAGCAATTAGAAAATAACCGGGCCAAGCAGTGACTGTGTTTCCACTGTTCCCCGGACAACAGGGAAAGGCAGCCCCTGATTGGTCCATGTGTAGATGGTGACGTCTAACACATGCTGCGGGACTTTTCAAAGCGCCGTCTTTTCAGAACGCCGTTAATTCTGCAGTTGACTTTGCGAAGTCAGCAGAAATAGTTTATATCCGCAGAAGACGTCAGTGGCTATTTCTCCTGGTCAGCAAACTCTGTATCAAAACTTTGGAATCGAAATTGAAAAATTTAAACAGTTAGCCCTAGCGTAGGTACCAGATGTGTTCATGGTGCCAAATCAGCTTGGGCCCCGGCACCTATTGATGATGTGACGCTACATTATTGGCTGAAAGTTGGTTCAGATGATGTAGAAGATTGGGGTTGGTCCTGACATTACGGAAGCAGTTTTCGTCGGATTCGGTTTAATGGGGTTGTAGTTCTTCAGAGAAAACATGGACAAATTTTAAGAAGCAATCTATCTCTACTTATCGAAGGGGACTTACAACAGCTGGACTACCACCTCTTTTAGGTTGGCAAAGGAAATGTGGAATTATAAAATTATCTGTATAATATGGAGAGAAAATTTCAAGGTGAATCGAAGGACCAAAAGAAAATGAAGAAAACCTTGAGGGGCTTGCAACCGAGCACATTTGACTTATTAAATGGAGTGCAATGTAGTTTGTCAGAGTGGACTTGCCATAGTGTGACGACTGAGTACATGCGCTGGGCTCCGAGCCAATCTGGCAACCCACACATCTGGCACCTACACCAGTTCCTATCAATGCTCGAGACTCGATGCCCAACCCTAGTCATGAACCTTCCAGCAGATGACAAATGACTAATAATCATTAGCTTATCGACTGGTGAAAGCTAATGCTGCATTGCTAAATTATACATCTTGACAATTCCTGGTAAACAGATCTTTAGAGCCAAGGGTTCGAGGTTCTAGTCTATACCCCTTTAATTTCTTGTTTCACCACTTCTGTGTTGCTGTCTAGTATTGTGCATTTTAGCCCGTCTTTAAACGGTATTTTGTCCTTTCACCTCTTAACGCACTTGGAGTTGTGGGCTCTAAACTCATATCACTCTGCCTCTATATTGAGATCAATATTTAAAACAGCTGCAATTTGCTAGCCATATGCAAACATGTTATTTTCAGGCACTTTCCAGTTGTTAACAGTTGAACGATACAGCGTGTAATGAGATGCTCCCACCTACATATTAATTAACAGTAAATTAAATTAACAATTACATAATATCTCTCTCCACATTAAGAACAGCATTCACTATAGTTTTGTGACTGATGATTCACTGCATACAAACCCAGAAACCAACAGTATGCACCATTTTCTTAGAAGTAAAACCCTAAAAAAGAGATGAATGAAGGCGTGACATTTTGCAGCCTACAGTTGGTCTGATGTTTCTCTGTTCAGGCTGGTTCCCCTGAGACCGACTGTCTCCTGCCCCAAACCCTTTGTGAAGAGGCATAAAACGTGGAAAACAATTATGCCTAAGCTTCTTTCCTATAATGAATCCAGCCTCAACATTTGTGCTAATTGCTGTCATTATTATGTTCTGTTCCCATGTAATGAATGAGCGATGGCTGTTTTGGCTCAGTCCAAAGAGAATGACGGAACAGATTCTGTTGAAAAATTGTGTTTGGAGATGGTAATGATTTCAGACCCTTAATGATGCAAACTGTAGGCAGACTGAAGGACTTCCACTCTTAACATCTGTGCATCCTACGCATTTAATATGTCACGTTATTAGATGGATCTTCTGCAGTACCCTCCCTGTCTTTCTGCCCTTGCATAGTGGTGCTGTGCTGCATTTTTTACATGTATATTTGATTAGCTCTCTAGCTGCTTGCTGTATTATTTCCATATAATGAATAAATGTAATTTATGGAAAAAGTCACAGCCGTATTTCAATATTTGCAAATCCTGCTTTTGTCTCATGTTCCTAGAATTTTTATGTTTATTCTTCAAAATGATTAAAAGAAATTCATGGGACAAAAATTCTCACATTTCAATACTGTCTTCCAGGACTAAAAATGTGCCCTTACAAGGATTTTGCTTTGAGTTTGAAGGACAATACAAGCACTTATTAACCTTGGTGCAGAATCACCTTGCTTTTGAAGAAGTGGCAATTAAGAGGCCACTCATCAAACATTTAGGGACTCAGAAAACTCCATCAGACAAAGCAGAGAGCCTTCACTTCCCTTCATAATCACGTCTACTTTTTTTTTCCCATATCCTTCACATTCCCTATATTTTCAGTCTGCTTTAGAATTTTACTAAGTTACTGTAGCTACATGTTGTAAGCCTGTTTCTGTTCACCTTCTGAGGTGTGTTTGGATAGGAATTGGATTTTAAACACACTTTGAATATTCAAATTAAAAGTACCTTAAATGAAACATATCCTAAAGCTCAGAATTTTAGAAAAAGTTCATCTTCAGGTAATTTTTCATCTAGCCTGCTTGTTATTTAGTGGATCATTACCAGGAAATATTTACTCAGAGCTCTAAATTACAAATTATTTAAAACAACCAAAAACTCCAAGCCAGGTAAACAACACCTTAGATAATATAATATTCTCTCTGGAAATTTTCTAGAAAATGTCAGGACCTTTGACCCTGAAACTACCTGATTTCATGCCCACCTTATTCCAACAGTAACCTTCACTCAGTTTATGACCTGAAAATGTTAATAGGTAGTGAAATCTGCAAACGGTAGCAGTTGCATGATTTAAACATCATCACCCCTGACCGCTCACCTTCTGTTTTGCTCACATTGAATATTCTGGTTGACTTGCTGCAGCAGAGTCACATGGACTCACCCCAACTGTACCCAAAAATGATACTAGAGGACTGGTTAGAGATATTCCAGGCTAAATCAGGTGTCAAATCTGTGATTTCTGGGAAGCTTTGGGGGATTTTATAAATGTCTAAAAAGGATTTAATACATGTACTCAACAAGATCAGCAAAGAGCGGTGACTTCTCATCTGCCACTATTCCCTGTGGTGTCCCCCAAGGCTCCATTTTTGGTCCACTTCTCTTCTCTATTTGCCCTATTATTAAACAACACATTTCATTTCACTGCTATGCAGATGATGCACAAATGTACCTTCCCCTAGAACTCAGTGACAATGAAAAACTAACTGACCTCAATAACTGCCTCTAAGATATAAAATCAGGGATGGCTGCAAATTCTCTTCAGACAGTACTTCTCCTGCTCTTGGCCCATTCACCCCTTCCATAAAACCTCAAGTTAAAAACCTTGGAGTCATATTCGACTTTGTACTCATGTTTGATAAACAAATAAATCAAGTAGTACAACTAAGTTTCATGCAACTCTGCACCATCTCCAAATTGAAATATCTGAAGCACCTCTGACCTGGAAAGTTATATCATTTATGTCATCCCGTCTTGACTATTGCAACTCTTTGTAGTTTGGTAACTAATATAAATACATCTTTAATTTCAATTGTACCAGTTGACCAGCTCATGATATGACCATAAGGGGATATTTTGCCAACTGAATAATAAAAAAAGTGAATTTATTATTTAAAAATTATCAAATGTTAAATGCATTGACATGCCTAATTACAACAGCTAATTATAGCCGTGCTGTCACTTTTTCTCTTGGCATGGTAAGACTGACTACCATTATAATGATCTAACCAACCATCAAGCCATTAACTCAGACTGAATTACGAGAAAAGAGGCAGTGAGTTAATAAATAAAGTAAAACTATATAAAGCTCCCATTCTTCTTAAGAGAGTCTCCCATCTGTAGCAGCAATTACATCAGACGATGACAGATGGGTATGACAGGTACTTTCAGACTGAGCGAGTTCTCTGCTCTTTGAAGCTGAAACTACGAGGGCCACAGTCAAGTCTTTTTTACTCACTTCACTTCCTGCTTCCCTCTTACTTTATTATATTCAGGATGTAAATGAAACTGACGGACAGAATTAAAAACAGAACACCAGCCAGCTGCAGTGTCCGACCAGCAGACTTTTAATTCTTGTTGCTGCATTGCATAGATTGTATATGAGCTACAATTTGAAGCACCAGATGCACTGAATTCAATGAAGTACTTTATGCATCTATATCTATTCATGTGTGTGTCTAGCTTGTTCTTATCCCCAACTAATCAAACATGGCAGCTCCATCAGCAGTCCACTGCTTCATTTCTGGATGCTCTAATTTTGCTCCGTTTTTTGGATCTGTCCTGAAAACTATGTGTTGAAAAAAGTCAGCTCCAGTGTCAAACAAAGCATAAAAAGTGAGCTTGTGCAGATTGGAAACATTGCAGTTCCTTGAATTTCCACTTGAGGCAGGCTCCAAAAGCCACAGGATCAGCTTTACACTTCATTTTACAATGTCCTTTTTTCATGTTTCTTGAAAATCCAATTCTATATTCTTGGCAGTTACAGTACAGTGGGTGATTATTTTTCTGGCACATGTTTTAGATGAGGCTGAGATTTATGCACTGATTTGCATTAGAAAGAGTGGCTGATTTGACTTAGAGGTGGGTGGACCATGGATGAAAGAGAAAAAAAAAAACATTCAAACTTCATCTGTTGGGCTTCATAAAGCCTGATACTCTGACTATGCTGCAGTCATGCACTCATGCCTGTTTGAGTGTCTGCTTTGATCTGCAACATTACCACCTGAACCCCTCCTTGGCAGCATGATTTCTGTTAGTCATACATCCATATGTCCACTTACGCTATATCCTCTGTTTGTTACAAGTCTCTCTTTCTGCCTCCTCCCACATCCTGCTGTGTACCTGAGTGTGCTCTTAGTGCTCAGGTAGGAGGAGGTGATAAAGAGTGGCCGGGAGTTGCAGTCTCCATCTTAAGAGCCTTTGCTCAAGCCTGTGTGTGCACAGGCAGCCATGCTGACTAGATCTGAGTGTTTTATGTCGGAATCGGAGCAGTTGATGGTGCTGTTGTTATTCTAACAACTAATACTGCTCATAGGTGATGAATAACTTAAATGACTTTTTCAGGCAAAGAATAAAACATTTTCAAACTGCTGTAGCATATTTACTGTTGCAAACTTGACTGCAACACCACAAAGCATCAACTACAGGGTTGCTAGGATCTCCATATTTTGGAGGTCAGGACCTCTGACTAGGCTAATCTATTTGTCAAGTCTGGAGCCAGCACATATTGGCTTTTTGTGTTCCTATCTATGAGATATTAAGAGTAAAAAAAAGTAATCATTAGACTTTGACATCTGTCACTGAATTTTTACACATTTACAAAATCCTGCAAAATAATGTGATGGGGCTCCAAGAAACAAGACAGAGAAACTCATATTGAGATGGAGTAAGTTCTCCTTAGGATGCAGATGAACGAACATATAATGTCTGTTTATACACAAAAGATTATAAAGTCAAAATGAATAATTCTGATATCAGGTAAACTGTAACATTTTCTTTCGTCCTCCTAAATTTTCTTACTCTGCAGCAGCATTGACTCAGACAGACCTTTCCATCAGTTGTAATGCAGCATAAGCGATTTTCAAACACTGTATTTCTCATAGTGGTGTCTTGAAGCTCCGTTTTTTCCCTTTAAAAGCACATTCTAAATCATGCACGGTAGTGTATTTAACCTAAGCAGGTGCTGTTTGAATCTCCGGTGGGCATTGTGTTGTCATCCAGAGTTATTTCAACCTGCTGTCCCACAGGCACCGTCAGAAACAAAAGAACAAGCGTGTTGTTTCAGCGGAGATCTTTTTCCCGTTCGCTCTTGTGTAATCCCCTCGTCAGCCGATGCCTCTCCTCGGGGGGAGGAGCTTAAACAAAGGATATAATACTAACCCCTGTGTGGCCCCAGCTGGTTTAAGAGCAGGAATTATGAATAGTGGGGCCTTAATATTGACACGCTACATGTTGCCCTTAATTGTGAGATTACCATCAGTCCAGAGGTTGGATGGTATGTAAAGGAGGGGAAATATCACTACGCTTTGTCTCAGGAGGGTAACAGATGTCCATCACTATAATACTACAGAGAATACAATCTCCCAATCTCACCCAGGATCTTTCACGCCATCAGGAAATAGTTTCCATTTTCTCAAACTGCTAATGGCGCTCCTCTTGTATCTCAGCCCAGCTGTGATGATGGTGTTAATGTAAGAATGTAAGCGCTGACCTCTGTTCATCCCCTCAAACCAAATGATCAGGAGAGCATCAGGAGGACTCGATTGTCTCTCTTTGATTCACGCTCAGCATTGACAGCAGCATCCTCCACGTGTTTTAATAAAGAAGTAATATGCAACACTAGGTCACCTCTCATTACATAACCTGCTTTGTTGTTGTGGCGTCAGCTGTAATACATCTGATAGCAAGGGCATTTTGGTGAATTCATTGAAGTCTGGATTTTCCTCGTATGGAGCAAATGGATTTGTGCAAAATTAAGCCTGGACATGCAGGATATTAGAAAAATATTCTCTGTGAAGTAGGGGTGTGTTGATAAGTGCGTCACCGGTGGATCAGAGCAGCTGTGCATGGATGCAATTTGGGATGAAATCAAAATGCATTGGTTTTGAAATGTCTGCATTGGTAAATCCTATCTGGTTAGATGCCATATGTATGTATTTAGACATGCAACAGATCCTCAACAATCTGACATAATTGCAGTATGTCTAACCTTGCATGGTGAAACAGTTTGACTGCAGAAACCTGGCATTCCCTACTTCAGGTTCAGCTTTATCTAGTACTGAAAGTTTTCCTCTCAAAATAAGTGACACTGTAACTCTTTAATTATAAAGGTCTCACATTTAGTGAGACTGAAGGTTATAAACCCCTTTAATAATAGATGGATTTGAAAATGTAGTTGCTCCACCCAAACACCTGAAAAAGAGGGCGCCAATGCACCTGAAATGCTAGTTCACAGCTTCCATTAAAGAGACGTTACAATGGCTAATTGTTCCACAAAGATAGAGGTAGGCAGGCTAACCGATTAACTGCATTTTTGATTAACCCGATTGGCTAATATCTGAGCTCATAAGGCCAATTAAAGAAGAAAAAGAATCGTGTCTGCAGAAAAGCAGGCAGCCTCATTGATAAAGCTGCTGTCATCATATTCTGAAATAACAAGTTCATGACAGCAGATCAAATTTAACTGACGAGTGTTTAATATTTATTCTGTTTATGATTTATAGAAGAAATGATTTTAATACTGCCTCTAGCAAAAACATGTAATATTCTGATATCTGTACCATAACCCAGTATGTTTTCTTTAATTTAATGCTTTAATTCAAAATCCATCTGAAACACGCTCCGACCTGCTTAGTAAATATCAGCATTGGTATCAGTGATTGAAAAACCCATATCAGTGGACCACTAATTATTATAGAACCTTAAAGCTCCTGCAAGGAATATTTATATGTTTATCAAAAAGACTAAAAAACATATTGACTTTTTATGTTATGTAAAAAGGAGACCAGCCAATCAGAAACAAGATTGATGCTTTTTGTATTGTAATTTTTAATGCCTGAAACCTGTGTGAGAGGGTAGGTGTCAGGCCAAGCAGCCGAATAAATAGTCCTTTATGTAAAGTTTTGTACCCCAGGACTGCATGTGAAAAAAAAACAGACAAATACTACACACACATAGCAGTATAAAAACAGACAATATATTTAAAAATATCACAAAGAGAAACTCGTTTTAAAAGGTTAAACACATTTTAAAGCAAGAGAATAGAAGAAGTTAAAAGCAGGGCAAAACTGAGGCCAGTCAGTTTCAGTGGTTTCAGAGGTATTCGCAACATACAGAGAGACTTACAAAGGATGAAATAGAATAAAACCATGTGAACACAACATGAGCAAGACATTTTAGTCGCCCAAATCAATGTCCCTAAAACCCTGCCTCATGACAAAAACCTCTTAAGTCTAAAAAACATAACAAACGGAGTTAAAAGATGTACTTTTTTATAAGCCTCGCTGGAAATGAGGAACTCTAGAAGCTCATCAGAGCTTTCAGATTTCACTGAGGCAAAATAAAGGCAAAAATTTTATTGTGAAAAACTTTTATCTGATCACTCTCCCCCAACAATAAAACAGAAACTACTGCATGGATATAAAGAAATACTTTAAACAGCAGTTGACTTACAAGAGTTAAAGACTTAGAATAACATGTAAATAAAAGAGTTCTTTGGGTTTGTGTGAAAAGGAGTGTTAGATAAAGTGCTGAACATAAGGGATGATCTACTCCTCTGAATCTGCAGTCTGACTGCATCCTGAAACAGGCGTTTTCTCTCCCCGAGTGTTACTCCAACATGATGGAGGTCTCACTCTCCTGCTGAATGTGGCCCCATGTTCAGTCAGCTGTAACCAGGACTAATGTGAGCTTTCTCTTTCACTCTGCTCCCCTTGGAAACAGAAGCCAAATGACGAATCTGAGCAGCTGAATGGGGGCGTAAATCAAAGTGCTGAAGTGACAGGAAGACTTTCTTACTCAAGTTTTATTTAGCTTTTGGGCCAGACAGACGGGTAAGCAGCATTTAAAACATTTGAGGAAAATTATAAGAGAAGATTTCACTACAGAAACAGAGTTTTTGAAGTGCAGAAAACTCAAGAGGACGAGAAGCCACAGTAATATTACTGTTGCTCAAACAGATTGAAATTTGACACCATATGTCAGATCTTAATAACTTATTCAATCCAGATTCTTAGAAATTATTGAAAATCTGCTGTTGAGGGGGGCAGGGGCTGTGTGATCACAGACAACATCTTGGTACTATTTAGTACCAGCGCATGCCCCTTGTAATAACCCCCGTAAAAACTGTTGTTCAGGACTGCTTACTTGTGCTTTCTACCCATGCCGCCACTGTAATAACCGTTGTACTAGCCTACACGCAACATTTTTGTTCTCATTCATGAAACGCTTAAATCGGGGACAATTTCGGGGACATTTTTTGCCGGGGACAGGTCACCCAATTCGGGGACTGTCCCCGGAAATCGGGGACGTCTGGTCACCTTATGTAAAGAGTAACTTATCAGAAAATTTTGACTATAAATATTCGGTATTTGAGTTATTGCTGCTTAGACTTTGCTTTCTTTAAAGTAACCTCCTCTGGCTTTAACAACAGCTTGGCATATAAGAGGCATTCGTTCCACAAGTTTTTTAAGGTATGTTTCAGGGATTGCATTCCAAGCTTTCTTAAGTTCATTAAAAAGAGACTGCTTCCTGCACAAGCTCAATTGGAGAGAGGTCTGGAGACTGAGGGGGCCAAGCCATCTTTTGAAGAACACCTTCCTCTTCTTTTTTGTCTAGGTAACCCTGACAGAGCTTGGCAGAGTGCTTAGGGTCATTGTCTTGCTGCAAAACAAACTTATTAGCCACAAGTCTGAGTCCAGATGGAACAGCATGGTGCTGGAGGATGGAGTGGTACTGTTCCTTCTCCATGATACCCTTTACTTCAAACAAATCTCCTACTCCATCACCTGCAAAACATTCCCATACCATTGAAACTACCACCTCCATGCTGAATTGTGGGTGTAACACATGGTGCTTTCAGACGTTCACCAGTTTGTCTGCGGACATAGACTCTGCGTTTTGAACCAAACAGTGCAAACTTGTTTCTAGTCATCATAAGTCCAATTTTTGTGAGCTTTTGCCCACTCATATCTCTTTTTCTTGTTCTGTGGACGAAGTAGTGTTTTTTTACAGATACACAACCCTTCAGACCAGCCTTTCTCAAACATCATTTCACGGTTGTCAGCGATATGATTTCCTCCCTTATTTTTGGTGCTGTCTTTTGCCGATCTCTCTTACTGGTGACAATGCTAGGTTTATCCTCTGCTTTTGTAGTAACTCTCTTTCGTCAAGGTCTTTTTCTATCATCATAACTTCCAGGTTCCTCTCGTCTCTTCAGAGTGTAGTGGACTCCTTTGTTAAACACATTTAGGCGTTTTGCAATTTCTCTTTCTGTGTATCCTTCTTTCCTCAATGTACAAATCTGTACTTTCTTTACTCAGTTGCTTCTTTCTAGCCATTTCTGCGGTAGTTTGAACGCAGTTGAGATTTATTAGGATTTTTGTATGCAGACTCTCAAAAGCCAAAAAGTTAAAGTGAATAATCCAACTGTGATTTGTTTTTTTGCTTTTGCACTGAAAGTGTGACTCTTGCAAATGTTTTCAGCCCTAAAACTAAGCCCTTATTATCTTTTGCTGACATATATTTAGCAATGGTCTGTTAACATAAATGTAGATCTAATGATGGAGTAAAATGATGCATTTCCATGAAAGCAACATCTGATCATGCAGTAAATACATCCCAAAAAACATAAAACTCATGCTGGATTTTAAAAAAAGCATTGTGAACAAAAACTTGAAGTTACTCCCAACTGTTCAGACTGTAATGGCCTTGCTTCCAAACTTTTGGCCTGTAGTGTATATCAAGTAAGTCCGAGGTTAGCCATTTTCTTATTCTTTTTTTTTTTTTTTTTTTTCATTTCTTTTTTTATTGTGATTGTCATGGTTCACATGTTCATTCACATATCAAATCACCACTCTCATCCATTCATCTGTAAATTACAACTGAACTACACCGTTATACATCCACAATTCCACTTACAATACAGATAGGGATGATTGGTCCTCCCCCAATCACACAAATAATGAAACTAATAACATACAAAAAATAAGAACTTAACTCCTTAGAACAAGAATGCTGGGGTGCAAATCTGTTATACTAGAGAGAGAAAAATAAATACCTTTGCAAAAGGGTTGAAAAAGAAAAACAGAGATGAAAAAGGGAAATGGCCATAAGACCTGGTACTAGACAAACGATGGATGAATGGGAGTGCCATATCTTAATCCATCCTTCCTATCTTTTCAGATGGTTTCTTATTCTGAAGGAGAAATTAGAAAAAGCAGCCAGCTGCCTTTACTAAAAAGAGGAATAGGAAGCTTCTAATCAAGTTGTGCTTCCAAAGAAGTATAAAAAATGGTTATATTTCCTCTTTTTGTGAGCAGTTTATTCAGATTTAAGCTTCCTTGCTAAAAGATAAAGCATATTGTTGCAATGAATTCGATACTCCCCTCAAAAATAAAGCAACCTAACGATAAAAAACAAAGTTTTTCCAATATTACAACTTTATGCTTACACAAGCCATCATTCTCAGGGGCTCTAACGTTGGGACGCTGCCTCTTGACAGCTGATTCATTTTAAGAACAAATCTGAAGCCTGTGCACTAAACTGAATTTCCCTTTTTGATAAAAAGTTACAACTTCTGGTTTGTCATTTTTCAGATAAGTTTACTTGTAAGAAAGCCGCTCAAAGATTTCTCCCTGAGAGGCAGCTCTCACGCAGTGATATCCAGTCCCCTACTTCATACATGATTTACATCAGCATCATTTTAGCTGTTCTATTATACCAAAAGTTTTCAGTTAGCTGCTGGGCTTACATGCCAACAGAGATTTTGGAGATATTTGCCCTATGGTGCCTTGAGACCCTGCGGCCAAATCAGGAAACCCTTCCTATGAACACTTTTTGCATTATTTGGTTTGAGCTCCACAATCTAAACCAACAATTGGCACATACTGGCTGCCACTGGCTGACCTCCAATCATACCAGCATGATTATTTACTGTGTTGTTTACTGAAGGATTCTGGTCAGCCAGTGGGCTTCAACACCGCTTGATGAAAAATTGGCAAAATGATCCCTTTCGATTCCCTACCACCAATCTTTAGCCCTTTGTTGGTCATGGGTCTGTATTTCTTCGCCCTATGGTGCCTCTTGCCCCTGAAGCAACAAAGACTGTTGCAAAAACAATTATAAATGCTGATTGCATTAGTTTTCTTGAGTTTTAGTCACTGGGTCGGTTGGTTTCAGAGACAGTAACCACCTCTGCAAATGATATCTTTCAGTTGAAACTTTGTGCAAATTAGGCTGTATTGGCTGAGCGAGATCGTGTTGGTTCCTTCCACTTCAGTGGGTCCACATAAACTGTGATTCATAAAATACAAGAACATCATTCAGTGTCACATTTGGTTGTCTTGCAACTACAGTGGACTATCTGCAAAACACTATCAGGGGCAGGATTTGTGAAGAAAGTGTGAAGGGGCACACATTTTACCAGTCAGAGAATGTTTCATCACTGCTGCTTGGTAGTTTGCTCTCAAGCAGTGTTGGTACAGGGCGTCACTTGTTGGGGGAATGGACAGTTCTGGCAAAGCTGACGAGGCCATGCAGAAAGATTTGTATCTGGCATCATTTACATTTTTGACAGATGACTGGCCATACAGGTGGCACACATAATTACTCAGTGTGTTAAGGGTGAATTGGTCAAGGTTAAAACTGTGGCCTAGATTTGCAAACCCAGTCAGGTATTCTTCTTTCTGAAAGGCAACAGAAAATGTTTTCTCTTTTGCCCTTGCCATGAAAGGCACTGGTCGAGTCACAACCTGTGAATGTATGGATGTTCTTGTATGTCTGCAAGACTATCTTGTACAGATTTATGTCGGTGCCAAGCATGTGAGAATGCTTCAAAGGAAACAGAAAAAGAGCTGTATGAGATGATGACTCTGATGAAAGTGATAAAGATGCGTAATATACGCACCATGTCACCATGTACAATTTGTTTTGTGTAAAGGATTGCTACACAGAGATTTGAGATTTTTATTATTTTTATATTTGTTCTACATTTGTCTGCGTTTGTGTTATGATCTTTATTTTCATATTCCGGAGGGATTGATAAATGTCAGATGTTTTGACACTGTGATACTTGAATAAATGTTTTATACAATTTTTTTGAATTAATTCAGACCTTTTGTGCATTTATTTTTGTCTTGTTATATTTTTTCCATTATTTCAATTTTGGGGGGCATGGTAGCAATTTGATTGACTTTCAGCCATTTATGGCCATGATGTGCTGTTTATATTTTATTGCTTTTATTACACAGTAGGTTGTGTCATTTTTATGTATGAAACATAAACTTTTAGCTAAATTAATGTATATATTTCATTGTGCTGGGTGCAAATCACTTGAGTTGAGACGTTTTCTTCAAGAAATTTCCTACATTTCATAATCTGAATTCACTTGTGCGTATACTCAGGCACCAATAACTGTTTCAGATGTTAGGTAGATGTATTTATGACATCTGAGAAAGATTTTCTCTTGCCAGAATCAACATAGCAGTTTCTACAAGCAAAAACAGCAGCACCATATCATTGTTTTTTGTGTTACTCACTGGCTGGTCCTTTGTCTCACCCTGTAGAGAAAGTCACTTTCTAGTACTAGTTCTGTAAGTTTTCCAACGTGTCCTTGTAAAGTCGAGAATATCTTCACTCTGGACAGATGATAGATGCATATAGCATCGTTTCGTTCCTTTTTTATGCACTTTTGAAGGCTGTTTTCTTTTTTTCCTGTTCTTTTCTTCCTCTTCGCTTGTTTCGCTGCTAGATGCGCTCGTCGCCATGTTTGTGTTGTTCTGATACTATGGCAACGAGACTCGGCTCCTATTGGTCCACTTGACAAAAATCGCTTCACTCCTCTGCATATTCGATTGCGCATGTGCAAGTATCACTGCGCCGCAGAAAGGAAATAGTTCGACACCAAAACACTGATTACTAAAAATCGACTGGCTGGCATGAGTAGATATATTTTTTTAGTACTTACTATCAATAGAGCTATTTTATGAATCACAGTTCATGTTGCCCCACTGAAGTGGAATGAGATTCACTTTCTAGGCACTTTTTCCTCTGCCCAAAACAGCCTAAATATCAAACATGATGAGCAAACAATCCAATAAAATGTTCCAATCTTCCACTATTTCGTAAAAATTGCCCTCATATTCCAAACCAAAACTTGACAGGTATGGGCCAGGTTACGATGAGAGCGCCCTCTGCTGGATCAAACAACATGCTGCTCGAAGTGGCCTCGTGCTTTGGCTTACTGTATTGTTATAAGTTCGAGCAGCTCATTACAGTTTGAATATGAACTTTTTCACCAGGGTTCCAATAAAAGTACAAAATTGAATAAAAAGTGACAGCCCTTTCCCAAATCCACTGTTTGTGCACACAAGCTGGGCTCCTGACTATTTAAACTTTAAGGGTCACCTTGAGACTAGATTTGACAGCCTAATATCTTGTTGCTGCTGAATTGATCTGAGTCAAATTATTCCATTCAAACAATCACAAAAACTGGTTGAAATTCTGCATTGTTGTTTTTCCTCTTGTATAAAAACAGCTGTGCAGCTAGGGAAGGCCAACACTACATATTTCCTTAGGTGTCTTGTGTAATATTTATGGAAACAGAAGTGTCAGTCTGAGGCTGGAAGGTTTGGACAGCTTTTCTTCCTCTCCATGAATAAAAAGTCCAACACCAAGGTTCAAAGAGAATCGTCAACAATCTGCACTTTGTACCTGCAAAACATCCCAAAGACGATCAAAATCTTTTGGTTTAAAACCAACACCATTACATGCATTCCTGGATTTTTACACTCAAGAGTGTTTCATTTAGAGAAAATATGATTTCATGTATTTTTTCACTTTGCATTTTACATAAAAACAGCTCAGACTCTGCAGAGCCAAGACTTATCTGTTAAAAATGCCTTTATATAAACCAAAGTGGATCTCGAGGTCTATTTGCAGCAAAAAGGAAATTTGTGTTTATTTGTTTTTTTGTTTTGGTCATCAAAAAGGTTGACTTTCTTAGAAGAGTTCAGATTTAGTTCATGATGAAACCTCAGTCTGATTCTCAGTCTGCCAATCTACTTATCGCACACTTTAAGTGCACAGCTCTCCAGGCCGTTTTCCACCCACTCTGCTCCTCTTTCACCATCACTTCCTCATGCTGCTCTGTAAGTTTGATTAAGTGCAATCCAGTGGGTGTTTCAGCACTAACTTGATCTGTGGCCGAGGGCTGACTTTACTCTGCAGCGTCAGAGCCAAACATTTTGCATAGGCCTTTCACTTTCCCCACATCATAATCATCCCCTTTCATTACAAAGTGAACCAAGTGAGAGGTCTGACAACACAGAGAAGTCTGAGGACAATCACCAAGAGGAAGACAAGATTACATGACTCACAAGGCTTACTCGCAGAAATAAATGAACAAAGGGAAAACTCCGGGGTTATGCAACTCTTTATGAAAGATGTCTGCAGAGTGAGTTATTCTCAGACAAATTGTTTGCTTCTGTGGATTTAATTTAACTCTTATCCTCTTAGGAGGAGGAGTTTTAGGTACTCTGCTACTGCAGCTTCAAATCTCCTGCAAGACGACCTGAGTCTGAGAGAGCCGGTCTTCTCTAGATACTTTTAAAGCAGACTGAAGGTGTCTGGGGAAGATGCATTGGCTGTAGACTGATGACTTTCTGTTATATGATCTTGGATATCTTGATATGTCTTTTGTGATTATTACGTGTTGTACTGAAATGTGCTGCTGCTAGTCTTGGCCTGGACTCGATTGTGAAAATTATTTTTAATCTGGAATAATTCAAGCTCCATTGGCAGCTGTTAGTTTGTCAAAACATGATTCTTGGAGTTTGTGTTAAAAATTTGCACAAAACAAATCCAGACTGGCTGTAATGACTGGCAGAAAACACACCAAGGGACTAATATGGGGGGATTTGGGGAATTATATTACAGTCTGAAACCTCTAATATATGATTTTCATTAAGTGACCTCCCTCATATTCATCCATCCATTTTCTTCTGCTTTTGCCTTTGGGGGTCGTAGAGGGGCGCAAGCCTATCCCAGCATCTCTGGCGAAAGCAGGGGACACCCTGGACAAGTCGCTAGTTCATGGCAAGGCTGACATATAGAAACAAACAACCATCCACACTCACGTTCACACCTACGGGCAATTTGGAAGTGACCAATTAACCTAACCCCACTCCTGCAGGTTTTTGGGATGTGGGAAACTGGAGTACCCTGAGTAAACCCATGCAGAGACAGGGAGAACATGCAAACTCCACACAGAAATGCCCTGACCTGGATTTGAACCCAGGACCTTCTTGCTGTGAGGCTACAGTGCTAACCACTACATCACTGTGCCACCCCCTCACATTCACCTTTAGCCAATTTATTTGATTTAACTTATTTATTTATTATAATTTCCAGTTTGGGGTCAACAGGACGCCTCATTTTATATGTTAACCTTTTGAAATAGATAAAAAAAAAAATAACAATTTAAGTGTCAAAAAATGAAAAAGAAAAAAACTGTAAGAAACCCATTTTTTTTGCAGGGTTACACCAGTGTCTACAAGCTGGAATAAAGTGCCCTGTTAGGCTGTTAACCTTGAAGGCTGCAGTCCAACAACTGGCTTGGAGGTTAAACTCCCTACCACAACTTTTTGCTTGCTAATATGGACTTCCCTTATTTCCTGTCTGTCTTCAGCTGCCTTATCTAGAACAGAAAATGACTTAAAAAATTGCTGGGATAGAATAAATCCACTCAGTTCTTGTTTTTATTTTGAGACATTTCCAACAAACTCACGGCTAAATGGTTTCATTCAGAGAAAAATGGTGTAAAGGGCCAGAATTAGTTCTGCCAAAATAAAAAGCTAAGTAGAGAGCATTGCAGTGTGCTTAAATGAAGTTGGGGTATTAGCATACACTAGATTAGCTCGGATAACCCAAATCTATGAATGGGATTAGAGACATCTGTGGGCTGCTGAGTATCTTTAGGGCAATGTCATATTTTACAGAAAACTGGACATCTGTCAGATAAACCGTTTGAGGATTATTATCCAAAGATTTAAAAATGAAAGTCTTTCCAGACGTGATAAATGAAGGGTGACAGAACTGTTAGACGCAAAGGCAAAACCCCCGAGCTGCACTCCCTCTCTCAGGCTCTGCACAAATAAATGTTAGGACTGGAGCGCAGTGACATGCCACTTATGACATTAATTCATATGGACAATCAGCATATCAGTCAGTCAAAAAAATTTCTGCTCATGATGATTTGTCCAGAAAAACTCAATTTGAGTGCTGCTCCTTGGAAAAGCACCATCACAGTCAGTTGCCTTACATATGCTCCTGCTTTGACTCGCCTTCTTCTGCAGAGTATCATGATAAACTAACGTTCTGAGAGTGTTACACTACCCTTGTTGCAATTCAGGCTACAAGTTACAGCTTTATTTTAATTGTTTTTTGTTTGTTTGTTTGTTTGTTTTTTTAAGATGCAGAAATGCAAATTTTTAAAAGTTAATCAAATTGCAAGAGTCAAATTGGAGCCAAAGTTTTCAGCAGTAATTGCAAAGAAAACAAACAGCCAAAGGGTTGGACAGGTTAGTTCATTCACCTTTCAGTTACAAAGCATTTAAGCTGAGAGAGAATCATGTATCCTGGGCTTCAGTGGAGTTCAAGTTACCAGCAAATGGCTGCAGGAAAAAAGTGATGGGCAGATAACCTTATATGATAAATGCTGTGCAGCTCAAAGATAACTGTGTAAAGGTTATGCACCAGTGTTTTTGGGTGCAAACAGCTTGGAAGTTCATGCTTGCATGCCTCAACAGATCACAATCACTGGAAGACTGAATCACACCAGGACTTCATATTTTATACAGCACTTTTTGAGTGCAGAAAAATTCTTGGTTTTTCTCCACCTCAGTCAAGAAGGCTGCTAATGCTCAAGGTGAATATTTGGCACATTATTTCTCAGACTTCAGAATCCTCAAACTTCCTTAGCATACTTCTATTATACTTCTATTTCAGATCATGAGTAGACACAGGGACAAGCCAAAGCTAATGTTAGCACAAGTTAGTCTGCAGCTCCAGTGGAGCCACATTGCAGGAACAAGAAACTGCTTCTGGTTTTAACTTATGAGTCTTTTTTGAATTTGTAAAGGGAGGTGACCTTACATAGGTGACCCAGTTTGGGAGACAAAGGAGCCTCACACCAAGCTAGCTGCAGCTTTTCTAACAGTCTCTCCTGAAGACATGTGTCTTCAGACAACATGATGGTATCAAAGTAACCAGCCCGGGTAACTTGGTCTCCCTTTTGTCATGGGAATGTTTTACTACTTTCATTCACAGACTATGTAAAACATGGACAGTGGACCAGGGGCCTCATGTATCAACACTTGCGTGGGACTCATACCAGAAACGAGCGCACGCAAGGTCCGTCACGCTGAAAAAAATCCGTATGTATCAATGTGTGCGGGCGCCGAAATCCACGTGTGTTTCCTTGATAAATCCCAATCAGCGTGGAATTGAGCGCAGATGTCGGAGTGACTGGGCCCGTCCCCGTTACGCCCTCCTATAAATATGCAGATTTATTTAAATAGGGTCTCCCTGTCCTCGAACGCAGACAAAATGACAAGAAAAACTAAATTTACGGCGTGCGAGGTGGAGGTGCTGGTGGCGGAGGTGGAGGAGCGACAGCGTGTTTTGTTTGGCAGCCTGTCCAGTGGCGTCAGTGCAAAACGAAAACGCTTGGAGTGGGAGAAAGTTTGCGAGAGGGTGAATGCGGTGGGTTCCGAGACACGCACCCCCGCGAAGATTAAAAAAAAGTGGTCGGACCTCAAGGTGGAGGTCAAGCGGCGTACAGCTGCCCTCCGGAGGAGTACTGGACAGACAGGTGGGGGTCCGGGGGAGGAGACCCTCACACCGTTTGAGCAGCGGGTGGTGGCGATTATTATTATAGGGTAAGTGGCGTGTCACACAAATGTCCACATGCTTTGTCATCCCACTGAGCAAAAGACGTATATTAGACGTCTAGTCTAAGTTTATACTTCATTTCAACGTCGGGATTCAGTCTATTTTTAGACGTGATTTATACTTCGCCCTTAACTTCATTTTTTGATAACTTTTTATGCAATAAACAACTGTAATGTGCATAACTGACCTCTAAATACTGGATTACATTACCTATGATACCGTGGAGAGAGATGTAAACGCAACAGATACACAGAAGCAGGAATTGAAATGAACCAATATTTTTATTGTGTCACAGAATTCAATGTGTCGGCCGTGTCGCCGGCTTGCGGAACCCCGGCCCGCGGCAGCCCGTCCGCCGGCTCGGAGTCGTCGGCCAGGACCAGCGGCATTCGGGCCACCCGGCCCCCGGCCCCAGCACCAGCATCAGCACCAGCGCGCCGACAAGTGGTGGAGCGTCCACCAGCCGCGGCGCTTCCGCTGGACCACCCGGACGCAGTGGAAGGGTCCTCGCGGAGGGGGTCCTGCAATCGCAGGAAGAAATCATCAGGGGGATCGCGAGGATCAACGAGCGGCTGGACCGGCTCGTAAATGTCCTCGAGCGTCTGGTGGAGAAAATAAATTAATTCGGCTCATTGAACTGTGTATTCACTTCTTACCCATTCACACTGTGGCGATGAGATTCTCCCGCGCGAGGACGGCGGCCCGGCAGGGATCAGCTCGCATCCCTCCGTCTGCTGCTGGTTCGTCATGTGGGGCGACGTGCTGCTCGGCCACGGGGATGTGGTGCATGCTTGTCACATAGTGAGTCACCAAACACCGCCACACAGCGTCGCCAAAGTGCGAATCACAGTCAACGCAAGTATCGGCTCAACGCCAATTTCTACACCACCTCCTGACTTTGCGTTGATTAGCGCTGGAACCGACGCTCGTTTCGCGATGATAAATCTGGACGTGTGCGCCGATTTTGGCGTACGCAAGGTTTTCTTGCGCCGCAAGCGTTGATACATGAGGCCCCTGGTCTCTTGAAGTGAAGCCAAAGCTTTTAGAGCTCCCTCTGGTGACTGGCTGCAGTATAGGCTATAAAACCTGCCGCCTCCCAGATGCAACATTGGTCAAACTAGAAAATTGAAGTTTTCCGTCTGTGTTTGGTTAATTTGGCGAATAACTCGACTGAAGCGATACATAATCAGCACAAGCACCATTAACCTGGTGGTGTTGGCTCTGCAGAATTGGTGGTCCCACAGTGAGGAAATTAGTATGTCCTTATTTTCCCATGCTGATTTATGTTCAAGTGTTTTTGGAGATTTAAATGTACGAAGGAGTAATTATGCTAACTTTGAGCGTTTGCATTAAAAATCAATGTGCTGCTGTAAACTGCACAAAGTTGAGGGATCTATAAAATTTTATAGCTAAGTTAGATGCATGCACCGTCTATGTGAAGGAAGTATAACATCAGCCTTGTTTTGCAAATGCCTCGGCTTTCAACTTCATCACAAGGTGCATGCGGTAACAGGAATACCTGCAGATTATTCTACTCTTTTTATGAACTGAACAATAACCTTCAAGTAATATCAATCTTGTACTTATAAAAACAATCTCGTAGCAGCTTCGCTCACAGCCACTCCTGACTTATTGTGCTGCCCATAGGGCCTCTGGAAAACCTAACTTTTGTTTTGAATACTGCTTTATTTATTGTGGCTCTGCTTTTACTTTTGAGAGGATGAGACCTCCTTGTATAATTCAGCCCCCAGAATAAAACAAAATCTTGTATAGAATGAACTATGAGAGGTCATTTTGAGACTCTGCGGAGTTGAAACTGATTGTGCTGCTGTCCCTGCATCGTTCAGGGTAGAACGATGCAACTGAAATATTTAGGCGCTCTCCAAAATCGAGTCCGCTTTGAGTCTCCTCTTCTGTTGATGTGAATCATCATCTTCTAAGGGGCAGCCTGAGCAAATCCCACCAAGCATAACAGCATTACAAGAACAGCTAGGAGTCTTTACACCTGCTCCCTGACCACATTTAACTCCTGAGATCATGTGCTGTAGCAGGTAAACTGCAAAACTCCACACACGCTTCCAGAGTCAAATGAAGGCTGACAGTTTTATTGGGCAGGAATGAATTAGATCATCTATGCTTTATATAAAAATTCAAAGTGAAGGAGCAGCAGCAAAGAAATAAATAAATATAATCAGCCCGGGAAGATGAAGCAATCTCGCATTATCATGATCAGCTCCATCATGAAAAAACAGTGAAGTCAAATAATCAGATCTAATGCAGCCTGTGATCCATGCACAACTGCGGCCTCTGTTTTTGTTTAATTCAGGTCACGTGTTCAGGAGATTTCGTCTGTGAACTCTGACGACAAGTTCTGCACCGGATCAAAGGTTTGCTCATAAATGTTATCACAAATGACAGATGTTATAGGATGAACAGAGACCTGCGCTATCACAGACCGACTCCGTCTGTGGAACTTCACTCAGACCTGCTCCTCTGACTGGAGATTGATGTCTGCGTGATTTTTGTTGTGATAGAAAATGTAGGGATGCTGTCCCCCCGAGGGAAGAAAGTCTCTCTGTGGCTCATGTGGAGGGAGTCAGCTCGCATGAAAAGGAAATAATCTGTTGTCATGAGATGCATTGCCTGCACAATCCTCTGTTACTCCCATCTGCACAGCTACAACCCATCCAGAGTGACGTCAATGTGCAGATTAGAGCCCCCCTCCCCCTCCTTTTTTTTTTCTTTTTTTTTTTTATGCCTAATCTGGACTGTTTTTTTTTTAAACCTCTGCGATGCTGCATTCACTGCCTGAAAGATGGCTCTGAATAGGTTGAGACAAACACAGAGTAATCAAAAATAAAAAGACAAAGCAGTGATTTGGGATATTTACAGTCACTACAAACCAAGACTTTAGTGGGGTGTTAGAGGGCGCTAAATTAAAATGAAAAGAAAGGGACTCCTCGCCTGCTACATCAAAGAATTGTTGTTTTTGTCTTAACAGTGCGTGATTGTAATTTTGCATAAAAGCTGCAAAGATAAAAAGGCTTTCTTTTACTGATATGAGATGAAAAAAAAAAGATAATTTGTCATTTATCACTAGAAATGCATCCACATCAAGCAAGCCAGGTCAAAGTTTCTAATCTTCATCACATACTGTTGTTTGTTCAGCCTCTGCTCAGTTAGAGTTTGATTCTGTCCCTCAACATTTACAAGCACAGAAAGAACAGCTCTGCTAGACTGCCTGAAACATGAATTGTTCAGAATTGATACCACTGCGAGCACCATGTTTACCTGAGGTGTACCACAAGGCTCAATATAAGGCCCACTTTCATTTTACATTTATAGGCTTTTATCTGGTCACATCATTTATTGTCATTCACTGCTGAGACCTGGTGCCCAAAAAAGCCCGGCTGCTGTCTCTAACTGTCAAGGAGGATATTTCATATCTCAGTCTGACTCCCTCATCCCTAAACACTCAAAGACTGTGTTTACAGAGCAAAGCGAACAACAGCATCATCTGACACTTAAAGTCATAAGTTTAAGGAGTCTTTAACATTCTCCTTGATACCCAAACAAGTTTATCTGCGGTGTAACGCAAGGTTCAGTTTTAGGCCCACTTTTAATCTTTATTTATATGCTCTCATTTGGTCACATCATTTATTGACATAATTTATCTTTTTAATGTTATGCAGATGACATACTGATGTACCCAAAACCCAGTAACCAAAGAAGCCTAGCTGCTGTCTTTGTCTCTCACTGTCTTGAGGAGGATACTAAATATTGAATTTTCCTCCATCGTCCCCCAATACTCAGACTGAGTTGCAGCTGAAGCCATAATGTATTCCTAGATTTGCTGTGTTAAAATAAGTAGGCCTAGACAGGTTTACCGTGTCGAACAAGGAACCCTCACTTCCTATTGGATCTTTGCATATCACCTGATTGTACATACAGCTTCTGATAGCTCAATAGACCCAAACAAAGATGGCTGCCTCTATCTAGCATTGTCAGCTAGCTATAAAAAGACACCATTTCACTTGAATTCACATAACTCCTTTGTGATTAACTTTTTTTTTAAAGAATTGGAACTAGGCTCTCCCTTTGAGATAGGGTGAGCTTGGTCATCCGGGAGGGGCTGGACGAGGGGCCCGGAGAGAGGGAAGTCTGGGCTTCCCTGCTTAGGCTGCTGCCCCTGCGACCGGACTACCAATAAGCTGTAGGAGATAGATTGATGGATGGATTATTATTAAGAACAGTGTTCACAAAAATTGGGATGGACAGATATAGAGACTCTACAAACCCAATGGCCCCTACATTACTGAGACTATTCCGGATAGTGGGTTGCATGTTGTAGGGACATAATTTAACACTAAACGTGCTCCAGGATTTACAGTAATTTCCTGTCTTTTCTTAATTTCACTTAATTCTACTGTTATGGCCCTTCTCACACAGCCTTGCCACACTGTGCGTACAGTATCACAAGATGAAAAACCCAGGATCAGCCTGTGCTTTATCTCCTCAACTTGAGGTCACTCTGACGTTGACTAATTCCCATCGCTGGGCCTCTTTGAAAACTCGTTGCAAGCAAAAAGAAAGCATACTGCAAAGAAGCACAATGTCTGTGTGTGAGAAATCATCTGTGCGCAGCAGTGTTACTCCTGCAAGCTTAAGCCCCCTGTGATGAACCATGAATGTAGAGATAAGTGTCATGTATGCTCCACAAGGGCTCCTCTCAAAGTCTAATAAGGGCACTGATGTTGGGACACAGTGGCTGAGCAATTGTTATTACTCAGCAGCCATGTTTGAACACGATAAGCAATATCACATAATCCACATTAGCATGAAGGAAACAGTGAGGGGAGAATACAATAAAACTTGCTGATAAAGCCTGACAGGAAATCCCTGCTTCTT
Organism: Xyrichtys novacula; assembly: GCA_962446985.1. Classification (NCBI taxonomy): domain Eukaryota; kingdom Metazoa; phylum Chordata; class Actinopteri; order Labriformes; family Labridae; genus Xyrichtys; species Xyrichtys novacula. Next base: position 17,101,368 of record OY660865.1, read on the forward strand.
ATTACAGTGTCTAATTTCTGAAAAAAAAAGGGTTCTTGCATCAAAATGTATCATCCATGAGAAAACATAATTTACTGATAACATTTCTGATTTGACGACGCTGCACGCCAACTTTAGATCACAAACAGTCATGTTGTACTCTCATAATATGGACCATCATATCACTGGAGACCTTTCTGAGCTCTCTGGTGCTTCCCTCTCTATCTCTGCAAACCACCAGCTGCACAGGGAATCAAGAGTTACTTCAAACTCCCACGCAAGCCAAAGACATCAGCAAGCCAGCCTGCATCAGCGTAAGGGGGATGAAAAAAGAAGAAAAGGAAGTAAGGCTGCCGTTTCAACTTCCTCGCCCTGAGCCTTGAGTTGTCTCTGCTAATCATAGATTTCATCATTTGATTATGTGCAGAACAATGGGAACATACTGAAGCCATACAGACAAAGTAAAGCGTGTGATATTTAAGTCGTTCCCTTGGGAACCACTTCCTGTGCAAAATGCCGCCATAGTGGCGGTAGAAGACGACAAATTTGTCATCATTCTCTTGCATTATTTGCAGGATACGTAAACCCCAAAGGCTGATCTCTCGAGCTCCAGGCTACAATGCGACAAGCTGACATCTTGAGTACAAACCTCAAAGTTAATAAAATATGTAAATGTATTTGCAGTAACTGCTTCAATGCAAACAGCACACTTTAATAGCTCATGTTTAATGCGAAAAAAAGAGGATTCACTCTTACCCATTTACCTGAAAAGCAGAGAGCTGGCATGTATGCAAATGCTCAAAATATGCTATTCTCTCACATGTGGCTTATAACTGTCTCAGACATTTCAGGTGTCACGCCGTCGGGATGGATGCCTTTGAAGAAACTAAAAAGCCAGGATTTCTTTCAAGATCAACAACTGTGCCTCAATGTGGAAAGCCACAGTGTGCTCGACTGAGAGGTGTAAAAGTGTTTCAGACCTGCTGTTGGAAAAATTGCAGCAGAAGTGTTTGAGATTTGTTAAATAATGGCATAACAAGTTTTTACGAGCCCTTGGTGAAAAGCACATTTGAATTTTTACAAGAGGAGGTTTTTAACCAGAGTTAAAAGCCTCAGTTAGCCTCTCAGATCTCGGAGATTTCGACTAAAACAAGAGTGGAGGTGAACATCATCTTTCTCTGGTGCTCAAACTGCAACACCAGTGAGAGACAGGACAGGGGACTGCTTATATTTGTTGATCCTGATCATAGACTGTATAAAGAATGGACAGTCTGCCTCCTTGCTGGGTGAAGCCACTCCAAGAACAGCACCCTCTGTTGATGGGCTGCAGTATAGGTCATAAATCCCACCTCCGCCAGCAAAGCTTGTGGGGCTGTGGACAAACTTTGGAAATTTATTACACAGAAAATACATTTTGCTCCCCCCCGCTTGCGATGTTGACATGTAGTTACAGTAAGACTGGTTTGTGCTCAAGTCATCTTTTTTTCTGTGAAGCTTCGTTTTTAAAAGTTATTAGGGGGTTCATGTTTTCAATGACTGACACCTGATACAGCCTATGGGCGTTCAGGAATTGCGTAGTTCTCCCCAGGGATACGCTGTTTGAGCCAAGTGTCATCACAGCGACCCTCGTCGACTGCGCGACCGAATGCGCGCATCGCTACTGCGCAGCACTGGTTTCAGGAAATGAAGAAAAATCCTGGAAATACCGAGAGCTATTTGGCTTCAAATCCGTTTACAGGTGGTAGGCGGAACCAAGTTGTCCATAGTATATACAGTCTATGATCCTGATGCTGAATTTGAGCCTCATTCATGAGCCAAGTCCTCATCAATTCCACTATTGATACTTTTCCATTATTTGGAAAGGAAACAACATCCCATGTAGTGCTAAATTTCCTTGGTGTGACCTTGAAGACATTAAAATGATCTTCAACCTTCTAATTCAATTGCCGGAGGAGTCACCATTTAAATCCTACTTTCAATGGCACAGTGTGTAACCCTTACATGTAACCAAATCTAGTTGTTATCAAAGACTCTCCTGTTCTCCGCTCCTATCTGTGAAGGGACAGTGGCCTTAGTGGAAAAAAAGCTCCTGTGAATCATGTTAAGTTTAACCATCAAAAGTGTCTCTTAGTATAAATTTCTGCTGCAGACTCTTCCTCTTTTTTCATACCTGTTGACTGATTTGAAGGTTGCGATTTTTTTTTTCATTTTAACCTAGGACCAAAGAGACTTCATCATAGACTCGATAAGCTCAACTGTTTTTGACTTTTTTAGGGGAGCTCTGAAAAACTGCGTCACTGGGTCATTCATAGCACTTAATTTAAGTCCCAGTTCCTGAGTAGACAGCACACCAGTGACTCTTTCAAACAGGTCTAATCCCCTTCAACAGGATGTAACTACAGAGCTAAAGGTTGCAGTTTCCCAATTGTTACTCTGGGGCTGGTACGGGGGTCAAGGTCAGGGTTATGGTTCAAGATGAAAACAACAGAAGGCACTGCAGTCCAGATCAGGATGCATACCCAGATATTGCCATCCTATTCTGTATCTCTGTTCCTTTTTTTATCAAGCTTTTCAGACCAGGAAGCTTCATATCTCTGCAACAATAAGACCACTGTGTTGACAGTTTATATCAGACATACGCTAACTGAAAACTAACTATAGAGGAGAAGTGGCACACTTTTTGTTGTGAAAGGAATGGGTTTTTGAGGTGGTGAAAAGTAATTTGTAAACACTCCTAGTACAAAAATAAAATTCCTCTCACTTCTATCGTCAATATTTCACAGCACTCTCACTGATGTGGATTTTTAGACCTCAGCGTGCACACTTTTTCAATTATCTCATCTCTTTCAGGTTTGGGTGACCCTTTGAACATCATCCTGGTTCCCTTCCATCTTCTTGTGTTGTTTCTTTTTTTAACAAGGCACAAAAGGAAGATATCCTGTGTAGCCGAATACTCTCCGAAGTGCTTCCTTTCTGAGTCGCCTAAATCAAATCAAGTTTTAACCAAATTACATTGCGCTGAAATGCACAATTATCATGATTTTATCCAAAATACACCTGACAATAGAAGCTCATGTGTCCTCTATGCAGTATAGATACACCTCATTTACTTAATAATCAGATTATTAGTTTCAAATATTCACTGAGGTCCTGCTGGGACCACATCACAGAGACCATCTGGGGTCATTTTGACGTCTCAGTAAAAGCTGTTTCATTTGAGCGCATTGGTCTACACGCACAAAGCCAACTAAAGGCCCTTCAACAAAAGCTGTCATTTCTGGGTCGCCGACCTGTTTCAAGTTTTAATATGATTCTTTCATCCTATTAAATGGGATTTCAGGTTACAAAAGATCCTGACTTTGAGGTGAGTATAACACAAATTATCCTTTAATTGGAGGTGAGCTCTGAGGGAGATGACTTGGAGTCACGGTGGGTATTGACAATGAGCGCAGTGTGAGATTCTTGTGTTTTTTCTTCATTAATGAAGCCATTAGATGAAAAACCTTTGTGTGCTGCAGCAAAGTAAAAAAAGTTTGAAGACAAGTGAGGTTCAATGTGTTTTTTAATCAACCACAAAAGTCTAGAAAAAAGGTGATTTTTGAAGTAACTTTAAGGACTCCTTTACACCCTATTTAAAACTACGCTTTTATTTTGAAGTGAATTGTAAGGTACAAATCTGGATAAAAACAGAGACAACTAAAAGGTTTCAATATTCACTTTTGTACAACTCAAAAAGTTGTTTTTGAATTTGTAATAGTAGCTTGCTAGCAGCTGCTTCTTCTTCACCTCTCCTTTCTTTTTTAGCTATAGGTTATTTATGTAGAGGTTTGTTTATGAGGTTTCATCTTGAGTTAAAATGTTCATCAGGGTTAGATTGGTTAGAATGTTTGGTTCAGGGGCTACAGCTAACACGCTTGTTGGCTTGTTTTTACATGTGACGGTTTAAAGTTTGTGATTTAACTCTCACTCTTGGTGGTGCTTTCACAGACATGTTGGGAAGATTGATTATAAAAAGGAAGCCTGTTTGTGCACAATACATTTCTGTTACAAAAGCTGAAAAAAAAAGAGTCCTGGAATTCAAAAAAGAGGAACCCTATATAAGGGGTTCTGGGTAATATTTTAAAGGTCACTTAAGGCAACTATGGCGTCCTCATGACTCTACTGTGTCCTTGTATTGATGTGAAATACACAAAGACTACAGATATTTTGCTGTGCATTATTGTTGCAGATATTTAAAGTCTTTGCAAACCTCAATTTACCAAATGTGTTCCATAATTTGCAAAATGTGACCTCATTAATTAACCTCAAAAATCTACCTGCAGGGTGTCAGGAACAAAAACCTGCTGATAGATTGGAAGTGAACAGTTTAAACACACCCAAAAACCCCTGCATGAGATGTTTTCCGACTAAAAAAAAGTTGCATTGTTTTGCAGAATTGATACAACATTACAAAACATAAACTATGGTCAACTCCTGCACCAACACTGCAAACAAGAAGCGCATACCATAAATCTGTGCTACAAGAAACATTTATAAATAGATTAAACAGGAACAAAAACTGGCCAAAAAAGAAAAAAAAGAATAGCAGAACTAAACAATGAAGACAGCTCCTAATCTCTGTGTAATCATTTTATATAACTGCTGAGAGCTGCGGGGCTGATGCAAAGCCTGGTTATTGTTAGATAGTGGCATAACCATAACCCATTTTCAGCCAGTATCTCCTCTTCAATTTCTGTGAGTCAAGACCAGCCAGCAGACAGAACCAGAGCACACAAGACTGTGTGATCTAATGGAGATCCAGTGCCTGTTTAATCTGTCAACACTGCTATGATACCAAATCTACAAGTCAACTCACAGCCTACAATACTGCAGGCCTTAACTTAGCAGGCGGGTAAAACAGGAGCTGTTCTAAAAGAGAAATCTGAACCACCGTTTTTAACCTGATTAAATGTATAAGAGAATAAGGGCTCTATTTTCGTGCCTCGCCGGCGACGCGGCGCATGCGCGGCGAAAGTGAGGTCCGCCGCACCGACAAGGCGTTCCCAAGCACAATTTGGTATTTTGGTGAGCGGTGCAGCCCAGCGTAAGTATCCCCCCTCCCTAACTCAGCTCCTCCCAGCGGCGTAAGTCATAGCGAGGGAGGAGAGAGGGCGGGGAGTGGATTTAACACAGCCGAGACCTGTTTTCACCAATCACATCAGCTCCTCTCCTTGCCTTTAAAGGGGACCTGCCACCAAAATTTCATACCCATTTTTATCATTTTTTCATAATCCTTGAAGTTATTTGATGGTTTGTTTCAGACCATTGTAGTATGCCTAAAAAACCTTACAGGAAAACCAACTGGTTTTGGCTCATTAACATTTATGGTAATGAGCTTTGCTCTGATTGGATCGCTGCTGTGAAGCCTGCTGTGCTCTGATTGGCTCAGCAGTGGAGGTTCGGATTTCGGTTTATCCATTGTTATTATGCTAATGCTAATAGCATATGCTAATGTGTGCTAAAGTAAGGTGCCCAGATGTCTGTAATGATATTCGGGGATATTCGGTGCGGTGCAGGGGCTGCAGGGGCTGTGTGATCACAGACAAAATCTCGGTACTATTTAGTAGCAGCACATGCCCCTTGTAATAACCCCCCTTAAAAACTGTTGTTCAGGACTGCTAACTTGTGCTTCCTACGTATTCGGCTACTGTAATAACCGTTGTTCGAGCCCACACGCAACATTTTTGCTCTCATTCATGAAACGCTTAAATCGGGGGACATTTTCAGGGACAGCTTTTGCCGGGGACAGGTCATCCAATACGGGGACTGTCCCCGGAAATCGGGGACGTCTGGTCACCTTATGCTAAAGGCTAAAAACGGCAGGTATTAAACCATATATTTTAGACCCCGAGTCCGAAGAGGAGGTGGAAGTTGAAGAAGAAGCCAGAGATCTCCAGCAGTGTTTTCTCATTCAGTCTGCCCAGTGCGAGAAATAAGAGGAAAAGGAAGAAAGAAAAGGAGGGAGACGAATTACATATCTTGTTAACTTCATCGTGTGTCTATTTACTAGATATTTAATTGAATTTAATTCAGTTTCAGCTGTGTTGACTCCATCAGGTTGTGTGTCCAATCGCGTGCCAAACGCGCTCATCAGATCAGATATAGATCAGAATATATCTATACAGATCTAAATGTATGTACTGACTCAGATTAATAGTTGTTGATGATTATTTATTGCACTGAAATGTGCCTGACACTGTGGAAACCTGCCGGTGAGGCATCGGTGACGTATGCCGATACGCCGCCGGTCTACCAAAATACCACTAGACCAGCTGCGTTCTGCCTGTGCTGAAAGCTGACCAGGTTTGAATCGGCGAGCTTTCAGCGCACTTTACACGCCGGTGGCGAGCACGAAAATGTCACTGCGCCCGCTGATTCTGTCGACACCTCCCCCTGCCACACCACCACGCCCAGCTTAGCGGATCTCGGCTCGCCTCCGTGCGCCTCAGTCCACGAAAATACCAAACTGGCTGTACGCCGGGCTCCGCCAGACGAAAATACAACTGCGCGGGGCTCGCCGCAGTCTTTAATCATGATTTGTTAATTACGAATTGCACAAGTTTTTGGTTTAACTGCAGCAACAGTCAAATGAGCAACATCAAAGTCCTATGGACGCTCTTCGTGTTTAATGGGTGGGGCTTAGCTGGAGGCAAGAGTCCGCTAAACTCGTAAACCAGCATCAGCTAGCTAGTTGTTTTTGGCCTGTTTTCAACGATAAAAGCTTACACAGGTCTCTCTAAATTTGGTGTTCATCAACTCATGTAAGGCCCTATGAAACCATTTTAATTTTTTTCCAAATTCATTTTTTTCTATTTTTATTTTTATTTTTTTTTAGAAATTCTGTTTTTTACCTTTTACACTTATTTACTACCATAGAGTGTGTGATTTTATTGTCAGTACATAAACTGTATTCCCAAATTTATAGCTGTACTGCATTATTGCCCAGTATTTGAAGTCAAAACATAATGTTGTAACATCATAATGAACCAATAAGTGCTTTAAGTACAAAGTTTTGGTAATTTTTAGCATTAGCTAGCATTAGCAGCAGCGCATTTTTCTCTTTTTTTTTTCATGTGGGTTTTAGATGACAAGTGGTCATCACACATATTTTTGTGTTTCCAGTCAACAGTATGTTGATAGAATTTGCAAAAAAGCATGTCGCCTGACACATAAAAGCCATTTGGATATAGCTCGGCTCTGTATTTTAGGGACAGACAAGAGATTCAAAGTATTTTTGTGGATGTAGCCGGTGTCTCTGGTAGCCACTTCGACATGCTGTTCATTCAAGAGGGAGGCGTCGGGTGAGTGTTTTTGAAGCGATGCACAGGTGGTGCCATGAATGAGCGGTCACCAGGAACATTTCCCCAGACAAATGCTCCTTCTTCTCGCGATAACATCATTTCAGTCACATTATGCCAATTTCTGTGAAATTCCGCATTTAACAGTAGATTCTGTTTTTATTGACCAATTCTGCGATTCCGTCCATGATTCTGTTAAATCATAGGTCACTACTACTGTGTAACAATCTTGGGCCCTACTGGGACCAGGACTGTTATATGGGCAATGAAGAGCAGACTGCCCGCTCTGCTTTTAAATTTATGCTTAAAAAAGCCACAACAATTGATAAATGGACCTTTAAAAGTCCAACTATTTATATGTTTTGTCAGAAGATTCTACTTCTGCATGTATGATAGAAGATAAGTACAGAAGGTTCTTTACAGCAGCTTTAATTTAAACAAAATAAGTGTGTATAGGAGGGACAAACTGCCAGAATAGTTGTGTTTGATCACTTTGGCATTCGTACGGGACTCCTATGTCCAATAAGGCAATTGGTGTTTGCCTCCAGCTAATGTCATAGAGATATCAGTCCCATAGGGTCCATACACTTCTGTTTGGATCAAATTTCCATAAAACTTAGCATCTCTTTGACCTCTGACTCATTGCACGCAAACTCACGACTGTTCAACTCCTTATAAACCCTGAGACGTTCCTCCCAGATTCTGCTGGTTACAAATCACTGGAGCCTGACTGTCCCATTTTCTGATCCACATTAAACCAGAGCATGGTATACTTTGGCCTGCTCTTTGAACCAACGTGCAGCTGTTCAGATCTGAACCTTAGGCAGTTCCCGCTTGCCACTTATATTCAGCCTGAGACATGTAGCATTAAAATCCTGACATGAATTTACAGCAGCAGAAAGATGACAACACTGAAACAAGAAATACAAATACGAGAATCTGTGGAAAAACCTGAAATTCAATCAATGACACGGCAAATTGTCACTCACTGTGAGAGCAAACAAGCAGGGATATGGTTTCTGTAGAGATAAAGTAAAGCATTATCCCCGTTATGAGGAGTGCAGATGGATATATCTGGTATTACTGTGTTTAAACACTTCAAAAAGCAGAAAGGGATGAGATACAGCGTTAAGAGTTTCTTTGATTTCCAGGTAAGGCTGATCTGAGAAAATAGTCTTGTCCAGAGGATAAACGATTGTCGGAGAAAAGGCATCAAAAAGCGAAGATTTAATACAGTCTTAATGCACTTTTGCAGACTACTATCCGTCGTTTTTAATCTCTTAAAGAAGATCTGATATACTCGAAGTCTGTTCTTCCTTAAATAGCACTCTGATACAGTCATTGGTACCACCTTGTTTCATCTCATTCACACAATGTGCCTGTAAAGAAAAGCAGCCCATCCCCTATATAACAAACCTTTCTTAATAAAAAAAAAAAAACATTTCCTCATTTAGTTCTTGGGTGTTGGGGACATTAATTTCTCCTGAACAGAAAGCCATAAATCAAAACTTAACAGTGAACTATAAACTACATCTTCAACAGCAGCAAGTGAACTCGCAGCAGCAGCAATTATGATTGGTTATTCCAAATGAAGCAGGACCCATAGATCATTTCACCCACATTTTTCACTGTATATTTCAGGGTCAAGCACTCTCACATTACGGGAGACCCTGCAGGCAGTGTGGCGCACCCACAGAGTGTTGGTTTCCAAAAAGCATCAATTGAGGAAAATCATTCGGAGGCATCCTCTCTTTTGAACCACGTTTTTGAGAAAAGCTTCAGTTTCCCCAGCGGCTTTGAACTACTGCAAAATAAAAAAAAATAAATAAATAAAAAAAAGGAGCAAAATAAAGAGCATCTTTTATCTTATGTGACACACTAAAGCAAAGTAAAAATACTTCAACTCTTACTCACTGCTGCTTCCTTAGTTTTGAAGCATTAGCTCTGACTCTGTGGATACTTTTTTGACCTTTACATATGAGGCTGAAACCAGCACATTGTTGGCTATGTTTAGCATTAAACTGCAACTGGTAATCAACAATTCAGCCTCTCCATATCTTCCACACTTGCTCTTTTTTCAGTCCATATCAGGCTAAAGCTACAATCATAAAAATAGCTAAAATTAGCATAAAACTTGAAAATAGCTGAACTGGATCTGTCTGCAACACTTCTGAGCAGCTTTTTTGTCCATATTTCACAAAATGAAGTTCAAATTATAACAAATTTATGTTGATGAGACACATGAGTGGGTCTATTTCTCTGCAGACACTGTAGCAGTCTTTGGTCTTGTTGCCACGTGTGTTATTTACGCCCCTGCTTGCATCATCTGCAGTGTGTAACCCACTGAGGCACAATGGTGGAGTTAAGTCCTTCTACCTGTCATCCTCCCTGCAAGGACATATCAGAGGCACAAAGGGGTGAAGACTGTGGCGATCTGTAGCGTTGGAGCCTGTTGTGCCTCTTCCACTCGTGCACTGTGTACTGCAAAACTGTGGTGATGCAGAATTGCAGTACCCCTATTATGTTAATCTATTTGCAGGATTTCAGGATGTCTTAATGGAAGGTGTTGCACACAGTGGAGACACCAACAAGGGGCCTCACCCAAGCTCAATGAGCTCTGCGTAATGATGGGAAGAACAGTTCTTTTGACTGTACTGAATCTTTAAAATCCATCCATCAAAATGATTTGTTCAAAAGATTCGTTCACTGAATCAGTCAGTGCTTCGGAGCCCCGTCGTGCCGGTGCAGTACACAAGTGAGTGGCACAGCGGTGCTGATCGGGAGTTGTTCATTGAACGAGCCCCTCTCCTCCTCTGCTGCTGAAGTCACAGCGTCGTTCACTGGGTAACACATGTCATTCATTCGCCAAGTCGTGAAGGGAGAATCACTCCCCTGCCCTGAAAAACTCACCTTTCTGTGTGCCGCCGATGTTTGCATCAACATAGCAACACAGCAGTGAGTGAAACAACACAGCAGCAAGCAGCAAGCTTGCTAAATTAGCGCAAGTTGTCATTCTTTTATATTGCAGAAAAGTGGAGAGATTTGAAATAAATTAACATTGCAGCTGTAGCAGGAATTCGACTGAGCTACACTGAACTGAGAAAGGAACGAATCAGGCCTTGGAGTGATTCCATTCACGTTGTTCACTCAACAGTTCCGTTCTTTTGAATGAAATGTTCATAAACGACACAATAAGCTCTGTTTTTGGGGGAAGCACTAAACAACAGTAGCTGCAACGTAATAAAGAACTTTTTACAAGGCATGTAATGCAGAGAGATTTTCCCAAACTAGTGAAGCTGGCATGTCATTATCTCTGTAATAGCACCATTGGCGCCATCTGCTTTCATAATGATGAAGAAAGCTTGTCAATTTTGGGGTTTATCAGGTGCTACAAGACACATATTTGGACAGACAAAGCTAAACTAGCTAAACTCGTCTTTTCTAGTAAGCAAATTAGATTAGAGATTAGAGCTAATTAGAACAACTGCAGACCATACCCTTTTATTTACCAGATATATAGAGAGACTATCAATGACTCAATTCTTTACCTTTTGGTGTCAAATAGTGATTCCCAAAACTCTAATCAACATGCACAGGTTCTCTGGTTCTTCATGATGTTGCACCTACAGCTCAGATTACGATGTAATCCTGTCAATACAGGAGCCAGCGCTGCTGAGTCTGGATTTCCATATGAATGTCAACCCTAAGGATGAGCACTACAGTGAAATCCATCCTTACTATAATGGTGTGTCTGCAGCGATGTGGTAAAAGTCAATAAAATGCTAACAGGAGCACTGCAGACTGAAGACACAGCTACATGTTGTTACTACAGACATAAAAGTGAGCCGATGCCTTGCAGGAGATACAGGAGTAACTTCTTACTATACCTCCATTCATGCAGAACACAATCACATGTTTGTAAGACACAGTAAAGATTTTATGTTTCATTCACATTGCATGACTGGGGAGAGACGATTGCTCTTACTCTTTTGTGTACAAGCATACATGGTTGGTACAAAAACGAGCATGCATAAAACAGAAACGTAGCCTGCATCTCTGCAGCATGGACTCGGTTTGCAAAGGCCAGCTCGCAGGTGCAGCTGTATTAAAAGTTTCCTGGGGAGGTAAACCTCTGGCTGATAGTGGCAGTGCAAAGGATGCAAGTGCAGAGTTGTGTGTATCATTTCAGTAGACATAAAAGTGCATTGGAGAAAATAAAAATGTACAAAGGTTTGAGATAGAAAAGAGAGTTGAATCACTGACCACAAGCCCCCTTTCCCTTTGGGGAACAAAATCTACTTTAAGACACAGCTGCATTGAAGTCAGGAAACCTTGATCTTGTAAAAAAAAAAGAAAAAAAAAAAAAGAAAAAGAAACAAGCACACACACACAGAGAAATGATGTGCGAGTATGAATTCAGTGTGATATCCAGAAGATGTCAGGTTTAAAAAAAAAAGGGAAACAACTTCTAAAGAAAACTGACGATAAAGGTGAAATCGTGCTGTCTCTGCAGATTTAGATCTATTTTGTTGAAACAGTACTGACCGTGAGCAACTCCAATACTTCCAATTGATCTGCTTAGTTCTACCTTTCAATGTACATAAACATGCTGATCAACGTTAACTCCTTCATGAAAATCTGGTTTGACTGTGCAATCAACGCATTAAAGCAAAGTAAGTGTGAAAATTTCAAATGGGAAGAAGTGCATTATTGAAGTAGTCCTGAATAGTTTACATAGTGCAGGGCTTGTGTGCAGCTGAGCATCCTCTGAGCACAGCAGACCCAGAGGCATTTCATCCTCCAACATTATGTTAAGCACAACATGACATAATGATTTCCTATTTGGGTCAGCGAAGGTCAAAAGCACTTCAAAACAACAAAATCCTGGGCTAACAGCGCAGGTTAACAGGTTAGTTTGTGAGACATGCTGCTCTGATGTTCCAGCTCTCCCTCTGAAGTCCTTCAAACAGCACAATGTTCCCACCAGTGCAGGCGGTGTGAGCTGAACTCCAGCAGAATGAAAAGAAGCTGCACATACTTTTTCTATAGGCTATTTCTCAGAGAGGGGAATCAAGTGCTTGCAGTGCAGTCTTGCAATGCAATGCAAGCTTTTTGATGTATGACACCAAGGAGAAAACGCATGTCTCTGCAGAACAAAATGTAACCGGGTCTGTGTTACACAGTGAAGACATACAAGCTCAAAACAGCACAGGAACATATGCTTAAATCACTGCAACTACGCTTTTATCTGTTGCAAATATTCCGATTGCACAGTCCTCCTTTAAATTGCAGTAAAACGTCCCCAATCTAATCACTCTGCCTCCCTCCTAAAAGAGGAAGCCCTCCCGCTGAAGGCAGCGGAATAATTCTACGGGATAAATCTCATTTCAAATCTAAATTCATTAAAACAGATCAGTGGTGTGTTTATCCTCCAACAGCTCAACACGTCAACGCAGGACGGAGAGGAAAACACGCGACACTGATGCCACCGCTGTGAGAGCAGCTCTCACTGAAATCAGACATCTGCATAGGCGAAACAAGACGCACTTTTATGCCTATCAAGGCGACAACTTTGAAATCTGTTGAGTCCAGGCGCAATCTGTGTTGAAAAGCCACCGCGGCCAGGACGCAGAGCAGTGCGCTTCGGCGTGGTTTAGTTGCAGAAGTAAAGGTGCTGTCATGCGTGTTGCTCGCCATGCAGAGGAATTAAGACTTAGTGCCTAACTAGGCCTCCTGCTACCCATCTTTTTGCATGTCCTTTGAGCACGCAGGCATCACGCATTGTGCAGCCTCAACTCAATCCCACCATTATACATTGATTTCTCTCTTCCGCGACTTCACGGAGGGGGGAAAGTTGGCATAAGGCGAGCGTGGCACCGATCGCCTCCACCCGGCTGTCCTGTTTAATGGCCACTTAGTATCTCACTGTCACACGAACATCATTCGTTTATTTGACATTCGGGCTTTTGTAGGAGCCCACGCATGGAGAAGAGGGATGCTGCGCGAGCGTGTTAGTCTGTGAGGAAATGATATAATGGGGGGTCAGACTTACCAACGGCTAAATCCAGTAGATCCGCGCACAAGAGCAAGCACAACGAGAAGACGGTCATCTTTCCCATATTTTGTAATAAATCCCAAACTCCATTTGCGTTTACATGCTCTCCGGGTCTCGGCCGTGTAATCCCCGCCATTCCAGAGGTATGCGATTGAAAGGTGCCCCCAAACTATTCATGATGCAGCTCAAGTCTGAGTGGAGAAATCGGAGAAGTTGACAATGAATACGGCATTCAGAGCGGCGAGAATCGTGCATCAGATGACAAAAATAAAAGACTCTCAGGCTGTGATTTCAGGAGAGGAAAACGAGGAGTGTGATTTTTTTTCCTTGCCAGTTTAAACAATAGAGAGCTGCGACGAGAAGAGAACAGAGATCGGCTCTGGAAAAAAAGAGCTTTGGATGGAAATGTGTTCCTCTCTCTCTCTCTCTCTCTCTCTCTCTCTCTCTCTCTCTCTCTCTCTCTCACGCTCACTCTCTCTCTCTCTCCTCCCGCCCTCTAGACAGACGCACAGTCATTCCTGATCACCCGCTCTTTTATTTCACACAATTTTCCTTAATCCCACTCTGGATTCAGACCACTCTAATTCTGTCCATTAAGCCGATTTATTTCTGTTGGATTTTTTGTTTGTTTCCTTGGAAAATGAATAAATAAAACGGGCTTCCAAAGCTCCTTATGCAGCAGTATAGCCCATACACCGAGTATGAACCACAGGGCACATCATGTCAAGCCAGTCTGTCATTTCATAATATATGAAAAATGCGTTTTTATTCTTGTTGCTTTTTAATTTTCAGCACCCAAAGGCAATCAAATATTTTCTCTTCATGCGGGAACTCACTTCGTTTGTGCTTTACAACTCTACCAGAGCCCCAGAAGTCCAATAGAGTGAACGTTTTGATCGACCTGTTGTGCATAAAATGAGCTAATTATGTATTTACGATTCAAGACATCCCATTGGCTTGTGCAAACAGTGGAATAATCTTAATGAAAATTAAAAAAAAATGGGTTCATCATGTGCACAACAGTTGTTACCTTGTGCAACTGTCATGATAGTGTGCACAAAAATAATTTTACTTTGCTCAAAAGTAATTATGTAATGCACCAAAATCATTACCCTGTGCAAAAAAGGATGTTATCGTGTGCAGGTCAGTCATGATATTATGCACAAACTTCATTACTTTGTGCTCAAAAATAATTTTACTTTGCACAAACATAATTATCTTCTGCACAATAGTTATATTGTGCACAAATGTCATTCACCTGTGCACAAAAATCATTACCTTGTGCAAAAATAAAGTTGTTACCCTGTGCACATAAGGCATTATATTGTGCAGAAATATCATTGTTTTGTGCACGATAATTATCTTGTGCACACAAGATGAAAACTTCTTGAAACAAATTAGTAACTTGGGGGCAGAAAACAACTACATTATGAGAACTTAGCTTGTCATAACTTGATACATACTTGTGAGCATAAAACATCATTTTTCGTGCACACAAGACAAAAACGTTTCTCTACAGATAATGACCCTTTGCAGACATAACTTGTAGGCATAAGAAAATAAGGGAATTAATTAGACATCCTGTTTGAACAACATCATTATCTTATGGGAACAAGTTGAGCTAGCTAGCTAGCATCTATGCTGATATCACTGGTTTTTGTTTTGAGGTGTGCTGCAACGAGCCGGCTGTGACTGACCAGAACTACTTCTGCTCATGTTCAGATAGTAATTGGTATCAACAGCAAAATACGCCTCCTGTTCATCCTTCTATCCTTGATACAGAGTGAATCAAGGTTGTCCCGTTGCACACACTTTTTCCCACAAGGTATTAAAACCAAGGAGGACCTGTGACGACATGATGAGCAGCTGAGTAAAGGTCCTGATTGCACAGGTTCAGGGAGCAACCCTGGTCCAAAGTATGCTCTAATCTTCGCCATAATTGGTAATCAATCACACAGACATGTGTATGTGTGCTTGCATACACCTTGCGTATGACAATTTTGATGTGAAGATCGGCATTTATCAATCTGCGCATGAGCGTACGCTACAACCAAATCTCACGACAGGTCTGACATCATGTACGCAAGTTTGAGTCAGTGTGAATCTGCAGTGCAACAAATGTCTGTCTCAAAATAATTGATATACAAACCTCAAACCTGTCATTAAGCACAATCAGCCAGATTTCATGAAAGATTAAGACATAAATAAAATAAAATAAAATGAACTCGTTATGTCCCTAGTGAACTCTGCCCAGAAACACTGCCACAGAACAGGAGCGCCATTTCAACATTATGCACATACGCGCCACTGTGGAGTGCTGCGTTTGACTCCTAAAAGGCAGGTGTCTCTATCTTGGCCTAGCAGCAGGGACGTTGTTGTACACTCCTGAAAGGGTGTGGGACATCATTTGAGCCAGTACAGTTTTGCACAATGTTACACTGGCGAATGGAGTGCCTTTGGCTGTGCCGGTGCAACGTGAGGACCCGATGCCCGGAGAACAATAACGAGGAGAGACTTCACAAAAGGTGCTGTAAAGAGGAGACAGGAACTTATTGATGGATTCTGACATGTAGAATATAAGTTAAGAAAGTGCTCTTGCTATTTATTCAGTGAAAAAAATCCAACAGAAATCCATAAAAATGTGCCTCAGGGGCAGCAACACACCGTTTGGTGACGTTAATAATTATTTTTGTTGAGCCTTCTGTCTGCTCTACATTACAAAGACGCAACAAATTACAACTAAATACTTTCAATAATAGGAGCAACGTACCCTATGGCATACCAATAAAAATATGAGGCATGTATGAGATAATTTATCATTATGAGCAACTTATTGACTAATGATTTATTCAAACTTCAGCCACTGTCTGCTATTCCGCGGCAGCGCTGTTCACCGCCACCATAATCCTGCTCCAGACAGGAGTTTTCTGGACTGCTTTTATACCAGTTTTGATGCTTCCAAAGAGAAAATCCTTGTTAGTTTCCATCACAGACGCGAGGATATCCACTTTCAGCTCGGAAAAGTTTCACATATTTCTGATATTTCTCCTCTTTCATGTTTGACCGCAGTGGGCGAGGCTTCTGAACCACGAATATTTAAGGGCGTGACATGTTAATGACGATCGTTTTCAGCCGTTGTATTCATCAAGACCCGATCATACGTACGCTGGGATTGGTCCTTTTCATAAATCTCACGTGTGTCCTATCGTACGATGAATCCTGCACCCAGATCTGCGCTCAGATCTGCGCAAGATTGATAAACGAGGGCCAATGTATGGATGAAGCCAACTATAAAGACAACAGGTAATGCTTTTTTCTAAAAGAGGAACTGCATTATAAGAGGGATAAACGTCACTTTATATATATTTGAATTACTCTACTTTATCTGAAATCATGTCTAGATTATAAAAATATTATATATATAAAAAAAAAAAATGCTGCAGCTTAGTTGCATTAAAAACCTAAAATCGCAAAAGTGTATTTAGCGGAAGCATTTTCATTGAACTCTAATTTTCTTTCAAAATTCTTTTAATGAATTTTAATTAGATGCATTTTAACAATGAATGTCAGAGTGCAAGGGATTCACTTCAACACTTAAAAAAAACCCAAATAAGTAAGATGTATAAATCTGTAAATATCAAAGTAAAAACAATGCTAAGACCATACAGAATCAAATCATACCAAAATAATGCAAGTTAAATAAAATAAAATAATCATAAAAAAGAAAATGAAATGTTTTTTTACTTTTACTTCCTCAGTTTTCCCTCCTTAGCAACTGTCTGCACCTGTGTCTCACCTGCCTCTCGTTGCTTGTTTCCCTGTGTGTATATATAGTCCTTGTCTTCACCTGTTTCTTTGTCGGTTCATTGTATGTCAATGCCTCCGTGTGTCTCCAGTGTCTCCTCATGTTTTTTTCCCCCTTGTGATTTTTGGTTCTTTGGATTTGGCTCCTTGCGTTTTTGACTTTGGGATTTCTTTTTTCTTTCTTTTTGAAAGTGAGTTTTTGTTGTTTCTTCTGTAGTTCCTTTAAAATAAATCCTCTTTTTTTTATTGATCTGCAATTTGGGTCATTGCTCTTTTTAACTTCTTAACCTGACACTCTAAATACTAACACAATTCATTCATGTGCTTTTGACCAATATGCTCTACTCTACTTTGCCTTCAAATACTTGAAATATACAATTTAAACAAATACTCATAAAACATTTTTTTTTTAAAAATGTTCGATATGCTTTAGAAAATACATTCAAATATGAGCACATTATATATGCTTTAACTTTATTATTATCCTGAAGGAAATTTGATCTGCAGCTGGCATGAAAGGGAAGCTGTTGCACAGGTTTAACAGGTACTTCAATTTCATATTAAATTAATAAATGCTTTATATACTTTTTGGCAATATTCTGAAATATTAGCATATTAACAGCTTTACGACAATGTTTTTATCTGAAACATATTTTCCTATGCTTTCAATATTACTTTTTAAAATGTATTTTAGTGTTCTTGTCAAAATGTACTTTAAAGACATTCATAATCAATATAAGTTTTAATACTTTTTGAATATAGTATGCTTAAATAGTAGCACATCTTTAGACTGACAGTGTATTTACCTATAACATATCTGCTTTACTCTTACATGAGTGAAAGTTTGTGTAACCCTTACCTTTGTGTCATATAAGCACATTTGGCCACACCAACACTAACAATTCACAATAACAGGAAGTTGCCAGTTTGACTCCATGGACCCACACCTGTGAGTTCTCACTGTGTGTGCCCTCAGCCTGTAATAAATGTGTCCCACTGCACTTTATTCTGTAATTTCACTCAAATCAGACAGGCTTTCTGAAGTCTATGTTGGACAAAATTTAAATGTCACTCCATTAAAATTAGCCCTAAATGTTTTTGAAATCATTACGTTAGTGAAAGTTCCACTTGTCATAGCACTCCCGCCACAATGACAGACAGAAGCTGACTTTTAAAGCAAGTTCAATTTTGTACTTTCTGTCATTACGGTCACCTTTTACAAGAGGAGTTCAAGTATTGTCAAGGCTCCCCAAACTTTGACAGGAGCTCCAGGCTATGTCATTTTAATCAGCATCACCTTAGCAAGGCTAGCCCAGTTTGGGGCTCTCTTTTGCTCTGAAATGATGTTTGCAGCACTATAAACCTTTTGTGAAATGGTCCTCAGGGTTCTCTTTCAAAGTCAGGGCAATAAGTTATTCAGGAAGACAGCCACCGGCATGCCAAATCCATTCTCCCAAAAAATATGAATTCAGTTGAATAAAGCCATTGCTTTCCCATTTTCAGCAAAGCCGACTCAATATATCAAGGCTGTAAACTTGTATTGATCTCAGCAGCGGTGACCCAGTAAGGCTTTCTACCTATACAGGAACCCCGGGAAGGCAGTTTTCTGGCAGGAAGCGATTTGGTGGACCATACACTCTGCTCATTATCAGAAACTTTGTCATGCAGTGCGACAACACCCAGCTGAATAATAAGCCGAACAAGCTTGTCCTCAGAAGACAACAGCGTGAAAAGGAAAAGGTGCCGCGAATACATAAAAGTCAGACTTAAGTGTGACTCAGTCTCACTGCAGGCTGAGCAGAGAGGATGCTTCCCTGGTTAAGATCTGCAGCACTAATGCGCTATCACACATCTCTAGAGGGCAGTGTCAACAACAATTTATTGGGCTAACATAGCTGAACGTGGTCCTGTCAATATGGCGTCCAAACCACTGACAAAGACGGGGCTTCAGTCTTGTGAGAGTGCACTGTTTCATGTGCTTACTTTTCTCTTTGTTCCATGAGCACAAATCAATAAGCTTCAAAATGTTTTTGAGCTTTTTATTTGGGATCTGAAGTACTGTGAGGAAGAGGGACCCTGACAAGAGGATAAAAGGACTCCATCTCCTCAAGGATAACTCTTTCTCCTCTCGTTCCTGTTGTCTTTTCAATTATTCTGCCACCAATCCATCCACAGATTTTGTGGGGAAAACTCAGGACTGCCACTCTGCCGTAGGAGATACAGGCTGCTGGGTAAAGATGCACAGTTTCTCCTCCAGCATGGGCGGCTTTTGCTAATTATATGTTTCATCATAGTTCAGTTCAGGTGCGTTTCTTCGTAGCTTACCAAAGCCAGGCCAGCAACAACAAAATTTTAAAACTGTAATAAGCAGAGATTTCACACATAATGAGAAGCATCCGTGAACTCATGGGGCTCTATTTCCATGCCCGCTGGTGATGCGGCGGACGGTGGTGGACCCCGCGCAGTGGTATTTTCATCTGGCGGAGCCCAGCCACAGGCAGTTTGGTATTTTCTTAGACTGAGGTGCGCCGAGGTCCGCCAAGCTGGGCGTGGATGCATGGTAGGGGGAGGTGTCGACAGAATCAGCTGGCGCAGTGACATTTTTGTGCTCGCCAGTGGCGTGAAAAGTGCGCTGAAAGCTCGCCAATACAAACCTGGTCAGCTTTCAGCGCAGGCGGAGTGCAGCTGGTCTAGTGGTATTTTGGTAGACTGGCGGTGTAGTGCGCATATGTCACTGATGCCTCACAGGCAGGTTTCCACAGTGTCAGGCACATTTCAGTGCAATAAATAATCAACAACCACTTTTCAGTGCAACTATCTGAATCAGCACATACATTTAGATCTATATCGATATATTCTGATCTATATCTTATCTGATGAGCGCGTTTGGCACGTGTTTGGACACTCCACCTGACCAAATTAACACAACTGAAACCACATTAAATTAAATAATCAGTAAACAGTCACACATGATGAAGTTAACAAGACATTTAATTTGTCTCCCCGCTTATCCTCTTTCTTCCTCGTGCAGCCCGATAGGCGTTGTGCCGTAGAATGCACCCCTGCTGTAGAATGCACCCCCTCCATCCCATCCACTCATAAGTTTCTTAAGGTGGAAGAAAATGATCTCATATTAAAAAAAAACTAAAAAAAAACGAGTATTGGATATTGACAACATGTCAAATGGAGCTGCAAACTTTCGTTCTGTTTTTAGGTATTTAAAAAATGCACATATAGAGATGTACTTGGGTATATAAACTGTACCGGAAACTGTTAAGGTAAGGAACATTATATTTTCGGGGCAGCAAATATTCCGAATCAGAGGGCTATTGTGTTCGGCTTATTTGAATAATCTAAATGAAATCATTAAATGCACACGCTTTTGAATCCATCCAATAGTGAGGAAAACTTGTATTATTTCGCCTTGTTGTGTACTTTCAACCACGCTCCCGTAAGGGGGTGCATTCTACAGCAGGGGTGCATTCTATGGCACAACACCTGACATTTCTCTGTGTCCTCTCTCTAGCCTGCTGCTGCTGTGGTGGCAGGGCTGACCAGATGATTTATTTTAGTGATCAGATTAGTTATTTATTTTGAAAATTTGAACCAAAAAAATTAATTAATAAATAAAATAAACTTTCACTCAAAATTACCTGTTTATCTGAGTTTCTCACATCATTAAGATTCTATAAATATTTAATCTGGAGTTATTTGCCCACATACGAATATTCAGTTTTCTGAGCCAAATTTATTTCATATGCCAACATCTATGAAAGAAAGAGCCAGGCCACAGAGCGCAATGCGTCCTTTACACAGGTGGTTCCGATTTTAATGCCATTATTGGAATTTATGTTGTGATCTGTGCACACAACCCACCTTTGTCACGTGAGGTTTAAATATGTGTAACTTTATGTGAGTGTCTTTATTTGTAGAAAAGGGTGTTTGTCTTACCAGTGGGTCCAACCTTACACACACCAAATCCCTCTGTGCTTATACACTGTGTGCACAATTATTAGGCAAGTTGTATTTTTGAGGATACATTTTATTTTTGAACAACTACAGTGCTCTCGGTCAATCCAAAATGTTAATAAACCTCAAACCTTAATATTTAAGGGAGTAAAAGTGAGATTTTGACTTCCTTAGGAGAATATCTATGTGTGCACAATTATTGGGGGCAGCTATTCGTGTGCAGAATTATAAATTAAAAATGAAAAATTTTCCATCTCACTTGTTTATTTTCACTTGTTAAAGTGAAATGATAAACAAACAACTCAATTTACAAATAAAAAATTTTGAAATTTAAAAAAAAATCAGTGACCAATATAGCCACCCTTCTTTTCAATAACAGTCATAAGCCTTCCATTCATGGAGTCTTTCAGTTTCTTGATCTGTTGACGATCAACTTTTTGTGTTGCAGCAACCAAAGCCTTCCAGACACTGTTCCAGACACTGTTCAGAGAGGTGTGCTGTTTTCCTTCACTGTAAATTTCCCGTTTAAGAAGGGCCCACAAGTTCTCAACAGGGTTTAGGTCAGGTGAAGAAGGAGGCCACGTCATTATTCTTTCGTTTTTAAGGCCTTTACTGGTGAGCCGCATAGTGGAGTACTTCGTTGCATGCATTGGAGCATTGTCCTGCATAAAAATCATGGTTTTCTTGAAAGATGCAGACTTTTGCCTGTACCACTGCTTGGAGAAAGTGTCTTCTAAAAACTAGCACTAGGTTTGGGAGTTGATTTTAAGTCCATCTTTAACCCAAAAGGTCCAGCTAGCTCATCTTTAATAATACCAGCCCATACCAGTACCCCGCCTCCACCTTGCTGGTGTCTGATTCAAAGTGGAGCTCTGTGCCCATTACTGATCCAGCCACGGGTCCATCCATCTGGTCCGTCAAGAGTCACTCTCATCCCATCAGTCCATAAAACCTTTGAAAAATCTCTCTTCAGATATTTCTTGGCCCAGTCTTGATGTTTCAACTTGTGTCTTGTTCAGTGGTGGTCAGATTTCAGCCTTCCTTACCTTGGCCATGTCTCTGAGCACTGAACACCTTGTACTTCTGGGCACTCCAGGTAGGTTGCAGTTCTGGAATATGACAGCACCGGAGGATAAGCGGTTCCTGGTACCTTTACGTTTAAGTCCTCTCAAATCTTTGGCAGTTAATTTGCGTCTTTTTTCTTAACACGTTTCTTGCGACCCTGTTGACTATTTGCATCAAAATGTTTGCTGATTCTGTGATCACGCCCAAATATCTAAGCAATTTCAAGAGAACTGCATCCCTCTGAAAGACTTTTTACATTTTTTGACTTTTCAGAGTCACTTAAATCTCTTTTTTGGCCCATTTTACCTGAGGAAAAGAAGCTGCCTAATAATTATGCACACCTTGATATAGGGTTTTGATCTCCTTAGGTCCCAGCCTCCCTCATTACACTAATACACATTACCTGATTTGCTTATATCCAATAAGCATTCAAGTTTATAAAGCTTGGAGTTGGAAAATATGCATAAAAATGATGATATGATCAAAATACTCACTTGCCTAATAATTGTGCACACAGTGTATGAGACAGTGTGCAGGACGCCCTCTGCAGCGCTTACAGCGACACCTTTTGAGGGGCTGCCTTCTGTCGCCATTGTGTGGCATTGCTGTCTTCAGACATCTCTTGATCCATTCGACTACTTAACAAAAATTGTAATACGCCTCGCCGGTGGCGGATTTAAAGGCGAGGAGAGGAGCTCATGTTATTGGTCAATTCAGGTCTCGGCTGTCTCGCCCTCTCTCCTCCCTTCCTACCACTTATGCCGCTGGGAGGAGCTGAGTTACCAAATTGTGCTTGGGAACGCCTTGTCGGCATGGGGAGGCACAAAAATAGAGCCCTTAGGGTGCCAGTAGGGGAATGTCTGAAAAAAGCTGCAGAAATGCCCTCTTGAGCGCCTTTGCAATGGAAAAAACATTTAACAGTGCCCTTTCTGGTATCCATGCAGTGAAAAGGATGTTAACTAAGTGTCCTGTAGTACTCTTAGAGTGTATAAATCCCCACTGAGGTGCCCTCTGTATGCCCTTCCAGTGGCTACAACAAACAGAGCACCCTCTAGATGCACTTCCAGTGGACAACACAAAGTAAAGTGCCCTCTGGATGCACTTCCCAGTGGTTAAGGCATATGCAAAACTCCCTCTGATTGTCCCTCTAGTTGGATTAACAGAAAGTGCCCTACTAATCAACAAAACATATGCAAAGTGCCCCTGAAGATGACCAAAACAAAGATAAAGGGCTCTCTGGATACCCTTCCAGTGGATAAAAATTTGTAAATGCCCTCTGGATACCCCTAAGGTGAATTAGACAGGAGCTGAGTTCCCCCTGGATACCTTTCCAGTGGATAAAAGATGAACAAAGTGCCCTATGATTGCCTTTTGATAGACAGAACACAAGTGAAGAGCTCTCTGGATGCCCTCCTGCTGTATAAAACATGCACAAATTCCCCTTACTGCTCTGAAGATGCTTGAAACAAAGATGAGACCGGACATCCAACTCGATTGCTCTTGTCTTGTTGTTTTATGTTGCTGTTTTTACTTTGTAAAGTGACCTTGAGTGTTCAGAAAAGCGCTTATAGATAAAATGTATTATTATTATTATTATTATTATTATTAGTAGTAGTAGTAGTAGTAGTAGTAGTAGTAGTAGTATCATTATTGTTATTAGTATTATTATTATAAAGTGCCCCCTGGATGTCATTCCGGTGATTTAGAGATATCTAATGTTCTTCAGCTGCCTTATTCAATGCATAAAATATGATTTAGTGCGCTGCTGGTGTATTGACCTGATTATTTACAGTAAGTATTATATAATATGTTTTATAACTCCCCATGGAGTTTATATATTAAACTCCATGGGGAATATGAAACATGTTTCCGTCAGATATGGCTGTTTTGTTGTTGCTGTTGTTGTTGTTGTTGTTGTGTTTTTCCACCCTGAAAATATCACCCAAAAGTTTTCTGCAAACGTCTCACTGCAGAACTTTTCCACTGCTATACTTCCAAACTCGGTCAAACACAACAATATTTTGCAATATTTGTGATCTGTTTTGAGCTTGATGAGGAATCACATGACGAGAAGTTAAAAGAAAATAAGCAAAGCCTCAAGTTACCAGAGCTGAAATTGAATCTCGGCAAAATGTCTTTTTCCTTCAAATCCAACAGCAGCCAACAGTCCTTTCGGCTCAATAAACTTTTGAGTTTGTAATTATGTAGAAACAGAAAAAGCAAACAGACTTCAAATCATTGTGGATCCAACAAAGAAATATTGATGTTTGTGCAAACATTTCACTTGATTGATGATTTTGCAATGGTTTTGATACCATCAACTTATGCAATTGCCAATACATCATTGGATGAGGCGTTTCATAACTGCAGTTCAATGAGCTTTATGGACAGTATGACAGGATTACCATTTCAGTACAGGTAAATGCAGCTGTATAGCTAAAAGATATGGATGCCTCTGAGTCAACCCCAATAATCCCCATATGAGCTCTAATTGATAGAATTAATGTGAAGCATCCTCAGCGAGAGCCATCATTAACCTCATTAGATGTTGAAACCCACAAATACCAGTTTATTAGTTATAAGTAACTGCAACTTTTTCTTTGTGCATAGTTATTTTTAGAAAAATAAATTACTCTTAAAATGCTGTAGGAGTGATGGCACAACTTTTGGCAAAAATTAATGGACCTTTTCAAGAGGAATTATAGCACACTGGAAATACAGAGGTATGTGTGTTGTTGTAAATGTGAAAACATCCTTGGGCTGCGTGCTGTGCTTGATTGCTACATTAGCACCAATGAATGACACAGTTATCTACATATTTTACCCAAAGCTATATTTCCAATAACAGAGAGACACATCAGCTGACCAAAAAAAACTGCAGGTTCAATTCTGCACTCAATCTTCAGTCCGCTATCCTGCGACCTGCGTCTAAAAAAGTCCAAAAACAAAACTTAGTCAGACATTTTTGGTAAAATTTCAGCTAAAATAATATTTAGCGTGAGATCGAACGACACATCTATTAAATGGATGTTTAGATTGCTTGGGACAGCTTCACATATGTGCCACAGTCTAAAAATACAAGATGCCTCATACTTTCCCACCAACACACCTGGTGTTGCCTTTGGAGAATCAATCCAGAGCACCTGTCAGGACTTTTGGAAGTCCCTGATTACACACACAAAAAATTGAAAATCATGCAGATTGGACCGAGCTGGTGAGGCTGACAGCACAATTCTATGAGATAGGGTCTGGGAAACACTAAGAAAGTCAAATATGTCCACCTGGGTCACACATATTAGGTTAGGATTGGTCCAATCCAGGTTTTTTTGGACTCAGGGACACCAGATGCTCTTATGCTTTTTGTAGTTCAAAGCACTTTTCACTCCGCTCAGTTTTTCAAATTGTCTCCTGCCGTCTCTGAAAAGCTCTCTACTTGGATCACCATTTTTATCCTCTTTTCCTAGATTTTTGATTCATCTCTTTATCAATGCCCATTTGCTGTAGATTAAAGAGAACATTCCACCTTTGAGCTGCTTGATAAACTAACAAAGAAAAAAAAAAAATACCTATCGCCAGTGGGAGTGCAGAAAAAATCCTAAAAGTCAGCGCATCGGTGATTGTAAGCAGCCCAGACAGATCCTGCTTCCTTTGCAGTCCAAGGATCAGCACCCTGGACAGAGGCTGTGACACACTGTGAAAACACAACAAAGGAAGAGTATGAATATCAGCACAACCACAACTGGCAAACAATGGCTGGAATTCCCTCCACCTCCCTCCTCAGCTGCACTGCTTCAGGCAAATAAGGCATGCAATGCAGAACTTCGATCCAAAAGTCTTATACTGCTGAACAGCTGCCTTCATTTTGGTTCAAAGTTGGGGAAGGAACATTTGGAGAGTCTTGCAGAAGTGAGTAAGATAATGAAAGTGTTGCTTATTGCTGATGCAGGACTAGTCGATAGAAGAGCGTAGTTGTCTCAGTCAGCTGTATCAGACATCCATCCTGTGCCAGTTTTTACTTATTGATTTGTTGGCAGTCTTTAAATTTAAATTGAATGATTGTACATATGATTTAAAGGCTATCAACATCTGCAGATTCCACATTTCCTGTCTTAATTGTCATAGCGTATGGTCTTTTTCTGCTGTGCTTAGAAAGGCCTCCTCCTGCTGTGCTCGTCTTACATTTGGTATCCCCCAGAGATCTAATTTAAGTCCCCCTCCTATTCCCTGTTTGCATGCAACCACAGGTGGAAATCTTGCAAAGGCATGATTATAGACTTTTGTGCCTATGCAGATGACACTCCATTCTATGCTCTGTTGAATCCTAGCAGCTCTGAAACTTCTCACATTACAACCTGTTTGATGGGACTCAAACCAATCTGAAGTTTGTGTCATTATTCCCTCTCCCTCTGACTGATGCTGCTGCAGAGTAGACACTTCAGCACACAGTTATTTGAGATAGTCTGGACCTGAGTGACTACTCGGACGAAGGTGGACAGGATCTTTCTTGTTTGCGGTCTCTCATCTCCAAAAATATGCCCGGGGTTCTCACAGATACCCCTTCTGGCAGCTCTCCTTGATGCTTAAAGCTGTCTGGCAACAGTACTAGCATGAATTCTGATATGATTGCACCGCTGCTGAAAAAATAACGTCAAGTCCTCACCTGGCATCACCTGTCTTTGTAAAAAAAAAATATATAAAAATATATATGTGTGTGTGTGTGTACTTTTTAAACAGTTGATTCATGTCATTTTGCTCTCTAGTTCCAGTGACAGTTGCATTGAAGCTCGTGAGCTCCCCCAAACAAGAAGCTCAATGACACATATCTGTCTTTCTGGAGATGCAGGTTCTTGTTGAAGCTTTGGAGGTCATTTTTTTAGATGATTTGACAAGACTCTTGAGATCAAATACACTGCAATGTACACAATGACAGTAATATAATGTCATTGTGTCACTCTTCCAGGTTATATAAACATAGCTCCCATCCAATTGTGGTAGATTATCCTGAGTATTACCTGCTGTTTTCTCTCACCTGCTCACACGATTTCTTAAAGAAGTGTTACAAAGGGGCTGATGGGAAAACTGCAAGCTGGGCTGGGGTGTAATGAAGTCCTGCTCACTCTATTAGTACCCTTATTTGAATTAATTATTGCTCTGCAATATTGTTTTACCAAATTTAATAAAAATTTCAGACACAACTGGGGTCCAACACAAGGCCTTTTTTCTAGGGCCTTGTGTTAATAATACACAGGATTTTACTGTTTTATTCCATGTTTAACAAAGAAGGTCTTTTTTTCTTCTTCTTCTAAACCAGTACAATTTATGCACACATTAATTAACTTGACTATAATTTTGTATTTTACAAATATAAGATGGTTTTGAAATAAGTGCTTGAATCAATTTTGTACCATATTGATAAATATTGGATCAATATCGAATTGAATTGAGACCCAAAGAATATAAATCACGTTGATTTGTGAGGGTCAAGCCATTCTAATTTGCATAAAGACCTGCTCACTATACATTATATTTTATTCAGTAATTTTGCAGTTTCTTCCAGTTTTAACCCTAATAATGTAATTGAACAATTTTCCTTAAAATAAAAAATGTTGTGCTTCACTAATTCGACACAAAAATGATGTTTTTAAGTGCAAGTCTCCTCAAGGTCCCTCCTGTACAAAAGCATCAAATGAGAATTCAATACTGACTCTTGCATAAAATTCTCACATGCATATTAAGAGAGAAAAAGGCACAAGATATGTGCAAGTATTCCTTTATATAATAAAGGAAAATCTATGATGGAGGGAGGAAGGATGTGTAATGAAGCACTCTCCCTACAGCTGCATCTGACTCAGTGCAAAGGCCAGACTACAACTACAGGTTAGCCACACACAGCCCACTGACAAACAATGGCTGGATGCTGTGCAAGCACCCTGACAACTTAATTCCACTAAAATGGACTTCTGCATCCGTGATACATTCTCTCACGGGGCTCCTCGGTCATTAAGTGCAGGAGGGATCCTTTCAAAGACACGGGGCCTATAGCTGAACATCAGATGCGCGGGCTTAACAATGCTTGTCTCCTCCAGTAGTCGCGATGTGTTATTCAAATGAGTCCTCAGGGTGAATAGCTTTAGAAACGTGTGGCAGTAGGAAGACGTGATCATCTCTATCCGTAATCTGAACATAAATGTGTCTTGGAATCATTACAAATGGCCTGGCAGCTATTTCACATCTGTCAGTTTTGACCAATTTAATTGCACAGGTAGAGCAGGATTGATTTTAATGATCTCTATCACTCAGACTGAATGACTCTCCTGTTTGGAGCCTCATGTGAGGAATTTTTATCAAGACAATCACATCTGAGGAAGCTTTTGCACTTCCATTACTGAAATGGGAATGGCTGGGCACTGCAAAGTACTGAAGGAGAAAGATTATGATCAATACCAAGATCCTAACATTAACAAAAAATTCTGGTTACTCTGATCATTTAGCTTGCAGAACTTCAGTTCATGTTCTCAGAGCAGCGAAACATGGACAGAGTTAAGTTAACATGGCCTTGGACAGCATTCTCCAAGCACGGGGGTGAGTCTGATACAGAAGGTGAAAATATTTTCTCTCTCAAACTCACAGCTGTTAAAGACTTGGGTCAGATACGTGTAGGCATGTAGTGCAGTTGCTTTTTCACAAAATCGGAATCATTAAACCATCCATCGACTTGTATGTCTGTCTATTTTTATATCAGTCTGTATTTTGGGAGTTTTTTCATTATTAAAGACATATGGGGCTCTATTTTCGTGTCCGCCGGTGCGGCGGACGAGGGTGGCGGACCCCACGCAGTGGTATTTTCGTCTGGCGGAGCCCGGCATACAGCCAGTTTTCATGGACTTAGGCACACCGAGGTCCGCCAAGCTGGGCATGGTGGCATGGCAGAGGGAGGTGTCGACAGAATCAGCTGCCGCAGTGACATTTTCGTGCTCGCCAGTGGCGTGTAAAGTGCGCTGAAAGCTCGCCAACTCAAGCCTGGTTAGCTTTCAGCGCAGACAGAACACAGCTGGTCTAGTGGTATTTTGGTAGACCAGTGGCATATCTACGTCTATACGTCACCGATGCCTCACTGGCAGGTTTCCACGGTGTCAGGGACACTTCAGTGCAATAAATAATCAACAACTAATAATCTGAGTCAGCACATACATTTAGATCTATATAGATATATTCTGATCTATATCTGATCTGATGAGCACGTTTGGCACGCGATTGGACACACAACCTGATGGAGTCAACACAGCTGAAACTGAATTAAATTCAATTAAATATCTAGTAAATAGACACACATGATGAAGTTAACAAGATACGTAATTCGTCTCCCTCCTTTTCTTTCTTCCTCTTCCTCTTATTTCTCGCGCAGCTGGACCTGGACATGTCTCTGTGTCCTCTCCCTGTCCTGCTGCTGCAGCTGCTGCGGCTGACCAGATGATTTGTTTCAGTGATCAGATAAGTTATTTACTTTAAGCCTACATATGATTATTATAATATTCAGTTTTGTGAGCCAAATTTATTTTATATGCCAACATCTATCAAAGAAAGAGCCAGGCCACGGAGCGCGATGTGTCCTTTACACAGGTGGTTCAGATTTTAATGCCATTATTGGAATTTATGATGTGATCTCTGCGCACAACCCACCT
The DNA here is from genome assembly GCA_962446985.1 of Xyrichtys novacula. Classification (NCBI taxonomy): domain Eukaryota; kingdom Metazoa; phylum Chordata; class Actinopteri; order Labriformes; family Labridae; genus Xyrichtys; species Xyrichtys novacula. Next base: position 17,131,259 of record OY660865.1, read on the forward strand.
TTGTCATGTGAGGTTTGAATATGTGCAACTTTATGTGAGTGTCTTTATTTGTGGAAAAGAGTGTTTGTCTTACCAGTGGGTCCAACATTACACACACCAAATCCATCTGTGCTCATATGAGAGAGTGTGAAGGACGTCCTCTGCAGCGTTTACAGCGACACTTGTTGAGGAGCTGCCTTCTGTAGCCATTGTGTGGCATTGCTGTCTTCACACATCTCTCGATCTCTTCGACCACTTCACGAAAATAGTAATACGCCTCTCCGGTGACGGATTTAAAGGCGAGGAGAGGAGCTGATGTTATTGGTCAATACAGGTCTCGGCTGTGTTAAACCCACTCCAGCCCTCTCTCCTCCCTCGCTACGACTTACGCCGCTGGGAGGAGCTGAGTTAGGGAGGGGGGATACTTACGCAGGGCTGCGCAGCTCACCAAAATACCAAATTGTGCTTGGGAACGCCTTGTCAATGACTTATGCCGCGCCTGCGTCATGTCTTTGGCGTAGCACGAAAATAGAGCCCTTGGTCTCTACATCCTTCATAAATTTCCAGATCATAAACATTATCCAGCTTAAGTTTTTTTATCCTTATTTCATTTTGGCTTTTTGTTTTTGACTCAATTTTCTTTAGGTATAGTTATAATCATCTCTATTGTGGTATGGGATCACACAAGTCCCCCTCAGTTGTGTCAACGTCAGGGTTGGGCCACCTCTGTCAGAAAGGTTTGGACATGCCCCTGCTTGTTAGCGTGGCCCTCACCCGAGTATGTTTAACTTTTATCTTAGTTTAGCAACATTTAAATCCATATGTAACAGAGGGTTCTACTGAGTAAATAAAGGGGCCACAGTTAAAGGTCAGCTCCAAACTCAGTATTTGAAAAGTTTAAGGGCTCCTAAGAGTGCAGTAACATTTTCAAAGCTCCCCAGTTTGTCCCATCCAAGAGTGAGCCAGCTGAATGCGACAATGTATAAACCTTCTTCTTAGCCTTTAAGCACAGACACAGGACAAGACACATGCTGTGTGCTTTTGGCCCCCATGCCGGCCCTGGTGCAAGAACAGAGCCTGGACTTAATACAATCAGAGCATGGGGCCCCCCTGAAAGTGTGCTTATTCTTTCAAACTTCTTGGACCTGTGGGTCAGGTTTGGCAGCAACCAAATGCATGAACATTTTATGGTTCGGACCACTGCGTCCTGGAACTCCATAATTGCTTTTGTTAATGCGTTGTTTCTGAAGGGGGGACAGAAAGGACGGGATCCTGAAGTTTAGAATTATCAATAGGCTGCATGCTGGGTATTTTTAAACAGCTAAATGGATGTCACGGCTCTCCTCCTGCAAAAAAATCTTGTTGGCCCTTATGCCCTGTTGAACCCAGAAATTACAGACCTTCACAGCTACTTTACAGAGCATAGTGCTCAAAGTGAGAACTCTCAGACCAGCAGGTAAAGGTCCGTCAAGGATCTTTGTGTACGTGCATGACTCCCTCATGAAGCCAGGTGGAGATTACTGCAAGTGTGCAAAGCCTTCATCAAAAGGTGGTTACTTTAACGACTGTTTTTATGACCACATCTTTTTGTCAGTTTATGATTCATTCAGAGCCTGAAACATTTATATATTAAATATATTACCAACAACTTTCAAAGACATTAAGATGAAACTCGGTATGAAATCATAAATAAAAAGCCGGACTCCGGACAGGATTTATTTTTTTTCCTCTGCAACCATTTCATGCCTCATACTCCTCAGACCCGTAGCTTTGAGGCTCTTATATGTTGCAAATGCTCATTTTCAAAGAGATTACAACACATATCTGTCAGAGGCAGAATTGCATGGAAATTATGTATGGGTGAAGGGGGAAGGGGAGGGCAACTCAGAAGTGTGCCAGTGGGGGATGCGGTGCTGTGCGCCTGACCCATCAGCAGAGATTATGGGTGACTTCTTTAAATGGGACAAGACCAGGCTCGCGGGGGTCGACCAGGTTGGAACCAGCTGCAGACGTGCTTTAGCTGCACAATTTGGCTTTATTTGCTTCACATACACAAAGATAGGGACAAATAAAACATCTCTGTCAGACACAAGTGTTTCCTGAAGCCATGCAGCCTCATGTGACTCACTGAAAAGAGCGATACCCTATCATGGCTTTGCAGAGTATTAGCGGTTTTTACTATACTGCACCACACACATGCTCACCTGCACACACAAACTTAGAAAGAATACTATAGATTAAAAAGAGCAGTGATTCTTTCTTAAAAAGCTATAAAAAATGTAAATGCAGCTGTAAATTAAGCGCCTTAAACTTCATAAAGCATTTTTAAAACTACATGTGGTGTTAGTTTTTCGTACACTTTTTTGTACTTAGTGCTTCATTTCCCCTTTAATGCAGCTCTGTTTGAAAATTCATGATGAGAGGAAAAGGGGGATGAAAGCCAAATGGAAAGTCTACTTGATCTGGCAATTACTGCAAAGAAAACTGTAATTTCAGCCTTTTAAACTTCATCGAGTAGTCTACTTTTAGACCTCTGAATTCCTGCCCGCATCTCTGATTCTGTCAGAAATTCAAAGTGGTCGACTTTGGCAAAAGACAGCAGAGCCTCGGTGCTCAGGACTGAAGGTAGGGATGCTGCTGAAGAAGTGGTTCCAGCCCAGAATCAAATAACTGATGGTTATAATATGAAAACCATTAAGTAAGATAAGACTTGAGCTAATGGAGATGTAACAGATTTTTTTTTTTTCTCGTTGATTTCTCCTCAAGTTAGGCCAAAAACCTGTTCACTGAAAGGGGGAAGAGAACAGCCAAACCAGGTTGAGTGATAGAAGAAAGCATGCTGTCTTCTTAAATGACACTAACAACTGCAAACACGCTTAGCTGCTCACCTGCTTCCTGGTCCTCAGGCAGAAGCTCCATCTGAGGATCTCATGTCTATTTATACTTCCTGGTTGTACCATCTTCCAGGAGCCTGGGGTGTGTATGTTGTGAGAAAACAAAGCTGTTAGCTTGAGGCTAATGTTGACATAGATGTTTTGTATGTATTCTTTGTAGGATAGTGAGCAGGATTGCATACAATTTGGTGTAAAAAGATATTTTGAGGGTGGACTCTGACACAATATAGAAATCACCATGCTGTTCTCAATAAAACTTTAAATATTCAATTATTAGGACGTGCAAGTCAGTGATAAAAGCATATTGATATCACTAGCAAACAATATGCAGAAAGTAAATGTTAAAGTAACTGATATGAACAAGAAATAATAAAGGTCCCAATTTGGATCCTTGTGGTACACCACATTTCAGCTCAATTGTGCTTGAGCCAAAACCACTGTTTACTACATACTGTCCTCTCTCTGTATGTAACTCATCCTTCTAAAACAGTGTTGTAATTTGCAGACACAATATCATGATTAACAGTGTGAAATTAGCTCATGGGTAACATTTAAATAATTTACAATTTAATTAAAAAAAAAAAATCAACAACTTTCACACTTTAACACAACACTTAAAATTTATTGAGTTTTAAATAGCAGCTTGGCCATAAAGGTGAATAGTGTCTTCCAGGGAGTAATAAATGAGAGGACACAGCTTGAAAGCATTCAAACACTGCTAGCATTTTTAAGAGCTCGATTTTTGTATTCTTGTTAACTTTTGGTAGTATTTTGTTTTTTTAGGCAGATCAAACAGACTTGTGGGGATTATCTTTAAATTTTCTGACAAAAATGGACAATATAGACAAGAAGAAAGGAAGATATTGTAATTTTTTTCCTTTTTTATGCAGATGATGCACTGATTTTGCAGCATTATGAGGTTATTCCAATTCTTTAAGAAATGTTCATGTGGTGATGATTTTGTGACCCCATCAGTAGAAATCAGTTCAGGATAAAGACTACACCCACTGTCATGATGCTGTAGCTCTTGCTAAAGTGTACATTGGTCGCAGAGGTAAATTTATCAAATACAGGAGCAGGATGTAGAGCAATTAGGTCATTTGTTGATAAAAGTATCAACTGCAACATATAGATGATTAAACAGTAATAAACCTGCTTTTATAAAGTTAAAGTCTAAGTATCACATCACCTGTAATGTCACATATAATACACTGAAAAGGAGGACTCGAAAATACAGACAACAAACAAAAAAAGGAAAAATGATTATCAAAAAAAACAAAACAAAGGGAACATGTGCAAACAGAAAATCATACTCATGAGTCCAAACAGAAAACACATGGAAATAATGGAGGAAATAACACAGGAACCACATAAGAAACCGCATCAGAGACCGCATCAGGCTGAGCGTGCTTAGCTGAGCGCACTGCTGTTATGTGGACTGGAGTACCCTGAGTGAGATGGTCCGGTTTTTGTGAAATGTGACACACCCTTCGGAGGGCTTCCTGGTTGAGTCGCCAAATGAAGCGCGCTCAGCATTTCGAGCCAAATGGGACACCGTTCACACCGCATGATGACATCACGCACTGTTCAAATGCGCCGTTTGACAGTGTGGTCTCTGAAATGAGACACAACCTTAGCAAAATTACAACAACAAAAAAAACAGGAAACACATTCATATTGATTCCTTTCGTGATACCTAACAAGACCATCAGTTGCATTATTGCATGAAGTTTAAGAGTGAGGCCGTCTTAAAACCAGTAAAAAACTCCTCAACTCTGCCTTTAAAGAAACCACAGCTAACATGTTTTTCCTCAGCAGCTGATTTAATAGAAAAAGAGTAATTTGTAGGTCATGGAGCCAAGATCTCATCTGCTTTCTTATTTATATTAACACCCCCTTTCTTTCTCCTGTTGTTCTCAAACACAACCTACACCCCGTTTCTACGACTCTTGACAAACAAGTTTGTTTTTTCGTCTCTGTTTTATTTATTTCCCCTGCAACTGGAAAAGCTGGAAGTAACACCATTCAGTGCTCAGTTTGGGTTTTAAGCTTAATTTGGGCTGACTGACTGCAGAAAATACACTTGAGGAAGACAGAAACACTTCCAGGCGGCAAAATTAAGGCTATAAACATTACATGAGAGAGGACTTTCTCTGTACCAGCCTTACTCTGTAACACAAGAGCTGAAACTCCTCCAACAGAACATCTGCTCTTGTGATGCCTCTGTCTAGCACACCGATATCTGGATCAGGCTGAATAATAGAAGCACCTCTCAGTGTGATGCAATCAGCTTAACGGCACTGCAAACTGCATCCTCCAGAATGATCATAAAGCTCATTAAACACCTGTCCAAAGTAGTTACAACTAAATCTGAACATTACAAACTTCATGAAGGCAGGATTTATAACAAAGTTGTTGTTCAAGTCCATATAACTTTTTGTTTCTGCAGTGTGTATGTGATGCATTACTTTCTGCAGGATTCTGGCTCCTCTGCCCTACTCCCAAGGGTACTTAAGCTTTCTTATTGTAGTGTACCGGTCTGATGACTAATGAGCTCAACCTTTAAAATAACCCCCTCATTTTAAAATAAAACATACAGGAAGGCAACATGTTACATCCAGGACATAGCAAAGAAAATGTAACGTGAAAGTGCATTAAACCTGCAATATTTACAGAGGTTAGCAGAGGGAGACTCTGCTGGTTGTAGATACAAGTCTGGCTGCATGAAACCTGAGGGAAAATGAGCCCATTTTCCAGCAGCAGTGTTACATCAAAAAACAATTTCTCTTGCTGGTTTATGGCCCAAATAGCTGGCTTCAAGTGTTATTTAACACAGCATGAAGGTGGCATTATAAATTACGGTCCAATTTATAGTAAAATTCAAAAGAGCTTTAGGACATGGAGGATACCTGTATCTAACATGTTGAAACTATAGCGACCACTTAGTCCAAAAATACGGCATTGCACTGCACTTCAAACTCAAGTGTTGAAAAAATGAAAATGCAAGGGTGTGATAAATGGCAGTTCCTTGACTGTCAACTTGGGGATGGCTGCAAAACCAAAGGAGTCCCATGATAAAGACCTGTAAAATTTCGCACAGCACAGCACAGCACAGCACAGCTGAAGGCTCAATACAAGTTTTGCAAAATCAAAAATAAATAAATAAAGATAAAAATAAAGCACTTTACATTTATAAACAATTGTACAACAATGTCTTTTTATGGGGCAAGATCCTCACTATTAAGTTATTATTCTTTTTATTTACATGCAGTACAAAAAAAATCATATGGGTATTCTTTGTTTTGGGCCACAGACATGTTGAAAACTCTAAAACAATACCTAAAAATCAAAGCTATGCAATTAATAGTTAGCAAAAACAGAAATGGGATATATTTTGAAAACTTAATGGTACGTCAACATAACTTTATTTTAACAGCTTAATTTTATTTTATGTTTGCAATCGGACCTGGATTTGTATTGTAAGTCTATTTATAAGAGAAAAGTATGACGTGTTGCTTATATTCCCAAGAAACTGCACATCTGCAGGTGTATGTTGTTTTGTTCTCTCATGCCCTAATCATTTGCAGAAGCATATCCGTGGTTAAAGACATAAATCATTAGATGATGTAGACCTGCAAAAATGATAAAGAAAAAATAAAGTTTGTCACAAAAAGATTAAAATTATAAGCTCATTTCCCTTATTATAACATCTGTATGGAGAAGGTCTTAGTCATAACTCGTGTGATTTAGTGATATTGAGGTTGTAGAATGCATAAATTTGTGTAGTTAAGGCATGCAGAGTTGACAGAAATTTGGGCGTGTTGTTTTTCCAGGAGGCTTGAGAGTGACTCGAACTACACCTCTTTGCCTGCGGTTACACTGATTGATTGAAAGTTGAGTCAGTATTTCCAATATGGTAACCTCCATCGTTGGGCTTCAGACCGATGCCAGACACCACTGAGACTTTGCTCATATTTTATACCATGCATGGTCAAAACTTTGCTCCAAAAAAGCCAAGACTGCATGAAAAACCAGAAGAGAAAAACGCACAAGGTTTCATGAGGGAGTTTATAAACCACCGGATGAGCTCTGTACCCTTAATCTATTTGTGGAATAAAATCTGTGATTCTAGTACGAAACTGAATAAAAAGTCACTAGTGAAAAAGGCAGGTTGTGTATATTTTTTCATGAATTTACTGTAAGCATTGCTTTCGTTATTTCTGTGTGGTATTACACACGTGAACATCACATTCAAATGATGCGCTTGAACCGAGAGGTTGCTGCAAGTCTGGTCTCTCTGCATTATCTGTAATTTTTGCTAGATTTTTTAAAATATTTTTGTTGTAATTTTGTTAGTTGCTGATGGATACTTCTACTGGGCAAAGAGTTAACTCAAGAGAAGAGCTCCTTTTATTAAGAAAAAGCAAATCTTGACAACAACATACAATTCCAGAGGACATCAGGAGGTGTTATCGTGGTTGCTGTGCTGGTGCAAAGGTAAAGGCAAAGCTGAATGCTAGGAGGTGGTGATATAAACCCTTTCTTCCACCAATCATCATGGGAAACGTCAACTCTCTGCCCAACAAAAGCGATGAGCTGGAGATCTTGGTGAAGACTGAGAAAGCATACCGTGAGTGCAGTTTCCTGTGTTTTACTGAAACCTGGTTGAATCAAAACAACTCGGACTCCAGTGTGGATCTACCTGGCTTCACTCTTATAAGGTCAGACAGAGATGCTCAAGCTAGTGGCAAGAAGAAAGGAGGAGGTCTGGCTTTATTTGTCAACCAGAGATGGTGTAACCCTTGTGTTGTGTTGTCCAGATATTGAACTGTTGGCAGTTGCTCTTCGGCCATATTATGTTCCAAGAGAATTCAGTCATATCATAACAGTAGTTGTTTACATTCCACCCAAATCAACTGAAGAATGTTGCGGTGTTTTGCAAAATAGTGTTGCCAAGCTAAAGACTCAACATCCTGAGGCACAAATAATAATATCGGGAGACTTCAACCATGTCAGCCTCTCCTCTCACCTGACTGGATTCACACAGTTTGTGAACTGTCCAACCAGAGAAAACAAGACCCTGGATCTGCTGTATGCCAACGTCAAAGAAGCCTACAGAGCCACTGCCTTACCACCACTGGGCAAGTCAGATCATAACTTGGTCTATTTGCAAGCCTGTTACAGACCTTGTGTGCTGAGGAAGCCTGTGACCAAAGTCAAAATTAGAAGATGGACACCTCAAGCCAGTGAAGCTCTAAGGGACTGTTTTAAATCAACAGACTGGAATGTGCTGCTGGAGACAGATGTGGATAGTATGAACATTGATAAACAGGTTGACTGCTTTACTGATTATGTCAACTTCTGTAGAGACACCTCTCCTCATTCTCACCACTCAGCAATAACCAGGTCATGGACCTTGTGTCAAAAGCTAAAAACACCTCTAGCAAACTGGACCCCATGCCCACGGCCCTGGTAAAGGCATGTCTGCCCACACTCTGCCCTACCATGACCGACATCATTAACACCTCCCTTACATCTGGTGTGGTGCCCTCCAGCTTTAAGACGGCTGTGGTCATTCCCAATCAAGGTCCCTGAGGTCTTCTGGCAAGGACCAGCTTGTCATTCCCCGCACCAGGCTGCAGACCTTTGGTGACAGAGCCTTCTGTGTTGCTACCCCCACCCTTTGGAACAGTCTGCCCCTCCATCTCCGCCAGGCCCCCACACTGGCTACGTTCAAAAAGCATCTGAAATCACATCTATTCACTGAAGCCTATGGTCCTTAACCACACCGCCCCCACCCCCACTTCTACCCCCTCCCCTCCTCTCTCCTCAGTCCCCTAGCCCCATCTCCTTTTGTAAAGCGACATTGGGTTACTTGAAAGGCGCTATATAAAACTAAGTTATTATTATTATTATTATTATTATTATTATAAAGTAGTTATTAGTATCAGCCTAAAAAACATTGACTCTAAGTTTAACATGGGATCTAATAGAGATTTCTTGGCTTTTACAGCAAGCCTCAAGTGGACACTCAAGGAACTGCAGTTTTGCACTTTTACATTAGCTTAATTTTTCCCTCAAGGCAGAGACACCCCAAGGGAAAGTATTTTCCCCAGTTTGCTAAGGAAGTTTTAGGTATCTTTTATCTTAACATACAAATGGGTATCATTATGTGTTTTTGAAATGTGCCAATTTAAAAAGCCATCATACAGGGCATATCATATGGTGTTTAGTCTGCCCTGTTCTTCCACTCGATAAAACTGTATTCAGTATAAACAGCAAAGCAGCCCCACATAGCAGATGTGTTCTGCACCTAAATTGGTTGACAGTGCATCATAATCTTAATCTTAAATATTGTCTAATAAAGTCATTTATCCAAAGATACAGCCGTCTGAGTACCTTTGTGAAGTGAAATCAGTGCAATCCTCTTGCTCAGGAGAGCATTTCTGTTTTTGCTCTGTTTACCAGAGAGGAGACATCCATCTATTTATTAAGAAAATGATGAAGTTTAAACCATTTTTGATTGAAAGCCAAATCCTTGCTGTTATGCTGCACATGAAAAAAATAAATAAATAAAAATAATAATCCCTCTCATGGATGTGATTCTGACATCTGTTTGCCTTTGAATATAAGCTCACATAACAGCATTTCTCTTAAGGGAGCCTTCAAGTAGAAACCTCCCCACTGACATGTGAACACGGCATAATAGCTATGACTAAAAAATGATAATTGTCCAGTGGCAGGCATCCCAGAGTCAGCCATCACCCAAATCTGATCAACTGCACCTCGGGCCCAGGGCCATCTGCCACCTCGCTCCATCCAAATCCACTGATTAACTTTCGGGGATAGCTTGCAAACAGACTGACGATAACAAATGAGTAAGAATATAACCTAATTTGTAGATGGAGGTAAATATCTTTAGCACAATATTTTGGCCATATCGCTTAGGCTGGCTGCCATCTATTCCATGTGTCATCTGAATCATGTTTTAGAAACAAGACTGCCACAGCATCTGGGTCAGTGCTCGTCTCTGAAGGAAATATCATTCTGTGTGTGTGTGTGTGTGTGTGTGTGTGTGTGTGTGTGCGTGTGTGTGTGTGTGTGTGTGTGTGTGTGTGGAGTTTGTGATGGAGGGATAAAGAGTGAATTTTTAATTTAGTTTCACCAAAGTTATTCTGGAACTACTTTGCTTCTCAATGCCTGAAGGCATGTAAATATACTGATACTGCCACCCCCATCTTTATCTCACTTTATCTCACTCTCTGTCCTCGCACACAAACTCACACTCACTCACACACACACATACACACACTGATGCATATAGTTAATCAAGAGCCAGTGAAACAAGAAACAAAGTTCTCCCAAAGCTCACACTCGGAGTTCAGGTGGATTTTGTCTGTTTATCAGATTTATAAAGAGATCTTAAAATCACTAGTGTGTAACCTTGTTTCCTTGAAATTACATCTATATTCGAGCTTATTTGTCCCTGTGCTTATGCTGTAATCAAACAAAATAATTTAAATGTTGTTGATAATATGTGCTTGGACGATTCTTTCAACTTTCAACTCTCACTCTATGAAAGTCCTTTTTTCTACCCCTTCGATTTTTCTTGACCTTAAACTGTGAATTTGTTCTCTTTAATTTCTTATTTAACTCTCAGGTTGGTGGGAGCGTCTGTTGGTACTCCAATCCAAAGGATGCTGGTTATAAAGTTGAGTGTGAATCTCTCCCAAACAAGACGCCTGATCAATTTGATTTTAATGGATATGATTTTATTAAAGGATGTTTAATTAAAATAAAGACCTGTTTGTATCAGTTTGGTTCGATGATAACTGAATCCCAATGCAAAAGACAACTTCAGGGAATAACACCCTTGTGTATGACCATAGACTGTACATACTATGGATAACTTGGTTCCGCCTACCGTCTGTATACGGATTTGAAGCCAAATAGCTCTCGGTCTTTCCAGGATTTTTCTTCATTTCCTGAAACCAGCGCCGTGCAGTAGCGATGCGCGCATTCGGGCGTGCAGTCGACGAGAGTCGCTGTGATGACGCTCGGCGTATCCCCTAGGAGAGCTACGCAATCCCTGAACACCCATAGGCTGTATCAGGTGTCAATCGTAGAAAACATGAACCCCCTAATAACTTTTAAAAACAGGGCTATAACTACATGTCAACATCACAAGCAGGGGGGAGAAAAAATTATGTTCTGTGTAATAAATTTGTAAAGTTTGTCCACAGCCCCATAAGCTTTGCTGGCGGAGGCGGGATTTATGACCTATACTGCAGCCCATCAACAGAGGGTGCTGTTCTCGGCGTGGCTTCACCCAGCAAGGAGGCAGACTCTGTCCATTCTTTATACAGTCTATGTGTATGACACAGTATAAAACTAAGATTTCCAGAATAAAGTGATAATGGAACAAGTACAAAAAAAATGATAACAGGAATAGAGTTGGAATAAATCAAAGTTGTAATATTATAAGAATACAGTCATTAAGTCAACAGCCAAGGTTAATTGTTGGCGAGAAATATCGACTAGCAGAGTTTTGTCACATCTTTTATTTTTACTTTACTTATGTAGGGAGACTTTTAAAGATCACTTTATGGACAAGCTGACACTAGCTAACCCGCCATCTAAGCTAACGTTAGTCTTGTGAAAACTGGGTCAACCTAGGTATGTCGTGTGGTCTGCTGAGGACAGTTGCAACAATAATGCAGCAAAACCCCAGTTTGCTAAATCACAGTTTAGAAACACGTCATGACATTTCTTCTGACACAGACAACAGCACCTTCATTGACTTCATATTACAAACAACAACAGATTCAGATAGTTTAGTCTTTACACCCCTATTATTGTTGCCAATTTTAAATATTTCTTACATAATTTTCAATTTGACTTTTTAATGATAAATAACAATGGTATGCTTCATGGCGATTTCATTTTTTCAGAGACATGAGTGGACCAAGTTTGTAAATTCACAAACCCTCTGAAAGCTTGACTCGGTCAGATCTTCTGTTTTGTGGTGCAGATAGATGAGTTTAAGGTATTCACCTCCTCAGGAAACACTGCTGTCATCACAGTGGTTGTCATGGACATGACACAGTTTTCTAGTTGATTTAATCCACAAGCAAATAACAGAATAACAAAAAAAAAAAAAAAAAAAAAGCCTGTACCCCCTACTCTAGCATTTTAAAATTCATATGTTATTTGGATTAGAACCACCGAGTCCAGCATAAATACTAAATCACCATTTAAATTGGACATATTCCCTTCAAACAGCATAATCAAATGTCATGTCGTGAAAATCCATTATTTTGTTTTCCTCAATTTGAGGCAAACCACCAGCACATCCCATTATTTATTTATTTAATGGATAAGTTGTCTTTTATGGAATTTGGATAAGGCGACCCCCCCCCCCCACACACACACACACACACACACAGACACACACACACACACACACATACACACCCTGCATTTTGAAGCCGTTTGAGTTCATACTTGGAATACAGGCTCACAGTTTCTCTACAGTAAACTTATTTTCTCCTTAATAAACTCCCACTTTTAGGATTAGAAGTTACACAAACAGTCTTCATCCAATAACCGGAGATGGGGGCCGATCTCCCACCCACTGACTCATTACTCGCTAATGCCTTTAGTCAGATTTGATTGCTGCTCGCCTCCGTCTCACGTCTCCTCTGCAGATGGGACCATTTCTCTTAGCCTGCAAACAGAAGATGGCATCTCTGACCACAGTTCAGTTTGGGTTTAATTTAGTGTGAAAAATGTATAAGAATAGGAAAAAGAAGATATGTGACCCTCTATGGGAAAAAAGGCAACATTAAATACAAATGAAGGAGTTATGTTTTTGTCTTATTCTGGAAAATCAACATAATAGAATTATATTAAATTATCCATAATATGCTGAAAGCTCATTTTCACATTAAATGGACACATACTGTGCTCAAGCTGTGGCAGAATGTATGAAATCCTATCAGAAACACATTATATGCACTTGATCTGCAGCTGTATTGATGTATGTTTTGATTTTCAGGCACAATAGGAGTAAATTCATGCATTTTGGATATATTCTGGTAAAAAGAGGAAATATTCTCCTTTAGGATAGGATGTTTAATCTAAAAAGTTTTCTTTTTTTTCATATAAAGTCTGAAACTTATTTAAAATAGTTCATTTTTTTCAAAGTCTGACACATCAGCCACCTGAGAAATCAGTTTTATTCACTCCAGATGTGCTAACAGCCACCTCACTGCATCCTTTCCAACCATTTTCCGTTACGTTTTTCTGTCTATTTCAGTGGATGTAACAGTGTGTGTTAATAAACTCGCCATGACACCCAATTCTATTTATAGTTAGGACCTACGTCGACTATCTGTTAGAGCTGTTTATTCATTTTTATTTTTATTTATTTTATCCTTTTGTTGGCAGTTTTGAGCTCAATTACTGATTTTTAGGACTCATAACTTGATTTGGACTCAGTCACTGAAGACTTTGACTTCAATTAAAGGATCCAAACTGGGGGAAAAAAAAAAAAAAAAGTTTCTTCACCAATAGACTCTTTAATTGTTGTTCTTACATTTTCTGCATGAGGTCTTGATATCTTCAGTTTTCGAACTGAGTAGGTATCTACTTTTAAATACTCAGGGTTTTCTATTGACAACAGTTTTTTTTTATTATTTTACAGAGCTAGAGAAACAAATACTGATTTTTCTAATGAGAAAATTTAAATCAGCAGTCTACCTTTATACCCCTTCTTAATTTTGGCGATGTTTTTGTGCATGAATGTCTCTGCTCAAAGTCTTCACAGCCTCAACATTGTGTATTGTGGCACACCGAGATGTATTAGGAATTGTGGCTTTCTTACCTGCCATTACACCTTATATATCAAGGGCAATTATACTAAGGTGACTAGATTTCTGAAATGAAATCCAGGGACATTGGGGGTGGGGTGTAACCATCCTTACGATGGTGGGGGTATTCATCAGCAACTTGGTGGTAGCATGCACCCCCAATAACTGCGTTGTTTCAGGACTGCTGCACGCTACATGCTCATTTGCACTTCCTACCTACTTGGTTACAGTAATAACTGCTGTTCTTTTTTCCACGCAACATTTTTTGTCTCACTCATGAAACTCTAAAATCAGGGACATTTCCGGGAACAGGCCATCAAAAATAGGGTTCGTTCCCTTAAAAATGGCAACGTCTGGTCACCTGAGATTACACTGCTGTGAGTACATGCTGGCTAGGTCTTTGGTTACTGGCAAAATACTGGACAACCTTTCTTTCCCTTATAATTTAAAGGATGGGATTCGTGACCTTCCTTTGTAGGACTTTGTTCAGTTAGTTGATCCTAAAGGCCAAAGTGAGTTGGGACAGAAAGCTTTTGGGTTTTTTGTACCTTTTTTTCTGGTAAAATCTACAGACTGATTTTAGACAGCAAAACTTGGTCAGCCTTAACATATTTAAATTGTTGAAAGCCTGGATGTCTGGTTCATGCATCACTGGTGAGAGGGACCGAAAATGAGGGGATACAACAATGACCTTAACAGCTATGGAATTTTCATTTGGGCAGGAGGTTTGGTAACTCTGTGACTCCGACACAAATTTATGGACCAATGTTTGTAAGAAAATCAGCTTTAAATCATTTAAATTCATCCCAGATTGAACAGTCATGTAAACATTCACATGTCAGAAATGCACAGCTATCTGCTCCTGCCTTCATGAATCAAACAGCACAGAGCTAATGAACATATGGTGTAGCATGCTTTTCTCTCATAATGAGATCCATTAGCATGTAAATTAAGGGTCTATTTCAGATTTAGATTCCCTTGCACCGTGACCTGTAGGATATGCTCCAGTTCAGCTGTAAACTCAGTTTTCTTATCTTTGGAGATGTTTACATTGACCTCAGGTTAGGTTGACTCTCACATTTGCTGTGCCACAGTCAGTGTGGGCTTGTTAAATTTACCGTATAACTCAGAGCATTTAAGAGATGGTGAGGCTTTGGATAATTAGCTGGATTTCAATGCTGTGGGATCGTCTGTGTGATTTGATTTGAGTTTGGCTTTTTGAATAGATGATAAGCACATCTAAAGAAGAGGCTAACATGGTAACAGAGGAGAAAATGATGAGATACACCTTTTTAACCCCTCATAAAAAAGTAAAAAAAAAAAAAAAAAAAAATGATTGCATCGTGAAGTAGAGCTTATTCCTGATTCTTCCAGTTATTGTAATACATAGCCTACTGCCCAACTGAATGGCTCCAAATTTGCCAGATTCATATCTAGGACCTGCAGACCTTTGCCTAATATAATCCCCCACTGTTTCTCCTAACCCCATCTCTAACCCTAGGGCCACAGGCTGATAGCAAGTGATAGATTAACTGGCATCGGCCACACAAAATTGATAAATGATTTATTTTATTTCCCCTTTTTTGACTATTAGAGTCTGCAGGGTATCTTATTTTGAAAAATTGTCAGATTCTCTGCCCATCTCATCCGTCTGTTGTCAAGATTTGACACTCGGTCACTGCCAAGCTGTGATACCTGAAAATGAAGCCCACAAGCAAGCAAAAAAGAGTGAAAAACAAAGACCTCTAGAAAGCTGAGCCAACCCTCCTAAAACAAATAAGCTGCATCTCATAGGAAATACTGAAGTCCCACTTAAAATATGGAAATATTGTAGCCTTAAAAGTATAAAGTATATAGTACCTGTCTTTTTCTGTGTATATGTGTTTTTTTATTTATTGTTCTATGGACCGCCTCTGTGTCCGAAATAAAGTGTTTAATTGAATTGAACATATCTATTACACCTTCAACAGCTGATATTCTAGGTTGAAGTCAAGGCAAGATTTTCAAAAAGCACTGTAACCCACCTCAACCCATCTTTATGGAGCAGAGTGACAACAATCAAAGTGAAATAAGAGTGTAAGTCATACATATTGAACACATTTAGGGTTTTCTTGTTTTAAGGGAAATTTGCTCAGGCCAAGGTGTGTTTCTGACATCTGCTTAAAAAGGCGTAACAAAAAAAGTAAGGGACGAAGTATAGTGAGCAGGTAGTGTCCACACTGGAGCAATTCTTATTTGCATTGTTATCCTGCTTATATCCTACTCCCAACTAAAGACATAACACAGTGTTGCAAACTCCTCAGTAAGAAAAGTTGCTAGATGATGCCATTTTGCCCAATTTGCATACTTTTTGCTAAGTTGGCAACACTGCATTAGCAACTTGAAACTTCCTATTAAAAATACTTATTAATTTTGAAAGGGATTTAGTTTTGCAGCTCAGAGGTCCCAAAGATTTAGATGGTAGTCATGAAGGAGTACTAGATTAAAAGTTTTCGATTTTCAAGATTTTAAATTGTATTCATGTTGTTTTCTACTAAGTACAAGGTCAAAGTAAAATCACATTCAAAGTAGTTAATTTAGTCACCAGTAAGTCATATAATGCTGCTTGAAGGGGATACCACAGGTCTTAGCTTTTTGCCCAGTCTTCCAGAGTCCTGATTCTTATAACAACGTGCTGCTGGTGTCAGAGCATCCAGTACAATTTAAGGTGATGCTTCACAAATCTCATTCTGGTGCAGACAGCTTTCTGCTCACTGTAAACCAAAACTACGACTTTACCACCACTTAATACTTAAAAACAAATTATTTTATTGTGGTATATAATGAGGGGTTTTTTTTCCTTTTTTTTTTTTTTTTTTTTTTGTGACAGTACAACTTAAATCTGGCAACGTAACTTTACAACTTAATTTTCTTTCAACTTTATTCTTATGAGAAAATGTAAGTCTTTGCAGAAAAAAATCCTTAAAAAAAAAAAAAGAATCTCTAAAACAACAAATTATATTTTCTGTAATACTCTGCCATTTTCATTCATGTTATACTCTTCAACAATTTTCAAGTCTTAATACCTTCACATGCTCATATGTGTGTAACTTTTAAAACCAGTTCTGTTACACAGTCAAAGCTTATACCGGGTTGTGGTTTGTGTGGTTTTCCACAATTTGATAGATGCCACTTAACTCGTTTTGACATAACTTTTTTTTTTTTTTTTTTACGGTTGACTAGATAGATTTTTGTGAATCCAAAGTTTTATGCCCTCCATGTAACTTTGGAGTAATATTGAAAGTGTTTTTTTTTTATTTTTTTTTATTATTATTATTATTTTTTTTTTTTTTGCCACAGTGTCAACAGGAAAAGGTGTGATCTTGGATAAATGTGATTGGTTTGACATGACGTGTATGATTTTGTTGCTTCTGGATTTACTCTTTCTACTCAGGATTAACAACCCTTGTTAAGGAGTTTTGACCAATCAGAGTTAAGTATTTGATGCAACTTATGTTTTACCAAAAACTTCTACCATTGAAAGGTTCACCACTTTAAACTTAGCATGACTCGGCTTTTCTTAAATTTGACCACCACAGTGACTTTTCTAAAGTTGCTCATGACCTATATGTTTTTAAATACTTTAACAATAAACAACTGAGTAATTATTTTAATTAAAACAGATAAATAACTGTTATATAAGGTATGAGGTTGCCGGTCTTTGCTACATCGGCAGACCTCAGCCTCCTCGCGATGAACATTTTAAACAAAGTCAGTATTTTTCTGATCCCAACTACTGTTGAGAAAGCCCATACAAACAAAACGTATCTGCTTTCTGTAGTTTGTTGTTTATTTTACTTCTCTCCTTCTCTGTCTGTCTGTCTGCTGACATTCTAATTTAAAGAGCACTGGCCACGGCTGCAGAAGTGGACAATCGCTTCCTAAGGAAGATGGATTGCTCCTTCCTCAGGAACTAATTAGCTCGTGTCTTCAGGCCCCGTGTTCAAATGCCAAGTCCTGAAGCTCCATGACTGTAGGGGAGACAGACCAAAGAGGCACACACGCACACTCACACACACACCGTGCTAATTGTCCATTATGAAAGCTCTTTGGAGACCATTTGAGTTGTCTGTTTGAGGTCAGATGTTCAAATAAACTCACATCTTAAGTATCTACATCATTGAAAAAGTGCAATTCGGTTTTAGTCTAATGGTGAGCTCAAAAGAGACTTTATGATGTTGGGCTTTCGAGTGCTTTTCAGGATACTTTCCAGAAATACAAAATCATGATGTAATTAAATGAAATTGCTGGCGACCAATTGCAGGTCAAATAGACTTAAACCTGTATTTTCTTGGAGTTTACAGTCAAAGGTATTTAAAAAGTGATATTTTTGAAAATTTAATCCACCAGTGTGCCTAAAAGAAAAGCAATGACCGTGAAAATGTTTTGTTTTTCTTCGACAGGTGTTTAGACAGTCTGGGAGACTTGCTCATTTTTCTTTTCCTGTATTTTGTTTATTTTTTATAAATATCTTACATCCACATGTAACCTCTGCTCTGCCTCCCTTCATCACTCAGTGGAGGCTGTGTGATGATCCGTGCACTGTAAGTGGATTTACCGCTTTGCAGAATAGTGAGGTAGGCTGCAGCATTAAATGACAGTGTTTTCTGACACACTCCATTTTGATTTCTCTCGAGTGAATCTGAATAGCACGCTGTGAGACTCAATGGCTAATTGGCTGATCCATCTCGACATTAGAGGCGTTTCATGGCACACTTAGTGTCTTTTCTACAGCATTCAATGTGCCATTACAGAGATTCAATTGAAGGTAGAAAAAAGTAATGGAAATGCAGATGAATGAACAGTCTTCAAGTACTCAAAATTATTCAGCAGCCCCCACTGAAAACTGTCAGAGTGACAATGAGCTTAATTTGTCTTTAAATTATCCACTTCCCTTTACAAAATATGTTTATTGTCTCTGTATTAAACCAACGAAGAAGGCCAGACATTGGCAACACATTAATAAAGTTCCATCACTGTTATATCAGTCCTAAAGAAGTATCCTGTCAGAGAAAGGGTTTCTCTACAGAAGACCACATTAGGGAGAAAACAAAGACTATGAGAATAAATTTATGTAAAAATATCTTTGGACCTCTGTTTTATTTGGAAAAACGTTTTCATTCTTCCACTCCCTAAACAATTTAGTAAGTTGGTGATTTTCTGTATGTCATCTAGAAACATATAACGGAATGTCATCAGCATAGCAGTGGTTGGAGATATCATAAAACTGATAAATCACATAGCAAAGTGGGATAATGTACAATAAAAATAAAAGTGGCCCCAACACAGAACCCTGAGGCACACCACAGTACAGAGTGGCTGATTCTGACATGTAGGGTCCAACTTGGGGAACTGAAGTTTTAGGCATTTTCACATCCACTGCTCAAGAACGGAGGCTGCAGCTTGGTTTTAAAACAATGGAAAGACAAAGAAGAAAAAGAATCTGTTAGTGAGCTAGCTTTAGCAACACTCTGAAAGATGATTCAGCACTTTTAAAAACCAACATCGTGATATTTATTGTAAATGCAAAAACAACGCTGGAGCTTGAACCTCTTCAGATTACTAATAAATTAAAAATGTTTACTTTTATAACTGTTCTATGACTGTTTCAAGTCAGTTTTGTAACTTGGGATTTTCCAGAAGTTGTACAACTGAAAACAAAACCATAGTTTGACAAACAAAGAGAGGTTTTGGTCCCAGAGCTGGTGATGTAGATGTTACCTAAACCAACGATTAGAATTGGATATAACGGTGTATAGTCATAACCTTCCTCATCTTGAATTCGTTTTATTTTCAACTTTTTATAAAATATAGACACCAACATAGGTGTTTCAACTATAGTTCAGTTTGTCCGATGTAAGGGAAATGATAAGTTTGTATGTTTGTTGGATAGAGTCTGACATGCATAAAGTGCATTTGCTCTTGCTCTTGTAGTGTCCTGCAGGCCTCCTTGTTTTTCAATCTATTTTAGCTGCTAGATTTCCCATGTCTCCATCCCTCTGCTCTGCCACTGCCCTGCATCAGCACTGAGTCCATCCTTCAGCACCACCACCTGCTCAGCATCCACCTGCTGGCTTCGACTGGGAACATCATTATGTTATCTTATCCATCCTCAAATGTTTACATGTAAAATAAATCTGCTATGAGTGATGAGGTTGGAACCCAGGTATGAAAACTTTGTTCAGCTGCTGCTATAAACTTTCTAAATTGAACTAAATACTTTTTGGATACTCAATCAAAGCAAATGGATGTTCACCATGCTGTGAGCTGGAACGGTAAGTCATCTTATGTGTGTTAAAAGAGCCAAAATATATTTCCCTTTGGCGTCTTGACAGCACAGTTGCATGATGTACATTGAAGGAAGCAAATAAGGGTTATTTATTATATAGCATGCGACACAGTGCAAGAAACTTCATTGGAACTCTAAGGATTAATTGTTCGTTCTCTATTCTGCCCAAATCAATGCATATTTGGAGGCTTTAACATGCCTCAAAACTCACCAAAGTCCATACACACATAGCCCTAGAAAATTATTTGACATTTTATGAGTTTCATGAATTCACTTAACTTACTAAAGGTCGTTGTTACGACCTTTGATTTTATTCCCCATGTGAACATGATCGTTTTCTGATACAATCTGTTGCAAATATTTCTCAACATTGTTATAAAAATGAATGTAATTATGATGGACGTCCAAATTAACATTTAGGAAAGATTCATAAAAATTAGATGCATGGATGTCGGCGAAACCATAACTGCATTTTCTCAGTTCCCTAAATTGATAACTTTGGAAGACTTTGTCTTGAACCAGAGGCTAGGTTCTGCCATCCTATTAGAACAGTGTTGAAGGTGATGCCCAGCCTCTAGCTCCAATCTAGGTCTTTAAAAGACACACTGACCTGAACAGTCATTCAAAATCCCCTTTGCCTGAAATGGTTTTCAACCCATAGACTGTATATACTATGGACAACTTGGTTCCGCCTTCCGCCTGTATACAGATTTGAAGCCAAAAAGCTCTCCAGGATTTTTCTTCATTTCCTGAAACCAGCGCCGTGCAGTAGCATTGTGGGCATTTGGCGGGGGAGTTGCCGAGAGTCGCTGTGATGATGCTCGGCTCAAAGAGCTTATCCCCTGGGAGAGCTACGCAATCCCTGAACACCCATAGGCTGTATCAGGTGTCAATCGTAGAAAACATGAACCCCCTAACAACTTTTAGAAGCAGAGCTTCACAGAAAAAAGAGGACTTGAGCACAAACCAATTCAGCGTGTGACACACGCATTCCCACCCGTTCACACGCTCACACGCCACACATTGTATTTCTCACGCATTTAAATGAACATGGTGATGTCCGCCAAGTTGCACCTCTTTAACTATGGAACAGGTAGGAATCAACTGAGTTCCTCCGAGAGTTCAGAAGCTGCGTGCCACGCGCAAGCAGATCAAATAAAGTATAACTACTGAACAGCGAATCAAAAAGCAGCATTGCTGTATCCGGGTAGATTTTGATATCTTGTGGTTTGACTACAGAAGAAGACAGACACTCGCCGTAATAGAGCAGGTTTTTATAAGGACGAGAAAGACCCGATGATTACAGTAAGTCAGTAACCTACACATGCAGAGACCTCAACACCTCATGGCAGATAAACTCATATGATAAGCTAAAGCCCTATGCCATTGCTATTAACAGCTGTATTGACGGATTTAGCCTCTGTACAGCCATTTCCAGCCATTTTCCCCTCCACAAAAGCAGCATTTCTCATATATCTCATATATATAAGTTCTGATATATCATATATAAGTTCTGATACTCATGACAGTGTAATGCTCATGTACCAAAGGATTAAGTATCTCCATATTTGTGAAACCTATACTAAAGTACAATTCATCTAAATGCTCCTCATTGCTGATTTTAACAACTCTCCTTCACAACAGGTAACTGTACGACTTAATACTTATATATTAATGACTTTATTCTCCCCCCCCCCAAGGAAATGTCACTCTAAGCTTAGTTCAAAACTTGAGAGCCCTGCAACAACAGGGGGGGGGTTGATTGAAGATAATAATTTCTGTGTAATAAATTTCTAAAGTTTGTCCACAGCCCCATAAGCTTTGCTGGCGGAGGCGGGATTTATGACCTATACTGCAGCTCATCAACAGAGGGTGCTGTTCTCAGAGTGGCTTCACCCAACAAGGAGGCAGACGCTGTCTGTTCTATATACAGTCAGGTTCAGCTTCACAAACAGTAAACAACATTGTTGAAGCAGCTAATGCGACATTAGCTAGCTTATGCTAATGTGGCCAAGTCAGGGCCCTAACTAGGTGCCAGCGGCTGGCCTCATATGTTAACTGTAACGGCTTTATATTTGGAACACAGAGACCATAAATCATGGTAGTTTTTATATTCGTAAAAAAGCAGCTAAAATGAAATAGGGGACTGTATAGCACTATAGGGGCTGTTTTGGGCTACAAATCATGCAAAGCTGCAGAATGACCAGTGAAATAATAGCTATACTTACATGTTTTTCTAGGAGGCTGATTTGGATCTGTTATCATAGAAGAAATACTGCTATTGAAATTGGAGAGTTCGATTTTTAAGCTACAAAGAAAAATTCATCTTTAAATCAATATTTCGTATCAGTTTATATCATTTGTTGGATTTAAATCTAGGTAATGCAGATCCTGACGTGTAAGGGTGTTGTCTCACCTTGTTGCATAACCACTTTACATTATTCCTCATTTAACTGAAAGGTCTCCTTTTCCTCTGCCATCTCCACAGACCGGTTTCAATAAAGTTTTTTTTTAAATTAACTCAATTATAGATCCTGTCACGAGAGAGGGAATGAAAACATACAGTATGTGTTCATGCATGATGTCAGTTGAAGGGGGTTTAATAATAGATTCGTGCTGCACAGCGCGTCACTATGATAGTGTTCAGAAGAGGACTTGTGTAAAACATCAGCAGCCACTCTACATTCAGAGGGAATGTATGTTTAAGGGATGAGATGAAACCTAACCTTGAGTATTTACTGAGTGCCTCTTAGCTTCCTTTGCACTCCTCGAATCTTCAGCTCTCGCTCTGTTTGCCCCGAGGCCTTGTTGATGCTGAAGGTGGGGGGATAGAGCCCCAGAGACAGTCACGCTACTCTTTCATTCATTTGTTTCATGTACAGATTCTTATCCACCTGCGTCTCCCACTCACTGAAGACACATCTAAGACTCTGTCGTTGAATATTCATGCAGGGGAAAAGAAAGGAGGACAGAAAGAAGCTTTGTTGGTGTGTATTTTAATGTCATTATGTCCAGGTGAAGACTGCTGTGAGACTGCCTTTGTGAGGACCATTGGGAGGGCCTCCTTATAACATGTAAATGCTATGACAAAAGCTGACCCTGATAACTCTCTGTACCTGCATACAAATTCAGACATCTGCAAAAATAAATAAATAAATAAAATAAAGCATTTTTTTAAACTTCTATTTTCATCCATAGGAAGAGCTTTTGAGTCTTGGTTACATAAGAGACATTACACCTGTGAGGGTGTGTGTACGTGTATGTGCATGTGTGTGTGTGTGTGTGTGGGTGTGGGTGTGACAGCTTCTGCGAGAGTGTGTGTGTCTGCACACAAGCCTTTCCATGCTGGAAAATGTGGGCGTGATATGGATTAGTTTGAGTGAATACTGCTGTGCACAGTGTAGCTAAACCCGTAAATGGGATTAATTCAAGGTGGGCTCGTAAAATGAAAGATGCCATTTAACTTGTGCTTGTGTTTCCACCCTCGGGAGGCTCTTCTCTTTAAAGGAATATAGCTGTAAAATTGTGCAATATGTTCAGTTATGTGGTAATGTAATGCGTATTTGAGCCGTGCCCATGGATCTAAAAGAAAAACAAGGTCACTTTTAATGGCAAGCTCAGTGTTGTAGCTGCAAAATGTGGAGTGGACTGTGTTTATGAGGACAAATGTAAAAAAAAAAAAAATGTAGAGAGGGACATAAAGTTGATATGAATTTGATATAAAAAAATAGTTGACCTACATGAATTCTCTTGCATGTAGGTGTTATTAAAATGCAACCTACCGTATATAAATTCTATGAATACAACACAGAATCTGCTTAATTGCATTAAAGGTGCATTGTGTAGGGCAAAACCCGAATAAACAATAAAAAATGGTAGAAATGTGTTTAAATATGCATTAAATTACTTTAAAAAGGAGGTTAGTATTTATTTGAACCTTTTATTTCTACATAGGGCTGGGTCTCTTTTCATGAAGGCTATACCGCCATGTTTGTACCACAGCCCAGAACAGAAAAACTAGCTGATTCCATGTTATTTAGTGAGAGGTGACACAAAATACCCAGGTTGAAAGATGAAGAGGAACAACAAAGTGGTTGTTGAGCTTAAAAAAAACTTACATTGATTTAAGTTTTAATGGTAAAAAGTTGACAAATTGGGGATTACACTTATTATGCATCACTGGAGCTTCTTGTCCTTGAACGCTACCGTCCCTTCACTTATAGGAGGGGTGAGCAAGGGAGCATTTTAGTTTATAACCTGACAGGAAGATACCATCTCCTTTCTTCTCACGTACCTTTAAACACACTCGGGAGAAAAGAGCTCAAAATGCATCAATACAAATGTTGCTGTATTTTGTATTTTGTATTTTGCAAGGTCACAGATTTTCTCTACAATTCAGTCAGGGCTCTTTTAGCTCACACTCCTAATTTACCACTTAATGGCAAGTACATATGTGAGGTATAGCAGGTTGAATAATGGATGTGAGCATGCAAACCAAGCAAAAACCTCTGTTTTTTGTGTAATGATCCAATGCTGCAGTGCAAAAAAAAAACCCTGCAATGTTTCAAGTACAGCCTGAGAATACTCATTAGGTCTAATGTTAGGATGCTCCACAAACTGAACATATTTACAGCTCGATTCGGTTTCAGTCAATGTGTTTGATTTATTCATAGGTGCATGTTTTATGAGGGGGAGTGTTGGTCTTTTTTCTCCACACATATTTGTTAACATAACACAGAGGGGGGTGGGATAATGTATGAATTTGCATAAAGGCCTGTCTGAGCTGATAGAGAGCCAGAGGCTCGAAGCCTGCCAACTCCACCTCTCCTAATGTGTCTACACTGACCAAAAGTTATGCTGAGTCAGCATTCCCTCTGCAGTTACCGCTATAAGTGGTTGACATTACTGAGACTACTTCTATACAGTTTCTGATGAACACTCATGGCAGGACAGCATTCATTTCCCATTTCCATCTGCATCTATCATAACTACGTTTACACTGTGATATCATATTGTTACATTCCTGTGGGTTTCAATGTGTTTTTCAGTGACATCGTGAAACAAAAATGAAGTCCTGTACCTTTAATTGTATGAAAATTAAGCATCAGTGGTTTGACAAGCATCAGAAATATAGAGGCATTGTCCTTGATTCAGTGGTTGCTGGTTTGGCTCCCAGTTTGTGACCATTTGGTGCATAACTTTGCCAATCTCTCCTACTCACATTCCCTGAATGTTTTCAGCTTGTCTTTCCAGTCATCAAAAAAGGGGATTATTAAACTCATAAATAAATTAAAGCTCCTGTTAAGAATTTTTCAACTGCTTTTGAAAGAGGCTGAAATTATTACTGATGCTTCCTTATGATCAAAAAAAGCAAACAAGACCATCAGTTAAAAGACTGAACATGTCTGTTAAGTTGTTATGAACATGTAAAATCACAAAACCTTACTGGAAACCCAGAGGACTGTTGATCAGGCACACTGCTCACTGTCACCTGGCACAACTTGATAACCAATCAGGAAGTGAGTTCACGAAAGAAGGAAGCACAACAAATGCTGTCATGGCAATGATAGTGAGCACGAAGCATAAACTGAGACAGACGTCCAAAATATAGAATCCACTTGATACCTGATAACAACACCTTTGGAAACCTTTGACGTGTGCCAGGCTTGAAAGATGGTGAGAATTTGAGTCTCCTGATATTTTAAATGGAGAGAGGAGGTCCCAATAAAAACTAGGGCCCTGTTGGGGCACTGGCGGGCCCGAGCCGCATCGCGCCGCCCCAAACGCGATCGCCTCCCCGTCCCATTCGCGTCCTCTGGCCATCGCCTTCTCTGGTAACGCCCATCACTGCAAAGAGCCTTTTCCTTCATCGGCGTTTGCTGTTCTTCCTGCCAGTGCGTGTCGCTTTCACTTACACTTGCCACAGCCAGCCTCGTGAGTGCCTGGCCTGGTTTGACCTTTGCTCACCATGATTGTGTCACCTTGGTATCGGCTACTTGGGAAGTTCCACCGTCGTGGCAAAGCTTTGTTTGCGTGCCGTGCTCAACCACCTATTTTCTATGGATGTGTAAGTAAACCACTTTCATTTCTTACACAATGACACACTCATACTTATCATTCACTGTTACGGATGTGCTCTGTTTGTATGCATGCAGGAAACCTGATGAATGAAGAAATCACCAGACTTGCCAACATCTTAATAAATTATGAGGTATGACATCACTTGAATGGTTTCCTTGTACTATGCTTCCATTATTCTAATTCTGTAATAAAAAGAAATTTTGTCCAAAAAGACTGTTGTTGTTATTTCTTCTAATAATTAACATAGTTAACATAATTAACATTCAATATGCGCTCATTACACACGTGCACACTCTTTGATGATCTGTGAAGCAGAGCTGGAAAAAGACAGTAGGAGCAGCTGAATAAAGTGTATTTGTAGGAAAGCCGTAAGAGCTATTTAAACGCTGTTTTCGCAGGTTGAAAGGTTAGGGTCTCCACCAAAGGTCAGAGGTCAAATAACATTTGTATCTCAAACTATGACGTCACAGTCAAGGTCCAAAGATGGTGTGCGCACCTGTCTTTGGTCATTTCCCATTATAATGAATGGGAGGCGTAGTTTCTACCAAAAAGCTCGCTGCAGACAAACTACATGTCCTATTTGAAAAAATGGACCATGAGTGAGGGCACAAACACAGCTAGGATATATCCAAATGGCAAGTTGCTCCTCCTTTCGGTTTTGCCGGGAGAGCGATGTGTTTGAGCCATTGAGCAATGGGCAGGAAAAACTTGACTTTTACTCCTGCCATGGGGGGGCGCTCTTTTGGGGAGAAAAAATTCCTTCACAAATGTGTTGATGGCTTGACATTGCATCATCCTAGAAAACTTGGAGGCCAGTGAGGACAAAAATAAAAAGTTATGACTTTTAAAAATGTGGATATTTGGGTCATCTTTGGCGCCCCCTAGAACGTAAACCGTGGGGTGCAGCGTCATGATTTGTACAACTTTGAATGGCCATGGGGTGTAGATTGGCCTGACGCTCGGGCCCTAATAATGATCTTGTTGTATGATATAGCATGTTTTTGCAGGTGTGTAAAAACTGACCGCGTGTGTGTGTGTGTGTGTATCTTGCAGTACTCTGAGGAGAATGAGAAGCAGGACACAGACACAGCTATGGAGACATTCTTGTACTTTTATGTAGGACTTTTGCTCAATAGTTGTTTGTGGTGGCACTGAAAAGAGCCGTTGTGGGGGTGCAGCACACTAGATGGAATCCTGCCATGGGACCGCTCCTTCAGCTGAGAAGTGCTCGGTGAAGGTCTGCCTGACTACGATGGCCTCCCGGTACAAGTTGTTTGAAGCGAGACGTCCCAGCCCTGCCTGAGGTTCCTCACCACCCGTGATGGCACCCAACCTCATGGCAGCTTCAGGCTGAGACCTACACAGGAAGTTATTAAGGACACAGGTGGCCTTCACACACTTCTCTGCAACGTCCGGAGAAACCTCAAGGGCACGTCAGTACATCCTCCACTGAGTGGAAAGAATGTCATAGGCATTTTCAACCACCAGCCGCGCCCTGGACAGCCGGTAGTTGAAAATGCGCTTCTCTCTGGGGAGGATGCGCCCTGGATATGGCCTCATGAGGTTCCTCCGGAGCGGGAAGGCCTCATCTGCAACAAACACATAAGGTTGGGGTCCCCTGTGCTCAGCTTCAGGCAGTGATCGATCCGGAGGCAGTTGGAGGGAGCCAGAACGGAGGGCCTGACCAAACGTAGAGTTGGCCAGAATCCCCCCGTCACTGGTCCTCCCGAAGCCTCCGACATCGATCACTCGGAAGCAATAATTGGCATCTACAACTGCCAAGAGAACAATAGAAAATGTTCCCTTGTAGTTATAGAACTCTGATCCTGAATTGGCAGGAGCCTTCAGAACCACGTGCTTCCCATCCACAGCACCACAACACAAGGGAAAGTTCCACCGCTCCTCAAAACCCTGTGCTATGGATCTCCACTCATCACAGGTGGGCACAGCCATGAAGTCCTCCACCAAGCACTCCCAGATGCAGGACACGGTGTCTGCCACGATGCCTGACATGGTGGAAACTCCAACTCGAAAACTGTAGGCAATGGTCCTGAAGGAGTCTCCAGTAGCCAGGAACCTGAAGCACATAAAAATTAATTTCATTGCTATTTTTATTCAAAATATGAGGCCATATGAAATACAAACGTAACCGAAGACTTGAGTGTCCATAAATCCTCTTTGACACGGACATTTATGCTAGCACCCAGTGTATCTGGTCATTTTAAATTAATTAATGTCCAGGTAATTTTTTCACAGTATGCATTGAATGTGTCAAGGGGTTCGTTTTTTTACAGTGTAACTTCTTTCTTTACTGAGGGGATCAAACAAGGGAAACAGAACAATCCTGTTGACTTCCTCAGCAGCACTTAATCAGTCTGATCAGATAGGATTATTTTCACAGGAGTTATATTATCTGTCTTTAGTAAATTGATCAGATTCACAGAATTTTATTTTGACTGGATATTAAAGAGACAGAGAGCAGCTCACAGGAAAAGCTCAGTGCACAGAAAGCTGATAAACTTTGCAGTTTTGCCTTTTTTGCCCAGTGTATCTGGTCATTTTAAATTAATTACATTTGATTATACTCACCGCAGACAGATAGACAGGCGCTCCGAAGCTGAGACGGAGCGCCTGTAATTTGTGTCCTGGCGGGAGATGCTGCCTCCCACCCGGGCGAGGAGGTCCTCGAACTGCGCCGACGACACACGGAAGTACCGCTGGAAGCGCCCATCGTCTAGGCCAGGGGTCGGCAACCTTAAACACTCAAAGAGCCACTTGGACCAGTTTCCCACAGAAAAGAAAACACAGGGAGCCGCAAAACCTCTTTGACATCTAAAATGAAGATAACATTGCATATATCTTTTTTTTTTTTTAACCTTTATACAAAGTATATAAAAAACTGTAGCGAGTTGCATTTATGAAATAAATGAACTATTTCGGCGAGTGTCTGTCTTCTTCTGTAGTTAAACCGCAAGATATCAAAATCTACCCGGATACAGCAATGCTGCTTTTTGATTGGCTGTTCAGTAGATATACTTTATTTGATTGGCTTGTGCGTGGCACGCAGCTTCTGAACTCTCGGAAGAACTCAGTTGATTTCCCCCAGTTCAATAGTTGAAGAAGTGCAACTTGGTGGACATCACTGTGTTCATTTAAATGCGTGAGAAATACAATGTGTGGTGTGTGAGCGTGTGAACGAGTGGGAATGCGTGTGTCATACGCTGAATGCGTGAGACTTGAGAGCCCTGTGCTCACGCATCATCGATGTACTCCCGAGCCATGCAAAACGGTCTTTACAAATGTTGCACTGAACGCCTTCCTTTTCAGTCTTGGTTAAGTTTTCCCACACCACTGATGTTTTAGGTCGGGATTTGGGTTGGGTTGTGTCCATGTTTTTCTCAGCCGCTGCCTCGGCCATGGCTGTTTCTTTTCTGTGCGTTCTGCTGATGTTTACACGCCGGTGTCCATGGACATATATAAAGACCCGACGAATCGATCACAGAATTTGTTGGCAACGGATTTTTTCGTCACGACGAATCTACTTAATCGATTCGTTGTTGCAGCCTTAATAGTTTATTTAATGTTACAAGAGCATTTTAATCTTTGAATTTAGAATTACAAAAAAAAAAAAATAATAATAATAATAAAATAAAATAAAATGCAATTAAGTATTTATTATTTATTTTCCAAATCCATTGGGAGCCGCAGCTTAGGGAAGAAAGAGCCGCATGCGGCTCCAGAGCCGCGGGTTGCCGACCCCTGGTCTAGGCGGAGTTCCTGGAGCAAGCGGTGAAATTCCCCCAGCTCCGTCCTCCTCCGGATGGTTTCATGCACCCAAACACGCCGGCGGCGTCTGCGGCGGAGGTAAAGATATGCGGCAGCACAGAGGATGACGTCGGGCATCTTGAACACTTGTCGCACTGAAAACTGAGCTAGTGACATCATCGGCGACCAGCCGCATCCTGCAACCTCCGCAACTGCAGCTTTGGACCCGCGCTGCGTCCGAATTGCCCGCTCGCATACTACATACTACTGCTACATACTACTGCTAGATCCTACTCCTAGATACGAAACACGTTGGCCCAATTCGGACACACTAGATTAGCGGTGGGGAAAGACGACCCCCGCAGGCAGAGAGTAGGTACTGCGCCCGTGCAGACAGTGGTAACGGAAGCCCCCCATCTGCTGGCCTGGCTGTAGTACTGCAGCTGTGCAGTTTAATGATGGAATAAGTGAGCTTTACCTCCATGATGTCGCCACATATTTGCTCATAAAATGATTACTTGGGCAAATATGACACCATGACATGACAAAGAGATACAACCCCACATTTTTTAGGACAGTGTGTGAAATTACATGAAACTTACATCTGTACTGCTGCGGTCCTGCCTGTTGCTGCTGCTGCTCCGCCATGGTGCGCGCTGCTGTGGCCAGCCGGCATTCACGACGCATCTAAATAGGCAGCAGCTGGTGGCGCTAGCATCACTTGCGCTTCTACAACTTTTAACAGGACGAAGAAGAAGCCCCTGGTGAATTTTGGGTCGGTAGCATGTCCGTAGGGTGCACTGCGACCATACTACAATGTGGGCGTGTCTAGTATCTGAAGTAGCATGCTACTCGCTCCAGTGGCCAATCCGGACATGCTACATACCACTTCGACTACTACTTCGACTACTACTTGGCAATTCGGACGCAGCACCAGTGTGAATGAACCAGGACGCGACGCAACGTGGCGTGAGCGACCTACGCGACTAGGTCACTTCAAGTCGCGTTTGGTCTGAACCATAGGCTGTATATAGAATGGACAGAGTCTGCCTCCTCGCTGGGTGAAGCCACTCCGAGAACAGCACCCTCTGTTGGTGGGCTGCAGTACAGGTTATAAATCCCGTGGACAAGGCAGTGGCATTGGACAAACTTTAGAAATTTGTTATACAGAACATAATTTTTCTCCCCCCCTGCTTGTGATGTTGACATGTAGTTACAGTAAGACTGGTTTGTGCTCAAGTCCTCTTTTTTTCTGTGAAGCTCCGTTTTTAAAAGTTATTAGGGGGTTCATGTTTTCTATGATTGACACCTGATACAGCCTATTGGCGTTCAGGGATTGCGTAGCTCTCCCAGGGGATACGCTGTTTGAGCCGAGCGTCATCACAGCGACTCTCGGCGACTGCGTGGCCAAATGCGCGCATCGCTACTGCTCAGCGCTGGTTTCAGGAAATTAAGAAAAATCCCGGAAATATTGAGAGCTTTTTGGCTTCAAATCCGTATACAGGCGGCAGGCGGAACCAAGTTGTCCATAGTATATACAGTCTATGGTCTGAACGCGGCTTTAGACAATCAGTCATTCTGTGTGTGACAGAAGTGACAGGAAATCAACAATGTGTCTACAGCCCTCTGGGAAAACAGGAGGATGTGAGAGAAGGAGAGGGCGAGCTCAGAGGAAGAGGAGATGGACAAAGAGCGTGAGAAAGAGTGATGTCATTGGTTCTGCTGGGAACGAAGTAGAGGAATCAAGAAAACAGAGAAGATCGGAGGGAAAAGTCTCCATGGACAAGGTTAATGGGCTGCTTCAGTTTTTAGTTTTTCAATTTTGAATGAAAAAAAGTTATCAGCTGGTCTCTGCTAAAATCCTGATAAATACCAACTCTCATGGGCCGAGCAGCTCTGCTGACTGGTCACTGATTGGTCTAATCTTATGACATCATGAGAGAGGCATGTGGGTCAGTGAATATTCACACTCATTAGCAGGACGCTCCAGTTTATGGTTTATCTGGAAGTTTCTATTGTCACTCTGAAAGACCATGAATGTGTGTGTTCATGTGAGTGTGTATGATTTCCTCGCTCGCTCTGTGTGTTTGTATTAAAATGAGATCATCCACACAGTGAAGTGAGGTGACAGAGGTGGCTAAATATACATCAGTCATCACAGACAAGAGATACCAGCGTACAGAGACCCTGAATGCAGGGGGAGACTGCAGGCTGCATATTGTGCAGGAAAGTGTGAGACCTCTCTGGCCCCTGAGCACGTATTTTTGAAAGTGCACGCTGCAGATTTTCTGTGCAACACCTTATGGCCCCATGCCTTTTAGCCTCCTCTTCTTCTCTTATGGAAATGGGAGAGCAGAGGGAGGCAGAGCATACTAACTTGGCTCTGCAATGTCTCTTTTTTTTGCTAGTTGCATGTGATGAATGCGAGAAACTAGCATGAGGTGGGATGGTTGTGGGATGCCAGACTTAACCTGCCTTCCGGAGGTGTTTTGGGGTTGTCAAGGGAGGTGCCCACTTGATAATCCTGCTGACGTGTCAGCTCTTTCTGTCCATCTACATCAGGTGTGGAGCCCTGCCATAATGGGTCAAGTACCACCTATTAGCATATTTACATGATTTCAAAGAATTATTATTGCATATGTCAAAACTAGCAAAAGTATTCTGTGTGCTCTACATTTTGCACATTCAGCATTGACTCAGAAGTTTGACAGCGAACTACGACTGTGGGAAAGAGCAGGCAAAAGAGAAAACCTGGTTCAGTGTTACAACATGCAAATTCTACAGAGAAAAGCCCTAACTGGATTCAAACCAGGGAACCCCTTGCTCTAAAGCTGCACCACTGTAGAGCCCTCGACTTCAACCAACTTGTATTTACACAGGAAGCTGAGGCAGCCACACCACACCTTTAACTTTGCATATTTTACATAACACATTGACTAAGAATAATATTTTGCTGTTTTATCTCAGAAATCTAACATTTAGACATGCCCCTGTCAGTTACTTCACCTGGTGCCCCCCTAAAATCTGAATTTTTACTCCGAAAGCTGTAACAACTTAAGGTAACCCAAGCTCAAAATCCAAGATGGCTGCAAATCAGCCACAATTTTGATGCAATTATTGGCAACTTATTCTGGTTTTGTGTCAATAGATCAATCACACTGTTAGTATTGTACAAGTCTTACTTGTGGGCACATTGTCATGTTGCAGTCACGCGCAAGCTATCATGTTGTGTATTGTTGTTGCCTGGTATAGTAAATGATGCTCACAACATCAGCTCAGGTGTGATATCATTCCCAGCTCCAGTATATGATTACTGAGGTTAATGGAATACATGAAATTTGATATCTGCGTAATTGTTTCAAATAGAGTAATAAGCCATACAGAAGAATGTTAGTGTTGTACATGTTGTACATCTCTGATGATAAGCATTTTTAAATGGTGCTAAATGGGGATTGGCCTATTTTTGGGGACAGCCTCAAGTGGACACTTGAGGAACTGCAATTTTGGGACCTTTTATTTTCTTGTGAACAGGGTAAAACTGGAGGTTTTAATAAATATTCTCAGCTCCAGACTTTTTCAGTTCTCTTTTTAAAATGACCAAGGCAAAGAGATAATCTTTTACTGGTTCTTGATAATGTCTGTAGTTTGTTAGCAGGCCGCAGTTACAGATTTGCATCATAAAAATGCTTTACCAGAGGGAGACCTAAGGTCAGTGAGCTGGCCTTATTAAAGGGGATCATTACACCTAAAACATATTTTCCCTAAATTTTGAAGGTAAAAGTTTAGATCTATTAGGTATAAATAGAAAAAGCATTATAATATGTTAGGATTATATCGTATGACAAATATGTGGTTATCATGGAAGTCAATTGGCCAAATTTGGCCACGAGGGTAACAAGTGTCGGTGTGACGCAAATCTCCTATGCTAAACACTTCCAGTAGACAGGCTTTTGGAATTAAGGCATTTAAAATAAAAATAAAAAATAGTGCCGAAATTTCATACAGCTAGCCTTTAAACTGACCGGGTTACTGAGAGAAGAACAAAAAACACACCCAAAATGTCCATTTGTGTCCCGAAGATGCACCAAGGGTTAAAGAGAACTATTTTTTAATTTTGGTTCAACAATGGACAGAGGTAGACAGGTGTTAACTACTGAAAAATAGTATTCAGACAACTCAGACAGGTAAGATGGTGCCTGTAAAGCTCAGTTTGACAGCTGGTGTGTAATACTAAGTTGTCTTATTTAACTTATCAACACACATCAATTCATAAAGCTTCTATTACAAAAACAGCTCAAATCAATGTGGGATTAACAGCAGGTTTGAAAAATACATAATTGTTATACGGTGTGCTTTTGTTTACATTTAAATGTGAAAAATTTGAATGTAAACAAATTCCGTGATGACATCATTATGACATCATCTCGTGTTAGGAGATTGAAGGAGAGCAGCTGTCCAGGGTAGGATCGTTTGAACCTTTCAGCGAGTGGCTACACTTCAAGAAAGAGACAATCGGAATCTTTTAGCAGGAGCTGAAACAACAGCTCTACATTGTGGGAACTCATATATCATACCAATCATTTAGCCATTGTTTCAGGTAATTAACTGTTTTTTTTATTGTGTTTACATTATTTTGTGTGCTCATTGCGGACATGTACTGATGACTCAGATAAGAAAGTTTAAAGCTAACATGGGGGCAATTGATCACTGTGTCACAACGTATAGAAGAGAGACTCTCAGTAAAGAAAGATTTTAGCTATGCCTAGAAGTGCCAAGTGTGGGGAAGTATGGTTTTAAACTATTCTGCTATGATGCCTTAACAGTCATTCATTAGAAGTGTTCCTTATAATCATCACGTTACTATGACCTTGACATATGCTCTAGATAATGATGTGCCTTTCATAACAGACGTGCAGGTGTAGCTCAGAAATGTGAACAACAGGGTGAGGGAGGAAGATCACTCTGTCCTGAGAAGATGTGGAGGTGTAAAGGGAGGGTTTGCATGCCCAGCAGTCTGATCAGTGGGAACTCAGTGAAAGCCCGGAATACATGACGCAAAAAGGATAAAAAAGAGACAGGCACTGGGTGCATCCAAGGTCAACTTCCCCGAAACAACGGTTTTGGTCAGGTAAAAAAAAAACAGAAGAATACGTGCTTGTTTGTCCGTAGAGAAACACTGGGGACTGCTTGTGATGTAAACTCTCGGCCCATAAAGATGATGAGATGCCTCAGATGTATAAATGTTAACTACTGATAAATAGTATTCAGATGCAGTAGACCATCACATTTTATTAAATAGACTTCAGCACCTGGTCGGCCTCTCAGGCACTGTTTTTAACTGGTTCACCTCTTATCTAACTGATCGCCACTCCGTTTCAGGTCCGTTTCAGGATTGATTGTAAGGTTCTTTTATTCGTTTTTAGATGTATTAATGGTCTTGGCCCCTCCTATTTATCTGATGTACTTTTACCATATCAACCCTTGCGGACCCTGAGGTCCTCCGGCACAGGCCTTTTAACCTTACCCAAAGTCAAAAACAAAAACACATGGGGAGGCGGCGTTCAGTTTTTATGGTCCCCGGTTGTGGAACCATCCAACTTACCATTTTTAAGTAAAAGCTTGGAAAAACTTGTTCTTCAACAAGTAAATGATTTAAAAAAAAAACAAAAAACAACGTTGTGGTTTTTCCCTCCCCCATGGGAGGGTTTTTTTCCCCTCCTTGAGCTACCACCTTACCGTGGTGGAGGGGTTTGTGTGTCCCAATGATCCCAGGAGCTATGTCGTCAGGGGCTTTATGCCTCTGAAGGGTCACCCAAGGCAAACAGGTCGTGGGGGAGGGACCAGACTAAGAGTAGCTCATCCAGACATAGGTGCCAGGCGAGAAAAAAAAAAACTAAAAAAACAAACCTTAATGTGGGCAAAAAACCTTTAAAACAAAAAACTCTGAAAAGAAGAACAAAAAAAAACAAAAACACCCTAAAGTGGGTGTTTGGCACAAAAAATAAATAAATAGAAGAGCAATCTTTGTATTTAAATACGATCGTTTAAATACAAAGAGCATTTTAGAGAAGTGCAAATCAGGATTTAGGAGGAACCCCAGTACTGAGACAGCCCTTTTAAAAATTTTGAATGACATCAGGTACAATTTAGATAATGGCAACCTCACAGTCTTGGTTCTGCTGGATCTAACCGCCGCCGCCGCCTTTGATGCAGTAGACCATCACATTTTATTAAATAGACTTCAGCACCTGGTCGGCCTCTCAGGCACTGTTTTTAACTGGTTCACCTCTTATCTCACTGATGTCACTCCGTTTCAGGTCCGTTTCAGGATTGATTGTAAGGTTCTTTTATAAGTTTTTAGATGTATTAATGGTCTTGGCCCCTCAAATCAACCCTCGGGGACCCTGAGGTCCTCCGGCACAGGCCTTTTAACCTTACCCAAAGTCAAAAACAAAAACACACGGGGAGGCGGCGTTCAGTTTTTATGGTCCCCGGTTGTGGAACCATCCAACATACCATTTTTAAGTAAAAGCTTGGAAAAACTTGTTCTTCAACAAGTGTCTGTATTATCCTGCACTAAGTTGCTTAAAATGATCAACAAAATCCACAAAAAACTTTTGTTAAAGCTCCTGTGATTAACTTTTGATTCGTGTCAACTTTGGTGTCCCTCTGTGGACAAAGCAGCCATTGCCGAATTTGTCCTCTACATGCTCGAGGAGTGACTGTTAGCAGTCAAATGTATCATTTCTAATGAATATTTCATCAAGAAAAAAAAAAAATTGTGCTGTTTCAGCTGCTCAGCTGACACCGTCACTCTGGTGCCAGTTTCAAGCATTAAAAATGGAGATATGAGAGTTATTAATTTTGTCTCTGTTGGTTTTGCTTTTTAGATACTAGTCAATTTAATGAGCTTTCTAAAAATCCTCACAGGAGCTTTAAATTTGTTGAATGGTGAATCTAGTTATATTAAGTCAAAGAGATATTTTTACTAATAATAGGACAGTTTTTTGAAGTGCATCAGACAAGACAACTTTGCAGGTCACATATCAATGCAATCAGAGTTAAGATAAATTAGTATGAATTATGAACCCCTCTGGCCCTCTAATTATGCCATGTATCCGCTTCACACATTAAAATTACCTTTTTCTGCTCTCATCAGTCCTTATTAATCTCATCATTTATATTAAAAGCATTTTACGCCCCAGTTTGCACATTTTTACTTGTTTTTGACAATATATGCATCATGAGTCGTCACATGTTGAGTGCTTCAAAATTGCAAAGCAGTGGTGGTGCTCCAGCCCTGTAACACGAAATATAAATTTTGATTTGACCTCAATGGTCCCTATTTTAAAAAATTCATCTCTAGACAAAGGGGTCAGCAGGAGTCAGAGGAATTTAAAGCCCCACTCACTGTGAATATACTCTCCATTTTTTTAAACAACTCTCAGCAGAGTATTACAGTAATCTTTGCAACTCCCCTCGCTCTTTTACTTCACCGCCGCTTTAAACCAGGGATAGCTTTCCTGACAAAATGACTCTGAGGATACAGGAACCCCCGGCCAAAGCCGAGCCAAACGCTGAGCTGATGTGAACCAGCTGCAGTGGAGTGTGACTGCTCCGTTTTCATCAGCATTCATCCACACAGCGTGTTGTTAGCATGAATACGAGTGTTGGGATGAAGTGATGTGTTTATTTTCATTTCCTTCATTTGATGGATTGTAAAGTCAGCGGTGATGCGCAGAGCTGCAGAGACGGAGCCTGAAACCTTTCCAACAAAGTCAAACGAGTACATCTGAGAGAGATTTCTTGTACCCAGAGGGGCTGAAGGAAATGAGATTTGTTATTTGTCTGTTCCTCACTTTTTTTTTTTTACCTTTACTGTTTGCGAGCAGACTCACTGCTCAACATCTTAACTCTCTTATTTGCTAATTAATTATCTTTATTGTTTTTCATCCATGAAATTGTGATAGATAAATAAAGTTTGATTCCTTTCGGCAGCATTTTGTCAACTCAGCTGTGTATTAGAGTCAATTTCCTCCGTTAAGTGCTCATCAATCTGAAAAGTTTCCCCAAGGAACGCTTGCACTTCTCTCCCTTTAAAGCAGTTATTCAACATGAGGCTTTGAGTCAATTTTCATTTCCTTTCTCTATATAGACCTGTGTGTTGGCCTAGAGATGCTAAATTGAACATTTGTGCGCCGCCTTAGAAATTATTGTCGAGTAGCCCTCACTGTCCACTCAGTGTGTAGCTCCCTTTAACCTTCACTACTTCTGTCCACAAACTCAGTGATCACTGGGAATTCTACAGCTTGTTTTGTGAATTTCTTAAACTGCATCCAGCCCAAAGTCTTTAAAAACAGCAGTTTGGTCAGCAGCCAAAGAAACCAAAATAAGATGTCCCTTTAGAGCTCGTCATTAAGACTGTATTTCTTTCCCATCCAGCCTGGCACAGTGCTGATATTCCTATACAAGCTGGCATTGGTCTTTTAGCTCTTTCTAAACAATAGGTGGCACTGTGATGTACGGTTTTTAAAACCGTTTTATGTCCCTTTTTTGGATTAAGAGTGGATATTTTTTATCAAACCATTTATTTAGGCCTACAATCTTGTGGAAAACTCTTCGAATTATTTTTCATTTGGCCTCGAATTCACCTGAAAACGCTAACGGCATTTAAAAGCAGTATTAAATACTGATTGACTCAGATCCTGAAAAATTCCTCAAAATCAGAAAATTTAGGTACATAGTGGAGGAAGTCAAAATTCCCCCTACCTGCTAAAGGTGTAAAAGGTATTCAATGATTTTTTTTGATGGATCACATCTGGTCTGGTTTGACTGATTATTCTGATTTTGAAGAAAAATATACCCACTTTATCCCAACACTTGGGAGCTTTAAAGTCCCTAAACCAGAATTGAAAAAACTTGTTTACAGACAGAAAAGCTAAGAAAGGTCATCATAACTGAAAGCATGTAAGAAGAGCAGGTGTCGCTGCAGGCGCATCTGAGATGCAAGGATCTACAACACACCAATTAAATGATCTTTAGATATATCTGCAGTGTTGTGAAGGTTCCTATATTTATAAGGTATGGATAAAAAAATGAATAAGTTCTGACCCAAGCAGAAAATTAGGTCCATGTGGAACTGAAAAAACTAAAA
Organism: Xyrichtys novacula; assembly: GCA_962446985.1. Classification (NCBI taxonomy): domain Eukaryota; kingdom Metazoa; phylum Chordata; class Actinopteri; order Labriformes; family Labridae; genus Xyrichtys; species Xyrichtys novacula. Next base: position 17,170,331 of record OY660865.1, read on the forward strand.
TCCCTCCAAAAGCCAAGAAGACTCCACTGAAATGCCAGGATGTACTGCGATATTTAACCATTGTATGGCCTTGGATAAAATCGGGTTTCAGTCTCAAAAGCTCAGCAGTTTCTTTTTTAGGTTCATACCCCCCAATGTAGGCCTCTGAGTAGTGTCAACACTTTATGAGTGCTATCCCAGGGGATGTAATGGGCCAAGAAATGACAGTGTTACGTTACAGACATGAAAAAGGTCCTGGCTGGGAAGTGAAATCATTGTCGTTGTTTATTCCAAGAGGCATTTTTATCATTTCTGCTCGTCAGAAGATGGTAGATGATGATTGCCGGTTGGTTCCAAGATTGGGGTTTGGCTGGTGTGGCTAACAGGTGGACGGGGTGTAGCTATTTGTTTGTAGACTGAAGTTTTCGGAAGAGTGTGAGTCAGCATATTTGATATGCTGACTCATGGAACTGCCAAATTGGGTGTCATTGCCTTTCTATCATCGGGTTTCATCACCAGTACGATATATGTGTCCCATACAGTCTGCAACAACCCTAAACTTGACCTCCTCCCTAAACTGAACCCCATAGATCATTTGTGAGTGTTGAGTATTTCCTAACTCGAAACCAACATTCCCATTATGGAGTCCTGCCTTTGCCAAACCTCTCTCTGAATGGTTCCTAATGGCAGCTAGCCTCTAACTGGACCACTATAATTGAGCAGCTGGGACTGAACTTGTTGGAGATTTGGCATCCAGTGTGAAGTGGATAAAAGAGATCTCCCACGGCAACAGAATTAGACTCAAAAAAAAAAGATTTTTTTTCATGCAAACACAGAAACAATAGAGGAGTATAGAAACATATGCCCACAGCTTGACGGGTGGGTAACTTTCATTAAGTCTTCTGTCAGGCAGTGGATGTATAGGTGTTTTCCTGCAGAGAGGGATATTACAGCTGCAGTGTACTTAAACGCAGAGCTGTGGGTTACAACCATGCTGCATTTATTTGCAGTTGCATTTCCTCTTTGCAAGTCTATTGTGTTACACCGGCACTCCTGTTTAAGTATGACAGACCTACCTCTGGCGCTCTGAACTCGATGTATGTGATCAGTCATCTCTCCGTGTAATTTATTGGCAGCTGATTTTGCAGAGGTTAAGCAATTAATTTCATCCACTGAAGTCTGACTTCCTCTCTGGTGGCTGACTTGGCTGTTCAGAGGAATTTAGATGAAGTGACACATCCAGTGTTGCTGCTCATAGAGCAGTCTGAGTCAACATCAACAATGCGAGCTGGAGTTCAGAAGTACTGTGAAGGATGAGCGTCTCTGTTTCTAACTGCACTGTGGGGAACAGATAAAGCTTTAACATCTAGGAAGTAAGACAGAAAACATAAGGACTTTATAGCCTCTGGAAATAGGGGAAATGCATGAAGATATCAAACTGAGAGTCTCATTAGGAATTAACAAAAAATACTAAATATGTTTTTGAGAAAACTCAGATCAGAAACTGCTTATTTTCTTGTTTTGACCATTTCCTCAGACTCTCTGACTGACATCTGCTAGTTTCACCACACCACCAACACTACGGTTTAACCTGAAACACTGTTTTTGAGTGATCCCAGTCAAAATGAGTGGATGTAGCAGCACTGCTTTCTACTGGACCCGAATGATGAGTTTTAAAAATGCCTCCAGTTCATTCTGAGCAGTTAGCATAGACATGCAACATTAATAGCTGCTGTCACATCAAATCTGTGATGTATTAAAGAGCCAAATTATAGCTCTTCATCATGTTATCACCTGGAAACAATGAGGGAGACCACACTCAAAAGTGCTGTTTTGAATATTTAATGTTACACCTACTGTGTATGAGTGCGCGGTTATGTCTGTGATGTATGGATGAGTTAAAGTGATGTGTGATGCTGTGGATACATTAAAAAAAACAAAGCAAAGGCGGGCTGAGGTCAGGGCAGCAGGTCCAGCTGAGAGACAGACTGACCTCTGAAGGTGCCACCAAGTTGGACAAAGAAAGCAGACTGACCTTCCCATTTTCAAGCACCTGCAAGAAGCCAGCGGCAAATGGAGGGAGGGGAAATCATAAGCATGAGCTCGAGTATTTCTGCAGCTGCTTCCCATGCAAACTGCTTTGCAACCCATCTCCACCCAGCTCACCCTTTTCTTGATGAACCTGGGTCTTTGCTGCTGCTCTACCTGCTTCACATAAAACACAGAGGAAGTGCACTCCACATTTGCATGTAAGAACAGATCCAAACTGCAAAATAGACACTGTTTCAAACTGGATCACATTACCGACTGCTGGAGTGTAACAAGTCATGTGGCCATTTGTCCCCGTTCCTGGGTCAATGGCATTCTCCCAGCAACAAACCACTCCAGGATTTGACTGGAAGCAAACAGAGACCGGCTCTACTATGCAATGTCAGGTCATGCATTTGTTCCACATCAGAGAGTGATTGCTGTGTTCATAAATGTTCAAATAACCAGGTCAAGGTGATTGAAATCATTCTCAAATGGATCATCAGTGGTCTAAATTCAGCTCCTGCAGCGAAAAAAAGGCAGTTAGGGTCGGACCCTGTAAGATACTGGCACCAGATAATGTTTTATTCTGGTTGCTTACTTTTGTGTATGTTAAGCCTTGACTCTCATTGAACAGTGAAACCAAGAAGGCACCCCTGTTTTACCCTTACAGTCTGCATGCGACTCAGACACAACAGCCACTGAGGTGAGGTGCACAAGAGTCACCTCCTCCATGCAAGGGTTGGTTGCAGACTACATCAGCTCCTGCTGGTGTGTCATGCCCCCTGCATGGACTCTTTGACATTCACATAAAGGACAGACTCGGTAAAGCCAGTTATCTCTCAGTCCAGTGACAGCAGCGGTCGTGTGGCTGGGAGGTGATGTGGGCGCGTCCTTCAGCTGTGTTTGTGATTCGCTCTCAGACAGGACAGCAAAGATGGAAGCTCCTTGGGGGGGGATGAATGTCTTCATTACCCACAGCCTGCCGCTGGTGAAAGATGGTTTAAGGTCCACTCCATATGGCCGCATAGATAGATATCACAAAAGAGCATATGTGCCCTTCCCCCTGCTTCTCTCTGAGTTTCCAATGAAGAAAAGCCCTAGATTGCCTTCATTTATGGCCTTGCTGCACATATCTGAAACACCAAAACCCTAAGAAGAAGACGTGTGTTCATTTGTGATTCTTCACATGTCAGTTTCTCTGCCTGTAAGTCTGAGCTGACTCCTGGCTCCAGCACTTTCCTCTTCAAATGTCAAATCAGCTTTACCATGCAACAATGAACGCACACACAGTAATTTGTTATGTATAAATGGAAATAGATACTCCTGGAGATGCTGAAAACTCACACTAAAGATCCTCTTCTTAAGAATGCAATCGCACTATTGTATTCTGCACACAAACATACAGGTGATCTGTTTGCATGGACATGCATGGGCACCTTTATGAACTCGGTTTACAGAGGAAAAAGACAATCAATGCACCAGAGGAAAAACCTCAGGAGAGCAGGAAAGACCACAATTTACCGGTTCAGGTGTGTAAACTGTAAGCAAAGGCCCTTGAACCAAGAAAACACCTGTCATGAGTGAGACTTGTTAGGACAGCACCTCTGGATCTGCAGAAATGTACCAGCAGTTCACACGAGACTGCAGTCTGCAGTGATCGCAAAACAAGGTGCAATCCGGTAATGAACTTCGCTGTTTATTTCAGACTTTCTCCAACATCCAGAAAAACAGAAAAGTCAAATGGAAGTCCATCTCTTGAGAAAGTGTTTTGCTTTTATTGTCCTTTTGCTGCAGAATGATACAAGCAAAGGGTCCACCAGAGATGTCACCGTGGGCACAATGCACTATATCAGCTGCTGATTTGAAAGGCTGAGCAGAAATAACAAACTGGAGGTACAGTATTCAGTGCAAAACTGAGAGTCTAAAAGATCCTGCTGCGTGGAATCCAGATTATTTGCATCTTTTTAAGATTAAGTATGGACGGCTATTAGGGCTATAGCCGTACACTAATTTCATGATACGATTCAACACGATACAATACACACGATATTCAGCTCACAATAAGATATATATCAGGTATTCGGCCAACGGTATACACCTACATCATTTTCTGAAAGATTTTAAATTTCAGTGAAATCTTGTGACTGTTCCATTGATTTAATTGAACTGAAATCTGGCGCATCAATTATATGATATGGCTCTGACTAGACAGAGTCTACAGGTGCAAATGCTGGACAAAATATATCAAAGATGTGGTGAGAAAATTGGAACTGGGAACACAAACCTTAGTGAGGTGTTCGCGGGTTGGAATGGGATAGCGACGCTCTAACACATTCACCATGTGCAAAAATCCTGCATTTTTCCACCACCGAATAAGGTCTCTAATCCTGACAAATAAAGAAGCCAATGGTCTCTGTAATCTTCTGCAACCTTGGTGAGGTAGATCGGAACTTGAGGGAACAACCGCCATTGCTGTCCAGCATGGTTTGTTTTGGGTCATGCTGCAGCTTCTTTGGTTCCTCAGTTAGCGTTACCTTGTCCGGGTGGTGATGTTTTAGGTGTGCTGGTAGGTTAGTTTTTTTTCTAGAATATTTCACATTTCTATGACACAGCTTGCAAACGGCTGAAAATCACTACTTTCTGAAGAAAAAAAATATCAATTTACATCCCACAATCGATAAAATTGCTCAGCCCTAATGGGTGTGCAAGTGGACATAATGTATGTACCTGAGGTGTCAGCTGTTCAATGTTTTGATTAAAAAAAAATTCCAGTTTATCTGGGAGAAAAACTGAAATATTGTCCATCCAATTTGAAAATTACGTCTTCAAATGATATTTTTTCAAGCGAACAGACTATGAATTCATCAGTTAGATTGGTTTTGACATTTTGATAAACAAGGCTCATAACTGACATTGTGGTTTTTTTCAGGAAATTGGAAAAAAAAAAGAAAACAGTCGATTTGGCTGCTGTGATGATACCAGAGGATTCAATGAATATAATTTTTCTGCATTGAAAGAGGTGACTGTTTTATCGGAGTAAACAGGTTTCCTTTTACCTCGTTGTGCAGAATAAATTCTGCAGTAGACTTCTTATTTATTTCAAATAACAACTGACGGCTGAGTATTCATGACAGGGGAAGTATGCCAGCAGAAAAGACAGGTTTAATGAATGAAATGTGTGCTTTGACTCTCTGCACACGCTCCTTTTATTCTTCAGAAATGCTTATGGAGTTTGAAAATGTAAATACATGATCTGGGCACCGGTGACCCCACCTCCAAGGGGACTGAGTGGGAAGCAGACTCAGGCAGCAGTCTGAAAAGTAAGACTTTAATTGCCTAAAACTTTTAACACTAATCCCCAACCCTCTGTGTATTCTTTGACAACTTCTTAAAACTAAATAACTGCTTAGATGCTGCCTTTTTAAAACCAGACAGCATGACAAATGCTGTGATTTATGCATTGTAAATTCTATATTGTGACCTTTACATTGTTTACAAGGAAATATGCAGATGTACAAATATTTCAGATATCTTGCCCATCATATTCAGCATGTCAGCTCTTCTGGCACTGTATGTAGAATCACAAGAAGAGTAATGAAAAAAAAAACACACACACACACACACACTTTGCTTGTGCCTCATCCAAAAATGATGCAAATGCAAATGCTCCAGCGTGGGAAGGTGTGAAAGCAATTTTAGTCAATTTTGATGCCGCAGAGCATTTTCTGTCCTGAAAATAAGCTTTTTAGTTGATATGAACTTGTTAGGCATAGAAACCCACTGATGGACATGGAAATGATCAAGACAACCTGTACTCTTAAACATTGTTTACCCACATGATGACAGTGAAATCTAAGCTACTGTACATGGATCACTGTGCTTTTACAGTCAGGCATTGAGCCTTTGTGACTCAGTGACACACACATGATGCTGTTCCATGTAGCATCTCTACTTGCTGCAGAATTATCATGTTTAATCATATTTTATGTCAACAGTGAACCTTGTTCTGAGATTTAAACTGGTTATAAAATAATTGGATCTTACAAGTGCTCTTGTTTTGGTTTGCATTTCTTGTGTTGTATCCTGGATGACTTAACCTGTTTTATTGTGTAGTTTTTTTTTATTTATTTATTTTTTTTCCTCAGATTGTACATCTGAGTTTTTATGTTCTATGTAATATGCTTGTGTTGTCATACTCTTTAAATGTAGTGGTACTTTTTTGTTTTGTAGTCCTTGTGCCCCAGAGATGACACAAATAAAATCTCTCAATCTTAAGCAACATGTTATTCCAAGATGAAAAGATGGTCTATTTACAAAAACCAATGTAAAGATTAGATCAGACTGAGCCCTGTCATGCAAGATCAGACTCACTCCCATCCCATCTTCATTCAGAAGAAAGTAGCACTTTGCAGGATTTAGTAAGTTATAGTGGAGAGCAAGAACGTTCTTTAACATGCAGAAACCTTGAGCAGAACCAGGCTCATCTGCAGAGACTGCCTTGGGTTTAGACAGAGGGAATAGAGGGAGATGCAGAAAGAGAGAGATGGACAGAGGTGAGATTGTAAACCTAGTTGAAGCAACTGGAAAGCAGCAATCCAGAGGAACCTACCGCATGACTCCCAGAAAAGACTGTGCATTAGTTAATGAAAAGGTGACCCTGAATTTAAGGCAACCTCTCTCCTGTTTAAGACTAATTTGGGGTAAAGACAAAGACCCTAAAATAAACAAGGTAGGTTGATTTTTTTAAAATATTTTTTTTTACATATTTTGGTGAAAATGTTTTCAGTATCTGTAAACTATAATTGTCATTGTTGTTAGAATAAAAAAATGATCATGTGTGTAAATAAAGCAGACATAAGCGTAGATCTACTGATACTAGAATTACCTGACTCCATCAAAAACAGTTTTAAAGCTCCATGAGGAGGTTTTTGACATTGATGAAACAGACTGAATGGTTTCTAAAAGCAGACAAGACCATCAGTGACAAGATTGATGACTTTTAAACAAGGCCCTTATAAATTAATAAATAAAGCATTTAAATAACAAAATTTAGCAGGATTTTTTCAGGAGGTGCCAAAAGTTTCCTTAGAGCTTTAAATTTTGTATTTCTACACTGACAGCAGACTGTGTATATATTCTGCTGTAGTGACCTCTTACTGGAATGTTTCTAGGTCAGCTGATCATAGATACAGCCTTTGACTGGTTGATAGTCAGCTAAATAAAAAAGCACTACAATTCCACTTAATGTTATGCTTTAATCATGGAAGATTACTTTTGTATGAGTGGGTTGTGGTACACTGATCTTCTCTGTGTGTTAAAAAAGCCCCTGGATGTTGCTGACACACATAAAATCATTTGTCCTGAAAGCTGCCGGTCTTACAGAGCAAGTTGATTTTATCATATGTTGCTATATTGTTCTATTCTGTTTTTGGAGCTGATACTGTCAATGCAAAATAATTGTACACTGTAGGCTTGACTCGTACTATTACTGAAGCCCAAGGACTATCAGAGGAATGACTTCTGTGTATATTTCTATCGATTAACTTCAGTTTTCTGTTACCCACGCCTTAAGGTTGTCATGATGTGATGAATAAAATAAATGTACCTGAGGAAATTAGCAAAACGATTTCTATCTTTTCCTGGAAGACAATTATTCCAAGAGCCAAAACTTAATGAAGTCTTTGTTACACTTGCTGTCAAAGGCCTTGAACACATCGTTGATCGCTCTAACCATCTGCATTTGTTTTACTGTGTTTCTGCAAGTTCTGCAACATTGAAAACAGATGCTTGTTTGAGGTTACTGCCACATAAAGAGGAAGAGCCTTCAGCCTCGTGATAAAAGATGTTTTCAGCAGGCCACCATCTACCGTGCTCCATCATTTTTATGATAATCTGTCACGGTACATCAAACAGCTCCTGGCTTATAAATTACAAAGATAATTAATGGAAAATGTTTGTCAGGGTACACCAGCAGGACCTTAATGTCCATTGTCTTCAGCCATTGTAGCACCAGTGCAATTCAAACAAGGTGGTAAATATTATGAACCAGCGGCTTGAATCAGTTGCCTTGACATGCACTTTGTGATTTGAACTGCTAAAGTGAAGAAAGGTCAAATTGCAGAGTACAGGGAAGGAAAAAAGGGAACACTACAACCTGAAGGAAACAAGAGGTTAAAAACTGAAAATTACACTGAGATATATCCAATTTGATAAAATTCAACTTGATACATTGGGATACAATACAATACAATCAATATGAAATTACACTATATGATTTGATACGTTGCAATATAATGCCATATGTACAGTGGCTAGGAAATGTCAGGGACTTGCACATACAAAATGGTTTGCAAAAGAATGAGACACGAATGCAAACTGCCACAACACAAACACAAACAACATGACAACAGAAGTGATCCTGCTGTGGAATCAGAAATCATTGGATTAAAAAAAAAAACTAATATTATGTATTAAAAGCACATGTTTTGGCGTTGAAAATAAAGTAAACAGCATTAAAATCATCCAAGAAATAATCAAGATATGATTTTTTTTCCATGTACATCTATGCCTTGAACGGGACATTGCCCCCGCCAAGATGGCTGCTATGTATGCACGTCGCTTACGTAGCACGTGCATACGCAGTAGGCAGCTATCGTGGGCTGGCATTTCTACTCTCTCTCTCTGTCTCTCTTTATATATATATATATATATATTCTGTACAATAACATGATTTTGAAAGAAGTTAAAATTTTATATTTATTTCTCTCAGTGTGATTTAAAGGTCTTTTAGTTGTCACAGCATATCTGTACTCTTTCGTACTTCAGCCCTGACTTCATAAGCAGATCTTGGACTGCATAAATCAGCCTCTGCAGTAAATTCCATTTACAGCCTTCATTTGACACTTTTATGATGTTTATCTGAGTAATTGCCTGGTCATTACTCTAAAAAGAAACAATGATGTGCAAAAGTCCCAACACTCCCAAGATAAATACGTTTAATGAACAGTTTATACCATAAATATTTATCTGTGAAACTCAGGATTAATTACAAAGTCCTGGAGGAGGCTGAGAGGCTCCTGGAGATGGACCAATCATCAAAAACTGAGGGTGTGGCTGAAATCCCTGCGACAGCGACTCCAAAGAAACCTTCAGTCTGGAAAAGAGCGAGACATTTTTTGAGGAGGAGGAGGAGAAGCAGAAGAAGAAGATGAAGAAGAAGAAAAAGAAGTAGACTACAGCAACTTCTCATCAAACTAATGTCTCCTCTTTCTTCACCCCCATATCCCACCTTCACCTCCTTTTCTCCATGTAGAAAGAACTTTTAAATAAAACAGGAAGCACTTAAATCTGCAGCTTAGAATGAAACTGTGAAATAGGAACAACTACAAACAGGAAATTAGCAACACTGGGAGAAAAACACAGAAATCACAAACTGAAAATACTAAACGGAAAAGAAACTTGAGGGAGAGGAACAGCACTGCACTGTGTAAATGTGATGGTAATTGGTCCACTATCTCATTAACAATTAAAAGAAGAAAAAGAAGTCTTTCTGGACTTACTAGTTTATTATCTATTTTTACCAAGATTGTACACAGTTTACCAAAATAACAATAATAAAAAAAAAAAATCTGTGAGCCCCCTCTCCTGTAGGAATACAGTTCAACAAATATCCATAAATTCTGATCAATTAGTTGGCGACCCTGGTTTATTTTACTGTAAATCACAAATACTTGTGTATTACAGACAGACTGTGCCACTGGAGGTTTAAATACTTGTGTACAACAGCGCTAATGGACTGTGAGTAAATACAGCTTAGTGATGTACAGTTGTGACCAACACCCATAGCTATTCTTTGGCTCAGGATCAGGATCCGTGTGGCATCAGAGGTGATGTTGGGGCTTAAAGAAGTGAGTATGTAGGGAGTTCCTCCTGTGTCCAGTGTCACAGTGTAGAACAGGAGATAATGTCAGCACTGTCGGGATTAATCTGCCTCAGCTAAGGGCAGAGATTAAGGCCATCTGTGAAAGTGGGACACCGTGGCATCAGGACATGGTTACATTGAACTATAAGCCTCAACAACTGAAAGAGCGCCACGCGGTGTCCTGCAGCAGAAAACCATGAGGACCAAAACAGAGTCTTTATTTATAAATTCTTTATTATGAATAAAAAAACAAAACATTACATCCCAATGACTCTTTCCCTTTCCTACAAGCTGGAGTTTATCCTAAAGATGGAGCAGCTCCAGGCACTCACTGCGTCGATGCTGTTCTGAAAACTAAAAACTACCCCACTTTTTTGTTTTAGCAGAGACAAAAGCATGACTTATTTCTTACAGAGCTCCTTTCCAAGACATATGCAGATCAGAGTATAATTATCAGCAGACAACGTGAATTTCATGCTCCCAGGTGGGCGTGGCTTTGACAGAGCATCCAGATTGTCCTTTGCATTGTCTTAATTGGACGACACAACCTGACATTGTGTCTGCAAACCTAAGAAACATTTCCAAAGCTTTTTTTGCCATCTGTGGATCTTGTGTAAAGAAACTTAACCACTTTCCTATCTTACATCCCTAAAAGGTTTTTAAGTTCTTGACCTTTTTTTAAATGTCTGAGAGTTCACACATGACGACACATGCTGAAAGCTTTCATAGATTTGTCACTATAGTGAATGGTGTGCCACAATGTGACGAATACAACACACCACACACACAAAGTCTCTTTTCACCAGCGAACAGGGTCCCGACCTTCATACCGGGAAATCTTTTTTAGTCTTCTGAACTCCAGTCTGCACTGAAGTCAAAGGAAGAAAAATCACTATCAATTTAATATTTTCTGATCCTTACTTTTTATCTCTATTTTGTTTATTTTAAAACAATTATTACTCCTGCCAGACTTGGTGAGTTTGGGACAAATATGATGTTGGTATAATTTCTGAGCTTGACAAGAAAAAAAACAAAAAGCAATCTGTTATCCCCCTAGACAACCTCATGAATCTCTTTACGATATCCCTTTCAAGCTATCATGTCTTTTAGCGTTTAAGCTTTAAATAATCAGCATGTGAGAGTTTTATTTTAAATCCCAAGTGTTGTAAAATTTGCTTATAAATTTGGGTTTGACTTGTAAATGTAGTATTTCACAGACTCTTTTACACCTCCTAACCCAAGTCTTTATCATCTCCTCATTGCCATTTCCAGTGACTCACCAGTGCTCAACCCTTAAAATTAGACTTAATTACAGTGAGAATCATAAACATGACACGTGCGTATTAAGTGTGTTTAATGACTGCAGAGCCCGCAGATAATTTGGACATAATAAACACTTTTACTGTTGGTGCTGACGAAGAGACACGCCTCTTTTACTTACATGTGGCTGCAGTCTTATTGTCAGCCAGAGTGCACCTGAAAATCAGCTGGTTAATTATAGAGGCAACTGAGGGTAAATCAGGGACATCTGGACTGAGGACATGTCTTAACAGTCTGTATGGCATATTACGAACAGATCTGTCTTTGCAAGACATTAAATATTGTCATTTTCAGCGAGTCTCTGTATCAAACATCACCAAACATGTGATATGATCCAAATGGCAGCCATGATCCAAACCATCTTGCTTTACAAAATACAACTTTTGTGGTACACCTGATGAGTAGTAGACATCATACATGCATTTCTTTTATGTTTGAGGCTTTGTCTGTCTGTGGTAATACATCATCCAAACACAGACACAGCAAACAAGACTCAGGGAAAAAAAAACAAAAAAACCTATTTCAGAAGCAAACAAAGACGTTCCCACAAACCAACTGGAGAGACAAAGTCGAAAAACAATTACAGCAAGACAAAACCAGGTTTAAAAAGATGACCCGTTCACAAAGACAGATGCTGCAAAAGGTGATTATTCCTGTCAAAATGAAGCTTTGAATCGTTTGGGAGCTCTGAAAACAGTGCAGAATATTCAGACGCTTACTACAACAACCCTGTTCTCCATTTCTCAGGTCGAAGTGGGAATTTTTAAACACAATTCCTGTGGTTTGTTTCAGAGATGAGAATACAGGGCACTAGTCACGTTTGTTGAGTCATTTTTCTATTCCCCTTGTACATCAAAAGAATTCACTGAAATCTAAAATGTGTGTGATTTGTCTGGATGTCTCTGTGAGTATTTCAGCAAGAGGTCTTCCCTGTTTTTGATTATGGTCTGAGAAAAAAAAAACTTACTGTAGTGTAAAAAACTGGTTCTCCAAAGAAAGTTGGATAAAAGATTGCTGAAAAAGAATTGAAATGATCTCTACATTTGAAAATGAATGGAAACACTGACACAGTAACCTGTAAGTAAGATAAAAAGCAAAAATGATCACTTATTCTTGGACGCATTCACTCTTTATTTCGGGATCTTTTTGGCTCATCAACCAGCTGATGATTTCAATTCAGCTAAGTCAGCAATGTCAGTTCTTGTGTAGCCTTGCAGCTTTTTGACTCCATCATTTATTTTCACCATCCATGTGGAGTTTGCAAACTTCTGTGGTTGAGCTACAGTAAATCTGTGAGTTGTTTCAATAAAACCATGTTGACACTTATCCCCGTTTTTCTGAGAGGCTTGAATATGACCTAATGAGGGAGTAAGGCTCTTAAAAGTGGCGTCATTTGCTTTTTATCAGAGAGTGTTTTGGACGACAAAGTAATAACTTTGTTCTCTGAGGACTTTCAACTTGGTGTGATACAGTAACCCTATAAAAATGCATTTTGCTCTGATATGTTGTTGCACTATAAAATAGGATCCAGCTGACTTTTTAAATGACAAAAAAGGTTGGAAATGTGTGACTTATGCATTGAATTTTATGGCGCTTTACAAATCACCCAAAGGTTACCTTTCAGAGTTTTACGATCTGTGATAATTGATGAGGATCTGTGTGCCAAGACCTGTGATGTAATTATGAGAGAAAGATATTTTAATGCAATCCATTGTTAATGAACATAAAATTAACGTATTGGCCTCGATCATGATTAAAACTTTTTATGACAGTTTTAGGAAAATAGTTCATAAAGAGCAAACAGAGAGAGCAGTTTTGACGGTGGTAGTAGAGTAAGTAACAGCTTTCATGTTCAAATTTCGAGTGACTCTCCTTGAGTTTACACCTTTGCATCACATCAAACAGCGAGGTATTGAGTGAACGATTGCTGAATATGTTAAGTGAAGGACAAGAACTTGCACACAGATGGTCCAGCTACAGGAAGCCAGGCAACATTTCTGGTCAGGGTTCTGCTAGACATTAGTGGCATTCAACAGTCTGTTTCCCTCTTTTTTTAATGGAGACTGGACAGTCCACTTTCCTGAAGTGTTTCATTAGTTTGACAGGGTGAAGCAAAACACCACGCATGGTGTATAAGGGGGTGTCAGCATGAGACATCTCCTAAATGAGTCATTATCACTCATGTCAACATGCTTCAACTCTGTAACCTGCAAAGAAAAAGCAGTGGCAGACTTCAAATTAAAGAGAAACTGGTAAGTGAGCAAGGCCAAAATAAAACCTGTGCCTTTAAATTTAGAGGAAATGACTTCAAAACAAGCTAAAACTGACAAGGCCTTATTTAAAATACTCTCATCAAAGATTTTTGGTTGGTTTAACAGGGAACTTTTTTTTGAAATCACATCACATATTAAGAAAATTCTGTGAAGAAAAAAAAACAAAAAACAAAACAAAAAACTCAAGAACTCTTGTATGAACTGCCACAGGGCTCTGTTCTTGGTCCCTACTGGGTTTCATGTGGTTTACTTGTTCTATTTTTATTGTTCAAATCACATATTAATTGGTTTTATCGACATATTTTCTTAACTTTAAATAAGACTGTTATCATACAAGTAGAAAAATCAGAGAAAAATACAACAAAATCCAAAAGAAATGTCAGTATGGAGTGCCACAGGGTTCTATTCTTGGTCCCTGTTGGATTTCTTATAATTTATTTTTTTCAAATTTTATTGTTCAAATCACATATAAGTTGTTTTTGTAGTTGGTTTTAATTGGTTTATTTTGTTTTGAATAAGAATGTCATCATTCAGTTAGGAAAATCTGAGAAATATACAACCAAAAAAAAACAGTCCGTACACAGTGCCACAGGGCTTCATTCTTGGTCCATGTTTGATTTTTTTATATATACACATATATATATATATTTTATTGGTATATACATTTTGTTAAATTAGGATCGGGCTGTCATCATACAGTAAGAAAAATCAGAGAAAAATACAACTACACCGTTAAGAAAATATTTGGCTCTGTTCTGGGTCCCTTTATGTTTTATCTGGAGATACCAGCTTATTATACATTGTATATGAAGAAGATTGAATTAAATTCAAACCATGAGGTGCACATTTGCTTTCCTATGGTTAGCAGAAACACCCCCAAGCCTCTCTCTGGTGCTGCCTGTACACCTGCAACCGTCACCTCTAAAAGCTAGAGTAACAGCTAGCAACAGCAGCTTTAAAATGTGGCTGAACTGCAGACACAGGCACCCACTTTCAAACTGTTAACGTCATGAAACTCTGACACACAACTGTGAGGCACATATTACTCAATTCATCCTTTTAATGGCACAGTCAAATGAAAAAAATGTCCTTGAACACACAAACACTTACTGTTAGAGCATTCCAACAGTAATATTTCATCAATTTTTGTATTAATTGCTTTAACCTGTTCAGACTCTTGCGTGTTCATCCACAGAACATGTTGTCACTTGCTTTTCAAGCCATTGTGCTCTCCTCATGAAATACCTGAGCGTAGTTGAAAGGGTTGTGACGGCTAATGAAATGAGCATCTTGTCACTGAATTAATCTTGTTACGCTTGCAAGCATTTGCATCATCATCATCATAATCCAGATGGAGGTTGGGTGTGTAACCTAGATGGCTGATGGACTGTGTGACTTTACGTCTTGATAAAATGCGACAGCTGATACAATTTATTTATGAAACAAGACAATGCAAATATTTCAACAGGGTGACTCATAATTAGATGTGCTTATCACTGGCCTCGTCTGTCTTTTTCCATTAAATGTTGTGGCTGTTAAACACATAGTAGTATACAGACACCCTGTTGTACTGGTATATCTTTGTGTTTGACTTTTTCTTTTTAGAGAAGAGTGCGATTTGGAGGGAGACAATCTTACTTTGCGAATCATGAAAACAGCTGCATCTAGAGACTTGATTACCCTTATGAGTCCTCGTAAAAAATGCAATGTACCACTATAAAAGTAAATATAGTGATGCTTAAAAACTTCGCAAATGGCCTCCAGCTTTGTATAAGTCTTAAATTAGAGTGTAAAGTCTAGATTAACACTTTGAACTCTGCTGGATCACCGGCACCCCCACGTGACAACATTAGTATTGTTTACAATTTCTCAGGAACTGTGTTGTGTATCTTTATGGGGTAAAATGCATTTGAAAGCTTACCCTTTTATCCATCTATCCAGGGTTTCCAGACATTTGTAAACCTGCCATGAGGTTTACAATCCAGCAGCACAAATAGGTGTTTGATCAAAGACTTCTAATGGTAAATCCACAGAGATATATCAGTGTAAACATGATTATTTATTATATTGTTGTGATAAAAAAAGATCGCTATCGCTCAATAACCGCTAATGGACTCCATGTTTGACCGGCTGTTTTTATGATATCACTTCCTGTCAAACTTCAATCAATTATATGGTCTCATATTCTTCTTCTATTGTTTTCTCTCGGGGAATGTCCAATCCGAGGCAACCAACGATCAACAAGTGACAAGACCGTTCTCTGCTCTCTGAAATAATGGTCCTCCATGCTTTGAAACAAGCAAAGAAAAGATTATGTATTTTGCTCACAAACTTTAGACTGACATGATCTGCTTTAATGAGTGGCATACATAACGGTAATTAAGAATTAAAAAAAAATGCCTGTGAGACTAAGTGTAAATATGTAAATAGTTTCTGCTGTGTGTTAGTTCCAATGCCAATATTTCTTGTTCTGATGGCCAAGACTCTAGAGAATGATGTGCAGTTGAGAAGAGGCTTGGTCATGATAGGTTTATGTTTTTTTTGTGCAAAGTACTGTTAGTATCAATTTCCATTTTGTATTTTTGGTTGACTTTTATGGTGCTGAATCTACTGTTTAGCACTCATTAACTGACAGCTGAGGTTGTCCAGAAAAACAAAAGTGTATATATTTGTTGTACTTGATAGGATAGAGTTGATACATAGATTTTTACAAAAGAAAATCAGGTCGACCAAAAAGAAAGCAATCTTTGGCCTGGAATTCGAAGGGATGAACCCTAAGTTGAAAACCTAAGGTTTTTAATAAAACCAGCCAGTTATTAAGACAACAGATATCCCACATGTGGTGAAAAATACTGACAGATTTAACCGTTTTATTCTTATAGTGTGTGGTGTGCAACAATGTGCTGGCTAATACTGTACAAAACAAGTAAACAAGTCACCACATCTATGCAGATGACACATGGTTATACATAACAATGTCACTGGGTTACCAGGGCCCCATACACCGACTACCAAGCCAAAAATCAAATTGTAGCGAAGAATCATTCAGCAACAACTACAAAGTTGGCCCGGTATCCCCTTAAAGAGGCATGGGCCTGGAAAAACTGATCTATGCATTCGTCTTTACCCTACTTGATTACTGTACCAGCATCTCCAAAGGTCCCATATTTAGTCCTTTTCAGCAGGTTCACATAGATCTCAGAGGTCCCTGAACAGTCAATTTGAAGTTTTTTGTCTGAAAACCCAGTTTTTTACTGGATTTCAGCCAGCCTGAAACCTCTTACTCATGCGCTCTACCTAGAACACGCTGTTTCTGTGTGCTGCGCCTGTCCACGCCTCCTTCAACGCAAGCCGCACCCCTCCCTGTCTTAAAGCCTTAGGGCTCTATTTTCGTGCCTGCCGGTGGCGGACCCCGCACAGTGGTATTTTCGTCTGGCAGTGCCTGGTGCACAGCCAGTTTTTTGGTAGACTGAGGCGCAGCAAGGCCCACTAACCTGGGCGTTGTGGTGAGGTAAGGGGAGGTGTCGACAGAATCAGCTGGAGCAGTGACATTTTCGTGCTCACTGACGGCATGGAAAGGGCACTGAAAGCTTGCAGATTCAAACCTGGTCAGCTTTCAGCACAGGTGGAGAACAGCTGGTCTAGTGGTATTTTGGTAGACCGGCAGCATAATGCGCATACGTTACTGATGCCTCACCGGCAGGTTTCCACAGTGTCAGGTACATTTCAGTGCAATAAATAATCATCCACAACCAATATTCAGAGTCAGCAAATACATTTAGATCCATATATATATTCTGATCTACAGTATGTACATCAGAATAGATATATTCTGATCTACAGTATGTACATCAGAATATATATATATATATATATATATATATATATATATATATATATATATATACACATACACACACATATATATATATATATATATATATATATATATATATATATATATATATATATGTATCGATAGTATATGCAACATTTCAGTGTTCTTATTTTCTTTCAGTGTTCTTTATTTTATTTAAGTTTTTCGCTTTGTCATTATGGGGTATTTTGTGTAGAACTTTTGAGGGAAAAGGAATTTAATCCATTTTGGAATAAGGCTGTTACATAACAAAATGTGGAAAAAGTGAATTGGTATGAATACTTTCCGGATGCACTGTATATCTGATATGATGAGTGCGTTTGGCACACGTTTAGACACACAATCTGACTGAATCAACACAACTGAAACCGCATTACATTAAATATCCAGTAAAACGTCACACATATGATGAAGTTAGCAAGATATTTAATTTGTCCCCCTTTATCTCTTCCTCATTTTTTCACGCAGCTTGACTTGAACATGTCTCTGCGTCCTCTCCCTGTCCTGATGCTGCGGCGGCAAGGCTGAACAGATGATTTATTTTAGTGATTCAGATGAATCATTTACTTCAAAAATTTGAGCAAAAAGTAAAAGAAACTTTCATTCAAAATAGCCTGTTTATCTAATGTCCTCACATCCTTAAAATTATCTGAATATTCAATCCGGAGTCAGGCCCATATATGAATATTACATTATTCAGTTGTGTGAGCTAAAATCAAATTTTGTTGTGATCTGTGCCCACAACCCTCTCACGTGTCCTCTCCCCATCCTGCTGCTGCTACAGCAGTAAGGCTGACCAGGTTATTTATTTTAGTGATCAGATGAGTTATTTACTTAGAAAAATTGAACAAAAATAAAATAATAAAAGAAACTTTCATTCAAAATTACCTGCATATCTGATGATTTTACACCCTTAAAATTCTGTGAATATTCAATCCGGAGTCAGGCCCACATACGAATATTATAACATTAAGTTTTGTGAGCCAAATTTATTTTATATGCCAACATCTATGGAAGAAAGAGCCAGGCCATGGAGCGCGATGCGTCCTTTACGCACAGGTGGTTCTGATTTTAATGCCATTACTGGAGTTTATGTTGTGATCTGTGCGCACAACCCACCTTTGTCACGTATGGTTTAAATATATGCATCTTGATGTGATTATCTTTATTTGTGAAAACGGGTGTTTGTCTTACCGGTGGGTACAACCTTACACACACCAAATACCTCTGTGCTTATTTGAGCAAGTGCGCAGGACGCCCTCAGCAGCACTTTCAGCGACACTTGTTGAGGGGCTGCCTTCTGTCGCCATCGTGTGGCATTGCTGTCTTCAGCCATCTCTTGATCTCTTTGACTACTGAACGAAAATTGTAATATGCCTTGCCAGTGGCCAATTTAAAGGTAAGGAGAGGAGCTGATATGATTGGCGGAAAACAGGTCACGGCTGTGTTAAACCCACTCCAAGCCTTCTCACCTCCCTCTCTACCACTTACGCCACTGGAAGGAGCTGAGTTAGGGAGGGGGGATATTTACGTCGGGCTGCGCCGCTCACCAAAATACCAAAATGTGCTTGGGAACGCATTGTCGGCGTGGTGAACCAGACTTACGCTGAGGCACAAAAATAGAGCCCTTCGTGTGTAAACATTTACCATGTGTTGATGTTTACACAGAGTGCTAGGTATGGCTCATAGAAGCGCTGTGGTCCAGCCGTATTAGTTTGATCCAGAGTCTGACCCACAAGGAGAAGCTCATGAAGAAATTCGAACTCTGCAGCTGCAGCAGGAAATTTCTTTTTACTTTGTTTGTCTGTGGAAACCTAGGTAACATTAGGTTCTGCTAAGGGTAACATCTTTGCTGTCCTCTCGTTACTTGGAGCTCTTTTGGTGTATGCACAATATTGAAAGTATAGTTATCTTGCGTGACTGCATAAAATAGCAAAACTTACGGCTCCCTCGTTAGTTGGGTCGTGGACAGTGGGTACTGATCCAGGCTTTAGTTTTAGATTCTTAGCGAATCCTGCTTTGTACTGGCCCTTGTTGAGAAAGCAGTCCGAGGTGAAATGGTAGGAAACACATACAACATTTTAGGTGTTGTTCTGGGTCCATTTCCATCGAAAATGAATACACTGGGCTTTCAAAACCTCAGACAAAGAGGGGGTTAATAAACAGACTTCTGTGCTGCTTCGTGCAGCCAATAACAGAGCAGCTGCTGTGCCTTGCTCGTACCTTCACCATTTCAAACCAGTGTTTGCAAGGGGGAAAAAAATAGTGTCTGAGTAGAATTTTTCGGGGGAAAGAACAAACATCTTAGGCAGGGTCACCAACCTGGAGGGGAGGAGTTATCACCATCCATGAGGTCATGGAAGGTCTGAGTTCTGAGTTCTGAGGTCATTACACCAGCTTCATGTCTGTCAGAGGATAGATATTACAGTCCTGCTGCTGGTTTATGAAATACATCGATCTTGATCTTGAACTTGATCTTCAAGTTCAGTATAGACCATCAAGACTGAGAAGGTCACCTGGGATAGGTCTGCTTTCTTTCCCCAGAGTCAGACCTATACATTAACTTTTTCAACAGTTGGTGTGGACGCACAACAATTTGCAATTGCTTTTTAGCTCATTTTGCAGCTGCCGGCTGCTCCACTCTCCCTCTAAGTGTTGTTCACAGCATGTGGAGACATATCTTTTATCTATATAATCTAGTTCATGCTTGTTTTAATACAGAACATAGCTCCTCCCTTGCACTGTTGTCATATAAACACCTTTTTAGTTTCACTTTCACCCTTTAACCCATCTGATTTTTTTTTTTTTAGGTTGATGAACTCTTTAACTACTGTCCCCATCCCTTACAGTGCAAGGAGACCCATTTTTCGAGTTTCTCAAGGTGCAGAAATCTATTGAGTTTTATTACACAACATAACAACATACATATAAAGATATATTACTGTACAGAATGAGTCCAGAAAGAAGAGTCTGCGATGGTATTCATATACTTTCACATCCTCGATCCATTTTACTGCCTTCAGCACCTTCACAGAGAAAATGCCGACTGTTTCATGACAAGAGATGCTTAACCTTTCAAGTCTGCTTGAACAAATGCTATTGATTCAGGTATTGATTGACAACATACAATGATAGCTTTGGCTTAAATCTTGTATTTCTTGCATCCGCTGAAACAACACGAGGTAAACAAACTGCATCACCCTAAGTGCCCTTGAGTTTTTGCAAATCATAGCTTTTGCCTCAAAAAGGAAACCCTGTTAAAATGTTTCCAAGTTTAAAACAAAACTGACAAAAAGAAAAAAGAAAAACATTAAAAATTATAACATAATGTGTTCCCACTTTTACTCATGAAGCTCTAATCTCGATGCCAAATATCTTTGGCGCAGACTTTTGGTTGCAACATGCCTTTGCCAGATGTTAATGGAATTTCTGCCAGCAATCAGGGTAATCTATCCATTTCCAGATGGATTTCCTCATTTCATTAGCTCCTGATTTGGTCATAAGCCACCTTGAGCAACTTTCAAACAAGCATAACTGATGTGTTGGTGGAAAATCCCATTAGCTGTAGGAATTTAACAGTGAATTTTCCCAGAAATTTCACATAATGTCAAACTTTGAGTATTCATCCTGATAAAAACGGAACCACACTGTATTCAGGGGTGTTTCTGCTTATACGGTAGCATTTTCCCTCACTCCTCAGCCTTTAACAAGACATTTAACTTTTGCATTATTATCTGTAGTTCCTAGATCATCCACGCTCGGTGTTGTGGTTACAGACAAAGAAACCCTGCTTCTTGAAGGGTTACATAGCAGAATGATCCATGAGCCTGCCACCATCCCAGATAAGCAATCCATGTTCCTTTATTGAAGCAAAAGCGTTTTTCCACTGTGCAGAGGTTTGACTCTGTATTGCAAGTCCAGACCTTTATGAGTAATGACCTGTTACATTGGTGATCCCCCCTGCGGCTCCAATCACTCAAGTGATGGTACAGTTGGAGACCAGTGGGATAAACTAGCCCAAGGCAGTAATTACACAGGTCTAGAGTCCTGACTGAGGAGATATGAGTTGCATTCAGTGCAGGAGATCCAGAGAAATGGAGAAGATGGAACTGAAAGAACTCCCACTATAGCAATTAGGTCACGGTGGAGACCGAAATGAAGGAGTTAAATGCTAAAGGAAATCAATGAGGTGATGCTGGAGATGAGGCGCTCCCCCACAGCAGCCTGTCCGTCATGTCTGACAAATCTGTCAGCCAAGGTAAAATGCATGCCATTTGTTCTCCTCAGTGATCTCCTGAAAGAAAGAAAGAAAGGCTGAGCTGACATCGCACCTGCAACACAACTGTCCATCAAATGCGTTGAACGCACAGGAGGCAAACATCAGGATCCATTAGAATATGACTGCTGAGAAAACATAAAGACAGCGCAGACGCAGCGTGATCACCTGTCGCACACTGCGTTGTCAGTTTGTGAGTTTACATCATGATATTATAACAGTGTTTAAAGTCTACCTGACAAATATCTGGATCCCACAGAGGCTGAAAATTTACTAAAAATAATTTACCACATAGAAGCTATGTCTGTGTCTAAAGCCTAAGAAATTTCCATGGTTTGAATTGAATTAAATCTTCTGGATATATTAAATGAATCATATAAAATTTAGCTTAAGTAAAACATACCAGTATCTTGTTAAAATAATATATAGAGGACCCAGAACTGAGCTTTGGGACCCTACATACAGATGTATTTTGTAGTTCAGTTATATTCTTACTGTATGGTTACATTACCATTCAAATGTATCCAAATATGTCAATGAAAAAAGCCAATATTTGATGTGAACAATAAAAAGAGAGAAAAAATAAATTGCCGTTTAAAATTCAAAAAGGAGCCAACTTTACCAGAAACTGAGTGGACTCAGGGCCAGTCTTAATGCAACAGTTGCAGGTTTGATTCCCAGCTGTGACCCTTTGCTGCATGTCTGTCCTGTCTAATTGGGGTTAAAAATGCACCAAAATGTAAAAAAACTTAATGCACTTAAAAGAAGAGATGCAGCACATTAGCATGTTTATGAATTAGCAACAGCTAATACTAATAAACTTTGTTTGAAAAGTTTTTTCTAACTCTGTACCCGTTCAAGCTATTTTGAGAAGTTTCTGGACATTGATGAAGTAGCCCAAAACTCATATTGATGCCTTTTTATGGTATGCAGATGCAAACACATCAAGAAGTAACAAGACTGCTGGTCTTTTTCATACTTTTTAAAACTCTGAATGCGTCGCTGCTCGCCAAGCAGCTGCAGAAACAAGCCTGTTTTTACATTTTAACCTAAAGTATCACTCTGTAAAGTCCCTTGATTGCAGTTTAATTTATAATAAAGCCTGACTGACCGATTTCTTGTGTTTTTGGCTGACTCAACACACTTTCACTCATTCTCAAACACATTTGTACATCACATACAGACACAGCTCCTGAGCTGCAGGACAAGCAGAAGCTGGAAAAACAGAAAACATAATAAGACCCTCACCTCTAAATAGCTTATTTCCAAACTGTACTGACAAACCAGCACACAGGTATGAGAGCTCTCCTCACCTTAGATCTCCTGCATAAATGACACAAAATGTGACTCTGTTTAAGTGAAAAGGAAACTGTTATCCTTTTGCTAGATGTTTCAGGAATCATTAAAGTAAAAATCACACAACACAATATGCATGTACACTTTAATTTTCATGTTTTTTTTTTCCTTTGAGGAGTGCAAAATATTAGATTTTTCATTCATTTTAATATTTTGGTGGCATCAGTCGCTGCAAACGTTTCCACATGGCCATTTTTTGCCATTTCAAACACCAAACATCAATAAAAAAGGGAAAGATATCCTACATTTTTTGTGTCTGTGTAACAAACAAAACTTTTGGAGTTGTGATTTTTGTGCTAGTTAAAAAAAAAAAAAGGAGCAAATACATCTGCAATTTATGAAGTCTCCGTGTAGAGTGCACCTCCTGCTAACCTAAGACTGCCTCCCTCGGCTTTTCCTCTTCGCTCCTGTGTTTTCTGCAAATGGGTTTTTCTTCCAGGGAGATTGTCGGCCCTCTTTGCCACCCTGACACACAAAGTAGCTGGTTCTGAAATTGCACACAGGTGTGGACACTCTGTGTTTGGGATAAACACAGCGCTTGTTGTTGTGACTGGATGTCTCCTGGGCTTTTACTAATTTTTGCATTCGTGATAATTACACCTCTGGAAAACTTGTGTGCAGTCGTGTTAAAACTGTGGACTGAATTTGTGCATGTGGTCCAAAATGAATCTGAATCAAAGCTTTAAACTGTATCTGTCATATTTTTTTTACCCAGCCTCTCTCCCTCTTTGGTTTTTAACACCTCAGAAAGCAAATGTTTAAAATGCAAAAGAGCCTTTTCACAAATAAAAGTCTGATTCCCTTTTTTACCGTCACTACAGCAGCAAATATGCCAGCGCTGATTAAAGTGTACTCCATGAATGTGCAGTTACCAAGAGTCTGGATACTCCATTACATGCAACTTAATTTCCCGCCGGCTGCAGGTTGCATCGGCTACTCGCACAGCTTGTTACTGAATCCGGTCCAAGGCCGTGTCTCAGCCTTGGCCTTGCTCAGCCACTCAAGTGGACATGAACTGAGAGTGAATCGGCCCCATTCCCACAGAATGATACACTGGTTACTATTAAGGAAGAAGATATATGAAAGAAAGGACAGGTTTTTATACGGTTCACCTTCTCTGTATAACTCACAGGTCTAACAAACCGCCCATGTAAAGACCAATCCATCACCGTGCTTCCTCAACACCTGTATTAAGACGTTAGGCAAATCACAGACGAGGGCAGACAGTGATATGATCTCCATAATCTGACAGTTTACATTCTCTCTGTGCTGATCTGTCATGTCGATGCTGCTGTTAACTGGCTGCTCTCCTACAGTACCTGACAGACAGAAGACTCCAGACCGGAGCCCTTTGCCCAGCAGGGAAGTGTAATAGAGATGACTATGAGGAGTCAGGACTTCTTCTTATGGCTGATGTTGATGATATTTGATGTTACAATATCAAGAACTGTTATGGCAGAAAAGCAACATTGCATTATCATCTACCTTCGCTTAGCGTCAGGTTATCAGGTTTAATAGAATAGAATATTCCTTTATTGATCCCCCATGGGGGAATTTCTTTTTGTCACAGCAGCATCACAGACAAAGAGTGCAAAAATGCAGTTATAAAAAAAAGATCCTAATATTAAGGACTTAAATAATTGTAATAATTAAGAAAAAAATTAGAAAAAGGGAGAAGAAAAATAAAACTAACTACAATATACACAATTTAAATGCCAGAAAAAAGTGGTGGTGTGAGTCCAGTTATTATTACAGTTCGTTGTAAAGTCTTATTGCAGAAGGGAGGAATGACCTGCAGTAGTGCTCCGTCTTGCAAGGTGGGAGTCTAAGTCTGCTGCTGAAGGAGCTGCTTAAAGCCCCCACAGTCTGTTGCAGTGGGTGAGAGGGATTGTCCGTGATGGATACAAGCTTTGTTAACATCCTCCTCTCACCCACCTCCTCCAGGGAGTCCAAAGAACAGTCCGGGACAGAACTGGCCCTCCTGACCAGTCTATTCAGTCTCTTCCTGTCCCTCTTGGTGCTCCCTGCCCCCCAGCAGACCACTGCATAGAAAAGTGCAGATGCTACCACAGAGTCATAGAATGTCCTGAGCAGAGTCTTGCACACTCCAAAGGACCTCAGTCTCCTCAGCAGGTGGAGACGACTTTGGCCCTTCTTGTACAGGACGTCTGTGTTTGTTGACCAGTCCAGTTTATTGTTGAGGTGGACACCCAGGAATCTGTAGGACTCCACCATCTCGATGTCCAGACCCTGGATGTTCACTGGAGCAGTCTGATGTGTCCTCCTCCCGCGGAAATCCACAACCATCTCCTTTGTCTTACTGGCGTTGAGCTGGAGGTGGTTTGTGCCACACCAGTTGACAAAGTCAGTGATGACAGTCCTGTATTCCCGCTCATCCCCTGACGATACACATCTGACGATGGCTGTATCATCATAGAACTTCTGGAGGTGACAGCTCCCAGAGTTGTAGCTGAAGTCCGAGGTGTACAGGGTGAAGAGGAAGGGGGAGAGCACTGTCCCCTGTGGAGCCCCCGTGCTGCAGACTACCATGTCCGATAGACAGTTCTGAAGCCTCACAAACTGTGGTCTGTCAGTGAGGTAGTCCACGGTCAATGCGGCTAGGTGACAGTCCACTCCCGCCCTCTCAAGCTTCCCCCTGAGGAGTGAAGGCTGGATGGTGTTGAAAACACTGGAGAAGTCAAAAAACATGACCCTCACAGTGCTGCCGGTGTTCTCCAAGTGGGCCATGGACCTCTGCAGCAGGTAGATGACTGCGTCATCCACCCCGATGTTCGGCTGGTACGCAAACTGCAGAGGATCCAGATGAGATCTCACCAGGTGGCGGAGGTTCCTCAGCACGATCCTCTCCAGAGTCTTCATCAGGTGAGAAGTGAGGGCCACAGGTCTGAAGTGGTTGGGCTCCCTGGGGTGTGCTGCCTTGGGGACAGGAATCATGCAGGAAGTCTTCCACAGTGTTGGGACCCTCTCCAGACTCAGGCTCAAGCTGAAGATGTGCAGTAGCACCTCACAGAGCTGGTCTGCACAGTCCTTCAGGAGTCTGGAGCTGATGCCGTCAGGACCCGTGGCTTTCCTTGGCTTCATCTTCCTCAGCTCACTTCTTACCTGGTCAGCTGTTATGGAGAAGCTGGGGCTGGAGGAGGTGGTGGAGGATGAGTGGAGGGGGGTTGATGATGCCGGTGCCATGGAACTGAGGTGGTGTGAAGAAGAAGCAGCAGACGGGTCGTTGGTTTGATGAGTCGTGGGAGCAGAGTCAGATCTATTGAAGAACAGATTTAGCTCGTTGGCCCACTCCTTGTCTCCTGCTTCAGCATCCCTCTCGTGGCCCCTGCTATGACCTGAGATGGATTTCAGGCCTCTCCAGACCTCCCTCGCGTTGTTCTGTTGCAGAAGGTTTTCCATCTTGGTCTTGTAGCTGGCCTTCCCCTCTCTGATCTTCTTCTTCAGCTCCTTCTGCCCTCCTCAGCTCCTCCTTGTCCCCGGATTTAAAGACCCTCCTCTTCTCCTTCAGGAGGACTTTAAGTTCCGGGGTCAGCCAAGGTTTGCTGTTGGAGAAACACCATACTTTCCTGGTGGGTACGGTGTTCTCAACACAGAAGTTTATGTAGTCCGTGATACAGTCTGTCATGGTGTCGATGTCATCACCATGTGGGCCGCACAGTACATCCCAGTCTGTGGTCTCAAAACAGTCCTACAGCGCCTCAGTGGCCTCCTCAGACCACCTCTTAACATACCTGATGGTGGGGGGTTGTTTCTTCACCATAGGTATGTAAATGGGCTGCACTCTCACCAGGCTGTGATCTGAGTGGCCCAGCGGGGGGAGGGGGGAGGAGTTCAAATTCAATTATTATTTGTATTCTTTGTATCTATATGATTAATGTGATTATGTATTGAAACTGTATGTGCTGCCATTCTTGGCTAGGCCTCTCTTGCAAAAGAGATCTTGGCTCTCAATGGGACAAACTTGGTCAAATAAAGGTTATAATAATAATAATAACCTCTATTGCGCAAGCTTTTTCAAAGAGTACTCACTATGGCAAAAAAAGTAAGCGTTGGACTGAGATTACAAAAGCCATTACGATTCACTTGTGCAAAGATGTGGTCCCTTTCCAAACAGTGGAATGCAGCAGGTTTCAAGACATGATTAAAACCCTTGATCCACGATATGCAGTGCTGAGCGGTGAGTACTTTAATGAGACAGAAAAGCCCAAACTGTATGGCCAGCTCCTAGAGAAAGTTGAAAAAGACCTCTGTGAATTGAAGTATTTTGAAAGTATAACAGACTTGGGGTTGGGTCGCAGCATGGAGCCTTATACCAGCCTCACAATCCATTTCATAACTGATATGTGGGAACTGGCCAGCCGATGCTTACAGACTTCTCTTTGACATTCTTTTCTAACATTATAAGCTATTGTAATGTACTTAGTTCATCAGATTGAGTATACAGAGGTGGCATCAGTAAACTAAGCATAGCCAACAAGCAAAGCTGTTATTATTATATGCTGTGTATTACAAAACCCAATTCCATTGAAGTTGGGAGTTGTGATAAACTTCAATAAAAACAGAATACAATTATTTGCAAATCCTTATCAACCTATATTCAATTGAATAGAAGAAGAACTTTATTGATCCCCGAAGGCAAATTCAATTGTCTGTTGCCTCATGTAATATATCTATAAAAGTTATGTATTATTTACATAAAAATCATAAAGCCTGATGGCTGTTGGTACAAAAGATCTTCTGAATCTCTCTGTCCTGCAGCAAAGAGAGAGGAGCCTTCCACCACCACTGGCCTTTTGGTCCATCAAGGTGTTGTGTAGTGGGTGATCCATGTTCATGAGAATAGTCTCCACCTTCCTCAGTGTAGATCTCGCCACCACATCCTCCACTGAGTCCAGCTTGAGTCCAACCACAGAGCCAGCCTTTTTCACCAGTTTGTTAAGACGTCTTGCATCTTTGTGTTTGATGCTTCCTCCCCAGCAGACTGCAGCGTAGAACAGAACACTTGCCACCACAGACTGATAAAACATCTGCAGCATCTTTCTACTGATGTCTATTGATCGGAGTCTTCTCAGGTAAAAGAGGCGGCTCTGCCCCTTTCTGTAGATGAAGTCTATATTCTTAGACCAATCCAACTTATTATCCAGATGTACACCTAGGTATTTATATGATGTCACCACGTTGATATCCACTCCACAGGTGTTCACTGGCTGAAGAGGGGGTTTGGATCTACGGAAGTCTATAACCATCTCCTTTGTCTTTGAGGTGTTGAGGAGGAGGTAGTTTTTGTGACTCCAGTCACTGGAGGCTCTTATTAGAGCTCTGTATTCAGCTTCTTGTCCATTTCTGATACATGCCACAAAAGCAGTGTCATCTGAGTATTTCTACGACGACAAGATATTTAATGTTCAAACTCATAAACTTTTTTTTTTTTTTTGCAAATAATAATTAACTCAGAATTTCATGGCTGCAACACGTGTCAAAGTAGTTGGGACAAGGGCATGTTTACAACTGTGTTACATCACATTTCCTTTTAACAACACTCAATAGATGTTTGGTAACTGAGGAGACTAATTGTTGAAGCTTTGAAGGTGGAATTCTTTCCCATTCTTGCTTGATGTACAGCTTCAGTTGTTAAACAGTCTGGGGTCTCCGTTGTCGTATTTTACACTTCATAATGCGCCACACATTTTCAGTGGGAGACAGCTCTGGACTGCAGGCAGGCCAGTCGAGTATCTGCAATCTTTTACTACGAAGCCACGCTGTTGTAACACGTGCAGAATGTGGCTTGACATTGTCTTGCTGAAATAAGCAGGGGCGTCCATGAAAAAGACGTTGCTTGGATGGCAGCATATGTTGCTCCAAAACCTGTATGTACCTTTCAGCATTAATGTTGCCTTCACAGATGTGTAAGTTACCCATGCCTTGGGCACTAATGCACCCCCATACCATCATGGATGCTGGCTTTTAAACTTCGCGTGGATAACAGTCCGTATGGTTCTCTTCCTCATTGGCCCGGAGGACATGATGTCCACTACTCCAAAAAACAATTTAAAATGTGGACTCGTCAGACCACAGAACACTTTTCCACTTTGCATCAGTCCATCTTAGATGAGCTTGGGTCCAGTTGATGTTGTTGATAAATGGCTTTCGCTTTGCATAGTAGAGTTTTAACTTGCACTTACAGATGTAGCGACAAACTGTATTTACTGACAGTGGTTTTCTGAAGTGTTCCTGAGCCCATGTGGTGATATCCTTTACACATTGATGTCGGTTTATGATACAGTGCTGCCTAAGGGATCAAAGGTCACGGGCATGCAATGTTGGTTTCTGGCCGTGCCGCTTACGTGCAGTGATTTCTCCAGATTCTCTGAACCTTTTGATGATATTATGGACCGTGGATGTTGAAATCCCTTAATTCCTTGCAATGGTACTTCAAGAAACGCTGTTCTTAAACTGTTCGACTATTTGCTCACGCAGTTGTTCACAAAGTGGTGCACCTCGCCTCATCCTTGCTTGTGAATGACTGAGAATTTTTGGGGAAGCTGCTCTTATACCCAATCATGGCACCCACCTGTTCCCAATTAGCCTGCTCACCTGTGGGATGTTCCAAACAGGTGTTTGATGAGCATTCCTCAGATTTCTCTGTATTTTTTGCCACCATTCCCAACTTCTTTGTCACATGTTGCTGCCATCAAATTCTAAAGTTAATGATTATTTGCAAAAAAAAAAAAAAAAAATTATGAGTTTGAACATTAAATATTGTGTCTTTGTAGTGTATTCAATTAAATATATGTTAAGTCATTGTATTCTGTTTTTTATTTACGTTTATCACAATTCCCCAACTTCAGTGGAATTGGGTTTTGTACTTGCCAGGACATTGATGTTTGGGAATCTGTAAGCAAGACCATCAGCCCCCTAATGGAGTTCTCAGATGCACTGTCTGAGGAAAAAAAAGTCATTGTGTCACACCTCAAACCTGTGCTTCATCCTCTAAACAATACAGTTCTTCCTCATTCTGAAGATGACACAGACCTGACAAAACACATGAAGACGGCTATCCTCCAGTATCTTATTGAGAAGTACTCTGAGCCTGGTACCATTGACCTCCTGGATATGGCCTCCTTTGCCAAACCACGGTTTAAAGGCATATATATAGCTGATGACAGAAAGGTGTACATCAACAAAAGAGCAGCAGCAGAAATTCAGGCACTACTTGAGATGCAAGCTTTATCTGCCACAGAGTCACCCCTAGAAACAAGCATAGCAACTGCTGTAGCAGTTAAGGAAAGAGAACCGAAGAAGGTGAAACGCAGTCTGGGCCTTTTTTTTTTTTTAAGCATCCACTCAGTGTGGCCCAGCTGCACTCTCTGACAGAGATGCCATTGAAGTGGAGATAAAAAGTTACCTTCAGTCACTGGAGGTTGATGGAGAAGCTAACTTACAAGAGTGGTGGAGGCTGCACCAGGCTAATTTCCCAAGAGTGGCAAGCCTGGCAAAAAAATATCTTTGCATCCTAGCCACCAGTGCCCCATTAGGGAGGCCATTTAGCTCTGGTGGCAACATTGTCACATGCCACAGGTCTGCATTAAAGCCAGAGACTGGACACGATTGTGTTCCTGGCTGATGATCTATAAAAGAGGATGGGAAGCAAGTGAACAGGAGTGAACACCAAAATTTTGAGTTTGTGTTTGCAGCTAAATTTTAATTTGAAATATGCTTTTTTTTTTTTTTTGTTAAAGTTTATTTCTTAAAAATATCTGCAACTTCAGAGATTTGGTGTTGAGTAACACTTTTGCACTTTTGAACAAAAGCCTGAGGTACTTGAATAAGGGTTATTTAGAGTCTGTTTGTGTGTTCTTTATGATGTAGGAAAAAAATGGTAACTTTTGCACTATTTTGCATTACAGAAAACAACCTGTTGTGCTTGATGTGCTGTTTACAATATTTAATTTATTATTGTGTTCTTGAAGTGAGAAATTATTGTTGGCAACTAATTTACTGTATTGTCATTTGCATTGCAGAATACCTCTTTCACGTAAAGGTGGGGTAGGCAGGATTCCTTAAAAAAATAAATAAATAAAAACCTTTTTTTGTGGTGCATATACAAAAAATTAAAGAGTTTTTTTTTTTTAATTAAAATTAAAAAATTATTTTAATATCAGTCTATAGCTATTAATTATAGATGACATTTGGTCATATAACGATATCGCTGTGTTTTGTTATGTCTGTGTAGTCAACATTTTAAAAAATTTTTGGACTCCGCTGCAAACAAAGCCATTCTCTGCCTCCCCCATCCTGATTGGTTGTGAGGCAGACGCTGCTCCCCCGTGTCATTCAGGAGCCCAAACAAAGTTAGTGTGCTACAGTATCGGGCAGTAGAAACCAACCAGAAAGTATGGGCAATTGTCTGAATCCTCCTTTGGCCACAACTGCCAACACAGGCAAGAAAACAAAGTAGATAGTGGAGTCTCTGGCAGAATAACGGGTGCTTAAGAAGGAGGTAGACCACATGGACAAGAGCTAAAAACAATGATGGGGGACGCTTCGGGATCTTACAGACCCTGTAACCTTTCTGCTGGACAGGTAAACCGCTTTAACAAAGTAAGCCAAGTGTCTGTAACAGAAGTGTTTCTTGTCAAACGGGACCTGCTGTGTGTTGTAGCACCACTAAACTGTTTACCTCAGGTCCTTAAGTATGTCACTTTATCCTAGTTGTAGAAGTTGCAGTCTGTTTATGAGCAGGGCTTCCTGGAGCAGTGTGGGAGGGGAGAGGAGCTGAGGGGAAAACTGGTTGGGAGGGGTAGTGTTGACATTCAAGATTTCTCCCAAAAACTGGCACTTCCTCAGATCCTGCCTAACCCATCTTTAAAGTACTGCTTACAATATACCCACTTTATTTTTGTGTTCTTGAGGAAGTGAGCAATTGTTGTTGACAACATTTTCACTATTTTTCAGTATAGTAAACAGCCTGCTTTACTGTTTTTAAAATATCAGCTGTTATTTGTTTGTTTGCACTATTTTGCACCATAGAGTGAGTTTGAGATCTGAGGCCTGTACTACGAAGCTGGATTTGGTCTTAGCGAGATAACTTCTGGATAACTTCTGGGTTTTCCGTACTACGAAGGTGGATCTCTTTTTATCCGGGTCCGCTGCCCCGGTAACTTACGCGGAACGCCAAACCTGCTCCGGAGCAGGTTATGTTTCAGGATAAGAGCTCAGCAGGTATAAAAGACCGCCCAATGACCAATCGGATCTCTTGGAAAATGGCTTGCCCACTTTTGCCGGATCCCGGGGACATTGTTGCATGGATCGTGAGAGGAGCGCTTCGCCGAGAGCGTTATATTCATGATCGTTCAATCCGTTTGATTTACCTGATGATGTTCTCTATGAACGTTACAGGTTTTCCTCGGACGGCCTCAATATTCAGGTAGTCTAAGCAATGCACTAATATTTGCCAAGCTCCAGGTTCCGATTTCATGCGGAATATCAGTCATCATTCAGAGTTTATTGAAGCAGATTAGAAAACTCTTAACCCCAAATGTGTCTGCAGATGACATGTGACTATCAGATGATGGAGAAAAAAAAGGCAGTGTGAGGAAATCGCTGTTTACGCGTTGAAATATACAAATAAAATCTTCCAATAAACTTACAAACTACTTAAAAGGATGTTTTTAGATTTATTTTTATTTGCTCCCACGTACTCTTTTCCCCACTGCTGTTGTATCTGAAATAATGAGGTCAATGATGGAGGTGATCACACACGCTGCATGACAACATATTAGGGGGCCATAAATTTATGAACACACAAATGTAATTTACACAATCGATGATTTTTTTGCCAGCAGTCCCTCCGGCTTTTAGCGGCTGCGGCTGTCCTGCTCCTCACTGTTATAATGTTGCGGTACTCCTCGTATTTGCGTAAAATAATACTCTGTTCCTCGGCTGTGAAAAATGATGTGCAGCCTTCTCCATTGTGGAGACTGGTCCGGTGGAACTGACCTCACCCCCTTTACGTGTGCGCGCACAGATCTGAAGCGGCCACACCTGGATTCAGTTATCGAGTTGATATCCTGCTTCGTAGTACAGCTGATCGGGATCGCGGAGATCCGGTGAAGTTGAGCGAGTTGTTGCAGAGTTATCCTGGATGTGTTAATCCAGCTTCGTAGTACAGGCCTCTGCACAATAAATGTTCTCAAAATTACGCATTTGTTTGTTTTGTTGTTTTTTACTTTTTTTGATCAATTTAGCTTTTCCAAGATATACTTATATTATATTTTTTTACACTTAGGTTAATATCACGACATGTATTGTTATCGGGAAGGGATTCAATTTATACCGTGGTATGAATTTTAGGGCACATTACCCAGCCCTAACATGAGGTGGTTCACCTTTTGTGAGAGACTGCGTGAGCAAATATGTTAGCAATATCAGAAATATTTTCCTTTAAGGTAAAACTGCAAAGATTTTAAAGTCCAAATCTGATGTTTTGTTTGTTTGTTTGTTTGTTTTTTTACGTCTTAAAGTGTTCTCACTGGTCTTTGAGTTGTGATGACGAAGTTTTTAGTCAAAATCACATTACCTGTGTCATTTTCAAGGGCTTTTCTTCTGCAGAGCTCCAGTAGCTCATTAGCTATTCGCCTGAGTCGTGGGCCGAGACAGCACTGCTCTGCACTAGGCATGTGCCGATATGAAAAATTTGATATCACGATATTGGTGGCCCAAAATATCACCATTCACGATATTATCATGATATTAGCACATTGCTTTTAACGTTATTAAAAATGGCAGAAAACTGTGAAATCACTTCTCTGTGCACAGCATGACATGCACAAACAATATGAGCAAGAGGCAGCTGACGGAACGTTGGAAGCATTAGCTTTTTGGAGCTAAAGTTAGCAGAAACATCAATAACGTTGTCAATAATATGCAGTAGAGTAGACCAAACTTGTTGCGCTCATGTTGTTTTTACCTTGATTTTGGCGAACGATGCTGGATGGTGTTCACGGAGGTGGGCACATAGGTTTGAAGTGTTAGACAACGGCACTGCAACTTCCTTACGGCATAACCTGCAGATTGGTATCAGGTTTACCTGCTCCATCTGACTCTGTTCCGTCTGCTCCGTGAAGCCGTAAAACGTCCATACTGCTGACGAAACCTTTTTAATAGGAGGATACAGTGGAGGCGTTTTGTCATTCTCAGTCTCCGACTATTCTTGGTCCGGTGTTATGCTGTTAAATGCACCCCTGCCGTTGAATGCACTCCTGAAGGGAGCGCGGTTGAGAGTACATAACAAGGCGAAATAATCCAAGTTTTCCTTACCGTTGGGTGGATTCAAAAGCGTGTGCCTTGAATGATTTCATTCAGACTATTCAGATAAAAAACAATAGCCCTCTGATTCGGAATATTTGCTGTCCCGAAAATATAATGCTCTCTACCTTGACAGCTACAGTACATCTCTATATGTGCATTTTTGGGACTCATAAAAACAAAACGAAAGTTTGCTGCGCCATTTGACATGTTGTCATGATCCAACACTCGTGTTTTTAAAATATCAGATCATATTTCCTCCACTTTAGGAAGCTAATGAGCGGATGGGAATGCATTGTGGACACGCTCCAACAGTCCTTTGAGTGGCTGCAATGCATTAATTTTCTCTTTCAATGGTCCTGTTTTTGTTAGGCTGGCATTAATGTACTTAATTTGAGAGTTTTTTTGGATTTGGGACTAATTTTGTGGTGGTTTGTTTGTACATTTTGCTACCTAGGCTTTGACACCGTGGGTAAAACTACAAGCGGGTTAGGTTGGTAAGTACTCGGCTTCGCTCGCCTCCACTGAGTGATGGTGCCACTCGTCTTTAAATTATAATTGTGGAGGAATTTTTACAGTACCTTACTATTTCATAGGCCAGTTAATATCACATATCGCGAATAAATCGTATATCGGCACATCCCTACTCTGCGCACTTGTCTTCATGCTAGCCTGTAGCCTAAAGTTGCCAGTGTGAAGAAGTAGCAGGTACCATGGGAGCTATTCAGCTCTCAGACACTCATGTCTTTGGGGACATGATGAAAGCTAATATAATAATTAGCTTTCTTACGAGCATTGCAATCCGCTAACACACACGCTAGTTGTGTGATCGTCCTCTCTACTCCTCAGGGTCTGGCCTGCAGAGCGGGTACAGGGGGTGGTGCTTGGACATAGAGGTTCCGCCAACTGCGGCTGAACCTGCCATTTGGGTCTGTGAGAAGTTCACAAAGATTAGAATGCTGAAATACTCAGAAATGCAACTTTGCACTTTGTTTTCTCATATGTTCTCTAGCATGTGAAAAATGCCTAATGAAAATGTAGACAAGAGAAACACGATTTTCGTTGAAGTGAGTCTTTAAAGATTTTATTATCATCAGTGTGTTATATCTGGAGATTTCTTTGCACCAGAGGGATGAGGCTGAAAACAAGTCTAGAGGGCAATGATCTTTGCAGCCTCTGGTGGTACTGCATCAAAACGAACATGACTCTGTTGTAGAAATCACCACATGCCCTTAAAATCACTCCCAAAGTCATTGTCTATCAAAAAATTTCATCACTGCATCCGTGACTTAACCCTGCAAAGAGAAAAACTCATGTATCAGATAAGCTGGCAACCTTGCTGGGCCCAATACTGAAAATTTCCTGTATTCTTATAAATCATAATCTACTATCCTTTTGGAAACCATGGATGCTAAAAACCTGAAATAGTTCTGTAACTCAGCCTTGAATCTTGAATAAGTGTTGCAGAGCCATAAAAGCTGGTTTGAATGGTGCATCAAAGCTTTATCATCTTGTGTTTACCAGGATGAAAAGTTTTGTGACAGTTTTAAATAAAGTTGAAAGAATAATAATTATATATTTCACAGTTGGAAATCTCAGTCTGTTTTTTAAATGATTTCAAAGACAACTGTTTCTTAGCAAATCAGGTCTGAGTTAATGTATTTACACTGAGAATTTAGACCTCAAAGAACAACAGCTGTCCTTTCTGCTTGTTCAGCTTTAAGTCTAAGCTAATGGCTGCGTTCAAACAGACCTAAGCTTTGGCTTTGAACCCGTCTTAATGGTACACATTTGCTGAGTTAAAATGTCATTATTTTCCACTAAAGCTCCATAAGGTTTATTGAACGACACTTACTAAAGTGTGGCTGTGTGTTTTTAGTGTTCAGTCCAAAAAGAAGCGGTTGAAGTACTTGTGTTTTAATTAAAAATGTCTTTGCTGTTTTTTTTTTTTTGTTTTTTTTTCTGAAACTCGATACTGTATTGATGCACATTAAACATATCTGTGATTCCAGAGGTCTGTTTGTTAGTGGCTTTATAAAATTTCTGTCCAGAGTATGGATTTAGACCAGCTTTAAAGCTGTTGTGTGTTGTGCAGGCCAGGATTTGAAATTACTTTTAAAGCACTGCAGGAGAGAAGCTGAAAGGAAGATGCAGCAACAAGGGGACAGTTTGCCAAGATCTGCAGATATTGGACAGCAGCTGCTGGATTTCTTTCCATGGACAAAAGAAAAGTTGTGTTTCTTTCAAAGTTTTAAAAGAAAATCAATCATGTTTGCTTTTTCTTTCCGGGAAATAGATCAATACCAATTTATTGAGAAACTAAATTTTGATTGCTAATCAGCACCTCAGAAGAGCATGACCAAATGTGCCAACCACAGACATTTTGTACATTTTAAATTAAACACCACTGGGATCTTTGATTTTTCGCTCAAACTTAACAAACATCAACTGATTCAGTTATTGAATAAGCTTTTTGTGCAGCATTTTGTCAACATCACCCCCCCCCCCCCCCCCCCCCCCCCCCAAGTCCTTTGTTTTCTCTATATCACACACTTAACTGGCTTTGTTTTGGATGTGTGCCTTTTTATTGCCGAACGTTTCTTAATCATGCAAACAGATCTATGCCGCCTGCAAAATAACTGGAGCATGCTGATTGACCTCCACTTGGTCTCTGTCTGTCTGTCAGCTTTACATTCCTTCTATGCACTGAATAGAAAGCATAAAACTGCACAGAGCTGTGGTAATGCAGTAAAAGATGAAGACTGAAGAGCATGTCTGATTCAACCATCCAGATGGTTGGATTGTGTTTTCGGTTTTTAATAACCACAGGGGACACTTTGTCTTGTACTTGCTACCCTGGTCTTGTTCTGCTTCTCTTTTAG
Organism: Xyrichtys novacula; assembly: GCA_962446985.1. Lineage (NCBI taxonomy): Eukaryota > Metazoa > Chordata > Actinopteri > Labriformes > Labridae > Xyrichtys > Xyrichtys novacula. Next base: position 17,207,574 of record OY660865.1, read on the forward strand.
ACTTTTTTTTTTAACAGTATTTTAAAACAGTCTTTTTTTTTGTCATTGTTAGAAATGTGATTGAATGTAACCGTACAAGGATGTAACCAGGGCTTCACAGTAATACCTGCCAACCCGCCAAATGTGGGTGGATTTTAATTAAAGCTTCTGAAATAATAGACTGATTTCAATGTGACACCACTACATTACATCCTCCGTGACCATGACCTGCACACAGTTAATTTCTCACTGAAACGTAAGGAGATAACTTCATGAAAACTGACCTGTAGTGCTATAGGTTTGATTCGGACTTGATTGGGGCATGCACTGGTCTTTACACAGGCTATAACAGGGCGGTAAATATAGTTACAGTAAAATTAAGCATGAAGTAATTAGCACAAGTGGGGCTGGTGAAAAAAGTGTGGTGCCACACGAGGTGGCAGCCTGTTAAAGCAGCTACCATGTGTTTTATACTTTTTCTATCTTTTTCTCTTTCATTTCTGTCCTGACACATGTGTCATCTTCACCAGTTAGTGTCTAACTACTGTTTTTTTTACTTTTCTGGCCGTTTTCTGGACACTTTTTGGCACTTTAGTACTCATGGCAATGGAGGTTTACAGACGCGACGGTGAGTGCTTTGTTTACACGCGCGATAAGCTAATTGCACTGAGTAAACCTGTCCTGCTGCCCGGAGTGAGGCCTGACATCCCGGAGGAGCTGCGGAGAAGGCGCCGGTGGTACAGAGCAGGAGCCAACCTGAGGGCAAAGAAGAGGAGATTGCGCCCAGCTGTACCAGCGAGTATCACGTGGAATGTGAGCCTTTGGGGAATAAGACGGACGAGCTCGCCACGCTGATTAAGATACCGTGAGTGTAGCGTCTTTTGTTTCACTGAGACATGGCTGCACTCGCATATCCTGGACCACAGCGTGGCGGCACCCGGCTTCAGCGTTGTTCGGGCAGACAGAGACGTTATTAGTAGCAGTAAGAAGAAGGGAGGAGGGATTGCACTGTATGTGAGTGAGAGGTGGTGTAATCCTGGACATGTGCATGTGAAGGAACGTCTCTGTGACCCGGACATTGAACTGTTTGCTGTGGGAATGCATCCGTATTACCTGCCCCGGGAATTCACGTCCGCCATTGTGATCGCTGTTTACACCCCCCCCATCAGCTGATGCGCCGACAGCCTGTGATGTCATCACCTCCACCGTTGCCAGGGTACAGACTCAACATCCCAATGCCTTTACTGTTATTACTGGCGACTTAAATCATGTCTCACTGGAAAAAGTACTGCCAACATTTCACCAGTATGTTGACTGCCCCACCAGAGAAAATAAAACCCTGGATCTGCTGTATGCAAACACCAGTGATGCATACAGCACCACAGCCCTTCTCCCCATTGGCAGATCAGATCACAACCTAGTCCTGTTAACACCCAAGTATGTCCCCCTTGTTAAGAGGCAGCCTGTTCACACCATGACGGTGAGGAGGTGGACTGAGGAGGCTTAATAAGAAGAGGGCTTTCAAGTCTGGTGAAAGAGAGTAGCTGAGGAGAGTGCAGCATTAACTCAGGGAGAAACTGAGAGGGTGTGAAGACACCTACAGGAGGAAGCTGGAGGCCCAGCAAAACATGTGAGGGATGTGTGGACTGGGATGAAGCACATCACATGGATGTAAAGGGAGACAAAGACAACCATCAGGCAGCCGACGAGCTGAACACTTTCTTTAACAGGTTCAGCTCGCAGCCGTCGGTCTCCCTCACATATCCAGGCCCCTCACACTCCCTCAGGAGGAGGGGTTGATGTGGATCTGTGCAGCACCTCTCCTCCCCCACCCCCTTCACTGGAGACATCACCTCCCCCGCACACACACACACGACCGTGACTATGGGCCAGGTTAGGAGACATCTGGAGAGGCTCCACCAGAGTAAGGCAGCAGGACCTGATGGTACCAGCTCCAGGATCCTGAGGACCTGTGCCAACCAGCTGTTTTCTGTCATCCAACACCTCTACAACCTAAGCCTGAGTCAAGAGAGTCCCAGTGCTGTGGAAGACGTCCTGTCTCGTTCCTGTCCCGAAGAAGTCGACTCCATCTGACCTCAATGACTACCGGCCAGTTGCCCTCACATCCCATCTGATGAAGGTGCTGGAGAGGTTGGTCTTGGCCCACCTGAAGCCGCAGGTGAAGGAGCTCTTAGACCCTCTACAGTTTGCCTACCAGCCCCATTTGGGAGTTCATCTGGTCATTTGCTCATTTGCATCTGGATGGTGGTGGAAGCACTGTGAGAATCACCTTCTTTGATTTCTCCAGTGCTTTTAACACCATCCAGCCACTGCTGCTGGGTGAGAAGCTGCAGGTGATGGGTGTCAACACCTCCATTGTCTCCTGGATCACTAACTACCTGACAGACAGGCCACAGTTTGTCCGTCTGGGCAGTGTTCTGTCTGACGTGGTGGTTAGTGATGCAGGAGCTCCATGGGGGACTATGCTGTCCCCCTTCTTTTTCACCTTGTACACCACTGACTTTCAGTACAACTCCAAGTCATGCCACCTGCAGAAATTTTCTGATGACTCGGCTGTTGTTGGGTGTATAAGTGAGGGAAGGGATGGGGAGTACAGAGCAGTGGTGGATAACTTTGTGGAGTGGGCTGGGCGCAATCACCTGAGGCTGAATGTCACCAAGACCAGAGAGATGGTCATCGATTTCAGGAAGAAAAGGAGGACTTCACAGCCGCTGTGCATCCTGGGAGAAGATGTGGAGGAGGTGGAGGTCTACAAGTACCTGGGCGTCAATATCAACAACAGACTGGACTGGAAATCCAACACCGACGCTGACTACAAGAAGGGGATGAGCAGACTGTACTTCCTGGGGAAGCTGAGATCCTTCAACATGTGCAGCAAGATGTTGGAGATGTTCTACCAGTCTGTGGTGGCCAGCGTACTTTTCTTTGCCATGGTTTGTTGGGGGAGCAGCATCGGAGCCAGTGACACCAACAGACTCAACAAACTGATCAGGAAGGCTGGCTCCGTGATTGGCTGCAAACAGGACACTGTGGAGGCTGTGGTAGAGAGGAGGACACTGACCAAACTGTTATCCATCATGGATAACCCTGACCACCCTCTCCACCTCACTCTGGACAGACAGCGGAGCTCCTTCTCCAACAGACTGTTGCAGCTCTGCTGTCGAAGGGACAGATACAGGAAATCTTTCCAGCCACAAGCTAGTGCACTATTTAATAACTCAAATCTGTCAGACAGGGACTCACACCTGTCTGCTGTATAGTCCATTTTTAAAACTCCTACCACATCACATTACTTTAGCACCTTAAATTGTCTGTTTATTTATCATTCCATCTGTATATTTCGCATTTCATATTTATTAGTCATTTCCATAGCCCATGTTCTTCATATGTCACTTTTTTCTCTTAGGATGTTTAATATATTTAGTCTGTATTTATTGTATATATTTAGTATTTTTATTCTGCTGCTGTAACATGAAAATTTCCCTGTTTGGGATCAATAAAGTCTATCTATCTATCTAAAGTGTGTGTCAAGACTTGGGTGTAACGGGTGCCAACATCATGGCAGCAAAAGTGCCCAGATACACTTTTAGACCTGTAACAGTACTACAGGTATCATCATGAGGGGAAGTGCGAACCACATAGACCATCATCCCATCAACATTTGTGCTCAACTCTCCGCCACATAAGCAGAAATGTTTGACACTGATGATAGTGGGGATGCTCCAGTGGCTCTTTTATGCACAGTGTAGAAAAAACATGGAAAACAGTCGGAAAATGAACGTTTTCAGAACAATATATTTTGTGCTCACCAGAGTCCAGAATGAACTGGATTTGCACCTTAACTAACTTGGAAACCTGAGCTACTGTGGGTGTTACAGTTTTTCTCAGTCGTTTTGGTACATTTCTCGAATCATCCTCGACATTTGCAAAACAGTAAGTGCATTTCTCAAAACAATTTGTACAAATAGCAAAACACCATGGATTACCTGCAAAAGCCAGTCTCTTGCTCAAAATCCTTAGTACATCTCTCAAAAGTAAATATCTGTGTCAATGAACATGTCAGTGCCATCAGAATGACAAGTCCTTGTGTCATTGTGTACCGATAAGACAGTCAAATTGCTTAGTCATGTTGTCAGTATAACAGTGTACTCTGGAGGGATGTTATGATGTAAACTATGGCTAAAGTTTTGTGTAGAGAGTGTCTAAAAAGGTGACAAGACGCTCTGTATTGTATGGACCATTAATGGGAATATGCGTTAGCACACCATTCTCAGAGATAGCAGCACCCATGGTTATGTTCCCGCCCCGTTGGCCTGGCACATCAACTGTAGCTCTGTGGCCGATGATATTTCGACCACGCCTTCTGCGTTTGGTTAGGTTAAAGCCAGCCTCATCCATGTAGATGAAGTTGTGCGGTGGTTCACTTGCCTCCAGTTCCATCATACGCTATATCCAGAAGACACAAAATGAGTTTTATGAATTACACGCATTTTCATTTTGGACAAGATACAGTTGCATCAAATGTATACAGCACATATTGCATCCTCTTTTCTACAGCCATAGCAAATGTGTAAAGGTCACATTTACTGCACTGTATATCACTATACGATGTTGTACTGTTTACTGTGAGGTACAGTTACTGCATGCTCATACATGTTTTACCTGTACATAGTGGTAGCGCAGCTCCTTCACTCTTTCACCATTTCTTACAAATGGAACAGTGTACAGCTGCTTCATATTCATTTGGTGTCTTTTCAACACCCTGTCAATGGTTGAGATGCTGACGGTTTGGATGTTTTCAAAGATGTTGTTGTCCTCTATAATGGCACTCTTTATCTCCCTTAGTCTTATGGCATTGTTTTGTACAACCATGGTATAAATAGCCTCCTCCTGTTCAGGTGTGAAAAGGGGCCCTCTGCCACCCCTGTGAAGTTGTCTTGCAGTCCTATGTGGGAAAAAATATGGTAATGCAAAAGACAAAATTGAGTAAGATAAAATGTCACTATATATAGTATACTTACTGTATATTGTAAAATGAAAGTCGAATACTGTAATATTGTATGAAGCATTACAGAAAGTATACAGTATTACAGTACAGTGCCTATTGTTAGATTACATACCTGTTCTGTCGACGAAAAGTCTGAATGATTGAGGACACAGTTGTTCTCCCAACATTTGGCTGCACCCTTCGGCCAGCCTCAGCCATTGTAAGCCCATGATTGAGAACGTGGTCTACAAGTGTAGCTCTTATCTCATCAGGAACGCGCATATGTCCTCTGCCTATTCTGCCTCTTCCTCTGTTTTGCCTCCCAACTCCTCCGCCACGCAGCCTCACTCCTCTTCCTCTTCTCTCTGGCTGTTGACCCCGTCCAATTCTTTGTCCTTCCATTGTCAGACATTGTAACATTGTGTTGTGCTCCAGCAATATATATATATACTTGCCAGTTGATGGTTCATGAGATGCACCTTTGAGCTATTTCAGAAAAGTGGTTGATCATTGGTTGATCTAATGCTTCACACATTTCCCACCGTTAGAGAAAGTCAAGATTCACCTGGGAGCAATTTACCAATTCAGGACAGATTCAGAAACGTCTAATGGAAATGTATAGAAATATGCTTGACATATTATGACAGCTTGTTCGACCCTTTTGCATGTAAAGACTTATTATAATACATTTTGATCAACATGACAAAAGCAATTGATAATGTAGGAACTAGCAGAAAATTGTACATAATCAATTGCATGGATGTACCAAAGCATTTGCAAGTTGTTCAAAGAAATGAGAAACTGCTTTTTTGATGTGCACAAGTGACACAATGATGGGAAGATTGAACACGTAGTTTTGAGAATTTCAATTCTGATCTGAGAAATGTACCAAAGCGACTGAGAAAACTGTAAAAGCAAGCCTGAGGTGATTTCTGAGGTGGCAAATCTGTACAAGACTGCAAAGCTGTGTAAAAAGTAACACCCACAAGCTATATCTGACTTAAAGAGTTTTTAACTGGTACATGACCATTAGCAACAAGTCTAATAATTTCATTTCAGCTGTTTGTAATGCACAAAAATTCTAGGAAAGGGCTGATGACATACATTATTATTGACAGCAGGCTAGAAAATAGCCTTTTTTGACTTCTTACATTTTTATTGTGAAAAGAAGATTAAAAATGCTTTCAAATGTAAGGAACAATAGATAAGCGGTATCACTATGTCCACAGGTGGCGCCAATTCAAACACAAACCTAAAGTTACCCACAACAGCTTTAATATCACTAGAAATGCAGCCAAACCAAGGCGTCGTAGGCAGGGGGTCAAAAGCACTGAAATGAGGGTTTTCATGGAGGCTAGTGTACGATAAATTTGTTTTTTGCTTAGTTACGCATTACATCAGTTTAAAGTAACATGAGTGAAAGGTAAATGAGTACAATAGGTCTCTTGGTGGTTAAATCTTTAAACGCAGCTATGTTTTTATTTGTCTTTTGTTCTGTATGGACGCATTAGGTCGACACAGACTTGTATTCTTTCCCTGCCATGCCAGCAATCTCGTAGCATATGAGCCTCCCTTGATTTGTGTTCACTGTCAACTCAGATCATTACTGCCAAATGCAGACATCTTGTAAGGGCCTTACATCCCATGGCAGGTATAGCATTATCGGCAATTACATGCTAATCGCAGAAGGGAATGCATTATCTCTGGATGATTTGTGCCAGTAATTAGATGTTGGGAGGCGGGACGGCTCTGGATCTTTGCTATGGTGAACACATGGCGTCTCTTATTGTGTACAAAGTGAACTGATATATGTTTCTATTGGTTTAAATGGATGAAAATAGCATCTGAATTTCCAGTAAAGTCTAGCTCTGATACTTCTCTATAATGTGCTACACTTTTGTCTGAGTGCTGTTATTGTCAGATGTAGTAATGGCCATTAGCTCTTAGGGATAAAAATAGGCTGCTGCTCATGAATTGTTAAACCAGTGATGTGTATTTCAGGGTTGTAAATGAGGCATTGTTGTTAAGCTAATGCAGAAACACATTAAACCACAACACTAAGATATCTTGTATGTCAGTTTTATACGTTTTAAAGCCCCAAACATACTCGTCTGCAGGTTTAATAAATATCTATGTAGCAGTGTAATGCATATCCCACTGACTGTCTAATGTTTGTGTCCAGGAGAGCTTTAGAGGAAGATGTCAAGTGGCTCTTGTGCTCTCAGCAGGGTGCCCAGCACAGACAACAAGCTGGGCTCATCATCCTGACTCTGTGGCATTTAGTTAGTGTTGGGAGCACCAGAGAAAATCCACTGGAGTCATGCTCCAGTTCTGTTCACAGCAGAAGACAGTCCCTGACACATCCCAAACAGTATGTGGTAATGATAATAAATATTAAAACTTTTCTTTCCTAGATTCCTTTCATGCAGCAGCAGCAGTGTTTGGAGGTGTTTTAATAAGGCACAGACACTGGAGAGGATGTTTCAGTAGACAAATTACAACAAGACAGGGCAATAAAACCAAACATTTGGATTAATAACAAACAAAACAGGCAACAAAAGTAAGGACAAGATTATTACAAAGAAGGGGGGTAAAAGAGATAAAAGTAGGTTATGCATTACAACAATGGTGTTTGTTAAATAACACAAAGAGTGGGTGATGTTGCTTTAATATCAGCACAGCAGAGATTCAGATGATGCAAGGCCAGAGGCTGAACTGAATCAAAAACAGAAACCAGATCACAGTTTTTGGTCAATTTCATCATTAATTTGTGTTTTTTTTTTTTTTTTTTTAAAACTGTTACAGATCTGTTTCAAAAAGTCCCCTTTTAATCTAAGATCACAGAAAAAATATATACTTTTTTTATGGCTGTCTAACAGATGAAAGTGTCTTAAAGTATTCAAATCTGGATTTTGGTCTCTATGCTGCAGAGTGACATCCTATTATCTGAAGATTCTGGTGACTGATCCCTTTTGGTTCTCATGGACCCTGGAGCTACATCTGAAAAAGCTGATCATAAAATGACTGGTGATCAGTCACATCTAAAAATTTCAACAATTGTCCTGAAGAAAAGAAATCATTGATGTTGGACAACTTATGATCCTCTAACAAATAGAGATATGATTGCTCTGAATCTAGGTGATTTATCTATTTATGTGAAATTCTCAGCATCAAATCTTGTAGTATTATTTAATCAGGATTTGCATTTTGAGCAGTGTCTGGTCTGTTTTTTTATCAGCTCAGAAACAGCAAAGGTAAAGTCAGTGATGTCTGCAAAGAATCCATAGAAGCTAATCAACACTTTTTTGTCTTAATCCATCACAACAGAAATTCAAATAATTTGCTTCAAACAGTTAAAAATGCAGAAGCCTGACCATTACTGAAACCAAAAAATGTGCTCATATCATATCACCCCAAATTCAGCATCTGTACTCTGGCTACCAAATGATATTAGGATTGATTTTAGGATTTGTTTGGTCACATAGACTCACTACTGTTGAATTTCCCTTAGGGGATCGATAAAGTTCTTCTTATTTCTTATTTCTTACTCCCTACATTTTTGAGCATTTAAGAAATACAGACTCGGCTCCTCGGGTAGTACTTTGCTGGTGTTCAAAGGTCCAGACTGCAAATGAAAGGAGATGAAACTTTGAGGGTCGGTCCTATCATTTGTTTCAACACTAAAGGCACATTTTTGCATGATTTTATGTGATTTAAAGCTCCAGTGAGAAGTTTTTCCACAGTCATAAGACAGTGATAAAATTCATATTGATACTTTTTAATGGTATTTAAAAGCAAACAAGACCATGAGCAACAAAGCTGACAATTTTCATAGTGTCATCTTTATTCCTGAAAGTGGTGCAAAGGGCTCGGTGTCAGCTGAGCAGCCATATTTTTTATAATTTCCATGTAGAATAGTCACAATAAGTGATACATTTTTTAATGCTACTTTAAGCAAAGACTGCTTTGTCCACAGGGGGGTGCCAAAGTAGTCACAAACTAAAAGTTCCTGACGGGAGCTTTAATCATCTTTAATCGTACTCCTGTGTCTGTTTTGTTTCCTTGACCTTTTCTCTGATTTCCCTGTTACAGTGAAGCCCTTTGCAGCCTGTATTGAACGAAAACAGTATTACAATAATTATCGTTAACTAGTTTCTGAACTTGATTGAATCTTGACTAATGCCTAGCCAAAGTCTTTTATGCATCTCTCTGTTCTCTTTGTTTAGTTTCTGTCGTGAATGAGTGAATACACTAACTGAGTTCAAGTTCCTGCAGCTCACACGCTCACACATTACTCAGCTTAAGCCTCAGATTTCAGTTTATTTATGAGCCTCTGGGCCCCTGCTGTCGAGGATAGGAGGATGTCAGCTAACTGGTTGGCGTTGCTCCACTGCTGTTGCAGAGAATTTCTCAATTTTCAATCTAGCAGAGGGTTATTGGCACCTGCCCTTGTCGCTCATCTTCCACATGATGCACTGACTAATCTAGCGTCCCCTTCCCTACCTGCAAATGTGTTTAGTGAAGGGCAGATAAGACCTGTCACATACCGAATCTATTTTTCTCCCCAGCTCACCTTACTGGTAATGTCCCAGCTGATGTAATAGCCACAGCTGATGGTGAGACATGTGTGGGGGGAGGAAGTTAATGGATCTTCCAATCTTATTGCATACCTTGAACTGGCTGATTTAGAATGGCGATGCCAGGGCCCAGAGATATTTACATACTGTCACATGTGGCTGAACCAGAGTTTACATTGTTATTTGGACAATCAGATTCAAACCTGGACCTTATTGTAATTTCCTCTCCTTACAGCACATGCATGCCCATTGTGCCATTATGCAGGTGTCTCGTACAGACAAACTGCACATTACATCAAGCTGTCTTTGCCTTTCACTAATAAAACATAATCTAACTGTGTTTTATGTTTACCTAATAACCAATGCAACCTATCAATAAGTTCGATTGAAGCCATCCTTTGGTGTTTTTCCCCCAGAAATGAGAGCAAGAATGAAGAGGGACCTGTAATTATGCCAAGTTATTTTTAATCAATGCTAATTGCTGACCTTTAAAGAATCTATTCATCAGACTACTGTCATTAATTACCACACTTAAAACAGATTTGGAAAGGACACTTGACAATTAACAATTCAAAGTAGGGCATGTCAGGCTTCAGAGGGATTTGTCAATGCCTGTAGTGTGCTACTTGAAACTAAAAAAGACAGAAAAACACGTTCTCCTCACATTTTCAAGTGAGCTCAATTATCCTCCCTATTCAATGCTGTGCTTTGTGTCTTCTCCTTTAAATAATCAAGCAACAGTCTGCTTGGCGGTGTTTCTTTGGTCTTTGTGTGTCAGAAACGGATGGTGGTTTTCAACCAGGTAGTTAAAAACAATTACCCAATGACTTAAGATCCTCTCAACACCAGAACATGAATCAGGCCCTGTCTTCTTATTCCTGGATGGACTGCTCTCCAAATGAGTCTGTCACTGCTTTTGTTGCATGTTGATACTCAATTATTTCCTACTCAAACTGTGGAGAGTGTTTTTGGTATTTGCTATTCACCAAATTTGCATGGCAGCCATTTTTTGAGACAAAACCTCAGTTTCTCTTACACTTGCCTACTCTTATTCCAGGTTACATTTCATATCAAAATCAGTATTTGACAAGTTACAATCATTTCACTCAGAAGCTTTGAAGGCAATAAACAGTGTTCATAGACTGTATAAAACACAGCAAAAACATAGCAGCCACCATGTTAGAAATGCCAACTCTTGAGAGACAAGGAGATGTGGTATAGTCAGTCACAATTCTGCCAAACTGTTTCCCTGATATCTTCAAAAACTAATGAGTTATAAAAATTTCACCATATATACAGTAAGTGCCATTTAAAAGTTGAGCAATTCAGTTTTTTTTTTTTTTTTAACTAGGCAACAAACATTTTATCTTTGCTCTAAAGATGGGCCTTATAGAAAGGATGTACATGTGGCTGCCAGGGCTTTTGGAGCCAGTCTCAAGTGGCCATCCATGGAACTGCAGTTTTAAAGGTCCCATGGCATGCCAATTTCACACAACTTAAAATAGTCCCCTGGTGTGTTAAAAGCATGTCTGTGACGTCCTTCGGTCAAAATTCGATTTGGATAAATTATTTTAGTGTTCTTTTTATCAGCTAAAAACAGCTCCGCTCAAAATCCTCCGTTTTGGGCCATGTCTCTTCAATGAAATGAGCTGCACCTAAGCCACGTCCACTTTACACCCATCTCTCTGGAAGGAGCTGTGGCTGTGCTCCGATAGCCATGTGCTAATGTTTACACTGGCTCGGTCATGGCTGCAAGAAGATCGCTCGTACAACCCTACCAGTTTAAGCCAGAGTCTGACCCAGAGGGAGAGGCTCCGAAAGAAACTCTCAGCCGCGTTCAGACCAAACGCGACTTGAAGCGAAATAGTCGACACATCCTATGTATTATTCAAAGCTGCCAGGAGGGTCACGCGTAGCCGGGACGTCCCGTATTTGAGCCAAAAGAGGCGCGTCGCCGCACAGGTAAATGCTAAAGCTACATGCTGCTCCGGAGGGGGATTTTGTCCCCCGCCGCCGGAGTTGTCGGGAAGAAGCGAGCGGCTAAAATACGGGAGGATCCGGTAAACCGGCGCGGACCCGGTGTGTTTATCAAAGCGTGATGGCCGTGTTGAGGCAGCGGGGGGAATTAAGGTTAAACAGTAAGTCAAAATAAAACGTTCATACTTACAGATGCCACGTTTGTAGTAGGATCATGGATAGTTAGTCGGATTCATTCTTTATCTTCAGATATCTAGCAAATCCAGCATTGAACTGTCCCTCGTTGATAAAACAGGCTGAAGTGAAATGGTACACACATACATACAGATATTTTGGAAGTGCCGCGGTTACATTCCCATTATAAATAAAATCCACCCATTGAGTCCTCAAATCCTCCGACGAGGGAGTTTTCAAAAGAGTTTTGTGCTTGTTTGTGCAGCCAACAACAGAGCAAACGCTGCCTCTTTTTCAAATCGTACTTTCGCCATGGTTCTAACCAGAGCAACACGAGCGAGCGGCCGGGAATAATGGCGCTGTTTAGATAATTTTTTGGGCAGGGCAGTGGGCGGCTCCATGGGCAGTACCATCAACCCGCCAGCACTGACATGACGTCATGTCAGTGGAGTTTTCAGAACGGCCGGCTCTGAGCACACAGTTCCTAAATACAGAGATAACTAAAAAACGACTGGATGGAATTTTTTCGAACTTGGGGGGGTGTAGCGGTTTTCTATCCCTGATATGCCCCCCCTCCCGTTAACAAAGTCAGTTTTTCATGCCATGGCCTCTTTAAGCATTTCCTCATTGGCTTAACTCCTCAAGTTTGGAGGTTGACGCTTGGTCCAGACTTTTTTGGCTTAACAGGGGTACTGACTTTTGGGCTGGTATAAGGTATTTGTGCACACATTAATTTTCTTTTTACTCTTTGTGTCTCTTCTTATAATATCAATCTTGACAGCTGACATGAAAGTCAAATGTTAAATATGTAATATCTTTATAGTAATATTGTTACATATCATATTATATATCAAAGCCATCTCCTGCACTCAGATATTCAGGACTGCATTTGGGACCTTTCTTTCTTTATCAATGGACTTATGTATTTTTGCTGCACCTATCCTATGAAATGTGTGCAAAGTATTTATATGTAATATGAACACATAAAGTTACGAGCTGCCTCAAGCAACACAGTTGGTGTTACTGCCTCTTAAAGGCTACCAGACAATTAGAGTTTATATTTTAAGGGAAGCACCTAGGGTGACCAAACAAAGTGGGCCCATGCCCCTCACAGTCACCAGCTTGAATGTGCCCCTGCTTTTATATTGTTTAATACTGTACCTGTGATGATTTATTGACAGTTGTAGTTCCATTCAATTTTGTGAGCAGTCCAGCAACCAGTGTGTGTTTTTCCTCAAAGTCTGGACCAATCCAATAAGCCAATAACAACACCTTCCAAAGTCCAAATTGGACTGGACTGGCTTTGTGGACTATGGCATAGGACCCAGACTGATTTTCCAGGGATATGGTGTAAGTTTCTGCTTCAGAGCTTAATGCACTTAAATGGAGTGACACTGTTTCACCAGAGTTAGCCACCTATTGGGAGCTCTGCATCACCAAAAACCACTGGGCAACATCTTTTCAGGCTCCCTTATTAGTTTCTTGAGTGAGAGTCTGTTCATTACCGACTAAACATAAAAGCCAAAACCAGTAAACAATAAGTTTTGTAAGTTTTGGAGGAGCTGAGTGCACTCACTGCCAAAGAAAAAACTATAAATCAGCTTTTTGTTTATGTTGTTTACCCAATGGCTATGACTGGATGTGGCAAGAAAAGATTTCAGCAGCTCCTTGGAAGATTTTCTGTTTTTGTGTCTGAGCTAACAAACAACAAAGCCAACAAGCAATCTTATCGTCAAACATTTGGCAGCCTGATCAAATGCATATCCACTCATTCAAAGCCAAATCATGGACAGACAAATAGAAATCCAACCTGGAACAGACGGTGTGCACATTGTCTCAGAAAAGTACACCTTTTCTATTTTTATCCACATAGACCTCTTAGAGTTTAAGATTAAATATGCCGGATAGATGAGGGCTGCGGTATGGCTGGGGGGGCTGGGGGTCAAAGACTAAAGTTGGGAAAAACTTTTGTACACAGTGGTATTTGGAGCTGAATCACACAAACCAAACCACATGTGAGATCTTCAAATGTCACTGGCTTTAATTCAAACTTGAAAGAACAGCATGTGTTTCATGAATATATGATGTTTCAGTCTCATTGAGTTGCTTCTTGTTCAGATAAAGAGAGCAGTGTTAACTTTTGTTGGTCTATTTTTTTGTTGTTGAGGTTCAGTCATCAAATCAGAGCCAACTTTAAGAACAAAACAGGGAAATTTCTTTTCTCTGATTTGAGTCAAGCTGGCATTAAAATCCAGGTCTGAACAGGACAACTGTGCGTCAAAGTGAAGCTGAGATTGTTAGCGCTCCCTTTGCTGGCTGGCTGCAGAATAGCTCACAAAGCCTGCTTCCTCCGTGCCAACAGTAGTCTTTTAAAACCAAAAAACTTTAAAACCACACATTAACACACTTTTCTTTTGAATACCCATCCCGAAGCTAAAGCCAACACCAAACAACCACATCTCTGCTTTGCAAGCTGGACAAATACATCTCTAAACTTTATTTTTCAATCCCTGACATCTGGAGTAAGTTATATCTAGAGTAAATGTTAGATTCCCTCACCTGTACGGTTTTCCCTCCATGTCTTTTGGTGCCATTCTGGTTTTATCTGATCTTTCTTCAACTCCTGTTTGTTAGTCTGCAAACAACTGCGTATCTGCGTTGATTGGTGATTTTCTCTGACCATAGAGCCGGGTCCTCTGGCAGCCCTCACCTTTATCTGCCTCCCTTTCATTACTCTCACTGCTCTCAGAGACCTTTATTTTCCTTCATCCTCTGACACACCTTCTTCCTCTCTGTCTGCTCTTGGGGGCGAAACCCTCCACAAGCCTGAAGCAGACAGCTAAAGATGAATTCATTGATATCAGTTATGTCAAGCACTAATCATTGCATTGCTTTTGACTGCCATCTTTGAGTCCCTTAACAGGTTTATGCGACAAACAAAGTACTTCAGTCTTGACTCAAATGTTTCCTAACAGTCTAGCCCACACTCATCCAACCTGTTAGAACATTTCCACTATCTCAGATGAACCACCAGAGACATAGGTCCCTCAGGAGCTCCAGTGGGCACATCAACTGTTAATTAGTGATCCAAGCCCTCACTCTCAGGGGAACGTGTTATTCCAATAGAGCAGGGAAGACAAAAGAGACCAGAGAGCTCCAAGGTTAGGATATAAAATGGTGAGGATGTCAAAAGCCATTACTCGGCTGGCTGTGCATGGACGATGCATTGAGAGAAGCATAAACAGCCTTTAATCCCAGTGCTGCAAACACCTGTGCAAATGTCACAATGAAAAATACGAACACAAGCCAGCAGGGCAACATGTACCGAGGTGAGTGTGAGAAAATAGGAAAAGAATTTATGGACAACAAAGTGAGGGCCCGAACAATAGAGCAGAAAAGCAATACCCATCACAACACAGCAGGCTGCAGATCACATACAAGAGAGCGTCTACAGAGAAAAGAGCTGGAATCAGTGTCTGCTCTCCTCTGAGGTCTGTGCTTTACGATCTACTGCTACATTGCACCAGTATATAAGTCAGCTATGCAAATCTATGAATCACACTGAGCCTTAATTGCATAAGTTGTAAAAAGTCTCTCCTTACACTGTGTGTGCAGATCAAAACTGTCACTGCATGTTTTTTGTTTGTTTGTTTTTTTCTAACTTGTATTTGCAGTGGATTTGTAACATGATATAATTTTGGCTTCATTT
This sequence comes from Xyrichtys novacula, assembly GCA_962446985.1. NCBI lineage: Eukaryota > Metazoa > Chordata > Actinopteri > Labriformes > Labridae > Xyrichtys > Xyrichtys novacula. The sequence continues at coordinate 17,222,998 of OY660865.1, forward strand.
GCAGAGTGTGTCTGCATGTTTCATTTCTGCAGTATGTTCCTCCTAGTAAAAGAACCGGTGCAGACCAGCTTATCTTGTCAGCCATTGATCTGACCTGTCACACCATATGGACTGTTTCAAATATAGATGACATGAGACATGTTGTTGCTCACCACAACTAAACACATCGCCTCTCTCTCCTCCAGTGATGCTGATTGGTCCAAACACTAACAAGCTTTGCATGACAGATCTGCCTGACGACAGACATGAAATCTGGCCAATCTATCTGCTTTGCAGGGCTCTGGCTCAAATTAAAACTCTGATGTGAGTACGAAGAGTGTGAACACCTGCTTTAGGTGGTGATCAAACACAATTGGTGGCTAAAACAAGCATGAACCTTCTCCTGTTTCCTAATGCTAACTTTTTCTCTTTTTAGTGTTATTACATTTGAATGAAAAAAGAAAAAAAGTGGAGAGAGCTCATTGTTTAAAGTATAAGCTAACGAGTTGGGAGTAAAGAATATTCTGATTTAAGGCACTTAATGAGTCTTAAAGTGACTTGCATTGATTCCATTTCTTTGTGTTTGCATAACAGTTGCCAAAATCCCTATTATAACTTTTTAAAGCGCCATTAAGCCAAGTAATTTGGCTTGTTTTTTTGGGAAGGATGACACGGTGCTATGCCATAATTTCAGGGACTCTTTTTTTATAACTGATCTTAAAAGCAGAAAAGCTGATAAGGCTTCACCACACCACATCTGGATGAAATCTTCTCATCTTTGGTCTCTGAATGGTTTCACATGCACAGCAGTCACTTGGGTGTTCATCAGTTGGCAAATAAGAGGGCAGATGGCAGGAAAACACTGGCTGCAGATCTGCAGCTTAAACAGAGAGAGCAGAGGCCAGAGCACACTTAACACCTCAGTGTAAATATTCCTCTGCTATACGCACAAATGACTCATCTGGAGTTGAGGTGTTCACTGTGTGATTATTTCAGTGTCATACACCAAAATTGGTGCCCAGCCCACATGGGCTTATTAGACACTGATCAACAGATTCATAACACAATGTATCCAAGACAGCCACGCAACATAATATACAACAACAATAACAACAAAACTCCACTAAGAATCGTGACACATACAATGAGAATAATGAAAGAAAAACAGAAAAGTTCTATCCTACAGGATACAAAATACTTTGCCGCACATGCCAAGCCTTTTCAACAAATTTTGCCAAAACAAAAACATCCTTTTCAAACAACCAACCCAAAATCTCACCTTCACTCTTCCAAAATAAATCAGGATTTTTAAACTGAATTGATTAAAAAACGACATTCCTTAAGTCATCGTACAAGGGACAATTGAAAACAAAATGATGCTGTAGTGATATTTTCAGCTGTTTTTAAAGGTCTCCAGAAGTATAATTTACTTTGCATGCTGCTCGACTCTAACCGCATGTCGTACTTTTTTTGCACTAAAACTAAATGTTTTGCATTTATTTTGCAAAAGGGAGCTCTGAACTTAATTATTTAATGAGAGTGGCATAAAAACACTCTGTCAATTTCACAGTAACATGCTTGCCGCTGCTCCAGGTAACAGTAACCTGTTTGTGGGCAGTAACTGCAGATGTGCACCCACAAATTTTCTCTCAATTCATCGCTTGCAACCAAGTTAAGCAGGAAAGCGTCCCTCTGTGGTTCACGCTGGTGGAGAAGATGCATTTATACATGAAACATCTTGTCCCTGTTCCTTACAGGTCTAAATACACAGATTCGATAAAATAAACTCGCTATAATTTTAGATCAGTCGTATCTTTCAAATGAGAAACCTGTGGGACTAAAGCTTGGGTACCAGGATCTCAGAAGTGCCAGTTTCTGGGAAAAATTTTGTTTGTAAACACTACCCCTCCCCACCAGTTTTCCTCTCAGCTCCCCCTCTCCCCTCCCTCGCTGCTCCAGCAGGCCCTGCCCACAGTAAGACGCTCGTGTTTGTTACAAATCCCTGGATTTTAACTACCAGACTAGTAAATTATCATCAGCAAAGACTTGAACAACTTTTGTCACAACAGAGTCAGCAGTAGTAGTGGTGCATAAAAGATGACACATAAGATAAAATATAACATAAATGAATTGGAAAAATAATATCCAAACAATAGGTCTTCTTGGTCAGATGGACACTTTGTGGGGCCTTTCTGGTGTTCAAACTCCATGCTCTAGACTTGCTGTTATACAGCTTGCGGTACCTGAAATGAAAGAGAAGAAGAGTGTGGTATGAAGATATTACTCTGTCTCAAATATCTGTTGTACTTATTTATTCATTTTATCTGTAAACTTTCCAAGCTTCTTCATCAGTCAACAACACTGCTACGCAGGCTTTTTTAAAACAACAATGGTGCTTCCAATTAAATTCAGATATAATAAAGATAAATAGTTTAGATGATTACAAAAGGGGGCCCAGTCAGTATGAAAGAAAATAACACTGGTGCTACTGTAGATGCCAACAGACGACCATGCAGACACTAGCGACTGTAGGTGTGCAATATGACCAAAATGTCATGTCCTACAACCTCTTTAATACAGTGGCATCCATACACTGGCCGCTACGACAGCTTACAAGCACCACAATACATTTAGATATTACGGAAAAATAAAGTTAGCAGCTTACCTGTCAAAAAGCCTGTAATATGAAGCTGGATTTGATCATAGAGAGACAACTTCTGGAATAACTCCTGGGTTTTCCATACTATAAAAGGTGGATTTCTATCTATCCGGGCCTGTTGCCCCAGTAATTTACGTGGAAGGCCAAACCTGCTCCGGAGCAGATTATGTTTCAGAATAAATCTAAGTGGGTACAAAAGACCGCCCACTGACCAATCAGATCTCTAGGAAAATGGCTTGACCACTTTCGCCAGATCCCGTGGACATCGGTGCACAGATAGCGAGAGGAGCACTTTGCCAAAAGCGTTACATTTGTGATCGCTCAAATCCATTTGATTTACCTGATGACGTTCTCTATGAATGTCACAGGTTTTCTAAGGATGACCTCAATATTCAGGTAGCATGAAGCCTAAGCAATGCACTAATATTTGCCAAGCTCCAAGTTCTAGCTGCATGCGACATATCAGTCATAATTTAGAATTTATTGAAGCGGATAAGGAAACTCCTCTTAACCCCAAATGTGTCTGCAGATGACATGTGACCATCAGATGATGGAGAAAAAAGAAAAAAGCTCCTCATCAAGGAAATGTGAGAAAATCACAGTTTACATGTTGAAATATGTACAAATAAAATCCTCCAATAAACCCACTGACCACTTTGTTTGTATTTATGTTTTTTATTTGCTTCCACATCCTCTTTTCCCTACTGCTCAGTGATGATGGTGATCACACACACTCCATGACATTATTAAGGGGCCATACATTTATGAATGCACAAATGTCATTTACATGATGTGAAGTGATTTTTGCCAGCAGTCCCTCCGCTTCTAGTGGCGGCAGCAGTCTTGCTCCTTGCCCATTATGTCACGATACTACTTGTCACACTGTGAAAAGTATGTTACCATGATCGTGATACAACTATAAGGCTGTGTGTGCTCCCAGTTTAAGAGTATGGTAAGTGGGGGCTCCTACTTTAAAGGCTGAAAAACAGATGTGGTGCTGTGTTATGATACATCTACACCATCTTATTAATACTCTGGAACATCTTGTGATTTTTCAGAGGTTCACGAAGGCATTATTCATCACGCTGCAATATTTAGCTTATGTCTTTGAAGCTGAAGACTACCTAAAGCTCTCATGAGGAGTTTTATGAAGTTTTTGAAAAGGATTGAAATTCATAATGATATTTTTTATGACGACCAGACGAGACCATCAGACCAACTAGACAGATCATAATTTTTCATGCCCTAAACTGGTGTGAGGGGATAGATTCACAGAAGGTAATGCATTTGAGTGTCAAAAGTCAGCAAGATGACATGAAGTTAGGCAAATACTGCTTTGTCCACAGGGGGACGCCAGAAAGTGAAAGCCCCCCACAAGAGCTTTTAAATCTTGGCATGAAACATTCCTTTGAATAACTTTCACTTAGAAATTTTGAATGTGAAAATAATGCAGCAATAAGTCCCAAACCCCAAACATTGTTAGACAAGATAGTCTGTTTTTATATCAGACTTTAGAAAAGTTGCTAAGATTTAACTTGTCTAAAATGTCAGATAAAATAGATGTTTTTAACTATTACTATCAGAGAGGCAGTTTGTGGTCCAGCACTGAAATACAACCATATTAAAAACCAGCAGACATGCAAAACAAGGATCTGAAACAACCCATTGCAGCTGCCATCAGTTCTGTATTAAACCACCTCATACAACATACAAATACTCAATTCAGCAGATGTTCAACATGAATAAAGAAAGAAAACACAATAAATACAATATGTTTCATTTCACGAATGCTTAAGTGTCAGAGGCTTTTCTCAAAACAGCAAAATCTGACATGAAAACCCCCAAAAACATCGCACAGAATCTCAAACAGCTGTTTGACTTTGAAATATTTTCACATTTTGTAAGATGTTGTTGCTTTTTATGAAATACTCCCACACTGAACCCCAGTTACAGATCAAGCACCAGTCTGTGAATAAGACAGACATTACTGAGCCTCTTATTACAGCACACAGAGCTGAAGTTTCATTTAAAAACTGGAGGGAAAAATACTTGTCACTTGTTGGCATATATGAAGTCAATACAGTAAGTGTTATTTTGAAAGTTATCCTTTTTTTTTTATTTGGAAGTTGAAATGCCCAGGCAACATTATTTTTCTTCTGTACCCCCATTTTTTGGCACTTTTTAACTCCTTCCCAGTTTGTTCTATTTCAACTGTTCAATCTTTATGTTATTCCACTAGTTCAGGATTAGTGCAGATGTATTATTCACATTTCTACCCTTTATACCTTTGGCAATATTTCACTTTCTGTGCCATTTTTTTTTCTATTAAAATAAATGGAGAAACTTTGCAATTCAGCACTCAGCCTTATAACTTCAGCATACTTTGACCTATATTGTATTCACTATTTTGTGATATCTTGTATGTTTTTTTCATAATCCAGCCTTGAGCAACACAAAGTTTTCAGCAGATTTCAGGCTTTATAATGGGTGTGTATTAGAAAGGCTAGAGTTGGTGACATTATCACCAGAGTGGGAGAACCATCTTTGATTGACAAAACCTAGCACGACTATGTTGCTCCTACACCCACAAATTTCTCTCCACATGCATAAAAAAATACATCAATGCGTAGGTAAATTAGTCCTGCTTCTCACAAAAGGACTCTCAAATCATCAAATTGTACCTCTTAGCCAGCAGGTGACCAGTTTTCCAAGGTGTGCAGAGATTCTGCCCATAAAAGATAATGTTATTTTTTGCCCAAAAAATTTGAGGGCCACTAAAGATCAGGGGCCTCATGTATCAACGCTTGCGGCACAAGAAAACCTTGCGTACGCCAAAATCGGCGCACGCGTCCAGATTTATCATCGCGAAACGAGCGTCGGTTCCAGCGCTAATCAACGCAAAGTCAGGAGGTGGTGTTGAAATTGGCGTTGAGCCGATACTTGTGTTGACTGTGATTCGCACTTTGGCGACGCTGTGTGGCGGTGTTTGGTGACTCACTATGTGACAAGCGTGCACCACATCCCCGTGGCCGAGCAGCACGTCGCCCCACATGACGAACCAGCAGCAGACGGAGGGATGCGAGCTGATCCCTGCCGGGCCGCCGTCCTCGCGCGGGAGAATCTCATCGCCACAGTGTGAATGGGTAAGAAGTGAATACACAGTTCAATGAGCCAAATTAATTTATTTTCTCCACCAGACGCTCGAGGACATTTACGAGCCGGTCCAGCCGCTCGTTGATCCCCGCGATCCCCCTGATGATTTCTTCCTGCGATTGCAGGACCCCCTCCGCGAGGACCCTTCCACTGCGTCCGGGTGGTCCAGCGGAAGCGCCGCGGCTGGTGGACGCTCCACCGCTTGTCGGCGCGCTGATGCAGTGCTGGTGCTGGTGCTGGGGCCGGGGGCCGGGGTGGCCCGAATGCCGCTGGTCCTGGCCGACGACTCCGAGCCGGCGGACGGGCTGCCGCGGGCCGGGGTTCCGCAAGCCGGCGACACGGCCGACACATTGATTTCTGTGACACAATAAAAATATTGGTTCATTTCAATTCCTGCTTCTGTGTATCTGTTGCGTTTACATCTCTCTCCACGGTATCATAGGTAATGTAATCCAGTATTTAGAGGTCAGTTATGCACATTACAGTTGTTTATTGCATAAAAAGTTATCGAAAAATGAAGTTAAGGGCGAAGTATAAATCACGTCTAAAAATAGACTGAATCCCGACGTTGAAATGAAGTATAAATTTAGACTAGACGTCTAATATACGTCTTTTGCTCAGTGGGATGACAAAGCATGTGGACATTTGTGTGACACGCCACTGACCCTATAATAATAATCGCCACCACCCGCTGCTCAAACGGCGTGAGGGTCTCCTCCCCCGGAACCCCACCTGTCTGGCCGGTACTCCTCCGGAGGGCAGCTGTACGCCGCTTGACCTCCACCTTGAGGTCCGACCACTTTATTTTAATCTCCGCGGGGGTGCGTGTCTCGCAACCCACCGCATTCACCCTCTCGCAAACTTTCTCCCACTCCAAGCGTTTTCGTTTTGCACTGACGCCACTGGACAGGCTGCCAAACAAAACAGGCTCCGCCACCAGCACCTCCACCTCACACGCCGTAAATTTAGTTTTTCTTGTCATTTTGTCTGCGTGCGAGGACAGGGAGACCCGATTTAAATAAATCTGCATATTTATAGGAGGGCGTAACGGGGGCTGGCCCAGTCACTCCGACATCTGCGCTCAATTCCACGCTGATTGGGATTTATCAAGGAAACACACGTGGATTTCGGCGCCCGCACACATTGATACATACGGATTTTTTTCAGCGTGACGGACCTTGCGTGCGCTCGTTTCTGGTATGAGTTCCACGCAAGTATTGATACATGAGGCCCCAGCTCTTTTTAACTTGCTGTTGTGGCCACATTTTTGGCAATACAGACTTAAAAATACACCATTGTGTTTATGGGAGTCTCAGGATTCCTACAATGGTCTTATTTCCATGATATGATTTAAGGAAATTGCACTATGTGAAGACATTTGGAGGATGTAATTTCATTTCCTTCAAGTTTTTAGCAGTTTCACATGGCTTTTTCAGCAGTCAGCAATTCCATGCATTTTCGGCACTTTTATAGTCATATTGCCTGTAACTTTTTGCACACCACTGTATCATCACTATAAAGTGCATGGCCCAGATCTAAGTGACGTACTTGTGATGAAAACAGTCTCACCGACAGAAGAGAGAAAGCAACCAAATTACAGTAGATCTCCTAACCAGGGATCCCTGGACTTCAGTTAGTGACCAAAATTAACTTGAAATAATTGCAAATTTCTTTTAATTGACACTCATTAGACATTTTGTACATGCATGTCTGCATTTTTCCTCATTAAAAACTAAAAAGATCCAATAAAATGAATACTTTATTCGTTTGAACAGGTGCAAAGAAAGCAAAACTCAAAAGGTTTGTTTAAACTATGGAAGCGATTGTGACTCATATCTCAAATTCAAAAGCATTAGCAGAAATGCCTTTTCATCTCAAAGTCATGGCTGCACTATTTGACTCAAAAATAAAAATAAAAAGCAATATTCCAAAATGCAATTTCATTTTCTTCTTCAAGACTGCTCATTTTGTGACTAAATTAAAAAGCAAAAGCAAATCACATTTAACATTTAATTTTCAAAACATTTACTAGCAAAAAGGATACTGTACTGCTGAAATATACTTTGCAACAACATACACAAAATTTAACATCGAGGCATGCTGCTGCAGTGTTCGAGCTGTGAGCTGCACAGAAGCAAGCTAACAGCACACAGTACAGGTGCTCCTCAACAAATAAGAATAAATATATTCTCATTTATTGAGATGGGATACTTGAATACGTTGTGCGACAGAAGCCTGCAGATGACTTTGAAATTAGAATACTTTTAGTCCACTGAAGATAAAATGTGGAGAGTCCACGTCTCCATGCTGTAAGTGAGTGAGTAAAAGGACCAGCACACCTGACACACCGCTGACATCTGCATACAGTCACAGGTGAACACGGACAGAGACTGCAGAGATTCTGTCTCTGTGCCAGGTATTTTTAAGGCATCTCTATGACCATTTTGTCTGTTTCTCACTGTGTTTATTGCCCTTTATTTGCAAAATATCCCAAATCCATCGATCAGTGATGAGAACAATGAGGAGTATAAAGTCTGTTAGTCTGCTGAAACAGATAGCCGCGATCCGCGGTTTGATTTCATTCACGCTGACTGCAATCAGTACGAGTGGTGACAGCGGACACTTTTCCACATTAAAGGAGGACATATTTGTAATATATCTTCGTTAACACCAAGTGTTTCGTTTCTACTTATGTGAAGCGTGGATCATAGTTGTGGACACGTCCACACAAACATTGAATACAACCAACAAGCAAGGTGTACAGGCTGTGTTAATTACATTGAATATCAATTGAACGAATGATACATGGATTCACTGCCCCCTATTGGCCTGAAGGGGCCTGAACGAGTGCGGTCCGTGACGTCACTTTCCGGCGCCACTTGAGATTGCGAACTCAGATTGAATTATGAGACACTTTTTGCGGGGTGAGCACGAAAACGGAAAAGCATTTCTGAGTTTGGTTTTTCTTTTTAATTTCATCACAAAATGAGCAGTCTTGAAAAGAAAATGAATTTGCATTTTGGAATATTGTTTTTTATTTTTATTTTTGAGTCAAATAGTGCAGCCATGACTTTGACATGAAAAAGCATATCTGCTATTGCTTTTGAATTTGAATTCACTTCCATAATAAACATAAGACTAAACTTGAGAAACAAAAATTGAAAACATCCAAATCCAGATAAACCAAACATCAGGAACTAGAGAGCCAACAAGAAGGCACAGAGAAACCACCTGACAAAGAGGGAAGATGACACAGGGACTAAATACAGACGAGGTAACGAGTAACGAGAGACATGTGCAGACAAGGGAAAACACAGGAAGTCTGACTAAACCAAACACACAAGGAGAAGGAAGTAGGAAATAAAAATAGAAACAGGAAATAAACAGAAATAAAACAGGAAATGCTGAATTAAAAACTGAAACACACATGAAAAAGAACTCAAGAATAAATCATGACAGATAGAGGTGTCCTTCCTCTCAGTCAAGCTTTAAAAACCATACAGCAGAGCAGTGTTTACTTTATAAATAAACCTAAAAGTCAAGATCACAAAAATGAAGACACTGGTAATAGACGCTCTGAATTGTTGATGATATGGACTTTTAAATATTTAAAATGTCACAGAATTTTAGACATAAAATCCTAGATTCATGTTCTGTAAGAGAAGAAGTCTGTTCAAACTTTTAGGTTGTTTTTACCACTCAATCAAATTTCTGGGGAAGAGAAGTGGACTCGATCTTGCTGCAGCCGCAGTTTCACATGGTTGTAATACTCCAGATTTCAGTTTGTACTTTTGGAAGAAGCACAAAAATATACCAAGAAATCTGCTGGCAAGTGAAGGAAATAGATCTGACAGGGCTCCAGAGCAAAAATCCCCATCATTAGCCTTAAATCTTCAGCAATTAGTAAATGTAGCCATGGCTCTGGGGATTCTCTGTTCTGCAAAACGGTTGATGGGCTGTTTTTGGCCGGAGCAAAACAGATAATGAATGCAGGAATTTAAAGAGAGGAGAGCAGAGAAAATACCCGAATGGAGTGGTAATGATGAGGAAGTGAAGGTAGAGAAGGTATGCAACGGTGTGAGACCTGAAAACAGATGAAAGCCTGCACATTCATGAAAGACACAGATCTTTCCCTCTTTTTTTGGAGGACTTTTGGCACCTTAGTCTAACTCTGCTCTGAAAAAAAAAAAAATCCCATTATTTAGACATGAAAGATCTCCTTCTGCTATCGTTATCAAAACTCATTGTCTTTGAACCTTAACATACAGGCACGGTGTGTTTTTGGCTTGGAGTGGTCACAGCTTGATTTCACTCCTAACCTGTGGAGCTTTGGAAAGTTTTACAGTGTTATGTGTGTGTGACTACTTAATTTGATGGTCATAATAATTAAATAAATGTCATTTTATCCTTATAAGGCAATTGAAGCTGCTTTGTTCTGGCATTCAGTGAGGAAATATACTAAAATCTCAGACAAACAGAGCTGCCAGTAAAAGACGTAGACTGATGGGTGCTTCCTGAAGTTAAAGCAAACAGCCAAATTCTGGTGTCAAAACATGACTTCAGCAGAATCCAAGGCTCTGTGGACTACATTCTGCAAAACAAGGTGGACTTTCATGTTTAAATTCATGAAAAATAACAGCTGGACTTTCCCTGATCTCAAAAGTCTACAATAATAAAGTTGCAGCAAGGGTTGCAACTTCCTCATTCTTGCAAATTTTGCTCCACTCTGATCCAAGCTGTTTCTGGTGAAAGTAAGGAGACTGTCAGCATCAGTTTACAAGTAAAACTCATAGACTGTATATAAGATGGACAGAGTCTTCCTCCTCGCTGGGTGAAGCCACTCCGAGAACAGCACCCTCTGATGGTGGGCTGCAGTACAGGTCATAAATCCCGCCTCCGCCAGCAAAGCTTATGGGACTGTGGACAAACTTTAGAAATTTATTACACAGAACATAAATTTTTCTCCCCCCTGGTTGTGATGTTGACATGTAGTTATTGTAAGACTGGTTTGTGCCCAAGTCCTTTTTTTCTGTACAGCTCCGTTTTTAAAAGTTATTAGGGGATTCATGTTTTCTATGATTGACACCTGGTACAGCCTATGGGCGTTCAGGGATTGCGTAGCTCTCCCAAGGGATACGCTGTTTGAGCCGAGCTTCATCACAGGGACTCTCGGCGACTGCGCGGCTGAATGCACACAACGCTACTGCACAGCTCTGGTTTCAAGGAAGTGGAGAAAAACCCGGAAATACCGAGAGCTTTTTTGCTTCAAATCCGTATACAGGCTGAAGGCGGAACCAGGTTGTCCATCTTATATACAGTCTATGATAAAACTATTTCAAACTCCTTACATTACCCTTAAAAACAGACTCCCCCTTCAAAACAAGTCATGCAAATATCAATCACCCAACTGTTTTGACAATTTTTAGCACATCTGATATGTTTTGTTGCCATTTCTTGTTTCATTTATCATCTTTTTTTAATATTTCAATGATAATTAACATCCTTCAGTGAGGGAGTTTTGCCATGCATTTATTACCATCAGAAATAATTAGCACTTCAGCGTCAAAATACAAGTGTGCCATGCTCTTAGCTAATGTTTTCATAAATATTCAAGCAATTGACGAGTGAACTGCTGAATGGAATAATTTATCATTCATTTAAAGTTTTAATTAAAAAAGTGTGGAGTTCTGTAGTGTAGAAATGCTGTATGAAAACTTTGGTTTGGCGGTGTGGTATCAGATACAAAACCAATAATAAAAAAGTCATGCATTTACTCAAAGCTATGATGCAGTTTCATGCAGAATGGGCTCCCTGCACAGTCTGATGAAATAAATAAGAGTAAAAAAAGCAAAATGATAAATAGTATGAAAAAGAGAGATGGGTGAAAGTGAAAGTAAACTCGATAAGATCTCGAGGAAAGTTATGTGATCATTTCTGTCGGATGTGTCTGATATTTCTTCAGGCATGCAGTGAAGGTGAGTCGCTGCTCGCCCACAGAAAGAGCTTATTTTGACACTTGCTGGAGCTTGACAGCAATAAAAAAGTAGAGGAGCCTGTTTTTTATTTATTTTTTCCCTTAGCCACCCACCTTGGTAATATTATTCCTGCACAACTGGGGAGGAGTTGAGTGAGTGTCCTACAGGCAGGTGATGTGCTGGACTAAAAAGCAGGGTCTCTGAGATCATGTCTGCACAGAGGGTTTATAATAAGGTGGGCCCACGTTTGCTCTCGGCTCGGCTCAGAGGTGGTTGGCATGTGCTGTTAAGTCAATCGTGGTTTGCGGTGAGCATATTGATTTTCCTGTGGAGACTTACAAGCGCTGAATCAATCCTCCTTCCACCACCTTCGTCACCCAACACCAGACAGTCATGTGGGGCTGCAGATGCCACAGAAACATTCGGCTCATTTCAACTCCCTCTGACTCCTGAGGACATAAATAAAATGTGAGATGTAGTGATGAGCCAGTGCAGCAAACACACTGTACATTACTGGCAGGTAATCAAATGTGTGACAGGGTTGCTACAAGCACTGTGGACAGTGTCATAAGCAAGAGTGCAAATATGGAAAAAAGCATGGAAAACAGCAACATGAAGGTCTGTAAAATATGCACTTCCTGGAGAAGAAGTATAAAACTTTCTGCAGTGGTTGAATGTGAAATGTTTTGTTTTTGGAGGGATGAGACATCTGGATTTTATATATCTGGAAGGGCTCTGACCTTTTGGAACAACTTTAGCAGGGAAGGGCCTGAGAACCTCCACAAAGAGAAACTAAATCAATAAATGCAGTGAAACCGTCAGACCCACAGCTGTCAGGGGATCAGCACGGTGAGGTATAGCTGCATGTTGAGAGCCTGAGAATTCATATAGACAATTCTGTTAGACCACAAAAAAATACATCCCCATAAAACATCCTTGTATATAAAAATAGCTGCACTCAGATGTGGTACATTTCAGAGATGAACACGAGTGAACCTCTTCCTCTCAATGAGTAAAGTGGTGTTTTTTTTTTGTTTTTTTGTTTTTTTGCAGAAATACTGATATTTTAGGTGTTTTTTTGCAAAATGCTCTGTGAATAGTAAATCTTTTTTTTTTTTTTTTATAAACCTGCTGCAGATGCAAACATAAACTCAAGATTTTCAGGTCCACTTGTAAAAAGCTTAAAAATATGAAAAATTTTGTAGTTTTTTTTCCTAGAAATTGAAAAAACATACGCGTAGATTAGTTTCATCCTTGAAGCTCCTGTTTGTGCCCCCCGGTGGATAAAACAACCCTCTTTTTTATCTTGTCCTCTCTTATCCTGCTGCGTTTTTGCAGTCAAATGTGTCAGACTGTGGATATTGTTGCTGTAATTGTAAAAACAAGATTGTTTCTGCAGCTGCATGGATGAAACCTACCCCCTCACACTGTTTTCAGGAGTAAAAATCGTGACATAAAAACAACCAATTCTGTTTCTTATGGTATTGTTTGCTTTTGGATTTTATAAAAATGCATCAATATTTTTCAGCCTGTTTCTAAGATGTAAAAAAAAAAACCTCACATGAGCTATAAACTCTTAAACCTAGAAAACTAAGTTATCCTCTCACATGGAAAAAAAACAAGCAGCATCATTATATCTAAACTTCAATCATCTTTTATTTCTTAGCTTAATTAATAACTGTTATAATTATCTTTTTAAGCTTATAACAGCAATTAATGCCAGTTTTAACATCATTTCTACAACACATCTCCCTCTTTTAAAGAATTAAGCTGTATGTTTACTTAAACTGGAATTTATTTAAAGTTGCATAAAGAGAGATTTTGATGTTACAGCTATTTACCACTTGTGGCTTTAAATTGACAAGTTCTGACAATTTGGACATTTTTAATTTAAAAAAAAAAAAAAACTATGAAAACGGTCAAAAGTCTGCTAAAGCTGAAGTAATAAACTCACAAATCTGGAGGTTTTCCCTGCAAAGATGCTTTCTATTAAAGCATTTTGTATGACTTATTATTTCAGGTAGTGGAAACACTTAAAGTGGGTCAAAATAAATGAACATATTCAACTGTCCATGCTCTGCTCCCTTTCTGTCTGCGTTAATATATAGTGATCTGCAGCTTAAAGATCCTCTCTGCAGCCGATGCATGGATTGCAGGACAGGATGTCCCTCCACTTTCCTCTGATCAGAAATCATTAGGGTCCAGTTGTTTCTCAGCTGACCCCTAAATAGGATTATGTCCAGACTTTCAAGACCTGCCTGAGCCTGAGACTAGGTTTTTGCCACAGTGTCAACAGGCAGAGGTGAAATTTGTTGGACTCCTGTCAGTAGAGCATTTGCAGCTGGAATAAATCGCCATTATAATGGAGTTTGGACTAATCAACTGACAAAGACATCAGTCATATACAAAAGAAATCAGCTCAGGTTCAAGCACTGTGTTAATATTTTGTTTCTTTTTACAAAGTTTAGCTTTACTCATGACATTTTCCTCTCTCTGTGTGAAAGAATCAGCTCATACCTTCTGTCCTAGACTGGGTTTTGGTTGTACGCCATGGCTCTGTTATGGCTTTGACATTTGTTCTGACAGACAAGACTAGGAATCTTGATTTTAACATAAGCATATTTTCTTAGATAACTACGACAATTTCATCAAAATTGCACCTTCATGTATAAACGTGTTTGTGAAAAGCTCTCCTTTCTCATTAGTCTTGTTTATTCTCTCTGTATCACTCTCCCGCTCTCTTATTTTCAGAAAAGCCTTCTCCTCTGTGGTTTCTAACCTGGAATCCTGTCACAGTCTGAGTTTCCTAAATCAGCAGAAATATCCCAATAAACACAGCGCAGCACCATTAGCCAGCTTCCATGGGACCTGAGGCTGAAGGCTTTGTTAGTCATACATCAATTAATCACAAGGCCCGGGACATCACACTGGTTGTAGGCCAATTTCTTTCAAGCGGTATGTTAACACACACACACACACACACACACACACACACACACACACACACACACACACACACACACACACACACACGCACATATTGTAGTGTCGCAGCATCACCTGGGCACACCTAAACATCTGCTCATTACCACATTCTCCCCAGGTGGTCACAGAAAAGCAGCCCATGTATCAAATTAGCAGTGAAAAGACTTTACATCACACTCTGCTTATTAATCAGCATTTAGCACCAAAAAGTAATTGCTAATCTGTGTTTCTGTAAAGCAAACACAGCAATTCAGATTATTCACTTTTCATTTGTCAGGCTTCAATGTTGATTTTTTTTTTTTTCTTTTGCAAATCTTATTCAGGAGACCAATCACTTTAATTTTATTCCTCCACAAGATGCAACCACTGCAGTGACTTCAGCTCATCTTTAAAACAGGATGCAATAAGGAGGGTTTAAAGTCATAGATAAGAGCAGTAAGATCTTGGAAGATCAACTTCAACCTTTATTTAAGCCTTGAAACTCAAAAGTGATTCCCTCATTTACAAGGATCAGTTAGAAAGGGATGTGCTGGATGAAAACAACTGCAAACTGAGATAACTGACTTGAGTTGTACAAGAGAAACAAGAAAGTTGATCTTAAGAGTCTGTTATAAATAAATCTGCATATTGTCAGTAAGGTGGATTTCCCAAGTTTAGAGTAAGGCCATAGTACTCAAAGTTTTAAACAGATGGTAGACTAAGTTTCCTCTCGGTAGACTGAGTTCAATAGGGTCCAGAGGTCCAGTTCAGCACTGACACTGTATAGGGGCATGTGTAAGAATGTGATGGCTGGTTTTATAGGAGGCAGCAGCCTGTCTGTAAACAGTATCACCTTAACTAAAATAAGATCACTTCAGAGGAAAAATTGATCATTTGTATAAAAATCTGAGTTTCTAACAAAGTTTGCTGATGAAGTTTTTAATTTGGATTTTAAACGAGAATGAGCCAGATACAGAGATACTCCGACACTGGGACCTTTCCAATAGTACTCCCATCCAGCATGGATTTTAGTTGAATTTTGAAATCAATATCACTTGCCCCAGAAAAGAAAAAAAATGCGTATTTTTTTTTTTTTTTTAATTCTGTTTTCTTTTTTTAGCTGGTGTTAAGTACAAATGTAAGACTGATAAATCCAATCTGAAAAACATTCAAGTTAAATCACAGCGTCTCATCAGTGAGCTGTACAAAATCCACAAGTTAAAAAAAAAGGCAGCACCGCCTTTTGAAGGCTGATAATCAGGAACAGAGGAGAGTACAGGTGTTGTCAAACTGCAGGAACTTTTTCATAGCTGTACCACTGCAGGAACTATGAACTGTTTTAACTCCCAGAACCCTGTTTATGATATTCTGTCAAGCTCCTGCTTCATAGTAGGTACTCTCCCATCACAAGAGGGACCACAGTGATTGGTTGAACACAAAAGCCAATCCAGTACCACCAAATTGTTGTTTTTAAATCCCACCACACACATTAGTAATATTATCAGTGGAAGGCCCTGCAGAAGGCAGAAGTCTTTTTACAGAGACTTTAACAACTGCAGTCATGTAACTTCATAAAACTTTGATCAAAAGTAATAAAGTGATTGCCAAACCTGATACCCTATAATCATCAGTCTGTTAAAGGGCTCTATTAAGAAAGATTAGCTCAAATAGTTTAAATATAATACAGCATAAAGACATCTTAGCTTGTGTCCTTTTAAATCAGTTTTATTCACAGACCCAATCACACACAATGAGCACTGCTTCGACCATCACCACTATATTTCAACTCGTTTTTTCACCTGTGTAGAATAAGTGAAGTTACTTAAAACTGTCAGCTAGCTTACATCACTTAATCGTATCAGTCACCATGACAACAGGTAGAAAAAAAGCCCCCATAGTCTGCAGTTCACAGAGACTCTTCAAAGAGTCCCCAGAACTTTTTGGTCCATGTTTTTTTTTTTTTTTTCATATTTATAGTAAATACAACAGGACCCAGGATTGATCCCTGTGGGGCAGCTTTGGTTAAAATGGTGGAAACTCTGATTGAATATTTCAAACTTTGAAACACTGACAACTCGGAGCATGAACCATTGACTGTATATAGAATGGACGTTGTCTGCCTCCTGGCTGGGTAAAGCCACCGCGAGAACAGGACCCCCTGGTGGTATAGGTCATAAATCAATTCTTAGGGAGCTGTGGACAAACTTTAGAAATTAATAACACAGAATACTATTTTTTCTCCAGCCTGATTGTGTTGTTCACATGGAGTTACTGTAAGACTGGTTTTTGCTCAAATCCTCTTTTTTCTCCATTTTTAAAACTTATTAGAGCTTCATGTTTTCTATGATTGACACTTGATACAGCCTTTGGGCGTACAAAGATTGCGTAGCTGATCCACGGGACTGTCATCACAGTGACTCTCCTGCTGAATGCCTACAACGCTACTGCACAAGTGGTGGTTCCAGTAAGTGGAGAAAATCCCAGATACTAAGAGCAATTCGGCTTCAAATCCATATAATGACAAAAGGCGGAGCCAAGTTGTCCATAGTATATACAGTCTATGGCTTGAACAACTGTAACATGAACATTTAACTGAATCATAGTTAACACAGGTCCTGAAACTACTTTGATGTTGTCACAATATTCCCCTTTTGTTGCCATAACCCAGTGGTTCTCAAGTCCAGTCCTCGAGGCCCACTGTCCTGCATGTTTTGGATGTTTCCCTGCTCCAACACACCTGATTCAAATAATTAGCTTATTATTAAGCCATTACAGAGCTTGATAATTAGCTAATTATTTGAATCAGGTGTGTTGGAGCAGGGAAACATCCAAAACATGCAGGATAGTGGGCCTCGAGGACTGGACTTGAGAACCACTGCTATAACCCAGTACAGTTAAATGTTCTTTCTAAATACTATTCTTGTATGTAAAAGGGATCTCTTCTTTTTGCCAACCTTCGCTCCCTTGTTTTGTTTCACATATGTCTCCACATCTGTCCAAAGGTACGCCTCTCCTGTTACTGTTTAAAGTGAAAACACTCTAAAGGTGGTTTACGTAGTATTAAGACACAGCAAAAACATTTTTTTTCAATGTTGAATAATTGTGCGTAGATTCACAGGATAAGTCCAGATTCTCTCTCCATGCAAGTAAAAAAAAAAAACCAGCAATCTATTTTTTGATGTCCTTTCTACACCCCCTCACTAAATCTGCAAATTACAGAAAGTTTATTTTCTTTAATTCCACCAACTCTCAAATTTGCCCACACTCTGTCCCACTGATATTGACAAATTGACATCCAATCAAAAACTAACGTCCTGGCAGCAGAAACAGGTCTCTATTTTTGCTCGCAGCACTTACTGCCAAACACAGTGGGCAGACTCACTTTAACCATCCTACTCTACCAACAGTGGAAATGTTTATGCAAACAAAACTGAGTCTAAGAGACTTTCTCTCAATGCTGGAATACTAATTTGTGAGAGACTCATGCAAATAAGCACCCCTCAGTCTCTGCTTTAGTCACAGAGGAAACCCATAATCAGGCATTTATATCAGTTAAGGGTATGTAAAAGATGAGTAGATGGATGATACAGACTTCTTAGAGCTGTTGAAGGTGAGAGGAAGCGGAGAGACCGATGTTATCTCAGGTCCAAGAGCAGCCAAAGACCTTTTCTTTCGACAGCTCTTGTGGACAAAGTGATTCTTGCAGATCCTGTCGTTTTAAACGAGTGAGCATTCACTGGAGAAAAACCCTCTCCTGCTGCTAAATAATCATCAAACACACATCAATACTGAAAGGAGAAGTGAAAATAGAGGTTAAAGGGTCATTTCAGTGCTTTTGAAGGAGGCTTATATGAGATACGTGTCATTATTGACTGTATTTGCCACAATAGACAGCTCAGCTCCTTTAAGCCGATACTACCCAGGTATGCTACAGTTTTCTGCAGATATGTATTTTTGCTTATTTTGTTGGATTAGGACTGTGGTTGGTGATTGTTGCTGATCACAGCATCTCAGGATGTAGTTGTATTGGTTCGTGGTCATTATCCTGCAGTTTTCACACCAGTTCCACCAGGTAACTTTAGATGATTTGAGTCGTCTGTTTCCTCTGCCCACTTCGTACAGGTGTCAGAGTGTATTTGCAGTGAACTGAATATCATCGACACATTCTGAATCACTAATTCTTTAGTTTGGATGTAATTTTTGTCTCTTCGAAGCCAGCTGATTTAAATAGCATATCAGTCGACTGCATGTAGGAGTGCACATTTTTACGGTAGTGCATACACTTAAACCAAGATGAGTACTTGAGCAGAATCTCTCCCCTTCTGTAGGAGACTATAGCCTAGCTTGCATCCTGCAGAAGGGGATTGGCATTCATCAGCCATATTTACATGTGCAAAATTTCTTGATCCGAATAAAAATTTCAGGGATTGGAAAATCTGAATCCACTGTATGGGCACAAGATCAAATAATCCGATCATGACATGTGTATACATGCACCAAGCTGTATTCATATTAGAAGCATTTGGACACGCACAGAGTTATCTGATTTCGCTAAAACAACCGCAGAAGAAGAGTTGTATTTACGCCTGTGCTGTCAACAAACCAACAAACACGGTCATGGCTCGCTCTATCCAATTCAGGAGTTTTCCCTCTGTTTAATATTGTCACTAGATTGGCGCCCTTGCTTACTTAATTCACTGTTCTGTCAAAGTTTGCACTGTGTGTGCAGATGTAACATCATTACGCTGTATGTACGCCTTGTTATGTCATCGGAGGAGCAGGCACAGCACCCGCGGTTGTGTTTTATGCCAGTGTTAATAATGAAACCTCCTGTACTGACCTCAATAAAGTCAGTAGAGTGAAGACTGAGTCAGGTTAGTTTTGCCCCAACAAAGAGTCATGATCGGAATAAATGTTTATATGGACACGTTGCGGCACAAACCGTGGGCATAAACCACCCCTCTTGATTGAAATACAGTTTCTCTCCGATTGGGACGTATTGGATCAGAATCTTCCGATGGACATGTTCACATGACACATTTTCATTCTAAACTGCCATTTATTCCGTTTTTTGTGCCCATGTAAAGGTACCGGAAGTGACAAATTCACTTACTCAAGACATGTAACTCATATTTTCCAAATACACTGCAATATCCCTTCAATTCTGCATGATGCTTCAACAAAATCCACCCCAATGACAGCTATAACTGTATCTACCTGGTTAACAATGTTCGTCTTGATGAAGAACGATATGTAGGTGTTTCACAGACTCCTTAGGAAAGGCTTCAGTTTGAGTTCTGGTGAGGACTACACCACCAACAGAATGTAATTTGATGACTTTTGTTATCGATAACTCTTTGCCATTTTTTGAGGGGGTCTCTTGGGGACCTACAGTTGCACCCACGCATGACAAACCCCTCAAGGCAGCATGAGAGAAACAGAGAGTGGGAAGACATGGGAGGGAGGGCTTCTGAGTTCAAAAGCAGTAGAGGAGGAGAATCTTACAGGTCATCAGGCTCAGTCCAAGCAGTTTAAGGTCGGCCGGTTTTACCGATTTCTACCAAGAGCAGAGAAGAATACAGTAGTTATCATATTCATCATGAAATATCCACTATGTACAATATGTAACTGAATGATCCCGCAGCAAAATCAAGTAAATTATCAGGAATAAAACTTTGCATTGGTTAATACAGGACACTAAAGTCATAAAAAACCCGAGCAGTCATCAGCCGACAACTTCCTTATTAAACTGATTCACAAATAAATCACAGCTGCATAACAACAACTTGCTTTGCACAGATCCTTCATATGTCAGTTGCTCTCTCTTTGATTCATCAAGTAGCATGTGCATCATACTTCATCTGCAGTTTGTTTTTGCTCAATCCAACAGCATAGATCATTGTTTCTGCAGCAGACTGAGGAAGCTGAATCCACCAGGTCAAAGATCACAGGAGAACTACAAACTCACACAGGGGTGTGAAACCACATATTCAGCAACAACATATTAAGCAGGTTACCATGGATGAATATTTCTGTTGGTCAGGATTAAATGTTGTACTGAAACCTACTGACGAAGTTAACAGTTGAAAGTTCAACTGTCATTGATTGTTGAACTGTATTCATCTTTAATAATCCTCCTTTTGTCTTTAAGATCAGAGGTCCTGACCCATGAAGCATTGGCCCAATGATCTATGCAAGTCCCATCTGAATTCCTTCCAGTTTGTATGCATGTAGTGGTATTAAAGGGTCACGCTCTGCTGCTGCTGCTGCTGCTGAGGGCAAAGCTTTGCCTCCACTGCCTTGGCCTCCTATAGTTTCCACTCTGAAAGTTTTTTTTTTTTTTTTTAACTCCATGCACTCCATAGAAAGCTATATAATCCTGCCCTGGCTGACCGTACACTAGACAACTATAGGGTTTAATTTGCCACCCCAAATATAAAGGATGTGGCCAGATTTGGGGGCTTGTGGTGCCACTGCAATTTCTTTACTGCTCCTGAGTCTGAGGATTGTAAAGTAAAAAATCAATCAAAACTGGGTGGAATAAAGAGCTCTAAAACATCAAGTGTGAGGCCAGCCTTAGTCAACACAGGGAGCACCCAGAAGGAGGAGCCACCACCAGCAAATAAATGGTTAGATGGTCTAAAAAAAGTCTATTTTTGCATGGCAGGCATCATTTGTTGCTCCTGGCACCTGCTCCCTTTACTTCCTCTTGTAAAGTAAAGGGGTATTTGTGACTTTTTGTATTCTCCTTGCACAAAAGGAATACTTCATACTGCTTCACATGCTGATCTATTTAACCCAGGAGAGCAGTGGCACCTGTTTTCCTTTAGTATTAAAACTCATGCATGCCTTATCTTTATTCATCTTTTATCATTGACAACAAACATTTGAGGAGCAGTTCCACCAACATGTTTTTTTCCCCTCACATCTTAAGAAAAAGACTCTGATATCTTTTTATCCTCTGCAACAAACTGTCTTTTTGGATGTTTTTTCTTGTTTTTCTGAGTCTCTCTGAATGCTGTTTCAAATTGCGCTCCTCAAGCCTCTATTTCATTCTGCTCACAACTGCTGTGCTTTTACACCAAAAGGACTCAGACTGGGTAACCTGTAAATAAATAAAAAAATAATAATAAAATGATTAAAAAAAAAGCTCTCGGACTTTAAACCCTGGAGGTGAAGTCAGTATGCAGCATCTTACTACACGCCTGCTGGCTGCTTTTGAATACAGGACATTTAAAGTCAACCCAATGAATCATAAAAACAACAGAAATGTACACATTGACTCTGGAATCCAAAAGCACCTACGTGAGTCTATCTAACTATTCATCAGTCCATGCATGATCCCAGCCAACATTGGAGACAGAAGCATAAACTTTAATGTGAAGCAAAACCTGAAATGCTTCAAGCCTGTGTTGTTTTTTTTTTTTTGACCAGCAAGGGGCAGCGGCACTGGCTGCAAATAGGGGCCAGAAACCAGTTTACCAGGTGCATGGTACTCTTGAGTGCACCGAATTGCTAAGAAAGCGCATGGAAGCGCTTTGAGATTATGCAGTGGTGGAGAACATATTGCACAAGGTATCCACAACGAGACTGAAAATGCCAGATGGGCAGAGGATGACAGAAACCCTAGTCCACTTTCGGCACACAATAGAGCCAGAGGCAGCAGAACAAAACTCATGGCGGTGTGAGTTTTATGAAGAAGTGGACTTGATTACAGAGGAACTGAAGAGGAGATTCGACCAAGGTGGCATGTAAACAGCAGCTCTTAGGGAGAAGTTGGTCATCAAGTCAGCCAAAAAACAAAAAACACTGAATGTGGGTTCCCTGCACCTTCCCTCACACTATGACAGGGACCGACTGGAGACTCAGCTAAAAATGATCTGACACGTCCTCTGCAACTCTCCCGGCAACACAGTACAAGACATAGCTGCAAATATGTCTAAACTCCTTCCACAAACGAGCATTCTTTTCAAAGAAGCTGAAAACCTCATCAAACTATGCCTATGTCTCCCTTCTCAGTTGCTCAGCCAGTTTGGTATTTTCGTAGTCTGAGGTGCACCGAGGTGCCCCAAGCTGGGTGTGGTGGCACGGTAGGGGGAGGTGTCGACAGAATCAGCTGGCACAGTGATATTTTCGTGCCCACTGGTGGCATGGAAAGTGCGCTGAAAGCTCACCGATTCAAACCTGGTCAGCTTTCAGCGCAGGCAGAGAGCAGCTAGTCTAGTGGTTTTTTAGTAGACCGGTGGCATAGTGCACATACGTTACCAATGCCTCACTGGCAGGTTTCCACGGTGTCAGGCACATTTCAGTGCAAAAAATAACAACAACCATTATTCTGAATCAGTACATACATTCAGATCTATAAATATATTCTGATCTATAGCTTATCTAATGAGCGCATTTAGCACATGTTTAGATACTCAACCTGACCGAATTAACACAGTTGAGACCACATCAAATCAAATTAAATATCTAGTAAATACTAAATAGACACACATGAAGTTAACAAGATATTTAAATCATTTCTCCCCTTTTTCTATTTTCCTCTTCCTCTTATATTTCGACCAGCTCAACCTGGACATGTCTCTGTGTCCTCTCCACGTCCTGCTGCTGCTGCGGTGGCTGAAAAGATGATTAACTTTACTGATTAGATGAGTCATTTACTTTAAGCCTACATAGGAATGTTATAAAATTCAGTTGCATGAGCCAAATTTTTTTTACATGCCAACATCAATGATAGAAAGAACCAGGCCACGGAGTGCATGCATCATTTACACACAGATGGTTCAGATTTTAATGCCATTATTGGAATTTGTGTTGTGATCTGTGCGCAAAACCAACCTTTGTTAGGTGAGGTTTAAATATATGCAACTTGATGTGATTGTCTTTATTTGTGGAAAAGGATGTTTGTCTTACCAGTGGGTACAACCTTACAAACATCAAATCCCTCGTTGCTTATTTGAGAGAGTGTGGAGGACGCCCTTCACAGTCCTCACAGCGACACTTGTTGAGGGGTTGCCTTCTGTTGCCATCGTGTGGCATTGCTGTCTTCAGACATCTTTTGATCTGTCCGACTACTTCACGAAGATTGTAAAACGCCTCACTGGTCAACTGGCAGTCTTGGCTGATGCCCAAACATTAACTCGTAAGAGGTAAAGCCGGTTGTCTCGTTCTTAGTACAATTATAAGCGTGTACTAACGGCTTGACGTACTCCCCCCAGTGACTCTTCTTCTGGTTCTCGAGGGTTCCCAACATGTGGAGCAGGGTCCTGTTGAAGCGTTCTACAGGGTTCCCTCTCGGATGGTAAGGTAAGGTTCTTATCTTTTGAGTGCCAATGAGCTCACACAGTTCTTTTATTGTTCGGGACTCAAAGTCGGGACCTTGGTCACTGTGGAGTTTTTCAGGAATGCTATAATGGACGAAAGAATGGTCCCAGAGGGTCTTGGCCACTGTCCTGGCTTTCTGATTCAGGGTGGGGACTGCCACTGCATATTTCGTAAAATGGTCGGTAATGACCAGAATGTCATTTGTGTTACTTGAGTCCGGCTCCACACTGAGAAAATCCATGCACATGAGTTCGAGTGGTCTTGTGGCCACGATGTTGACGAGTGGTGCAGCTTTCTTGGGCATGGTCTTACAGCGTATGCAGCGGTTGCAGGTTTTGACCTTAGTTTCCACCTTGGCTGACATTTTGGGCCAATAGAATCGCTTCCGGACAAGATCTAGGGTGCGCTCTGTGCCCATGTGGCCCATGTTGTCATGGAGGCTCTTAAGGACTAAGGATCTCAGGGCTTCAGGGAGCACAAGCTGGTAGTGAGTCTGAGCGCCCTCTTGTCACCTGTGATACAAGATGCCATTTAAGACCTCAAGTTTGTTCCACTCTCCCAATAAGAGACCAAGCTCAGGAAGTTCCTTCCTCAAGGATGGTGGGGGTTTTCTCCCAACTCCACTTGCCTGAGTACTTCAAGGATGCATGAATCAACATTTTGTTTGTCTCTTATTTCAGCTGGTGCAAATGAGGGGATGACAGGTAAGCCACCAAGCTGATCCTCCTCTTCAAAGCTTTGTGGGAGAGCCTTTGGATGGTGGGCAAGTGACACAACCAAGGTGGTGCTGGGTAATGTTTCCCCAGAGTGATTGTTGGTCACTTCATGGACAAAGTGCTTCTCACAGATGGCTTTGATGGTGTTTTCATTCAGGTGTGCATAATCAGCCTCTGACAAGTATCTTTTTGTGAATTGTTGTATCCGCCCCAGCTCTTTTTGTGATGATGTGTCATCAGGTGCTCTGCTGTGGGGACGTCTGGACAGCCCGTCTGTGTCTTGATTTTGCTTACCGGCTCTGTACTGTAGCTGGAAATCGAACGTTGACAGAGCGGCCAACCATCTGTAGCTCGTGGCGTTGAGCTTAGCAGAGGTAAGAATGTATGTTAATGGATTGCTATCTGTGACTGCAAGGAATGTGTTCCCGTACAGGTAATCCTGGAATTTCTTTGTTACTGCCCACTTAAGGGCAAGGAATTCTAATTTGTGCGCAGGATACCTGGGGCCTGTTCTACGAAGCAGGATTACTGCTTAGCGAGGTAACTTCGAGGGTAAGTTGGGGGTTTCCTGTTCTACGACGCAGGTTCACTTCTTAGCAAGGCGAGTCTCCATGGCAACATACGCTGAATGGCTAACCTGCTCCAGGGCAGGTTAAGTTCCAGATTGAACTCACCGAGTATAAAAACCCTGCCCACTGACCAATGAGCTCTCTCGAAAAATGGCTTGTCCATTCTTGGAGGATCCTTTAGACCTCGATGCTCGCATTGTCCGAGAAGCACTCCGGCGACAAGAGTTTTCAGGGACCGCACGGACCCACTTACTTCTCCGGATGACCACTTTTATGAAAGGCTCATATGGCCGACATATCACACAAAAAATGTAAACACAATAGGAATGAACAAATGAATGAATTCATCTTGGAAATGAATGGGCATGGGCTGCATGATCACAGACAACATCTCGGTACCATTTAGTAACAGCGCACCCCCCTTGTAATAACCCCCGTAAATACTGTTGTTCAGGACTGCTTACTTGTGCTTCCTACCTACTGTAATAACCTTTGTTCTAGCCCACATGCAACATTTTTGTTCTCATTCATGAAACGCTTAAATCAGGGACATTTTCGGGGACAGCTTTAGCCGGGGACAGATCATCCAATTCGGGGACTGTCCCCGGAAATCAGGGATGTCTGGTCACCATAGTTAAAAGCGCATGTTGAACAGTGCTATTTCAGGGTGATAATGGCATCAAAGGTTAATTTTCCGCCAGCATTCCTTCCGTGCTTTTGCAGCGGCAACGGTGTTGCTTTTGAGGTTTATGATAGATTTTAATTCTTCATACTTTCTCATGATCGTCTCCTGCTCCTCGTTTCTAAGTCCGCAGTCCTTCGCTCTCCAGCCTACTCTGACGCTCCACACTGGTCCATGTTCGCGATTGGTCAGATGCAGCGGGCTCCGCCTTACATGTGTGCACGCGCTCATAGCAAAGCTGGATCAACTTATGAGGTTGTTAACCAGCATCGTAAGACTGTTTAGCGAGACCGCTGGCTACCGCGCTAAGTTGAGCGAGGTACCTCCAAGGCTACCTCGCTAGGTTGAACTTGCTTCGTAGAACAGGCCCCTGGACCCACACTTCGACAGACCTCGACTTGCGTATGTAATGACACGCTTCTGTCCCTGTTGCTCCTGGTAGAAGGCAGCACCGAGGCCCGAGGTGCTAGCATCTGTATGTAGAATGTAGGAGAGCTCAGGGTCAGCAAACCAGAGGATGGGTGCGGTCGTCAACTTTTCGATTATGGTGTCAAACGCTGCCTGGCAAGCAGGCATCCATCTGTCACCAAAGGAATCCTTTGGGTTGAAGTACTTCTCAAGGTTCACTGTGGTTTTAGCGTGCTTTCTCAGTGGCGGGTAGCCAGCGGTGAGCTCGTTGAGTGGCTTCACAATCTTTGAGAAGTCTTTAACGAACCGGCGGTAATAACCGCAGAAACCAAGGAAGGTTCAAGCTCCTTCAAGTTGGTTGGTTTTGGCCAGCTTTTTAATGCTGCTACTTTGTCAGGATCAGTTTCGATGCCTTTTTCAGACACGATGTGGCTGAGGTACTTTACAGAGGTTTGAAAGAACTTGCCCTGGCGACAGTTTCAAGCCAAACTCTTTTAATTGGTTGAGCACGCGCATCAACCTTTCCTCGGGCTCCTCCAGTGTCAAGGAGAAGATGATGAGGTCATCCAGAAAAAACTAGGGCTTGCTTCAAGTTCAACTCTCCCATACAGCGCTCCATAAGCCTCTGGAACGTGCTAGGGGCATTGGTCATCCCCTGAGGCATCCTGTTGAACTCGAAGAATCCTAGTGGGCAGACGAATGCAGTCTTGTCTGCTTCCTCCATCTCTATTTGATAGAAGCCTGATTTGAGATTGAGCACCGAGAACCACCTGGACCCAGTCAATGCCAAGAAGGACTCTTCCAGATTAGGTAAAGCATATGAATCCTTTACTGTTTGTGTGTTCAATTTTCTGTAGTCTATACAGAGCCTGACGTCGCCATTATTTTTCCTGACGACTACGATCGGCGAGGAGAAAGGTGACTCCGATTCATGGATGACTTCTGCATCTAGGAGTTGCTGGAGATGGGTACGCACAGCCTCTATGTCCTGGGGGTGTATAGGTCTTGGCCTATGTTTGAATGGCATCTCGTCACTGAGAGTTATGTGGTGTTTGATTTTGTCAGTGCGGCCAAAGTCTAGCTCGTGCAGTGCAAACACCTCCGGCATGGAACTCGATTTTTCTGTTATCCTCTCTTTCCACTCATTGGGTACAGGAGAGTCAGTGAAGTCAAAGTTGAGATTTGTTTTTTGGTCAGGTTTTGTGGGGGAGTCTGAGTCAAGGGTCTTGAGAGATTGGACACTCTTGACAGCATGTACCTCTGCTATGACAGCCTTTGGAGACAGGGTGATGTCATGGTGTGACTCGTTCTTGAGTGTGACTGGTATGCAGCGTGGTAGCTTTGGTGGTAGACTTATCAGGCTATCTGTCATCAGGATGCCACCAGGCAGGGTCGATGACATTGGTGACTCTACTATCACCCACTTTCCAGCATCAGGTGTCCTGCAGCTCACTGATCCTTCAAGGACTTTGGTCTGTCCAGCTGCAATGGTTTCAAAGTCTCTACTATGAAGCCTTACCTCTCCCAGGCTGGAATCAACAGACTGTCTTTTTTGGATTTCAAGGGACTTTAGGACGACTTTGTAGCCATAAGGAAGAGACTCATAGTTCTGAGGTGCGATCTCTGCATATTTCTCGTAAAGAACATCCAAAGTATTGTTTGTGCCTTTAAGCACCGATGACGAGGTGGAGCGCATGTCGGGTACAACCAAGACCAGTGTAGGTACCTCGATGTCGGCTCCAAGCAAGCTCTCTGGGAATCTGATGGTGGCCTCAAGCCTCAAATAATAATTCAATCAGTTATGTTCAGTTCAGTTCAAACTACTTCCTGATACTCCTACCACTGTGGCAAGGAGTTACCACACGCAGGAGATTCCCTCACAATGCGATGGAGAAGCTGAGTTGAAGGTCTGGGTCTGGCTCGCCATCTTGAATCCCGTCTGTGAATGTGCATGCCTGCACATGGCAGACCAATCCTCGCTCCGACCGAGCTTCCAAGCGTGCAAAAAAACCTGACCAAACCCAGTGTGGCTTAGTTCTCATAAAATCCCCGTCAGTTCCCGACCAGGTAAGTTATGGTTTTCAACTGTTTTATCGACTTTTTCACAGCTTTTTCTGTTAATTAATCACCGCTCGTCTTCTCCGGTTTCTCCTCTGCTCTCTCCCTCAGGTCTCTGCTGCAGCGTCACTGAGGTGCTGCGTCTGTGTCGCTGGTCCCTTAAAGGGGCAGCAACGTCATTTTCTGTCAGCAGACTTTTAATCTTAAACATTAAATGATTGTTGAATTAACATTTTGGTTGATGTTTTTTCTTTTAAGTTTCAAACTTATTTATGCAGCTTTTAATCAACTATTTATTCTTATTTATGTCATATTTTAACATGGGTTACACACTCATTAAGTCATGATAGATGATTGTATATAGAAACCTCAGTTGTGTGTTTTAGTGATGGGGCATCTATTTCTGTATGTATTCAGGAGACTGCATGTCAAACAAAGTGTGTATAATGGTGATCTCAGTGACATCTCAGGCTGGAGTTCTGAGCTCACACATACAGGGTGAGCTGAGTGGGGAGATAGTGGAGACTCTATCTTTGTCCTCCGGCTGCAAATATTAACCCCTATACTGGAAACAATTTCCTGATGTAAAGAGACAAGGAGGAATTCTTGCTCTATCTCTGAGTTGGCATTTGTGCTGTATGCTAAGATGTTGTGCACTGGGTGAATGATCAGGCTCATTGTATTTTCTGAGGCTGACAGGTAGAGTCTTTTCTTATTCGGTATCATTTCCCGATCAGTGAAGATGCCCCCCAGCTGGTCACTTTTAAAACCAAAGGATACAGCCATTTTTTATTTGGACAATATTGCAAAAGTGTGTCTAACCGTATCATCCAAATATGATTGCTTAGGGTTCAAGAAAGCCAAAATGATGATGATCAATAAGTTCAACTCTGGGCTTCCATAAAGCAATAGGAGAGCTCATGACACCATTTATTGAACTGTTCAATACA
Organism: Xyrichtys novacula; assembly: GCA_962446985.1. NCBI lineage: Eukaryota > Metazoa > Chordata > Actinopteri > Labriformes > Labridae > Xyrichtys > Xyrichtys novacula. The sequence goes on from OY660865.1 coordinate 17,252,438, forward strand.
GCCCATTATCAATAGTTCCTTTTAAATTTCAACATTGAGTAGACAAGGGGATCTCCCTGGAGTCCTTCGTGCCATGGGTCCACTGTTAGTCCTGAACTTTGGCTTGCAGGCTCTATGAAAGTTTGGGTTTGAGCAGGAAGTCATATTTTGTAGGTATAAAGGTCTAAGTATACCTCCCTGGAACTGGTGTTTCTTTTAAGCATTATTTCCACATCCCGAGCCCTCACATTTACTTTCCTCGTAGAAATGTTTTCCTGTATCCTGACATGTTCACAGCTCTTCATTTTAAGAAATAGCTGCATGCAGAATATTTTCCCACCCTTGAAATTGGCTTCTCTTACATCGATCACACATTTGGTGCAATCTCACGCTTTTCTTTATCGGTTTGGGCCCACAGGCTTCTCTCCCACTGTTCATGAAATACATCATCTTGCCTCGGAGTGGCTGTGTGTGCTGTGTGTGTTATGACCGCTTGCTGATTTTTAACAGTTTACCCCTGCTGTCCTCGCCACATCATCGTTGTGACTCCAACTGTCGCCTTTTGGGCCAAACACCCACCTCGAAAAAACGGATGTAATTTACACCTTGACACCTGAACAGCAGGTACACAGTTAGAGGAGTTAAACATATAGAGATGGACTTTTTCAGTGTAGAATAAACTCCTCTTCAAACTTATGTATGTCCTTTACTTCTTTCCTTTTATTCCTTGGGGTAGTTCGATAAAAAAAGGGTGCTCCTACAAAAGAAGAGTTTCTTTTTGGAGTTTTTCAGCGTGAACTGCATTTTACATTAAAACGCTGCACATCGCCCCAAGTACAATGATGCTGTTATGGTCTTGCAGAGGTAACAGTCTGAGTGGGCTTTTAATGAGAAGTGTGGGAAGCAGCTTCTCTCTGACTAACAAAGTCAAACATTTTTATGACTTGACCAAGTTTCAGTTCTTACAGGTAGGGAATAAAAGTTGGCATGGGTATTTGATTTTTATTTTTTTATATCCTACCAACAGTGTGAAGACCTCAGGCCTTGTAAAAAATGCATTTTGACAACTGGCAGACTTGAAAACCACAATCTACAGTAGCAGCTGGATGAAAAGTTAACGCTTCGATGGGAAATGCCCAGCATTCTATTTGCGCCACCAGCAATCAGCTGTTTTGGGGTTTAATACCTTGCCCTATGGTACTTCACTGTGTCAAGAATGGGGCCAAGGAACTAATTATAAGGTCACCAGCTGTGTAGATGAGCAACAGCAAATATGCGATCAGGCTGAAATCGCCCTCAGTGTATTTGTCAAGCTAAAGTGAAAGTGCTTAAAACTGCAGTTCCCTGAGTGTCCACTTGAGGCAGGCTGCAGAGGCGTGGAAACCACATACACACTGGAGATCAAAGATGAAAAAATTAGTTAAATTATAACAACAAAATAGATATTATAACATACATTGTGAGATAAGGAACAAACCAGAAAGTCGTTTTAATAATAAAAACAAAAATTTAAGAACTGAGAAAATTCATGTTCATATTTTTTCAGTGTTTTCAGGTCTCCATCCTGCAGCTCAAACACAATCTGCTGGTTCTCACTGTTAAAAAGAGTGGTGTGTTTTTCTCAGTAAAATAAGTCCTTTTCTGTCAATGTTTGTTCTCTGTTGTTTTCAAAGAGTGAGAGTAGACTCCAGAAAATAGCTGCCTGTTTTCCTTGAGCGTTTTTGAAAGCCTTCTGTTTACGTCTCCTCACCATTCAATATCACTGTTCGGCTGCAGTTCACTGAGACTCACACGAAGGTGACAACTCCTGAATAAAACAGGAGACTGTGTATCCTTTATTATTTGACATCTACAGATGGCAATTTCCGTTTGTCAGTCATCATGAAAATGAAAATAAAAATGTGGGAAAAGTCAGGATGGAATTGGAAAAGAAAGCAGCCAAATAAATGTCAGTAAGGATACGTTAGGTTTGACTTTGAACAAGGTATTCTGAGACACATGGAAGTTTGCAGCTGGATAACATTTCTGCAGGAAACTGACATGAGGAAATTATCATGGTTTGTGTTTTTGGTACAATATGTAATATTGTTGAATGTAATATCTAATGGAAATGGAAATGTCATGGATCAGAGCCGAGTATTACCTTGAAGCATGACTTTATCAGGCCAAGCAGAAAAAGTGTATCAAGCTAAATTGAAGTCTAGATGTTAAAAATTGTAAATTTTGGACACCAGTGTCATCAAATATGTGAGTGCATATTTTGGCAATTGCAGCATCATTTTACTTCACGTATTTAAAGCTTCTAACTTTGAGAAGTATAAGAAGAAACTTAAATCAGCCAAGCAAACCCTTGGCTGAGGACTTCAAGGTACAACTGGGCTTGTACGGTGTGAAAAGATCAGCAATGTACTTTAGGGCAAGTCCTGACAGAGCTTTAAAAGTTACCATTAAAACCTTAAAATCAACTTTAAACTCAACTAGAAGCCAGTGGAATGAGGCTCAAATGGAGGTGATCTGCTCTCTCTGTTTTATTTTGGCTAGGAGTCTGGCTGACACATTCTGGATTAGTAGTAGTTTATTCTGATAGACAAGAATACAGGGAATTACAATAGTCTAGGTGGGAGGAGATGAAGGCATGTACAACTGTCTCAAGGTTATTTTTCTGGGAAGCAAGCGACTGATTTTGGAAAGTCTTCTATGCTGAAAAAAACCTGATTGAACCGATGAATTGACATGCTTCTCCAAGCTCCTGGATTTTTGCAGCTGTTACAAATGTTTGCTGAGAGAGGCTGCAGATGTTTTCAGTGATGTGGGTGTGTGCAGTGTGGGCAGAGAGGTAAGGCTGGGTGCCTTAAGCATAAAAGTGAAAGTGGTCCCAGAACTGACCCCTGTGAGACCCCACGAGACAAATTAGCACTAGATGACTGTGAGTTATCAATGCAACATTAAAAGACCTTCCAGTTAAATAAGAACAAAACCACTAAAAAGCTGATCCAGAGACACCAATCCAGAGTTTAAGAAGCTGAAGAAAAATCAAATGGTCAACAGAATTAAATGCAGTCCAAAGTCTAAAAGAGTCTAAAAGAACTTAAGTCAAAGATTTCTCACAATCTTAATCCATCAGGCAAATCATTCATTACTTTACGCAGAGCTGTCTCTGTGCCGTGGTTAGCCTTCCTTACCTTGGTACATACATCTTGGTGCAACCTTGATACAGATTTGTAATTGATTAAATAAGTGAAAGAAAAATTGTCTGTGTATGCTATCACGTGTATTTTATCAGTATATATGTTTGTTAATCATTTACTGAAAATCACTTGGAGTAAATGTTTGCAGGGTTATATCTATATTCTTTTTAATGAGCATGGGAAAAGAGAAATACAGCCTTGGAGTTGTGACTCATACTTTTCCACTAAAGCCATACAACGAGATGAATGCTACAATTTCACTCACAGGTTGTTTGACAGTTTGTTGTTTCCCCAACAGTGTGACATTGAACTGATAAGCAGGAACCTGATGATGAACTAAGCTCTCTTTGTTCTCCCAGTACAGACCACAGCTGCAACCTTTACCATATTTGGATACTGCTGTAATGTCATGCTGCTTGTGGGTTGTTATGTTAGTGGGCGTCTGTTTCTTGACTGCATAAAGGATGTGTAAATGCAGGAAAAGCTGCCAAAATAAAGAGATAATTCAGCAAAGAACAAACTCAGACTACACTTTTTAACGCTGTCAGACTCAGTTAAAACCTGTTTATTTATATCTTTGTTAAAGCAGAGTTTCTGTTGTTTGTAAGTTTATCTTTGGTCTCTGTTTGTTCACATTTTGAACCACGTCACCCATGTTAGTAATAAAAGGAATGAAAGAAGACTTGAATCACTCTCTTGGTGCGCGCTGATTATGCATCATGACTGATGCTTCCAAGGGGGGTCTTGCGGTAAATTCCCAGGTGTGCTCTGGAATTCTGAGCACAGCCCGGGCACTTCCCTTTCACCTTACTGCCTAATTAATTAACACTTTTGTCCCTAGAGTAGGCCATGCTCAAACTATCAATTTTGAATGTGTGCTCTCCCATCAGCAACCTTGATTATCAAAGTGATTATGAAACCAAAAAGAACATTTGCTGATTAATAATGAATGCAGAGAGAGAGAGAGACAAGGAGAATGAGGGAGAAAGAGATCTCCCTTGTGGTGACAGACTCTGCAGAAAAGCTAGCACTTAACTCTTGACTGAATGTCTAAATATCGGTGTTTGAAAAGAGTGTTTAAACATGTATCATCTGTTCTCCAAAAATAGGGTATAAACTGATCCTTCTACATTCATCCTGCTGATCTCACTTCCTTCTGATTCGGAGTTGAAACTGAATAATCAGTGTCAGCACACATCACACTGCTATTTGCAAAGAATTGTGGCTGACCGCTGTTCAACTCCAATGGACCAATCAGGGAGGAAGGAATTTGCTCAAGGGCACCTCGATTGCAGCGGTAGTAATCCCAGAGCCTGTTTTAATTGCAGCTCTCTTTTTGTCTGCACAAATCTGTTTTCCTTCCTCGGCTAATGTCCGCAGATATCAAGTCAGTGGAAAAATGCCCACAGCCATACAGAAGATTCCATGCTTATGTGCACTTCTTGGTTTAACAAGGGGAGAAAAAAAAGGAGGCAGAGAGGGTGCTGCAGAGCCAAGAGTAAATGTGAGTCATATAGGATGAGCAACGTGACACAGTGGGCTGAGAGTATGTTATTTATCTATACCACTGCTTATAGAAGTCATTCTTCACTCTAACCTACACACAGCAACCTTTTACCCATAATTCACCTTATTCACATGTCGGGTTACTCCCTCTGGACTCACACTCAGGGTGGAAAGCTTAAATAGGTATGTCATGTTGTACTACAGTGAACTTAATTTGCAGGTTTTACCAAAAAACATGATCAGTTCTCTGCCTTCTGGGTGATCAAATCAAATCAAATCGAACAAAAAATTTTTGTAGAGCACTTTTCATTCATGAACATGCAACACAAAGTGCTTTACACACAGAGAAAAATAGAAACATAAAAAAAAAGAAAGAAAGAAAAAAAAAACAGTTACAAATAAAGCCCCCCCTCCATGCTACACAGAAATGCGCAGAGACTGAGAAAACAATAACAGATACTTAACTTACTCCAGACGTTAAGGCTTTTATTTGGCATGATTTCAAGAGAGAAAGACACGTTTGGTGACCCATTTTTGGCACAATTAGTTTACACAAACTGAAATCACTATACAGGGCTATACACTGAATAGCAACAACATGAACATCTACACTGTACAGAGGGGTTCAATCACAACAGCTTACCACAAGCTAGCTAATAAAACTGAGGAGGACCTGGCTTCAAACACAGACCTCCAAAAGCAGAAAGGCAGTGAAAAGATAGACCCCCGCTCGGATGTCTCAGATGTCATTTTCCCTATTAATGTCGTAACCATGCATTCAAAGCAGACAATCATATGTGATTAAATCACTACCCACTGTAAGAGTGTTTGTTTTAATCCACTGAGTCTGCAGCCAGGTGCTCTAGACCCTTTTATGCAGCACTTTGTGAATCCTTCGCACGGAGCTGGTTGCTGCTGCGGCCACAGAGTTGGTATCCTATTATATATAATTCAGTCTTTGCAACAGCTAACCCTGTTGGTGAGAACCAGGTATTTGTTTTGTTCCTCTCCAAATGTACTGTAGATTAGAATAATTACTAGAATATTAAAACTGAAATGGAACCCAACCTGACTTTTCTGCTAATCTACAGGTGAGCTGAGGTCCGGTTCTGCTCAGGACGACAAAGACCTCGGACAGAGATTGAACGGCTGTTCCCTTAAGCAGCCTGCTGACTAGTCAGACAACAAAAGAGGCTAATCAATGAGACAAAGAAAGCATTTAGCTGAACATCAAGAATGGGCAGCTAGGACTTCTATTTTACAGGAAAGCAAAATGCTTGTTTCTCTGATGAAGGACGGGTCTACGTCTTCTGGTCTGGATGGAAGACTGCAAGGCACATGGGTCCAGGCCCGCCAACAGGTGAAAGGAGGATTTTATGAGGATGTGGTGCAGTTTGTGGTCTTATTGTTAACAAGCTCAGTGATTTGAGTGTGATTGTTTTAATGGTGTGGGTTGCAGCAGATAGAGGGAACCCTTCACTGGCCTCTCTCACACCACACATGACCTTTGTTTTAGATTGGGACTTACTGTTACCAAGGTTAATGTCTTAGTTAACTGCTGAATAATGAATGGGATTAAATATAAAAGTAGGAGAATCCTAGCAACAGTGTAGTCTATCAAGATTTCCTTCATGCAATAAATCTTTCAACCTGGGTTCAGATTTTTGGAGCCGCCATCTTTCCAAATGTTGACATCCTTTTCATATTTAGCATGAAGGCACTGCTTCTGTACTCACTGGTGTGTCACTGTCACAAGCCATTTGGATGTACCGACACTGACAGCACATCTAGTCTCCCCTGCTGACTTGAGTGCTTTATTGAGCTCTGCTCAGTATGGGCTTGGATCTAAAATGTGAAGCAAGTGTGCACACTAAGCCAACCATGAGTGGCGTAAGCTTTCTTCCTCCAAGATCTCTCTCTCTCCCTCTCTCTCTTTCTCTCTCCCTCTCTCTGTTGTTGTGATGAGCCACTGCAGTGGGAAAAGGACTTTGATCCACTGGCTTGACAGCAGCCTGCCAAATTCCCTCTCCCCACGCAAAAATGCACAGATCCTGCCTTCCAGCAGTAGAGCCCACTTATTTGTAATCTCATAGATTACTGTCCCCAGGCTTAAGTGTAATGAGCCACAAACATCCAAGAAAAACATGTCATTTTTCTCTCTAACTTGAAGGTTTCACTTCCTTATAAAGAAGTCTCACGATAAACTGGGATGTATAGTTTGAGCTGTATTTCAGAGCACACTGTGGCGTACAGACAGACTCACAGCAGGGGAGAATTAATCAGTGAGCTCAACTTCACTGTTTTCTTCTCTTCTCAATTATTTTTTCCATTTCTCTCTTGAGATACTCTGAATAAAACAGGTTGGAGGAGCCGGTCAGAAAATCCATTTAGGTTTTGAAGACCTTGAATTATACAGGCCACTGCAGGATAATCAAAATGCCTTTTTCAGATGGAATTTTCTGTACATTCAATTAGAAACTTCTTTGATCAAAACAATTAAGCAAAGAGTTTTTGACACCGAGATGGAAATCAGAGAAAAACCCACCAAAGACCTCCAGAGGTAGACACTCAGATCTTTGTTTTAGTCAGTTCATGAATCTTATGGTTCTTGCAAGATGGCATATCAGAGGGGAATGAGATGCTAAACGATACATGTGAGCTTAGCCAGCCTGTTTATGAGGTCGTACAGCTCACCGCCTTGGACCCTGAAAGAGTGAAGGACCCACCTGTGGTGCAGAATTCAAGAGTATCCAAGCTCAAACTGTAATATATGTTTACAAAACTATCCAGAATAAAAACACAGAGATGTCCTTGACCCTGACGGCCCAACCCACACACTCAGAAAAACAGAGTTATTGCATTCGTCAGACTTTTAGAATACAAAAACTTTTGAATAGTATCATGTATTGAATTTTTTTTATACACAATATATTTTGAGGTCTTTTTGAGTCTTATCCCCTATAGATATTCTGTATTACAAACTAAAACTAGCATTAAAACTTAAAAAATCTGACTAAAACTAAATATTTAGCATTACTTAAATTGAAAACAAAAAGTCAAAACAATTGTTTTTAAAAAAATGGAAAGTAATAAAAACGTAAACCTTGGAGGGGGATATGTTGGAAAATTATCTGTAGACCCTTTCGGTGTATACAGTATGGTGTTTCTCATGAGTGTGGCTTGACTGGATCATTGACCATCAAGTTGATGTGGGTTTATTCATAATGACAGTAAGAGATAATGTGGGACTGTTTGACTGTGACAAGATGTGTGTTTTTAAGGCAAACTAAGGGCGTAAATGTCCTCCACTGCCAATATCTTACAATCCCGCAAAGGAGGACAACAACAACAACAAAAAGCAGTTTGCCAAAACAGGTAATGTTACTAAAAGATTCTCTGCTCCTCTTGATGCCTCCCTAGTTTCTGATGAGAGGTTAATGACAAACATCCATTCACAACTAAACTCATGATATGAAGTATTTTTGATAATTCCCTTTGTCCAGTTTTCGCATCTCGTCACAGTTAACCCAAGTATTCTTCACTTCACTCCAGAAGCTTAGGAGGTTAAGCGGTCGTACAATAACTGGGAGGTTGGTGGTTCAATTCCCCACTATCTCTAGTCTGTCTGTTGTGTCCTTGGGCAAGAAACTTAACTCTCCTTGCCCCCAGTATGTGTCCTCCACTGGTGTGTGTGATTCATATGTACATCGCTTCGGTAAGAAAATTCATCTGAATAACATTGTAACTTTTGTTAAAAATTACAATGTTATTCAGAAGAATTTTCTTACCGGTCTGTCTAGGTCCCTACCCTTAACTATGGTCATGAGCTGTAGTAGTGACCAAAAGCACAAAATCATGGTACAAGCCACTGAAATGAGTTGCCTTCACAGGGTTGCCTGGCTCCCCCTCAGAGATAGAGTGAGAAGTTCGGTCATCCAGGAGGGGCTCAGAGTAGAGCTGTTGCTACTTCATATAGAGAGGAGTCAGATAAGGTGTCAGATGGATAATACCACAATAGTTATTTGGAGTTTAGTCTCAGGAAAGTCTTGTCTCCTTGCCTGTCATGGAAGAGCTTGACTTTCCACCCTCTATAGATGAGCTCAGGAAGGCCATCGACACCCTAGCCTGTGGTAAAGCTCCAGGAAGCGATGGCAACCCTCCAGAGGTCATCAAGGCTGGCAAGCTGAGCTCTCTCCTCAACCACCTCCACAAACTTTATATGTGTTCTTTACAATTTTATCCAGGGCCCAACAGAAGCACAGGGCGGCCCTGCATTTGTGTCCTGGGCTGAACACAATACTACCCTGAGCAAGAAGGCCACAGCAATTCAGCTTTAAAGGTTTTATTGTTGATGCATGTATCATATTCAAAAATAGAAGAAAATTCAGAGTACATTGAAGATGATAACTCAAATAACCAGAAGAGGTAGTTTGGCCCTGACCTTTGTTATCTTTTCTCCAAACCTTAACTCACAAGGACTCTCAAGCTCCCATTATTCATTTATTTATTTTTTGACTGGAGTGGAAAAAAAATCTCATAAAGCTCATAGAAGTTAGCATTTTTCATTTTCCCTCAGTCCTCTCAGCTGCCTCCTCTACCTCCCTTGGGAAAGCATCTCAAAAATAAAACCCACAGTTCTCCTCCTGTGCACGCCTGGGTTTGTAAGGCAGGGTGGAAACGAAGAAAAGAAGTCATTCAATAAACAATGTCTTATATTTTTCAGCCATATTTGCTTTTTTTCCTCCCCACTGGCATTTTCCCTCTAAGCAATACAAATGCTGACGGTTCACAACAGTCCAGTCCAGCCCCAGTCTCAGTTCACCTCCTACTCCATTAATGCCTCTATGTTTTCATCCACAAGTCTAACAAGGCACTATAACGTAAATAATACTTACTAAGGTGTCTCTGGCATCGCATGCATTTCCCTGTGACAAACTGTAATTCAGATTTATGTGCAGAGCTGATACTAAAAGCAGCTTTTTTTAAGGGCTATCAAGCATTCTTCCAGTTCCAGGAAGCTATTTAAAAATAATGTGAAGCAGCACTTTCTGCTCAGTTTTAAGCCTGCAGAAGTACAACTGCCAATCAGACCGAGCTCTTGACCTTAGAGGGGAACCAACAACACATCATCATAGCATTTTTGTGTGATCCAAGAAGTTGGCTAACCTCAGTGAACTCCATGAATAGAGACTTGGTTGGCCATGACGCCTCGGATGTGGAAGTCGTATTGTTTCAGGATTTATGAGGAAAGCAAAAACATGCATCAACTGTAAAACAATCCTGGCTATCATGACAACAGTTTAGCTTAAATTTATCTCTACAAATAGATATCTCAAATGATTATTTCCACAGAAGGATGGGATTCTGGTGAGACAAAGTTCACACAAAGTAAAAGTTCCTCACTCGAGCTTTAAGCAAAAGTTCCAAGACTGATTGAAAACTCAATCCGCCAAAAAGACAAGTGCACTGCCGGCCTTCAATCACGATCTTCATCATGATGGATTAAACCACTCTTTATCACTCCACATTGTTGATTAATCCGCCCTGATTGCTCAATTACAATCTGATTTGTCTAAATAGCAAACAGCTGTCAGAGACCATTGCCAAAAATGCAAAGACTCTGGTGGGCCGCCGCCAGTCATAACCATCTACTGAAAGGAGATCAGTCAATACGAAAGACTTCTGCTACAAGCTAGGTTCATCAAAGAGACTCCACTGGTCTACTGCCAAGGAAGGGGTCTTTAAATTCACCATCAGTGTTTTGGTTTAATGAACTTGAATAAATAAAATCTAAGAAATAACAAGCTATCTTGATCAGTCTTGGCAGATTACTGTCTAACATGAGTCTGGTTCTGCTCAAAGTTTCTGCCTGTTAAAGGAAGTTCTTCCTCTCCACTGTAACTTTCTAAATAGTTTGGGATGGGATGGCTCAGCCTTATCCCATCCATAGGTGGGGTCTTTGTAGGTACAGTGTGGTCTAGACCAAGTTTTTTCGTGAAGCAATTGTGAATTGGGGCTATACTGTATGAATAAAGATTGATTGATTGATTGATCCATTGATTGATTTAGTAAGCACATAAGTGAGCACAGTAATGAGAGCAGCCCGAGCCTAACTATCAAAGTCTGATCAGGGAAAAGGTCTCTACAGCTGAATAACATCCTGTCAGGACCTGTCTGGTACGATCCACCTTACATTATCTTTGACATAATAGCCAGCCTTGAGGGGCTTGTGTGAGTGTGCAATTTAATACAGCACTGTTAAATGAGGGCAGTTATTGTAGATCCAACAGAAGCAGCAACAGAGTAATTGGCATCCTTTGTGACTTATCATAACACTGGTACAACAGCCAGGTTCTCAGCATGCTCCGTGGTTCTGTTACAGGTATGACACTGGCCGTGTGCAGTGAATTAAAGATGCAGGTACTTCAAACATGCTGGGTCTGTGAATTAATGCAGCATGTTGTCCTTGACTACCATAACAATGCCGGCGTTACACAATCTTTTCTCAATTTATAAAGGTGTGTAAAACAAACAGGGAGGAAACAGGCAAACATGAGACATACTGTATGTACTGTAGCTGTCAAGGAATTTGATTTTAGGCTTATTTTTCTGCTGCTGCCTTATAAAAGATTTAAAAAGAAAAAGAAACGCTCATTTATATATATATATATTTTTTTTTTCGTGGAAAGTGAAATCTTAATATATTTCCCTGTTTTTGTCTTTCAGCTGATCATCTTAACATCAATATCTTACAGTGTGTGGCTGTGTTAAGTTGTGTGATGTCATAAAAAAATAAAAATCCTGGAGGAACATTTCTCAGGTTGTATTGCAACTGGTTAGGAACATACTGTAACTGGGTACCAAAAAAGGCTAATCAAGGGAGGCTGAGTCTCCCAGAAGTAAAGACAGGAAGTGATTCACTGTTCTCTGATAAACTGTATGAGTTTCAGTCTTCTGTTCTCCAGCCTGAAGTTGTGAAAAAGATGAGGATATTATAGTCAAGAGTAAGGAAAGTATTAGAAGATTGAGAAAGTTGGGGAAATCCCTGCATAAAAGAGACCAGGCCCAAAGTCAGGACTGTATAGCTATGATTTTAATGCCTTCTTTAAAAGCAGACATAACTCTGCAGCGGAAATCACTGAATGGTCTCAAGAAAACATGTATTTACATGATTAATAAATGTTGGAGCGTCTCTGGACTAAGGTCAATCTGAGAAAGGTCCTGAAATCCAATGAATCAAAATTTGATTTTGATTTTGGGAGGGACTACCTGGCTTGTTATCAGCACACAGTCCATTAATGCTGCACATTAAACTCAGATATTATAGCAGAACATTTGATGCATTTTCCAGGAAAGACTGTAAAGTTTAGTAAGACAGTGACAAACTGCAATCTGCACAATCTTACAACAGTGTGACTCCTAAGTAGAAGGGTTCTGGTGTTAAAATACCCCTCTTGCAGCCCAGACTCACTGAAATATTTGTTGCATCATAAAACAACAAAAATATGACAAAACTGAGCAGCTGAAATCCTTTATCAGGCAAACATTGCTCTGGCCTCCCCAGTTCCCAAACTTTTACAGAGTGATGTTAAAAGAAGAGGTGATGCAGCACAACGATAAACATGCCCGGTTCTGTTTCGGACTGTAAATGGATCGTTCTTACTGGATGGTTCTCACAAGACGTGTCCAAAGTTTTGAGCTGAATGATGTTTGAAAACTGGGACGGGGAACTGAACTTGAATAGTTCTTGTAAGTGCTGCAGTTTGGGTCCCGATTCATCGATTTCTCAAAGATTCCCATTTACTCTGCCCTTGTTTGGTCACAGGTCGCACACCATCCATTTCTATTAATGCTGTTTTTTCTTTTAGATCTGGATTTGGACACTAGCTGGGCCATTACACACAGACTTGGTTTTGGTGGTTTCCTGCCAGATTCCTATAGACTGCACTTACATTTCGGGGGTAGACATCCATTATTGTGAATCTGTCATCTCTTCAAGAGCTATAATTCAATAGTCTGGGCAATCATTTAACTTTTCAATGGACTGAACTGGTCAAGCCAATCAGATGGAAGATATGAAACAACAGTTTGAAACATGGCAAGACTCTACAGGAAATCATTCTGTTATCTGGACGGAGCTCAGTGTGAACTCTCAGAGTTTCTTATCTATATCCTCTATAAGATTGGGAGATTCTTCATTTAATTAGCTTTTTATTCTTGCCCTCCTTTTTAGGCCAAAACTTCACCATCTCCACATCAGAAAGTCGTCGTAGAGCAGTGTTTGCGTCACGCTGAATAGTAAAAGATAAAACGCCTGTTTATCAAAGAAGTCAAATTGGCAGAGACAGCATGAGGAATAGGATTAATGAGTCTGAGTAATCCTGGGTGCATCATATTAACAGGCATAGTACAGAGTTTTAACCACCAAGTCTAATGTTTGGTGAAGCATCTCGTATGATCAATGCAAGAAATGTTTCTGTTTTACTGCTGTTTGTCAAATTGAAGCTTCAAAATCTCCACAATATTTTCCAGAGGTTGTGCAAGTGATACCATTGTCGGCACAAGTCATCAGTGTTACACGCACTGACTGGCAGACTGCACGAACTGAGTGGCGGCATTAAGCCTGAGTGCTGACAAAAACACAGAAAGACTTTTGAAATGGGAAACGCTCTGACTGTACAAAAAGATATAACAAGAAGTCTGAGCTGTTTTTTGTTAGACTACCAGAAGGAAAACATAAACCATTTTGTCACTTTTACTTAAGCAGCAAAACAACCAACTTCTTAGGATTTTAATCTCTAAGAATATCTTTATTTTAACATATTTACAGTTCTATATTGTATTTTTTTCTGCCTCTCACCTTTCTGCTTCTTGTCTGTATTTAAAAAAACTGTAACAACCAAATTTTTCACAGAGAATAAGCACAGTTTAAGCAGCATTTTCCATTAAAAGTTTATTTAACCCAAGCAGCAGCCCCCAGTGTTGAAATATATTTTGGGGGATTTTCTTTAGCCAGTCATGTCAACCTTTAGGGTGCTGGTGCTGTGTCACATAAATACCTTGGATACTTTGGTGCTAGATTTCTGGAGCCATGGGCCTTCGACAACTATCCTCAACAAGGACCTTGTACCCATGTTTAACATCACTCAGGCTCCAAAAATATGTTATGCTTTGTTATTACCCTACATGGACTCTCTTTTAGGTCAACAAGATGCAAGCAGAATGTTTGGAAACGTGGACGACTACATAAACCTGAATGGTCTCAGACCAATCTTTGTTACACTTGTGGTACACTATTGTTACACTTTGTGACACTTGTGTTACACTTGTGGCATGGTGAAGCTGAAACCGAGAGCTGCAACCAGTAAAGCTTGTCAAAATGATCATTTGTGTGGACCTTCCATTTTTTTAAAGTGTGAACATGGGCTAGGCATCCTTACAAATATAAAACCAACAAGGATGTGCTAAAAACTGCAGTTCTTCTTGTGTTCATTTGAGGCTGTCTGCAAAAGCCATAGGAACTACACACACACTCATTCAGAAGAGCCTGGCTTTGAAGGGTGACAGCAGATGGTTCACTGATATTTCCAAGTTTATAAGATGCTTGCATTAACCCCACTTCTACACAATTACTGTAACTCTTTAAATATGGGCCAGGTCTTTTGTTTTTACTGCCAAAGGTACCAGGCCTTTATATGAGGCAGGCTTTTATACCATATCTTCTCAGTCAGGTCTTATTCACTAACTCCAGGCACAAAAGGCTTAATGCTCTTGTGTACCAGTGATGTAAGCAACAATTTTAATAGTTCATCAAAGGTGGGGTAGGCAGGATTCCATTAAAGAAGCATCTTTTTTTGTGGTGTATCCACAAAAAAAGCTTTTAATATCAGTCAATAGCTAGTAGTATTAATGGCATTTGGTAATATAATGATATCATTATGTTTTGTCATGTCTGTGTAGTCAACTTTTAACAATTTTTGAGCTGCCTGCTCTTTCTGACTATTAACAAAGCCATTCTCTGCCTCCAACCTGATTGGTTGTGAGGCAGACTCTGCTCCCTCATGTTGTGATGCACGCTGAATAATGGTCACGAGCCCAGACAAATAAACAATAGAAACCAACCAGAAAGTATGGAAAATTGTCTGAATCCTCCTTTGGCCATGACTGCCAACACAAGCAAGAAAACGAAGTAAATACCACAGACTCTGGTGAAATAATAAGCTCAAAAAAGAGGTAGACTGGACAAGAGCTAAGAAGCCAGGTCAACATCAGTATAAACATGGGGGACGCTTTGGGATCTTATGGACCCTGTAACCTTTCTGCTGGACAGGTAAACCACTTTAACAAAGTAAGCCAAGTGTCTGTAACAGAAGTGTTTCTTGTCAAATGGGACCTGCTGCGTGCTATAGCGCCGCTAAACTGTTGACCTCAGGTCCTGGACTATGTCACTTTACGCTAGTTTTAGAAGTCCTGCAAACATTGTGTTGCTGGTAGTCTGTTGGCATCTACAGTAGCACCAGTGCTTTTTACTTTCACCTTGACTGGGCCCCATTTGTATTTATCTGAAGTATCTATCTGTATTATATCTGAATTTAATTGAAACAATATGAGCGAGCAGAAGTGTCTGTTTGTGGATGGGGCTTACTGGAGCAGAGAGGGAGGGGAGAGGAGGAGCTGAGGGGAAAACTGGTTGAGAGGGGTAGTGTTTACATTCAAGATTTCTCCCAAAAACTGGCACTTCCTCAGAACCTGCCTACCCCACCTTTAAAGGGGACCTGCCATCAAAATGTAATTTTTTGTGTTTTTTGTGTCAGATAAGGTCCATATTATGTTCGTCTTAAGTTGTAAATGTGAAAACAAACTGTTACGTCGTTTGCATTCTGTAAAGGCTTAAAATAAAGGAACGGTTAAACCAGGCCAATTGAAAAAGCAGGTCCCTCTGACGTCGCGCTGACCTTGCTCATTATTATTGATGAGCGCGTCCTCGGTGAGCCGCGCCCACTCTCTCATTCTCGTACTCATTCACAGTCAACATCACTCTCCAACCAGAGCGAGATCCAGCTACCACTGTATCTGCTATGGGTCTCTTCCAAACGACCGGTGTTTCCTTGGGTTCACTGCTGGGAAAATGAACTTAAAGCTGGACAGAATGAATGAGAAAACACAGCTGGAGCTCTCCGGCTTCTTCCTCAACTTCCACCTCCTCTTCGGACTCGGGGTCTAAAATATATGGTTTAATACCTGCCATTTTTAGCCTTTAGCATAAGGTGACCAGACGTCCCCGATTTCCGGGGACAGTCCCAGTATTTGATGACCTGTCCCCTGCAAAAGCTGCCGCACCGGATATCCCCGGATATCATTACAGACATCTGGGCACCTTACTTTAGCACACATTAGCAAAATGGATAAACCGAAATCCGAACCTCCACTGCTGAGCCAATCAGAGCACAGCAGGCTTCACAGCAGCGATCTAATCAGAGCAAAGCTCATTACCATAAATGTTAATGAGCCAAAATCAGTTGGTTTTCCTGTAAGGCTTTTTAGGCATACTAAAGCAAACCATCAAATAACTTTTCAGCTAAAATTATGTTGCAAACATGATCAGAGGACATCAAGTGTGACTTCGTCACTGGGCCTGAAAATACATCAAGGGAGAAAAAAGTGCTTGAAAGAAGGAAAACAGGAACCTCGCATTGATACGTACTTCTTGAGAAGTCAATCAAGTCAGTCGAATGAAGTTCAGCGACCGGAATCTCACCAAAGTTCGCAGGACATCAGTCCTCCTGAAGAAGGACACTCAAGCACATTGGACGAGGCAGCAGAGGAATGTATGGAGCCCATCCAGCCAAAACCAGCAATGGAGAAAAAGATCAGTGGAAACAAACCCCGGGTGAAATGGCCTGGAGCCTCGGAGAAGAAAGAATGGGAGACAATAAACAGGGACCTGACCAGCGTCCTACAAACCATGAGCGGCACAGTCGAACGAAAGCTTGACAAGATGGGAGACATCATCTACTCATATGGAGCGGAACGGTATGGAGTAAGGAACAAGCAGGGAAGGGCACCAGCATTAGAGAGCAAATCCAGACGACAGCAGGAGATCGACCGACTGATCCGGGAGAGAAGGCAGCTCAAGAAGCAGTGGAGGAAGGCTTCTGATCTTGAGAAGGAGGGCATCAACATTCTACAGGAAAACATCAAAAGCCGGCTAACCACTCTGAGACGAGCAGAGAACCTGCGAAAGTCCCGGAAAAAGAGAGAACGAGCAAGATCCCGTTTTTTCAAGGACCCCTTCAAGTTCGTGAAAACACTCTTCACCAAAGAGAAGGGAGGAAACCTGACAACATCAAGCCAAGAGCTGGAAACATTTCTGGAAAGAATGTGTGCAGATGACAGGAAGCACGAGCAGGTAGCTATTCCATCTGACATTCCACCAATCGAGGAACCCGAACATCAAATGGACACTAATCCTCCCAAGTGGAGGGAGGTGGAACAAGCGGGCGAGAGCTTCATAACCCCCTGGGCCAAATGGAGTTCTGTACAGACTTTACAAAAATGCTCCAGATGTTCTTTGTTTTCTGTGGAAACTGATGAGAGTGGCCTGGGAAAAGGGAATTGTACCCAAAGCATGGCGCCAATCAGGAGGAGTCCTAATTCCAAAAGAGAAGGAATCTACAGATATCAGCCAATTCCGCCCAATCAGTCTGCTTAATGTGGAGGGTAAGATTTTCTTCAGCGTCATAGCTCAGAGGGTGTCCAGCTATCTGGAGAGAAACAACCTTGTGGATATGGCAGTCCAAAAAGCAGGCATTTCAGGGTTCTCTGGATGTCTTGAACACACCGGCATGATTTGGCACCAAATTCAGACTGCTAAGAAGGAGAAGAGGGATCTCCATGTTGTATTTCTTGACCTTGCCAATGCGTTTGGATCCGTCCCTCACAGTTTCCTCTGGGCTTCTTTTGACTTCTTTCAGATACCTGAGACCATCAAGCACCTTATCAAGTCCTACTTTCAAGATCTTCAGCTCTGCTTCACCACGCCAGACTTTACCACCACATGGCACCGCATGGAGATTGGCATAATGGCAGGGTGCACCATCTCCCCATTGGCATTCACCATGGCGATGGAAGTCATTATAAGAGCCTCCAAGTGGGTGGTGGGCGGTGAGCGCTTGGCATCTGGAATCCAGCTGCCGCCCATCAGGGCCTACATGGACGACATGACAACCATGACGTCAACAATACCGTGTACCAGGCGCCTTCTAGGGAAGCGTCAAGAGAACATCACTGGGGCCAGAATGAAATTCAAGCCATCCAAATCAAGAAGCATCTCCATAGTTAAAGGCAAACTGACGGAGCAAAGGTTCTTCATCGATGAAGAACCTATCCCAACGGTCGCGGAAAAGCCAATCAAAAGCCTGGGAAGATGGTACAATTCAAAGCTAAAGAACTCTGACCAGGCGCACAAACTCAGGCAGGAACTCATCAAAGGTCTGAAGGTCATCGACAAATCCATGTTGCTCGGCAAGCTGAAAATCTGGTGCTTACAGTTCGGATTACTGCCTCGCCTCATGTGGCCACTAACCATGAATGGTCTCACGCTCACAAGGGTTGAGAAAATGGAGAGGATGATAAGCTCTCATGTGAGAAAGTGGTTAGGGGTCCCTCGATGCCTCAGCAGTGTAGCCCTCTATGGTCAAGGGCTACTCCAGCTGCCCCTCTCTAGCCTCACAGAGGAGTTCAAATGTACAAAAGTGAGACTAGAGATGACCCTGGCAGAATCAAAAGACACTGTCATCCGAGCTGCTGCTCCAACTGTGGCATCAGGAAGGAAGTGGACGGCTAAGAACGCAGTACAGCAGGCAAAATCTGCTCTCCACCACAGTGACATCGTGGGCCAAGTCCAACATGGAAGAGGTGGCTTGGGACTGGGTGAAAAGCGTCCGTGCTGGAACAAGGCAGCCTCTCGGGAGCGTCGGAAGATGGTTGTGGCCGAAGTCCGCCGACAGGAGGAGTCAAACAGGTGTGCCAAGGCGGTGTCACAGGTAAAACAGGGCCAGTGGATGAGATGGGAGAGTGTGGAGAAACGAACCATCAGCTGGAAGGACATGTGGGAGATGGAGGCAAGTAGGATAAGTTTTCTCATCCGATCCACTTATGACGTTCTTCCTACCTACAAATCTCAACCAATGGGTGGGTGAAGATCCATCATGCCCCCGTGTTCAACACGAGCTACACTCAGACACATCCTTGTTGGGTGTAAAGTGGCGGTACACTTGGAGACATAACCAAGTTCTTAAGTGCCTGGCCGCAAGTCTGGAAAGCAGAAGAACCACCATCAATGCCTTGCCGCCCAGAGTAACCAACTCGGCCAACTCGATTGCGTTTGTTCGAGAAGGGAAACAAGGACAGAGGAAGTTTCCACCAAAGGCCAGAATGGGCGAACTGGAGGCAGCCAGAGACTGGCAGATGCTGGTGGACGTGGGAACACAGCTCCTAGTTCCACCAGAGATAGTCATCACCAACCTAAGGCCTGACCTAGTCCTGTGGTCCAACTCACAGCGCAGAGTGTACTTTGTGGAGCTCACCGTCCCTTGGGAGGATGCGGTAGAGGAACCCTTTGAACGAAAGAAACTGCGTTATTCAGATCTCGCAGCAGAAGCAGAACAGAGGGGCTGGAGTGCAAAGGTCTGCCCAGCAGAAGTTGGATGTCGGGGGTTTGTGGCAACGTCGACTGTGAGGCTGATGAAGGACCTGGGAATCAGTGGGCAAGTCCTATGCCAGGCCATCAAGGATCTATCCAGAGTGGCAGAGCGGTGTAGCCAGTGGCTTTGGCTGAAAAGGAAAGACCCTAGCTGGTCTCCCAAATAAACTGGTTGGGCAGATGCAGAGGGGGGTGTTTCTGGGATGCCAGATTACACTGCTGAGCCTACTGGAGACGTCGTGGGGTTAAATCAGCGAAACGTTGGTGAAAGTAGGAACCCACTTGATAACCCCTGTGAAGTGTCTGTCCAGCTGTCTCAACATCTCAATGCTCAAGTCTTCAAGTGTGTAGGTATGCGGTCAGGTGCAAACCTGGCTCAGGGAGTAGGATGCCCCTGCCATGCAGAGTCCCCAGGCACTTTGGATCTTTTAACATCATGTCCTGTGTTTTTGAAATCAAGGATTATGAAAAAATGATAAAAATGGGTATGAAATTTTGATGGCAGGTCTCCTTTAAGTCTTCAGCTATTTACACTTATCTCTGTGTCTATATCAGCCTTATTGTATTTTTACTAATTATTGGGTATAAATAAGCATTATCACACTCAAACGTCCAAAATAAAGTGGGCACTACGACAGAATGTGCTGAAATACCTTCCTTTTAAAAATAAAAAATGTTCATGATTTCACTCAAACTTGGACACTGGGACAGGACTCGACTTAAAATTTGCACAAATTTCTCTGTGGACTCAACTTACACTTCAACATCCAGGACTCAAGACTCAGACTTTAGGTTTTCTGACTCTGCCACAACACTACCAACAACTACGGGCAAACGATCCGATGGCTTTTAATTAAAGCAGATGTTTGAGCATATATTCTTCTGTCCAAGCTGCAGGATGCATCACTGTAGAGTAAAGTCAAGCTGCACTGTCTCATGGCCAACAATATATTCTTGCACTACAGGAAGGAAGGCTAAATAAAACATGCCTTTCACCTGCTTTAGGGCTTCTTCAAAGGATATCTCATCAACAATGTGAGTCAAAACCTCACCAGACATTCCTGAAGGTCATCGGGCCAATTCCATATAGCTGTCAGTATCCAAAGAGCAAACCCCTGACAGTACCGAAGCATGCTAGTATTTCTTCAATGTCTCAAAAGCACCAAAAAGAGGGAGCAAACAGCAGATTAGAGAGAGCGGCCAGTTTAGCTTGTCTTGAATTAAACATTTTGTCACTTCCACTGATCATGCAAATGTATCTCCAATTCAGCTGGTGGTGCTCAGGTGTAAAGGCATTGTTTTTAAGTCTTTGAGTAAATGAAAGCAAAGAGATTTAAGCTGTCTGCTTGTCTGGCTGAACAAGCTTCCTTTTTAATTATAGCCTCTCACACACAATGCAACCCCCTCTCGCATTAACCATCATAATTTCTCAAACACACAGTCATTGTCTCTCACTTAGATAGTCCTACTCCGTCAAACACGCAATTATTTTCTCTTCACATGCGCTGTCATTCTTTCCCCCCGACACACTCATTTGGTCTTACATATATCATCACACTGTCTCACACACATTCATCATTATAATCATTCACACATCACGCCATTGTCTCACACCGAGACCATTGTTCTCACGCACACACAAAAAAGAGTTAATTCATCTCAAGGGACTGGTTACTATGGAAGTCAGTAGACGAAAAACAAGAATGAAAATGTCATTGACGAGATAATAGGATGAAATATACAACAAGACAAATTGATCATTTTTATTGACCTGTTTTTGCAAACTGGACTGACAGTATGACCCGGTTTTTGAGCTGCATGACCGGTTATGAAGTTGGTGATAACTTTCACTGACTCTAAGAGTGACAGACTGGCTAACCTGTACTCTTTTAATCAAATGATGGATGATTTCTCAGTTGTGTCAGAGGTGAAAACAACAGATGTGATGAAAAAGTTAACATTGCAAGGAAATCTATATTACTCTTAATGCCTCCCCATTTTCTGATTAGAGGGTTAGGGTTATAATCCTTAATATCATGAATATAATCTAGCAATACGACAAGAATGCTTTCTGAAAAGTTTATTGTCTATTGCTTCACACAAGACCAGAACCTGACCAGAAACAGAGGTCCACACTTAGTGAGTGGACCTGAAAGTTCTCAGTCTATATGGTGGAAATGTACGCCCATCCACACCAAATTCACCCACCACACCACTAAGTGTAACCAGTAGGGGCAAGAGTCCACATGCTGGACACTTCAACATGTAAGGCAGCCTGGGAATCTAACCCTCCGATTGAGAAATGATCGCCACTAAACCGAATTTAGTGTTGTGTTAGAGTAACCAGACATCCGCGATTTCTGGGGACAGTCCCATTTTGAATGACCTGTCCCCGGCTAAAGCTGTCCCTGGAAATTTCCCTTATGTTAGCATTTCATAAATGAGAAAAAAAATGTTGCATGTAGACTAGAACAGTTATTAGGTTATTAAGGTAGTAGCGGTAGGTAGGAAGTGCGAGTAAGCATGTGGTGCACAGTCCTGAACAACAGTATTCATTCCCTGTCCCTTGATTTTATATCAGAAATCTGGTCACCTTAAATTATGTGTACACCTAGTTCATAAAATATTGGCACAAACTGGGCAGCTAAAACCACTGTAAACACCTTATATTGAAGGTGTTCCTTTGAACAGTAGTCTAGATCAGTAAGTATTGATGATAGAAAATCTATTTCCCCTTTTATTTAATGACATTGTAATACTTTTATGCTCACATTCTAATGGTTGCTGCCCTTCACCTCATCTCTTGTCATACAGCAACCGTACTTAGACTCTTTTCTCTGTTTGAGTCTGGGAAGTTGCTGCTCTCTATCTTCATATAAAGAGATATTCTGATGAATGAAACTGTTCGTTCAAAGCCAGGAGGAAACCTCATTTTACTTTGAGTTTTAGTTGTTTGGCGTGTATTGTAAATTTATTAGTGGTTGGAGAGAAGAACTGGTCTGGGCTTCGGTTTACATTTGATCAGGACGCCACAGAATCTTCTGACAGAGGGGACTCTTGGGTGTTCGGTAAATGGATTGGAAGAGGCTCAAATCTCTGTGTGTCTTAAAAATTGTGGCTCAAATCTCAGAGATTTTTAATGATTTTAATCAGGTAAGCAGGTTCAGTCTTTCTCATATGGGTCAATATTTCATCTGGCATTTGGGTGTATGTGTGATAGTATGACAACAACACTGAGAGTGCTTCACAGATAGTAGAGCCGAGTGTGAGTGAGTTTGTAATCATCTATTTATGGAGAAGACAATAATGCATGTCTGTATCCAGAGAGTAAAACTGTGTCTGGAAGAGCGTCTTGCAGAAACTCCAGCTTTGTCTGAGGTTACTATGGATTTACTATAAGACAAGCATGAATCCTGGCCTTGAATGGCCTCTGATTGTTTTGTGTGAGTTAAGTACTGCTCATCCTTATTGGGAAAATGTTGCAGTCAATGCTGAAAAACATGGTGCCTTAAAAGAAACATACAAAAGAGCAACAGATCATTATGGACAAAGAGAGCGGTTCAATGTTTTTTTTTAACCAATATTCATGCACGCCATTATTTCTGACCATGAAGACATCACAGAGCATATTCAACAAAGCTTCAATGTTGATTATTAGTTTGGCTGTGGAGTAAGTTTTCACTGCTTATCCAAAGATCTCAGCTTTTTTAAATAGCTTTGGCTAGTCTGTATATTAAAGCATTATTTTGAGCCTTAAGTTTACTGATACACCTGGGATAGGACTACATTTGCATAGCTGTGTTGATTAAAGTGGGATTAAATGAACCCCTTTTACATTAAGGTACCTGTTCATTAATTGTCTTTTTTATTAAGATTTTGAGTTCTGTCATTAAAACATTACACATTTGTCCTCTGTGGAGGGTGTGCAGCCCCTCAGTTTCTAACCCTATTATTCCTGCAGTAATCTAAGTGGGCAGGGATGCTGTGAAAATGAGACTCTGCACTGATTGGCTGCTGAAACATAGGGCTCTATTTTCGTGTCCACCAGTGAGGCGGCGGAGGGTGGCGGACCCCACGCAGATGCAGTTCGTCTGGCGGAGCCTGGCGCACAGCCAGTTTGGTATTTTTGTGAACTGAGGCACACCGAGGTCTGCCAAGCTGGGGGCATGGCAGAGGGAGGTGTCGACAGAATCAGCTGCCACAGTGACATTTTCGTGCTCGCCGGTGGTGTATAAAGTGCGCTGAAACCTCGCCGATTCAAACCTGGTCAGCTTTCAGTGCAGGCAGAGTGCAGCTGTTCTAGTGGTATTATGGTAGACCTGCGGCATATCGGCATACATCACGATGCCTCACCGGTAGGTTTCCACAGTGATCCCCAATCATGCTAATTAGATGCAAAAGTCCAATTATGCTTTTAATCTGACTAATGTGTTTACATGTGTCTTGATTGGACCAGTTTCAGCTGGACTTATGCAACAAACTGACTTTTCAAACATGTAAACGTACTAATTTTGGAGAAAAGTAAAAAGCAACAACAGTTTTCCGCAGTTCTCCAGAGCTGTGACAGAAATACAGACATCTGTGTCTTTTTTTGCAACAGTTAACAGAGCAGGCGGCATCCTAACTCTAACCTTCGAAATCTTGACTCTGCAACTCTGATGCAAACCCACATTAGCATCTGGGGGAGCTGAAAGCTTGAGTGGGGGCGGTTTTGCATATATGCCTATACAAATTACTCCTGTTGTCCCATCAACTCAGGAGCCAATTCAAACCACCTTGTAAAGGTTTTGTTTTTTCTTTCCCAGCTGGCAAACTATAGCAAAAATGCAGAGGCTTCAATGCCTTCACGATGGCAGATAGCTTAAGTAGAGTCTATATATGTATATGGATGAGCAGAGACTATATTTCTCCTAAAAGAGTTGTAATTATCCTAGACATGTGTCCTCTCCCCGTCCTGCTGCAGCTGCTGCCGCGGCGGCTGAACCGATGATTTTTTTCAGTGATCAGATGAGTTATTTACTTTAAGCCTACATATGAATATTATAATATTAGTTTTGTGAGCCAAATTTATTTTACATGCCAACATGTATGAAAGAAAGAGCCAGGCCACTTTCGCAATGCGTCATTTACGCACAGATGGTTCCGATTTTAATGCCATTTTTGGAATTTATGTTGTGATCTGTGGGCACAACCCACCTTTGTCATGTGAGGTTTGACTATGTGCAACTTTATGTGAGTGTCTTTATTTGTGGAAAGGGTGTTTGTCTTACTAGTGGGTCCAACCTTACACACACCAAATCCATCTGTTACTTTACGTTGATTTAAGCCTTCTTCTTAAAGAGTTGTAATTATCCATCATGCAGGCAGGCTACAGGTAACAGGATAAAAACATGCCAGGCGACGTAAGGAATGGTGTAACTTCACATTGACTTGTCAGCTCATGCTGCCATAATGCATGTCTGTTGCAGTCCACCTGAGTCATGCACAAACCTGGACGAACAGTTTTTGACTTTTAAAAATGACTGGGAACGTTACAACGTTGGGTCTGCATCTCTGTCACTCTGTTTCTTCTTGCTGTGATCATGATATTGTTGGTGTAATTCTGCACATTTAACACAAGCTGCAATGTGGGTCATGTCCTCAGTCCAACCTTCACCTGTGCTTTAAAATCAAATGCTCCAAACCAGCAGCGTGCAGACCCAGACTCAGTGCTCAATCGGCAGGGCTGACGTTAATAGATGGCTCGCCTCAGTGGCACAGCTTTACTGCAGTTACCCATCAGTCAGCTCAATCCTGCTCTGGATTGTGCCCACCCTCTCCGCTCTACACCTGTGTGACTGATGACTTGTGCAGTAGGGCCCATGCAGAGCTGCAGTACAGAACAAAACTTTGTCCTTTTCTGCTCAGGAGTGAAAGCTGACTGCTAACCACTGTCAGAACCCCGGGTTTACAGTGACCTTTTGTCACCTCTGAAAATTTTCACCTGTGCAAGCTGAGAAGCAGGAGCTGGACTTTGGCCTCAGGGATTGGAAAAGTTGTAGAGAAGTGAAGAAATTCAAAACTAACTGGACCAAACTTCAGGGCAAGAACAAACAGTAAAATCCTGTGTATGCTGCACGAGCATCACACTCGGTAGAAAAACATACAGACCTTTAACTGAAAATGGAAAAATGAACACTGATATATTAAAAAAAAAAAGTGGTTTCAAAAGTTTTGTTGGATTTAACTTCTACTAAAGTTCTGCATGTGCAAAAACACATGCAAACTTGATAGCGCACACAAACCTGATCTACTGGCCAGGTGCAACGAGGATTGCGTCTGTCAAATGAGAAAAAACAGCACACAGAATTGATTTAGCATGTTTGCCTTCATGAATATGCAGAATGTATGTAGATCATCAGAACACGCAAAATACGGTGAGGAGCAGATGCAAATAGAACCATTTAGCACCTACAATGTGATTTGTCAAAACTGGAAACTAATTGCAGTTTTGCGTCTATATTTCGCACGTTTGAAAGGCACGAGCAAACTGGCACAGCATTACGAAGTGCCATGATAGACGCCATGATCCTTGTCCAAAAGCTTGTGATGTATTTCGTTTTTATGGTAAATGACGATTTTCATAAATAATAAGGTAAAACATGGAACAGACAAAAAACATTTATATGTCTTATTGATTTATAATTTTTTTTAATTCCTCTTACCCACTGCACCAGACTGTGCGGGCTTTAAGCAGCTCCTTCAGCAGCAGACTTAGACTCTCACCCTGCAAGACAGAGCGCTACCACAGGTCATTCTTCCCTTCTGCAATAAGACTTTACAACAAACTGTAATAATAACTGAACTCACACCACCACTTTTTTTCTGGCATTTAAATTGTGTATATTGTAGATAGTTTTATTTTTTTTCTCCCTTTTTCCTTTTTCTAAATTTTTTTCTTAATTATTACATTTATTTAAGTTCTTAGGATCTTTATTTTTATAACTGCATTTTTTCACTCTTTGTCTGTGATGCTGCTGTGCCAAAAAACTTCCCCCATGGGGGATCAATAAAGGAATATTCTATTCTATTCTATTCTACTTTTTTTTTTAAATTTCTAGTATATCTTGCATCTGAAAAGCACTTT
This sequence comes from Xyrichtys novacula, assembly GCA_962446985.1. Classification (NCBI taxonomy): domain Eukaryota; kingdom Metazoa; phylum Chordata; class Actinopteri; order Labriformes; family Labridae; genus Xyrichtys; species Xyrichtys novacula. The sequence continues at coordinate 17,278,941 of OY660865.1, forward strand.
GAGTTGCCTTGTGTATTAAGGGTGCTATACAGATGAACTTGCCTTGCTTGTCTTTTATGCAGTTCCCCAAAATGATATGTGCAATTTTTAATTTGCACACGTAATTTAGCATTCCCTATTTGGGATCTTAGTAGATCAGGCCCTTAATGTGTCCAACTCAAACCTAAATCCCAGTCCAAATTTGCAGAGACAATTACAACATAAATAACACTTTTTCCTGAAGCTTGTAGATGCTCAGTCTCAGTGTCTTGAAATTTTGTTGGAGAATCAGCAGTATGACAACGTGTCAATGTAATCAGTGACTCATTGGTATCAATCAACAGCCATACCTATCCCCGGTGGATCTATTAAGGTCACTTTGTGAGATGAGACTGCAGAGATTATACTCATTGTTCTAGTTTACACTTTAAATACAAAGTCCAGGGCAGCAATTATGTTGTTATGAGGCAGCTGCTGTTTGTGCAGCATATGCAGTAGATGAGTCACAGGTGCTGATCAGCCGACACGGTCAAGGTGCGAGCTATTAGGGGACGTGAGGGACGGGATGTATTAGTGGAGAGCACGATGACTCTGACCCTTCCAGCGGAGACAAAAAATGCGACAACAAGTACTTGGCAGCGGCCGTGTCTCTGATTGACTCGTCTCCTCAGCGGGTGATATCCGTCTCTGTCAACGTCCAGTGCCATGTGCCAACACAGGACCATTAAGGTTGTTGTTCTTTCCTCACAGCATTAAAATGCAATCAGTGTGACTTATCGTGGTCAGTTGTGCATTAAGACAGGATCACAACCAACTTTTCACACCATTTACTTGATGCTGAACTCCAATTACGATGAAGGTCGAAAGGATACTCATCTATTGAGATGCCTATATGTGTTGCACACACGGCCGGGCAGAAGAGTTCAAGAAAGGTCAAACGAATGGTCCTTCAAGTCCACATAATGACAATTTGATCTTTGTTTCTTTCATTTCTATCATGCTTTGAGTGAACGCTTTAATCCTCTGCATTAATATAAACCAGGATGATATGAATAATGCTGGAACACAAGGAATAAAACCATTTGACAGTACTCATGGCTCATTTTAAGCTCCTGTGAGGAATTTTTGGTTTGTTTTTCTTTATATACCTAAATTGTTTTTTTTTCTGACATAAAATTTCATCACCTTGAATTTCTTACATTCAATTTTACTATTTGTTGTAAATATGTCAAGAGGAAACTGTAAAAACAAAGCTGTTCCACCTGCACAAGTGTCAGGTATGAAAAATTATTAAATAAAATTAGTTGATCTTGACACTGATGATCTTTTGTTTATCATAAACAGGCTTCAATTTAAATTTCAACCAGTGTCATTAACATCTAAAAACTCTAAAAAACGAATATCAGTATGCTCAAAAAGATTGTTTGCAGTAATGCACTTATTTGAGCTTTTAGATGGTAAAATTTGTTGAAGACAAAACTATTTGATAAAAACTAATTTATCATTCTTGTAAATACCAAAACCTAATCTTGTACATATTTTTAAGCAGGATGCTCTGGATAAATGAATCCCCCACAGAGCGTTAATACAGGGGACATGAGGAGTTAGAGAAATTACAATAATAGTGAGGTGTAGACGCAGATATGACTAGGTTTTCTACGGCTAATTATGCTGACTAAGGTCATGAATATATTGACACTGACTCTTCAGTTAAAAATGGTTTGTTTGATTAAAAATGATAAATGTACAACAAAAAATAGTCTGTCCATGGTAAATAGTCTTTACCACGTCCTCCTAATGGACTTTGAAGTACAAACAAGTATAAAAGTAAACAAAATTTTAGGTAACAATCAGGTTAAAACATTAACCTGCTAAAACAATAACCTTTAAACTGAACTTAAGATATCTGTAGGAACATTTGTAGGTTGATTATTTCTTGTTATTCAGTTAAACTTGAAAACGAAATTGTAAAACATGAATGGGTTTTCTACAAGGCTTTAAATGTTGTTTTAGCCTCTATCTCATCATTGACACACCTTTACATAGATGAGGCAAAAACCACAACTTGAATTAAAATAAAAACAAAAGAAAAAAAACATTGTAGCCATTATCTCTGCCCTGTTTTGTCAGGGATGCCCTCACTAGCTGTGCTGTTGTTGCCTGGATTGCAGGATATGATGTTGTTTGACTTTTCTAGATCTTTGCCACAGTCTGAACAGGCAGTGGAGAAAAGTCTATGATTGGTTAATTCGATGGCATTAACCGAACAGAAACAAGCCGTTTGCACAGCTGAGTAATAAGTAAGAAAGCTGGGTAAAAAGTTATCAGTGTAAAGCTACAGAACTGTTTTAGTTGATATAATTAGTGAAGACACTCCATCAGATTTTATTTATATCACACTTTATTTTCAAACAGTTTAATCGTGTTGCAGAAGATAAAAAAGTGCACAAAACTAAACTAAATCTGAATTTTAACATTTTGAACTTTTAGCTTTTGAAATACAAAATAAGCATATCTTAAAAAAACTGATTTAATCACTCAAAACACCACAGCAAAGATCCTGCACATCTCACTACTGTCTCTCGCCTCTGGAAAGCAAAGGTTGAAAGCAATGTAAACTTCAATAAAAATCCATAAGTGAGAATTAAATGGTCTTATGATAGTATTTCAGATCATATTCAGCTTCATCTTGCTTGGTTTTGACTTCATACACACATATAGAGAATAAAAGGCCATATATCTACAAATCTTTATCTATTCAAGCCTAATACAGAATCATTGATATCCCACAGTGTTAAACTTTAATGTAATTTTTAGTTGTTAAGGTCAGACATAGTCCTTTTTTTTAAATCCAGAATAGGAGCTGTAGATTTTCTGTGTAGTTAAATCAGTTTGAATGTTGAAAATGATTCTTTCACTCAGATGCGCCTTCACCCAGAGACTACTGTCTTTGCAAAATGTTAATTGGCACTATCAAGTCTTAGTAATATGTTTGCTCTCATCCAATTATGCCTCGGGTTATATTTTTCTGAGTTAGGGTAGTCGTTTTCAATACTCAGAAACTCAAATTATGTACACAGAGAATGGTGTCCATATAAAATTGAGCATATTTGTAAAAATAGCCTAAGGTTTTAAGCCTAAGTGTGTGTTTTTTTTGTCTGTGGGTTGTATGAGGAATTACACTGCACCCCTGAACATAGAGTCCATTACTACAGTGTGTAATGAATGAGTCAAACCACAGATAAGATATGACGATGCTGGAATAGAAACATTTAATTATGAAAATGCATATTTTCCCACTAAGGCTGCAGCGTGGTTCATTATCGTCAGGTCTCTTTGATTATGAAGTGCTCGTGCTGCTTTATTGTCATGAAACCTGACTTTTGATCATCACAGACAGGATATGAGCTTCTGCTGAATACGCCTTTGGATCTTTTGAACAGGACTCACAGCAAGATGTGCTTAAGGGTCTCCACAGATAGTGGAAGGTGTCACAGGTTTCCAGAATCAATAGCACCGTGGCTTCTTTTCCTTTGGTGGTTCAGACTCATTGATTGGCTGAGCAAACATGCTGGTTTAAGTCTGTCAACCCCTGAGGATCTGAGCTGAAATTGATTCTTTGAAATAGGAGTTATTTCTTTATTTATTAGACAAAGACTGTCATGTCAGCAGATAGGGGGCTTGTATCACTGGATTTGGTGGTTATTTATTCTTTTTGCCTTATTTCTGTGGGATATCTGAATGGCTAAGAAACATCTCCCATGAAACTACTGACAGAGACATCCAGCTCTGGCAAAAAGACTCAGGCTGATGATATTTTCTATCTCTGTTATTGTCAATAAATCCCATAAACACCAACATATTTGCCTTTGTCCAGCTCTCAGCCTGCTGCACTCAGCCCAAAGCTAATTTGTTTCCACTGAAGATGTAAGTGAGGCAGATATTTCCCTGTTCTCATTCAGGCTAAGTGATTTCCCAAAACAGCTTGGCACTGAAGATTCCAGCAAACATTTCTCAGAAAGACAAAAAAACTGCCTTTCAAAGTCTGTTTTGGCTGCTGATTTTGGTGCTTTAGTTGGTTAATTTCAGTGGTGCACTCAGGAGGAGGTGGGAGGGTCACCCCCCAGTGCCCTCATGGATGCTCCTTCCGTGAAATAAAAATACCTGAATTCCCTCTCTGATGGCATTTCTTTGAAAACATGTTAAAATCAGTTCTGGTAATCATCCTGCTCCAGAATTACCAGACAAAGTGCTCTCTCATTTCTCTCTTAGGATATAAATTTAAAAAGTGCCCTCTGATTGACCTTCCAGTTACCCTACGGATGCTCAGTTTTGCCTGTGAACAAATAAGTTTTGTAAAACACATCATCACCTCAACTTGGGCATAACTATTGCTATGAACATGAATTACGCCAAGATGTAAATGTGGATTAAATAGTAATCACCAATTAGAAACTGTAGTAAGTCATGAGAGCCATTTCAGCACCATGGACAGACCCACGCATCAACTAACCAAACCCAGGGTGACTCAGAGCGCATTATTCTACCCTCTAATGTATGAGCTGCATAAAAGAGTATTACAGCAACATTAAATACAAAAAAATCATGTTATGACAACAAAGTTGTAGGAGAATCAAGTCATAATGTTATGTAAATAAAGTCATGATCAACCTAATAAGAATAAAGTCGCATGAAGGCTAAATATTACAGAGGTAAAATTATAGGAGAGACATAAAATTTCAAGATTAAGTCATATTGTTATCAGGAGTCATGTGAAAGTCATCATCTTAAGAATGAGGTCCTAGCAATGTCACAGGGCTCTATTTTTATGTTCTATGACACAACACAGGTCAACTGTCAGCACACGTGGAGCGCAGCTGGTCTTGTAGTATTTTGGTAAACCAGTGGAGCAGTACCCAAACATCACCAATGCCTCACTGGCAGGTTTCCACAGTGTCAGGCACATTTCAGTGCAGTAAATAATCAACAACAACAACCAATAATCAGTGCTACTATCTGAGTCAGCACAAACATTTAGATCTATATCAATATATTCTGATCTATATCTTTTCTGATGAGCACAAAAAAATAAATAAAAGAAACTTTCATTCAAAATGACACATTTATCTAATGTTTTTACATCCTTAAAATTCTGTGAATATTCAATCCGGGGTCAGGCCTACATACAAATATAATAATATTCAGTTGCGTGAGCCAAGTTAATTTTATATGCCAACATCAATGAAAGAAAGAGACAGGCCACAGATGCGTCATTTATGCACAGGTGGTTCCGATTTTAATGCCATTATTGTAATTTGTTTGTGTTGCGATCTTTGCGCACAAACCCACCTCTGTCATGTGGGGTTTAAATATATGCAACTTGATGTGATTATCTATATTTGTGGAAAAAGGGTGTTTGTCTTACTAGTGGGTACAACCTTACACACACCAAATCCCTCTGTGCTTATTTGATAGAGTGTGAAAGACGCCCTTACTGCGACACTTGTTGAGGAGCTGCCTCCTGTCGCCATCATGTGGCATTGCTGTCTTCAGCCATCTCTTGATCTCTTCGACTACTTCCTGAAAATTGCAATACACCTCACCGGTGGCGGATTTAAAGGCGAGGAGGAGGAGGAGCTGATGTGATGGTGAAAACAAGACTCGGCTGTGTTAAATCCACTCCACGCCTTCTCCCTTCCCTCTTGCTACTTGCGCCGCTGGGAGGAGCTGAGTTAGGGAGGGGGGATACTTACGCCGGGCTTCGTCGCTCACCAAGATACCAAAGTGTGCTTGGGCACACCTCATCGGCGTGGCGGACCTGACTTTAGCCGCACCTACGCCACTCCGGTGAGGCACAAAAATAGAGACCATAATGATACAAAATTAAAGTCATTAGGTTACAGGACTTGAATTGTGATGATATGAGAATAAAGTCTTATTTTGGGTTTACAGTAAGCAGCCAGCAGCCTCGTAGAGCGTCTTGTTAAATTTCACACCACTTTGGCACATCAATACTATGAGTATTGTGACCCAAAAAAGCTGAGACTTGTGTCTTTTCCCCTTAAAACGGAAGTACATGGCTTATTTTTGACACAATCAACAACTATTTTTTTCTTAATGTAGCCCTAGTAATCATCGTAGCAGACAACTGACTACAAAAAGAAAGATAGAGAAAAGAAAAATAGAGATTAATTCCTCCAAAAATAAAAAATAAAATAAAATAATAATCCTTGCAGCAGACAATTGAGTACAAAAAGACACTTTGAATGTGAAAAAAGAAAAGTCACAGCAAAAGACAGGTTTTCTGCAGGTTTACCATTAACATTAAAGCTCCTGTAAGGAGATTTTTTAAACATTTTTTAAATAAATTAAAATTTATTGTGATGCATCATTGTTATTGTATAGAAAAAAAAAAAACACGACAAGACTGACAACTTTTTTATATTTAATTTTTTTTATGCTCTGACCCATCAGACGTTAATTGTTTTTATTCAGATATCAAAACACCTACACCTGTAAACACAGTCAGCCCTGTCAATCATCATTCCCAGCAGTGAAAATAAATGTCTTTTTTTATTGGCTGTAAGTTTTCCCACCTTCACATCACATACTCATTTCCAACAGATCACGGTTTCTCCAAAGCAGCTCTCCAATCGGGTTTTGTGAAATTATTTGCCACAGCCGTTGCACTGCTTTGCTATTCCCAGTTGTTTTCTCCCCTTAATAGGATGCCTCGCACACGCCTTGTCTTAGCAGCACTGCCCGCTGCGCTCTCTCCTCCCTACACTGTTGATTCATTGGCTGGTGGATTGAGAGGCTTCACTTGCAATTTGGGAAAATAATGTAATCTCAGGATGGGCAGAATTGTTGAACCCTCTCTGAGATTACTCTCTTCTGTCTGCCTCAGTGATTACTGATCACAGGCAAGAGAAAAAAGCCAAAGTCTTTCCTCTATTGTATGCTTCTATTTTCATTCTCACCTCATCCGTCTGGCGAGAGTTATTTTCAATAGGTTTGGAGAATTGGTACTTTCTTTGCTACTCCCCTCCTTATTTTCATTGCTTGCTGTGTGGCAGTGTTTTAAAGTCGGGGAAGATAAGTTTCGTTCTTTGCGTTTGCTGAGACTGATTCGCAATTGACTCTTTTCTCAGAGATATTGAGCGGCCACAGAATTTACCTGTTGTGACTGTCTGAAAAATTAACACCTCATAAGACAGGTCTACCACTGCCATAAAATATATATGAATGCATTTTTTAATATAAGAAGGCAATAAAACAAATATAAAATGCTTTACACAACATTAAACCAAAGCTCAAGCAATCAGTTTAAGAACGAGCATTAAAAGGGTGAGGGACCTCGGTAAACCTGCAGTCATAATATAATGAAAGCGGTGCAGACAAGTCAAGGCAGCACTTTTTTGCAAAATAAAAAAAGGACACACGAGTTACAAGAGTTAACCTGTAATGTTACACCACTCATAATACAAAAAGCTGTCACTTTTTATTCAAAATTTAAACCTTCATTTGAACTCTGGGAGAAAAGCTTACATTCAAACTGTAATGAGGCATTTAAACTCATAATAATACAGTATACCAGTGTTAGGCTGCTAAAGTGGCTTTCTACGCGATCCAGCAGAGGGTGCTCTCATCGTAACCTGAACAATACATACAATCTTTACACGAGTGGACTTATACAGACAGGCCCCTTCTCAGAGGTTTGGATGAAAAACAGTTTGAAAAATCTTTCTTAAATGACAAAAAGTGGACTCCATAGTTCAGGATATGTAATGAAAGTATGGTTCTTACAAGAATGAAGCATTAAGTAGATACATATAAGTGGTCCCTGATTGAGAGGTTTTTAGAGTCTTCTTTCCTCGCTTCCTCAGTCCTCCATCTTCATCATCATCTCCAAATATGGTCAACGGTCAACCCTAAACAAGTAACTCTTACCCTTGGTTTCTTTCTAATCATTAAGTGTCTGCTGTCCTTGCATAGTTCAAACATCACAGTGACCTTATCCTTCACACTATCTTTATTATGTAACCTTCATGCACATCTTGGATAGCAGTTTTCTAATATTTCCCTCCTGAATCCTAAGTGTAACATAACTTAAGAGTTTGAGTCAGCTGAACATAAGCTTGGTCTGTGCTAGTCCAGAGTATGGACCAATCATCTCTATGAGTCAGACCACTGAGGATCTAACACAGGGTATCATGCAATAGCCACATGCTATTAAAGTGACAGTCATTATAGTGACCACAGCGACACACAATGAGGAAAAATTTGAAAAAAACAGAGTTTTCCACTTTCCAATCATTCCTCCCAACCAGCCTGAAAACAGGTTATACTGGAGGATGTGATAATGATCAAGAAATAAGCGTAATGCCTAATTCAAATTTGGCATATTAGCTGTTGATATCAGAAGACGAGGAATAGTTCATAATGCTGGTCTCATCCTTGAACATGCACAACAATAACCCTGTCTCTACACTGTCTATGATACAGGTGTCCCATTGAAGTAACGCACTATTTGTCTGACATGCTCCTGAGGTAATACATACATATTTATCTGATTGTTGTTGTTGTCTTTGTTGTGATTTCACACAGTCAGCAACTGCACAGAAATCAATACAGAAAGTAAGGTCCTGTCCTTCTGTACATTTCACACTTCCTGGTCGTGGTTGGGTGTCTTTCTGACTGTATGGTTCAATAGGTGGTCTACATATGAGGTGGTCCAGGTGACTGCCTTTTGCCTCTTAACCATGTCATGGTCAATGTTCACCGCTCCAAAATGAAAATTTCTTCTTGACATTCTTGGTCAATTAAAGAAAAAAGAAAAAAAGAACAGTATTCTTTTTTCCACTTCTTAGAATGCACCATCCTCACAAGAAAATCAACTTTGTGAAGGGTCTTCAGGTTCACAACATCTCCATTATTTATAGACAGTAACATAAAAGGTCATGTTTGTTTACCCAGCTTTACCTCCATCAACTCTGAGTCACAAATTTAGATAGTGCATGTTTCACTGTCAATTTCTCTCTTTGTTGGGGGTTATTTTGGCTTTATGTTGCACACTGTCAAAAAAGTACAGCAAAGGAGGAATCTGATAGTGTAGTACAAACAGGGTAAGGTAGGTGTCTCTACCAAGTAAAGGCCCTGCAGTCAAAAAAAAAGTTTTCAGTCTACTGAAACAACCAGACTGGACTGCAAAATGATGTGCCAAAACTTGGGACACTCACAGTTGTTGGAATTAGAAGGGAGGGATAGAGACAGGCAACAACAAAAACAACAACTGCAGCTCACACAGAGTTTAAGTTACAGTCCCTATTATAATCATAAAGGTATGTGAACTATTTACAGGAAGCAAATCAATGATAATAGACCAATCTTAATGTTTATGGCAGTTAGAGTCACCAGATCTAATAGCTGCATTTGTAATAATGACAATGATAATAGAGGTAGGGATAATAATATCAACTGAAGCAGTTACAGTCAAGCTGTTCTATAATCAACATCAGCATTTTAATAGCCATAATAGAAACTGGTGCGTCTGATATGATTGTGCTTTCAATATTTTTATTGTAGAATTTAGAAAGTAAAAATAAAGAATTTTCAAACCTCATCCTGCATGTTTATTTGATGCAATTGACCACTTGGTTTCAACTATTATTGGTAATTCTGTATGCTGGTATCAACCAATGACCTCTGAGGTTAAATTATGTAATGAAACTACACAATCTAACTCAAATTCTATGATCAAAAGACTAAAAACCACACACGTTAGCTTAGAGAGTCCTATTGACACCCTAAAAAGCACGAAAGAACATGTTTACAGCCTGATACAAAGACCAAAACACATCAGTTTTATTCTGAAAAGCCAAGTTTTATAATTGTACGAGTGGATTTTCTTTGTTACTCATTCATTTTGAAGATTCTGAAGTTAGGAATCAAGCTCTTCTACAGAAATTGGTAGAAGAAGAGCTTTTGAGTGTTCTGCCCCCTAAAACTGGGATTTATCGCAGAGTGACTTGAACTCAAAGAGGTAATGTTATTCCGTGTTTTTAAAGCTAAAATTAACCAAATTTGATTTTTTGATTCTGACTCTGAAATAGTTTCTTTTTATTTATTGTTTATTTTAATGTTGGCTCCCAGAGTGTCTGTGTGTGCAACTTTGTGTTCTTCAAGCTGTTTTCCCTTTAAAAGGTTTTTAAAAAATCTCTTTGCCTCTTTCATGGTTTGCTGAAAGTTCAGTCAGCCAGAATCGCTTAGCCATCGATGGCTTCAGAAACACAACAGTAAGACTACTTCCATGTTTTATGTGCCCTTCTGTTTGTATGACTGTGCTTTTTGGATTGGTTGAAGATTATTTTGACACCTGCTTTCATATTTTTATAAATATATTTTTCTTTAACCCATTGATCACATATATCTTGGTTTCCTTCATTCATTTCACACAAAAGACACATTATTTGTCATTTCAGGCTCAGTCAGCTCTACCTCAGTATGCAGCATTGAATGTTGTTAAAAGGTGCAAACTGGCTTCCATGTCTGTGGACCTGAAAATAGGGTTTCAACAATAGCTGTCACATTACAAAAATGTATTTTTCTCCATATCTGAGATCCGAGCATGCGTTTTTAAAACTGACTTTCAAAAAAGCATGAGAGCACATAATGGGATCAGGAAAAGAATTGTAAGAAGTGTAGTTTCCCAGCATTGTCCGCTTCCAATATAATCTTCTGCAATCTTTTCCCATCTCTCTTATTGAGCCACAAAGGCTGAAACTGGCAGTGTGCAGTGCATTTGGGAGGAAGACTCTCAGGCTGTGATGGGTGGAAATGATGCGTATGAAGATGTTGTCAGAGGTGTGTGGAGGCCCACAGTTTGAGTCTTAGATTGGGGGGAGAAAACTGTTCATCAAGATATCTAGCGGAGTCTCTCTAGAAGTTAATGGTCTAATTAAAATGTCGCTCCCAATGACAGAGTCCTCTGAAGCTGGGCTACGAAGTCCAAATAGCAGAGGGCCTTCTTTACCAGACGGAGAGAGTGCACATCACCATTCACGCCCACTGTTAAACGATCTCATCTGCTGGGACTTCCTGTGATGAATGGGAAGAGTAAAGGAGGGATGAGAGGGGAGTGGAGGCTGAATGGCTGTCCTGCATCAATGTAGACCAAAGAGAGAAGAGAAAGTGTGGCCATTACGCTTTCTGACATGGCGAGATGGATGTCAGCCTTATTTGCCATCAGATTAGGGAAGCCAGGCGAGGTGTAGCTCTCAGCCAGTACATCACATGGGCATAATTAAATGAGCGAGAGCACAGACTCCTCTGAGCCTAATGTTGGAGCCCGAACAAAAAGATCAGCAACACAGAGCTCAAAAAATGTCCACTCACACGAGGGAGGAAACAAATCAAGTGACAGAAGCAGAACTAGCAGGAGCTCGGGGAGTTAAATCAGGCTGCACTGGCCCCCAAAGAAATCCAGATCATAGGAGATGTAAGTGCATCAGGTTAGATGAGTCTAGTAGTTTCACAGAATATATAAAAAAGCAAAAATGCATCATCCTCCATTTTTTAACTGTCACATATAAAACTTGAAAACTGTCACATCCTTTGTCATCCACGTAGAGCCGAAAATAAAACTCTCTAAATATATCACATACTGAAACTGATTTAGACTGTCTTACTGCCAACAGCTTTTAGCTGTTTAAGAATAACTCATAGATACCGAAGTCCTCGGAGGTCTGCCACTCAGGTTTCGTGTTTGCACTGTTGCCAGCTCTTCAACCTATATAAACACACTCAAGGAAACACACCCAGGGAGGAATTCAGAGAAAAAACAAGCAGCTACTTTGACCAGTAAACCTTCACTTATAGAGGAACCATCTGTTAAAAAATGAACACAAAAAGGAGTTAAATGCACCTGTTAGTGGCCACCAGAGTCCGACCACTTATTATGCATTATTCATGTTCAGTGCGCTCTAGAAGCCAAGTGCTGCAGAGCCAGTATAGACAAACAGCATCTGCACAACAGGGCTACACACCACTGGTAAGTATTGATAGCAGACTGGTGTGGTATGCTGTTAGGTTTGGGTCTCTGTCTTACTAATTACAGTGTTTACAGACCTGCAGAAAGTTTACAGCTTCTGTCAACTTAAAAGCATATGTGGTCCAGTAGCCTTGAATTGCACAACCTTTGAGGACAAGAAGCTCCTGTATAACAAGCTGAGTCTTTGTCCTCTTTGAACCAACACCCAGTCTGCTCTTCTAAATGCTGCTAAAAACCACACACTGCACCTTTAAACTGTTAGGCTGATTTATTGTTTGTAGAGATGTTGCAATATTGATGTGAATGCACCTAAGTTTTCTTGGGACTATAAATGGGATCTACTGTGTTTTAAAAGGGCTTTGGATGCCTTTTATTATGTTAGTATGTGCTTTAAAGCAGGTGTCTATGATTTGTGTTTATTGTACAAATAAATGTTGTTTCATATTTGTCTCTCTAAGGCTTCTTTTTGGCTTTATTTGCCTCTGAACTTCTTGCTGCTCGTAAGAGAAGGATCAAGTATTTTGTTTTTATTCATGCCATGGGTTGCTAAAGCACCCAACATTGTACTGCAGGCGAAAACAGAGCGTCTCTGTTTTGGTGCTGAAATACTAATGTTGAAATACATAACTTTGCACTCATTTAGGGCAAAATTAGTTCCTGGATGCAAATGAGCTTGAATTCTTAAATACATCCAATTTGCAAACCCCAGCATTAATAGCTGTGCACAGTCAGAGCTCGCTTATTAGTATCCTTTCAGTGTGGCACAAAAGGACTGGCACGTGTCTGCAGAACCACAGGCAGCAGATTCAGGACCACAATTTTAGAGACGCTTGCTATTTGACACCATCTATTGGAACACAACAGCATAGGGGTCAAAGGATGCAGTTCCAGAACTTCAGCTCTAAAACTCCAGTCTCAGGCTCTACAGACACATATCCTATTGATCCAAATTGAAAACAGGGTTTTTCACCTCAAAATACATCCTTAACAAGTGAGATGGCGTTATGATCAGGGTTCAGTTATTTATAGACTTGACCTTGTACTATGTTTATGATATCAGCTCTAAAGTAGAAAGGTGGCAACTCACTTTCAAATCCACTTGCACCGTGAGACCGGCGGCTTTCCTGATTTTGCAACATCCAGCGACCAGATCAGTCTATTTTCAGAAACAAACCAGACCCAACTCAAAAATACTGCTTACCTTTGATGATTTATGTGTTTAATTTACACAAATAGTGTTGTTTCTGATGTTAGCTGACCATCCTAGACAAAGGCTGCCATCTTTGTTTTGGTGTTTCAACCAATCAGAGGCTAAATCTGCAATCAGCTGGCCTCTAAAGGTCCATTGAAAGGCCAGTGCTGCCCAAGACAGATATCACAATATGGTCACATTACGGAGATAAGATTTGACGATCAGGTTTGTCTGAGATTTGGGGTCAATAAAGTCTAACCTGTGATCAATTTAGTGATCCTGAATCCACTTCCACTTAAATAATAATATGGTCTAAATATTTCAATCTTTAAAAAAAGAAAAAAAAAAACAAGGATACAAATGGATTCAGGGCTGATTAAGACAGAGTCCTTACTAAGTGGCATAGTATTTTCTCGATGTGCGGAGACGAAGCTGTAGAACAAAGTTAAGAGCCATGTTTTTTTCTGGACAAACTGTTTTAGTGGTTCACTCCAGAGAGAAAACTTTGTTAGAGAGTTTTTATTCTGTCCTGACGAGCTGCTCTTTGTAGAAAGAAAACTACGTGTCACAGATGTGAGTCCAGACTTTACAAAGAACGAGAAAAAAAGATCTGCCCTCTCCCCTCTCTGCTCATTATCTGTATCCGGAGTGAGCTCAGCTCCACCAGCATGAAAGCAAAACTCTCACAGCAGAAAGTTGAGGTGCTGACAGCTCCTCTGCACAGGAGCAAATGTCACTGCACTGCTGCACAGGATGCAAATGTTTGGGTCTGTTTGCACTGTCTAAAATGATCTAGACAGGGCAACAAGTGGTCCTGTCCATTCATTATGGACTCTCACGGACTGTGGGTGATTTAACTGCAGCATAATCATAAAAACACATTCTCAGAAGATATTTTATGGTCCTACCATGCAGTGGTATCCTGCTGTCTGTGTTTGACTTTCCTGTTTCATCCACCCTGTCGTCCGAAACGCTCTGCTAGCTCTGTTTATCCTGGATTTTCTTGCTGCAGTGGCGAATGATCCCCGGACTCTTCTGTGGTCGATGACACCAGTCCAAATCCTTGAGATGGTGTTCTTTAATCCCTGGTTCCCCTGTTTGTGCCAGCCCCCCAGTAATCCCAACAGTGGCCTGTGCCGCCAAGTCCTGCAGAGGCTGGAGGAAAGGGAGCAGTAGAGTTTAAGGTGAAACTGAGACAGCTCTATTATCCAGGCTTCAGGGAATATCTGAGGGGAGGTGGTGTGGCTCTTGTTGACCTTTTAAAGAAGTTTCCTTAAGATATTCAGATATTTCTGCCTCTAACCAATCAGAGAGTCGATTTTTCAATTATTACTCCGGTAGTAAAGTAAAGTATGTTCCTGCTAAAATGCTCCACTATCCTTGTGGATCCTTGTGTGTGGTTGTCTGTCTGTATGTGTGGGTAAATGAGGGTGAGTGTGTGCCTTTGTGTGCGTGTGGGTCCATGGGTATGTGTGTGTGGATGGGAGGGTTGGGTTTTATTGTCATTATTGTTGTTTTTAGCCTCTGTGAGGCACTTTGAATTGCATTTTATGCATTGTATGAAAAGTGCCATACAAATAAAGTTGAATTTGAATTGGATTTGTCTTAATGACCACAGCATGTTTGGCCGGTAAAGGAAGCTCATTTTTTACTGTTTGAGCATTTGTTGTGATTTAAAGTCCACTTTAAGCAAGCACAAAATTGGTTGTATCTGACTTGGAAACATTTTTAGCTTTAAAGCAGCTGTTTGGAGTTTTTAACTGGTTTAGAAACAGGGTAAAACTGATACTGATACCTCTTTATGACCATCAAAATCAGACAAAATCGTACATTTTGCTGTTTTAAAGTGCTGTGAGCGAGGGAGGTGTCAGACCAGATGATTTACAGCAGGCTGAAAAAGCTGCATTTTTAACTTTATTACAAAACAAATACTCCTAGTGAGTTATAATTTAATTCACCTTTCACCTTTCACTCTTTGAAGACTCCACTTCCACAGTCCATCTTTTGCATGTGCATTATCGTCCTTTCCACAAATAGGGAGGTAAGGGCTAACTCACTGTGTCCGGCTGGTGCTTGAACATGTTTTTTTCTCCTTAATGCGTACGAGAGTCTTGAGACAGTCATGCCAGCTCTCCACAGCCCAGTGTGACAGCGTCTGTCGCAGCCGAGTCTATCACCCTGGGTGGCTGATTAAGCATTAAGCAGGCCAGTGTGAGGGCAAACAGACCAACCAACCATTCTGCTATTGCATTTCAGGCAGCACGCAGGATCTCTGCTCTCGGTTGTGGTGCCTGGCTTTTTTTCCAGGATCTGCAACTTTTCTGAAATGTCAGCCAGAGGTTTCAACTTCCAACAATCATGTGCTGGAGCTTTAGACACTGGTGGTATGTGGCAGAGATTGGCAAAGCTAGAATAGGAATGATTTCTTAGTAGAATGTCTTAGTCATAATATTACTCCCAGTCAAGGGTCTCAATTAAGATTTTTGGGCTTTAATGGAAGGCATCAACAAGACTTGACCCAAATAAAGCCAGACAAGAGGACAACTCAGCCTGGATGCTGGTATTAACAAAGCAAAACAAACAGTTTGTTGCAATAATAATAAAGGTATAGAGTTGAAGATCCATGTAATTCAGATAAACATTAAAATTATAGGTAAGGCTGCTGAAAGCTTTCGTTTGTCAATTAAAGACAGTTTCCATGTGAATTTAAAACAAAGAAATTAAAATATTTATCTTATGCTACAAGATCAATTTGTTTAATGCATACAAGGTTTTCATGTCAATGTCAGAAATTCAAGAGATTGGCAAAGAGGGTTGCACGATTTAAGGTTTGCATGTATTTGCAGTAAAAAAAAATATTTTTTTTCTCATCCACGCATTTATCACTTCAAGACTGGACTACTGTAACAGCATCCTTTATGGCTCATCTTCCAAACTCATCAAAAAACTCCAGACCATCCAAAACTATGCCGCCTTCCTGCTCACCCACACCCGCCCCAGAGACCACTTCACCCCTGTCCTCCAAAATCTCCACTGGCTCCCTGTTAAACACAGTATCACCTTCAAAATCCTTCTCCTCACCCATAAAGCTCTTCACAATCAGGCCCCCTCCTACATCAGCACCTTGCTCCATCGCCACAATCCCCCCCGCAACCTCCGCTCCTCCGATGCCAACCTCCTGTCCCCACCCCTCCGAACCATTCATCCAACCTGGGGGAACAGGGCCTTCTCCATTGCCGCACCCTTCCTTTGGAACTCTCTCCTCGTCCATATCAGATCCTGCACTGACTTGCCCTCTTTCAAATCCCTTTTGAAAACCCACCTTTTTAAAATTGCTTTTAACATGTGACTATTTTACTTATTTATATTTATTTATTTTATTTTATTGCTATATTCAAATTGTGTACTTTATGTAAAGTGTCTTTGATAATCATGAAAAGCGCTATACAAATAAAATGAATTATTATTATTATTATTATTATTATTATTAATGATATATCATTACATTCCCATAAACACATTCATAGTCATTGTTTCTAAATAAACTCTAATTGACCCATCCTCCGGCTAAAGTGAGTCCAAAAGTTCATGCCCTCTGAATCAATTTGTTTGTGAGTCAAATTAAGTTAATAATGTCGCCGGGGTCTGGATGAAGAAATTTCATCATGTGAAAAGTTAAGTCATTAAAAGTAATTTGATGTAAGAAGCATCAGGCTCGAGGGAAAAGTCAGAAGTTTCCTCTCTTTAAAACCCAGATCCCAGATGTGTAACCAAATCAGACCGTGTTCTGTCTGCTTTTGTCCAAACTGGGTATTAGTAAAAAGTAATTTCCTTTGCTCACTCATGGCTCCATGGTGCCTGTGAGGTATTTCTCTGTTCCCTGCAGCTGTCAAACTGCACCCCAGCTTTTTCCACCAGATGACAGAAGAGCACGACCCCAAACCCTGAGGGGGTTTTACAGCACTCAACAACAAATCGGAGGTAATTGGGAACCTACGACATCCATGTATTTTGTTCTGCATTCATTTCGTTGCTTAGTGCCTAATCAAGGACAGTTTGAACACGACATGGAGAAAGAATGGACGTTCCCTGTTTGCAAACAATGAGATGCATGAATCAGAAACAGCTCATACAGCAGTTTTCCTTTTGAATGCAACTTTAGATTTAACATATTTCTACTACCCTGTATGATATATACAGTATTTCACTAACACATGATATGCACTTAGAAGCAGGCATAAATATATTTAAATGTGATATCCTGGGGCTGAAAATGTGCGGTTGACTTTCCTGAATTGTACAAGTGACCACCATATATACCAAAACGCAGCAGCAGTTCAGTTAAATATCCTATTTAAATGCATGGACTGCAGTGGATGGAAATGCTATAGAGTTGAGTTGGGGGTATGCAGAAATGAGAGGATCTTGGGTGAGCCGAGAATCTGAATGCTGCTCTGACTCATGGATAACTTCACGTTGGATGACTTCATTTTCCCTGACAATTGCTCCTCGTTTTGCCACCTGTTAGCAAATATCCGCCCTTCGAGGTCAGCATCCTGCAGCAGACCTGATCCATAAACATTTGTTTGCATCATGATGGCATCACATGTTGATAATGTTTGAAAGGAAGCAAGGTGACCATCAATTTTAAGTGTAATTAGCTTCAAAAATTAGATTGATGCCTATCCTACTTGCAAAATTGCCAACAAAGTGCTAATTATACTCCCACTCACTTAGCCCCCTGCAATCCATCGACCTGGCTGTGTCTCCTCAACCCGACGCTTTTTTTATCACATTGTTTAATGCAGCTCTGTAGCTATTTAACATGAGAGCGCAGGTCAATAGCATTGAGAACAACTAATTAAATCAATGAAGTCGAGTCAACTTTTTGCACCGAGTAGTTCTCTGTAAGACTTTAGTTAACATGCGTTTGACCTGCTTGTCTAAATGGCCAATTGCTTTGCCTCCAGGCTTTGAATGACTTTGCTTAATTATCTGAACATGGCATACAGTATTTAAAGCTGCTCCAGCAGGATGTTAGAAACAAATCAAAGTTCTGAAGATTGTTTTCAGTCTCTGCTGCAGTTTAATCAGAATGGTTTTAATCAGGGCTGAGAGATTATTAGGACGTTTCAATGAACACTAAATCACTGACAGTGGTAACCAAACTAACACTAGCACTAAAACCATTACCCAGTTTGGGCACCCTGGTGTTTGGCAGGAAACTATTTTTTAAAACTTAAAGGTGTCAATATGCCTTATTTAAAGATGGGTTATTATGCCTTTTTTCAAACTTTAACTTCCTCTCTGATTCCTCTTTAAAGGAATATTCCGGCATAAAATTTATTTAGGGTCAAACACACCTTAATACCGAGTTAGACACCCCCTCCAGAGATGAATGTTGCTGACCGCTTGCTTCTCTAGTTATACCAACTTTAGTAACGACTGTGCGATAGCAATACACAGCGGTCTCAGGAGCCACGCGCTCAACCAAAAAGCCACTCTATAGCCACAAATAATGCTCAGAACAGCACCAAACTTCATCAACAGTACATATAGGGTCCTAGCCATAGTACTAGCCACCAAACATCTTTTTAGCTTTGACAGATTTCTTTAGCACAGTACAGAGACCTTGGATAGGTCCATCACTAACTGCAGCGGGGTGACGCAGCTCATAGAGGAATATTTAGGATACTTTCTTCATGGAGAAGCAATCAGACCGAGACGCTAAGGCAGAAGAACTACCGTATCTGCAGTGCAAAATGATTAATATGATGATTACTTCAAGGAAATTATAAAATAATGATCATAAATGTTCTTCCTTGAGTTGCATCACCCCGCAGCAGTCGGCGAAGGACTCGTTTTTATGCATATCCACAGAACTTTAAATATAATGGAAAAACATAGATTTTGTTTACACCAAATGTTTTTATTTCTTTGAGTGAATTTGTCCATTGAATTATTCTTTTTATTGTTATTGCATTGTTTGTATAATTGCAAAAAGGCTTGATGGGTTATGAAGTCATAATCATCAAATATGATTTTTCAGCTGTTTTTTTCTGTTTTAGATTGTTTTATGAATATTCATAAACCTTCAAATACAATGGAAAAATCTAGATTTTGTTAACACTGAACAGGAATAACTTTATTTATCCTGAAGGGAAATTCAAATTTGAATTTAAAATATGAAATTCAGTTTGTATTTGTCTCGAGCTGATTAGTTTTAGGTGATCTTCAGCTCTCTGATTGGATGATTTCTCATTAAGCCAGTCTCTTCGTTAGTATATACCTAGAATTGTTTTGACAGTGTAAATGATTTTTTTTTTTTTCATTCAAGACTGTAAGTTGCCAAAAAGATCTCCACAATTAACAATGTATCAGCCCTGTGTTTAGCAGTTATTACAGTTATTACAGTTTTATTGCCCAGCCCTATCTATGCCTAGACAAAACTTGTCCAGTCAGTCTGCAATTCTCTGCTTGCACATGAAGTACACATCAGGTCCAGAATATTAAAGAATAAAGGTAAATTACTGTAATATTTTTGCAGTATTGCTGAATACCTGCTACATATGCTTTGCTGATTTTTCCCTTCATCTTTGAATAGCTCATAAGAAAAACACAAAAGCTCCTCTGCAGCTGTGCCCTGAAAGAATAACTGCTTTGTTGAGGCATTTTGATATTCATGAATATGTTCACTCACTGTGGCATAAGAATTATAATTACATATGTCTAATCCTCATTATCTGTTGCTTTAAGTCTCTGTCCATGGGTTCTTTTGAATATAGAGCTGAACTAAGAAACGCTTTGCCGGAGGTGAATAATGAAGCAGGCATTTTTGTGATGCTGCATATTAGATTATTTTTTGCATTTATTCTCTTGGAGACAGGGGAAAGCAAATGCTTCATAGGGGATGCAACAGGAACTAAGCAGCTATTGTAATATGACTGCTGTAATGTATTTATTTATACCAGCTTCCAGGCTGTTAGAAAGCCTAAAATGTGAATAAATAATCTTTATTTTGAAATATCGCTTCATAGGGCTCCAAAGAGCAAAAAGACAAATACCGTCTCTCTTTCTGTATTTTTCTTTCCCTTCCTTCGTCTCTTTTATTCTCTGTAATAAAAGCAAGCAGGGTTATGCAGTAGAGGCTGCTTTGTAAGACATATCACATAAAAAAAAAAAAGTGGTTTTCACTACATTACAGGCAACACAAGCATTTCAGTGCTCTATCTGTGGCCTCTTTAGCTCCAAACCCTGGTTACAGCTCACTGAAGAGCTATGCAGAGTTTTGTGGTTCGTGGGTAGAGATCTCTTGACCCTGTCTGCAGAGGTTCTGTACCTGTAGTAAATAATCTCCTGTTCATGGGTTTCACATGTTATCCATGCAGCCATTATGAGGCCACCCTTTGGGACGGATCTTGGACTAGACGTATTCTTGCGTGGTTTGCATGTATGTTACTCTGAAGAGGAAGTCAGAACAGCAGTGAGCCTCCTAAACTAAAAGAAGGAACATGGAAGGTTAACCTTTTCTTCTATTGCTTTATCTCAGTTTGAAGTTGACACACACTTGCAACACAACGTCCTCCAAAGGGGTTGATCACCTCTGCAACTTTAAAGCCTAAAACCTGCAGGATGCATGTTGGGCATGTTCAGTCAGCGTTGCATGCTACACAGCAAGTACGTTCCAATTCTCGTCAATGCAGCATTGCACACAGGAAGCATCGCTTCTGCACTAAAGACATGCACAGTCTATTTTCGACAAAGCGCGCACCCAGCACGCATCACTCTCAACAGAGGCGATCATAAAGTGGGGGAGAGGCACATGTCTTCTGGTGAATTCGATATTAAAACACCATATCTGGACTCCTGACTGTTTATCAGATTGTATAGATGAGAAATACTATTTGGTTTTGGATCTATCAGTAACACAGACCAACCCCATGGTCTATCCCTGATCCATGTGGACCACAGCAGGACTAGCTGCTAACTCCAGCACAGCAAAAAGGAATTTAGTTTACTTTACTAAACACATAAACCTGCAAAGATCCAAACTTCAAAGTCATGTTGCTTGATACAGTAGAGGCTCAGCAGTCACAGAATCTAATCCAAATTAGCATAAAATTGACCACAGAAACAACCTGTTATGAGTTTGTTGTTTTCTGCAGCTGCCCTGAGCTGCTCTACGCTCCAAACGCGCTTCCAGTGGGCGATGACACGGGCTGTCCGACAGAACCAGGACACACTGATGGAACACGCCCAGTGCTCCTCTGAGTTTTCCACTTAACGCGTGCAACAAGAACCACACAGGCGAGTCGAATCATGATTTTATCCTGAATTAAAAAAATAGAATTTACATGACTATAAAACCGAGAGGTCGAGCCAGAAAAATAAAACTTAAGTAGAAGAGATATTGCTCATAAAACTTTAATGCATATAAAACTGAAAAAATAAATAACAAAGATGGATTTTTATATTATTATAAAGCCTGAATGTGATAATCAGTTTACAATAGAAAATATGCTCTAAAACTAGGTGAAAACAAACCCAGTAGTATAATAAACTCAGGGGATGCACAACAATAATACACTAAGACGAACAATTTCTAGCATTTTTTAAAAATCTCTAATTATAATAGAGAGACACTCTCTGATTAACAGGACTATCAGTGTGTTGTTTATTCCCTCAAAGCAATTTAAAAAAGTATGGTATGGGATGCAATCAGATGTAATGAACACTGAGGGCCCATTAGCCTAAGACTCTTCATCTTGTTAAAACTTAATGTGGCTGATGTTTAAGGTGGAGAGCTTTGGGCTTAAACGTCCTCACTGGACTTTAATTCTACATTTTATGCCTGCGTTGCGAGTGTTGCTGGAGAACGGCGCCCTAATGTCTGAAATACACTTCTGCTGTGTTTACACTAAGATTTTAATGAACATTAATTAAATATTTAATGGCTTTTGACAGGGATTTAATGGCAAGAACTGGTTCTCAGAATTTGTCGCAAATTCAGAGATAATCATTAGATCATTTGTCACCTCCGGATGGATGTATGGTACGGTGTATACTCAGAAACTCAGCTGATGAAACTGGAGCCACAAGCTAATATTCCTGTTGACTGATGGGAAATAAATCTCATCCCTGAGTCAAACTCTGAGAAATATTTACAGCAGTTTTCCCCCTGTATTGTCTGTGATAGAGGGATGAATAACCAGCAGTTCTCCCTGGTAAATAAATTAAGAGTCTCCGGCTGGGTCTGTTGCATGATTTAGGATAAATTCACTGAGCTCCACTTGTGCAATATTCTGGCCTTCAATCTTATTATGGAGGAAATAATGGTTTAGCTTCCTACTGCGTAAAATCCTACTGTACTGCATTATTGTCTAATGCTTGAGTAAATACGATGCTCTCATGGGATCCTAAAGAGTAAAAACAGAATTACCAAGGAGGTCAGCGTACTGTTTTCAGGTGTGTTTTGCTCTAATTGAAGGTTTGTTTCGGTGTTTTGTGAAAATAATAACAGTGTATAAATAGCACAGTGTAAACAGTGTAAATGAATATGGCTGAATTTGGTCCTTGTCCTACTTTCAATGCACCCAAAACATTTCCACAGCAACCAGGGAATCATCTAAACAAGGTCAGAATACATGTGTCGAGTTTGTTTTACTATCTCCTGGATCAGGAGGGGGGTCTCAGGGTTTTTTTTTTACCCCGGGGTATAATACGATCCAGGATGCCTGGAGATTTTGTCCACAGACTCAAAAAAAGATACTCATCGTTTGTTTAGTGAAGACTCTCTGCTGGAGAAGGTCAAGTAGGGAGAGCAGACCATGCTTGTCCCGGAGTCTGTATGCAATCTTATAAATCCTGCACTGTAGAGGCTAATCCGTGCAGCATTTCACAGCATGTCATATCTGTGCAGCCGCCTTTAAGACAAACAAACTACAGTTTAACCAATGAGTTATTTTCTGCTGGATACAGATGCAGAATCTGGTTTCCTAAACCTCACAGATTACAGATTACAATCCTACATTTCTCACCATGTGTCAATCCAATAAAAACCCTTTCATTTATCTATTTCTTGACCCGGATTAAACCCTCTCTAAAACATAAACAAATAAATGAAAAGATTCATGCAATGGAAGGTTTTCTTTTTAAATGATCTGGTCTGACAATCAGGCGTAACTGAGAAGGAACTGAGGTATAGCTCAGACTAATTAATCCCAGAGGAAGTCCAATTTCTCTCTCTTGTGTCTGCTTAAAAGTGCTGGAAAGAAATTTATTTTTAACATGAAGTTGCTTTACTGTGTTTGTTCTTGTTTCAATTACCAGCTCTGTTTGTTCCAGAGTGGAGAAGACCACCACAGATTAAGTGAGCAGCCTGAAAACTTTCAGAATAATACCAGGTCAAGGAATGTCGATCTCAATTTAAAGGTACAGTGTGTATTATTTGGCAGAACAGTTATATTATATTTAAAATGTTATATTTATTGGTACAACTGTTAAATAAACTGGTGACAGGAACACGGGCCTTTATTGTTAGCAAAATGTTTATCACTCATTTAAGCTTTATTCCTGAGTTTTTAAATACAGTCAGATTTAGCAAAGACTGTATATTCTCTGTTAATGCAAATATACGTTTTAATCAGTTAACAGTGAGCCTTATTTCCAAGGCCACATCATGTATTATTGTTTTTTGGGTAGAAACCTTTCAAAGTTAAATAAGTCAAAAAATAACTAGTACAGAACTTTTCATTCATCAAAACTTTGAGTTGAGTTTTAACCTAAACCTGTTTCATACGGGATCAACCATTTTGACATCACTAATCTGTCTGAATTGTATTTAAAGGCACAGTAAGGGGTATTTAGTCATATTTATTGTAGCAGATTTTTTACAGGAACAGAAAGTGGACAAACTTGGGCCAAACATGCTTCTGTATTAAGTCGGAATAGTCAATATTCAGAGATGCACCAACTGGACAAAAAGAGAATTGTATACATCATCTATCACAGAGCCTTTTTGTCCTTGAAGGCCACCGTCACTTCATCAGTGACAAGGGTGAGTAAGGGAGCATTCAAATGCAGCATCTGGCTGCAAGATAGAGCTAAATATTCTCATTTCCACACACTTTACCCTTAAGCAGAGTAACTACAAACATAAAGTTTTGACACCTGTAGGGTGCCATGTTGAAATGCAGCAATATTACAGCCTATTTAAGTCTGAGTTTGGGGTAGGTCACAGTTTTGTTTATTCCTACGCACAGTAATGAGGTTGATATATCATGATACATCCAGAAGATAAAATTAAGGTGTTATTTATAAATAAATTTGGATAATTTAGGGCTTAGCTGACTTGAAAGGCAAAGACTTTTTCCATGTGTTAGACAGTCTGTATTTGAAACATCAAATAAGCAACAGAAATCAAACAGCAGCAGCAACTAGACACTTTAAAATCATCAAAAACGGAAAAGAGAAAGGGGTTGTACTTTCCTGCATCCACCTCGTTAAACAGACTGTGACAGAGGCTGGTTTGGCCAGCACCCTTGTGTGGTATTTAGTCACTGTCTCATTCTATCCCAGAGGACAGAGAGGCTTATCAAATGTCTTTTAATGAGATCCTTAATTGAGGAACACTTGTGTCACCAATAGGACAGGGGGAAAAATGTCCATGCTCTAACGTCATCTGATGCAAGGACAGGTGAGAGGAGTCACGCCAGCCGACAACAAGCTGCTGCAGGGCGACACAAACACTGCAGGAAGACATCCAGCTCTCTGTCCTTGGTTAGGACATCCATGTTAGGCAGAGAAAGTGGGGTAACATGACATGCTGTAATTAAGGTTTAATTAATTAGTGTGAAAAGTGCGCTACGATCATTACCCTCTGTCAATGAAAAACAGGGGCAACATCACTGACTGGTCTCTGGCAGCACTTACCGTAATTGACACAAACAAAAGCTACATTTTCAGATAAAGTGAGGGAGCTAATTAGAGCAGATATCCCACTGGAAAAAGTCCACTCCTGCAACTTTTTCTGACACTGACATTTTGCTCCAATTGCAGGCTGTTAAGCAAGTTTTTAACAAAGCACACGCCAGAAAAGTGAGTTTTAAAATCCAGAGACTTCAGCAGAGCAATCATCGTGTCATTGGTATTGATCAACACAACAATCAAACCTCCAGAGATGTTTTCAGATCATTTTGAGCAGAGGGGCGGCAAAATCTCTCTTATTGAAGCTCTGTAACAGTTTCTTATCAGCACCAGCACAAAACCTTACTATCTCCACATATCTCTACAGGATGGACTTTGAAGATTTAGGCTCAAGATGTATATTATTTGGGAGTGTTATGACAATCGGTGAAGGACGACCTTTTTCCACCTAATGAGCTCCAAAAAGCGTCCCCCAAAGGATCAGCTTCAAATATCACCAGGAAATGAAATACATAGAAGCAGCAACTTAATCTCCGTTGAATAAAGTTCAAAATAAACTAGAATATTCTGGAAAATCTGTGCAACAGTTTTTGGAAGACCGGTGCACCTCCCATCCTGATGTGTGACACGTCTAAACTTATTTTTGCAGTCACAAGTCACAAAGTCTGACACGGACATGATTCAACAGAACAGAATTGCTAGTTGGTTGCACAAGTGAATCAAAAAGGTTTTTCTTCAAGTCTCTACCTTTTTATTCACACTGGAATA
Organism: Xyrichtys novacula; assembly: GCA_962446985.1. Classification (NCBI taxonomy): domain Eukaryota; kingdom Metazoa; phylum Chordata; class Actinopteri; order Labriformes; family Labridae; genus Xyrichtys; species Xyrichtys novacula. Next base: position 17,304,854 of record OY660865.1, read on the forward strand.
AATTTAACAAGTTGCCCCTATTATTAGCTTGATAACACGTATACATGCTCATGCCACAAAAACGCACAAAAGTGAGGACTGAACTTGATCGGTTGCTGTATAAAACTAAACAGCCATTTCCAGATGTAATAGTACTGTTGGTGCTGGGTGTGCAGCACTGTTTACCAATGTGAAAGGATGTTATTTACAGAGCCATCAGAAGATGGAGGCGGCTGTGATATGACTGATGCAGGCAGGTGAGAAAAAGGAGAGACTGCTTATGCAAGCGAAAACACAGACAGGACCAAAAAAAAAAAAAAAAAAGTGCAGGTGATCTGTGAGGAGCAGCCTCATTTTTGATGTAGGTGCTTTGCAGTTGGCTGCCATCAAACACATGCATCAATCACAAAAGGCACAGATGTGAGCTGTGATGAATAGACTCCTGACAAGATATGGCGATGAAAATGAGTTCGACAAAGAGCTTGAACGATTGTGACAGGGAGAAGGAGCTAACGGGGTAAAAAAAAGAAAAAGTTGTGTCTGCAGCTGCAGCTTGCTCTGGGGGATTTTACTCAGCATGCTTTACATTTGATATTCTTTTTTTTTCTTTCAGCAAAAATAAAGGAAGAGCTCAAACTCAGCGGCACATCTTTCTTTGTCTTTATATTTATCATCATTTGCATAATGCTATTAGGATTTTAGATTATTTCTCACAGCAAAACCATTTTCAATGGTTCAGTCGTGTCCCTCACTTATGTAGTCATAATGGTCATCCAACTGTGTAATTGGACATTTTAAACTGTTAAGCAAGTTAGTGATGAGCAGCACAGAGGAGCAGACTGGAGCATTAAAGTTGAATAGCTGAGGAATATGGCCGTCACTGTCCACCACTTAACCACCCCGCACATTTCAAATCCTCGCTTAATGCAGATTATGTCAACATGTCCATTAAAGACTCTGCAGAATGATGAATAACATTACTGTCAAGAGCCTTAACCCTTCAGGGATGAGCCACAATGACTGTCAAATGACCTCAGTGTGAATTTGTTATGAAATCATTCTACGAGATTCCTCCTCTTCAATTTTTTATCTCAGTGTCCTTTCGGGATATCGGCTAAGGAGATTAGCGGCTGAGAATCAGTTAGAGTTAACTATGACAAGAGAATGACAGTTCATTTAGATGGTGGAAATTGCTGGTGGGATTTCCGCAGGAGTGCCACCAAGCTGGGCTAATACTGTTTGTGATAGCGGCTGACAGGACGCCTTTCGGGAAAGAGCATTTGGGATTCTGACCTTTCCTTTTAACAGAGGTCACAGTTTATTTTTCTAGTCAATACATACAGCTCTGGCTCCAGCTGAAGCCACAGTGGGACGTGTTTCTAAAAGCCCTCAAAGGGAGGAAACGCCAGTTATGCTTCAAAATCACATACAATCAAAGGGAGCCATTATGAGAGCTTTTAAGACACAGCATGGCACGACTGGTAGCACTTAAAAAGTTGAAAAAGTAGACTGCAGTGATGTGATTTAAAAAGTTGAAGATTGAACTGATTAAAGTTAGGTCATTAAAAAGGTGACAGCAGCTGTTCTGGAGGCGCCCGCGTGTGATTTGTGGCTTCCTTGTCAGATTAAAACCTGTCCATTTAGACTTTTGCATTCGTCTATTAAACCCTCATCCTACCTGTTTATTTAAAAATACAAGCTTTACCTGCAAGGACCTCTGAGGACACCGAGGGTAAACTGCTATGTGAGGCACACAAGACAAGATATTAGAGCCTCTTCTTCTTACACCCAGATTTTGATTCATGAACAAAGTTATGATAGGTGAAAAGATGAAAATGAGGTCATAACATTATATAAGATAATATTTTTTCTTAAAGGCGGGATAACATACTTTTCCACATTTACAACAACAGCAAAGTTACAAAGTTTGGTGTCCATACGTCATGTATGCAAAGTTTCAAATCACAAGGTAAACATATTTTGTCATAATCTTAGGAAATTGATGTAAACTGCTCAAATCTCAAACTAATGTGCGATGGAGATGAATCGAGGGAGTGGGACCAAAACAACAAGCTCTGCCCTCAGCTGGTGTAGGTACCAGATGTGTTCGGGCTGCCAGATCGGGCCCAGCGGCTATTGATGACATCACGCTTTATGATTGGCTGGAAGTTGGTCCAGTTGACATAGAAGATTGTGGTTTGTCCGGACATTATGGAAGCAGTTTTCGCCGGATTAGGTTTCATGGTATTGTAGTTCTTCGGAGAAAACATGGACAGATTTTACGAAACAATCTATCGCTACTTATCAAAGGGGTCTTATGGCAGCAGGACTACTACCTCTTTTAGGTTGCCAAAGGAAATGTGAAACAAAAGCAAAACTATCTATTAATAAATGGACGTCCTGCATGTATATTTTTTTCTTTTTACTTTAGAAAAGTTAACATATACAATTAAAACCATCTAAAAATTATAGTACAGTAACTTGTAATTCTCCATATTATTTAGAGAAAAAAATTTGAGGTCAATTGAATGAACAAACAGAAATAAAGAAAACCGCGTGGGGCTTTTAACCAAGCACTTTTAAACTATTGAGTGAAGCGCAATGTAGTTTTTCAGAGTGGACTTACCGTAGTGTGATGTTTTCAACAGGCACTGGGCCCCGAGCCACTCTGGCAGCCCAAACACATCTGGTACATACACCGGCTTCTGGGAAGCCTCTGGAGAGGTGACTAATCAGAGGAATGTAGGTTTGTGGAGGGGGGGGGCCTTATAGAGACAGCAGCTAAAACAAAGTGTTTCAGACAGAGGCTGAAATAATATTTTAATACACTACTGTGAGAAATTTGAGGCTCAGAAAGGAAATATAGAGTCTGACCCCAACTCCCCAGTTGGATTGAGTTGCATCCAATGACTTATGCCATAGTGTTCAAAGTGAGTCCTTGTCTATATGTTGGGCCATGCCGGTGAAAGAAGAATGAAATTGGACTGCCTTTGCTACATTTCTGAGTGCTGGAGCAGAATGGTGGAGTACAAATAAGAGGGCTGTCACTCCAGAGTTCATGCCCTTACTTTGTCTTTTCTTTGAGCTGAAGGTTTGGGGAAGAGTTTGGAGTTGATAGCTGTTAGGAGTTGATAGCTGTTTTATAGCCATGCTAAAATCTAAAGACACTCTTGTTCTTTTATTTAAGAAAGTCATCTATTCAAAATTTTGGCAATGCTGCAAGTTTGAGGAAGGAGACACATACAATTAATCCAAAATGTGCCATCGTAGCAGTGAGCACAGACGCTTGAATCCATGAACCAGATGCCAGGAACCCCTCACAGCACACCAAGGAAGCATTAACATGGACTTCAGTGTCTTAAGGGTTGAGAGCTATGAGGCTCCTGCATGTTCATATCAGGACTTTGTTGTTCTTTCATGAAGTTTATGTGAACATTTGTTGAATAAAACTCACATTAAGGCTATAAACTAATGTTCCAAAGGTCTGTCTCCAGTCTTTGAGCACTTTAGAAGATGGATCTTGCGGCTAATGACCATCTCAACTGCAGCCGTAACACTATTAGTCCGATCACATTACTACACTTCCCGAACATGGATGATAATATGGAGGGCCTATAGGGATAATACAGTCTGGGTTTGCTTCTCTAGCCCACGGGGGTCAATACTTACAAAAGCACAGCTCGTCTGCGCTCACTTACAACATTTGGAGAAGCTTTTGAGATCCAAGGATGTACACTGTGTGAGAGCAAAAGATAACAGCGCCGCCTCCACATCCTATTTTTGGAAGCCAGAGAACTGACAGGCCAGAGAGACACATCTGCCGGGTAGAAGATCGGGAAATTTAAATAAACAAGAATTTTCATAACTCTGAATCAAATGCCAGAAAAAAAATCAAGGCTGCACTATTTTCCTCCGCTGCTGCTCTGACATTCAACCCATACGCTCCAATCTTTTGTCTCTTTCAGAGAATAGGTGATGAGAAAAGCCTCATCAGTCCGCATTTCACTGAGCAGAATATATTCTACATCATATACATTTGAATTATCCCCATTTCAGTGGTTCAATATTTAATTTTGGGAGTACGTTGCAGCTGGTTGGCTCATTTCTTGACAGTTCTTTATGATGAAGGACACACACACATTTTGAATCCTTTGTTTCACAGTCACTGAACGTACCAGATAAGGATTCAAAGAGGAGAAATAATTACATGACCCCTGAACTTTGACTTCATAGAAAGTTAGAAGAAAGATTAATGCACTCTGCAGCCCGTTTCTCTCCATTTTCTAAGACACATTATGCCACAGAATAATTGCTACTGGACGGTAGCTACAGCTTATGTTTCTCCTCGTTTCAAAAGCATGTCTGTAATTAGACTTTATTTAAAATTAGCTCCAGTCTGTCCATTTAAATGGGGCAACAGAGCGGAGTGTTATTCAAGCTTTCCTCCCTGTCCTGGCAGAGCAGCTGGTCTGGCAGATATTAGCTCCTTTTAGTGTGCTGACCACTTCACCAAGTCTGATAATATAAGTCTGAAAATTGGATATGGTCACTGAGGGACAAGCGGGCTAGGAAATTCAGAATTACTCCTCATTTGTATGTGATTTACATTTTTTCAATTGGTCTTTAATAAGCCCAGCATTGGACTCAATAAGAAGATTAAAAGCAAATATAGTTTTGTCAGACCAGGGGCTCGGGTGAGAGCGATTCACTTTCACGTCAGCTTTAAGTCCGAGATTTGCTGTCAGGCCTGGTTGCTACTGTAGCTTATTCGGGGATTTAAGTGTCTTCCCGGCCCAGGATCTTTTAACAAACCGGGCTCTGTGTAACTTCAAATCAGCGCTAAAGTGTGAGCCGTGGGATAAAGAAAGTTGGGAAGTTGTGACCACTAGTTTACAGCTACAATGAAGGCAGATATATCTGACACCATACAACATATCCACTCAGACTGAACTGTGCTTTGGCTGCAGAGAGGAATGTGTTTGATATGAGGCCAGGAGGAGAAAACATCAAGTTTAGCCAGATTCATTTTCACACTTTAAAGCTAATGTTTTGCCTTTTTACAGTAAATGTGATTTTAAGTGGAAGAAATTTAGTAGAGGCGTTTTTGAGGTCAGTGGCTCCCTAATTGTGGTTAATGACCACTGGTGGTATACATGCTTCATTTGATGATTTTCAGGGTCTTTGCTAAGAGGGCTCATACGTTCCCAAATGGAAACAGATCACCAGATGATAAAAGGCATCCGGGGTCAAGGCGGGGGTCAAAATCAGGTGATGTAAACCGGTAAAAGGAGGGAAACTGGACAGGAAACCAATGCAATGTAATAATCTGATAGTATACAGGAACTCATGAGTTCAAAAGGAGGCAATGTCCAGGAGATATGAATAAGAATAAGAAGAACTTTATTAATCACCGAAGGGAAATTCAATTGTCTCTTGTCTCACTTGATATGTCTCTAAAAGTTATCTACTATTTACACAAGAGTTATAAAGTCTGATGGCTGTGGGTCCTCTGAAGATCTTCTGAATCTTTCTGTCCTGCAGCGAAGACAGAGGAGCCGTCCACCACCATGGTTGGATGGATGGATCCGAAACCACAAGGGTGAAGTGTCCAGAAACAGACTGAATACAATGAAATTGTTAGACAGCTTTGAAAACACTAAGATGACGTCCTGACTGCACTTTTCTAAGCCCTAATCTTGAAGGAAATCCCTCATGTGGAGACTTGTTTAGCAACAAGCTGCCCAGAGATGTCTTCTTCACCACCTTCAGCCATGTTTGTTTTTAATTCTGCTCTGTGGGGACTACGGCTGTGACATCAACTTGAATTTATTGTATTTATCGTGAGATGGCAAATATTCATTGTGGAGAGTTTTTCTGACGATAAATCGTAAACCATAATTTATCAACCATCCCTAATGTGGACAGACTGTTGCCCACACTGCTGTTAGCACTCACTACATCCAGCAGGACCGGCTGGATTCTAATCCCAAAGCAGCCCTCTGGTCCATTTGTTAAAATAGTTGCTGTATATACTTTGATGTCTGAATATAGCATGGTACTAACTTTTGAAATGTTGAACAGCAAGTATCACCAAAAGGCGAAATTAAGTGGGTGCACCGTTTTAAGTTCAGGAGATGTGGCAGGTTGTAGGTAGTGGCAGGCGTATAATTTAAAATGTCTATTTTTGTGCATAGAAGAGGAAAAATAAGCCTTAAGTGTGCATTGTTTAATTAGACGGTTTAATTAGACACTCAATCATGGGAGGCAATGGTCAATAAGTTCCAGGAATGGATTAAAACAGATGTATTTCACCACCTTTAGCCTGTTTTCTTTCACTATTTCTTGGGATACAAATGGAAACTGAACATCGTGTAACTTGCCTGTAACATGAGTAGATAATTGCGTATTATAGGAAGGAACATGTGTTGTTTATTCTCAGTGGAGGAGTTCATTCAGGCTCAGACTGTCTCATCTCCTGAGTCCGTGAGTCCAGCACTGTCTTCATCACTCTCTAAGGGTAACAAATGTCAGGGATTTGGACTTTTGTAGGAAACAGAGACTGTGACCGGGTTAAAAAGTTGAGAAAGATGTCACAACATGCTGCTGGATAGATCCTAACATAAGCCAAAACAGCCTGGAACAGCTGTGCTACACTGTCTCCGAGCAGGGCCGCGCTTGGCTGAGACATCCGCCGAGGATTGGTCTACCCTGTCATTTGGTCGACAACTGACCCACGTCCCTCAAGTCCTCTGCAGTCACTGCAATGACAATTTCATGCCTTGAGTTCCCTCTCCTACCTGGCTCACAGAATTCCAATGAGATGACAAATACTGAGACCGACCTCTGGGAGAAACCGTGGGATTGCTCACTCTGTGTCCTGAACACTGTTTCCAGGGGTGGTTTCTCATGCCAATAAACAACCCTGCATGTTAGAGCACTTCTGCATTCTCACACTTACTGTATTCATTTCTATAGATGGGTCTTCTCCATGTTTGAGAGGTACAATACATCTAAGCTCTGCAGAGTATGTCAGAACTCACTTTAGTTCTATAAAACACAAAACACAGACTGCTTCAAATGTCAGTCTTTTGCTGTAAGTCTGCCCACTCCTCTCACAAACAACAAAGGGATTTTCTATGTTTTTTAAAGAGCTTTTTGACAAAAAATAGGAAATACAAAAGCTCTGGATGGAAGTGAGTAAATAAAGTGTAGTGGAAAGATAGGTACAAGACCAGATGAGAGAGAGTCCCCTATAGAGCTCAAAAACAAACCTTCCCTTTTTCTCCAGGTGTGCCTAGCTTTTCCTTTTATTCTTTATTCACCGTGCCATGATAGGAAGCTTCTGATATACTGTTGAAAACACCTCGCAGTGTGAGATCGGGTATGCTTTCATGCACTGCGCCTCACAAGAAGCGAGCAGGAAAGCTGAACAATCAGATTTGCTAATTGTGTGATGGCGCCGGCGCGGCCCCTCACTGTTCTCTGCATGTTAATTTTGTTTAAACTGAAAGTGAAGGTATACCTCCCTGTATGCAGAGTTTGGCTTTAACCTTCAGAGGGAAAAAAATAGCATCTTATTGACATTACACGCTCTGTGTTTCCTCTGTCAGTCCCCAACACGGCTTAATTGGCCGCACTTCAGAGGGACAATGATCCTGAGCCAGAGTTGACTCAGAAGATTATAAATTGTGTGCCTGCAATCCAGCAGACGTAATTGGGTGCTTAAAAAGTTAATAACTTTTGAATAAAAGTGCTCGTCAGCTTTTTAGCACATCATATGTAATCTGTGACCAGGGCTGCGGCAGCCTGCATGCTAATGACAACTATAGGGATTTAATTAAACCATTTTCCTCCTCTTCCAGTATATTTGACTTTCACAATTTAGCGGCATTCCTACTTAATTTTGCAGGCGGTATGCTTTGAATAATACCCTCGTTTGAAGCTCTTTGAATTTAATTAAGATGTCTGTTTGTCTTGGAATCAACAGATCCACTGCTCTTGGTTCAAAGTGTGTTTTTACAGACAGAAAAGCAGCCAAGTTGGTTGCAGGGGAGGTGTGCAAACACTCTACATTAAATATGAATCTTTAACCTTTGGCATTATGTTTTCTCTTGCAGCAATAAATACATAATTGCATATTTAAGGACTCGGGACAGGGGAGATTCACTGTGTCACGCTGGCAGCAGAGGAGCTTGCATTCTGATGACAGAGGGGCCTTAGGTTAAGTTTCAGCCCAAAATAACTGAGTAATGAAAACCTAAATCTGATTTCTCAAAAATGAAAAATGGATTTTTCCCTCCTGCGTACAGTGTTTTGGGAGCTGTAAGCATATCAAGCCAATCCAAGACCAACCAAATTTATTTAGAGGGTGCTTTTAACAAACAGGGTCATTGTAAAGTTCTTAACAGATGAACAGAGCTGCACAGCACATGGATACAGACATAAAGAAAGGGTGTTTTCTGCTCCAGTGGAGGGGGGTACTTCCCTCCCTCAGATCTATCATGTTTTATCTCCACCTGGACTCCCTTCTTACAGACAGTAAAGCTACTTCATCAACAGACTTGTAAAATTCAAAGGTGATAAAACTATCCTTAGATATATTCCTGTAAATCAAGAAAGCAGTCCTGGATGAGCAACCATTAATCAGATTACACCGCTGCAACAGCTCCTGCACTTGTAACACCCCAGAGATGATGTTGCATTGATGCTGCATGAATAAAAATCTCAAGACTCAACAAACTTATCCTGGAGTTCTGCAAAAAGGCAATGAAATGGGAGGAACCGCTTCAACTAACCTCCCTGCAATGTTGCCCTTTAGTGATACTTACTGGTTATGGGTATCAATATGTGCTTGCTGTGTTACCAGAAATCACTTGTTTCAGCATTTCCCACACATAGGCGATACCTGAGAAGGTTGTCTGAGTACATCTTCAGCCATCCAAGTATATACAGCAACTATTTTTACATTTATCTGGAGGAAATTGCTATTTTCAAATAAGGAGAAAGTCTATTGTATGGTAGAGGATTAGCCCCACTGGAAAAAGGTAGGCTTTTTTTAAAGATCTAAAAGGTCCCACACAGTTGGTCCAGGTTTGTACAGTCAGTAGTTTAGAGTGAGAGAGCTGTCCTGTTCGTAACAAATAACATGAGGCTAATAATGGAACTCAACTTGGTCATGCTTTACTTGAGCCTGTCACTGATGAAGACTCGGGGGCAAAAAGCCAATCTGCTTGTAATAACCCGTATTAGACTAGTTATGAGAGCTGGACTTGGACTCAAACACAGATAATGACGACTCAACTCAGACTTGGGGTTTGGCGGCTTAACCAAAACATAGCTCACAGGTGGCTACAAAAGGAAGCAGAAGTGTTGGCTCTAAAACTAAGGTTATGGTGTTGCTGGTGCATCAAATACGGGCCAGGGTCATCCCCTGTATTCTGATTGGCCACCTAAGCACTCACCTTGAAAGGAAGAGCTGGCTACTTACCTGAAATAAATTGAAATGAACTGTTGTGCATCAACAGGCTGCTAGTAGCTTATTTGCATTTGAATGTAGACCACGTCCTTTAAATGGTACTTTAATTGATCCCTCTGGAGAAAAAAAAATCTTTTTAAGCCTTTAAAAACTTAAATTCAGCAGATTTAAATGTTGCTGCTCCATTGAGTTCCCTTTGGAATTAAAAATTTAATAAAAGTATGAAACTTTCTTTGGACTCTTTTACATGACACGTTAGTAGAAGATGTTATAAGAGGAGTTAAAAGCCTAAAAGTATCATCCAACTTGACAAATTTCACACAAAGAGGGCAAAATGTTTTTTTAGAAATGCAGCAGGAGTCCTGTCTTATTTCTTTTCCTAAACTGAACAATTACCTTGTGCATGCCACACTCCTTAAGCAGCAGTTAAATACAACCAAACAGGTAGTTCAACCAGCCTTCTGTTGTTTATTATAAGAAAAGCATTAAAAAAAACACCGTCCTGCTCACATCTTCCCTTGTTTTTCACAAATTGCCCTCCAATTGTGTAAATTTGTAAGCTTCTATGTGTGGATAATGCTGAAACCGCAGCAGAACAGGGAGCTTTAAGCAAAAGCTGGAACAAAAGTAAAAACAGTAAGCTGCTCTAAACCAAGGCTGTTGTACATCTCATTGTCTGATGCAAGCCCCCTCCCCTTAAGGCCTGTTAACACTCACTTGATAGGCCTCCTTGTTACCTCCATGATAAAGCCATGAACTCACCAACACACAAAAAAACAGAACAAAGCAACTCCTGAGCTGGCCAAAGCTTTGTTGTGTGTACATCAGGCTGATAAACACTAATAATCACTGTAATGATGTCTGTTCAAGGGCGCTGGGGAACGAGGGAGCTGGCTGAGGGGGTATGTGTGCGTGGGATGCAGGGAGGAGACGGCTGTTGTTAATCTGAGAGGCTTGTGTGGAGTTTAGATGGATAGGGAGAGAGCCGTGGCTGCTCACACCGAGATAAGGCTGCCTCCCTGCCACTGGTTCGCACAGTCTCAGCCCCTTCCCAACAACACTGGCCTGGTCGCTCCCTTCCTAGGGCCAGGGATTTTTTTTGCCTGCATGCGATAAGATGCTCCTGAGCATTGCAAAATAGCACAGGTATTAGCTTGCCCTCATCCTCACAAAAGGAATGCCGTGGAATAGCGTGAGGGGACGGAGAGGATGAACCTAAACAGAAGCCAGCGTCTACTCTGGGTGAGCAGATAAGTGGCGCTCTGACGAGGGTTCAGAGAATGAGGAAGGACGGCCAGTGGCACCCCTGCTGGGCCAGATGAAGACAAGCTCACCATGTGGTCCCATCATCCACAGCCTATTCTCCTCACAGAAAGCACTAGATTGCTGTTTATCTGTTGGCTTATGAATGAATATATATAGAACATTTGTAGTATTATGGCTCAGAGAGGCTCGCCTTTTGTTTAGCAGTACATTCAGCATATGCACAGTGTTTGTCTGATGCTTTCTCAACACTCATTACACATTGCATCTGAATAATTAGCTATTAAAGTGGAGTGTTTTGTTTGCATATACTAACATTGCTCTCTAATGTGCACAGTGTTCATTGTCACTATCTGATGCTCTCAGACTTTAGGGGATCGATAAGAAATCTGCAGGAGAGCCAAGAAGATGATCTATAAAGGAGATGAGGAGGAGAGTGTGACAATGGGGACAACTTGGGTGCACATTTTACATTCGTGTATGGGACTGCCTCCACTTAGAGCTGCATGCAAACTATCGATTTACCCTACACTCTCAGAAATAATGTGTTAAATTTGGACCTTTAAGGGTCCAATAGCTTGTCACTGGGTCAGTACCCTCAAAGGTACACCGTTTGTACTCCCCAAGATGGGAACATTTTAGTACCCTTCCTGTTTGTACCTTATGGGGACATTTTTGCACCTTTGGGGTACAAAAAATGGACCTAAACGCCCTAGGGACTAAAATGTACCCTTGAAAATGGTACAAATGTGATCTCTCGAGGGTACAGGCCTAATGACAAATGACTTGTAGCTCATGATGGTAAATTTGTACTCAATAAGCACAAAATTGTCAAAAAATGTTTCAATCTATTTATTTAATCTAAAACAGATTAAATCATTGCATTTCTTACATCTTTAAATGTCATCACAAAATACCACAATATAGTTCAAAAGAGATCACATTTTTAAATCTCATCAACTTAAAACATTTTTCAGGGTGACATACAACCTGTCATCAATATGGTACAGGTCAAGGGCCTGAAAGCCATTTTCTTGTCCTGGTTTGACCAGACTCCAATCCAGATCAACTTCAACTCTGTATGCATGCAGATGTGAATCATACGCAGTTGGGATTAGAAGCTTACCACATAGAAGCCATAGAGTGTTAACATTTAAAACATATTTGATCAGGAAAAAAAGAGGAATATCCTCTGCATGCAAGTAATCAACAATAAAAACATCTTTACATGCATATTTCACACTGTCAATAACAACCCCTGAAACACGCTGCATATTTTTAAATGAATCTTCACTGCCATGAACATCAGCAAGACATCTTTATAGTCCAAATGGAAGAGAGGAAAGTAGTGTATGTGTGCTTGTCCCTTTCATAATCTCAAATTCATCAGGAATATTGATTTGGGAAAAGTCCCAGCATCGTCTCATCTGGTGCATGTCACTTAAAGTTTTTGCAACATTGATAAAATTTCTGCAGGTACTCGCAACAGTCTTAAAATACTGGTGCTTTGCCTCAAAGCGCATGCACCAAACCCTACGTAGGGGACCGTACATGGAAATAAGTCTTGCGTAATGTATCATATAATGACATTTTGGAGTGATGACATTACCAAAAACATCCTTACATTTTTTGAGAAAATCACAAACAAGCACATTACACAATCACAAACTTTCCCTTTCGATTTTAGGGGCAGTTACTATATCAACAATACCACGACAAAGGAGGAACACATTCCAATAACTGCAACAAGGTGGAACGCGGTGTGCCATTAAAAAAGGCAACAACCTAAAAAGACACTATTTTTAAGCAGCAGACCCTGAAATTCCTGAGCTCTGAATTAGCCGCTCTGACAGTTGTAGTGGTCTGTTTTTTTTTTTTTTTTTGTCATTTTGACCAATCGCCAGATGTTGCAGTTCTTCATTGATTTCTTGAATTGTTATGTGTTTTTCTTTGTGTGCTTGGCACACAAAAAGTTTCAGTATGAGTGGGATGACTCCTTCTAGCAAGTCATACATTATATCCGGTGGAAATGCCTTTGTCACAAAGAGTGGGATGAGGGTCTGCCACTTTTATTGTTTGCTATTCGGGAAACTACTCAGGAGTCACTTGGTTTTAGTCCGGCTGAGTTAGTGCTTGGCCACACTGTCCGCGGCCCCCTGCATCTGCTCCAGGAGAGCTGGCTAGCAGACAAGCGCAGCCACGAACACCACATGCTGGACTACGTCAGCACATTCAGGGAGAGGCTAAACACTGCCTGTTAGCTGGCTCGAACCTTTCTCTGCGCTGCACAGTCTAAAATGAAAGCACATTATGATAAGAAAACTGCCAGTCGCACTTTTGAACCAGGTGATCGTGTGTTAATTCTGTTACCTGTTGTTGGTTCCAGCCTCGAGGCCAAACTCAGTGGTCCGTATGAGGTGGAGTGAAAAATTAGTGACACCAATTATGTGGTGAAAACTCCAGATAGGAGAAAGAAGTCCTGTGTGTGTCATGTCAACATGTTGAAAAGATATGTTGCGCATGCTCAAACTGTTGTGCTGTCCAACAGCGCTGCACAACTCGCCTCTCCTGTGGTGTCTGTGGCTTCTCCCTCTTACAGTCCCGTGGAGGATGAGCTGAGAGAGCCACCCGTGTGCGTGCTCAGAGAATTTGAAAATTCTGAGTAACATTGATGAGCATCTGTAATATTTGTCTGAGCCTGCTAAAAGTTATGTGTGTGATTTAAGTTCTCATGCTGCTCTTTTCCAGGATAAGCCCACACTGACAACAGTGCTGCAGCATGATGTCGATGTAGGTGATCATAAGCCCATTGAGCAGCATGTGTACAGGGTGAACCTCACCAAACGTGCTGCCATGCAGAAGGAGGTTGAGTATCTTCTGGAAAATGGTTTAGCTGTGCCCAGTTCTAGCCCGTGGAGTTCTCCATGTATCCTAGTCCCAAAATCGGATGAAACTCTGCGGTTTTGCACAGACTTCCGTAAAGTTAACTCTGTCACCAAACCAGATTCTTTCCTTCTTCCACATATGGATGATTGCGTGGATAGAGTGGGCTCAGCCAAATATGTAACGAAGCTCGACCTTCTAAAAAGGTACTGGCAGGTTCCTCTTACACCACGTGCATCCGAGGTTTCTGCCTTTGTAACACCAGACCATTTCCTCCAGTATACTGTGATGCCCTTTGGTTTAAGAAATGCCCCTTCCACATTTCAGAGGTTAATGAACACTGTCCTTAGTGGTGTTAGAAATTGTGAGGCTTATATTGATGATATTGTGTGTTTTTCCTCCTCTTGGTCTGAGCATGTGGAAACTCTGTGAGACGTTTTCAGTCGTTTGATGGCTGCCTCTCTGACTCTGAATCTGGCCAAGTGCGAGTTTAGTAAGGCTGTAGTGACATACCTAGGTAAACAGGTAGGTCAGGGTATGGTGCGCCCTCTGTCAGCCAAAGTTCAAGCCATTCTGGACTTTCCAGAGCCAAAAACCAGGCGGCAGCTCCACAGATTTCTGGGTATGTGTGGCTACTATCGTGGCTTTAGCAAGAATAATGCCAGTGTAGTCTCACCCCTCACTAACTTGTTAAGTCCGAGTGTCCAGTTTGTGTGGACTCCTGTCTGTCAGGAGTCATTTAAGTCTGCCAAGGCTCTTTCATTTTATGCCCCTGTGCTCTCTGCACCTGATTTTGAGCGTCCCTTTAAGGTGGAGGTGGATGCTAGCGCTACAGGTGTGGGCGCTGTCCTCTTGCAGGAGGATGTCCGTGGCATCGACCACCCCGTCTGTTATTTCTCTAAAAGGTTCAACAAACACCAGGTGAACTATAGCACCATCGAAAAGGAGGCCCTTGCATTGCTGTGGGTCTTGCAGCACTTTGAAGTCTACGTTGGTTCTAGCTCTGACCCAGTGGTTGTGTTCTCGGATCACAATCCGCTAGTGTTTTTGTCATGCATGCACAACAACAACCAGCGCCTCATGCGCTGGTCCCTGTTGTTGCAGGACTTTAATATTGAGGTTCGTCATATCAAAGGGTTAGATAATGTTGCCGCTGATGCCTCGTCCAGAATGGGGTCTTAATTGATCAAGCATTTCTTTTAGGGGAAGAAATGCTTGATCTTAGGTGGGGGGGGGGGGGGGGGGTGTTATGACAGTGTGTCATTTAAACTGTATTAATTATTGTATTGTTTGGCATTTTACGATGTAGAGGAGAGTGTTGTTTCTTCCCTCCTCTTTTTCTCTGCTTCTCCGGGCTGTACTGCAGGGGTGGTGCGTCCGGATTGGACGGCAGCGTGGAGACGCACCAGACGTACATTGGAGGACTGCTGTGGAGTAGAGGCGCGTGATTGGTGGAGAGCTGATGGGCGGCATTTTTAAACTCGGCTACAGGCGTAGGGACGCCGGCTCACCTTCATCACTCCCAACATCTCACCAGAACACAGCGTTTTTTGAACTATCATTGAGTTGAGCTATATTGTGTGATTTTGGAGTGTATTGTTGAAAGCAGTAGGTATATGTAGGGGAGAGTAAGCCCTTGTTTTCTCCTGTTTTTTGGTAGAGAGTCAAATTTAGGTTTGTATATGTTTTATTTTTATTGTAGATGTCAGGTAAGGTATTTTGATTTATAAGATTGTTTTTTTGTAACTGTTTGTTTTGCTTCTTCTCCCTGAGGTATTGCTCGAGTTATTTGTAAATAAAAAAAAGGAAAAGACAATAAAAACTGACCGTTTTAGACTGCAAATCCTGTTTTCTGTCATTTTGTGCTGTCATCTTCAGATACATTATTTGTATGTATTAAAATAATAGAAGTAATTCTAATTATTTGTTTATAAATCATTCTGTGTGCCTTGCATTATTAAGTTTGGGCCAACTCTAACGTTGAATTCACTGGTGTTTTCTGGTGTTTTCTTGAAAATAGAGACACCCCCCCACCCCATCATTGTAACCCCGTTTGTGGGGAAAAAATGGTACAGATGTGGACCCCTGGTCATTGTGGAACTTTTATGTACCCTTTTGACCCAAATAACAGACATACAACAGACACATATGTGTGTTGCATGATGTGTGTTCTCATGCACAGGGCATTAAATCCAGATGATTCACCAATCTCCCCCCGTCCAACTTTAAAAGTACTTCAAAAACTGTAAACTGCGAAACCTGTGAGAAGTTTTTAGTGGACATGAAACAGACTTAAACTACTACCAAGTGGTGTTGTTGACCTGGAGGGTACTGGCCTTGCCCACCAACTGAATAAACACATGGGGCCTGATCGACTAAGATCCTTAATCGCCAATGCTAAATTGCGTGTGCAAACTAAAAATTTGCACATGCTATTAATGGGCATGTTGCGGGTGATCTACTATCATTGCATGCGCAATTGATAACAGGAGCTGACCGCCCTCTTTAAACAAATATTTTGCATGCACTATCAGCTGTGATCATGGAGAGTTTGTGAGAGCAGAGTGATCGTAGATGAAAAATTAAGTTTGAAGCCAAGGAGTTGCACTTATCTTTTTGGGGAACTGCATAAAAGACAAGCAAGGCAAGTTTATTTGTACAGCACTATTCATACATAAGGCAACTCAAAGAGCTTTACACATGCATGAAAATACATTTGAAATAAAAAAGGTTCAAACAATTTAAAATCTATAAGACACAGACATATATTTTTGTGACTGTTCCATGTTTGATCTAATTATTTATCATCTTCTAGAAAGACTACTGCACTGTTTCCTCCTTCTCCCCCCAATGACTGCAGCCATTTGTGCGTAACACTGTGCCAGTTTGCATGTGCCTTTCAAACGTGCTAAATATTGATGCAAAACAGCGACCGCAATCGATTTCCGGGTTTGATAAATCACATTGTTGGTGCGAGATGATTTGATTTGAAGCTGCTCCTCCCAGAATTTGTATGCTCTGATGATCTATATACATTGTGCATATTCATGAAGGCAAACATGCTAAATGGATTGCCCGTGCTGTTATGCTCATTTGACGGATGCAATCCTCAGTGCACCCGGTTAGTAGTATCAAGTTTGCACATGTTTTTGCACACGCAAACCTTTAGTAGATCAGGCCCATGGACGGCATGTCTCCTGTTCCTGCCCTTGAACCAA
This sequence comes from Xyrichtys novacula, assembly GCA_962446985.1. Classification (NCBI taxonomy): domain Eukaryota; kingdom Metazoa; phylum Chordata; class Actinopteri; order Labriformes; family Labridae; genus Xyrichtys; species Xyrichtys novacula. Next base: position 17,321,672 of record OY660865.1, read on the forward strand.
AGCAAAGCCCAAAAAATGGGCTATATTTGTCAGGGACTTACACTTAAGTTTGGTGATGACATTTTGACACGTCTAGTGGCTCCACTTACAGATGCTTCGAAGGACTTTTGGTTTGGGATGAATCTGGCGTCCCCTGGAGTAGAGCATGGCTTGAATCCCCAGCTTCGGACATCTGAAGGAAGTGTTTGCAGACAATTATCTTCCTTTTGTTTCAGCACAGTGAAGTGTTTCTCTTAATGTGTCATTTAAAACAGTAAAATGTTTTTCTGGAAGTCAACAAATAACTTCAGAGCTCTTATGGTTACGATTTGCATCATTTACAGGATTTTGCACCATAAAGCTGCAGAGGACACAAATTGGAGTGGAAATTTCATCTCCAAAATCTCAAACATATTGCTGTCCTATGATTAGACATTGATTATGTTCGCTGTGCAACTCGGAGTTTATTATCATGTGAATATTTCAGAATATCTTCCTGCTCCATGAGTAACTTCTGAATGAACAGAAATAAACAGATGTCTCCTCTACAGTGAGTCCAGGCTGAGTTTAATTACAATGTGCACAGTAGCACAAGTGAACCTGGCTGATTGAAGTAAACAGTGTGTGATTGTCAGTACATTACTCCCCCTTCCCCTCCCCCCACACCCAGAAGTAATGCCGTGTTTAATTAAAGACCTGGGAACTTCTGTTTGGGAGATGTGCTTCACAGAAGACAGCACAGCTCTCCAAGAACGAGGAAAAAAAACAAAAAAAAAAACACGACCATGGACACTTTCCAGACAGAGGAGAGTTTTTCATTTAAGCATGTACTTTCAGGGTGACCACTCCTGTTGACGACAGCTCTGACAGACAGGGGAACAACTTACTGCACAACAGAGAAAATAACAGCTCCTGGTGGCGAGAAAGCAAAGTAAATCCCCAATAATGTCAGGTGCCTGCAATCATTCCCCTCAATTTATAAGCTGTAAACACTAAAACTGAATACCCTCGTTATAGTGTAATATATATTTTCCTCTTGATATCACCAAATAGCACCTGCCATGAAATTGTGCTCCAAGCTGGAGGGTGAAACTGCAGAAACACTTCTGTCAAGCCGTGGAAAATTCAGACCACTGTTTTTGAGGTTAACACAAACTCCAAAACAGACACAGTGGGTTTCAAATCGCAGGAAATTTCTACTTATCCCTCTTTTCTTATCTGAACTTTCAAAAAAAAAGACTTGCCCGGGTGGGGGGCAGTTTAATAAACATAGCTGTTTAGGAAAGCAGAGGAAGCTGGTTATTACAGTGTGCATTTATCATTTTCTCATTTGAACACCAGTTTGAGTTTCATTTCAGATTCACAAACGAGATAGTGTTGTCTGTTAAAATTATTGTGAGGCCCACAGCAAAAATCTGCTCTGATTAACAGGAACACACACACATCCCACTTGGCCTCTGACATATTGCATTATTGTTACAATCAAAATACAAAATAGATGTTATTCTGCAGAGCATGAATCTAGCCGTGCATCTTTTCCTCTGCACACCTCTAATCAACAAATCTGTAAAGTTACTCAACACATTATGACGCTCTTGTAAGCAGTTTTAAGGGGGTTGTAATACTGAATGAAATGAACAGTAATGTGGTTCTAAGATACTGTTTTCAAGATCGACAATGTCTACACTGTGAAGAGCCTGTGACGGGCATGGCAGTTCTTTTAGATGTACTAAATCACTCAAATCAGTTCACTAAAAAGATTCATTCAAAAGATTTGTTCACCAAATCACTGAATCATTCAGCACTTGGTGGAAGAAGCCTGCGACTCCGACCTACTGAAGTGATACACAGCTGAACAGTTCAGGATTCAGTTAAATTCATAGCTTCTGGGACCGGGAGATGACAGTGTTTGGCTGTGTAGCTTTGACTAACGGGTTTTGAACTTGTTCATAAGTCATGTTGTCCTATGGTATGCTATTCATCAGGTCTGCTTGGTGAATTGGGCTCGGTGAATGATTCGTTCACTGTTTAGAAGAATTCAAACTGAACATGCACCGTACTCCCTCCCAAACCGCTGCAATGATAGGATGCTGCAGGTTTTTTACACTAATTGTTAGATGCCGTTTCCTATTGTATGCAAGTTGTTCTGGTGGCAATTTAGCAGTAAAAAAAAAAAAAAGTTAGTTTTGTCTGACAAAAATAATTCCAGAGAGTGTAGTTCGATGCTTGGTTTGTTTACCTTGTGATTGAGGCCTCAAGCTGCCAGCTGCTTGCCTGGCAATGGCACATGTGATAGCAGCTGCACTGCTGACAGCTCAACTGAAGTGAGAAATGAACAAATCACTTGAGGAAGTGATTCCGTTCAGAGCGTTCACTTCAAAAATCGGTTCTATTGAACGATTCGTTCACGAACGAAACAACACTAAAAAAAAGCATCCTGGAACCCAGCATTCTGGAAGCCTCCTTCAGTATTCCTTAACAACATAAAAAGTCATAAAAAGACAAATTTGCACTTTTAAGGAAATCCACCATCTGTTAATGGCACAATTTGAGCAAATCTCACATTGATCCCCTCAAATTCTCAAGTGACTTCTTGAACCAGCTATTCAGAGCAGCCTATTGTCCCATCTGGGAATTACTTAAACACACATTAACCTCATAATCTGAAACCTAACTCATGTATGTTACTGATGTCCACCATTTTAACTTTGTGGCCTGCCATGTTCAGAACTGATGTCAAAACCAACTCCCTGATCACCCATGTCATTTTACTAGAGTTTCGCTTGTGTTTCAAGCGTCTCTCTTGAATTGTAATTGTAATTGTATTGTGTCTTTGTCCGATGTTTCTTGTCCTTTTTCCTTTCCTGTCTTTATATTTTTTGTCAAACCCCACCGAGATGATACTACAGTGTCTTGTATGCATAAAAAGTTCAAATATATCATCTAGAAAAGGACACAGCAGATGTTTTCAACAATATCTGAGGTGATTTGAAGCAGATATTCCCAAAAGTACAAACTAAATGTTGACTGAAGTTTCAATACAGAAAGAGAAAAGGCTGTGCTGATTGAACATATCACCAGAGTGATGTCATTCAATAAAATGTCTCTTGCACTAATTGCATGTTTTATCACAGTGAGCCTGCAGCTTTAAAAACATGTTACTGTTATTCTCAGATGTTCACAGTGCAGCAATCAGATGTAAACCCGGACACTCTGAACGCCCGGAGTGCTGGATTTTTAATCCTCACAGTTTTAGCGATATGAGGATTATTTTATTGGTATGCCTTGGCGGCGAGGGAATACAAATTGCTGTCATACAATATTAATTATTCTGTGTTCCTAGCAAAATTGAGAAAAAACATGGGGGCCATGAAAAATGTCGTCTTCAGAAATTAATTTTGATTGTTTTCAAGAAGTTGTAAATAAAAAATTCTTTATTTTCCTGTCAATTTCATTATACACAAGTGTTCAGATGGAAATTAAGCACAAATCCCTGGAGAAATAAAAGCAACAACAGTGATATAGCCTGCTGAGCCACCTCACCGAAGAAGGCGTGCAGATCCAATTTATTAGTCAGAGAATGTTTTATTGATGTGTGTTATATCTTGGGATCAACCGGCTCTATATCCTCTGAAGAGGCAGCAGCATTATGACACTATTTGGCTTTCAAGACACATCATAGTTTTATTAATATGTATGCAGAGATACATGGATACAGTACACATAATACTGCATAGAGGAGATCCCTTCAACATTATTGATGCCACCAGAAGATGAAGCATGCGCTCACCATGGTAAAACATTGTCAGCATAATAACAAGTTAAAAGTAAGTCAGGGGGAATAAACAAAAAAAGCTCATCTAAATTTTTTAAGAGCGCTGCCCTTGAACTTTCTAATTGCTAATCCACGTACATCCTTTACAGCATTAGCGTTTTCCCAGATGGACCTGGGGCAATCACCTCCCTGTGCTCTTATGTGAGAAGAAATGCCACCCAGGTGCCCTTTATATCACCATTTTAGTAGATATACATTATGAAAATGTCCTTGCAGGAAGAACTGCATTTAAAAAAACACAGGTAGCTGCAAATCAAGTGTACAGGCTGTTAAAAAAGTGCCCTCTGAATGCCTTTCAGAGTATAAAATGTAAATAAAGTGCCAACTAGACAACCTCCCATTGTTAAAAATGTAAATAAAATGCCTTCTATTTACTTTCAGGGCATAAATGTCAAAGTAACATATACATGCTGAGTATAAAAGGTAGACAAAGTTTCCTCTAGATGCCTTTCTAGTGTGTAAATGTAAGCAAAGGTCCTCTGATCCCCTTTCAAAGTATAAAATGCAACCAAAGGATCTGTGTTCAACCTGTTTTTCTACTGTAAAAAGTGTAAATAAAATGCCATGTAGTTGCTCTTTCAGTTGATAAATGTAAACAAAGTGCCAGTAGGTTGTTTAAGTTGTGGATTAGAACTAAACTACGCGCACTTTGGATGCCCTTCAGGGGAATAAAATGTAGACAAAGTACCCTCTAAATGATTTTTTATCGTATAAAATGAAAACCAATTGCCTTTAGGTTTCGTTGTGTCTGTTATTTGCAGATAAATGTAAACTAAGTACTCTCTCAATGCACCTCTGGTGTAAAGAAAACACCTAGTTGTTGCTTTTTTGTTGATAAACGTATGCTAGGTTGCAATTTTAGCTATTTAAATGTAAACTTATTGCCACTGAGTTGCTTTAAACTCTGGATGTCATTTGCGCAGTGGCGGCTGCTGGTCTTTCAAGGAGGGGAAGCTCATTTTTCTGGCCTACATCATAATTGTATTTGTTTATTAGTATGTAACAGAACAGAGTCGCCAAACACAACGGCAGTCGTTTTTAACAAAGACAAAAGTCGCTGAGGATCGGTAAAGTCTTCAGAGCAGTTGAGAACAACGGAATGAATGACTTGGAAAATGCTCTGGTAGATGTTTTATTCTTCAAGATCGCTGATTCGCTTGTTTAGCTGTCAATCAAAAAAGGATTTCGCCTCAGACAGCTCATCCAATCATGAATGCAGAAGCTTGGAGTCCGGGAGAAAGTCGGGACCGCCCTTTCGCCATAGAACTCCAGTGAAGCCTAGCTTCCATTGGGCGGGACAAAGCCCAGCATTTATCCAATGAGCGTCTAGTTTCGCTGCTGGAACAACCCACTTTAAGCTTCCACATTGAAGTCAGCAGAAGCCCAGCGTCCGACTGTTTGAACCGCTGAGGCGCTGCGAGGATGAATGAGAACGAAGTTATGCCGGTTACCTGTGATTATCAGCTTCTTATCACAGTGTCTGAACAAAAGTTGAAGGCTTTCTAGTGCGTATTTAGTTAATGAAATGTACACACAGCCGTACGTATTCCCTTGCAGTCTTAGAGCAATCGCCACTGCATTTGCGTGTACAAAAATGCAAACAAGGTATCCTTTGGATTCCTTTCCTAATTTAGGAAAGGAGACTTAGACCTTTTCCAGTGTATAAATGTAAACAGAGTGCCCTCTGAGTAACCCTCTGAATGCTTTTTCATTGGCTTGAATGTCAGAAAGTGCAGTATAGATGCTCTTTTAGTTGGTAAATGAAGAAAAGTGCCCTGGAGTTCCCTTTCCAGTATAAAATATAAATATAAACTAAATGCCTCCTAGTTGTTCTTTTAATCGGTAGATGTAAACAAGCAATCTTGCTATGTCATTAATGGATGTGATTTAAACAATTTGAACTCTAGATGCCATTCTGTGTATAAAATGTAATGCCCTCCGGTTACTATTTAAATGGATGTATGTGGGCAAAGTGCCCTTTAGTTGCCATTCCAGTTTAAAGAAAAATAAATTAAAAAAAAACATTTTTTTTAAGTGCCTTTTAAATGAATCTAGTTGCTCTTTGAGTTGGTGAATGTGGAAAATGTACCCAAATAAAATGTAAACAAAGTCTCCTCGAGTTGCTTTGTTGGCAGATGAAATACATGTATGCCAACAAAGTTCCCCTTGTTGCCCTTTTATTGGATAAGTTTAGGGAGAGTACCCTTAAGGTGTTTTTGCAGCAAATAAATTGTAAACAAACTGTCCTATGTTTTTTTTCTTTTAGTGAATCTGTCTTTTTGGAGGGAGAAAATATAAACTTTGTGCCAGCTGGTTGCCTTTTTAGTGTTTAAGATGTAAGTAAAGTGCCCAATCAGTATTTTCTTCAGATTTTATGTCTGGTAGTTCTGCAAAGTTTGTGTCTAAGGAATACTCTCAAACTTTGTTATGGCATACAGCAGGTGCCTTTTCAATTTTCGTACCCATGTGCCTCATCATCTGAATTTTCAACTGACCAGAGAGTTGGAAGATACTCCTCCAGTCCAATTTTACTAAAGCAACAACAACTTGGCAGAAGTGCCATGCATAGCTAAAGGCATCATGCTCACTTGCATATCCTGTCTAAAGATGTCTGATAAACACTGCCACCCACACACAGATCAGCCTGTTCCCTATTTTAAAAACACAGCGGATCCGGCTTCTGACAAGCTGCAGGAACTTTCTGAGCAGCCACAGAAACATTCATTGGAAAAGAGTTGGCATCGCAGCATGGGGTTGTTTTGTTAAAGCAAACTGGGCTCTGCAACAAGTACAAGCTGGAGACAAGCTGAGCAAGCCATAAATATGCTAAGCTGCAGTTTTCATTTTTTTTGTTCACGACGTTGAGTGTAATTGATCCATGGCTTCAATTACTGTAAAATGGAGGAGACACATTGTCATGTCGGCTGATCTCTGCCTTCTCTGGAGGAAAAAGGGTCTGGTGACTTTGTGGTTCAGCACAAGCCAATTTATTTACAGCCCTCCACTTGTGGCTGCGTAAATATTCTTCATGAGGGAGGAGGCTGTCACCAAAGAACTGCACTCCATCAAAAACAACCCCTTCTTGTCAGGGGCTAATGTGGAGGTGTATATCACACCAGGCGTCTGCCCCTTGAGTACTGAGACGCATAGATGGTGGCATTGTTACGAGTAATGGGACTCCCAGAGGAAGTGCATGCTTCCTCTGAACGTGTCTTTTGGTAACTTGTAGTCCTCTTGAATTAGAGGGATAGCTCAGCACAATAGCCGACACAGGAACTTGTATTTATTGAGGGAGACTTGGGGATTCTTGCTTCTTATTACATCATAAAGATTGTTCATGTCAGCGGCCCCCCAAGGCGGGTCATGCTGTTCATCTGGAGATTAAATTTCCCACCAGTTACAGAGTGACATATCTTCTTCTCTGTAACAGTAGTCATAACTGTAATGGTGAATCAGGGAAATAACCATCCATAATTTTGCCGTGTTGTCTGCATGTAGCCTCAAGTTTTTAGCGTGACCTCCCTAAGGAGCTCTTATTGGATTAGACTGTCATGCCACTGGACGGATGCGTGATCAAACACTTTTCTTCTCCTCAGTAGTCTTTATTACACGCCATCGTTTGCGGGGGGGCTGACTCATAAAGAGCTGTTATGAATCACTTACAGATGGATGCGTAGCCTCCAGTTTGAAATGGACGGTACAATATAAGACGGAAGCCTCTAATTTGATTCCATTATACGACTATTGTGCCATTATCAGGTTTCTTTCGTCAGGTTGTGACCCATTAGCAAGGTCTCTGAAGCTATTTCCCTTCAATAGTCTCTAAATGGAGGCCTAGATGAGGCCTGTGGACTATTCAGAGAGACCTCCTGGGGGCTAATGAGATCACCACTCAAGGATGCATAATTTAGCCATATGCCTCGTCCTATGACTCTACACGCTACAATATTTTAAATATTTATAGGTTGTTTAAGCTGATGCATTTATGGATCAGTTTACATCTACAAGAGGTCAAAGAGGTTCAACAAATGTAATGACATGGCAGCATCACTCCTTATAGCTCTGAGTGTGTTATCATTAAATCTCACACTATAAAAAGATTATGGTTATTGGCCGAGCCTGCGCACACATTACACAGTAAAAATAACCACAATTCCGTGAGAGCTGGGATAAAATGTTGAGAAACACACATTTTAATGGTTTGTACATCATTTATATGCGATTTTAAATGTGATTCCAGCATGGTACCTCTAAAAGTTCAGACGGGGGCAACAGAAGACTTTGTAATGTTAAAAAAAAAAAACAACTGGAGGAACATATGTAACATGCTTGTGCTTTAAAAAATGGGAATTAAAGAGAATCCTGGTGTTTCAGAAGTGGAGATGGAAAGAGGTTTGCTCCTCTGAGAGAGATGAGAGATTGGAAGAAACAGGTACAACAAGTTCGAGATATCATTTTTATTGCATAATATCATTAAAAAAACAGAAGACTACATATCTCTGTGGGCCTTCATGAGGAGAAAGGCACAAAACCAACACCGGATGGCTGTAATATTGGAGCCTTTAGGCAGTACTGCATTAAAAACAGGCATGACTCTGTAGTGGAAATCACTGCACTGACTTAAAATCACATCTGCTGGATCCACCATCCAAAGAGGAAACCATATATACACATGATCTAATGATGGATCAGAAATAGTGGTTTCTTGTCTGAGCTAAAGCCAATTTGAGTTGACTAATCCGAGTTTAGGATCAGTGGAAAAGCAGTATTTGTGCTGATATGGGAATGCACAAGTGTGCATAGCATGGCAAGCTAACATATCTGTAATGAAATCACCAATGCTAAACAATACTTACAGATAGAGGAAAATATATGCCAACAAAATTGTCTTTTTTTTAAGGTGGACAAACTTGTCTAATAAAGCAGGAAGATGCCAAACTACACTTTGAATGTATTCCAACAGCATGGCTCTGTAGTAGTGTGGTCCAAGTGCTAAGATGGTCTGCCTGCAGATCTGACTTGTCACCTGTTGAAAACATTTGGTGCATCATGTCACAATAAGGAGACCTTTAACTGCTGAGCATCTGAAATCCTCTATCTGTCAAAATGGGACAACATTTTGCTCTCCAAACTTAAAGGGATATTTAGGTGTAAATTTAAGTTATGGTCAAACACACCTTAACACAGAGTTTGACACCCCCTCAAGAGATGAATGTTGCAGATTGCTTGTTTTACTTACACCAACTTCAGCAACAACCGCACAATAGTAATACACAGCGGTCTATGTCTCTACGTGCAAACCTCAACCAAAAAGCCACTCTATAGCCACAAATAATGCTCACAACAGCACTTAATTTCATCAACAGTACATACACGGCCCAGCCATAGTACTGGCCACCAAACATCTTTTTAACTTGGCCTAATTTCTTTAGCAAAGAGACTAAACACAAGTCACCCACTCTTTTTCAGCAGCTGTTTGTTTGTGGGGGAGCCCTGACAAGTCAATCACCGAGTACAGCCGAGTTTCGCAGCTCAAGGAAGAACATTTATGATCATTTCTTCTTTGAATTGTAATCAGACCAAGATGCTAAGGCAGAATAACTACCGCGTCTGCAGTGCAAAATTATTATTATGATGATTATTACTTCATGGAAATGATTCGCTGCACTCAGTGAGCGAAAACTGTTGGAAGAGAGTAGGTGAGTTGTGTTTAGTCTCTTTGCTAAAGAAACCAGACAAAGCTTTAAGGATGTTTGATGGCTAGAACTATGTCTGGGTCCCTATATGTACTGTTGATGAAGTTAAGTGCTGTTCTGAGCATTATTTGTGGCTATAGAGTGGCTTTTTGGTTGAGGTTTGCGTGTGGAGACGTAGACCGCTGTGTATTGCTATAGTGCGATCATTACTAAAGTTGGTATAACTAGAGAAGCAAGCGGTCTGGAAATTTCACCTTACGAGGGGGTGTCTAACTTGGTGTTATGGTGTGTTTGACCATAACTTAAATTTATGCTGGACTTTCCCTTTAAGAAACTGGACTCGACAGCTCCCAAACATTTACAGAGTGATATAAATGAGGGGATACAAAACAATGATGAATATATTTCTTGCATCCAATGTAAAATGCACTATTTTTAATTTAATATAAGTTTAAATGATCCATAAACCATCATATGTTTTTTTTTTTTACTTTTTCCACAATTGTGGGTTGATGTTAGACAACACCCTCAGCGGGGAGTTCATGGTTTCTCCTCCTGAAACTGAAGACACTAATTTATGCCTAAAGTAATGTCAGTGTGTTTAATTTGTTAACGTCCCCACAGAATCAATGATCACTGCTTACGCTTAAACAGCCCAATACATTATCCCCATCGCTCCTTAGGCACATGTACAGTGATATGTTATTTGTTCATTAACGAATGCAATGAGGATTGTTTGCGTCTTGTGATGATGGTGCATTTGTTTGTGGATGAGAAACCAGCATTTTGAAACAACAGTGAGCAGCAAAGAGGGACAATACTTCTCATAACACAGCCCACTACTGTGCTGCAGAATCAAACGGATAATTTTACCTCTGTCTCTAGTGATGCAAATGTAACACAACTTGAGAACAAAATGATAAGTGCCCTATGAAAAATGCGTATTTTGCCAAGCATCTGTAGAGTCTTTCATGCATATTCATCAAGCGTATTCATGTGGGTGGATGAGTCAGAATTTTTGTTGATATGATAGCAAACACCAGACTCATAATTCACAAGGACTCTGGCTTTAATTATAAAGAGTTGGCTCATACTCCTACTTTGTTGAAAGCCTTTTGGAAAAATGCAACACTCATAGTCGGCATGTCAGATGGTACGTCACCGGTGACGATAAAGGTCACTACATGTCATTTCATCTACAACAACAAGCTCCGTTTTGTCATACAGCTCCCATCAAACCACAAAGTACAGACAGACCTCACATGTGGAGCCAAATCACATCAAGAGATTTGGCTTTGATCCATGATTCAGTCCACTCTCCCTTTTCCCTTTGGTCTACAACTGGGTGTGTATACTCGCCGTACTCTCCGTCTAAATCAGGGTGTCCTGGTGTAACTTCATAAGGGGAGACAGAACAATAGGAGATGTCTTGGTTAAGATTTACAAACATCTCTTTGAAACAGAAGCAGGAATAATACGAGATGATCGCAAGGAGTTAGTTCAGGCAGGCCAAGACGCCAAGCTCAGCCCACACAAAAACACGTAATCCTAACTACAGCTAAAAACAGCTGGTGACTTTCTTCACATCCAGCCCGCAAATGTGGAAATGAGGGTTCTGTTAAAGCTGCCTTGGATCCTTTGAAGGACCCTGACTCTACAGACCAGGCAGGCAAAACTGAAACGAGGCAGTGTGGCCTATATAAGATTATATACCTACAGTATGTCACCTGCCTTTCCCACCTTTAAGCTGGTGTCACATAGTACCATTCCTGTTGCTTAGCAACGGGTGGCTACCAAGCTAACTAACTTGCATAGCTAGCGTCAGATAACTCCTTTAGCAAAATTTCAAATTCTTTAAACATCTGTATTTGTTATCACATTTGAACAACTTGCTTTGAAGTTGAAACCAAATATGTTTATGTAACTGGGTTATACTCGGCCATTTTAAAGTCTGCCATCTCATCTGAATTGATGCACAAAGGATCATGGGATAATTTAGGCTGCAAAAAAGCATCCAATGCAAGTAGGACACAAAGAATTTTGGCCATTTTTGGAGGAGGCTTTAAAATGGAACAACTTCATCTTGCCTGTCTGCGTAGGCTGCAGCTCCAGGGTTGATACACAGCTACTGTCGGACTTCACCAATGTCCAATGTAACTAAAGCCTAGTCTATTCGAGACCCTTGGGTGTCTTTGATGCTGCTCTCCCTGCCTTGTGAATTCATGTATGCATATAAAGTGGACCGGAGGTGTGCTCTACCTACCTCAGGTTTTGGCATTTCATAGACGCACTTGGAAGGTCAGGGGGCCACATTTAACTCATTGCACGCAAATAACTGTTTTTGAAGGGTCTTGAATAAACCAAGTGACTTTTGCTGTCGATCAGATTTGGATGCTAGCTTCTTAGTTTTGAAGGCCAAGAAAAACTGCGTTCACCCTGCCTTATTTTTAAATATTAGCAAAGGGCAAGACCTCTCACTGTAGGAGGAATCTAAGAGCATGACATACATCTCTATAACCTGACCTTTACAATAATGCCAAAACCTGAAGCCCAAGAGCAAGACTTTAGGTGGTAGAACAGGTTTAACTCTGTCAACCTGTTGAGGCTAAATTCCTTGCTGCAGCAGCCCTGGATTGCTCCTATTTAGGTCCCTTTTGGCATGTCACACCGCCCTTTTCCAATTTTTTCAAGTGTCTTTTTAAGTGTCAGAATAAATTCAAGGAAAAATATCCATGAGTATTTATCTTTGCAAAGGAATTTTAAGTCAGAAGTGCACTAGTTTTGTTTCAGTAGTAGTATCCTTCATTAGTGTTTTATTAGACCAGGAGGTAGAGACAGAATACATTGGCTGTTATCTAACTGTGATTTTGCAATGCATGAATCACATTCTGAGCCCCATAACAAAAGCAAATGTTACTCAGCAGCAAAAGCAACACAACCTGTTTGCAGCTCAAGCCAAATAAATCCAAATGAGTCTGGCACATTCCACCTCTAGCTGTGGAAACGATAAAAAATATGGTGAATATAATGGCAGCCAAAGAGGCTCCCTGGCATTTTAATATGGGACTTCAGAATCAGTATTATAATGGTATAAAACCATATAAACAAAAATCTGAACAAAACATATCCAAAGTTTGCCGTGGGGAGCTGCTGTGCTGGTATAGATGCAAAAGTACAAGTATACACTTCAGGGATTTATTTGCCTTTGCAGCCAGGCTTAAGTAAACTCTGGAGGAACTGCACTGGCTCCAGTTCTCAACAAGAACATTTCTGTGTAATGTCCATCTTGACTTCCAAATTTGGCTTCCTCTCCCTTCAAAAAAGACAGCCAGACTCATGGGTTGTTGCTAATATTATCAGTATGGGTAAAGCACCTGGAAATCAGCATAAACACACACACACACACAGTTAGCCAAATTATCTCTTGTACTCCAGCGTACATCTGCTATGAAACAGATCTTTAGATTTTCCAGCTGATAATGCTGCATTATGAGATTTTGTCAGAAGAGAGAAACTTCAGAGAAATTCCCCTCCATATCCAAAAATTAAGGAAACACCACATGACTAGATTTTGCTAGCGTTCTGAGTCCACACCTGTGTCAAGAAAATGAGTCATAGTTTGAAAAAAAAAAAAAGGACGAGCAGCAGCTCCTTTTGAAAGAGTGTGTTTGAAGGTCTTTACATTAAGCCCGAAGCAGATGTCTGACTCTCTACAAGAGTCCTTCATACTTAAACTCAAACTCTTTGATGGCACTCTTCCTCCTGAGACCTTAACCAAACCTTCTGCGCTGAATGAAAAGGTGAGCAAGAATGTGTGAATTACTCACGGCCAAACAACTGTCACAAGGACTTTGATTCTATAACATTTACATGACAATCAGCTTATTTTACACTTACCCAGCTTATTTCATCATCCACGTTAACAATTTTGTCATCTCTACCACTTTTAAATGAAAAAACCTTCTCGAAGCTCCAGCTTTGTCTTGTAAAAATGAATGTACCTAGACAAGAGAGCAGGAAAGCCAATAGAGTTTTTAATAAAAAAATAAAGGTACAGTGTGTTAAAATGTGAATATTTGCCAATTAAAAAGCCCCCTTGCTTACCCCTCCCATTAGCAAAGCAATGGTGGACAAGAAGCTCCAGTGTGACCCTCTATTTGTTTAGTTTTGTCATCAAAAATGTCGAAAATCACAAAGTCTTCTTTGCACAACAACAACTACCCTCTCCTTTTTGTAATCTTGCAGCTGAGCCAAGGTTTGTCCCTTCTGAGCTACAGTAGAAACAGTAATAATGAAGGTTCAAATTAGGCTGTAAACGTGTTTAATTATGTTGTTAGATCAGACCTGATCAGGGATTTCCTGCCAATCTCAAGTGGACTCTCATGGACCAGCATTTCTTTGCATCTCCACTTTTCTCAACACCAGAAATTGCTGCTTTGTCTTTTCTGTCTCATGTTTCAGCAAAGCCTTCATTTATCGTAGCTCGTAAAGAAGTTTTCCATGCTTGATCAATAAATGGAGTGTGGTACAAAATAAGCCTCCAGTAAATGTCCTCCTTTATGCTGTTTCCAATCTTGTAGTAAGACGCATCATAAAAGAGAGTGCTTTTTTAGTAGTGTGAGCGTGAACTGCAATGTTTTTCCACCAATTTATACATTCCAGGCGACAGATTTTCACCTGACAACTGCAATATGTTATTTGATTCCTTGGGTCAAAGTGGTATTTTCATTAAGCAGCTGGCTGAATCAGGAAGCGGCGTATTTGTTTGAGCATCTGTTGTAATGTCTGTGAGTCCTCTCACACAAACAGACTCTACATTATGGCTTCAAAAGCAGATCCGGGGAGAGTACGGCTGAATGGGAGGGATTGTGTGCTTCTGTACCTGGTAGAACTGTCTTTACTCAGCCCATATGTGAATCACAGGCTCTTTGTAATAGCCCGGCTCTGTCAGGAGAGAAGATGTACCTGTCAAATCATTTAAATTACTACAACCATTGTTGAGATGGAAATGCTTGGATCAGCGCTTCGACGTCGTGGAACTTTCAAGGCCTGGAAAGTACGCCTCGCTGAGTTTTGGTGTCTTTGCAGAACAGATTTTTGCTCTGTGAAATGTCTCTGTCCAAACTCATAGAGCTGGATCAGAATCAGTCGAGCCTGGATGAAAACTTTCTCACAGGCTTTCTTCGCTGTTTCTCTCTCTCTCCGAGAAACAAACAGGTAATGTCAGAGGAATCACTCGCTGGATGCTGAAGGAATGACATGACACCATGACTGAGTTTAATCTAAGGACACGTGTCCACTTCAGGTTTTGTAATGGATTTGTTTGGGCCATCTGTATCAACCTGTGGCAACCTAATACTCCACATATGACATTGCATGTAAACTCCAGCAAATTGAACATTAAGTGGACCTGCATGAGTGACTTAACTGCCATGGTCTAGACAAAGAAAAAGCAGCAGACCGCTATCAAGATAGCTGTAGCAGCTTCTTTTTAAAACTGATGTTCAAGGTCCGTCTTGAATCTGAAAACGACAATAGAGCATGTGCGTCTTTGAAAAACGAAACCTTCCTACGATCTGAAGTAGTCGACTTCAAAATAAAAGCATTGTTTGACAACAGCAACCGAATGAAGACAGCTAAAATATCAAAATAAAAGCATGACAAACAATCATTGTGAATTATTTGTTATGAATGCTGGTGTACAGTCTGGCCTTAGGTTTCGGTTAGAAAAACTGCAGCTACTCCAGAGGTTTTGTTCCCTTCTTAAATGGTTTCACACAAGAACAAGGTTATAGGTTGTGTTGAGTTGTGGCTTCCTAAATTATAGAAATAAATGAACAATAAAGGTATTAATATCACCGGATTAAAGTAGTATGAATGTGAGCTAAACACACATAACACAATCAAAGAATGCAGTGATATAACAACTTAGGTCAAATAGCACTAAAAGGCTGGGCACAGTGGCTGTAATAAACATAAATATCATTGAATATAAAACCCATCCACCCTTTGTTACATTCAATCCAAACAGAATCATATGTTTAGCACACATATATGGTGGAAACACATGTCTTATTCCCCCCACAATAACATATTTCACCTAAAAGCCCTCCGTCTGTGGGAGCACGCTGCACAGCATAGCGGCCGGTTCAGCTCCACACTACACATGTAAGAAACATAATAAACACAGTAAACAGCTAATGCCAACTTACTTTGCATTCATGTACAACAGACACTGAACAATGGCATGTACTGCAGACTCTGCTTAACTCTGTTGCAACTGAGGGGATGGGAACAATGCGCTACAGGTACCTTGGCTGCCCGTGAGACTATAATGTCATCCTTTGGTTCTCTCGGGGCTACTCGGGTCCTTCCGGTGATGTCACGGTGACATCCCAAACACCGCAGAGCAGGGAAGTTTGCACAATCATTGAACAAGACTTATGCATGTTTGCAAACCATTCTCCTCCTCGCCACAATGACAGCAACCATCTGTACCAGCACCGCCTCATATTACAATCACAAAAACTAAATCCAGGCGTATACTTATATGTGCTAAATTGACTTATTTCCTTTTCCCCTTCAGTGTTTTGGAGTTGAAACCCCTTATAATGCAAACTTATTTAGCCACATCCTTGGTGCACACCGTCAGTTAGCTTGCATATTTTATAACAGGTGTTTACAAGTCCTTGAATGTGCAAAATTTTAGCGAGCAGGTCCTTTCATAGTTAAGTTGTTTTCTAGCCTTCAATATTCCTCGTACCTGTAAAATCACCTGAGAAACCCAGAAATTACCAAGAGGAATAATTCTGCATTTTCATGTCATTCATATACATCTCACTCCTGCATGCTAGCCGTAGTTAATGGCCTCTTGTAGACCCTTGACTGTTCATAAATCAGAAGTTCAGCTCTGGCGCTATTACAAATTGAGTGATCTCGCCGAAGCTGCTGTATCCATGAATCTTCTGAGTTGAGTGTAAGAGGAAAGAGGGAGGAAACAAAAACAGGAGAGCGTACAGTATTTCTCTGTCATTACTCTCCGTCAGTTTCCCAGACATGATATAAAGCAGCTTTGATTCTCGGGTTAACAACATAGACTGTATAAATAATGGACGAAGCCAACATGACGTAAGGCACTAGTCTGCCTACTATCATTTTAAAGCTTTGGCAATCACCGAGTTTGTATTTCAGAGCCAGGAGCCGGAGAAGAAGAAGGAGATGAAAAGGAGTATGTGGTTGGCAAAGTCATCAGAGGTTTATTTATCAATTGATGCATGAAAAAGTTCAGTTTAGTGTTTTTGAAAGATGGCAAGATTGTTTTATGGAGTTATTTATCATTTTTAGTGGACTTAAGAAACTGGGAACTTTGTGCGAGTCTCCACAAATAAATCTCATATATTTAGAGCTGAGTACCATTTCAAGTTTATTGATTCTGGTTCCAGTTCTAGTTTCTGCTTCTTGTTTCATGTCCTTATTGATTCTTGATTCCAGTTCCAACTAAAAAATAAAATAAAATAATAAATACTAATAATAAATAAATACATACCTAATAAAAATAAATAACCCTGTCTTTATCGCTGGGATATTTAATGAATGCTTAACCTTTTACGTGGACATTTCCATTTCCTTCGTATAATTTGATAAAAATAAACCAAACTCCTCCCTACAGGTGGGATCACCAGAATAGATTAACAAGAAAAATTACAAATCAAAAGTGATAATATGTCAAAAACACTCAAGTATCAAACACAACATTGACATATTTAGGGTACTTTGCATATTTAAACACTGGTGACTGAACAGTGGCCAAGAGGTGTTGTCTCTCCAGCACGAACCCCACCACAGCATGATGACACTCCCTGACTTTCTCCTTGTTCTTGCCCTTCATCACTAATGAGAAGGAAGTTTCTGCACAGCAGGGTCTCTTCATTGTAAGTGAGAGGAGGGGAGGAGCTCTCCGAGCTTGTATCAGATAAACTGTCTGTGCAATATCTGCACACATGATAGTTTACCTCAATAGAAATGCAAACTTAACTGTGTTTTGTATCCGAGTGTGGTTAATTGGAGCTAAAATTGCTCTCCCAGGCTGTGGACAGGGCGTTTGCTTGCACATGTTACCTTATCTTGCTATTTCATATTTTTTATTGATATTTTAGCCTCTTACCAAAAATAAGATGACAAGAAGCTGAACTGACACTCAGACACCTCATCCAATCCACAAATCTGTGACATGTGGATCATATTGGAAAAATGATCTGCGTTTGACATTAAGGTCTTGCTTGTGTCCATCTGGAGACTGTGATTTAAGGTTTGATTGAGCTCCTGAAACTGTGGAGCATTATAGAACTATGGAAAACACAGTGTAAGCTAGCATCAGTGTTGCCAGACTGGGTGGTTTTCCCTACACTTGGGTTGGATTGTGTGGGTTAAAACAGGCTTGGATGGGTTAACATGATTCATGCTGGTTTTCCATGGCTCTAAAGGGTTTATGATTATATATAAACAAAATTACATTAAAAATATGTGTCTAGAAAAGTGTATTTAACAAAACAAAAATGCCATAACTGCTCAAATTGGGGTGGGAGGAGATCTAACATACTGTGGTTAAAATGCACATCCATTCTCAGCATGCATTTTTTGCAACAACATCATCTCAGCACCTGGTTGAATGAGTTAAATGAGCTATTGAGGATTTTCTGCGTAACTGATTCTTGTTACCAAGATAATATTGACTTTTTCTAATGTGTTTATAGGTTCAAACATAGGACTATAAAGCAGATTTGCTGTATTTATAGACACACAGCCGCTCCTTAGTCTCAGAAACATGAATGTGTGGCTACTTCTGTCTGTTTTGCTCTGAGATTTGCGTCCCAACTGCGGCGCCTTTATGACTTTTAGGAATATAATGAGGCTGTCACGGCGTCTGAAGGGACCGTATAGATCTAAAGTAGCGTTGTTGTCAAGTGACTTTCCATTCCATAATTACAATCCTACAGGACTAGCCAACATTGTGGAAAACAAAAGTTTAGAGCTCACTTTGTAGAATATAAAATCTTGTTGGGACCCATCGCTGCTGGATCTTTGTTTGGCATGCAGTGATATCTTTGTAACCTCCTTTTTTTCAACAGTCGAGGATACATTTTTAATGAGTGGCACAGCAGTCACACCTCATGCCTCGCTGATGTATTCCTGAATGTTTAAAATTTGGTGGAGAGTGTACTGTTGTCATGCACTGGACTCCTGAGGTTCTTTTGGAGTCGAGCCCCTGCAGGGGAAAAACCTATTGCACCTCTTAAAGAAGTGCTGCTGCCAAAGCTGCGAAAAAGACATATGGGGCTGTGGACATCCAATTGATTTTCAGTCAACACATCCCTCACCAAGTCTTTTATGTGTTAAATTATTTAAGCACCGCAGCTTGAGGGAAGTGAGTTTATATCCTCCCAGAGGACCTGGTAACTTACCTGTGTCACTGACTATTCTGCATCAGGTATTTCACACTGATTCAAACCTATTAGTTAAATGGGTTTTCAGGATTGGCCCCTGCTCCTGCGGTTGAAAAGGTTTTAAGCAGGTGCCTCAGGGCTCGGCACACTATCATCACAGAGAAGGTCCCTATCGTTTCCTACATATTTTAGCCGATGGTTCATCCCAGCTTGCCTCTCTAAGCATCATTTTATCATCACACAATAGACTCCCCCCTGCAGTGCTCATGGTAAATGACCATATTCATTATTCATCGAGGATTAGTGTCATAATCGATTTTGTCCAAATGGTCTGCTTCCACTATGTGTTCTTAATCCTTCCCCCCAGAGATGCAGAACTTTGTCACATCTAATTAGGCCGCACGAGCCACGAACAACAGAGACAGCTTTTACATTTCCTCCATTACATGCTTGATTATTGGTGAGCCATTCCTGGATTTAATGAACATCTCTGTACATTTCTGACACCAACACACAGTGGTACAGACAGCTTGGTACAGCGGGTTTAGAGTGTGGTAGATCAAAAATGGTTTTCTTAAATGAGTCAAAGTCTGGAGGTTCTGACTGAACTTTGAACCAGAAAGAAAATGTGCAATCTCACATATCCATCAAATCCATGAGCCATAGACCCCTCACAGAGTCAGATTTTATTTTCCTATTCTGGAGGATTTTTCTCTGTTTGACTGAAGAAAAGAAAAAAAGAAAAAACATTTCATCAAGAGATCATGTATCATGAATTGGTGGATATGCAAGCTATAATATCCTGTTATAATATCATGGCTATTTGCTCTGATTCACATTAAACTGAGCTTGTTATGTTTAACGACATTAAATTTAACGTGTCGACGAAGCTGTCACTTCAGACAGATTTTCTAATGAAAGAGAAGAATTTGAATTTCAAGAATAAAGTGGTATATCCACGCAAGAGTAAACTTGAAAAATTAACAAGATCAAAGTAGTAAATTTACAAGTTTGGTAATGGCAGGGTAAGGCAGTAAATTTATGAGAAAAGTTATCACGGAGGGGAAGATGAGTCAGCGGCTGCCTTCACCAGAATAAGGAACCTGGAGGATCCTGCAAAGTTAATACATCAGGATAAGTTTTATGGAAAACCAAATAATCCATCTGTAAGCTCATCAGCACCACTTTTTCATAAGACAGGATTAATTTAGAAGTTTATTTTTGTTCATTTACAATTTAAATCTTGTAACTTCTTGACTTGATTTCACAAGTTTAATTTCTTTGTTTGTATGACCTAATTCTTCCCGTATATTTGCCTTATTCTCATAATACTTTGACTTAATTAAGGTTTAATCACTGTTATTATGTGGTTTTGACCAATCAGAATCACACATTTAACACAGCTGGGTGACACTGCAACCTAACTAGTTTAAATAGATGGCTGTAAACTAATGTGTCCAGCTGTGCTCGGGGTTTCTGCCTGTAATAGCACGTTCTTTTAGTTTTAAACTTATACATGTGCTGTCATTAAAAGCTTAAGCCTTTCCTGTTCGTTGGTTTGTTTTTAGTTTTCTAATCATGATGCTGGATCTTTTCTTTTCTAATTGTCTTTATTTTTTAACCTCCTTAGCACACTAAGTCCACCTCAGTCAAAGAAAACGAGCCATCCATTTCACTTGACTTTACTTTCTTCTTGGTTTATGTTTTTTCTGTACAGCTGACCAGCATCTCCCCTGACCCCCCTGCGGTGATGGCTATTCTGTTCTCCATTCCCAGCTGTAAGATGGACCTGTGGTGCATGTGACATCTGTATCTGCCAATGGACGTGCTAAGCCTGTCAGCTCGGCAGCGCTCAGCCTGTCAGTCAGCCTCAGTGAGAGCAGCCCGGTACCACAGCTGTCATAATGATCCAACAATAGAAAAGAACAATCTGCTCATCTCCTCCTGGCTTGACTCAAACTACGGGTGTTCGGGAAACAGAAGTCAGCTTGTCATTCTTGGCTGATATGAACCAGACACCGAACCAGACTCCTCTGTTTAAGAGTCTGAACTGTACTCCAGATTTATCCCCCCCTAGTCTGGTTATTATGATAATAATGCTGATGATTAGTTTTACAAATCAAACAGTTTTAGGACTGCATCTGCTGAGCCCTGACATTTTACACTGACAAGTTTACATCTAAGCTTTGATTGTTGGATCTTTAAGTGTAATCAGCATATTTGCAAACGCATCAAATTAACATTTAAACAGTTTGAAACTCACAGACTGTGTGAAAATATTAGAGACAGCATGACTTGTTTAAAGGGAAAATAAAAACACGAACCTTAATCTTAGATCCAAAGCTAGAGATCCTGGTGTTGAACTTAACGGTGCACTGACATAATTTTCACATATTTCTTTCACTTAACTTGCTTTATATAACCACAGTATTCAATATGATTTTATTTTTTTTATCACAAAAAATATAACAAAAAAATAATAATAATAATAATAATCAGATATATTTTAAGGGAAAGTACCTCAATTTTCTTTTTTAAAATGAAAATTGTCATGTATTTGATTTTATTTGACAAACTAGCAGTCCTAATCAAATCAAACTTTATTTCTAAAGCACTTTAGATACAAAAGATGCAGCACAAACTGCTTTACATACAAGAAAAAAATCATTTTAAAGCACATACATTTACCTTTGATTTAATATAATGAAAAATAGTGGTCCCGATATTGAACCTTATGGAACGCCAGAACAATTATCACATGTTTTGTAGGTTTTAGGGGCAAACCACTGTTTTCTGCCAGTGTGGTATTTTAGGCTGAGTTATTATTATGTGATTAAAAATCATTTCAATAGCCTGTTGGTTTGGGATTGGCAGTATTTATGGCTTTTTTAAACAGAGACAACTCTAAGCAGGCTTTTGTTTGTCCAGTTTAGCCCAGATATTTTCCCAGATATTGTGGTGATTTTGACAATCCTAACTTTGCAAGGTTTTAATTAGAGAGATGTTATCTTTTTTCAAATGTGTTTAAAGATTCAGTTTTTATGTTATTTAACCGCAAAAAAATAATTCTAATGAGTCAGGAGTAAACTTTGAAAGGTTCAGTTGAAGTCACTTTTCAGTTGTAGCAAATGTGTAACCACATCCTTCAGGTTGCCTAACAGTTATGATGTGGAAAACCAGCACCCTCGTTCCCCACTATAGATCTGGTTCTGGTTATTACTCTCTGTTTTTTTAACTCTCTTACTATTCTGTGCTCCTTTTGCGCCTATTTATGAAATCATAAAGATAAACAAACAGTCCTAACCGTCCTAAAACACTTTAAACACATTATTGTCTCATTTACAAGGTGCTGACAAACACAAGGAACACAGAATCAAGGTGTTTGCAGTAGTAATCTGAAGACTTGCTGTGTTTAAATGATTAAGGTCTGTTTTTCCCTGAGGTGGTTTCCTGGCGGTTATTCATTACAAACACCGGTCCACAGGGTGCATCACATTTATTTTCAGTTACAATAGCACTGTCTCATGTTGGTTTCCTTGTTATTAAATACAACGCAGAGTCAATTGCTTCTATTTCAGACAGACATATTAAACTCAGCATGTCTGTTTTAACTGTATCATGGCCCTAGATGGATTTACCTGCAGCAGGCATCTACTTGGATGGATATCTGAATCAGACCCAAGGGTAAGTTCCTTGCTGGCTCCTTCTATTTTTTGATCTTTTGCCATTTAGAGACAGCTCTGAAAAGGTTAGTGTGTCAGGCACTCTGGGAGGGCAGTTGG
Source organism: Xyrichtys novacula (assembly GCA_962446985.1). Lineage (NCBI taxonomy): Eukaryota > Metazoa > Chordata > Actinopteri > Labriformes > Labridae > Xyrichtys > Xyrichtys novacula. The sequence continues at coordinate 17,344,407 of OY660865.1, forward strand.
TACTGTGGTGGTACACCGAGAATGAGTGTATGAATAGAGCTTACAAGAATAGCCAATTATACTTTAACAAGACTGCTGGAGACTGCTGATCCTTCACTGATGTATACGGGTCTTAAGCCTTGAATCCCCTGAGAAGATTGGAAAGGTATAACGAGCCAGTTATTCAGACAAGATCAGTTCTGCCGCTGACTCGTTACAGCGACTGTCACTGCTGATAAAACTTGATGACTTTACTTCTCTGATAGCTTTAATTTGAACAGGGTATGATTATGATCTGCCTCTCAGTAGGCTGACAACAACGGGAGCATGACAGACTTTTTATGTCCAAAAGAGCAACATGTATTTACAGCTATGCCTGGAATAACTCTGTGCACTAAAATAAGCTTTTCCAGATGCTGAATCTGCATAATAACACGCTTTTTTCTGATGCAATATGTCCGAATTTCCACCTGTAGAAATGCTGCAAACTAACTGCAGAATGAAAACTGAGTGATACATGTGTCTTCCTCTTTTTTTTAATGTAATTTGATTTCATTTTAAATTTCCACCAGATCCATGTTTGGCTCTGTGCTCATCAGCTGCATTTTTAGACCGCAGCATGGACAGACAGCTTGGGTTTTGAGAGGGGTCTAGCTGCAGACCTCCACTGTCAGGGCCCTTCGTTGCAGACCTGCACTGTGATGACCTGCTACAAATCTTGAATAGCTTAATAGCCATGACAGATATAGAGTAAAGGAAGGCAACAGACTTCACTGATCCAAAAACTCCAACTCAGCTACAAACGAAGATGGTCTAAAAGAGTTAATTTGTGAGAAACAGGCTGAAGGGAGGTAAAATAGTAACAAAGTCTTCACCAGAGGCTTTTGTAATGACTGGCAGCTTTTGGCTCAGGTGCTTCATGTTACTGTTAGTCATCAGTCCTGCCAGCTAACAGTTAGCTGCTGGAAGACAAAACCATTAGAAAGACTGAAGCATAGAACACTCCAAAGAAAAGCAGCTTTTAGTACAGAGAGTCACCACACAGTCAGTCAGGGAGAATACATTTAGTTTGGATGCTTTGCAGAAAATGAGGTGTCTTCAGTTGTTCTGCTGATTAAATCTCTGCACATGTACAGCACCAGAAAAAAGTTTGAACACCACTTAACTAATTTTTGACCCTGTAGGAAGAGTAAGAATAACCCTGAATTCATGCACACATTTTATGCATCTCTGCAGTGATGTGTCACGTTGCTGTTGGGTGACATTTTCATGAAGCCCCTTCAGTTACATTTGAGAAAAAAATAATAATAGATGGCCTAAGCTAGTAAATCATGGCCATGAATTAGCAATTAGTGGCGAGGAAATTGTAATTTGTGGGCCCAAGTTAATTAAACCATAGCCATGGATTACTAATTTGTGGACACTAATTAATATTGCATGGCCATGGGATAGCTGATCATCTCCACAGAGGCGTCTGTGTGTTACTTGGTGATTTTACATCCAGAGGACACCTTACACAAACGCCCTCAAAACACACAAAGGTTGAGAACTTGATCAAGAGTGATTTTTTGTCGGCATTTCAAATATGAAGACTCCATTATCTGCTCTGAAACTCTTCCTCAGAGATTAATGGACGATGTTTCCAGGACTTCATTATGCTCTATGCTGTAGTGTTTGTGCTGTGATTATACTCCTGTTACTCAATGCAATCATGTAGGCTAAGCAGCTGTGTTTGTAGAGCTTATTTCATACAGTCAGGCACTTTAAAATTCTTAACAGGGGAATGAAACCTATTAAAGATGCTATTTCAAGATTTAAAAAAATAAACATTACAGAGTACATCAAGATTTCCAAAGTTTGCATTATATTACAAGAAACAAGTGATGATAAAATAATGTAATGTAACAAGAATAAAGGCTTAATAAGGCATAATATATCATACATTAAGCATTAAGTCTGAATAAAGTCATAATAATGCAAGAGTTAATTCATTGTGTTACAAAACTAAAAACAAATTTTTATGACAATAAAGCTAGAAACATTCTTCTTATGAGAATATAAGTCGAGCTGAAGTCATATTCTGTCATAAAGAAAGTTGTTATGTGATGGGATTAAAGTTTTGGTATAATCTTAAAAGAAAAAACAATCAAAAGTCATAATATTTCCAAATTGAAATTGTTAAGAGAATAAAGTACTGAGTTGTAATCTGATGAAAATAAAGTCACAGAAAAGTCATAATATTAGGAAAATAAAAAAAATCATGTTATTAAAAATAGCAATTACAGTATTTTATAAGAATATAGTTGGGATAAAGTCCTAGTTTGGATTTACAGTGATTAACTTGCCTGGACTAAAATAATGAATGAGGAGGGTCTTATCAGATTGTAAATGATCGGGACTTGTGGATTCCCTTTTCAAAACAGCATTGTGTGACTAAATAATGACTTTTCTTTTCAGGTTATAATGACCTTAATGTATATCAAATATGAAATTATATGTGTATACATAAAAATAGGTCTGTAGGCGGAGAGTAAAGCTAGCAGTATAATGAAAAAACAGATTCTAGGTCTGCTGCATAACAATATTCCCCCTGAACAGAAATGGATCTGCAGTTCAGATATTGATGTTTACACTGTTGTTGCAAGAGAACATATTTTCATAACCAAAAAGGCTGTTTAGCTGAAGTTTCACCATGCTGACTTCACTTGTAAATGAATGAGAAACTCTAGCAAAGGGCATTAAAATGACAGCTCACATTTTTCTCCACTGTTAGTGTTGAACAAATGCAGCAGCGGCTGTAATGAGGCCACGGGTTGTCTTTGCCTCCTGTTACCCAAAGTGGAGTTTTAACAAGGGCGTTGAGAAGACTGCTGTCATATAGCTCTGCGTGTGAACACCACGTCGTCTGCATTCAGATCGCAGTCTCTCTCTCTGCTCAATGAATAATGCAAAGACAGAGAGTCAGGTGATAAATTCTGGAGTGTAAATTCTGACTGTATTTTGACAGTGCATTGTGGGATGGAGCGGGTGGGTGGGTGGGGGGGGGGGGGGGGGTACTCCAGTTTTAACAGCTGCACTGAGGAGGCCTGACGTCCTGAAGGATAAATGATCAGGAGTTTGCTTCTAATTTGGTTTCTCTCTGAGTGATCAGATCAGCTCATAATGAAATTTCACACTCTGATGATGTGATCATAACAAGGCAGGAGAAATACAACAGCAGCTTTGGACAGTGGACCGCCGGCCATCAGTTACTGTGATGCTCTATTATCCTGCTGCCACCTCAGAGTCGATCACTCAGGTGATGACAGCTGCACAACACCAGCTCCAAACACGTCCTCTGTCAATCAGCTGCACAAAACAAATCTTTAATAAACTTTGACTAAGCTTTGTGTTATCTCCTGACTACAAAAACAAAAACGCACAGCTTACTGTAGCACTGAGCAGCTTCTTAATCCTATTACCACAGTGTAATCATTGAGCTTTACAGTGTAGAGCAAAAGTTAACAAAGACTCTTTGTGAGGGTTGGACGCTTTGAAATCCAAGTCTGTTCATTTTAAAGAAACACAAACAGACATTTGAACTGCAAATATAGTTTATGTGTAATACCACTCCAAGCACTCTCCTATTCCCAGAAATCATGAGGGAGTATTTGAGGTTCTAGTCTGGCCTCCACTCATTTCCTCTTGTACTGTTTATGTTCATGTCCTAATTCACCAAAGACAAGACAAGAAAGCTGAGCTGATCTGGATCCGAGATTTAAGATCTGCATCACCTGTTTATACATGCAGCAGAGGTGACGTGCAATGGCTAAACCGCAAGGAAGACACTTTGGCATAAATTCCTAAAAGCACACAGAAAGAATAAAAAATTAAGAATACAAAATAAGAGGTTTAAATGTAACCACAGCTCAAAGACAGCTGGGACGATGTCTCAGAGTTTTTAACTGTTTTTATAAAATGATGCTGGCTTTATTTCTCTAAGCTGTTTGGACAAGATCAATAAAACAAAAAAGTTGGGTGATGCTTAAAACCAAATAAACCCTGAAGGAACATCTCTCAATAACTGGAGTTCTGCACTTAAAGGGTCGAGCAAAACCCAATCCTGGATGCCCTTAATCCTAACATGCTCAGGCTGGTTTACACTGTACTTGATCCAGAAAGCTTGTGACTTCTCTGAACCCTAATGAGGGGAAGAAGAACCTGGTCCCACGGTCTAATGAGTTTGAATGGGATACTTTTTTTGGAAATCTCGATGGTGCATCCTCACACTAAATGAAGAGGAATCAGCTAGCCTTGTTATCAGCTCACACTTCAGTTGTGTGGGTGGCATCAAATTTAAAGTGAGCGAACAGTTGTTATAAAACATTTTCAACAGTTAATAAGTTTACTTTGTACTAATTTGAATTAAATATGGGCTTTAAATGAATCAAAAACCACCAAAAACTGTTTAATTGCCATTTTTACAGCTTCCAAACTGTTTACAGTAAAGAAAAAAAAAGAAAAAATATGAAAATGTTTAAGAGGTAAAATGACTTGCGCTTCTTTCTGTGGTTTAAGAGGGCCCTTAAATGAATGACTGTGCTGATGCATGAGGCAAGTTTAACCAATTAATCTGACAAAACTAATTTTCCTGTTTTATTTTACACCTGTGCTCCTCACTTACTGCCCCTGACTTCATTATAAGCCAACTCCATTTGGTTCCTGGTGCGATTTTCTTCTCTTTTGGGTGTATTATTATAGTTTCCTTCCTTTGTTTGGACAATAGACTGTAAATAGAACAGACAGCGTCTGCCTCCTCGCTGGGTGAAGCCACTCCGAGAACAGCACCCTCTGTTGATGGGCTGCAGTATAGGTCATAAATCCCGCCTCCGCCAGCAAAGCTTATGGAGCTGTGAACAAACTTTAGAAATTTATTACATAGAACATAAATTTTTCTCCCCCCTGCTTGTAATGTTGACATGTAGTTACAGTAAGACTGGTTTGTGCTCAAGTCCTCTTTTTTCTGTAAAGCTCAGTTTTTAAAAGTTATTAGGGGGTTCATGTTTTCTTTGATTGACACCTAATACAGCCTATTGGCGTTCAGGGATTGCATAGCTCACCCGGGGGATACGCTGTTTGAGCCGAGTGTCATCACAGTGACTCTTGGCGACTCTCTCGCCGAATGCACACAACGCTACTGCGCAGCGCTGGTTTCAGGAAATAAGAAAAATCCCAGAAATACTGAGAGCTTTTAGGCTTCAAATATGTATACAGGCGGGAGGCGGAACCAAGTTGTAGTGTATACAGTCTATGGTTTGGACTTAATACCTGTATGACTGCCTTGTTTTTATAAGTAAAGGCAGAGCATGTATAAACTTTACTATGTGCTCTGTTCATATTCCTGCATTTGAGTCTCTGATCAGCCCAATGCCATTTCAAGAACGACAGATTTTGCAGCTGTCTAGAGATGCACAGAACATCTGCAACTCCTGCAGGCGTTTTTCTGAAGTAATTTATACAGACAAAGATAAGGATGTAAATCAGCGACAAGTTAAAGCTCCCAGACTCTTTATGCAGCGCTCTGCTCGCAAAGACTTTAAAAATAAACGCCAGGCTCATAAAAAGCTGAGGTTGACACAAGGTTTGAAAATGCACTCAGTAAGGAAAGTGTGGCTACAGTTTATTGGGTCTGTGCATAAATGTTGCCGTTCCTGCTGTTTGCAGGAAGGGATAGAGTGGTTTCTACGGTGAAAAAGCCCATAGTGCACAGGGTGTATTGGAGCATATGTGTACATATGTTGTTAAAGCGAGTGCAGCGATGTTTCACCTCCTTCACCACAGGCCCTGCTCTCTTCATGCCTCATTTCTGGAGCCTGTGTAGCCACAAACATCAGCAGCACACACATGTTGTCTGTTCATGTGATTTGGGCCTTCTCCAAACCAAAATGCACCCGAGTGGTTTCTAATTACCGTCGCCGTAACATGTGAAGAGGCGAGTCGGCTGCAGCAGTTCTCTCTCATGCAGCAGGAGAACAGCGGGAGAAGACAGCCTCTGAAAGAGCAATTAAATCTTGATGCCCCTGCAGACGTTACTCTTTTCCACCAGTTTACATCATTAGGGCTCAAAGGTGCTTCTCTCTGCCTGTGGGAACCAGCTCCCCGAGCCCTCCGAGCCATCTCCCATTTCAAAAGAGTGTTTGAATGTGCTTTGATTGCTCGCACACTTTCAGAACAGGTGCAGACCAAAAAAAGAAAAAAAGCGGTGTAATGTCACGCTACCAAAAATGTGCTTTCTGTCTAATGTGCTATTAAAATATTGAGTGTCAGCTGCATACCTTTCAGAGTCAAATTACGAATATGGAACTATTTTTAAAGACACCATAGCACAAATTAACGCGCACATAATAAAAAAAATGTGTTGGTACAAAATCATTCATGAAGCATTTGTCAGATGTTTATAAGAGGATAATCTCTTTGGGAAATTGTTGCAGCTTGAAAAAACACTCTTATCTGCAGAGCGTTAATATTGGTAAGATGTACAGACTTAAGGGTTCATAAGTTCACCTGCTAAAGCACATGCCTGAAAGGGTTCGGCACCTGAATTACAGAAGGATTGCACAGCTTTTGTGCCTTCTAAATTTGTCAGTTATGCATAGCGCACACAAAAGGGTTAAAAGCACAATATACAGAGCTGCATTGGATAAAGTGCCATCATGCACCAGAACCACTGGGGATTAATTTGGGGCCAAACAAGCTCCTTAAAATGTTGATTTCTCATTGCAAAGATCACCCTGTTTGCAAACATCCATAAAAACCATGTAAAGTTAAGCAGAGAGTTTGAGAGTTTGCACCAGACCAGACTTTCTTCAAGAACTCATATCAACTAATAGTTAACAAACTAATTATCCAGCTGTGTCAAATACTTGATTCTGATAGGTCAATACCTTTCTAGTGACAGTCTGTTATTTCCTATCAGCATAGTGTTGCCAGGGCAACTTGATCTCTCACTTTTTAATGGTGCATTTCCGAGCATTAAACTTCAGAGGCATGGTTACCGGACACCAGCAAAGAAAAAACAACTGGTGATAAACAGTAATGAATAGACATTAAAAAATGACATTGAGTAAATTGAAGAAAACGGACATGAAGCAACCACAAAACTGCAGCATGGTGTGGGTTTTGGTTAAAATTCCAGGACTAGCAAAGTAACAGGAAACTGGCAACAGACTTTAAAAGTTTTGGTGCGATAGACGCAGGTGTCATATTTTGCATCAGATCAATATTCATGACATTTTGACTCAAATCCCTCTTGATTGTGTAACTTTCATTGTTATCTTTTGTAAGACAAAATTGAGGCTTTCTTGTCTAAGCATATCTTCAGAGGGAAATGGACCCAAATTTGACACTTTGGTTAGTTTTAATAGTTAATTATGACTGATCTCATGTTAAAAACTGATTTTAAATGCAGAATAATGCAGCTTTAAAAATGGATTTGAAATGCAGAATAATGCAGCGTTACATTAAAGAAACATATGCGAGTGTAGACCTGCAGTCAGTTCCCACCTATCTAGTAAGCACTCTTTTTCAGCTGTTTTTATGAATATAACCACATTGCGCCTTACTGCTTATCTCTTAAGTGGAAGCTCAAACTGAAGGTACTTGGTAATATTTTAATTCTAGATTAGAGATAAGTTGCATTCTGCGTGTTTAACCTGAAGTTGTAATAATAATATAATAATAATTACAGTAAAATTATTTTGTATGCTCGCTTGCTTGGCGTGGTTTACATTTTTATTTCAAGGTGAAGAATACGTCATGGATGTGACCTTTTTCCTGTTGAAAATGCGAAGGCCCCCTGTGTTTATAATCACCACACAGATATTCTTTAAATCAAAATGACGCTGAGGCTGTGAGCTGAAGGACATTAATATGACAAAGCATGGAAATCTATCTCCCATGCATGCAGATATCTTTCATGTGATTGCTTCACAGATCAAACAGACAAGAAATAATGTATGTTCAAGAAAAAAAAAAAAAATCACTTAGGGATCAGGATAAAATCAACAAACATAGTGCCAGGCGAGGTCAGGGAAGAATTACGAGCATGCACCGAGCGTGAACCTGGAGATGAAGGCAAATTAAGATAACATAAATCATGCAACCTTGATTGATTTGAGTGCAGAAGCTTCAGGAAATGCAAAGAACAAAGACGTGTTTCTTTTGGCACTTTGATGCTGAAAACACAGCTCTGGTGCCTGCTGAGAAGAATTGATGTATTTTTATTATTATGTACATTTTTCATTCAAGGTTATTATGAAACATTAAAGGGCAACAGCTTTCTGTAGCAGAGAAATGTGCTGTAAATAAACTGACATGCTAACGTGCTGCGTGAGCAACATGTGATCTTACAGAGGGAGAAGATCAAGCTTGCTGCAGAGCCATACATGCATCACGGCGTGAACACTGAGTGACTGTACTGTGCATGCTGAGACAGCTTTGAATATAAAGTGATCACGGTTTTAGAGCAATCTATGGTGAGTGTGCAGTCACCCACACAGTTTACATGGACGTGATTATATTAAGCAAAATGAGGAAGAGATTAGAAAAGACTGCAGAACGTGGACATAATTCCTGCAGCTGCAGGAGTGTAAAGTGTAAAAAAGAAGCTTCATCTGACAGATAGATGCAGCCCTGCAATAATGCATGTGATAGTTCTGCAGGCTGAGCAGGGACACTGGTCTACAGACGGCCCTGGAGGCGGTGTGGGGGAGTCTTTGTGGGTGTAGCTACTTAATAAAACTACTGGGGATAAATTAGAGAGGATAAGGCGGTTAAATCAGAGCTGGTTTAGCTTTTTAAATTATTGTATATCATTGCAGTTAAAAAAAAAAAATCAGCCAGCACAGATGTGAATTATAGATATTAGTCAGGTCATCGTGAGTTTATGTTGTATTTATTTTCTGCCTGTGGTGTGATTGTCTGGCTTCAGAGTCAGACAGCTGGAGGGAAAATTGTCTTCTTAAATTCTACACTTTTGAGTGAATCAATATTGAGATGGTGAGAAAGTTTGTTTTTCAGGTTATTGGAAACTCTCTCAGTTGAACTTTTCTCCACGTATGGTGGATATATTCGTCATGATTACCGAAAGTGTAAAAGGAAGTTATCACACTCCTGAGATGCTAATGACAACAGTTGGATCAGCGACTTCGAAATAAATGTTTCAGAACCCAATCTGACCCCAAAATGTGTCGTATTAAGAGACTTTGAATACCTTTTTGTCATCTAAAAAATGAGCTACACATCAGTTGTAAAAGATAATTTTGTGTTGCACTTTTTTTTCCCCCCAGGATGTGGTGCTTCAGGTCAGAAGTGGTTGCTTTGCTGCAAAATGCATGCTGTAAATTGGTGGTGCTTTGGTTGCTTTCCTCCCTCTTGCATACACCATGCAATAATGCAATCACAACATTAAGAGGCAGTTGCATTTAAAGACAATGGCGCTGTTGATTTACATGTTAAGGGCCTATACAGCTGACATCCTGCTGCATGAAGGGAGGCTGCAAAGCTCTGTGTAAGCCAATTGAGATACAGGTTATGTTGCGAGGTTGACATCCTGCACTGAGACCCGGAGAGGCAGTGAACACTAAACACTGAGCAGTCAAATGGTGAATTTCAACCATCTGAAGAGCATCCTCATGTTCATTTCCCTCCCAGCGTGGCTCCCAGCAGATGAATGTTTTACAACCTTCTGCATGGTGTAATTAAAGGTTAAGCGTATTATTGTAATTATGACTGCTTAAGCGATGTGTAATTTGCACCTTGGAGTGATACAGTATGGACTCTGACACATTCCTGCTTGTTCCAGGCAGCTATGATCAGTCTTAATATCTGTTTACACCTCGTAGTGCGGCTGGCATTTCTCTGTCTTTATAATGTGAGGGTTCAGTTTTCTTATTTCAATTACAGAACAAAAGGAAAAAGGTCTTTCTTTCATCTGAATTCACACTCAAGGAACTGCTCTTGTTAAAGGTTTACAGCCTGCAGTTAGACCACAATGAGAGTGTGATAAAAAAGCAACAGAAAATATGACTGTTGGTTAATCAGAGGTCTTAGAGAATGAACCGCCTGCAGGGAAATAGCCCCCCCCCTCTTTTTCTCCTGGCTGCACGGTAACCTTATCACACGTTAATTATATGTGGGCACCACCAGTGAACTGTGCATGACCTGATGGACACAGCTGAGGTAAATGGGAGATATGGTTAATAACTCAGTTAAAGGCTGTTTAGTAGAGGAAAAATGAATTCAGCAGAGGGAATACAGGGCAGCCAGGGAACACACCTCGCCTGTCTACCATTTAATGAACACAAACTCACATCTTATGAGCTGTGGACCATGAAATACTCTGATTTTGTGTGTGTTAGGTGGAGAAACAGGATGGTCATATGCACAGTTAAGACAAACTATGGTTAAAGCTAAATAACTGGACTATTGTCTTTATCAAGCACTGGACAAGAATCAAATATCAGCAAAAGTACGGGATGTACCAAAACAATCAAGGATGGACACCACCCTACGAAAACTTTTACAGCTCCTTTAGTTTTTTTTTTTTTGTTTTTTTTTTGCAATTCGACAGTTTCGTTTCTTTTGATGTCTTGTCTTTGATTCAGACAAATGTGTTCACATGCAGCTTAAAAGTCCAGTTTCAGTCGCACTAAGACAAAAAATACTCTCTTGAAAACATATGAAAGTACAACAGAGTAGCCAACCCCCCAGTCTTAACTTGAGAAAGGCTCGTTCTCACTAGGGTGCTCCTTTAATTCCCAGTCCAATCCTGTTTGGACCGGATCCTTTCTTCTATCATTTCATAACTTTTCCAGGCTTTTATTGCCGCCAACCAAACTTTTTGAAACTTGTTGGAAGGATCTAACTCTCAATGGAAGAAAAGCTTTTCCAAAAATGATGGCAAACACTTCAAAACAAATCAAATCTTAAACTTCTTGAGTTAAAGACTCAGATTCAGTTTTTAATGTTAATGCTTCTGACATGTATGAAATCCACTGAAATATACACTGATGACTTTTTATGAAACACAAAGGCCACATGGCGACCATTCTCACATTGTAGTTTTTCACGCCCTAAACTGGTGCAAAGGGAGTAGGTGTCGGCGAAGTTCAAGAGAAAGAGCTGTTTTCACATTAAATATTATCATCATTAATTGAACATATGACAGGCAAAGTCCACGGGGAGGGGGGCCATTTAAATTTTTTAACCCTTCATCAGTGATGTGGACCAGGCTTGCAGCTCACCTTTTTAACAGTTTTAAGTCATAGGGCTCTATTTTTGTGCCTCGCCGGAGGTGTGGCGTAGATGCAGCGTATGTCAGGTCTGCCAAGCCAATGAGGCATGCCAAAGCACACTTTGGTATTTTGGTGAGCGTCGCAGCATGGTGTAAGTATCCCCCCTCCTAACTCAGCTCCTCCCAGCTGTGTAAGTAGGAAAGAGGGAGGAGAGAATGCTTTGAGTGGGTTTAACACAGCCGAGTCCTGTTTTCACCAATCACATAAGCTCTTCTCTTCACCTTTAAATTCTCCAGCAGGATGGGATGAGGACACGGAGATGTGTCCTGGTTGAAGTGCGTGAGGAAGAAAAGAAAAAGGAAGAGAGAAAAAGGGGGGACGAATTAAATATGTTGTCAGCGTCATTTTGTGTGACTATTTACTGGATATTTTATTTAATGTGGTTTCAGCTGTGTTAATTTGGTCAGGATGAGTGTCCAAACACATGACAAAAGCGCTAATCAGATTTATACATCAGGGTATAAAGATATAGATTGAATGTATGTGCTGACTCACATGGTTAAACTGAATAATGGTTGTTGTTGATAATTTATTGCACTGAAATGTGACTGACATTGTGGAAAGCTGCTGGCATCGGTTACGTGTGGGTACTGCTCCACCGGTCTACAACCAAAATACCACTAGACTAGCTGCGCTCCACCTGCGCTGAAAGCTGACCGGGTTTGAATTTGCTAGCTTTCATAGAAAGTGCACATTGCTGAGCCGCCGGCGGGCACAAAAATGTCACTGCGCCAGCTGATTCTGTTGACACCTCCCCCTACCACACCCAGCTTGGCACACCTCGGTGCGCCTCAGTCTACAATAATACCAAACTGGCTGTGAGCCAATCTCTGCCAGACGAAAATACCACTGCGCGGGGTGCGCCACCCTACGCTGTGGTGCCGGCTGGCACAAAAATTATCATGAACTTGTTGTACTATTGAGTAAAAATGAACTCTTTGCAGCAGGAGTTTGATTAAAAAGTCATTGGTCATCCGATAAATGAACAGCAAGATTACAAGTCCCACAAGGGGGAAACAGATTGCACCAGAAAGAGCTGCACGGCTGCATAGAAAGTGCACATTGCTGACTTTGCCCGTGCTAAGTAAAAGAAGTACTCTTCATTAAACTTAATTTCTGGGTTTTCTTCCCCCTTGTCCATAAAAAAATCAGGTTGCAGCTGCAGTCTCACCAAACTTCAGGCTTCATAGCAGCAGTCCACAAATCAATGACTGGGGCTGCTCTGACTTCTTATTTGTGTCGATGCTCTCTCAGGAAGAGCTGCTTTTTGGAGGATCAGATAGATAGTCAGGGGATTAACTTTGCATCCAATAGTGTTGAGATCCTTCAGTCTTGACATTTTTATCCATAACACTGAGACTAATATCCTCACGGGAAACCAAATTTAACTTTTATAAAGACTGATGGAAAATAAAGATATCTTTCACTCCGGTTTGTTCAGCTTGTAAGTTTCCTGTCTCCGGTATTGGCTTCCTGTCTGTGGAGAGTCTTAAATAACGTTTCTGAAATGCTTTAACCGTCCCTGACAGCCTCTTGCTGAGCTTTTCATCTTGTTTGAGCATTAAAAACCTGAGACACACCAACAAATTTGAAGTGTTTACACATTCTGTCTCCAGCGTTTATATGCTGTACGATTACCTTCTGCCACCTGGCTGCCTGATTTCACAATAAAAGCCCCTCAGGGTGTGGAGTTGATTCCAGCCACCTAATTTCCTGAAAGTGTGCTGAGACCTATGTGGCTGTGGAGTAATTCTCAGGCACTCGCGCTGTAACTTGTTTCGTTACACTTTCTCCAAACACCAACGGGGGTAGTCTTGTATTAGTGATGACAAAAAATAACAATCAGACCAAGCCGTGCGAGCGCTGAAACACTTCAGACTTTGACAGAATCGTTGTAATAGCTGTTGGTTTTTTGTGAGCTTGGCCTATTTTTGGTGTTGAATGTGACAACTACCTCGAGCGGTGAGAAAGAGCTGGTGAGTCCCATCTGTTTCAAAACAAAAGCATAAAAAAAAACGTGTTCACTCTTTGGATTTATTGTATTTATGTCTCCAAAGCAAAACACACAACCAAAGGGCGGCTTCTGAAACTGACAGCTGGTCCTATTGAAGCCGTTTTTAAAACTCTCTCATTACGCAGAAGGGCAGTTTGTTTGTACTTGGGTACACTAAATCTACAGTACATGGGACCGTGTTTGTGTATTCAGAGCAGCGGCTGAATTCCTGCTTTTCTATTCTGAGCGTGACCTTCTCCGCCGAGCGCTCACAGAGCTGAGGGCTGAGGAGTCTCCTTCAGAGGTGAGGAAGAGTGGGAGGAAGCTGTTACACCTCTGCAAGCCCAGGTGATTTTTTTTTTTTTTAAATATTTATAAAAGAGATACGACTGATTGGCTGATAGACTTGTTGAAGGTGCAGTTTGTAGGATTTAGTGGCCTTTGACAGAACAGACTTGGCAGATATGGAGTAAAACGTTCCAAAGTGTGCTTAAATTAGTGTTTAATCAACTGAATATAAAAACTGTGAGCCAATACCATCACAGGAGCAGGTCCTCTTCCAGGGAGGCTACCCTCTTTCACAAACATGTTTCTATGGCAACGTACAATGGACAAAAAAACTAACAAACTTGTTTGGCATTTACCTAGATAGCACACATACATCATACCGATGTCAGCTCATCACGTCTAGTTTCATCGCCAAGATGTAGCAAGTAGAGCATTTGCTGATTGCCATGATGTCACAAAGACATCGGCCTTTAAACTAAAATGATCAAAACACGATGTTTGGACGATTAATCAAAGTTGTAGTGCACAACTTTTGTATATAGGTCAAAGCTGTACTGTAAATATACTATGCAATATGAATGAAACAATGCCGACCTAATACTGACTGCTAAATGCTACCTACGTTTGTGTGTGTGAATAATGAAGAGTCATAAGTCAAGTCAAAACACTTTATTGTCCAGGCTCAGCACAGATAGGAGAAACAAACACCTGCAAAAGACATAACCGGTTCTTCCTTCAACAGCCTTCCAAACTGGAAGGCGGGGTTGGCCAGCCGATGCAAAAACAACCTTGCTGAGACATTAAATGAGCTAGGACATTAGACACTAGCACTTAATTTGGCCGATGATGGGCCAGTGGTTGTCAGACATTATACTGGAGGCCGACATGCCATTCTGAGGCCAACATTGGAACGACATATGTGTGGGCCACCAAACTGGAGGATGAAGTCAAAGAAGGCAAAGAAGACTTGGCTTGTTTGGTTTTGGTGAGTGGTGCCGCTCTTACAAACATGGTCTCATATCTACTCAAAGTTAAAGGGGACCTGCCACCAAAATTTCATACCCATTTTTATCATTTTATTCATAATCCTTGATGTCCTCTGATCATGTTTGCAACATAATTTTAGCTGAAAAGTTATTTGATGGTTTGTTTCAAACCATTTTAGTGTGCCTAAAAAACCTTACAGGAAAACCAACTGATTTTGGCTCATTAACATTTATGGCTGTGAAGCCTGCTGTGCTCTGATTGGCTCAGCAGTGGAGGTTCGGATTTCGGTTTATCCATTTTGCTAATGTGTGCTAAAGTAAGGTGCCCAGATGTCTGTAATGATATCCGGGGATATTCGGTGCGGCGGCGGCGGGGAGGCTGCAGGGGCTGCAGGGGCTGCATGATCACAGACAAAATCTTGGTACTGTTTAGTAGCAGCGCATGCCCCTTGTAATAACCCCCGTAAGAACTGTTGTTCAGGACTGCTTACTTGTGCTCAGCTACTGTAATAACTGTTGTTCGAGCCCACACGCAACATTTTTGCTCTCATTCATGAAACGCTTAAATCGGGGACATTTTCGGGGACAGCTTTTGCCGGGGACAGGTCATCCAATACGGGGACTGTCCCCGGAAATCGGGGACGTCTGGTCACCTTTTACTAAAGGCTAAAAATGGCAGGTATTAAACCATATATTTTAGACCCCGAGTCCGAAGAGGAGGTGGAAGTTGAAGAAGAAGCCGGAGATCTCCAGCGGTGTTTTCATTCATTCTGCCCAGTTTTAAGTTCATTTTCCCGGCAGTGAACCGAAGGAAACACCGGTTGTTTGGAAGAGTGATGTTGACTGTGAATGAGTACGAGAACGAGAGAGTGGGCGCGGCTCACCGAGGACGCGCTTGTGAATAATAATGAGCAAGGTCAGCGCGACGTCAAAAGGACCTGCTTTTTCAATTAGCCTGGTTTACCCGTTCCTTTATTTTAAACCTTTACAGAATGCAAACGACGTAACGGTTTGTTTTCACATTTACAATATAAGACGAACATAATATGGACCTTATCTGACACAAAAAACACACAGAATTACATTTTTGATGGCAGGTCCCCTTTAAAGCTATGGTCTACGATCTGAAAACCAGTTTGGCTGTTGAGACAGATTTGAAAAATGCAGCCTGCCCCCCCCCCCCCTCACCCCTCCCCTCCGTGTTCCAAGATCCTGCCCCCCCCCCAGCTCGTGTCGCCTCCTAACAACATGCCCCCGATAGAGCAAGAAGAATGACAGTCATCCCCCTTGTAACACAGTGGTAGCCATTTCAATTGGACCAGCGCGATCAAGACCATATATTAGCGGGCGAAGCGGGTCTGGTGTTGCCACTGCTAGCTGGTCAGAGCAGAGCCGATTGTGGGCGAGGCTTTACCTTTCTCTGTGTGTCTTCACCAGCTCAGTTTACAATACTAAAGATGCATGGCTAACTTATGCTAAAATCTATTGACAGAGCCTACCCGTTCCAACCAACAGCGTTCAGTCATCAGCCAGTATAGGCACAGACTAACCACAGTTACTCAGCAGACATCTCCCACCGTAGTAAACAAAGTAATTACCTGTTCAACAGAAATTCGGCTGTCTCAGCATCAGTTTTCAGTCCCAAATCCTTCTGCAGCTTTTTCCACAGGTTGTACGTTTTATCAATGTAGACTCTCCGTTGGCACCTGTATCGCTCATATTTCTTCCTTACTTCAGCCTTTTCCTCAAAACTTTACGTTTCCTTCCCTTCGATGTGGAGGGCAACAGAAGCGACCTCCTGGTTTCAGTGTTTGTCTTCTCCGGCTACATTACACTTCAGTAGCTGTGCAGCTAGCTAATCACATGTATGTGAGGGGGGTAGTGGGGAGGAGGCCAAGCTAACACCTCGGCTTGGTGTTAGAAACCAGAATCTCTGATTTGACATTCACTGCCAGAAGACTACGCAGGCCTCCTACACCAAAGTTAAGCCCTTAGCCGAACTTTCCAAAACTTTGGATCACATGTCCAGAAACATTTTTATCATTTTAATCAGCACAGATGAGTTGTTTCTTGTTGATAATATTATCAGCGTTTCCGAATTTGCACTTGTTACACCAGATTTCTTTTCTTCTTGCCATTTCTATTTTTCTTTCACACAAAGCTGACATGCAAACGTTGCTATAAATTCCCTGTGGTGCCATATGTGATGGCCGTCATTTGAAAGTTGAGTCATCTAAGTGACTGCGACATGTTTTATGAACATGGTCACCTGTTTCCTCAGCCAGTGTGTCCTAGAAAACACACTAAATAAAGCATCCTCTGAGCCCTCGCTGGGAGTTTGTGAACACTTTTACATATTTACTCTACATCACAGATCCTTCACTGTGAAAAAATCTAAAATATTGACTTATTTTCAGATAATTATGAGTGATTACTCATGTCAGAGGTAAAACTTATCCTGTAATTTAAACAAGAACTCCTCCTGTGGCAGCCAGCTGCTGTGACAGTCGGATTTCAGGATGCCTCTCGGAGGAGTGAGTGATATAAAAATAGAAACTGTCATCGCTGGTTACTGTGAGTGTCCACCCCATAAAAACAGACAGCCTCTAAGCTGCCAAGCTTTCTTCAAAGCCAAACCCCTTCTTTTTTTATCAAGAGAGAGAGGAGAGCTTTTTGAATAAATATCATACCTGCCACAGAGGATATTGATTTTCTATACCTTTTGAAAAACTAAGAATCTTAACTGTGCCGTGTGTGTGCGGCTGTCAGCGCTGAAGCTGTGTGGGAAAAGTCCATTACTCAGTCACACTCCCTCTTTATAAGATTGGAAATCAGGCTTGATGAGCTGCTGTCAGAGACTTTTTCATACCTCACTCTGCGTCGACTTTTGCAATCAAACAGCAAATAAGAGACTGCAGCTGCACCGTGAACTAAATCACACATATACAGTATATGGGCTGTGATGGTAAACACATGACAAGATGGTGATACAGCTGCCTCCTCCATTGCAGCACCATCTTGGGAACGGCAATAATATACAAAACATGCTCGCTTTATTTACCATAAAAAAGAGAAAATGGGTTTTAATAGCCTTCATCTGTCATGCTGGGTACAATGGCACTTAAAGAGGGTGTGCATCAGTTCCACTGGAAGGGTTGAGAGGAAGGACGAGAAGAAGAGGAGATGAGGAGGAGAGGATAGAACTTTATGAATACCGAGGTAAGTGTGTGCAGAAGCTACGCCGCAGACTTCACATGTGTGCCACAGATTTAAACCATGTCAACCTGAACTGTACACAACATGCTGGACTTTTGAGCAATAAAGAAAAGAAGCATGCTACAAGCTAGCACACTGTTAGCACAAACTCTGTTGATTATGTACTAGCTAGCATGTAAACAAATCCCACTGAGTGCAATCGATGAACATCATGGTTACTCTTTTTCACTTGACACAGTGAGTATCTGTTAATAAAGTGTTTTTTTTTTTTTTTTTTGTATTCATCTCAGACTGTTAACTTTTGTGTCTTTGTAGCTTTGTGTAATTGGTGTGCATCAACAGAACTTAGGGCAGTGCAAAAACGACTGAGCTAGAAGGCAAATATTCAAATACCGGTCCATCGACATCCAACCCTCAGCTTTCTTGCTCTGGATTGTGACCGAAAAAGAGAGATTGCAGATACAAGTGGCCAAAATGAGATGAGATTGGGTTAGAAGCTCAGACATGAGCACCGAAATGAGTCAGTTGAGGTGGCTCAGGCATCTGGTGAGGATGCGTCCTACATGCCTCCTTTTGGATAGGGATGTCTCAATCTGATATTGATATTGAATATCGGTCTGATATCAGCAAGGAGAATAATAAATAAATAAATATCAGACTATATCAGCCTGTATCTAAAATCTCAGATATCAGCTCTCTGATACAAGCAGTCCATTCCAGACTCCGCTCCAGCACCTCTATCCAGCATGCAGAGCCCACGTAACCACAACAACAGTGTGTACTAAGGTACTAACAAAGTAGCAAGGAGCAGAAGTGATGTTGGCCGTGTGGCAGTATGTTTCGTTAAAAGTCCTAAAAAGACATCGCAGCTGAGTGCAAATCTTGTCATGCACAAGTTTGTGCAAATCCAATCAATACACGAGTCAGCCAATACTGAAGGCTATGATACCAGTACCATATCAGAAGTAAAAAAAGTTGTATCAGGACACTCCTACACTTGGAGAAGGTCCAACTAGGAGTAGACCCTGGGGTAGGCCCAGAACTTGCTGGGAGGATTACATTTGTAATCGAGCCTAGGGAACACCTTGGGATCCAGGAGGAGGAGCTGAGGAGAGGAAAGTCCGGTTCATTAAACTGTCAAAATGTCAAAAGGATGAGATTTTTGGTAATGAAAAGCTATGCAATGACTACTTTGACCACAAGGGGGGGGGGGGGGGGGGTCGCCTGTGCAACTGACAGTTCCTCTCATGAGCTTCACAGTCAATATGTTAAACTCTCTGCAGCTGGATGATGGTTCTGGTGATCCGCGCTCTCTCTCTGTTCTCTAACTTGACCTCGTTCGAAACCACTTTGCTCTGAACGATCGTCTCTCCATCTTTCAAGCTTCTGTCATTGTCATGAAGCACTCACTCCAAAAAAAGGTGGTGCCATCTAGTGGTGTAGATGTCTGATATTTAAAACACTAAACACCGAGAATAAATCCACCCTGCTTTTTTCAGATCTATACTCGTCTTTTATTCGAAACAATATGATAATGAGGCAGAAGCTCTCACATCCATTGGACCAAAGAGTGAAGAGTGAAAGCAGCGATCACTAGAAAATGACTGTTGTTCAGCACCCCTGTGAATCCTTGTTTGCAGGTGATGCAACTCTTACATCAGCAAGTCCAACAGCCAGGAAGAGAAAGCAAAGATGCAACTTTTTTTTTTTCATGTCTGAAAATGACTCAAGACAAATTATCCTCTTGTGGTGAAATGTAGCCAGGTTAGAGCCGTGTTCAGCACGTCCTGAGCCTCTGAAATGCTCTCTGGCTAACATCAAGATTCAACAGGAATGCAGAAAGCAGAGGGAGCAGACCTGCATGCTAACGCTCTCATTTTGTTTGAATAGTCAAGAAAAACGCCTGCGTGAAGTCACTTGATTCACTGCGAGACATAAAAAGAAATTTTATCTTCTGCACGGAGGTCCCACTGAGATCGTAGCAGAGAGTTATAGCAATAGATATATGAATTGAAGGTCACCCTTCAAAGGCCCAAACAGTCTGAGAAAATGAAACAGTGAAGGACAGAGAGAAGTGCAGAGCATGTAAAACGGGCATATTTATACAGAGAACAGTAAATAAGATATGGGGGATAAGAGTGCAGCTTCACAGACACTATATATAAATGTGTTTGGAGAAAATTGCCTATAAAACTCCCCAGCTTCACTCCACCTATTGTGGTTTTACAGACTGCAAAAAATAATGTCATAGCTGGAGGAAGCCGCAGAATAAGGAGCTATTTCAGATACGCCGCTGCTACTGCAGACTACATTTATCTGAGGGGATAAAAACAAATAGATGGACACGGAGATAAATGCTCAGGAGATGCTAACTATTCAGTCCAGGCATGGTGTCATGCCATTAAGCAGACCCTTGTCCCAGGGGGACAAAGTGAATAATGTACGCTGATCAAATTTTCATTAATCCTTTGCATGATTAAAAAGCAGTAAATAAAACATATCAGGTAGCAACAGAGAGAGCGTTGTAACTGACAGAAGTGGTGTGAGATTGATGGCACGTAGCTTCAAGCAGGCGTGAGGGGAGTTTCATCCTCAGATCTGCAAGTTTGCTGAACTGAAAAACAATATCTCCTTTTTTTCATGCTTGTGGGACTGACTTTGCCAGGAGAGACAGCCACATCTGACACCAAGGTGAGACCCAGCTCACACCCCTCCTCTGGATGTTGACAGGCATCAGCTCCAAGCGTTGATGGAGAGCGATAAAACCATCCCAGGCAGCTCTGTGTGGGCCTTATCCTCGCTTTCTCCATATGCAAATCATTAGCTGCTGCCTCCCTTTGTTAAGCCAGGTTTGTACAGTGTGCTCCTCTTCCTTTATCGCTGGTGCTGCCGAGCCGGAGGAAATGAAAAGCAATGCAAATACGCCCGGCTTTTAGGGAGCTGGCAGATAAAGCAGGGAGACCTTCAAACCGCAACGCTTCATCCGCTTCAGTTTAGCCTTGACCGAGGCATGCAAATTATACCTGAGACGTCGAGAGAGTGACGCCGCCAGCTGCACAGGCGCAAAGCTGGGGCTGGAGATAGGCAAATCTCTCCCGGAGCAGGGTTAATTGGCAGAAAATATCTATAGAAAGGTTTAAGGAAAGACGGTTTGTGAAGTCCCAGCAGAAGGAGCACAAATTTATTGCCCCATACTGTCTGAGTCTTGCTTGGTGAAGCATTTCACTCTCTCATTTTGTCATTTTGCTTCAAGGTAAGGATGTGTTCTGCAGCTGACCCAGGTACAAGCACACTTAGCGCAGCTGTATCAGATCTGTATTACATCCTCCACTCTCAGCGGAGTCCTGCAGACGCGTTCAGGAGCCTCCTGCAGCCGCGTGAGCCTGATTGTGTTGCTGGATGCTGGTTTGTGTTTTGGGCACTCCCTGGATAACATCTACAAGCCAAAAACTTTGGGTAAATTGGAGCTTGCGGCGAAACTGAGAAACTGAAAGTAAACAAAGCCTAGATTATACACGTCCGTGGAGGCTGGGGAGGCATATTGACGGCAGAGGAGTTTTTTTTTTTTTTTGTATTATGCATATCAAACCAAATCAATGCATGACTGGAGGAGACATCAGTGCATTTAATAAAACAAACATCAAGCTTGCTTGTATTTATGTTTCATTTTTTAATATGCAGCCTGGAGTTGATTTACACTCGGCTGCAGTGTGTTTGAAGCCTCAGCTGGTTAGCATCACCTCGGCTGTGTGCTGCTCCTGAACACACCTGAACCTCCACCTGACTCTGCATCATTTATTTTTAGTTTCCTTTAGCCGTGACCTTTCTGCTAACTTTCTCTCAATTCACCTTGAGCTCATGCACGGCCCTCTGTTTGCCCTCCACCTGCCCTTTCTTGACCTTTATTTGACTTTGTCAGCACAGAAAGGAGCCCTTTATGTGGCCAGAGTGCTCCTCCAGGAGTCGGAGGAAGAGGAGGCTATTAAAGTACTGTTAAGGTAAAAGGTCAGCAGCACAGGTCGGTCATGAGTAAAACACGTCAATGCTTCATTTTCTGCTATGAAGGAAGGAGGAATCTGGGGAGAAATGACCAGAGAAGAGGCGAGGTGGAGAGATAAAGATGGGTTAGGGAGTGAGAGGTGGATTGTGGGAGTTCCTTGGTGTGTTGTCATCCATACTTGGGCTGGATCATAACAATCCCACATGTCCCCCTTGAGTGAAGCGTGCCGGCGACTGGAAAGGAAGCCTCAGATATGATCATTTAACACAGTGTCCTGTTTTTTTACAGATATTCAATCAGTATCAGACACTGAGGCTCCGCTGTGCTTTTAAAAAAGCATAAAAAAAGAGAAATAAACTGAATGATTTGACCTCTAATGTCATTGAGAGAACAAAAAACCTCTTACATCAGGTTTCTTTTACCTCTTTACGGTCTCCGTTTTGTGTTGCAGAGTTAAAAGGATCTCAAATCACTGCTAAAGCACCTTCATTGAAGGTGAGCAGTTTGATAAAGGAGAGGGAAAAACTTCACTCACTCATCAGGAGGAAATAACTGAATATTGTCTCCAGATGACGACAGCATCGTGGCTGGAAGTCAAAATTAACTCAAAATTCAAAAATAAGCTTTTTTTGGAGCGTTGTGGGTTATTTTTAATCAAATTAAGTTGAATTGGAGGGGAAAAAAAGGCAGATGAATTGGCACCACTTTTTAACCCTTTTCTCCTCATTAGGTCACAATCATGCATTCAAAGAAAACTGTGGTGCAGTAGTGTAGTGTTAAGTTAATAGATTCTGTGGAGGGCTAGTTTGGTTGGAAAGATCAGGATTTAAGAGGAGTGACCAGCAAAGGAGTGGTAACAGTGCGGCTGTAGACTGTGCTGTCAAAGTGGTGATCATAGATGGTGCCAGGAAGAGATACACATACGCAAAAAAACTGCACATTTATGATCACAATTGAGGTCTTTGCATTCATAGCCTGATCAGACCAATCAGGCTGTGAAATCGTGCTTTTTCCCTTAAAACAGACTGTTTGGTCTCATTGTGTTTGTGGTTTTTGGTGCTTTTCTTTTAAGGGCTTACATATGTCTTCGTTCTTGGTTGCTGCTTGATCAACCCCAAGAATAACCCAAACTTCCTCCTTTCTTGTCTTTTCCTCTTTCTGTCTTTTCTCCCTGTTTCTATCAATCTTTTCCCTTCTTTTTCCTTTTTATTTTTGTCTTTCTTTCTCTTTTTCCTAAAATTTTAATATTTTCTTCTTTATTTATTTTTCAACATTGTTCCTTCTTTCTCTCTTTCCATCTTTTCTCTCTTATAAACCCTTCTGCCTCTTTCTTTCATCCAATCTCTTCTTTTTTCCCATCTTTCTTTCTTTATCTGTTTCTTTCATTTTTGCTTTTTCTTCATTTATCTTTATTTCAATCTTTTCCATCTTTTTATTGTTTCTTTCTTTCTCTATTCATTTTTTCCCTGTTTTTCCTTGTTCTTTCTTTTTGCTGTCTTACTTCATTTCTTACCTTTTACATATTTTTCTTTTCTTTCCATCCTTTTTCTTTCTTCTTCTAACCTTCTGGCATCCTTTTTTTATTTCATTTCTCTCTATCTTACCCTCTTTCTCTTTTCTTTCAGCCTTTTCTCCTAACAATGTATTATCTATCCTCTCTCGTTTACCTTTCTTTTGTCTCTTACAAAACAAATCTTTACACACTGAAACTATTGTTTATTTAATATAGTTTAATGGGGATAAACTGTATAAGATACAAACAGCTACAACCAATGAAGCCGAAACTCTTTGAGCTACCCCCGGTGACTGACTTTAGCAAAGCTCTAAAAGTCCACCTGTAACTTGTTCATGGATGCAACATTAAATTATAAAATAAAAATACAACTCAATGATTTTTTTTAAGTGCTGTTATTTTTGTCAATGTAATAAGAAATTTGGTTTTAATACGTTTTTCACTTTCTCCACATACAGTTAAATAACTGTTTGTATGTTTAATAGCAGCAGGTGTGGTCCAGCGGGGTCCTGTATTTCTGCAGACAGCTGGGAAGAGAGTTTAGTCCTCACATCAGGATGCCATTAAAGCTCGGTGGACTTTATGTAAATGATATGAAAGTCAGCCAGGATCTACCTGTCCTTCAGTCTGCTCTGCACTCTGCTGATACACAGATCTCCCATTCAGAGTGACACAGAGACACGACTGTCTGACAGGCGCTCGCTGTGACCCCTTCAGAGACCGTCTCTGGGTGGAGCGGCTCTTTTAGAAAAGCCTTCACTCCTCCACTATTCTTATTTTTACGCAACAAAAAGATTCATGTTTTTTAAGCACTGGCTTCCTGCAGACGAAGAGATAAGCTCATTGAATTTAGATATCCAAACACCGAAAGAGGGAGAGGAGATAACCCAAATAATACATCAAAGACAGGAGTTTGTGAAGCTGAGTCTCAAAGACGAAGCGCGAGTTTATCGTCATTAGCATGAAAAAGCTTCAGTGTGTCACCGAGCATCTCTGAAACCAGAATCACAGACTCATTTTATGATCAACACAGAGGGTCAGAGTCAGGTTTTCAGGTGGTTTTAATTCATCATAAGCATGTTAGGCATTTTTTAGACACATAACATCAAAATATTGTACCAAAAGGAAATGAGCACTGTGTTTTTATAAGTCTCTGCTGGTATATAGGTGAGCGTAATACCACCTCTGCTTTAGGACCCTTTCTGCCGCCTGATCAGTGTGCAGGTCGTAACCAAGCCAACCAGTGATGGTCAACCCATGGGTAAAACAGTAGAGAAGCTACAACGGACAGTTTTTGGGTAAATTCTGTCATACTCTTTCGAATCAGTCAGACTATCTACGGTTTATACTATACATTCATTCATTCACATTCTTCCTTTATTAGTAATTTCACCATTAAAGCACATCCTCACTTATAACACTTCAAATAAAGCAGCGCGGTCATCGGTCCAAGACTCTTACTGTGATCATTTTCATATCCCTTTATTGCTAGATTATTCTAATTTTGCTCTATAGGGTTGGCTGTATGAAAAAACTCAGCAGAAATCAAGCAATAACAGCATGGACTCACTGATTCACTGATTTCTAAGTAACAGGTGTCCACATTTGCAGAGTTTTACAACCCGAACGTTGCTAAGAGAACCGCCTTTAGGGAGCCAGTGAGAGGCTTGAATCTTGATATGTGAGGCCTTTTTTTTATCATTTCAGGCCCAACCTGAGTATCTGAGGGCCGTTAAAACTGGCAAGAAATGACATTTGAATATCTGCTTTCAATTTAACTCATTATTTACTTGATCAACCAGTGAAAGATGAAGAAAGGAACCTGTGTAAAAATTAACACCCACAAGCTGTGTCTCCATTTATCAGTGGAAACTGAGGTTTTCAGGCAGAACCAAAGAAGAAAAAAAGTGCTGAGATTATCTGAAATAAAGATAAAAAAGGCCTTTTTTAGCTGTCACTCATCAATCCCTGACGCAGTGACAGAGGATTAATGGTTGTTTTTGCAGAAATATCCCAGCTGATTGCTGTGTGGGTTGCCTGTACATCTAGAACATGCAACATTGTGGAGAGATGGTCTCGCCTTTCAGAGGACAAATGACTGCTCCAAACAAATGTTTGCAATCTAGGATGCAAAAGCGGACAGCTACAAGAAACCTCAGGATAACTGCTAAGAGCACCTCTTGTTTTATTTTTCCACCTTTGATACCAGGGTTTGTGTAATGCTCTCCACCTAACTCCAAAGATCTTCACTTTATACTGTTTCAAATCATTTTAGATAATTCTTAATTTCTGACTGAGTCTGTAACCTCAAAAGTTTTGGAAATGAGGGAAACTTGAATGGAGAACAAATAAAGCTTTGATAACACGTGGTGGACCGCTGACCTGGCTGTTGTTTCCAGAACATCTCAGTGAGTAAATTTAGAAAGTTAATGACCTAATAACTAACAACTCATCCTTTAAGACCACAGGAAAATAAAGGCACAGTCTCATTTCTCATTTCAAACATCAACAACACTGCTGCAGAGTCCTCTTCACCAAAGTTGAATTAACACAGTAACAGCTCTAATAAGTAGTTCAGTACATTTGTTTAAGAGTATTAATATTCAGTGCATGAGTAATACCTGTACACATGAGGTGTAAGCAAATGATACGTAGGAGCTGATACTGCAGAGACGAACCTCGGCTGTTCATGGATGAGTTTGTGAAGCAGCTGAGATTCTTTGAACTCTGCGGCGTTATTCGTCGATTTTATGAGTCTGCTCGAGCAGAAAGTGAAACTCCTCCTCAGGTTAGGACTGAATGAGAAACCTCTGCAGTGACCATCAGGCTGTCATGCATCCAGCAGCTGAATCTCACATGAACTAGAGTACACATTTATCTGAGATGACATTGAGATTTACATTTAGATGACAGCGTCCAAGGACAGTCTGAATCAACCCCTCTTTGTTAGGGAGAGTTTCTGGCAGACGGCACATATTTAAATACTTCTGAGTTTGTTGTGAGGAGAAAAAGAGAACATCAACATGAATGTGCCTCGGGGAAATACTGAACATGAACTTTCTGCTTCATATGTGATGAAGGGATAAGATGAAAATCCGCATGTGGTAGAGAGGCTAAGTAGAAATAGAAGTGGGGGAAAATGATGTTTAATAACCTTCAGCTCGGCTCGCCTTATTGAAAAACCCACAAAGCTGTGTGCAGAGCTGGGTACTTGTGTGGCCTTCACCCTGAGCCAGAGCGCTGAAAAATGTGCTTCTTGGTTTTGTTTGAAAAGACGGATGATAGTCGCCAATGTCAATAGACTATTTTTACAAGCCTGCCAATGCTAATTGAATTAACTTTGAGGAAAAAGTTATGAAGCAAACACTTGACAATAACACACACACACACGCACACAAACACACACACACACACAGTGTGAATGAGTGCTTCTCATTTCAGCCCTGCTTCAGTGTGACCAAACACTCTTATTTTTATGTCTAGAAGAAGATGAAGAACAGCATGTACGAAGCTTTGTAGAAATGTACTTTTACATTATTCACTGTGGTTAAATATAGATTTATAAGCCCAATGGGTCAAAGATCTGCCATGTGAACTTTCACTGACCTGAAAAAGCTGAATGACAGGAGAGAGTGACAGAGAGAGAGTGAGAGAGAGAGACAGAGAGAGAGAGAGTTACAGATTTAACAACTCCGATTCAAAAAAGTTTGGACCCTGTGTCAGAAACTCATAAAAACTTGTGATGAATTTGATGGTGTGCGGATCATTTAGAGTCTGTATTAAGACAGTACATTAATAATTAAACCTGAAAATGCTAATGTGGTCTGAAACTTCAACCAGTTTGAAAAAAGTTGCAACAGGGACAATGGAGAATGAAAAAGTTGTGCAATGTGATAAAAAAATCACCTGCATTGAATGGGGAATCATTTCAGGATGTATTCATCAAAGATACATAAAGTTGTTAAGGGATTCAAAATCTGGAGAAATCTTTGCAGAAAAGAGAAAGTAATGCACAGCTCTGTAGTGGACGTCCATAAACTACTGTCTGTATATGCAGTATTTTTCCTGCATTAACAAATGCAGGTTAAAACTGCACCATGCAACAATGAAAGCATATAAACATGATCCAGAAACACCAGCAGCTTCTCTGGGAACTAAACTAATTAAGATTCAAGGTTGAAAAACCAGCATCAGTGACGATATGGAGACGGATAAGTGCCCGTGTCTAGGAAGGCAACGTTGATGCTGAACCATGAAAACAGACTCTGGAGCAACATCTGCTGCTAGCCAGACTGCAGACCTGCTAGACTCTGTCCTTTTCAGGGGGGAGCTTGGATGCTTCCTTCTGCAGGTATTACAACAGCATGGCTCTGCAGTAGAAGAGTCCAGGTGCCAAACTAACCTGGTCACCCATAAAACAGGAAGACAAACTTCACTGTTGAGCTGATGATATCCTGTATCATAGAACAGGACGTTTCACTTCCAAAACTCTGCATACTGGTTTCACTGGTTCTCGGAAAAAAAAGATCCAACACAACACAATAGTAAAAATGTCCCGGTCCAGACTTTTGAAAAATATCCCATTTAAACTGAGAGGAGACGTTAAATGTTTTTCAAACCATCAAATTCTGTTTTTGTCAAGATTTTTACGCTGACATATGATTCAACTTCCTGCAAAAACCTGAATTTTACTTCATTTTGTACTCTGATGTTTTACACATACTTGAACAAGCATTCTTGCTGTACAGTTTTCAAACTGGCTGAAATCGTGTTGATTTTTTTGAGTATTTATGCAAAAGAAAAGATTTGTTTACATCATAAAAAACAGGATCTGTGGTCAAGGGCATTTTTGCATCATCACTTCTGTACTTCCTTGTACCGCTGATTTTCATATTTATCTCTGATTGAAAAAGTCTTTCCACACAACTACGATGCATCACTCGACCTTGGTGGGATTTCAATGATATTTCAATTAGTTTTGCAGCTCTATTCTAGAGGCGAGATAACCAGCCAGAAAACTAAGATGTAAGGTTTCCAAGCCGACAGAGATTTCTTGTTATTTACTCGCAGACTGACATCCTGATCATGAAATATTAATGTCTGCGTTAGCTCTAAATATTTCCCAGACTAGAGCAGGAAAACAAGAAGGAGAGGGAGACGGTTCATGTGATTCAGACGGTAGACGGGGATCATTGACTCTTGTTGAAATCAGTACCTTTACTGAGCCTCTTTCATGACCTGAGGTATTATTCGACATTTCATGGGCTCAGAAATACAAAGTCCAGTGAAACACTAGAGCTGTGACTGAGTATGGAGATCTGCTGGTGAAGGTTCAATCATGTGGGAAATAAAGCATAAAACTGATCGAGAGGGTATGGAGTCTCGAGCGATCAAATGAACCAAGTGTTACGAGGACAAATAAGTGGGATCTAAGAAATATTGTCCTACAAATGGGGTCCTGAGTCTAATGCCATGGGGTCTGCAGACACATGCTACATCAGCTGGAGTTGACAGAGTTTCTGAAAACAGACGAAGATGCTGTATTTCAGTTTCATTTGAAGCACAACACTTCTACCAAATGAGTTTTGCCTTCGCCCTGATCTTGTTAAGCCTAAAATTTTGGGACCAAACTTAAGGTCTTTATGGATTTTCGTTCTCAATTCAAGGGACATAACTCGGCTCAAAAGAAATATAAAACCAGGTGATGACTAGGGATGTGGACTGAGTCCTGGTAACATCTTGGTTCGGCATTTTTAAAACTTGAAAATGTTTGAACTTATTGAGTCTGCTGTCGAATCTTGTCCCATGAAGTATGGTCATATTTAGATTTAAGTTACGTCATGTTGATTAAATCAATGAGACATACATTAAAAAAACTGTCTAATAATGTTTTTACTAAATATTAAAACTGGCAGCTAACAAGTATTAGACTACATGAAGATTCTAACATTCAGGTGCTTGTGAAGATGGATGAATGTGCTAAGAGGGCCAAAGTGTGGCCACATTTTACCGAAACTGAAGACAGAAATTAGGGATGCACGATATTTATCGGACCGATAGAATATCGGCCGATTTGGGGGAAAATTACGTCACTTTTTATCAGTCCGATAGGTGCATTTTTCCGATAGAAAGATCCGATATATTAATGAAATTACGAGTAACGTTTGCAGGCGGAGTAGCCGCCCGTCGCGCCTTACTCGCAGGTCCCAAGCCTGACCCCTGTCACTACTTGACAGATAATAAAATGTCTTCACCAGCATGGTCGTTTTTCTCAGTGGCAGAAGATGACAACAGCATTGCTATATGCAAAACCTGTTCAGTGAGGATTCCGAGAGGCGGAAAGAAGACGTCAAGTTTTAACACAACGAATCTGATAGCTCATCTGAAAAGTCGCCATCGCGGCGGAGCAGTATTAAAAGACTATGAGACAGCCGCCGAAGCTGCTAGCGGTACTAAAGCTAAGACAACAACACTACGGAGGATCGATGTCCCCATTCAGCAGGCGTTTGAAAACTGCAAAAGCTTCTCAAGAGACAGCGAAAAGGCTAAAGCCATTAACGACAAAGTGATGGAGTTCATAGCGGTCGACGACCAGCCTTTTTCCGTCGTTGAGAACCCGGGTTTTCGAAAGTTAATAGCACACTTGGAGCCACGTTACACTCTCCCAAGCCGCTGCTTCTTCTCGGATGTGTCCCTTCCTGCACTCTATGGTATTGTCGCCACATACATTCACAACCTGATCGACAAGAACGGACTACACGTGAGTTTTACCACAGAAATATGGACGTCAGATGTTAGTCCCGTCAGCATGCTAAACCTTATGTCTCATAATAGCTCCTTTACAGTTTACAGTTCTGTTGAACAGTTCAGGGGATGCACTGTTTTGGTCAAATGAAGTTCTGCTTTTTGCTCTGTTATTGTTATTTATAGCTAATGACCACATATTTTTGTGATGACATGGAAAAAATAAACATTTGAAGAGCCAAAAACTTAAGTTTGTTGTTCTAGATAGGCCAGAGCAACAAAAATATCAGTTTTCAATAACTGCATCCTGCACAAACTGCAGATTATATGAAGATTATAATAAATGTAAAAATATGAATTTATCGGTTATCGGTATCGGTATCGGCCATGAGAAGAAGAAAATTATCGGTTATCGGTATCGGTTAAAATTTTTCATATCGTGCATCACTAACAGAAATAAAGGAAAATGCAGTTTATGTTGCAAAATAATGTTTTGCAACTGAGGACCACAACCTCCACGGCTGAGAACAACAAAATTGTGCATCATATCAAGCCAGAGTACAGCATCGTTGACTGTCTGCCATCCTCCTCTCCACCCAGAGCAGCTGAGGTCAGTGCAGTCAGACTTCAGAGTTTAAAATCATCATGCAAAGTTGAAATCAGCAGGATAGAAGCTAGTAAGATAACTAATTAAAGGTACATACGATTGCACTCTTGAGAGTCGATAAAACGGGAGTTAAGGGAAAGTAAATAATGAGTTATCATGACATCTTAAGAAAAGAAAATTCCCTTTTTTTACTCCGTAGTGGTATTGACAAGGACTCAAATCATCAAAGACGATAAAAGTATCCTTATCAATAACAGCCAATGACCCCCATCCCCGGTCCTGAGAGATTCCAGTTTTACTCCTCATCTCAGTGCCTGTTAACGGTACTACAGACTAATGTTGTTTCTAATTAAAGACCTTTTTGGGTCAGACACTTGTGCATCAGGAACGTAAACACGCTCGGCGGCGTGTCTCTCAGGTGTCTCCTCTTCACACAGCTGAGAGCAGTTTGGACGGCTGCACAGCTTCTATTTCATCATCCGTTTATGCAGCTTTGCTTTTGATGTGGAACTGGAGTTTCCAGCTAACAGGAGTTTTGCAATAACAACCCGGCGCGCACGCTTGTTTCATCTCATTGATAGACGACAGTGAATAATGAAACACATATCTGGCATTTACAGTACGAGGGCGAGGTAATATTCAACAAATCTGGCACGGGGAGATTTGTTTTCCTCAGATAAATCTGCGATAATTGCAGTATTTTCCACAGTGCAAATATGGATTTTGTAATGTGGAGCCATAACATCTTTGACCCTTCTAAGTTTTGTTTTAAATCGATTTGTTAATATAGCAGTTTTGCAGCCAGTGTGGACTTACATGACCCTCCCTTGGAAGCGACTCATTTTTCGTACCAGCAAATCAAATTTGCAACAGCCGCAGCAAAAACAGGAAGAATGGAAATCTTTCTTTTTTAAGAGAGAGCACAGATTCAATTTTGAGACACAATAGAAGGTATGGTACATTCACATTGTATGGGATGAGAGACGGGCTGGCAAAGCTAATAAAGTGATGCTAATGTGCTTTGTGATGCAGTGGAAGTCCCCGGCTTTCAGCTCCAAACAGATGGGATCTCTCCCTCAGGATCAGATAAAAGATGTCCATCTCTAACTCTGCAGAGCATGGCACATTCAACAAAAGCCTTCCTCTCAAAGCCGAGCTGTCATGGCTGCTCGCACGCAAGTCCTTCGCATAAAATAAATGTGGCAGACCGCATTATCGCAGCCATGATGAGGTTAAATTGAGGCATATCAATCTTAGCTAAGGCAGGAGGAGAACCAGATCAAAACAATCACATCTGAACCGCCCTCTGCTGCTGATGCTGCTGGGATATGATGACGCACCATCCTGAACATTCAAAGTGTCCTTTAGGCTGACAGTACCTCCAGTAAACAGTCTCCACTTCTTTTTTCCACAGGCGAAATAATCGCATGTCAAGCCCCGTAACACCTTCTCATCATGTATTCAAATCCCTTGAATTTATGGAGCAAGTGATTCCAGGCTAAGCTGGCCAGACATCTATAAATACACGTCACCTTGACTTAAATTACCTGGATCACACCGTCAGTGGGAGCTGCCATACCATGAGAATATTCTCTAAACCCTCCCCGCTTGTCCGAGTACTCGCCGCCGTTCTCTCTTTCAGTCTACGGAAGCCCTTCCCTCCAGAAACAACCGCCGCAGAGATCACTCTGTCCCTGCGTCCCCCGTCCCTCTCACAAGGACGCCCCCGCACCCACATCTCAGGGTCGTCGCTCAGCTCGTAGATGGATCCGTCCTCCACGCTGTGCTCCAAAGACTCCAAGGAGGAGTCCGAGGCCTCGTCGCCCAGCGCCGTTAAGGGCCGCCCCGGCAGCCCTGACGTGGAGTGAAGCTTGTACCGCAGCAGAACACCGCGGCCCTTGCCTCTCCCCTCGCCTTGGTGGGACTGCTGCAGGGATTCCTGGGAGGAGGTGTCACTGCGGTCCTCGCCTCCACATGCGGAGTCCGGGGCGTCGCCGACAGAATCCCTCTTCAGGAGGTCAGGAGACAGAGAGCTGGTGGAGGCTACCAGGAAGTCAACAGGCCCGCAGTGAGCATTCAGAGAGACCATTCCCTTTCCTGGAGGAGGAGAGCAAAGTCAGTGAGGCGGTGAATCACCCGTCCACTCTCAGTTTCTTCAAAATGATTCGTTTGTAAGTGAAAAATATTGACTGTGTATGAATTCAGGTTTTCTCATGGTCTGTGATCACCTCTAAGTTACACTGTCATAACTGTAACTCTGTAAAAAAAAAGTCAGACTTCTCTAAGTTGTCTTTTCTCTTTGAAATGTTCTTCTCCTCAATTATCTTCAAGCAAACAGCGACACCGTTTCTGCAGGACTCAGACCTTGGCTCCTACAGCGAACCCCTTAACTGAATACATCCATTATAATTCCAATACTCTGACAGGGATGATATAAGCTCGAGTTTGCATTGTATTTACATTTATTTGATAAACCAGCTTGGAATAAAACAGTCATGAAGTGCTGCTCGTCTAAGTGAAAAACTAACAGTCTTATTCTCCTGGCATTATCAACAAAGCACTGGCAGGCAGCTTTTAAATTACCCTCCAAGAATATATACACAGCATGATTTGTGTGTTCTATTATATATTTGCACAGATTCTCAGAGCAGCCAGAAAAATGTGCAATGTGACCTCAATAATGTGCGGTGTAGAGTCATTTTCTATCAAGGGGGAAAAAAAACTCTGCTCTTCTTGTAACCTCTGGAGAGGCGGCTCAGTCAGAGAGACCCCTCCTGATCCATACCTGTTATTTTGGGGATGCCCTCCAGTTTAGGCACTGGAAGGGTGATGATTAAGCCCTGGGCGGTGCCCACCCACAGCAGCCCCTGGCAGATCAGGAGACTCGTCACTCGGATGCTCTTCTGACCTGGAATGAAGGAAACAGAAGAATGTAGCGAGTTTTCTTCACCATGGACGGACAGATGACTCCAAACCTTCACAGACAGGCTTATACAGAGAGAAGACTGAATGGTCCTTATGACTGAAAGTCCCTCAAAATGAATAAATGAGACTTTTAAAGTTGATTATTAATAATAGCAGCCTTTCTACCTCAAAAATAGAACATCTGCTTTCAGACAGTCTGTTATAAAAGTCTATTATTTGATTGAAATGTCAAGTTTTCTTTCAAGGTTTTTAAATGTTCCACAAGATAGAAATGATAATTTCACACTTAACGTCGACGATAGATGTGCAGAGATTATTTTTGGGTTTCTCAGTCTGAGGGAGAGGAAGGAAACTGGAGGAACGAGTGACGGAAAATGACCTTCAGAAACACCACAGAGATTACTGCATCTGCACATGGCGTGGATTATCTACCCTCTGACCTGATCTAGACCCTGGTGACCAAGATTTGGTAAGGTTTAAACCCTGTAGCCAGTTTATATTCAAAACAACAACTAGGTGACTACCTCAAGTAAAGTTTGGCTGATCTTAACCCTAGCCTCCATCAGTTTACAGCTCAGCCAATCCTCAAAATGGGTTGTTCCACTTAATCTGCTTTTGCTAGTCTGTAGCCGACCTTTAGCTCCTCTTGTTCACACTGTGTCTGAGACCACCACTCTGTCCTGTACCCTGGAGGTCTTTGCTGCTGCTGCTCTCCTTGCCTCAGGCTTTAACATCCCACATACACATGTGGAGGGGCAGGGAGCTCTCCGGACAAGACACCAAAATCAACAATTCTCTTCTTCCAAAGAGGTCAGTTTAACCCAACAGTCCAACTTTCAGAGCCGGTCTTTTGAGGTAAAATGATGTTATGATAACGTCCAGGAGCTTCATTAAGTACTAATAGAAAAGTTAAAATCTGTTTGTGAGTTTGGAGCAGAGTTTCAACTCTGAAATCTGTTTGGATTCAGGAATCTCTCCACGTGTACAGCTCAGCCACACAGGGCTGCAGGTTATGTAAGATTATGAAAAATTGGATTTGTCTACCTGCTGCTGACCCAGTTTGAAGACAAACTCTGACAGAGGCTGGGTGTAGGAAACAGGAGTGAGTGAACTTGGTATTACATGCTCTACATCTGCCAGCTGTTCACATACTGAGCTCCAAAGTTTCGCCTCCTATTTTACAAAGCTGAGCTGACATGCTGGGAAGTTAACTTTCATTGATAATGTGGCAGACATCCATAATCATGCTAATCCTTCAAAATAAATAAGACCTGTGTTTTCTAATGGGTCACATCATACAGGTGTGTTCTGTTTTGGTTCTTTTTTTGGACCTGCATAGCTGGATTATCTGTGGAATTGAGTAATCATTTGAAAACAAACCCAGTGAAACCTCTGGCACTGAAAAAACAGATCCACAAGGAGGTTTAGCAACCTTCTCAATTTACTTTCTTCTGACAGGCTAGCCCTCTGGAAGCCTTCTCCACTGTTGCCATACAGCAAATCTTTAGTCCCAGAGTAAGCCAGGGTTTCTCTTCCTAAAATGACAAAATCTGATCTGTGTCCATATGTTTCGGACCCTGAATCTGCAACAAACAACTGAGCAGCACAAGTATGCGTGTCAGAGGAGATCCACCAATTGGTGACATCACAAATTTAGCAAATTATTTGTCCCACTTTCTTAAATCTGGTGGATAAACTGTTAATCTCATTTTGGATTACTCCAATACAAAATAATCTCAGAATTTGAACCTGATTACGTTAAGGCTAACATGCATTATTTGGGGGTGTGGTAATTCTCCTTACTGGCCTTTGTTTTGTAAAACAGGTCAGTTAAAAGCCCTGTATCATACAGACACTAAAGGATATCTTGTTTCGGACAGTCTACTATTGCATGAACTTTTTTAACAAATCACAACTTTATTATTATTGCAGTATAAACATTGACAATAGCCTGCATTTCTAGTTATGAATGTGATGTTTTTTATATACACAAGCAACATTTTCACTGTTTCAGAGCAGCGTATAAAGACCATGCTTTCATACCACTATGATGCTAATGTTTTTGCAATCAAGTACATTATAAGAGGGTGATATATGAATAGAATAAACTTGACTGTCTGCTTTTTGCATGCAATAGGCAGAGATCTGCCTACTTTCCATATATTGTGCAGACTTACTGTGACTCTGACTCACAAATTCATAATTTGATACCATTTGTGTTCTTGTAGGAGATAGCAGGTTGTATCAGTGCTTTGCAGTTCTCCTTTACTCTGACTGATTTTCAATTCCCTCGGGTTACCGGATTTCTTTGTTAAAAAAAAAAAACAGTTTCTTACATCCCGTGTTAGAGCATGATACATTATGGAAACTTACACTATCTGTTGTAGAGTTTCCATTGAGGGAGTGTTTTTGCAGCACAGTATTAGTGCCAGTGAGAGGATAAAAGTACTTTTATTATACATGCACATGCTTTGTTTGCACTTAACAATAGAGCTGGGAAAAAGCAGTGTTTGTTGTGGATTTATTTTTGCATCCCTTCTGTGGTCCCTCAGCTCTTGGCTCCCAATGTGGCCTAGTTTATCTATAAAAGCATTTCCCGTGATATCCATGGCAACATAATTGAATTACCTCAGCCCTCATCTTATCACAGCTAAGAGAATGCTGATTTACACGTGTTACTGAATTTAGGTGTTTGATTAGTGTGATGCTCAGATTATGATGATCTGCATGAGTGGCCCAACATCGTGGTTAATTAATTCATGTCACTGTGCAGGGATGAATCATTACGAGTAGGAAGCTGACGCTGTATGCAGAAGAGGAAGTGGAAGAGGCAGAGCAGGGGAGGACAGTCAGCAAACTGGGAGCAGAAGCTGCTTTAGACCTCGGAGGGTGCTTCGACTTCATTAAATATACAGATGCCAACACTGTGCTTTCACCAGTCGGTTCGCAGCTGCCTTTTTGAATCCAGCGTTCAGCTATTGTGTTTGCTTTTGGTGTCTACATCTGGATGAGAGGTTGGAGCTGGTGAAGAGCAAGGGTAGTTATCAAAATAACACAGTCTGTGCCATAAACTGATTATAACAATTAGGACAAATCGCTGCCTCTTCATGTTGTGTAAAAGTAAACCCAACAGTTTCCCTAGCAACGGTTTGCTGACATCTTGCACTGTTAGGTCATTTGGCGCTTAAGTCTATGCTGTAGGGACTGGTGAGGGTGCTGTTTTACCACATTGGCCCCTTCCTCTGACTAAAACAAATATTTTAATGACCACAGACACTCAGTTCTGGAAATTCTTTGAGTCCGTACTGTGTTTTCTCTTGCTGTTACTCTGATAACTAAAACTTTTGTTTTAGCATCCAATAGCTAACTAAAACTTGAGTTCTCTTGGACATGAATTAGGTGATTTTAAAGACAGAAAAAACATTTGGAAGAGGTTGATTTGAAGTGTATATTGATCTCAAAGTTTGACTTTAACTGCAGCCACTCAGCAGGAGGAGCTCCTAATGTTTTGGAGAGCGGTCTTGTCACTCATCCTTTTCTATTGTCTGTGTCTTTTGCTACATTGTCAGCTGGAAAACTTAAAACGTAACCATTAAGATTTCCACAGAAAGAGATGAAATGGTACAAACTGATAAAAAAATAAATAAAAATAAAATAAATAAATAAATAAAATTCCACATTCAGAAGAGTAAAGTGTGTTAATGAAGCCCGTCTGGTATCAGTGTTAGATACAACAAAATTGAACCCCCCTGTAGTCTACTGCATGAATGACAGGTCTGCTAATAGGCGTATCTTTGATGTATTATTCAGGAACACACTCATACCTTTTTTAAGATCTTTTTGAGCTCCCCGTCCTCAGATTTTACACTCAGTGGCACTGTATCTGATGGCTGTTCAATGTCTCTGCGGCATCCATCACAGTTTCTTTGTTTAGAGTATTATAACGCCACCTCTATTGTTGTTTAATTTGTCCGTCTTTTGTACAAATTGTTCTGCAAGTCCTTTAATCTTTCAGCTGATTACTGTCTATGAATCCAGATGCAAAACCACAAAACAGGCCTACAAAATACCACCAAATATAATTGACTGCATGCAAATAATCATCTCTCTTGAACTAAAGTGGTTCTCACTGAACCGAATTTATGCTTAACTCAAGGTTTGCTGTCATTGAACATATCTGTTATGGAAAAATACCATGGAAAAATGGTCTTTAAATGTGGTTTAGTTTGATGGGGTTTCAGAGCCAGCCTCTAGTGGCCAGTCAAGGAACTGCAGTCTTTGTCACTGCTGTGTTGGCTTCATCTCTCAGTCCTACAGTTTTCTGCTTTGGAAGGTCACAGGCAGCAGCACAGACGTCCTTCCTCTCTCCACTCTAGGCCACCTGCTCACATGGTCTCAGAGCATATTTGTCCTCGGGTTAGAGAGCTTAAGAGGCAGCGTGACACTCCTGAACACCCATCCTTGAGTTACCATGAAATCTTGAGTTAGTCAGGAGATGTGGACGCAGGCATTGTCTTTGAGAGTAGCGATAAAGCCGGATAATGACAAAAGCACTTGAGATTAGAGGGGTATAGCTTAACCTCCAGCTATCTTGCAGTTTCTTCCAGTTTTCGCAGCAATGCACAGACTGTGCAGTGTGTCGTGGGTTCATCATGGGAGCTGGTATTTGCCTTAAAAAGGAAGATGTCTCCAAAGATAAATGTTCCCTCTGATATGTCACCAAGGACTTTATTTTGGAATATTATTTTTCACCCCGAGGAAAGAACTATTAAAGGCATTAGTAGGGAAGAGATCAGCAGTTTTCTCTGCTTCAAAAACTTCTCTCTTGTTTACTGCAAGTGGAATTCCCTGATGAGTTTAAATCACATTAAGGGAGAGGATTAGGGGTATATCATTTCTGCATGTCCTAGCATAAGTCAAGGAGAAACCTACAGGAGCAGGAACCTTTTAACAGAGAGGAACTATCAGTATTTCATGTGCATTATATCTGCTTGTACAGCATCGAGGGGATGTTCTTGTCTCCTGTGAGCTCAACAAATCACAACGTAAGTCAGAGATTCTCTCTTTTTTGTGGATCCTGAAGACATGAGCCGCAAAACTCTTTCCCTTTTCACGGCTCACCCCCCCCCTAGGGTTTGAGCCTCCAGGCTGCCACCCTCCCTGAGATCTGCTGCATATTTCAAGGGAAGGCACTAGCACTTGGTGAAAATGACCTCTGGGTCACAGGTTTTAGTCCCTGATACCACAACCAGTCTGTTCTTCTCAACTTTTCCCCTTAATCTGTGAAAAAACAGAATCTTTCTGTTCTGTAGACATCACAAGAGACACCATGTTCATTTCTGATGAGATAACTTGCTTCGAGAAGTGCTCCAGAAACATCAGTCATGGATGGAGTGACTCAATAAAGACGGCTCACATTTAAAAAATCCAGACGTGTCATCATGCTAAACCCTGCAGTTGATTCTTACATGGACTGAGTGAACTCATGACCCCATCTTGAGCCTAAACATGTTTAATCAAGGCTGATATTGATCCATATGTAATGTAGTTTCCACCAGAGAGGCAGCTTTTGTTTGTTTGTTTTTTGTTGTTGTTTTTTTTTCCAATGCAGAGTAATTTGTTTACCATATTTCATCCATTAAAAAGGGATAACACCCACTCTGGCAGATAAATATTTCATCCACCAGGAAAAGAAAGCAAAGAGGAAGCAACGGGCGATCTGTGGCATCCTAAACAAACTGCAGTGAGACGTGAAAGCGGGGTGAGAGGATTTTAAAGCAGGGCATGAGAAAGTGGTCCAAAAAGAGAGGGGGTAATATGAACTCAGACAGGAGGAGGGTGGATGTAAACAGGGACGTTTAAAGACAGACAAGTGTGCTTCTGTGGGAACCCTGGGTATGAAAATCTCCACGGCTACCGTTTAACTGCTCCTCAATGACTTTATTTCTCTTTTATTAATCCCTGACTCTCACCTCAAGGTTTTATTATGGATTTAGGAAGGCCTGAGATAGATAGTTATTCAGGTGAGTCCCTGGAGTGCAGGACCCCAAGAGCAACTTGGACGAGATAGGAATATCATTGAGGGGGAAGAGAGCATCATCAATTTTAAAATAATGCCCTCTCATTGCTCTGAGGTAATAAAAGACAGAGTGTCACTGTCAGACCAAAAAAAATGAGAAAATTTAGAGAGTGTTTTCAAAGAATTGATTTTAAAATGTGGAAAAAAATCATTCCAAAGAGAAAAGATGCGTTTAAGATGAACTAACTCCGGGGAGGAAAGAGATATACTTGTGTGATGAGTGTGTACCTGTGCTCAGCAGTGTTGAGCGGGTGGAGATGTTGATTTCCTGCAGGAGCTCCAGTGTTTCAGTGTGAAAGAGGCGGATGGAGGAGCCCTCGGAGAATGCCATCCACACCCCTCCGCCCGCACAGGCCATGTGAGCCACGCTGACCATCGGGTCTGGATGGACTTCAAACTTCTGTGGATGGAGAGGAAATGGCACGGCTCAGTGATACTTTGTATTGACTGGAAAAGGTTTCTGATTAACTACATGTTATATCAGACAAGGCTCTTCTATTGGCCAAAATGTCATGTTCATGCAACAACCTACTGGAAGTATGAATAACATGTTTTTCCAAATCTGTGTGTCAAAGAAATACAGACTTGAAGACACTTGTGTTGGTTTTGCATAATGCATAATGTATTATAAGGATTATATGAGGATTGTTTTGCAGCTTTATAAATACATTCATAAGGATTTATAAATATGCTTATGATGCATTACTGGGTTTTTATATTCATGCAGGTTTACTTTTTCCTATTTCATCTCCAAAATCATTACAAGTAAAGTTTTGGAGATAAATAAGCCGGCCGTAATGCTTGTTTTAGGTAGGTGGATCTCCTCACTTCCTGTTTATTGCTGTTAAATAACTCAGTGGGATAAAGTTTCCACTAAATAGATACTTTTAGGTTATCTCTCCACATGATATGTTTGCTTTTGCTTCAAAGCCTCAGTGTAATTTGGAAATTATAGTTTTGGCCCTTATGTAATTTCATTTGAACAGAGTTTAAGACTATCACAGATGCAGTTGTTGTTTTTTCAGCTTTTTTTCCTCTCTTTTTTTTTATGTAATTGACCGTGATTTCTTTGTGTCTGTTTTTTCTAAATTACAGAATCCCAAGTTTTAGATTCAGCTGTTGCTCCAAACTTGCTTTTCATTAAATAAGGTCTAATAGTTCCTCCTAAGTTTGTCATTTGCAGAGTCCCTGACACATTAAACATATTTTGCATCATTTCCCTTGCTGCTATCTTTTTAAGAGCACAATGTTAAAAGAGAGTTCCAGGCACACAGTCTTAATGAGCAGCTTGAACTAAATGCAATGAGCCTTATCGTGGCGACACATGCAGCCCCTGCAGTCCAAGGCGTGACAAGGGCTGGTTTGGGCATCATCTTAGAACTCATATCACTGCTGGTGCATGAGTAGCATGAGGCCGGGCAATTAGTCAGTGAGAGCGAGGGAAGATGAGACTGCTACCTCCCCACCACCATACGACCCCCACACACCAATCCAAATGCACACGCAGACAGGGATTACCACCTGTTTACTCGCCCTTGCCGGTGGGTCCTCTTTTGTTTGAAATTGGGGAGAGGAAAGAAGACTTTGATGTGTTTTCTCTTTTAATTGACTCCTCAGCATGGTGCTCGCTCTGCCTGGGAATGAAGAGGCATCTGAGTGTTTTTTTTTTTTTTTTACCCGAGCGCAGCCATCAAATATTTAGATTTTCATAAATAAAACGGCAAATTTCACCTTTAATAACCCGTAGCGTTTCAGATGAGTTGACGAGTTTGTAAAGGAAAACAGAGTCCTACTGGGCTGTATATGATACATAATTATCACATTAATCACCATCAAGCATGGCGGCTCTTTAAAGGACTTCCAGCTAATCAATGGCTGACAAGTTGGCTGCCATTTTGCTCACCATATGTTCAAAACCACCTGGAAGGCTCATTGGAAACTACATGACTGACTCATTTGACTGCAGTGTAGAAGGAACTTAAAACGTGTTTGAAATGTGTTTAAATCTTTGATTCCAGTTCCCACTCCAGGCGATATTGGCATTTTTTATGTTTTTTTACAGAGCTCTTAGTCCTCTGCTGAAAATATTGATAAGCCGGCTGTTTGGAAAATATGTTCAGATAACTTCATTTTGAACTCAAAGTTAAAGTTACAGAACGGTACAAATAACTCAATCGGATATGCAAGTCAGCCTCTCTGCTATGACTCAAAGTTCACAAACTCTGTGTTTCTTGTTCCCAGCCTCGTTGTTGACTCTGTAATAACACAACTTTATTCACTTGTTGAGGTGCTGCTCTGTACTTTTTCATGGTGTTCTTGATTGTCCTTAAGCAGCTCTGCCTGAGCTGTATCGAGAAGCTCCCTGATGCACCGAACTACAACTTGTTAGGAAACTGAAGTTTACCCAGTAAGCGCCAGGATGGATAGCCAGAGCACCATGAGAGAAATCATGTTTACACTGCTAGTACATAAACTGTTTGACTGCTAGGACAACCTCTACTTTATTACTCGGTATTTACCTGGTGACATAGACGCTCATATTAGCCTTGAAGGTTACCTTTCCTTCCTGTTTTTGGGGCAGCAAACCACATATCTGCACTAAGCATTTTAACTGCCTGTTGCACAGTGTCAACACAGGATCAGAACATCTGTTAACCCTGACCAACAGCCTGGTTTTAGCCTGCTGGATCCAGCGCAGCTCGCAGAGATGAGGTGGTCAGTGAAGCCTGACAGCAGTAATGTGCCCTTTCCACTCAACTCAGCAGTGTCACACTAACAGCAACATTCCTCCTTAAGTCCTCCACCAGCGGAGGGAAATAACATCAGACCCAAAGCCACAAACACTCCAGCTGGTCTGAACAGCTCATTAGTCCTTCATTACGCCGGGTGACAAGGTGTCTTTGTCCTCTGCCGAGCACTAAGTCCACAGTCCACTCAGGGCTACGGCGGAGGAGTGAAGTGGACGTGTGAATGATAGAAAAAAGCCAGAAGAAAAAGAAATAGTAATGGGATGAGGAAGGAACAAGGCATTGCCAGTCAGTATTGATCAAAGCAAGTATGTCCATGCATGTCCCACTTTGTTAAGACCGGTTACACGGGAGAAACTCAGACCTCTGCAAAGTGCTGAAGTTTTAGAGCTCTGAACTAACGCCTTTATTGGATCCTCAAAACTCACAGAGCTGAGAAATGTTCAAAACAATCATCAGTAAGTTTGGGGGAAAAAAAAACAAAAAACAACTGAATTGTGTCGAAATCAAGCACAAACAAAGCTTGTGTATGATTGTTATTTTCAATTTAACCCCCGCTGTGTGATTTTCTGAAAGGTAAAATGTGATTTGATCGGCTGTGATTCTGCTCATTTTCTCCAAAATCAAGTTGATTCACTTCTTATTCCCCGCCATGAGTCCTGCTTATGGGGTGCCGTTTGTAAAGCAGCCCATTATAAAAACAACAGCAAGATTTGGTCATATTTAGCTTCGAACAGCATTTAAAAAAGTGATGTGAATTTTCGGCAGTCATTTTTTTGCACATTTACAACAACATTTAAATACTAAAACTAAATGTTAAATGTTAAATCTAAATGCTAAATCTAAATGTTAAATATATATGTTTAATCTAAATGTTAAATCTAAATCTAAATGTTAAATATAAATCTAAATGTTAAATGTTAAATCTAAATGTGTTGGGCGAAACTAAATATTTAGCTAATATGCAAATTCACGGTCGGAAACCGGAAGTGCCAAAATAAAAGCTCCAGAAGGTCATATTGATGATTCTTGTGTCGAAGAAAACGAATTAAAACCAATTTAAGGGGGGAACAATTACTTCGGGTGACGTTTCGTGTTAATAACTACCTACAACTACCTACCTACCTACTGCTCCTTTGTGGCGGACAGCAGCAGTATCATGAGTGCACCTGCATGTGTGTGTGCGTGTGTTCGGATAGTGTCTTCGCCACACGGAGAAGCGACACTGAAAACTCGAGTCTTTCTAATAAAGTTTTTGTTGTTGCTGTTGCTATTGTACGTAGTTATTAACACGAAACGCCACCCCAAGTAATTGTTCCCCCCTTAAATTGGTTTTAATTCGTTTTCTTCGGCACAAGAATCATCAATATGACCTACTGGAGCTTTTATTTTGGCACTTCCGGTTTCCGACCGTGAATTTGCATATTAGCTAAATATTTAGTTTCGCCCAACACATTTAGATTTAACATTTAACATTTAGATTTATATTTAACATTTAGATTTAGATTTAACATTTAGATTAAACATATATATTTAACATTTAGATTTAGCATTTAACATTTAGTTTTAGTATTTAAATGTTGTTGTAAATGTGCAAAAAAATGACTGCCGAAAATTCACATCACTTTTTTAAATGCTGTTCGAAGCTAAATATGACCAAATCTTGCTGTTGTTTTTTATAATGGGCTGCTTTACAAATGGCACCCCATACCTGCTGACACACAACCCATTTAGCGGGTTTAATAGGAATTGGTTTTATTTCGGTGATTATTCTCAGGTACCTGCAATGGTTTTAGAAGAATGAGTTTAGAGCGATTTTCGTCTTCTTCACGTCAGACAGCGGCACCTTTTGCTCAAGGTCAACCAGTTTTACTGTATCTAAGGTTCTCTTGTTCTGAAGATAAAGCCTGTATTGTCTGCAAAACAAACAAATAGTGTAAATAAAATAAAAAAAAGACAGAAAAAAGGGTAATTCCAGCCTCACACCAAGCTACTTTGCGATCAATGTCAGTGCTGCAGAGTCCAAAGGCAGAACTGGAGTCTGAAGGTGCTGCTGTCATCTTGATTTCAAGGTGGTCATAAAATTCAGCCTGAGTCGTCCTTTGTCTGGTTTTGGTCTGGATGACAAAATTCAGCATTTCTTGTCTTTAATCATTGATTTTTTTTTTGTTATTCTAATTTGAATGTTGGCTTCTGTGTTATCTAATTCTTACCAACTAAATCAATAAACCTTAAAGATTTGGACCAACAAGTCAGATTCACAAGGTCACTTCTTTTTCCTGATTTGGTCCGATCAAACACGGTACAGCAGGATGATGTCTGGAGCAGCTCTGAAGTTATAATGACGATCAGCGGGAGTTTCCTGTTTATGGTGCTTTTACTATTA
This sequence comes from Xyrichtys novacula, assembly GCA_962446985.1. Classification (NCBI taxonomy): domain Eukaryota; kingdom Metazoa; phylum Chordata; class Actinopteri; order Labriformes; family Labridae; genus Xyrichtys; species Xyrichtys novacula. The sequence goes on from OY660865.1 coordinate 17,389,203, forward strand.
CAGGATAATCTCACAAAAACTGTTCATTCCAGTGACTCTCAGTCTCTTTCTATTATGTCATTTTTTCCACCTCTAATTCTTGCTCACCTGCAAAGTGACTTAACTGGACCATATCATCTTCATTTATACCAAGATTGAAGTGTGACAGATACAAAAGAGGATAGGAACCTCAAAATAAGAAAAAGAAAAATATACATATATACCTATCTCAAATTCAAAATTGTTTTTCAGCTACAATTTTCTACAAAATCTTGAAAAAAAATCATAGTTTTTGTTTTGTTTTGTTGTTTCTTATCCAAAATTCTGAATTGAAATCGTGTACCTAAGAAAGTAGGGAGGATTCTGACTTTTAAGGATTCTGTGAAAATACAGAATTCAGACTCAAACTAAATGTTTAGAGAATTTTCTCAGAAATGTTATTTTTCCCAAGTTAACTGAGTTTTTGATTTGGTTAAGATTTCCAATTCAGGCTTTTCCCCAGAGTCCTGACCTTTGCCCAGAGTTCAGACTTCTTCCCAAAATTCAGACTTTTCCCCATAATTCTGACTTATTCCAAAAAACACTGACTTTCCCCAGAAATCTAAATTTTTATTACAATTCTAAGTTTGAAGTCAGAATTCTTACCTTAAATTCTGAACCCTAACATTTTTTTTAACTGCGCTTTGTTTCCACCATAATTTTGAGTTTTAAGTCAGAATTCTGACTTTGAAATCAAAATTCTTAGATTCGAGACAAAATAAGGTTAAGATAATATACAGAATTTAGAGATTAAAAAAAAAAGACTCTGAACTCTGATTTAAATGAAAAAGTCAAATACAAAACTGAACCTTTACTCTCTTTTCTTGTGGCACTGGTCTTTTTCCCCATAAATAGCAGATTTAAAAACATTCATAAAAAACACTATTATTGAAAACTAATCTTTGTTTTTTGTATTTCATCGCCTTATTCATTCTTCAGTATCTCATTTTCCGAACAGTCGAGGGTTGATTTAAAAGGGTTTGTAACTATTACAAAACATCTGTATCGTCAGCCTGAAAATCTGTTTTCTCCTCAAACTCCTCCAGCAGTATTTGTTTTGCTCCTCCCCAGCCACTATGCTTTTGTTCTGGTTTTGTCTGCACAATAATCTTGTGTGTCCTTGCTGAAGTGGAGTGTACATAATCGAACAGAACAAAGCTGAGAGTACACACACAGTTTAAAGCGGAGATGATCTATCTGGTTTGTGTTTCGGGCAATTTTGTACCCAGCATTATGTATACAACTGTGTTTACCCAAAACAGACTGAAAAGGTTATATACAAATAACATTGTGTCATCAAGGCACTGACCGTGAAGATACAAAATGGGAATAAATCAAGCAGTAGGGTGCAGGACCCATCGGTGTCAAACAAGACAGGCTACATTGTCCTGCAAAGTCACGGATAAATGATTCACAACTGAAGAAAATCCAACAAAGTGGAGAGCATCCACAGGGAAAACAACTGAAAGAAGTAAAGTGAGTACAAGTCCACAGCCCTTAAGCCTAGCTCCCAGTCATATCTCTTACTACAGGTGCCAAAGACTGATTCTCCAGATCCTGGATATGCATCGCAGCCCCTATGAAGTCAGCCCTCTGGAGTCCACATTAGCGAGAAAGACAGGGTTAGCAAAGTAGTAACCAGAGCTGACCTGTTGGGCTCTGTGGGAGAGACAGTGAACCAGAACTGTGCTGGCACTGTGAGCCACTCAGCTGATTAAGCTGCAGTCTCTGGAGGACTGAGCGCAGGCAAGGAGGTGAGGGAGGAGGAGAAGACATGCACTGATTTTGAAGGTCCTGAAGCGGACTTGATGAGCATCTGTCTATCTTTTGCTCTTACAGATCACAGGTCATATTTGCATTTTTTTAACAGACAGAAATATGTTACAGTTACATACTTAGTTTTAATTGGTGTAATAAACGTATTGTGTTATTTGTGTAGCTTTTATATTTGAACATCTGTAATAGTAAATAGTATGGGTGGTGAATGAAATGTGCATTTCTGCTGCCTTAATTCATGTTTTGTGGAAAAGCTGCTCAGTTAGATCCAAAGTGGAAAACAAATTCATTAGGAGGGAGATGAGTCGGTAGCATTTTGATTATTGTTTGTATTACAGCTTGTTTGGTTGTTCAAATTCAGCATCATATTTTAATGTTCTCAGTTTTCATTTAGGAGGAATAGTTTGCTTAGCACACACGCTCCTTTTCAGCAAAAAGCCAACCCCCCCATTTCCACGGCTACGCACATTCACATCTGGGAACTCTAATTAAATGCTAATGGTTTGCAGTGCACAGCTGAATATCATATTAACATTACCCAGAAGAGTTTGTTCTCTGTCACTCATTATTGTCTAAAGTCAGCCCACCAGCCCACCTCTGATGACACAGCGGTCAGATGAACACCTTGGAGAATGACTCTACAAGAATGCAAAGCGTGACAGAGATGCCTCTCTGGAGATAATAGTGTGCACCGCTCCACTATAACTCAGAGCTGCACGGCAAAACGGAGCTTATTTGCGTGGGAGAGCTCCAGCAGACATTGTACGGCTCTACAAAGGCTTTGATTCGTTGTCCTAACAGCAGCTCCAGGCAGTAAATCTCGATGACATCACAGATTAGGACGCTGGCTCTCCGGGGCTGTGTGCATAAATCTTTTCAGAAAATGAAAGGAGAGGAAATTTTTCCTCAAATGCTGCAAAACACAACAAAACAAATAAATAAAAAAACACCTTGTCAAGCATTTTCACTTATGGAGCCATCCATTTAAAACACAAAACCATTTTTTTAAGCTGAGACGGAGAAAATTTTATCAGCTTGGCAGGTGGGAGGAGCTGAACTCACAAGAGGGGACCGAAAACATTATACATGTCCTTGAATGTTATCTTTGACTCAAATCTTTTAAACTATAATACAGAGTAAATGTCAGATTATTAACACATTTCCTCCATCCTATTAATACAAGACAAAATAAAATTATTACTGGATATCAAATCATAAAATCAAGTCTGTAATATTTCAACAGTGGACCCAGTCCTGATAAAACCAGAACTTACAGCTCGATTTTATTGTTTGTCAATTATAATTATTATAAACACCACTGCGTACATGAGTCCAATTTCTCTGTATCGTCTTGTCTCGTCTCCTATTGTTTCCTCTCTTATTCTGCCAAATCATACTGTATCATATCATATGATTGTGTTGTTTTGTGTAGAAATAGACAGAATAATAGTTTTAAAATGGCTGGCATAGATCAATTTCTGGGCTTCTTTAATGCTTGATTGGATATTCGTTAGCCCTTTAGCTGAACTATGCTGTCATGGAGTCCCCCTGAGGAGTCTTAGTGTTGCCGTTATCTGTGTGAGGACTGTTTTGGCTGTTTCAATATGGAAACAACAAAATTTCAGAGATCTAGTCTTCTAAGAGTCTCTGTGCGGGGTTCTAGAGAGGACACCAGCTAAGAATAATAAAAATCTGTTTGGAGACGGCGCTGCTCACATGGGAAATGTGGGAGAGACTTGGGGGGATTCAGCTGGAAGAATATACTCCCTGATCTGAACTTGGACTGTGCTTTGTTCCTGGACTTCTGAGTTTGTTATTGATTGGTTTTGGCACCACAGGGCAAAGATCAGCAATCTCTCAAACTGCTGCTGTATGTCTTGATATTCAGCTGAAGATCATCTAAAGGAAAATTTCCCATGCACACCAAGAAAGATTGAGGAAAAGCAAAACAAGCCGGCCATGCTCAGAGTCTCTAATGTGTAGGTTGCAGCTCAGAAGATCAGTGCTGTTCACCTACACAAAGAAACAGGTGTGGGAGGCTTTTCAGAGGAAGAGCTCAAGAATGTCTCAAGGAGGTACCAGCTAGCCAGGGTCTAAGGTGGGTAAAGGGTAAAGTTATCATCAAAAGAGGAGCTCCTGGTGACCTTTGCCGAGGATACATCTGTCGTTTCTCCCAAGGAGGAGGCAGAGGTCTGTTACAGCAGAAGCATCAGGCACCTGCTTGGCTGCTACAAGCATCTGTTCCATAAATAACCAGAATAAAAGCTGTGTCCAACTTTGCACTGGTTACTGGAGTCTGCCAGGTCTGTCCCTTGTTTCCACCTCTGATCTTCTGTAATAGGTTCCTGAGGTGCTGTCTTAGAGGGCGGAAAGGGAGTTAAGAATTTAAGGCCAGAATGAGGTTCCCTCAGCAAGGTGGTCGGGCTAACAGGGCATCTGGATGGAGCTTTGGAAGGCAGCCAGTAGTGTTTTTTGGGGGGGCTTCTGATAAGGAGAACTCCAAGGTGGCTTCAAGGGAGGCCTACCTGGTTAGGGAGGTGAACAAAGACTGAAAACTTTAATTTTTCATTCCGAAGAGAAAAGGGGAAGAATTCTCGGCTCACCAGTGAGGCCTGCCAAAAAATAAAGTTTATTAGGCCCCAACAACAACAGTATGTGTTTAAAGGTGATGAAACTATGCTAAAATCACAATACCAGTGAAGACTGACATTAGGAGATCTCCCTCCTACAGTCGATAGTGAAAGTGTCTGGTAGCTCAGTCATCAGGTTCACTTGTCTTCTCTCCTCCCAGAGTTTGATGTCCACAACATTCAAGCAGGTTTTCTCACTTGCTGAGACATCGGCTCTTTGCTGAAACCTCTCAACTCAGTTTGTCTTGAGCCAAGCACAGCTGTGGCTAGTATGTTGATCTTAGCCATGTTAGCTAGGTGAGGGTGTGTTTACATTGAGGACTCAAAAAAAATCAAAAGAAGTGAGTTCTGAATATTAGTCAAAAGAGCAGAGCTCACTTATAATGCTTTTTTTGTTTCAGTCACATTTGAGTCAGGCATCAACATCGTAAGAGTGTTTGATTCTGTGATGTTTTACTTTAACTTGTGTTTTACCTGGATTCAGTGCCTTAACAGGATGATTGGCTTAGACTCCCACAATGCAATGCTGCTGTGCTGTCCCTGTTGATCTACTCAGGTGCTACAGAAGACTGATCCTCACTGAAAGACATCTTTCTGTGGCCATTGTATCTGCTTTTATTTTCTTCGACTTCTTCTTCGTTTTAAGGGGTGGGGTGTTGAGGGTCAGGACCAAGCCCCTGATGTCCTAAACTCTGAGAAACATCCCTCGACAGGCACTTAATTCACCGCACTCACAGCTGCATATCCATCTTTGACGATTCAAAGCTGATCAGGACATAAAACGTCTGACTAAATCTGTCTCTGAATTAAAAAGTGGCAAAAACCAAACTGTTTGTTTCAAATTAGTCATGTAAAAATCATTCATGTTATCACATAATTAACATGATGATCAAAGAGCCCTTGATAAATTGCTCTCCTCTCCCCTCTGGAGGGAAATATCCAGATAAATCTTAGAAAGTTTCAAAGATGGAGGCAGTTTTCAGAGGGAAAACATCTTTATGGCTGTTTTATAGTGACGGGGTAACTGCAACATTTAGTCCCCTGCAATGATTCACTTATTTACCTGGGTGGCAAGGCCGGGGATGTCCACGACTGTGACAGAGTTGCCACAGCTTGCCCACACTGAGTCATCTAACACCAACAGTGTCCGCACAGGTTCTGAGCCCAGACTCACACATCTGGACGATTCCGGGTCCCAAAGGTCATCTGAAACCCAAACAAACAGACAGAAACTGTGAAGAAAATAACAGAGAGGATGTGAAAGAGGAAAGCCCCAAATCCCTCACTATTAACACAGCGAGCTGAGCATTTTGTTAATAAACTCTCGACATGTCCCTGACTTCTACTGGAACACATTGAGCAAGGCAATTAAATTCAACTCTTCCCACTTGTACCTCAGCAAGTAAGCTTGGTGTTTACTTTGAAATATACTTTTAAAACGCTGTTGAGCAATTACTAAAGCATCAGCAGAGAGGGTTCACAGTGGAGAGGGTCATTCTCCGCTCTCTTAATGAAAAAACAGCAAACAGACTCCAGGTTGACTTTAGACAGGCTGCAGACTTCCATTTCAATGCTCACACATCGTGCATCAAAATGGGAGCACCCTTGCCACCCACACACTAATAAGTGGTGTACACTTTAATCCACTTTCCAACTATTTACCATCGGTTCTCCAACCCCTCTCTTTCGCTCTCTCTCTTTTTGCTTCATCGCTGTGAAAATGAAGCAGACCTTTTTTCTTTGAGCTTTAATCACGGGGCGCACGTCGCAGCTACCACACGAGCACATTAAAAAAGTGAATTACATAAGCATTTCCTTTGCTGTGCGTTAATGAAGCAAAATTACAGAAGGGAGTGCACCCAGCCATTTAATTAACATTTTGAGTTGTTTATTTCTGCCTTTCATAGCAGAATGGCTTTACAATGCCTTCTGACTTCCACAGGTTAATTGCTTGGCGTGTTATAAAGGTCATTTTTCCACCTTTTCAACAGTCACACTTGTAAAATGTCCTTCCAGCCTCTCGTGTGAAGGAAAGCAGCACCGAGAGGTCTTCATCTTCGGCAGAACAGGGGGCTCAGTGTGTAACACTTCTAAACTTCTCCATCTCTCCTTGAAAAACATTTAGCAGGAGGTCTGGTCTGCACATATCTGCGTTATAAGAGCATATTTTTCACTTGCCAAAATTTATGTTGCATTTATTCATACGGCTTTTGGTACAAGTCTCGACTGAAACCTTGGCATTTCCTGGCTACTGCAGACTTGTTTTTAGACAGTAGCATGTAGTCGAGGGCATAAATCTTTAACAGATGTGCCAAATCCACAAACACTGCTGACATCCTCCAGAGCTTTTCTCCTGTCTGCTTTTTTTATACAAAGCATGAATAGTAATATTTAATCGGCAGGCAGCAGCTTGGTGTAATTAATCATCCTTTCTGCTTGGTAGGAGAGGGGAGCGCAGGAGGAAGGCAGCCTCACTGACGTACATACTGTGTCCAGGTAAGAAGAACCTGGTGATAGAGCTATTGTGCTCCTGCTGGCTGTGAAGACTGCAAACCGCAGCTCAGATGGAGTTGAGCCCCCTCTGGCCTTGTGCAATGCCTGACTAAACATGGCATGCCATCTACCACATGGTGTTATTTTCATACTTGCAGCAGGCGTGAAAATCAAGAGGAAAAGCAAGTACAGCAAACAGGGAGAGTGATTCTGAGGCAGCTGTGACGCGATACGTTTTACAAACACTCCTGAAAAATTCATACACACTGACTCATGACATCATTTCAAACAGGAAACATGAATGGGACCAATTAAGATTTTTCAGCACAGACACTGTTGACTGCAGAGCTCTTTTATGCATTTATAATGCACAGGAAAAATAACACTAATTATTGCAGCAGAGGAGAAATTTACAAGTTGTTTAAGGAAAAAAAAAAAAAACTCATTTGGTATCAAGTTCTTCATCATACACGGCTGACATCCAGGTACTGTGTTTCCACCTGCTGTCTCTTGCGTATGAGCCCCGCCCACTAGAGATGACATCATCATCTGATCACCTCTGGATCAGCTGTCAGTCAGCTTGTCCCTGTGTCCTTGCGGTGACCTTTATGGATCTTTTTATCTGCAGGATGCAGGATGTGTCATATCTAATTCATTATTCATTCACTAACTGCGTTTCTGTTCATTGCCTATCTGCTTGTAAACTCCACATCCCATTAATGTGACGTTCTATCATTTTGTTTCAGAAACTCTGGGAACTCTGAGGTTTAAAAGTTTTAAAGAAACACTTTCAAACTAGACGCTCATTAATGGAACTTACATGACATTTTCTTCTTTCAAATCACTGTTAATCTCTGGCAGACCCAAACGGCAGGCTCAGACACAGTGAGATTTCCTACATCACAAATCCAAGCTCTGCCCCCAGAACCCTGCTTTGCAGGTCAGACTTGGAAAAGTAGAGAGGACGTCTGCAGAACAAGTGTGTGCATTAGCAGATTTTAATGCTCATAATAAAATAATTATGATTCATTATAATAATTATGATTTAATTATGATTTCATTATGTCCCCTAAAGACATTAGCCTGAGAGCTGAATAGCTCCTATGTTACCTGCTACTTCTACCACACCGGCAATCAGGCTGCAAGCTAACGTAAAGAGGAGTGTGCAGAGCAGTGCTTTCTCCACCCACGACTCAGAGGCAAAGTGCTCATGAGCTACTAGAGCTCTGCAGAGGAAAAGTCATTGAAAATGATACAGGTAACCCGGTTTTGGCTAAAAACTTCATAATCACAATTTAAAGACCACTGGTAACACTTTAAATAGTAAAACAACAACAACAACAAAACAAAAAAAAACGATCTAAGTGGGACTTTAACTCTCCTGATAAAAAGTTTTAGAGAAGCCTCGTCCAAAGACAACGAAAAATTCAGGAGGTGAGTCAAATTGTCTAGAGTCAAAGTAAACATAGTCAGACATTATTATCAGATCTCTGCATAGAGACAAAGGTCCAAGGCACACAGCCTAAAGCTAGCAGAATAAACGTCCATGCACGACCACCTTGGACAGGCACAGAAATAGCGTTTTTTCAGAATTGATATTGTATCATGGACTTATTATCATGTTATAATGAGACTTTTACGTCGTTACATCCCTTAACACATCTGTGAATGCCCGGACCTCATCAGTTTCAAATCTGCCCTCAAAACCTACTTTTTCACACTCGCTTTTATTACCTGACCCCCCCTCCCCGACTCACCATTATCCCACCTCTTACATCTGCCCCTCCCACCTGTATTCTTTTATTCTTTTTATTGAATTTTACCTTGTTTTTAGCTTGTTACTATTAATTTTTGCCTACTGTATTTTTGTTATGTTTTTGTAAAGTGTCTTTGAGCTCCTGTAAAAGCGCTATACAAATAAAATGTATGGTTATTATTATTAGTATTATTAACTCACAATAAAACAGGAGGCCTTATTTAGACACATGATCAGCAATTCAAACGAATTTTGGCTTCATTTTTGTCAAATTTGATCGCATGATACAGATTTTAAAAGCCTACTGCTACAAAAACACAATTGTTCTCCCCATCCAGGCCTCATATAAAAAAATTGCAGTAGTCAACACAATGGCAGGCTAAAGCTACGGTCATCAGTCTGCAAACAAAGCAGCCTTGCAGGCCCCTTACCATTGTTACTTTTCCCGTAAACCATCATGGTCCCGTTCCGCAGACCGGCAAACAGGAAGCGAGCGGAGTGCTTCAGGCACAGCACAGGGCAGCCCTCTGGGTTGTGGAGGGTCAACAGGCACTGAGCTGCAGTGTCCACACTGCCGTAGACCAGTATGCTGGAAGAACAAAGGCAGCGCGAGGCAGCGTGATAAATGAGTGTCATTTGAAATGACAGAGTGGCTCGTTTTCATGCAGTTTGATTTAACAGTGCACTTTGGAGCAGAGCATTGTGTATGTGCATCCACTCCGTCTTTCTCATGTTTGAAATGCCATCTGAACTTGGCTGCATCGTATTGTCTGCTTCAGGATGAAAAATGCACGTCACTGTTTGTGTCTCTATATGAGAAGAAACTGTTAGGTAGCGTTGGAGCTGTCAGTCTATGAAGTCTGCTGAAGTGCTGAAATAGTTGTTTTTGAGTTTATTGTAGGCTCTTTTTTTCTTTTTCCCTGGATAGACTCATATATTGGAAAAGAATGAGTCAGCATTAAAAAAAAAAAAAAAAAAACAGCTGACACGTGATTTAGGCTGTTGCTAAAAGTCTAAACAGTAAATAAAAATTACAGGGAACAGAAAACTTAACCTTTAGGAATATCCTGTGTTTGAAAATATTGTATTGAGTGTAAGTACGGCAGAAGAGTGAGATTTAAGTGATCCTTGCCAACACGCAGTGGGATCAGGAGGTTTATTGGATTTGAAAATGAAACTGTGATCTTAGCAGCAGTAGCAGTATTTCTGTTTGTTAGGGTATCAGCTCTGATTTCCTGCTTTGATGAAATATTGACAAGCAAATCTATACTGCCGAAAAATCTCACCGAAGTGTAACAAAAGGGTAATATAGGGGTATTATCTCCAGCAGAAGAAGTGCAGGATACTGAAGATCACTTTTAGATTTGTTCTTTTCTATTTCTCATCCATGCAACGACTTTAATGGAGTTTGCTCCTTTTATATTTCACTAAAACAATAAAAAATAAGTTTAAAATGCCAATAAAAACGGAATTGGGTGGTTTGTAAATCATGCAAACCCGATATTTAATTGAAAACAGAGCAGAGACAACACCTCAAATATTGAAACTGAAACAAATTATTGTTTTATGAAAAAAGTACACACTCATTTTAAAATTGATGCCACAGCATATTTCAGAAAGTTTGGCCGGGGGGCTTTTCTATTGATGTGTTGTGTCACCTTTTCTTTGAACAGCAGTGCCTGAACTTTCAGTAGACCAGTACCCAGAGTTTTGAGAGGAACATGACGTCCCACTCCAGCCTGATACAGTGTTATAGTGGCTTTTTGTTCAGTCTCTTTTTTCTTATATTTTTCTTATGATGCACCAAATCTGACCTCAGGCAGGCCAGTTTAGCAGCTGGACTATCCTACTTCTGAGCCACACTGTTGTATTATGTGCAGAGATGTTTAGCTTTATCCTCAATTTCCAAGAATTCAAATTCTCCCCTGAGAAGAGGATTGTCAGGATGGCCACATATGTTTCTTAAAAACCTGTAAATATACTGTTCAGAATGAATGGATTCTTTCAAGATGAGACACCTGTGCATCCCTATACCATCATGGATACTGGTTTTTGAACAGTGTGCTGGTATCAAACAAGGTGGTCTCTATTGTGTTTAGAGAAGAGGATTCGTGGTTTCCAAATGGAATGTTTGAAAGGTTTCCACTTCCTCTCAGCCCACCTGAGTACAGGCCCAGAGAGATCATATTTATATGTGATTTCCTCTTTACACGGTGAAGTAGTAACCTGCAATAGGGATGCAGGGATGAATATGTGCACAGACTAAGGGTTTCAGAGGTGGTTCGTTTTAATGCAGTGACTCAAACTACAGAGTCATGTCTGTTTTTAATGCAGAGCTGCCTGACGCACTTAAGGTCACCGCCATTCAGTATTGGTATCTGTGCAGAGACTCTTTGAATGATATTATATTCTGCTTGTTATGAAATCCATTTTTTTGCAGTTTGAAGCTGAGGAGCATTACTGTGAAAATTTTTGAACTATTTACTCAGGCAGTCTTTCACATCTGCACCTCAGAGAGAGTCAGCCCCTCTAGCATACCCTTTTTATACTCAGTCAGGTACTAAACTGTTCAAATTAACCTCATTAGTTGAGATATGTTCCCCCAGGTGTTTTGTTTTGCCTTTTCTGCATAACTTTCTCAGTGTTTTGTTGTTCCCAGCCTCAACTTTTTGGAGGCATCCAACTCAAATTAAGCACGGATATTTCCCAGTTTCCTCATGGTATGTTCTCTTGTTAAATTTTTTATTGAATGCAGCATTTAAATGATTCACAAACCTTTCATTCTCTTGTTTTCTCACTTGTGTGATGTTTCAGTCACTTACCGTCCGTCATCTAATCCCACACAAATGTTGGTGCTGATCCCAGATGAGGCTTTGTGAACACCTGCCTCCTCGTCCTCACTCGGAGAAGGTTCTGGCACGTACTCCAGACATCGGACACCAGAGCCAACCTGCAGACTCTTCACAGCTCTTGGTGTGGGCCTATTGAGGGAAAATATCTCTATCTGCCCCTGAGAAGCTTCTCCGCTGCCTGCCACCTGTGGGGAGAAAAAATATGCTGCGTATAAAAAGGTTGAGACCTCGTGTTAAGCTGCACCAATGGACTGAATCATAATGCCACGGGTAATAAAACTGTTCTGCTGAAACAGAGTAAAAAAAAAAAGAGATAGGAGGAGCAGAGAGCAAAACCAGGCCAGCCTCTCTCAGATCATGCTTGCAACGTGTTCGCTGTCTTAATCAAATTAACGTGGAGGCCAGAGGATAAAGTGCCTTTGGTTACACATTCTCCACCTGTCAGCGATTTCATTTTCAGAAAAGTTCAAATTAATTATCCTTTCAGACCCTGTCGTCTATCATCCCACCTCGCTTTCCTTGAATATCACTTAGAATGTTAAACACATTACGTAATGGATTCACAATGTCATCCCCGAACATCAAACATTTCTTAAAACTGTGGGATCTTTTCATCAGCGTAGAACAGAAGGGCTGTCGTAAGTTTCTGAAACACTCTGAGTTGTTTAACAATGAGCTTTTCTTTTATGAGTTTGCAGGATCGAGTGACTCTTCCTCTTCTGGGGTCTTACTTAAACAATCTCAGGACAGTTACTTTTGAAGCAAGAAAGTTTAGATTACTAGCTGCTGTTTAAAAATGTAATATTTTCATCAACTTACCAAACTTGTTCTGTTTACTCTTAGATAACCTCAAAAAAAGTTAAAATCTGAAACGTCCTTCAAACATAACACATCAGTCAGCAGAGCCCTGCCCAACAAATAACACAACACATCCACTGTGATTCAAATAGGCCACCAGTCATCTAGAGCTTCATTTAACAGAACCAGGAGGCTAAAAGCTAATGCTAAAGCTCCACCTTCTCGCTGGTGTACTGGTTGATTGAAAGTAAGGTCAAATCCTCATTTCTAATATGGCGACCTCTAGTGTTGGGCTTCAAACTGTCTATACAGTAAACTTTGGATGACATTACTGATGCTACGTCTATGTTTTATTCCGTTTTTGCTCTTAACACAGTTTAAAAGGAAAGAAACACTTGAAGCTGAAATAAGTTAATGAGTACCAGCGAGCGTTCGCAGCGCTGCTGCTGTGCAGCTCTCAGCACCACTAAGGCAGAAAAAGAGAACAGTACACATCTAAAGAAAGCTACAGGGATAATTACAGTTATGGTACTCAGTGTGGATGCTCTTTTTACACAATCACAGGCAGAAAAAAAGCTGTGCAATCAAAGTTTGTGTGGAGTTACTGTGACTGGTAAGCTACCTGCAAGCTAACCCTGATCGGTTGTTTGATTCAGCTTGGATGATGCACCACAAAGCATCACAGGAAGTCATTGCTGCCTGTCGTCATTAAACTTTATAACTCCTCCTTCTGAGTGTCACACTCTCTGACTGTCCCTGGACTTATTTCTCATGTAGGAGCTGTAAACTTCCCACTGTTTATTTATAATTACATTCAACTGAGCAATCTGTTTGTAAACCAGTCAAAACTTCAATAATCTAAGAGTGTAATACTGATGATACCACTGTTTATTTATCTACACTGGTTCTGGCTCTGATGATGCATTTTTGATACTCTGTCATCATAAAAGTAGGCTCTGTCTGATGCACTCTTAAGATTATATACCAGTATAAACTGCAGAGAGGTTTCACCCAATAGCGCTTCAAGACTGTGCAAAAGCATGCTGGGTGCACAGGAAGGCAGACCAGTCTAGCACCACCCCTTTAGAACAGCTTTTTACCCCATAATCATGCATCTGAAAGAAAACAGTGGTACACTATTAAATAAAATACACATTGTGGAGAGCTAGGTCGATTGAAAGACTTTGATTTAAGACAACAAGTGACTAGAGGAGGTATTGTGCATCCATCCATCCATCCTTCTGTAAGTGGCACTGAGCTCATCTACTGTACCTGCAGCTAGCAGAATGTTGCTACAAAGAGCTACACATCTGCACATTGCTAAACACAATAGAAGGCATCACATAAGGACACTTGTTATCTCTCTCTCTCTCTCTCTCTCTCTCTCCATCTATATATATATATATATATATATATATATATATATGTGTGTGTGTGTGTGTGTGTGTGTGTGTGTGTGTGTGTATGTATTGGTAGGGTTGCTTTTTAATGTACTGATATTCTTAGTCAACAATTATTGAATTCATTTCTTAATTTGGTCTTTAAAACTCTCATAAACCTCACAGAAATCTTTGTTGGTAACTAGCTGAAAATGAATGAGGTGCCTATGAGAACTGACACTGTTCAACAAGGTTTCAACATGTCCAAGGTGACACTGAACAACCTAGACCCTGTTCTCAGAGTGGAAACAAGCATCCAGAGGATGCCTTTGAAGGTTGGAAGCTTTTAGTGGCTCAATTTAGATTGATTGGAAGTTTCTATCGTTCAGCGCCTCTAGACGTCTGTCTCTTTTTTGAAGAGAAGTCAAAAAAAAAAAAAAAACTCTCCCAAACGAGAAAGCAACCTTAAAGAATACCAAACAAAGCCCCCACCCCCTAACATGACAAGCTCCACAAGGCAGATCACACCCCACAGGCTGAGAGTCTTGATTTCCTCTGCAACACATTTAAATTGTCCTTTGTGTAAGCCTGTCAATGCCAATGCTGAGAAAACCAAGACAGCAGGAGCCCTCCAACCCCCATCTCTGATGCATTTCCAATTAAAGTGGCATTGCTCCCATTCCCAAACAATTAAAGTGTCGCTGTGGGTTTTCTGTGTAATTTCATCCATTACGCCTTTGTGAGGCCCGGGTGGAGGTCCAGACAGAATGCAATGTTCCTCTTGGAAGAGAGGCACGACTGCCTCCTGCTCAACACCGAAGATTTATTCTCAGTATGAATCACATCGTGTGAATGTGACGTGAGCTAAATATAGTCTTTAGCTCTTCTCCTCCACAGTCACCCTTATTTGCATGCAATCATTTGTTTGATTTGTATCAGCGTACAGAATCTGGACAGGAGCGATCCTGTGGGCTCTTGAGAATGAGCCAGAGCGAATAATGGTCTGTTGCACAGGCTGGAGAAAGATAGGGAAGACTTATCTTGCAGCAAGGAGCCCTGCAAAACAACAGCTTTGAGGGGCTCTGTGTAGCCAAAGCCAGGGGCAAGACCCCCACTCACCCTGAATTCTCCACAAATTACAACCCTCCACATGTCCATCTGCACCACCAGAGCTCAACCAGACTCTCCATCCTCTTCCCTCGCCCGACATCCAGCAAGCACTGTGTCCTGACAAAGTCATCACTACTTACAAATTTGGGGACAAACAGAAATTTGGAGCTGTGCCCTGGACAGATTACACCGCTCAGCTTGGTAGACACAAAAACTTCCCAAAGAGTAAATGCTCAGCCAGCATTAATTAGATCACACCCGATGCAGCAAGAAAGCATGGGAGAATGGTCATGATAGCACACTGTGCAAGATTGTTCTCGCCACATTATGACGCCAAAACAATGGCACACCAGATTGTTGATGTGTTAAAACAGATGCATTTAAAGCGGCACTTCTTATGGATCCAAACCTTCTGAGTAAGTCAGGGCTGCAAAGGTGTATGAGGGACAGGATGTGGGGCGAGTCAGGTGAAGACAAATTAGGGGACACTGGGGTATCAGACTGATTAGACACAATGTCATTACTTTGATCAAAGAACAGAAAAATCCCCACAGCCCACCTCACTTTAACACGATTAATGTCTTCTCTTATTTGACAAGCCTGCCAGAGAGGAACAACCAACGGGGGGTGGAAACACTCAGGCACTGATTATTCTCTCAGGATGCGCAGGTTTAGTTTTGACGTTAGTTACATGAAACAACGGCTGTGCAGGAAGAGGGTCAGATGTGTTTAATAGAGGGTAAAATGATCTATTAAGGTCCTTTTAGTTAGCATTAATTAACAGTAAAAACAAAAAGAAAAAAAAAAAAAACACTTTAACACTTTTTGAGATGCCCACAAACATTCAAAGCGTGCATCAGCCTCAACAGATGACTAACATGAATCTGGTTCTGCTCGAGGTTTTGGCCTGTTAGAGGGAGTTCTTCTCCAATGTGGTTAAAGGTGGGATAGGAATGGGTCTGATCTTACATGTTGTGGCTCTATCTGATCGCATCTTTATATATGGGGCTCTATTTTCGTGCGCGCCGGTAAGGCGGCAGAGGGCGGCGAGCCCCGCGCAGTTGTATTTTCGTCTAGCGGAGCCAAGCGTAAGGCCAATTTGGTATTTTCGTGGCATGAGCCGCACGGAGGCGAGCCGAGATCCGCCAAGCTGGGCGTGGTGGTGTGGCAGGGGGAGGTGTCGACAGAATCAGCTGGCGCAGTGACATTTTCGTGCTCGCCAACGGCGTGTAAAGTGCGCTGAAAGCTCGCCGATTCAAACCTGGTCAGCTTTCAGCGCAAGGCGGAACGCAGCTGGTCTGGTAGTATTTTGGTAGACCGGCGGCGTATCGACATACGTCACTGATGCCTCACCGGCAGGTTTCCACAGTGTCAGGCACATTTCAGTGCAATAAATAATCATCATCAACTATTAATCTGAGTCAGCACATATATTTAGATCTATATCGATATATTCTGATCTATATCTGATCTGATGAGCGCGTTTGGCACGCGTTTGGACACACAACCTGATCGAATCAACACAGCTGAAACCGCATCAAATTAAATTAAATATCTAGTAAATATAAACACATGATGAAGTTAACAAGATATGTAATTCACCTCCCTCCTTTTCTTTCTTCCTCTTCCTCTTATTTCTCGCACAGCTCGACCTGGACACATCTCCGTGTCCTCTGTCCGTCTTGCTGCTGCTGCAGCTGAACAGATGATTTGTTTCAGTGCTCAGATGCGTTATCTACTTTAAGCCGACATACGGATATTATAATATTCAGTTTTGTGAGCCAAATTTATTTTATATGCCAACATCTATGAAAGAAAGAGCCAGGCCACGGAGCGCGATGCGTCATTTACGCACAGATGGTTCCGATTTTAATGCCATTTTTGGAGTTTATGTTGTGATCTGTTTGCTCAACCCACCTTTGTCACGTGAGGTTTTAATATGAGCAACTTTATGTGAGTGTCTTTATTTGTGGAAAAGGGTGTTTGTCTTACCGCTGGGTCCAACATTACGCACACTAAATCCATCTGTGCTCATATGAGAGAGTGTGGAGGACACTTGTTGAGGAGCTGCCCTCTGTCGCCATCTTGTGGCATTACTGTCTTAAGACATCTCTTGATCTCTTTGACTACTTCATGAAAATAGTAATACGCCTCGCCTGTGGCGAATTTAAAGGCAAGGAGAGGAGCCTATGTGATTGGTGAAAACAGGTCTCGGCTGTGTTAAACCCACTTCACGCTTTTCTCCTCCCCGTCTACGACTTATGGTGCTGGGAGGAGCTGAGTTAGGGAGGGGGGATACTTACGCCGGGCTGCGCGGCTCACCAAAATACCAAAATGTGCTTGGGAACGCCTTGTCAGCGCGGCGGATCTGACTGACGCTGCGCTTGCGGCACGTCTCCGGCGAGGCACCAAAATAGAGCCCTAGGTCTTTGTAAATTGTAGGGCTGGAAAGTCCAACTCGATACGTGCTGAGTTGACCTGCATCCCCCTGCCGCAGAAGGGTTTCCTGTCAGGGTCAGACGATCCCCCCTCCTCCGATTAGTTGATTATTGGTCAAAAATTTCAGGGTTTTAGTTAAACAAGAATTTCTTTGGTTGATTACAGCCCTAGTAAATAGAGTCTAAACTGGCTTTTTAGGATAACACACAGTGGCCCTCATTTATCAAGCTTGCAAATGGCATAAAACTTGCGTACACCTTGCGTACGAAAATTTTGATGTGAGGATCGGCATTTATCAATCTGCACGTGTACGTACACTACGACCAAATCTCACGACAGGTCTGACATTGTGTACGCAAGTTTGAGTCAGTGTGGATCCGCGTTGCAGCAAATGTCTGTCTCAAAATAATTGATATACAAACCTCAAACCTGTCATTAAGCTCAACCAGCCAGATTTCATTAAAGATTAAGACCTTAAAAAATAAATAAATAAATAAAATGAACTCGTTATGTCCTTAGTGAATAGGCCTATTTGATAACACTGCCCAGAAACACTGCCACACAGCAGGAGTGCCGTTTTAACATTATGCACACGTGCCACTGTGGAGCGCTGCATTTGACTCCTAAAAGGCAGGTGTCTTGGTCCAGCAGCGGGGACGTTGTCGTACACTCTTGAAAGGGTGTGGGACATCATTTGGGCCAGCACAGTTTTGCTCAATGTTGCTCTGGTGAATAGAGTGCCGTTGGCTGTGCCGGTGCAACGTGAGGACCCAATGCCCGGAGAACAATAACGAGGAGAAACTCCTCAAAGGTGCTGTACAGAGGAGACAGGACCTTATCCATGGATTCTGACATGTAGAGTATAAGTTTAGAAAGTGCTCTTGCTATTTAATCAGTGATAAAAATCCAATAGAAATCCATAAAAATGTGCCTCAGGAGCAGCAACACACCATTTGGTGACGTTAATAATTATTTTTGTTCAGCCTCTGTCAGACTCTCCAGTCTGCTCTACATTACAAAGACGCAACAAATTAAAACTAAATACTTTCAATAATAGGAGCAACATACCCTATGTCATGGCAATAAACAAATATGAGGCATGTATGAGATAATAATTTATCATCATGAGCAATTTATTGACTAATGATTTATTCAAACTTCAGCCACTGTCCGCAGCACTGTTCACCACCTCCATAATCCTGCTCCAGACAGGAGTTTTCTGGACTGCTTTTATACCAGTTTTGATGCTTCCAAAGAGAAAATCCGTGTTAGTTTCCACCACAGACGCGAGGATATCCACTTTCAGCTCTGAAAAGTTTCGAATCTTTCTAATATTTCTCCTCTTTGTTTGACCTCAGTGGGCGAGGCTTCTGAACCACAAATATTTAAGGGCGTAAACATGTTAATGACGATTAATTTCAGCCGCCGCATTTATCAAGACCCGATCATATGACGCTGTGATGGGTCAAATACGAACCCTTTCATTAAAATCACGTCTCCTATCGTACGATGATTCTTGCCCTCAGATCTGCACTCAGATCTGTGCAAGATTGATAAATGAGGGCCATTGTGCATTGGCGCTTTATAGATAAAGGTTAATCAATATAACCTCCTCTTAAGGACTCACTGGAATCCTAACAATGTAGAGAGCACTTATTGACTTTAATTTGTGGTTATTTAATAAGTCTGTTAAAGATAAATGTTTAGTAAGGATGAAAATCCTTTATTATGTGCTTCTTAACAGCTAACAATGCTCGTTTGCAGCTTATTAAGTTTTATTAATGTTTATAAGCATCATGTAAGTGGCTTATGAACTGTAAACGCAGTCAAATGACCTCTGTCTCTGACTCTCTTCAAACACTTCAAACTGTTTCTTGTAGTAAAATCGAATTACAATCCTATCAAATGTGATATTTTCATGGGTAACGCTCCACCTCAGCAGAGCTAACATCCTCCCTCTTCCTAAGATTCAGATATAAACTCTTATTTTTCTTCTGAGACAAACTCACCCCTCAAAAATTAATTCAATGAGAAGACTGTGAGTATTTCAGCTGAGCATGATAAGAAAATGTGAGCTCAGAGTTGAGACCCTTAAGTTTGGACTTTATACTGATGTTAACACAGAAAATATTCCATTGCTGTGTTTTTTTAATAGTCTGCAAAGAGAGACCTGAAATGATCAGCTCTTGACTTTGATTTTACGTTGAGGGGTAATGACCTGATTTGTACTTGCCTTCAAGGACTGTAAGGCTTGACTCGAGAATATCCCCACAAACCTGAGGCCTGATTTGAACTTTTCCTGAATGGCATGAGACGAGGTTTGGTGGTGGGTTGATAATGTTCTCTGCTGTATGCCTTTGAGGTAAATTGAGCATAATCAAGAGAGAAATCCTTCAGTGATGATTTACGACTGATTGCATGTGTATATGCATGTGGTAGTAAAGGTATTAACAACTAAAACACACTACAGCCTCATAATCACATCATTAGGGGCGTATTAACCCAACACTCAGTATCCTTGGATATTTACTGTAAAAGTGACAAAATAAATCCTCCTGAGCTCTCGGCTGGGACACTGAAACTGAAACTTTGCACCTCTTTTAATCCGGCATTAGCATCATTCAAGGATGTTCCACTGCTGTTAAAAGAATGCCATTATCATTACAAATAAACAATGGCATGTGAGTTAACACATGTATTAGCCAAGTTTATGAGGTATTTTGCTGCTCGTCCCTCATCTCATTTCTATTCATTTAGTTCCAGTTTTCCATTAATATTGGGAAAATATTGTTCTGATTATCAGGAGGTAAAAAGATGATATTGTGACAGCTCCAGTTCACAGTTAGAAAAGTGGTCCAAACAGCTGAATAAGCATCTTGTTGCTCTTTTAGTGAAAGTAGAGAACAGATATCATAGCAGAAAGTTAACTGAGTAGAGGTTTAAATCCAGGAAAGTTTTTTAAGAACTTTAACAGCATTTATTGCACAGAAGTATCAGACATTAACAAAAATGAAAGGAGTATTTTTGGGGCATTATTTACTTTTTTACATTTTTATTATGTTATGGAATGAATGCATGTTTGCACTTGATTTACTTTTCTTCTTTTTGAGGTTTTCGTTCACAACATCAAGCAGATTCTTGACTGAAATGCCCCCTCACTCACCCCTCTTGTTGGTTAAGCTATAGTGGCCTTGGACGACAAAAAAGCTCCTGTGATGTACGGTTAGTGTGATCCTCTGTTTGTCAAATTTAATTAAATACCAATTCTTCTGCACACTTTCTTCCCATTTCTCTTCCAACTAGAGCATTCAGACAGGCACTCACTAAAAACAAAAATGCACGTTACTATTTTGTCTGTTCTGAGCTACCGCAGAAACATGCTCATGTTGTGGGAACCTGTAATGTGCAGTGACTCAGTGAAACAAAGTGGGGTGTCTGGTGTTCACAAACTCATCTTAATGTAAGAATCTTTATCACTGTCACACACAGCATGAGGACAAACTAGCTTTATCCCCCGAAATGGCCTGGTGGGCAGAGGTCAGGTGCATTCGAGTCATCTGTATTAGAGGGATCTGTTAGAGGAGGTGAAGGTCACAGTGGCCTCTGGCCCTCAAACACTGATATCAGAGTCCTCTAAATGCCAGCTCCACCATATCTCCTTCTCCCATCTAAGTGAGAGCCCACTCCTTTTTACAATCGCTCCAGAAAGTAACTAAGTCAGAGAGACTGAGCTGTCCTCTGTGTCTGCGCAGGTCTACACTTGATTTAGCCACCTATAAGGTCACAGAAGGATTACCTGATAAATGGCCCACCATTTCCAAAAAGGACAGAGAACAAAAATTCAGACTTGAAAGATTAATAGCAGATTCTGTGCCTCGTTTTTTTTCTGAGTTCCCCTCTTTTTTCTAGATCCAGTTAATTCCTTTAAGTCTGGAGATTGTGCTACATTAGTCTCACAGCACAGTTTCCTCCGCTCATCATTAAATACTCTGCAGCAGTTACCTTACTCTCGCCTTTATTCTGTTTTAATTCACATTTTCCGGGCGATATTTTAAAGAGAAAAAAAGGCTGCGTGTCTCATTCACAGCCTTGAGATACATTTTATTCCTCTTTAATGAATGAGAGCAGAATGTAGGAAGGACATGTAAACGGACACGCTAATTGTCTTAAAAGCTTCATTTATCTGCAACTGTAAAATATGCATTATTTTGCCTGGTCTTGGCTTCAGTTTTGTGGCATTCAGCGGAGTGTGTGGGTTGATGTAGAGGCATGCAGGCATGTGTGGATGAGTGTGTGCCTGAGTTACAGATTACTTACCCAAAGGTAGCCTTGAGGTAAGGAGGTGCTCGCTGCAGAGAAGCCCAACAACGCACAGTGAACAGGATTGTGAAGGGCTGCCTCCAGCTATGAGAGAAGAGAAATAGATCGATTTAAAACCTACCCAGGCACAATCATAGTAGTGCATTTTTTCTATCCTTTTTGATGCAGTTACAAAAGACAGCTCGTAAGTGACCACAGAGCTGGCAGTGGTGGCTCACTCTTCATGAGGATGCATGTGAAACCAAAGTGCCTGCTAACAACAAAGTGTCAACACTCTGCTATCCACAGGAACACTGTGTGTCATTGAACACAGTGGTGAAAGCTTCTCCAGCACATTATAAAGCTAAGAGTGTGAAAACAACGGTTTGAAGCATTAACAGTCTCCATGTGAAAGTTTATCTTATCTTTCCTGCTATTGGGCACCTAGATGCTGCACTTTTTGGCACTTAAACTCTATTTGAGATTTCTTCCCTCTGTTTCATATAATGCATTATTTCAGTACATCTTCGGTATGGTCGGTCTGTTCTAGCTCTGCCTCACCAGCTGTTTTCTCCCCACAGAGCTGGAGTTGCCATGATACCAGGATTTTGACTGTCAATATAATATTGATACCTGTCTCCATAACTCAACAAAAAAGGTGAACACCTGGGAAAGAGTCAGCTGAAGGCAGACTTACATTTGTCATGCTAATGATTATAAAGAAAGTGCATTAAATAAGACTGTTCTGAAATATAATGTGTGGACCCGAAACATTTTATTTTCTCTGAATCACTCATAAAAATTGAATAGAAGCTTTCTGCTGCCTAAATTTTCCAGCTACTGTAAAATTTTGTCATAGAAAACACACTAAAGTACCTTTTTTATCATCTGAAAGGTGTGCTTCATCCTTTTACATCATTGCGACCAACATGGAGTACAAGTATGACATTCAGAGGGAGGTTTTCTGCTGTTTTCTGGTTAGACTTTAAAGACTTAATGTGTTGAAAAGTGACCAAAAGAAGTGGGTGTTAGGGGCTCAAGGAATGGTTCTTGGGCGATGGGTCTGCAAGATGCATATCAACGAAAACGTAGGCAGGACGATGATAGTATATGATACTAGAAGGTGTGAAACAGCAGCATAGAAGCTTCACATTACTGAAAATTAATGAAAGTTTCACACAGGAGGACAGTTCTGAGTTTTTCCCCTCTGGGAGTCTCTTAAAAACTGCCGGTCACATGTGTACAGTAGGTGTGTCCTATAATCCTGATTTCATAGTTTATGGGCCTCAGCTGTCATGCAGCTCTCTCATCAGGACCATTGACTGTGTGGATGTAGCACCGAGGACATCACCTGTTTCTTTGTGGAGTTTTTAAGTCTGCTGGTAGCAGTCACCATGTTGCTAATGCTGCCTCAATCTAATTCAATAGCTACAGCCTGTCAATCAAATCAGCTGCCTCTGACAAAAAACAAATCCCTTTACGTCCAGTGATACTGTTTAGACCATAAAAGTGTGGCCCTAAAATGGGTTTTCAGTAAACACATGGTTTCTGTAGCCAGCCTCCAGTGAGCTCTCAGGGACCTGCAGTTTTCAAAACTTTTGCACGGGCTTCATTTCTCAAGACCAGGGGTTGCCACTCGGTCAGGACCAATAATAGATGTCTCTTTGCTGTATTTACACTCTTTCTGCAACATGCAGACACTAAAAGGGAGTGTCTGTCTTGGGCGCCAATGCACCAGGCAAACCTCATGATTTGCCAACCTGTGAATGAGGCCGGTTAGCGTCATCATGGCTGTGACAGCAGGCCGGAAGACACACACACTTGAGAAAAACACCCTTTTTCTTCACCAGCCTTCTCTGTCATCACTTTATCAACCTCTGCTGCTCGTCCTCGTTCCTTTCTCTCACAGCAGCTTCAGGTAGGAAATAAGTCTGTATTCATAAGTTTTCGATACTTCTATATATTTTCAAGTATAATATTCATTTCAGTCTTAAGCTTGTGTTATTGAAAAGTAACAAAGTTGAGAACATTTTAACCACCTAATACAGAACAATAAATAATGTCTTATCTTGCTATGATTGCAAATTTCTTCAGCTCAGATATTCAGACATATAAGTGAGGCTTAATGAAATATGATGCAGACTGACACCAGAGTGATAATACTGGTTCATCATCAGCAGGTATTACTTTTGGGATTACTTTAACTAATTTAGGTGAGATCAAACACAAAGCACAAAAACAAAGTTTGATCTTTCAGCTATTATTGGAGGCAAATATGAGGGGTTTGGCCTAGTTTTTGGCTTTTTTTACACAGCATTTTGCTGCATAATGAGTTCCTTATTCTGGGTGATGTTCTGGTGTTACCTTAAGTTCTGTTTATAACTAACTGGGCTGTTTGCTCACATGGGTGCAAGTATTGAAATTATGAACCGAGGTGTTATTTATATCTGCAAAAGGAGCCGAAATCTGTCTGAAGTGGAAGAAAATCTATACTACTCAGACATATGGCAGATTTGTTTGCCTGACTGGAGTGATGGAGGTTGACATTTACATCATGGAGCCTTTGGCAGACACGTCTTACCCCCCTGTGGTGAAAGCTGTTCTTCAAAACAGCCATCCAATTGGTGAGGAAATTATTATTATGTTGGTGCATGACTGCGGAGGGTGGCTGTATGACAGACAGAGAGACTCATTGTGTGGTGTCGGGGCGTTAAGGGGTGTCTGGGTTTGGGAAAGGGAGGAGTAAGCGAGGAGAGGGTCAGCGATGAGCACCATGCGTCTTTAACTGTCGTCCTCCTCAGTGGCGAGCATCAATCACAGGTAATTTATAGCCTCCCCCTGCCAGGCCCCTCCCACTTTTCCTCTTTTTTTGTGTGTGTGTTTGTAAACACACACACACAGATCCCTTCTCTCCCCATCTGCACTGCGAGGTTATTCCTCCACTCCCCCCGTGTCTGTCTCCATCTATTTAAATTCACCACACAGATGCACGGCTCGTCCTTTCTATCAATCTCACAGTCCCTCTCTCCCATTCCTCCTTTCCTAGTGCTGTTGAAATGTCCGCTCTTGTTCCTTTGTTTCTTCCTTCCCTCTCTCTCCCCTCTATTCAGCCCTCTGTCAAGCGCACTGAAGTGTTTTTTTGATAGGTAATTAAGCGGCAGCCATAATAGGTGTCCATATGGAGGCCCTGTGGTTAAGAGAGGGAGAGCGCTGGTGGACCGCAGGGACCTGGGCACTTTAACAGACGACGCTGGTAGTTCAATGGTGGTTGGATTTTATCAGTCACCCGAGACCCGCAAGCATCGCAGGCCAATCTTGCCGGGCCTAGATTGCTTTGTATGTTAGCGCTCTCTAGAGTCAGTCTGGTGATGCTTGTGGGATCTATTGGCTCCGTCAGACCGGTCCCATCACCGCTTCATAAGGTATTCACAGGCAGGACTGTGCAGAGGGCTCATTCGGATAAAGAGCTGCTGTGTAAATGAAGAGGCTTGCTCCTTAATGAGATATCAAGCATTTTAAGAATCTGATTGGGGGTGTACGGAGGAAATCTCATTTTGGAATATTTTGCAAGCAATTATCCATTTGGTAATGACATCCTATTATGCTTAATATGTTAAACGGCACTTCTTTCCATACAGGGCTATTATTTAAATCCACACAATTATGCAACAATTAGCATTTTTTCATTTGAATGAAAGTCTCACACTGTTACGTGAAGCTACACTGTTTATCTTAATGATTCCTGAGGCTTGGAGAGCACAAGGAAAGCCAAGGCTTGCAGATAATGTGACCACAAATGTGCAGACAGTGTCGGCGATCAATACAGTAAACCTGGGCTCTTTTATCGAACACTTAAACAGCCTCTGGAAAGCGCCTGGGTGAGCACAACAACAAAGCCGAGGAGATCATTTCCACCTGTGAATGTGCAAATGATATCGACAGGTCCAAAAGCACACGTGGAGTCTTCTGCTATGACCGTGTCAGTGGAGATCCTGATGCTAATTAGGTATCTGTGAGGCCCCGTTTAAAAATCAATGAGATCCATGCTTTTCCAAGTCAGCTGTCAGTTGTGTTCATTGCACAGAGCGTAAGCATGTGTGTGTGCGTGTTGATAAAGCTGCGTTTATGCCCAGGTGTGAAGGCAGGATGAGAGAGGAAGGGGAGCCTCTGAGCTGGCTGAGGGAGGTTTGATGGGAGCACTTCAGGGAGTGCGTGGAGGAAGAAGGAGGAAACGGGCAGGTGAGCTAATTAAAGGGAGATTTGTTGATGTGATGAGAGGGCGGCCTCCCAGCTGCTGGTTACCGGTGACCCAACAGTCGACAAAGACTCCGCCCAACCCATTACCCCAAGAGGGCGCTAGCCCATATGCTGTTTCCAGGTGTGTATGGTAGCAAAGGAGCATCCAATGCTTTTCTGGAAGATTAATGTAAAAGGTGTATAATTAGAGCAGCTCCTGCAAGATGGAATGGATGGCACCAATTATTGTGAATGTCTTTCATCTAATGAGAATATTTTTTGCTAAGTAACACACTGCTGCACCTGACGTATCCATCAATAAAGGGAGTGGAAGTTATTGGTACTGATCATCTCAATTATACAGAAGAAGTGCATATTGTCAACAGAACAGCACCATTGGATAAGATAGTTTAGAAGCTACACTATGACTCAATCTTGGTTGCCAGGTCCTCATGGTAGAGACTTTTAATTTGAATGCAGCTGTGCCCCAAAGCATACATTATTATCTGTTTGACTCAAGTGGATCTTCTATATACGGGGCGCATGCTTTAACCGCCTGCTCACTTTCAGGACCAGGGGCCACATCCATTGCTTATACTTGGGTCTTACATGACGGCGTGTGGCTTCAATGATTAATGCTTGTTGCTCTCAGCCTGGCAGAGTATCGGAGCACTGTCCCTGTGGTTCGGATGGTTTCCCGAATCAAAATGAAATTGTTTTACTTCCTACGGCAACGGAGGTGCACTGTTTTCCCTTGCAGCAGAGTTCCTTAGTAAGCACTGTGAAATGTGAACTCGGATGTATAGGTGGATATACCACGTATAATATGTGTGACAACTGCAATCCAAAGTGTCTATGCATCATATCCAGTGGAGCCTGTAATGCTATCAGTGACAAGACACTCTGCAGCCAGCACAGAATTGTTTGGCCTACATTATGCTTACGTAATGTGTTCTTGTTTTTGGAAGGAGTTCTCTTTGGTAACTTATGAAATACTGCATTAGGTGAAAATCCTGAGCACACATTTCTGGACCGTGCAAAGGGAAAAAATGAGTCTGCAAATACTATATATTGCAGTGTTTAGCCTGCTGAAAATCAAATAACAAATATTATCTCATAAACCGCTGCTGTTCAGAGGACAGGGTGCTGTATATTACACCCAGGGAAAGAAATTATGGCTGTACTTTTTCTTTTCTTTTTTTCTAACTCCATAGTCACAGTGCCTTCCTCCAATTCCACATACCAACAATCTTTTACACGCACTAACAAGCACTAATAGAAAACTTCCACTGTTTATTAACTGGTAATTGACTGGTGCTGGCGCTCCCTCCCCACTGAAACCCTACTGCCTAAGGCTACAGGCAGGACAGCCACAGAGTGGATTTCCAGTCAACCTAAAATTACTTACATCCAGAGCCTGGCGACACGTAATGCACACTAAACAAGCCAGTAACATGAGATTCATTGCAGAGCTCCTGCTCGGGTTATCAAGGAGGAAAGCTCTGATAGAGTCTGTTATTTCTTCATGTCTGAAATATTTAAGTATTCTGGACCATTTGACTATGTTTGCTCTTGCTTTGACCCACTGTGACACAGTAACAGGTTGTATACCTCGAACAGGTGTTTCTGCTCATAATATGCCATCTTAAAGCTATTCTGCAGCTGATTTCTGATCTAAATCTGGCTGGTTTTATATTCTTTGTATATGTGTAGGATCCATACTGTGTGTTTGGATTATAGGCACTCTACAGGCCTTTTTTTTTTTACACATGAGGCTTCTATCATCGTGGGACCTGTAACAGCTTGTAATAATAATAACGACCATATCTGTGATCTCAAAGTCTCTGGAAATTTGGTTCAAAGACATAAAAACGCATATATAATATCAAAGTAGAATCTCATTAAGCATACATGGAAATTTAAGTGAATATATTATTGTGTTGCTGATGATGAATTAGAATTTGAGTTTTTTTCTTTTTTCAAAGCTCAATTTATGGTTTGGTACAAATTTCACATTCTGATCTGCATATAGCTTGATGTTTCCCTCTCAGTGATGCTGTACTTGCAGCAGGGGAGATAGTGACAGGGTTGGGAAATGGGGGGTAATAATCTACTTGTCTTTGCACACTTTGGCCACGTTTTCAACCTTACTGCAGATTTTGACACTACCAACCACATCATTCTCCTCTGCTGTCTGGCATCATCCTCTCCTGGCTAAGTTCATGTCTCTTAAACAGGCGAAATCTGTATCCATACTCGTGCCTCCTCTTCCCCTTAAGGTGTACCCTAGGGTTCTATGCTCAGTCCCCTCTGATTCATTCTCTACATGCAATATCACATGAAAAGACACTCTTCTTTTTTTATTGCTACGCTGATTTTTACTTAAAAAACCATGTCAATGTCAACACCAAACTGCTCTCTCCACATTGTAAATATAGCTCAACTCTGCCTGTCATTATCCTTCTCTGCTGCTCACCCTTGGCCTCTAAAACCCCCTCTAACGGTTGGCACTGTACACAGAGATCCTAGTTATGTAGGAAACACCAGGCTGGATTAAAACCCAACTGTCCTGAGGGTGACGATCAACAAAGAGTAACTCTAACCAAAATCTTCTGACCCAGAAATAGAGAAAGAGGCAGAAACAAAGCTGCCTAAATGTGATACTGTAAACCAGGTTTAGTCTCTGAAGGAGTTAGGATGTGTCAAAAAGGACCCTTGTTGAAATCATTGTCTTATATTAAGTAATGAATTAGGATTTCTGGCATTTGCGTCATTGTTTTCTGGGTTGTGTGACTGACAGGTGTGGTGTTGCATAAGGCTAATTTCTGACATCTATCAAAGATAGAGCTTTCAGATGTGGGTTTCAGAGCAAATAGCAGGAAACATGCTGTGAAAAGTGACTGGTCCACTGAAATCTTTAAACTCAAATACAAAACACTCCTAGGAAATTCAGGGTACTCAAACAAATGGTGCACATGTGGGCAAATGGGGAGAAGGCAATCAATATAAACACTCTCGGTGGCCAGTTTACATGCCACACTTAACTGCCACTAATACAGAATAGTGGTGTGAATAACCGCCCTGTGAATGGACCCACATCTTGTGGTTTTGTTCCTTTTTAAGAGCTGTATTTTCAGAGAGCTTTGGCTTAAACAGCACTACAGGGGTCAGCATTGTGAAGCCTCCATGTATGGCTGCATGTGGTAAAGATGCATTTTATTTCTTTTGCTGGACTGGATTATGGGCCGAATGTACAAATGTAACTTTTTGGTTTTGCAAAATAAAATCTTTAAAAAAGGATTTTTACAAATTGAAATCCACCCATAAGATTTAAACATCAAGTGCTGCCATCAGTCCATCAAGAGCTTTATTCAGCTTTAATGAAAAGTGCTGTTGTAAGATGCAGGTCTTGGAGCTGTACATTCATGCAAATCATTTAAAACCAGGTATTGAAATAAAACGAGGGTATGTTGGAACTTCAAACTGTTCTGTCACCTTAAAGGATATTTAGGAGACTAGGATTTGGGATTATAAATGAAATATTCTTGCCTGTTACAGGATTTCATCTCCTCTCCTTTGTTTGAATGTATTGTTTCATGATGGGTGACAAGTCAGGCAGCACCCAGAATCTTCTACTACAGAGAAAGGTCCTACCCGTATACTGTTTAGCATTAATGGGGCTTCCCCATATCACGGGCACTTGAGCATCCTCAGACCATAATGCTGGTTTTTATACTGTGGACTGATGATAAACCAGATGCTCCCTATTCTTTTGAGAGGAGGAAGCAGCGTCCATGATTTCCAAAAAGACTGTTCAATTTAGGCTTATTGGACCACAGGACAGTTTTCAACATTGTCTCAGCCCATCATTTTGTGCCCATAAAGTGATATCCACTACAGAGCCATATCTGCTGTTATTACAGCCTCAGGGACCTGATGGTTATACCAATCCAGTATTGGTTTACAATCTTGCCTTTTATGTACACACATGAACTTTTAGACTCGCTGTCATCATTTGATGTTGTTTTTGCGCTATTGTTAATTAAACTGCATTTAAGTGAATGGCAAACCATCAAGCTGGGTTTGTATTATCAGTTCCTGCAGCAATCCAGCTGCTCTGGACTCGGGGTTATACAAAGCTGGGCTGTGTAGCAGACACGCTGCCCTGTTAAATGTAATACAATCCAACAGCAGCACTAACTACACCTCCAATTATAATCATATGGTTGGAAATGAGTAGATAGAGAGCACTATAGCACAGAGGCTCTTTTCTACAGCAGCTGTGGGTCTGCACTCTCCTGTGACACATCCACTCAGGGACAGCAAAATGCTTGTTTGCTCATTATCTGTTTCCCAATACATCAAAGTCTCTAATGAACCTAATACAAAAGGACAACAGGATCAAAGTTGGCACTCGCTGTTCATGTTATGATTTCATGAGCTCGATGTCACCCTGCGATTTAAATTCCGGCAGCATCAACAAGCGCAGATCAAAGGGCCAACCACCTGCTGTGCTGGCGAGGCTGCATTACGTTCAGAATATTCAAAGTCATTTGAAGACAATAAGATTAAACCTGCAGGAGAGGGCTGAGTACAGAGACCGATTTTTAACTCTTGATAGGCCTGAATTAGATTCTTTAGAGGCGCTTAGGGCTTGCGGCTAAACCATATGGCTATCAGCTTATTATTAAATCCGGCTCAGGACATTTCCCTCAATTTAATAACCACTGTCTGTACAGTAACGATTCCCTGTCTCCCCTGGCTCTGCCACAGATCATATCAGCAATAAGTGGAATGAAGTTGGAGAGTGATTTTGCATATCGCCGCTCAGAGCCACAGCCTGACATTGGTAGGACATCGCAAACTCATATTCATGACTGAGATTTTCTTCCTCGTGTCCTTCACCGCTTCTAGCTGAACGATTGCAACACGCCCAACAAATGTGATGCAAATTCACTGTGTCGCTATGCCCCCCTCCACACACACACACACACACACACACACACACACACACACACACACACACACACACGCACACCGCTGACTCCCGCGGCCATGGCAGTTCCAGCTCTGGATGAAAGCAGTGTACTGCCCCTGCATTAATGGGTTCAAAAGAGGACTACGGGCCAAAACTTCTCTGTGTAGTCAATCACTTCCTCCATCTTTCCCTTTTCTTTTTTTCGTCAGAAACATCAGACATCCGCTCAGGGCCTGGACAAGCTTTGGACGAGCGATCTTAACCCACCTCAAAGACAGAAACTGACACAACTGTTTGTCAACATGGAGTCCAAAATGAAACCGCAGGCGCAGGACTTGACAAGGCTTTCTATAATCCTTAATATCAGATGGCAAGAATCACAGAACAAAGGCAGTCCCGGTGCCAGCTCAGACGCAGCCATGTGTTGGTTGCTGCTACCTTTGCCAAGAAGCTCAGCACATCAAGGAGCAACTCCCCACTTTGAATCTGCCCCTTGGTTCCTAATTCTGTGGTGGCCTGTTTGGCAAAACATGAGACAAAAGCAAATCACAACTGTTCTCGAATACTAATCTGGCCGTTCTTCAGGAACATGTTGGGTCCATTGGTTTTACTTTCATACTTTCAACAGTCATTGTAATTCTTGTGTAAGACTTGGGTTTAAAACCATTGCTGTCCTTCATTGTACACCGCTTTGATTTATTGTAGTGTAAACCTGTATTTCCTTCAAATACTTTAAAAGTCTGATGGTAAGTAGTTAATCCAGGATACTCTTAACTTGGCTATTGTTTAAAAAGTTTGTGAGACTTTCAGCTAATATAAAAATGGGGGGAGAAACCAAACCAGTAAGCAGCAACACAAACCAAATGCAAGTACACAAGCATATCACCATGATAGATTCTCACATGCTCATGCTAACTATGACAGACTTTGAGGGGAGTTCTTTCACTACACAACCTGTCACAAAAACTCATGCCAAGCTTTCATGGTTGATAATATAGTTACCCACCATCTATATTGTAAATTGTAAGCATTAGCCTAAAGTAATCTTGGTCAGCAGTTCATGTTGTAAAATCTATCTGCACCTGCCTCTGAGCTTTCTGCTCTCTAGTGTTTCAGAAAACCCTGTGAGGCGTTACACCTTGAATTTAATGTGAATTATTAATTTGCTCCATCATATCCCCTGATTAACACTGATTGAGGTCCAACTGACAAACTCTCTAAACTCTCCCACACAACAAACATGTATTGTTGTCTGTCCAGCTGTGTTTGTGGTATGTTATGTTATATAGTAGTATGTTATTTGGGCACACTCCTGTTACTCAGTTAATCATAAATTATCAGCATTATTTTGTTAAAGAAATTTTCTTGCATAGACTTTTGGCACGAATAAAACCTTTTCCTTCCACTAAATTCAGCTCTCTAAAACCATTTCCGTCATTTGTGTCAGTTAACGCTGACTATTGAGGGGGGAGAATTTGTGAAAGATTTCATAATTTCTCGCCACCTTATGTAACTAAATTGGCACAACCTTGAAGGCATACTGGGTCAATTTGTTAACCTGGGAATGAAGAAGGATCCTAATCTTGCTCTAACTTGTTTAGATGGATCACAGACAACTTGAGCACGATCATACAGTCAAAAAATCTGTGGATATTTGTGGATAGGATGTGTTTGGATTAAATGTTTAATTCAGAATGGATTGCAGGGATCTTGCAGACGGATCATCTGACTGTCAGCCGGTTGTAGTGTCAATAGCAGCTTCAGCTCAAATGCAGCAGAATTTACAGTTGAACTATCAACAGTTAACATCTTTGGTAATGTTTTTTCTTTAACTATACCTACCTCTGTTGACACCACAGACAATACACAGCTCCACAAAAAAAAACTTAAGATATCACCACCTCTTATCCTCAGGGAAAAATGAACATTTTGTTTTAAATTGCAAGCTAAAATACTTCCAACATCCAATTAAAATATTGTCATTTAGGCCTTTATTTACAAAGATGAAAAATGGTAACTAAGAAATAAAGAATTTTTCAGGTGAATTAAGCAAAGACAAAACAAGTTCATTATCTTTTCTAATCAACAGCATGCTAATGTTTTACCTCAGGGAGAGTTAAGAAATCAATACTTAGTGGGATAACTCTAATTTTCAGTCGGTGCTTTTTTTCTGCATGCTCACTGTCTGTCTTATATATTATGCTGCTCATGAAGGTTCATGAAGTTTGGCTTTGGGAGAACTTGTCAGGTGATTAACGCATCAGTACCTCATCAATTAGAACAGATAACGCCAGCTGAAAGTGGGATATTCACGTCCCTGTTACAAACTCAGAGATCTTCTCTGTTACTCTGCTGACACTAATCAACACAGTCAAAGCTGATAGTGAGAGTAACATTAGTCATGACTGAATGTCTTGTACAGCTCAACTCAGCAGATGGTATTTCAAGACAGAAATGTAAAAGTCCTGATCAAGGCGACTCATTAGTTTAGTCATATGGCAATTATACCAAGTAAAAACAACAAAAAAAAAAAAAACTTGGGTGGAAGGAAACCAGCAGACGTTTAAGACAGGCTGTCCTTAAAGCTGTCTGCACTGGCAAAGTAAAATAAACGAAGCATCCTTCAGACTAGTAGTTTTTCATGTCTTGTAAGTCACGAGCAGGAGGACTAATTAGCAGAACACAGAATGAGAAGGGGACATATCACAGCCGAGGACAAGATTGCTTTGGCACAAAAGAGAATCAAAGAGGAAAGAGATTTTTTTTTCTTCCTTTTCCTTTTCAATTGATGCCGTTTTTGCCTCTGCACAATGATGTATAATCACAGAGCAAGAATGTGACCGAATTAGCACATTTAGCAGATCTGCAGGATCCCCCTTCTGGGTACATAATTTGTTCCTGCACGCTATCTTGACAAGTACAGAGTGAGCAGAAACCCAAGGCCAGAATAAGAAGAAGTCTACTCAGAGGCGCTGCTCCAGTGTCTATGATCCTCTGTAATTAGTATGTTAACTGTCACAGCAACAGATCAGGCCCTTTGCAAATGCCCTCACTGTCAAGTGGTGGGTGTGTCAGTTTTTTTTTTTTCTTTCTTTCTTTGAAATATATGCACAGGCACTTTACTGCCATCAGTTGGTGAGGAGAGTAATGAAAGGAAAGAAAGGAAGGATTTCTCATACTTCTGCTTTGTTGGTAATGTGAAACGTAGAAACAAAAATGAAATTGCATACAGTAATCAATCTCTTTAGTCCATTTTGAGTGAGAACAGCTGACTCAGCAGTATCCCTGTTCCAGCTGTTTAGCAAATTAATGAAAGCTTAGCTTCATGGGATGCAATGATGACATGACTCTATCAGCGTGCTCATGCTAGCTCAGCCTCCTGGGTGCTTGCACTGTTTGTTTCAGCACAGCTCCATCTATTCAAACACACACACACACACACACACACAGTGGAGTCTGGATCAATAAATAGTGGGAAATGGTTCACTGCTGGTGGACACAGAGAGGCCGTAGTAAAGAAATTATCACGCCAGGGAATACATGTGTCAGCAATGGTGCTGCTTATTCCGTGGCAATTTTCCAATTTACATCCCTGCACATAAAACTAAACATCTGTGAAACTCTAATATCACATTATCACATGGATTCTTGCAGGCAGCAGACTAACAGCAACTGTAAATGTCGGGTGTGTGTTGCTCAGAGTCCAAACTTCTTTTTTAAACAACACAATGTTACCTTACTCAAAAAGAGAGTACAGCAATCTGGACTTCAACAAGCCAACAATTTGGCTGTCATGCCATCTGTCAGGCCGTTAGCCCTGTTTTTCTTGTGCTTTCCAGACGGTGTTGTCTGGCAGCGTCTACCCGTGGAAATGTGGCCGTCTTTAGAGTTAGATCCTTTCTTTATTGGCCTGTTGCTCAGCTGCCTGTTTAAAAAGCTCTGTGTGTACTTTGCCTCTTTGCCTCGTCCTTAGACACGTCATCATCAGTGATATGTGAATCTTAATTTCCTGCTGCGACTCTGCTTTTGCAACTGTGTGACAGATCCTAAAGGTAAGTTTGCTTTGTCCAGTGAAGAACTAGAAGACATTTCATCATGGAAAATGTAACAAAGGCTGTCTTAGCATTGTGTGTGTATATATATATATATATATATATATATATATATATGAGTTACTGTTGCTTAGACTTTGCTTTCTCTAAAGTAACCTCCTCTGGCTTTAACAACAGCTTGGCATAGACCATAGACCAGGCACCAAGTTTTTTAAGATATGTTCCAGGGATTGCACTCCAAGCTTTCTTAATTTATTAAAAAGACACTAATGATTTGTGAGACACATTTTTCTGACCGATCGATCCAATTCATCCCACACAAGCTCAATTGGAGAAAGGTCTGGAGACTGAGGGGGCCAAACCATCTTTTGAAGAACACCTTCCTCTTCTTTTTTGCCTAGGTAACCCTGACAGAGCTTGGCAGAGTTCTTAGGGTCATTGTCTTGCTGCAAAACAAACTAATGAGAGAAATCTCATATGTGTATATATATATATATATATATATATATATAGATATAGATATATAGATATACTCACACACACATATATAAATATAAACTCATCTGACATCTACCCAGCAACAGCAGCAAGAGGGATTTCCAAAGTCTATAAATACAAATGATCATTCTTGTCTAAGATAATCCTGATTGCTTTGTAGGTCACATACAGCAACATTATTAATCTCAGTCTGTTTCATAACCAGCTCAAAAGTCCTCACAGGAGATATAAAATATATTTCCAGGTGCTTACAGAAGTGGTTCTTGCACCTTTGTGTGCTGCTGACAAAGGACTTAAATTCATCCCAAAGGTCAGTCTGCACAGCAGGCAGTCCTCTTTCTGCTTGAAAGTACCTTCCAACCATTACTTGAGTTCAATAAACTTGACTGCTGATGCTGCTTCGCCCTGGCAGAGCAGAGATCCACATCTACAAAGCAGTAAGCCTGACCTCTGAGCACTCCTGCTACGTTAGCCAAGATGTTGAAAACTGTCACACAGATTCCTCAGAGTTGTTCCCTCCGCATGCCAAAGTTTGACTCCTGCCCTGACCTTAGCTAGAGGTCCTCTTTGATCGGTAGTGTTAAGCTGTCGGAGCTTGTGTGCTGTCACCGGGCCCTGTATCTGTCACACTGACAGGTTTGGTGTTTCTGGAGTTTGGTTTTTACCAGGCGACACTGACCAGAAAGGGAAAGCTGGTTCAGCTCAAATGACGGGTCCAGTGCGATCCAAATTCACACACAGACATTGGACTGACACTTTCTGCCGTCTCATACTTTGCAGAAGCTTGTTCAGTACCTTTGAACTCCGATCATACGCAGACAACTACAGAATATGTTTACAAATCCTCAAAGAAGATGACTGGCTCCAAAACTTACAACTACATTTGAAGTAACACATTAATTTTCTTTGATCGGGGTTCTGAGTCCATTTCAGCGAAAAGCAGTTTATCAAATGAAAAGCAGTCGGGACATACCAATGAGTTCAGTTCTGTAATCAATGAATACCTGAAGCTTGCACAAATGTTCAGAGGAGTTCAAAAAAAGCTGGAATCAAAGAGTTTCATTTTGCTGACAGCACCTGTTGATTTTGGCGGCAGCTGCTATGAATGAGGCTCTTTCTCATGTTATGAAACCATCAGCGTGATGTAGGGCTGAGCAATATGGCCTCCAAACTTTACAGCAGGTGGTGTTTAGTTAAGGTACTTGTACTGCCAAACACAAGTTTTATCTAAATTTCAAGATGGAATTAGTGCTGCTGCTTTAGATGGAAAAGGTGAATGGGAAACTTGTACAGCTTTAGTCATAGTCTAAGAAACCTGGATCATGCAGTTTAGGGTTGGATTTTCTTTTTCATGCGTACACTACTATTGGACAGAGACTGGCCCAAGCGTTCTGCACATGCTCAAGAGTTTGCAAGACAGGCATTGCTTTGTTAAAGAGCCAAGTAGTAAACAAAAGTGCGACCAAGTAAGAAAAGATGTGGTTTTAACACACATTGTCGATAGTTTGATACATGATAAATCAGTAGTGACGAGCTTTAAAGGAGTCTGTCACCACTCACTCTAGCGAAGGTGGGCATGCTTCTTCCTGATTCTTGCACAGTGTTTGTAAACTAGGTCAAGGAAAATATACCAGTTAAGTCGCCAAACTAAAGCTCAACTCATCTGTGCGTATAAACCTACTGTCCTTCTGGGTGGTGTTGTGAGATGCTGGTTGTGGTCCTTTATTGAGTGAAGTATGGGCTGTTGTGCACTCATGGGAAGCACACTGAACTGTACTTTCTAGACTGGGGTCCGAATCCCTTATCAAAGCTTAATATCATATTACTATTCTGATATGAAATGTGCATTTGAATTTTTATGATTGTGAACCAGACTTAAAAATATGTCAACAACTGTTGGTTTCAGAGAAATAAAAGGCAGATCAAGTGAAAATGTGCAAACATTTTGCAACTCTTAGGTCACCAAAATACCAACACAGCAATATATCAAAACCCTGGCGTGTCTCATTATGACGGACACCCTTAGTGCTTAATACGGATATGTCAATCATTAAAATGTGATGCCCTACACAAATTTTTCCTGTCAAATTGACTCGCCGCATCATAGCTCTATGATTCCTCTATGAGGCTAATATAAAGGGAAGTTAATTGGCCGAAGGAGAAGTTGACAGCAGGATAGTAGAAGAAGGAGACAGCAGGATAATGTCACATGGGGATGTGAAGAAGTTCAGAGAAAGACAGGAGGAAAAGCTGTTTCTGCTCTTTATCCGAAGGTAAAAGGAAAGGCGGTGGATGCAGACTTAAGGGTCAGAGAACCCAATGTGACAATTTCCTGCCAGGTGAGAAATGCACTCCTACAAGTTTTAAAATAGCATGATGCTCACAGCGGTAACTTACAGCAGTGCATGTGAAAGAGATCCTACTGAAGGGTTTCACTGAACCTGAGATCAGCGAGTAATATATTAATACTCCATTTTCACTTTTTGGGGACATCTTGTATTCCTCTTTAATCAGATATCCTGATATAACACTAAGAGACATGGTTATTATTCTGGGCCATGTAGCATCGAACAAACTGTATCCTATCATATTGAATTAGGATCTTGTATCCTGGACTCTTGAATCCAATCTTGTGGTGTGTTAGGTTTGTTACGGTGAGGTGTCAGGTTTGTATAAGCATGGTGTGATACAATATGAGATAGCATGGTATGGTCTGTCTGTTATAATATGGTGTGATATGGTATTAGATTGTATGGTACGGTATGGTGTAGAATGTTATATCATAGAATGGTATGGTATGGCACTTTGGTCTGGTCTGGTTTGATCTTATCTGGTCTGGTACAGTGCAGTATGGTGACCTATTTGAGGATATTGCTCACTTTCATTAGTTCATAAGTGGATTCAAACATGCTGATATTTCATCTCTATCTGATATTAAGTCCTGTCCTCCTATATCCATTTCAAACTTGTGAAAGCTGAGGCCGTTTCACATCTGAAATCCAAAGTCAAAGTGAAAATCAAAAATCAAAATTTGAAGCAATCAGCAATCAGCTTTACTGTAAAAGCATGAATCATATTATATTATCATTCCATTTGTATCAGATCCTGTTATACTATACTATATTCTAGCCTATTGTCTTAATCGTATGTTATTACAGACCTCTGTATTTTTATATATTGTGTTGTGATGGTGATCATGATGTGACTGGCGTGGGGTTAACGCAGCACTTTTTAAGAACTATTAATTTGGTTTCATCTTTGTCTAAAATATGCTAGCTCATAAAAACTCAGGGGAGTTTCATAACTTAACTACTGAAGATAAAGTAAAAATCAATTATCATTTCTAAGCACTGTTTGGATCAGTTAAAACTTTTTTAAAAATATTCCATGACCAGCTACAGCATGGTGTTTGATTTCTCGTGAGTGTCTTTTCACTATAAAATCAATTGTTGTCTCCTCTTTTTTGGTCTCTGTTCACTCTAAAATGAAGTCTTTAATGGCAATGGAAATCAACCATCAGGCCGACAATCATGTTGGACTTCAGCTCTGACTTTGCTCAAGAGATTAAATTAAGGGGAATAGGAACTCTATTTTCAACATGTTCTCGGGATTTCGAAGCGACTGGAAACTAATGATGTGGCAGAAAGAAAATTTGTGCATCATTTGTGGAAATGATGATGAAGCCAAAACAGCCAAATTGAGAAATAAAGCACAGCACAGCAGGAAATTGTGGTGTAGTCATGATTTCTGGTAGTTACAGAGAAGCCTGCACACTGTAGATTATCCCAAATCTGTATAAGCAATAAACAGAGTAGATGGCGGCTGATAAACTGAAGATCAGATCTAAGAGATCATCTTGTGATCCCTCCAAACAGTCTTTTAAAGATGTGCAGACCAGTGTTTGTGCTTAGATGTCAGCAGAAAGGAAATTACTGCAGCGTAAGAAAGAGGAGCTGGTAGATCTGTGGCGGTGAGAACCAGCTTTTAATCCAGACTGTGGCGTCAACTCACGACAAATCAGAGAGGTGGCTGATGTGTGCAACTCCGCAAGGTAGCAAACGACCTTCAAGAAAACAGAGGGAGAGGAATTGCGTTTGGTGTCAACTTGATGACTTTACTGAAAAAAAAAAAAAAAAAAAATTAGAATAAAAAACAGGCCAGAGTGCGGAGAGGACATAAATCATCGGAAAGGCGTTGCATCAGGGAAAGGCCACCTTTTCACACTGTCCTTCTGTTTTTTAATCCATATTTCATAATAGAGCACACGCTGAGCTAGACACACACATACACACACACACACACAGACCTCACATTCATCTTTGCTGCGAGAGGTTTGAGTCATTATGTTTGCAAAGTCATCCAGCAGATAATACTAACACAGCCCTGAACACTGTTTGCTGCTGCCCGGCGCGGCGCTCAACAAGATAATTTTCTGTACACGCAGTCACTTTCATGTGACTGCCCAGATGCTCAGGCTTGCTCTCTTATCACTCCATCAGCAGGGAAGATGAATGGCTCAGTGAGCGCGAGGGACATAAACAACATGACCCTGGAAGCACCGGCTCGTCCAGTAAACAAGCGAGGGACCCCGGTGACCAGGTACAGTATGATTCCAGCAGGTGACACAGACGGGAGCGACCTGGACCATGTTTAATGGATTTCATGACTGAATCACACCCACTTCCAAAACAGAAGGAAGCCTACATGAGCACATACATAAATAATAATGCTGATCTTTGTGATCTATGTAAACTAGCAGAATGTATTAGGGCTGATGTGTGGCCAGGCTTTGCGCTCCTCTGAGCTGAGACATAGAAGCTAATCCTCTCACAGAAAGAGAAAAGGAAGCTCACCCTGATGCAGCCCGAACCCTTTTCCAGTTTGTCATTCTGCACTTCAAAGCATACATGATGAAATCCCCCAAGGTATTATAAGAGTTCTGGCATAGCAGCTATCCTCAGCCCCTTTCCCAGCCTAATGCCTCATAAATGGAGTCTGGAAACATGTCCCTGTACTATTTTGAAAGTCTTTGTAGCCTTGGATCTTTAAGACCCATTTAGAGCTGCAAGAGAAGAGGTGCCTTCCAACTGCAAGGAGATAGGAAGCGTTTGTAAATCATGATGCAACTAAGGGATTCCTGTCGCCTTGCTATAAAATACTGCACAAAGAGTGTGCACGTGTGCATCTTTAAGAGTGTTTATATCAGGACAAGAAGCAAGCACTGAATGAGTGCTCACACAGGAACACAGCACTCAAAAAATATTTGTTACAGATCAGGACAGCTAGTTATTTAAGCCGTTCTGTTCCCAGCACGCTTCATGACACCATTGGATGCCTTTTTTTTTTTTTTTTACAGTGTGCTGAGCAAACAGATTGTTGGGATTTTGAAGGACTTCACGTTGTTGGTCTCCATTCCTTGGACCATCATGGCAGCTGCTTAAATGGCTGATTTATCTCTGCTTTCACTTACATCTTCCTGCTGTGTATGATCTGCTCTGTTTCCTCGAGCTCTCTATAAGCTTCAGCGATGAAACTCTCATGCAAAATGACAGGTCAAATGTTTGTGTCAGAACTGTGAGCGACTATAACTCAGATGCATTTTTTGTCAAGTTTGTCAACATTTTTCATAAGATCTGACAGCGAGCGACGGAAAATAAAAATCAAACCGCCTGTTGTCCGCCCTTGATTATTTTGCCAATATAAACCTATCTGACAAACATCCACTTAAACCACTCTATTGCATCAATGTTAAACTGGGAAGCTATGATACCAAAGTACTGAATCAGAGAGGTTATCTTTTATTGAGCGGAGGAACTAACCTGAACGACAAACTCTCATTAAGTGTTCATGGTCGAGTGTGAAAGAAAATGCCTGAGCTGTGGGAGTGATAAACCATCTCTGAAAAAGAGAAGTGACACGTAGTTTGAAAGAAATGTTCCTGTGACATTTTTGGTGGAGGGACTTTGAATGCATCAAACCCAATCATCGATTCAAAACATGGACACAAAGAATCAAGATTGGTATCAGAATCGGTATACGTATTGATAAAGCTACTACTATGGTATAAGCCTGGATAGTTACAATCAGTACACCCAATTTTGGGCGTCATGTAATGATTGAGTGGTTGATTAATTTGCTTCCCTCCTTGTTTGCCTCTGTGACTCCCTACGTACGTGCACTTTGGCCCTTGAGCATTAGGAGTATCTCCGTAAGTTTAAGCTAGCAAGCTAGTCGCATAACAGAATGAATGAAGGTTTTATTTCAGTTTAAAAATGAAAAAAAAAAAAAAAAATGAAAATCACACATTTTCACAAAAAGTCTTTCAGATAGCAACAGTGGTGAAGGATAACAGCTGGACTCCATAGCAGAGATGATCTGGTGGAATCTGGTCTTGTGGACCTGGTGCATGTGGAGTGGATTAGACAGTGTCATAGATCATTTTGATAGACTAGCTCAGAATGGGCGAACAGTGACAGCATGTCAAACTGTTCATTAGATTTTATACTTCCTGTTTTAAGTGGAAGCAACACTCCTATTAAGACTGTCATGACGCATCATCACACCACTTGAGCTGAGAATGGTGTTAATCGTTCCATTTAACAGCTGATTTTACAGCATAGGAATCTGGTTCAGCTCTTACCCTTCCTGTTACAGTATCTGGTATTAATCCCCTAACCCGGCTACCTCACAGCCTCCCTTTGGGCCGCCTGCCAAAACTGCTCTGTTTCATCTTTCAAAATGGCAGAGAGGGCACCGAAACGGAGCGTGCTCGGACTCCCTAAACAACAAAGACCATCAGAATGTGGTTTGTCTATTAACCAAGATAGCGCCTGACTCTGTGTGTGTGTGTGTGTGTGTGTGTGTGTGTGTGTGTGTGTGTGTGTGTGTGTGTGTGTGTGTGTGTGTGTGTGTGAGCGAGCAAGCGAGCGAGAGAGAGAGAGAGCGATGGAGAGAGAGGGTGAAAATGAAAGAGATAAATTGAGAGCACTCAGTCTGCCCTGCTGTTCTCACTCAGCACACTCATGATAAGGTTTATCTCCGGATCCTAACGAGTTCGCCCTGTCGCCCTCTCCGGCTCCCACCGAGTGGACAGGGGTGCACAGAGCTGCAAACAGTCAGGCGTGGGCTGTGCTCCCTTAGGTGACCTGCACGTGTTGTTCATGCTACGCTGCTTTAGAACTATATTTTCTGTAGGAAATGGCGTCAGCCCCTTCGGCCATATCTCTTTCTACTTCTTCTTCTTCTTCTTCTTCTTCCTCTTTTTTTAGCCTCCTTTTCTTCACTGTCTTCTTCTTGCTGTAACTCAAGACTGCCTGGAGAGGCTGCAGGAGCTGGAGGAAGAGATGCTGCGGAGCTTTGGCACAGAGAGGCGTTTGTGTCCCAGAGGCAGGAGCTGAGGCAAAGATGGAGACACAGAAAGGGAAACAGGGGGGCTGCTGCTGAGTTAAGCCCCTAATCACAGTCTGCTCTGCATGAAGGACTTAAAGTCACTCCGCTTAATGCTACCTTCTCTTTAGTCAAATAAATACTACTGCTTACCTCCTCAGCATTTTGATACCCTCTCCTCCATCACATACTCATTCTTGTCATGTGTACAGCTGCACTATAAGGTCCAAGAACTGCAGATATGCACCATAAGCACATGCATAAAGGCAAAAAAACACACACACACTGGAACATGTAATTTTGCACACGCAGCAATGCAAGCAGAACTGTTTCCTTTTTAAGAGTCTCATATTAGCCTTGAAATCTCGACTCTTTGCTGCATGAATCACATTAAAAACTCTCTGAGTGTATTTAGTGGACTGACTACATTTCAGCCATAGAGGTCAGACTATGTAGGATGAAACTGTGAATAATATTTTTTGAACTTTGTGGCATCCATTAGCCTGCTCTTTATCCAGTTTTCTTTTGAGTTTTTCTCCTATCTAACCTTCAAATTAAGCTTTCTGGAGATATAGTCAAAAAATATGCATACTCTTTAACAGACAGAGTACATTGAAACTAATGCCAGACTCTTTACGGCTTAGAAAATTGAAAGAGTGAGAGGATAATATGACCTTTGCAGTATTTGCTCATATTTAATAATG
The DNA here is from genome assembly GCA_962446985.1 of Xyrichtys novacula. Taxonomy (NCBI): domain Eukaryota; kingdom Metazoa; phylum Chordata; class Actinopteri; order Labriformes; family Labridae; genus Xyrichtys; species Xyrichtys novacula. The sequence goes on from OY660865.1 coordinate 17,432,607, forward strand.
TGCTCTTTACTCTTTTTTGTCCCCCTTTTTGTGCAGTTTTCCTCTCCTCCTGTTAATTGTTTTGTGCTGCTAAGACGAGAGCTTGTGAAAAAAAAAAAAAAAAAAAAATCACCGATTTTATGAAAAGAAAAGAAGCTTTCTGGAGGAGCCAGGCTGTCAAACGGGTATCAGGTGTATCCTCCATGTAGTGACAACATGTTGTTAATTAATACGACAGAATATGGCAAAACAGGCTGGTACAGATTTGATCTGAAAGTGTGTTTTGTTTAGACTTGAATATGGTTTGTGCTGAAAAGATTATATTGCTTGACACACACACACACACACACACACACACACACACACACACACACACACACACACACACACACACACACACACACACACACACACACACACACACACACACCCTGGCTCTCCTCTCTCCCCCTGTACCTGCATCATAGGTTGCACAGCTGTAGGACAACATGTTGGAGATACAATGGCCCATAGTTAAAATAATGACTTCCTTTGCTTCTAAACTTTGTTGCACACCGATCTGAGCTTATGGTGAGTGACACTAAAGTGAGAGCCGTTTGGGGGAGAGGTGGAAGACAGGGAAATCGTCTCCGTTTACCATACGGGAAAAAACAAACGTGACACAGTAGATGGCACAGTTCAGTGAGAACTCCTCACAGGAGCTTTAAGGTTAGAGATGTAAGCAGTGGCGAGGACACTAAAGACCAAACTCGTTCATGCAGTCATGCACCGAATCAGCATTTCCAACATGAAACCCTTATTAATATACTTCAAAATGCTGCTTCAGAGGCCAATGGGTGATGCTGCTATGGCTATGTTTTAAACGCTTTATACATGTATATCCCTGCGTGTATCATAATCAAGAAATTTGTTGAGTCATAAAGTACAAACTTAATCTTGAGGACACGGGGTTGAACATCACTGTTCAACAGGTGAAGAATGTATTAAAAGAAACTAACACGCTTAACTTAAACTCAAAGAATAGAAGGGCGCAGTGTCCTCTGCTGTTGTGCTCGGGTGCTTCATTTGTTAGTGTTAGAAGAGGACAGAAGACGCTCCACATCTCCAGAGACTGTGGGGTCCATACAGCTGAAAATACATTTATTAACTCGGCTGTGTTTCCAGCCAGGTGTATCACAGGTTTACCGACTTTGAGATCTTTGGGGATGTTCGCTCCCGCTGCGTCATTGCGAGACATTCCTGGCTTCCAGGTACAGCTTCGTCTCTCATCCTCAGACTATGGGTTAGCGTATAAAGGTCTTAATCTAATGTTGGAGCATCGATTTATGCTTGGGTGTCCCACAGCCATTAAGATAATTGCATGATCACTTTACAACATCCTCCCCAGGTGGCGGTGGTAATTTGGCTCCCCCCTCCGCCCACCTTGCTAAGTCAGACCTGTAACCACATTAAAGCAATAGAAAATGTGGTTGGAAATATCATCTTCAGCCTCTGCAAATTGATTTTACACCATTTCCACTGACTTCGAAAACCCTTTTAGTCCATCTCTCACCTGAGATGACCATTTGATCTATTGGAGGCTTCCAGGTCTTAACAGCTTGTATTGATTGGAAATCTTCAGGCGGCATCTTGAGCAGATACTCTGGTGTCACCTTGTAATGCTAACAGTCTGGCTGTTTTTGAGTGAGATCATCACTGAGACAATGTACTTTTGGCTGTTAGGCCAATGAAAGTGGGCTTTGATTGCCTTCAATGGGAAATGGCTGTGTTAAATGGCACTATGATCTCCTCTGACTAAATAAAGATAGCAGCAGCTCAGTGGTCTAATGGCTCCTTCAGAGGAGAATTTAGCATCAGTGAAAGTCAAATCACTTTGACAGATTGATCCAAAGGGAGGCTCTTTGCTTCCTGAGAATGAACACCACTGGTTTATAAATGTTGGAGCATCAAAATCTTTGCTTTCTGAGTACAAATGATAAACTCAGGAGGGGGCAGGGATTTAAACCCCAACACTGACAGAGACATGGACATCATTTGTGATGAAATGCTTCATGAGATATTAAATGGTTATCCCAGCACTGAGGGCAGACTTCTCCATACTTTGACATGAGTTTCATTGTCAGAGGGAACAGGACCACGTCTTAAGCCAACACAAAGGCCTCTTCTTCAACTTTCATTGATACTGCAGAGTTTTAACACCAAGAAAGATACCCCTTGGATTATGTTCAAATATTGTGCTAAGTTTTGGGGGAATTTTGCTTCTTGTGAATAGACATATGAAGAAAGGAGCTGTGAGAGCAGAGAACAGGTATAAACCTGCAGAAGGGAGTCGAGGTTTGAGTAGAACCAGCTACTGCTGCAACCAAGACTTTGACATAAGGCATACACTTCAGCGGCCGTACCTGCCTTTTTGTTTACCTAAAATTTTGCTCAGCATGGTTCATTTTAAAGGATTATTGCAGACCCTCTTATCTAGTTGAATTTACCACAAAGGAAACATTATTATTTGCTAATGTTGCTCTTGAAAACTATGTTTACATGTACAAAATTAGCTACACCAGTATCATAACCCAGTCTGTTAGATCAACTGTCAGCAGATACTAGCACCACCATCCTCTGTCTGTCATGAATTTGGTATTGGTTTACAGCAGTAAATGGTATGCTCCTATTTGCTTATGTAGAGAGTAAATGGACTGTGTCTTTATTGTATATTCTCTATTCATATGGCCATGCAAAGCACTTTTATACTAAATATGACATTCACACATTCACCATAGCTGGATGATTAATGGAATTTTAATCATGATTTCGATTTTGGCTTCTCACGATCATAAAAACATTATAATCAAAGAAAAGCGATTAATGCGCCGCTCAGTGCAGCATGTATATAAATTCCTGTGCTGGGAAACATTTTGAATGCTACTCTGTTATGTGCTGCAGCAAGAGTGTGACCTGTATGGATCAAAGATATAAAGAGCGAGTGATCAGAAAGGCAACATTTTGATTGAGAAAAAGGTAAGACATATGTATCAGTATATGTGTGGGCACATCGGCGCTGCACTGCGAAGCACGTATGCACTGACTATTTGCATAAGCAAGCTATCATTGGTGATCATCACAGAGCTGATTATGATTACTTTTTTTTTTTAATTGTTACCAATTTATTTTTGGCTGTTCTTTTAAGTTATATTTAAAATTCAGTTTCGGTGGTTCAATAAATACTCAAGTTTCTAAATCAATGAATAATCGATTAACCATGATTTCAATAACAGTCAAAATAATAATAATTATTTTTGCCATAATCGTCCGGCCCTAATTCACACTACGGTCATACACTCATGGCAGAGGACGTAAAGCAACCAAGAGCTGACTAATCCATTCACACACCTCGGAGCACAGCCGGCAGAGTAGTGGGGTTAAGCATCCTGCCTGAAGGCACTTTGGCATGTGGACAGCAGCGCCTGAGGTCAAACCTCGCCCTTCCAACTAAGAGACAGCCAACTACCACTGAGCCACAGCAGCCCCTGCTACTGGTGTGTTGGTTAAACAAAGCTAGTGTTTAAAAAAGCAGTAAAGGTTAAAAGTCTGTTTTATACACAGAATTTAATGTCACGTGTGGTTCTATTACCATAGTTGTTGCCTGTTAAATTTATTTCCAGCTATTTTGACAACCAGTCAGTCAGCTTGAACAATTACTAAAAATTCTGAATCTGTTTATTTGAGTGTTAATTGTTTTAACATTTCTTGAACACATCCTGAACCTGCCATCTCTTTGAATATTATTGTTCCCTTGTAACAGTGGCAGCAGGTTTACCTTTCTTTCCGCTGACTTGGTGGCAAAGACAGGCATGTGGCAGGCCAGAAGAGGACACCAAAATGGAGCTGTGGTCTTCCCTTCATCCTCCCCAGTTAGCCATCCAGGGGAATTCTCCTCTCCTAAAACAGACAGAAAATGAACAGACCTTTAATGTATCCTCTCACAAAGGTGGTGCAGGCACCATGTTGTTGGTAGTACACCAGCTTGTTTTGTTGTTGTTCTCACTGACAGCGTGATTCTAACCCTCACCGCAGAGCCAAGACGGAAAATCTCCTTCAAGCTATGTCAAAACCACGCATCATAATCAGAGAGACAGTTCTCTACCTCAGGTATGTAATATGGGTGGTGTTATTAGCATGTGGATGTGATAATCAGCCAGAGGCTAAGTCCCTGCTGTAGGAGGCCAGGCCAGGTACCGCCAACACACGGTCTCAACAGTGATTAAACCAGCACTTAATCAACAGTGAGAGTCAGTCTCAGCAGGAAAAATGCTGCTGCTGGATTAGACTTGGAGTAATGGATATGCCTGTTCTCTGTTTATATCTGCATACTGGAACAAACAAATGCACCTATGACAAAGAACTGGGGAAAATGTGCCTAACTACTCCCATGATTCACTTCAGTCATTTTAAACTTTGACTAAATTGTGCATTAAATTTCATATCTTGCAGGAATTTACTTTCAGATTACATGCAAAATTGACTTTGGAATAAGCTCCACTCATAATCTGTTGTTTGCATGAAATGCATTTACACAGATGTATTACGCTCTCTGCAGTGGGTCTGCATAAAATGAGGAAAATCCACTGTGTGCATAATATGGTTTAGAATTGTAGAGATGGTGTGACATGCAGTATAATAACAAATACTGCAGTGTGCACTTGTGCATATAGAGTGGGGTTCTTCTGTCTTTTGCAAAGCTGCACCATCTCTTTCTTTGAGCTGTAGCATTAAGAGTTTTTTAATTCAGCTGACCAATATAAAGCTTAATTACATGATAAATAACCATGATCCCTCTGGTCAGTACAGTCTACAGGAGAAACCATTCATGTTCCAGTCTGCAGCAGACACTCAGAGTTTTAAAGTTTTATGACTCTTCTGTAGTTTCTCCTTGAGTCAGTTTATCTGGAGCACACGGCACAGCAGGAGCTGTCACCACAAGTGTCAATTGAACCCCATTTCAAGCATCATATAACTAATTAAAACAAACTTAAAATAAAAAAAAATAAACACTTAGTAATAATTCAGTGTGATGAGAAGTGAGTATGATGACAGAAATGTATGTCACATGCACTTGGCAGCCGCTGTTTTCCATCTAAAACTGATGCAGCTCAGTGTTTTCAGTGCTGAGTGTCCTTCACCGAATCACCCTCAACATCAACCGTTTTTATTGCAGTGCTCCCTGCGCCCTCAGATGAATGTACTTCAACTTCTAGGCCACTCGTCAATGTCACTTCTGGCTCATGGATCAATCAAAGCAAAGAAGGGTTGGACTTCTGACATCATCTTTGTCAAACACAATGAATGAAGTCTATTCCAGGGCTCTCATGTTTTGAACTTAGCTTGGAGTGAGTTTTTTTTTTTTCTTTTCTTTTTTTTTTGCAGGGGAAAAGGGTGGAGTATGCTTAAAGATAATTTATTAGTATAATTGTCTAATTAAGGACAAATTCCCTTAAACAAAATTAATTATTCAAAAGTTTCAGGACAAAAAAAAATCAAGAAAAAAAGTCGCTTGGCCAAAAGGGGCCCCTTAAACACAGCACTGGTCATTGGCATTCATTTACAGCCCAAGCCTTAGTTTGACTGTTGTTCCCCACCTGGTTTGGAAATTCCACCTCCAGCTCTTCTTTCACATGTTCACAAAATAACAGCATTCGCGCAAGTGTGGAAGACATTACTACAGTGTTGCTATTTTACCTGGATACAAGAAATACTAATTTCTGATTGCCTGATAGGTTAGATTGCAGGAAATTCAATTTAGTGTATTTTCTGTCAGACTAACATGTTTGCATATATTTAAAGAGTCCAGTTACAGTCAGCCTAACGTGATATATTGATTTTTTTAAATAAGTAAACATACGGAACGTCTCTGGGATCACACTGTCATATTTTGTCTGTTATCTCATCTTTCGACTAGTCACTCAGTCTAGACTTGAATTTCTGCTTCAACAACAACAAAATGACTCCCCTTTGAACACCCTTAATGGAAAATATCTTGAAAAAGACAGACTGAAAAATAGAAGAATGCTTCTGGATAACTTGCATAGCATCAGAGGTCAGGGCATTCAAATTTAGGCTGTGAGGCCGCTAACCTGAATGTGTTTTCATGAACACTGACTCCTATATATGTGTGACTTCATGATCTGTATTGCAGCCAATCAGTCCTCAGATGATTTGCCTCTGTTTTTGGGAGCTGCTGTGTCAGCCATCTTTGAAACAAGACCTGATCTGTTTTCACCACAAGGTCGTACTCCTTCATCTTTGTCCATCTTATGATAATCAGAGAGCAGCTGACAGCTTCCTGGGGATTCATGTAACGTTGGGAAAAAAACTTTTCTTTTTCATTGAGGTTCAGGTATGTCTTTTGTGATGTGTTAATTGTGTTCATACTGACGGTGCTGAAAATTCAATATTTTGTCCAGGATGAATTCTCAGTAACAAAAGCAGCCTGCAGAGTTTGTCTGAGTCAGAGTGCTGTTTGCTCACTGTGTCTGTGGTAAAAGGGTAGGGGTTGTTCGAAGGGCCAAACTTCACCAAGGCTGTAAAAATCGGTTAAATCTGTTTTGGTCACACAGCTGTATCACCTATTGGGCCAAACTGCACTCATGTTCTGACAACAAAAACGGATGTTATTACTTTTGTCTCTATTTATGTTTAAGCTGACAAGAACAATGAAAGAGCCTCTCACCTTTAATTCTACATCTGTAACAGCTGTCTCTGAAACGTCTGCACCAACATAAAGGTGACATCTCTTTTGAAAGCTAAATCTTTGTCACATTCAAAGTGAAGACCTTTCGCTAACAAACAAAACATGTTTATGTAGAGAGAGAGGAGAATGATCAAGGACGAGAAAGAAGAGCATTGGACAAGTGCATCCTTTTAAACCTCTTAATGATCGCTCTCCAACGTTAGCGTCTTTGTTGTTGCCATTTCCATCTCAGTCTCTCGAGCACGACAAATGCTTTACTCAGCTCAGACAATAGAAGACTAAGTGTTCATGATTATTTCTCTTTCTGAGGCCATAAAGCAACTTCTTCTTAGAATGCTTTTCAATCGCTAAGTTTGATAATACCTGAGACAAAAACACCAGCTAATACAGGAATTAAATATAACCCACACATCTAAGTATTAATGTCAAAAATACAATGTCAATCACCTTGTTGGACACCAACCTGCCCCATGGTGTTTTAAAGCGTTAGAAATGAGTGCAGAGAAATTATCAGACTAGTTGCTGAGATCTTGTTTGCTTTTAAAGTTCACATGGAGGCATTTTAATTAATTTTAGCTTGTTTCTAAACCAGTCAAAAACTCCTGACAGCGCCTTTAAAATGAATCTCAAATGAAACAGGAAAGCAATGCAGAACCCAAGGAGGTGGAGTTATGTAATCCACTTTTCTTTCTTTGAATTGAGACACTAGTAAATAAGGGGAAATAATAATCAATAATCAATTCAGTTCTTGTTCATCTGTAGATTAACAGCAGAGATTTAAGTGCACATGGACTGTTAGTGAGACTGAGATATACAATGGAGTTTCATTTGCATAAAAATGATCACCAAAAGGGTGATGGGAAACATGTATGTGGAAACTAAAAATATAGAAGGGCCCAGAACTCTGCCATGAGGAACACCATACCTAAAATCGTGTATCTTAAGGAAAGGAATACTGCAAAAATACTTTGATTTGATATAATTATAATGTAATTTATTGCTTTAAGAAGGACAGTCTCTGTGCTATGGTTTGTTCTGAGCTGAGTTGGAGTTTATGTAAAATATTATTGTTGTTAAATGGACAAAAAGTTAATAAGAAAGATGAATCCCTGAATTTTAAGCCTAACTAGGTAGGTTGGACACTGTTAGAAGGTTTTAAATAACCTTTCTTTGGGGGGTGGGGTTGCTCAGGGGATGACTACACTTCTACAGGCTCCATCAAGAAAAAAAAGGTGGGAGGTCACTTATTGAAAGTCTTTAATTGGGGGCAGATTGCTGCAGGTGGGGCAGCAGCCTCCTTTCCCCCAGAGTAATCATCAACTTTCTGTGGCTAATTATTAAATTAGCATAAGTAATGCTCCATTTGGCTGGGTTGATTTGTCCCTCTGAATTTATCAGTCAGTGGAAATAAATCTAGATAGAAAATTAAAAAGAAGAAGATAAAAACAGAGACATAACGGTGGACTCACACAGAGTTTGGATGAACACAAAAGAACAAAGCGAGAAAGTGGATGTAAGGGGACACAAATTAGCTTTAACCTCCAGTCTTTTCCACAGAGTAATGATGATAAATTACAGAAAACAAAGACAAATACACCTAAAAAGAAAAGAAAGCACTAAAAAAAGACACACAGGCCGCTCACCTTGGAGCTCTCTCACAAAGACTCCCATGAACAGTTTTATGAGTTAACAGCATGAGGTAGAAATTTTGGAAAACAGTTAAAATGTGAGCATTTTCTTCAGAGGTTTCTTCTGTGATCAATTTCATTAAATTATGGACACATCCCTAATCTCTTAGTCCAGAAGACAGGAAGACAGAGATTAGGAAGAGGGCTGCATAAATCTAAAGTCATCAGTTAATGTCCTGATTGACTTACTTGATTATCAATCATCAGCTTTTAAGTTCTTTTGAACTTACAACAGGTCACTTAAATCATCATGAAAGCCATATTTTTGTCTTGGCTTTATTCCTAACAAGTGTGATTATGAGTTGGGTTTTGAACCGAACTCTGCTGTTAGGGCTAAGATCTCAATGGTCTGTACGAGCTAATGCAGTCATCCCGATCCTTGGGTTGTGGTCTTCTGTGTGTTTTAAACACCAGATTGAGGTCTAAAAGGGACAGAGTATCTAAAACTTTGAGGAGATCAGGTAAACTGCATCAGTGATCTCTTTTGAACATCTTCTTCAAACATACTTTTATCATCAAGCTTTCCTGATCCTGCCTGAATTTGAACGTTTTCTCGAATGTATTTGTTTTGCCAATTATTTTAAAATATGTATTCCTATTGAGCTCTTTTTAATCAATTTTAAGTCTTGTAAGGTGTTTTAATTCTTGATTTTGGCTTTTTGATTCAGTTTGATTCTGTCTGACTTTGCTGCCCTTGTACCACCACATTTTAGAGCCATGGGGACATCAAAATCTTTCATTAACCAATTATATTTGGTTTTACCGTTCAAATACTTCATAAAGAACCATGGGAATACATCCCTAAACATCTAACCCCTTTCTTCTTTGAGTAGTAACTAAAAATACTGCCTCAAAACAACATTTTTCAGTTACAATACTGTAGATCATCTATGAGATGATCATCGTATACCTTATATCACATTCTCATCGTGCTTGTTTACCATAAATAGAACTTTCTCATGTCCCTTTTAGTAAAAAAAAAAACACATGTCAGACTCTTTATGCTAATCACCAGTCTGAGCTCAGGATATACTACTTACAGCGGCTCCCAATATGTACCAATTAGTGTCAGAAAAAGACAAGGACAACAAACTGCAGAGTACACACTAATGTCAGCAGTCCGATACAATCAAAGTCAAAAGCATAAGTTACATTATGATTGAACTCTTATGGCTCTTTTGCATGTACACAGGCAATCTTAGATTAACAGCAGAGATTTAGTACAAAGTACATAATAGCACAATGCACAGGCTCAGTTAATTGGATTGCTCCACAGAACTCAGAAAAAGAAAAAACAAAAAAAATAAAGTGGGGTCGTGCAAACGTGTGGATACATATACTAAAATGAAAAAAAGGAATAAATGTGACTGAACTTGATGACAAAAGAACAACAGAGAATTTATTCAGAGCGGAGCATGCAGACGATGATTTCCTGGAAACAAAACAATACACCAGAGGGAAAATATATCCTCCACTTCTCCACGCCCTTATTCAAAAACATGGTCAGAAAACAATCACTGAACAAATATTCTAACTTCACTGATTTGGAAAACAAAAAACATGTTTTCATCAAAACATTCGCTTACTTTCCTAAAAATGAAAATCCATTTTATACTCGGCTCTGAAAGTTGTTCAGACATGACTGAAGGAGTATCAACTGCTTATAATAATGATAACGAGCTGCTAGGATTATTTAGAAATGCCGTATCAGTCTTCAAAACACTTATACCAGATTTTCAACATGCAGCATCCTGCAGCAGTGGGAATCAAAGCAAATACAAAAAAATAAATAAATAAACAGCTCCTCAAGTGTCCACTAAAGACTGTCTGGCTCCTATAGCCCACCTTTACACAAAAATTATGCATGCTTACAACCTAAATCAAGAAATGGTTCAGGTCTTTGTAGCTTTTTCCTCAGTTTTAAGTTGTGAAAAATTGATTTAAGTCATGAGGACTCCATCAAAACCTGTGATTATTTGTTTTGATACAGAAGAATAGCACATATTTACTGAGTCTTATACGGGATAAATGGCTGTTTCTGTTGCTACCACCTTTATCACTCCTTATTCAGCAAAATGACAATGGTAATTAAGGCTTAACAAATTCCTTATGTGCAGTTAATGGGAGAAAACATTCACTAATGCCTTACTAGTTGTATACTTTGTTCATGGATAATACAGTGTTTAGAAATTCTTGTTTGAGGGCCAATTTGATGCTCATAAACATGCTAGCAAGCAGCAAATTAATGCTAAATATGTGTACCCTTATGTATAAATGTTTCCAACCACTCCTTTTAATCATATTAAGGATTTGAGTCATGAAGGGCTGTCACATGCAAGAGAAGTTTCTGTAATGTGTTTGGTAACGCTAATAAAACAAGAATTTAACTATTATAAGACATGGATGACTCAATGTTTTTAAAGCATCATATAGCTCTACCATTGTCTAACCATACTTCCATTTCTTTATTGAGTTTTCCCAGAATAATACAATTATTATTATAATTAATCTTGAATCTCTTGAAATAAGTACAAATCTGCTTGATTGAGGCGTTACTCCTTTGACAGGTGGGCATGCAGCTTTCTGCCATGAAGTTTAAAGTCCGACTCAGCTCCACCTTTCTACCTGTTTAGTAAAATTAATTTGACCAAAAGTTAGGTCTAGTCAGCACAACCATCGTTAAACTAATGGGTGATGTCATAGAGACTGTATCCATATTTAACAGCACACAGTCAATGGTTTTCACTTAGCGAGGAGATGTGTGCAGCATAAGCTCACGACATGCAGACAGCTCTTCAAAACCGCTGTGCAGAACACATCTGGAGACAGTACACGCATCAAATAGTGTTGAGGCTTTCAGTGATGCATAATTACAGTTGTAGCCGCTGTGATTGACAGGCGGTGCTGCTGGATGTCACCTCAGCTACAGCGTCACTGACCTTTACCTCTCTGACTGAGACCTTTGAGAGAATTCTTCACACATGTGTCGCCTGAACTGCGTTAAACTGTCATAACAAACCATTCAAGGAGGCTGAGCTCCTGTTCATTTGGTGAGTCAGATTTCAGATCTAATGCTTAGACAGTTGATGGTAAATGACTGAATAATAACAAGGTAAAATGGACAAATGATTCAAGAAAATTTCATCTTGTGTTTGTCTGTGTGCTGGTAGTACTGATGCAAGATTCTCAAACCTGTACATAAACAAGTCCTGGACACTTCATCTTAAATCAAAATCATCTATAGTAACATCCCCTGTATGTTCAAAAGGTTTCATTTGAGTCTGTTTTACTGAAACCCCTTCAACATCTTTGAAGAGATCTTTGAGCAGGTCTAAGAAATGTCATGGTACACTAGGTGAAAAAGGTTGATCATTAATGGTTAAGGGAACCACAAGTCAAAGAAATCAGGTCTCTAAATGTCCCCTCTCTTAAGATAATCACAAATTTATTCCAGTCCAGTTCCTTCTTAGATCAAACTCTGATCTGCTATGACTCAGATGACTGAAAACTTTTAAAATGACTCGACTAATGACAGAGCTGGCCCTTATACTTGACAATAAAGACTGACTTCACAAAGATGTTAAAAGCATAAATATTAAAGTCAGGCCTCCATCCAATAGTTCAAATTTACAAATTCTGAGTGTCAAAGAGTTAAATCTTTACATCAGGCAATAGACTTTGACCTTTGGAGAGTTTTTACCACAAACACAATCATGACATGTCCAAGAAAAGAGCAAAAGTAAAAGGGTTTGTCTTTGTCAGTGACTTAAAGTGCTGAAAAGGGTCCAGATTGAGTGTTGGTTCACACTGTAAACAGAGCTTTGGGTCTGTTTTGTTGAAATTAGTTAAATTACAAAGAAATGTCCCAATCCGATATTGATAACAGTCCGATATCAGCAAAAAAACCAAAAACAAATATTGGATTATATTGGCCTGCATCTGAAAATCTCCAAAGTTAGCACTCCAATACCAAAAGTCCATCCCAGACTCCACTCCAGCAGCTCTATCTAGCAGTGTCCGGATCTGGCACGCAGAGCCCACATAATCACAACAAAGTAGCAAGGCGTAGAAGTGATGTCGGCAGCATGGCAGTATTTTGCGTTAAAATCTGAAAAAGACGTTGCAGCTGAGTGCAAAACTAGTCGTGCGCAAGTTTGTGCTAACATCGGTTCAAAATCAGCCAACACTGACGGCTACAATGTCGTTATCTTATCGAGAGTACAAAAGTTGTATCAGGACACCCCTAAAATTACACGATGGAGAAACTCTGCAAAGGGGCTAAGGGGGACAAGGAAACCCTGCTCCTACTGGTCCAGAGTTAATTTCATTGATGAAACTTTTGATAATAAATGATGGTCAACAACCCTGTTCACCGTGACAAAGATGAGCTGAAATATATCAGCACATTTGACTTGGATTAAGGACCGTTCCTCTCTATTAACACCGAAAACAGCTGAGACATTACAGCAGCTTTGCATTGTAGGAGTCTGAACTTGAACATCCTAAAAAACTGCAGATTTACACAGTAGTACAACCTTGAAACCAATTTGTAATTGATTAACTGAATTAATTTGAAGACAGTCCAAAGACCAAGACTAGATTCAAAATATTGATTTGGTATTAGTATTGCTGGTGATGCTGCATCAGAAAGCTCTGGTGTTGTAGTTTGGATTTGCCCACCCTCATTGTTAACTGGTGCATAACTGACTAATGATGGAGTTGAACTTTTCCTCTGTTCATAGAGAGGCAAACTCAATCATGCAAAGACCTCACATATACTCATTTTTGCATCAATGCACACTGCAAACCGAGGTTTAGCAATGCTGTGAAAGTGTTTGTCCACAGAATATCCTGTCATTAAAGTGGAGGCTAATTCCTCTGGTAATTGGCTAATATCACTTCAAACAAAAACTTTTTTTTTTTTTTCTTGACGTTTTTGACGTCATTAAACATCGGAAGTGCAGCGCTAGTCACTTTTAATGTATCAAAAAAGAAATTACAGTGAGTACCAGTGCGCTGCGGTTTAATCATCTCCACTGTTAATTAAAGGCAATCTATATGAATGATGAGATTCCAGCAGCTAAAGGTTAAGGTCAGTTTTTATCTACTGTGCACTCCTGCGCTCCAGCTACTGTACAATAACTGAGCAGAATAACATCATTTGTGAAGGTGGAGGGCTGGAATACTAAGCAGGGAGATTCACTTTCTCACTTTCTTTATTCCAATCATGCTTTTGTTTCAAGTCTTTTGCTGATGAAGATTAATTTGCAGAGCATGCCGCTCTATCAACCCCACTGACACAAAGGGCAAAGATATAAACTAATTAAATACACCAGTGCAATTGATAATTCCCATGGATCAATGCAAGTGTGGGATCTGTTAATTAAATCCGTGATAATGTTTACTTATCATAAACATTTCCCACGTTTGAGCACAGTGAGATAGGGAGATAATCTTTGCTGTCTGACGGATTAATTTTCAGGCTGCAAGAAAAATCCTTCCAGCACATACAGAGTGGATTCCTCTTTATTTAGCCAAAGGGAGGGCTCTGATAAATGTTTGAATTCAGAGAGATATCTTAGGAAATCTTCTTCAGCTTCTTCATTGAGTAAACTGACTTAAAAGATGCATAACAAAAGCGCAAATCCTGCAAAAAAAAAAGGATGACAAGATGCAAAGAAGTACGACGCAACCACAATCCTTCGGCTAATGAAAGCCAAGCCATCACAGTCACCGTTAAAGCCCCTGCAGCAGGGTAGGTTTTACTTCCTCCACCCCTCGCCCGTGCCGTGTACACCAGTATAGCCCAGGTTATCGCACAGTGGATTAAGAAGGCGTGTCAGAGTGTGCACCAGAACCTCCGAGCTGCACTCCACTCATCTATTGATCCGCACGCATGTGAAAAAGCAAAAAGACTGGCACACTTAGCAGAGTAACTGCAGGCACCAGCCCCCTGCCTGCCCTCTGTTCCCTGCAGTGGGACTGATTGCTTGTCTCAATCATCCTCCCGAAACCCCTCTTCCCCTCCCCGTCTCCACACATACACACACACATAAACACACACTCCAACAGCCCCACAACAGCCCTGTCTCTTCCCCCCACGTTCATTCTTCTGCCTCTGTCTCAACTGCAATCTCTCATGATTTGACGGCCTCTTGTTCTCCTTGTGAGGGCCATCAAAGTCTGCTGCTTTAACCCAGTCTGAAAGTTCTGGGACTGCATGGTAGGAAGCAATTAATTCTGCAGCGAGAAACTCCATTAATTAGGCAATGCTTCTGGCTATTTCAAGAAGACCCTTCAGAAACAGTAGGGCCAGCCTGAGAGCCATAAAAGATGCAGCGGCACACCAAGTTTTAATGGACCCAGGGGCTCATGGTGTAGCACCACCAAGGGGTATTTCTCCTCTTCTTTTCCAGGGCCTCATAGGCACATGTACCACATGCTCACACAAAGAGACAAATGCCGTTTCCTTTTCTTGGAGGGCGGACTTATAGGACTTAACTGCCATATTATTTTAGGTACAGTTTGATGACCTAAGCAGTCCAGTCGGCTCCAGTGATTGAGAGGGAGGAGCGAAAAGAAGACTGAATTAAATCTCTCCGAACCTGATTTTGTTTGATGAGTGCATCATGGCTCCATTTAACTATGTTTTTATTTATAATAAGAAATCCTTTCAGGAGTTGTAAGCTGTCAAGGGTCTATGAACAGGTTAACTGTTACTTCATAGCCGAGGTACATACCAAACCTTGACTTTTGTGTACCGTTACACCCCTACTTGAATAATTAATACAGCTTCTCTGCAACTGATGTAACTAATGGTAACTTATATTCAGCAAAAGTTCACCTGAAGCTCAAATAAAGAGCCATGCTGTTCGCTTTTTTTCACCAAATAGCCTTTTTATTCATTTTCTACATTAAATATTTATAACGCTTGAACACTTGAAAGAAAATACATTACTGGCACAACCTTGCAGAGCACATGGATCGGCCAGATTTCATATCTGTCATGAGGTCGATCCATCTTGCAAAGTTTCAAGATGCTGCACCTGTTTCTGGTGGGCGTGGATGCAACAGTCAAGGTTTCTGCTGGCACATACAGAACAAGTTCTGCTGAGACGATGGTATTTAAAAGGATAAATGCATCATCAATAAACAACACAGACATTTCTCTGTGTATGCTGACCTACATGTGATTCCTGCCAGCGTTTTCTTATCTGCTGCACAAGAGCTCTGAAATTATCCTCAGTACTTTACATCATCAATGACATGTCCTTAATTTTGTTGTTGGCTTAATGTATGAACTGGGGTTGACTCAGCTGATAATTAAGAGGCAAAACCAGAGCCCTCTATCATCCTATGATAGTCATTTAAACGCCTGTCCACTACAACAGCGCATTTTTCCTTTTGTAATCAAGTCAGTGCCACACTCCTCCCTCCCGCAGTTCTACCTGTGCTTCCAGTCTTTTTGCTTTTCTTTGCACCGAGACGCTTCAACAATGACAGCAGACACTGTTGTAACATCATCACCACCAGGTTTCAGAGTGGTTTAGCCAATTTCACTGACAGTAATTGCTGGAACACAGTGTGCCGGAGCCCCAAACAGTTGCACTGCCCTGTAGCAGTTTGCTTCAGCAGCACAGGCTGTACTTTTATCACTGCAAACAAACATCACTGGTGTCTATTAGTAGGATTCACTCCACTGTGAAAAGATGGATGGCGTGACAGGTATCTGAAAATGAGGCCAAACATTTGGAGCTCCACCTGCCGACTTGCTGTCTTGGTCAAATCAGCCACCTTCTTGTAAACAGATGGGATGTCAATTAAAAGTTTGGCTCCTAACTGAGCTTTTAAGGGTCAACTTGCAGGAGATAAAGCTGTAGATCATAACAAAGATGGCAGCCTCCAATTAGCCTATTCAGCTAACAACAGATATCACTCTATATCACTAAAATTACAACATGAGATTAGTGATCCTCTCTATGGGATAAAAGAGGTCCTGTGTGCCACAGAAATACAGTTTATTACCAGAAAGATGTCCATCTCAGGAAGCGAGTGGATTTTACTGTTGTGGTACTATTGTGCCAACTTCATAATGACCACCACATTATTAAGATATATACATTGTATATGACAGTGTTTTGGACAGTTCCTGTCTTCTATTTGTGATACTTCCTCTAAGGGCTGGTTGGCAGTGTGATGACTACACTTGTCATATTCCCATTTACGATCCCATTCCATCCCCTCCTTGTTTGTGTTCAGGTAACCATGGCGACTTAACTGGAGAATAAAGTGTTTAAGGTGAAGCTGATACATAGGGCTCTATTTTCGTTCCTCCCTGGTGACGTGGCGCAGGCGTGGTGTAAGTCAGGTCCACCGCGCCGAGAAGGCGTTCCCAAGCACGGTTTGGGATGTTGGTGAGCGGTGCAGCGCAGCGTAAGTATCCCCCCTCCCTAACTCAGCTCCTCCCAGCGGCCTAAGTCATAGAGAGGGAGGAGAGAGGGCATGGAGTGGGTTTAACACAGCCGAGACCTCCTCTCGTATTACAATTTTCGTGAAGTAGTCGTCAAGAGACGGCTGAAGACAGCAATGCCACACAATGGCAACAGAAGGCAGCCCCTCAACAAGTGTCGCTGCAAGCGCTGCAGGGCGTCCTCCACACTCTCTCAAATAAGCTCAGAGGGATTTTGTGTGTGTGAGGTTGGATCCACTGGTAAGACAAACACCTTTTTCCACAAATAAAGACACTCACATAAAGTTGCATATATTTCAACCTCACATGACAAAGGTGGGTTGTGCGCACAGATCACAACATAAATTCCAACAATGGCATTAAAATCGGAGCCACCCGTGTGTAAAGGACACATCGCGCTCCGTGGCCTGGCTGTTTCTTTTATTGATGTTGGCATATCAAATAAATTTGGCTCATGCAACTGAGTATTATAATATTTGTTTGTGGGCATAACTCCAGGTTGAATATTTACAGAATTTTAAGGATATGAGAACATCAGATAAACAGGTAATTTTTAATGAAAGTTTCTTTATAATTTAAGTAAATAACTCATCCGATCACTAAAATAAATCAGGTCAGCCTTCAGCAGCAGCAGCAGGACAGAAAGAGGACACGGAGACATGTCTGGATCGAGCTGCGCGAGAAATAAAAGGAAGAGGAAGTGAGAAACAGGGGGGAGATGAATTAAATATCTTGTTAACTTCATAATGTGTGACCATTTACTGGCCATTTAATTTAATGCGGTTTAAATTGTGTTGATTCGGTCAGGTTGCGTGTCCAAAGACGTGCCAAACACGCTCATCAGATCAGATATAGATCAGAATATATCTACAGATGTAAATGTAATTGCTGACTCAGATTTGCACTAAATATTGGCTGTTGTTGATTATTCATTGCACTGAAGTGTGCCTGACACCGTGAGGCATCGGTGACGTATGCGCACTATGCTGCCGGTCTACAAAAATAACACTAGACCAGCTGCGCTCCGCCTGCGCTGAAAGCTCACCAGGTTTGAATCTGCGAGCTTTCAGCGCACTTTTCACTCTGCGCAAAAATGTCACTGTGCCAGCTGATTCTGTCGACACCTCCTCCTACTGTGCCACCAAGCCCAGCTTGGCGGACCTCGGAGCGCCTTAGTCTACGAAAATACCAAACAGGCTGTGCGCCGGGCTACGCCAGATGAAAATATCACTGCACAGGGTGCGCCACTGTCTGCCGAGCTGCCGACTGGCATGAAAATAGAGCCCATAAAGTGAATTTGATCATGCAGATGTGATACAGAGATGTACTTTTGTACTTTGTACGGGTGTTTTTGCACAAGTCACCTTCATTGACCTTCACCTTTCACCTTCATTGATTGTCAGAGTTTTGGATTACCAGCACCAAATTGTACAATGTCCTCTGACATGATAAACCTAAACCATCTTGTAGCTATAGGGCTACCTTAGACTCTCTTTAAATCTCTCCATGTAATGGTGTTTTAGAAATCAAAACCCATTGAGTTCATGTGACCTTTCACCCTGCAAATACTGCACTGTTCTTGTTATTTCTTTTAAATCATTTAGATCTGGGGCCTCAAAGTCGGCCATGATAGTGTTTGGTTTTTGGAAAGTAGGAATGTGCACTTGTTCCATTATCACTCACATCACTTAATTTCATTTGGCTAGACAGTTTAAGCACTTTTATCCATTATTTTACTTTTATTCTTTGCTGAGGTAATGTAGTTAGTTTTTCTAAGTAAACACAAGCAGCAGACAGTTTCAGTAAAAACCTCATGGAATTAACAAGGCATTGTGAATGGGCTATGCACTGATAGGGCTCTAACACGCCATGCAGAGACGCCTCTGAAAGCCACTGATATTCACACATGTGAGGCAGGGGAGGCTACAGAACACCGCAGAGAGTTATCTCTGTGTTTTTCCTAAATTAAGTCAACAGGATAGACACTGATGTGAAGAGGAGCCTGGGAAAACGAGTTTCGTGATGTCTGATCACTCACTAAATCATGCATGAGAACATAAGCTATTTGTGGTGCCCACCATTTGGGGACATTTGGAAACATGGCTCCCATTTCAAACCAAACAAGACCATGGATCAGTGCGTTTGGGATGCTGATTCAACTGTAGGTCTCCCCTGAGCACACAGGCCAGACCTGTCTCCACCCGCAATAAGGAGGAAGCCTCAGTGACAGGACGCCATCCGTGAAATTAAATCAACAACTCGCCCATTGTAATTACATTTGGTTAAATGGGAAGGCAAAGAGTGGGAGTAATACAATTAACATGTAATTGTCATCATGACCAGGTTGGTGCTGATCTATTCCCCCAAGGGGTTCAATGAAAGCCATCACCCCTGCCCTTATCACTACATTTGGTTTTAAATGACTGACAGAATGAGTACCAGTGCGTCCCACTGTGGCTGTGTGTGTGGGGGTATCAGCAGGAGAGTGTTACATAGATACTGTAGCAAATAACTTGGATTTGTACCATCTCTTTTCCTTTTTCATACTTTTTAAAATGATAAAAAAACTTTGATTTTAAATGCTGCTGCTGAATAACATACAAAGATACAAAATTATTCATTTATTTATCAGTTAAATAGTTCTCTAAACTTTTAGGTATGGACATACATTTATTTTTTTACAAGACTGCAGTTGGACATGAATTTATAACAGTGAGGGAGAAAGGTGAAGAAATGTCAAAAATGAACACGACTCCGGACTTGACTTGGACTCTGCGCTGAAAGTGGAAAGATGGGGATGTCGGGACGGCCAATCCTAAATGGCTATGTGTGAGCTGATGGAATAAGGTCCTGCACTTGGAAATACAGGAAGCGAGTGTACACAGGCCCTTATGCTGCAGGTGATTCATTCAATTTTGAACACCTTTGACCCCTAAAAACTGTGATATACAGTATTTAAACACAAGGTGGGATACATGGTAGTTTTCTTTATGTTTTGTATTCCAGTTACTTTGTGAGCTTTTTTATCTTCACTAGATTAGACAACTGAAAAGAAACAGGTCACAGCCTCTATGCACCTACTTTACATTTGACAGGATACTCCACTAACTGGTAATATTGACCTGATTATTATCATCAATTCCTCTACTCAAAGCTGTTGTCAGTTTTAGCTCATGGTTTACTCTATACACTCATCACTCTTCCTGTGTAAGCAGTCTCTAACCTCACTGCTGGATCTTTCCTGTGGTTTGTTTTATGATTGCACAAGGCTGTAAACACAGAACAAATGACTCTTGCAGTAGCAGGTCATTCACTTTTTGTGTTTGGAAAATGTTTTGTCACTCAGGTCACAGTAACCACGCAGTTATTTTTGTGTTTATGACCTCATTGCTCTGTAGCTAATAAGAATTAACGTTTCCATTAACCTCGGCTTGTTCGGCTACATGAGACTGCAGCTGCAGAGGATTGATGCTGGATGGGCTTTTGACCAAGAGTGTGTAACTCACTGAAGCTTTTCCAGATCTCTCATTTATGATGAGTTGTGGTTAGTGAGGGCTGCAGACGTAAAAATGTTATCTGTCTCTGAAACAAAATACAGATTCAATTCTTCCAGATCACAGGAAACTCTGTTGAACTGTAGCAGATGCTGTCAATCATTCTGACAAAGATTAGAGAATAGGGAAACATCTCCTCTGGCTGAAAGCTGGTCTTTGTATTCTCTCTGCAGCTCCACTGCTCAAATCCATCCTGAGTTTGATATATAGAAATCAGGATTTCTCTGAAATGTATCCCCTCTCCTCTTCTCCCTTTTCCACTTGGCCTAAAACTCTTCTTCTCTATTTCTCACAACTGCTTATTTTATTTCATGTCCTCTCTCTGCCAGTTTATTACTTTCCCTGCACCTCGCAGCTTGTTCTCCTTACACTTGGCTGCTTGTCATGTTGCTGATAGAGGAATCGAAGCTGTTGTTCTCATGGTAACTTGCCCGGGAAAGCAGCGCTGGCTAAAGGCCTAAAATCTCGCCATCTGAAATCTGTCAATTTCCCCCGTTCAGGCGTTTGACTTGAAACTTTCTTAACTCGAAGAACGACAGAGTGTTTATGTTTATCCTTGCACACAGGGGTAGCTTGCCTGTGATGAGCGCTCGAGGCTATAAGGTTGTAGAAAGGCGATGACAAAGAGGGATTGATACAGACAGATGTACCATTGTAAAATCAAGCGCTATGAGCGTAAAACTAAGCAGTATTTACATTTTGATAGTGTTTTATTAGCTGTCTTCAGGGTGTTCAGGGTGCGTTTTACTCATTTTAAGATTCTGAGAAAGCAAAAAATTGCAAAAAAAGGTCTGTTTGTTCTTATCATACAAAGTGAATGCCAAATAAATTAGAAAGGCATGCTTTTGATTCTGCTCGGTTTATTCTTTCCTCCCCAAGGCGCACTTATCATTGATGGTCTCTTTTATTCATGGAAGTTTGTAATACTCACAACAGGCCCTCTTTCTAAGATCAAATTCTGCAAAAGCACTCCTGGAATCCTGGTCTTATAAAGACAATATTTTTTCACTGTAATGGAGACAAAATTAACAAAACAAAGGTATGTTGGATTCACTCCTTCCAAACACAACCCTGTTTTTAGTACCCTTTGGATTTCTAATTTTTTTTGTGTGTCAGTCTTTTGGAAGCAGTCAGGATGAGGATAACAGTCAGATGTCCTCATTTTTTTTTTTTTTTTTTTTGTGGGACACGTTATTTCAGCTTGACATAAAGTCTCTGTTGCACGAACTGTTAAAGTAATTCTGCCTCAGTTGTTGAATTACTGGGTCGTCGACTGAGCATCTTTGTTCTGGACCATGGCTGTGTCGCTCAATCTCTCATCCCTCTGCTGCAGTGGTTATTAGTAATGACTCTCCTCAGTCACTTGCATTACAGATCAGTGGCGCCCCCTACTGTAATGAGCAGATACTAGTCTTCAAATTTGTTGACTAAGACTATAAGATGATGTTACTCTTTCAGATATATTGTGAAGACCCAAATAAAAGAGTTGAGAAAATGTGTCGTAATTTAAAGTAGAGTGGACCTCGTTCGAAAAAGATGCCATATTAAAATTAAAAACATTGACAAAAATGTCTAGACAGAACATAAGTTATATAAACTCTTTATATTTTCTACCTTTATGGGAAATGTTCATCTCAATGTGGAGACAAAAGAATTCTTGAAAAGTTATTCTTCTTCACCAGTAATATAAAACAAAAAGAAAAAAAAGAGATTTTACTTCCTTTCCATGCTTATACACCATACTGTTTTGATCCAGTGTGGTACAATCGGATTCAATAAGATACAATCATAGACTGTATTTAGTAGGGGTGGGAGAAAAAAATCAGTACAGCAAAGTTAGTTAGCACAAATGAGATGGACATGAAATATGACGTTTGCAAGAAGTGCTGCATGAAAATGAAATATTGCGTCAATAAGACAAACATATAGGAAAGGCAAATGCTAAATCAGCTAAGCAGTTGAAAAAATTGTACAATTTGCAATATATGGCATTGCAATACTCACTGTATCGCAAAATGTTTAAAATTACAAGTATGGACATTGTGGCTCTGCCTCCCATCATTATATGAATTTGAAGCCAAATTGCTGCAGGATTTCCAGGATTTTCTCCATTTCCTGTTATCGGCCTTTCTGCAGTATTGTTGCTGGGATGACGCTCTTCTCAAACAGCATATGCCCTGTGCAACTTCTTACACCCGTAAACTGTATGCAGTGTCAATCATAGGAAATATGACATCATATCTTGTTTTTTATAACACCTAATAACCCATGAAAATGGAGCTACACAGAAAAAAGAGGACTTAAGCACAAACATGTCAACATCACAACTGCATTCATTTTGTTGGAGGAGGCAGGGTGTATGACCTATTCTGCAACCAGTCACCAGGGGGTGCTGTTCTCATGGAGGCTTCACTCAGCGAGGAGGCAGACAATGTCCATTCTAAATACATTCAAACAATGCTAGGAATACTTTTATAGATTTTTATTTTAGATCAATTCAAACCCTTAAATACAGAGCTGCATACCTCAGGGGCCAGTGAAGCATGTAGCTCCAGGTCTATGTAACAGCCATGAGAACTTGAGTGGCTGCATGCTACAAATCAGTCCCCACCCTTGTCGTCATGTCTGTCAAGTAGCTGATAAAGGTTTGAGAAGGAGGGAAAAGCTGGTGATGCTGTGCTTCACCGCCTTGGCAGCATCCTCTGCTCTCCTCAGCCTGATGTTTTTGATGCCACTCTGACAAACTGTCTTCAGCTACACTCACCGGAGAGTCAACAAAAGCTTCTGTATGTTTTGTGCACCTCCGTTCCCTCGCTGTGGATGCTGGGCCAGCTGTGTTCCTGCAGTCTGTTTTTGTCTCTGTAAAGATGCCAAATCTGAAGATGCCGGGGAGGAAGCTTTAGTAAATTAAAACATCTTGACCTTTGCCTACATCTAGATTTGCTGATCCTCTGAGGGAAATGCCAGGGTATAAAAAACATCGACAAATACATCTCTGGCCACTCATCTAAGCAAGACATTTAATTTAGGGTCTGTATTCCACCACTGACCAATAAGTTCCTCTCAAACCTTAAATGTATCTGTGCCGCACTTACAGCGAAGGCCTCTGGGATGTAGGAAGCCACAACAATATGATTCGAGCACACGAGCTCAGTGCTGAGAGACATACTGCCCGCACAACAAACCCAGAGTAAAGTGTGTGTGACAAGGAAGAGCGCTTAAGGCGACACAGAGCTCAGGAAGGGACGGGGGCACAGAGAGTCGGGGTTGGTGAGTGGGTTGGATTTGCGTGCCATCATGGCCAAATAAGCAGATTAATGTCTGCGGTAGTCCCGTGTCTGTTTTTGCTACTGGATGACCGCACGCATTGATGAAGCCCAGAGAGAAAGACCTCCCATAGTGGGTCAGAATGCACAGCAGGGCTTAGACCCGGACAGAGCAAGGCAAGAGTTGGAGGAGAGAGGTTAGGAAGATAAAAAACAGAACTGTGCTGCTCCCTGCTGGGCACGGTTCACCCAATCTCTTCCTCCATGAATGCTGACCACAACAAATCCAGAGTTTTAAAGCAGGAGATGTGGCTGCAGAAATAATTGGTTGGACAGCAGTGAAAAGGATCCAAATGCTTTTCCATGACCCAGTATCAGACCTCAGTCCACATCTGGCAGCAGAACTTCCTCTAAAAGATGTTTGTTTTAAAGCCTCAAGGATGCTTTTCCAGCAGAGGTTATTTATTTTGTTTTCCTCCTTCCTCCACATTAAAAACTTCAGAAGACTTGGCACAGAATCTCCATTTTTCTCTGATTGTTTAAGTCATAACATCGCTTCCCTACTTAGCAAATAGGGAGTGAAGTGAACACTGATGGTGAGTCTGAGCTGCTGCCTTAAAACATTGTGATTACATTGCACGGCATTACATCATTCTGTTTAAAGAGGAATGACGGCGTAATCCTCTCTGTGTGTGTATCCCCGCGTGAGTGTGCAAGAGTGTGTGTGTGTGTGTGTGTCTGTGTGTGTGTCTGTGTGTGTGTGTGTGTGTGTGTGTGCTTACGTAGCGCGATCTTGGCCAAGTGCAGACGGTTGACCCAGGAGATCTTGCTGAGGGGGTTGGGAGTGTTGAGGACTACCATGAAGCTGACAGGACGTCCTGACCTGGAGGAGAACACACAAACACACAAACACATAATAAACAAGTGCGTGTTGGAGTTTTGACGTCTGTCACAACATCTTTGCTAAAACAACACCAAATAAAAACACTCACGATGCATTACTTCCAGTATTTCGTCCAGTGGTACGAAGACTAGGGGATGTAATAATGCATGCTGACTCTCACAATGAATCAATGTGCTGTCTGCACACTTGACTCTGTTTCAACTCAAGGATCCCTCCTGTGTTTAACTGCATTAATTAAAATGAGCTTATTTTTGACCGCTTTCTCTCCTTTAGACTTTTCAATTATTCTAAATTTGAATTTCTGTATTCTACCACTGTTAGATTAGCCGCTCAGAAACATCATAAGGCTGATCACCTCAAAGCTCAAACTGAAATAAAACTTTGGTGAAAGAGTCAACAGAGAACCTCTTTGCTTTGGTCTGCCTGCTAACAGGTGACTAAGCAGATTATAGCATTATAAATTGAGAGTTCAGATCACGATGTCTGCAATAAAAAGGAAATATATCTGGTTCTGCAACTTTATGGGATGCAACTAAACTCAACCCAAGATATGATTATTCAGGATTATTTTAAGAGTGTGGGTAGTCCAGTTTATGTCCGAGCTTCAGAGAAAAGATTGCCCTATTAAAGAGCTATTTGTTATGTTTTTATTTGGCCTTTTACTGCCTTATGCCTGGGCTATGATCAACAGTTAATACTGTTAAGTTTAGCTGTAAACTCCAGATAGGCAAGAGCTCCTATGCTGTCATTTTGTAATTCCCTGTTACCTGCGGAGCAGGTGTGCAGACACTGCTTGCGTTGAAAGAGAAAACCTTCAGTCTATTGATAATGTGATTTTTTTAGGTAAACTAGAAAACTGCTGAAACGGCAGTTAAATATACTTTGACAGCCAGCCCTGGTATCATCTTTGTGTGATGCATCTTCGACCGCAGAACTCTGTCACATGTTTGTATGACTTTACTCAAGAGATGTAATAATGACAAGAAAGATCAGGTAGGTCAGACAGCTACCTCTAATATACACTCACCGGCCACTTTATTAGGTACACCTGTCCAACTGCTCGTTAACACTTAATTTCTAATCAGCCAATCACATGGCGGCAACTTAGTGCATTTAGGCATGTAGACATGGTCAAGACAATCTCCTGCAGTTCAAACCAAGCATCAGTATGGGGAAGAAAGGTGATTTGAGTGACTTTGAACGTGGCATGGTTGTTGGTGCCAGAAGGGCTGGTCTGAGTATTTCAGAAACTGCTGATCTACTGGGATTTTCACGCACAACCATCTCTAGGGTTTACAGAGAATGGTCCGAAAAAGAAAAAATATCCAGTGAGCGGCAGTTCTGTGGGCGGAAATGCCTTGTTGATGCCAGAGGTCAGAGGAGAATGGCCAGACTGGTTCGAGCTGATAGAAAGGCAACAGTGACTCAAATAACCACCCGTTACAACCAAGGTAGGCAGAAGAGCATCTCTGAACGCACAGTACGTCGAACTTTGAGGCAGATGGGCTACAGCAGCAGAAGAACACGCCGGGTGCCACTCCTTTCAGCTAAGAACAGGAAACTGAGGCTACAATTTGCACAAGCTCATCGAAATTGGACAATAGAAGATTGGAAAAACGTTGCCTGGTCTGATGAGTCTCGATTTCTGCTGCGACATTCAGATGGTAGGGTCAGAATTTGGCGTCAACAACATGAAAGCATGGATCCATCCTGCCTTGTATCAACGGTTCAGGCTGGTGGTGGTGGTGTCATGGTGTGGGGAATATTTTCTTGGCACTCTTTGGGCCCCTTGGTACCAATTGAGCATCGTTGCAACGCCACAGCCTACCTGAGTATTGTTGCTGACCATGTCCATCCCTTTATGACCACAATGTACCCAACTTCTGATGGCTACTTTCAGCAGGATAATGCGCCATGTCATAAAGCTGGAATCATCTCAGACTGGTTTCTTGAACATGACAATGAGTTCACTGTACTCAAATGGCCTCCACAGTCACCAGATCTCAATCCAATAGAGCATCTTTGGGATGTGGTGGAACGGGAGATTCGCATCATGGATGTGCAGCCGACAAATCTGCGGCAACTGTGTGATGCCATCATGTCAATATGGACCAAGCTCTCTGAGGAATGCTTCCAGGACCTTGTTGAATCTATGCCACGAAGAATTGAGGCAGTTCTGAAGGCAAAAGGGGGTCCAACCCGTTACTAGCATGGTGTACCTAATAAAGTGGCCGGTGAGTGTATGTTGATATTAGTTTTTTTAATTTTGCTGATTTACACAGTCCTCCGATATGACTGGTTTTCTGCTATTGAACGAGGTATCACTACATTTCTACTGCTTTCCCTTTTAATCGAATGTAACCGTCTTTTTTGATCCTGTATGTGTTATCAGAGTGCAGTTTCACTCAAAGATGATCCTGCAAGTGATAATTAAATGGTCATAGTCATGCCTGAGCATGTCATTTAAATGCAGTTTGAAAAACGGAACCGGTTTTCAGTCTGACATATGTCCTCCAGCCACACATTGATGCAAAAACAGCAACCTGAACGCCACCCTTGTGGCAAATTTCTGTGTTTATCTTTGATTTTTTTTTGCCAGTTAATTTGGCTGGTAAGGTTCCAGATATCCAACCTTGAAGAAAAACTGTGCCAATATTATCCCATGATGACCTTAGCTATGTGCCTGATACCGCTGATGTAGCACAAGAAATAAGAACGCTGCAACCCAACAAATTAGCCATAAACTAAACTTTGAATAAATTGAATTTATTAAACTGATCATGCACCATCAACCTGCAGCAGGTAGACCTTAGATATGAGACAATCTTACTTTCTCATGTTTTTCAAGGGTAAAAAAGTCCTTTATTCAGACCAATGTGGCTCAAATTTCTTCCCATCCAACATTTAGGCTGATGACATCTTGATCTGTTTGACATGAAACCAGCCTAAAGCAAGGCAGGTTCTCTCTAAACTTCACCCTCCCCAGATCATAAAAACAGATATTTAAAAGGTGGCGCTCTGAGTGAAGAAAACAGCCCCTGCCAAACCTGACTCATGTAATATATTAGATTTGGGTAGTTCAATCTGTTTCTAAAGCCAGCAAAAAGACTTGAATACAGCAAGACCTCCAGAGACCGCAGTGAAAAATGGCAAATAGGCATTGGTGGTTGCCATGGAGCATTTACTTTCTACTGACTGTCAGGATGAATTAACAAAGGAGTTTGACATCACTGCAGAGCAGGAAAGTGAAGGACTCTGATTGCCTATGGGATTTGTGCTCTTTTTGAAATGCCCTGGAGACACACTATTAGCACAAAGAAGCAAAACAATACAGTAAGAGAGACAGAGCGCCAACGAGGAGCAGAAAAGAGTCTTTTAAGGAGACTGGATGCTTAAAACATAAAGATCGGTTTGGTTCTGTCACAGCAGCCGCTCGTGGTTGTTGTGTGGATTAGTCCTGTGAGCTTTGTGATTTTAGGTCAACACTGTGCAGGTTGCGATGACCACACAGCCCAGCCACGGTTAATTGCTCGTAGGTGGACTTTGACTCGTGTGGTGCCGCTAATGTGTGAGCCCTGCTGGGATCAGCATGACCGGCACTGGCTCTGATCAGCGAAGGCTTTCTGGTGCCCATTTAAGGTCAGGCACAGTGGGACTAAAGACGTATGTGTGTCTGTATGAGTGTGAATAAAAAAGAAAGAAAGGTAAAACGTAGAAGACTGAAAATACAGAGAAAAAGTGATAATGGCAGTATACACCATTCTTTTTATCCAGTCCTTTGGAACATTATTCTATAGGTGCCAAACAGACCAAGGCTGAGTTAACATTAAGTTTATACCTTTAAAAACATCTGGTATGGCAACCTTCAAACGTATTGTTGATTATCAAGAAAACATTGCTGGGAGCTGTGAATGAAACAAACAGATTGAACAGGATTTTTTTAGCAGACCAAAAACACATTTTCTCCTATAACTGAGCTTTTCATTTAACTTTTTATAAAACATGCAATGATGTTCAGGGCCTGGTCACTTGCATGGCATATATGAACTTCTTGGCACAGTATAATGTACTAAACACTAAAACCCTTAACAAATGAATCCAAAAACATCTTCAACACAAGCACTTATTTACGTGGGTTTCATGTGTGAATGCAAACCCTGACTTTTTCTGGACTTTTTTTAAATGATAGTTTCTGGGTGACAAGTCGACATGAAGTTAGAGTGAGCTGAGGAGTGAACGCTGCAGGTTATAGTCAGGAAAACTCACTGCTGTAGTGTTGGTGCAGAGATGACGTGACTCTCATTGAGCCGAGTTTCACAGCTTTATACTTCTCGCTGCTAGCCTGTGTTGCTTTCAAACCCTGTGTCAGTTTGATGGAGATGTCTTTATACTTCGTTGCTATCTTGAGTCTGAACATTTTAATCTTACCTCTGGTTTTTCCTTAGTTTCATTGAGTTTGGATTGTTTTTTTAATGATCCTCTGCTTATGTAAAGCATTTGTGCTACTTTGTGATGCATGAAAAGTGTCGTACAAAGTCTGACTGATTTATTTTAAATGTTGCAGTGATACTTTTTCAGAGCATGTTGCATTTGCAAGTTTATCAGTTTGAATATTAGATATCTTGTCTTTGCAGAGTATTTAATTAAAGATAGGAGGACAAGTATTTGCAAATCATTGTACTCTGTTTTTATTCACGTCTCAACTTCACTCAAATAAAAGACAGAATCTTTTTCTGATGATGATGATCCTTTCACAACGTTAACGGCTCATGACTTCTTCTTCGATGCGTATTCTGCATTAACAGATTGTCAAAGACATCATTTGATGTTAAAAGGTTCATGGGCTTTTAACATAATTCTGTTTCTGAGCCCCTCTGTTCTAGAAAAAAGACCCATTATCTGGTTTAATTACAGGGATAAAGGCATAAATTCCAAACACACAAATGGACATCGGAAAAGTTTGTTATGCAGCAGAAGTTTGATGATAAGTTCTCATGAACTCTTTTCCCCTGGAAACTGGGTCACTGTTGGTATCCATTGTAAAAGCTGTGAATTCAAGGCGACTGCACCTGCCATCCTTTTGAAAAGGAGCTACAAACTTTTCAGAGACTCCTTTCAAGTCTGCAGGGGGCAAGCATTTGATATTGAAAATATAGCTTTTGGAGGAACCGTTCCTTTAACCTCCGAATACGGCAGTAAAAAAACACAGAACTCTGTGATTATTGATGTTTCATAAATCAAAGGGTTCAGAAGTTTAATGAACCAAAAAAGGAAAACCCAGTCCTCCAGAGACAGATGTTGTGTCTTGTGTGCTTAACGCTGACTAATCTAAGTATATGCAAACATAAATCAAAGTTTACCCCACACTTGAAGAACCTCCTGTCCTCCTCTTCAAAGTAAATCATGTGGTGTGGTTTCCTGAAGGCCTTCTTACATGTCAGAGGACACATCTTTAATCCAGAATTTGCATTTTGCCCCGACCCTGTGCAGTAATTTCAATGTTTTGACATTCATACAGGGCAGAGACTCGACACATATTTCTTGAAGAGAATAAAAGAGGACAAAAATTTAAGAAACAAAAACTACAAAAAGAAACAAACAATTTTTTTTCTTTCATGGTCTATTATTACCCAGAGAAGTGTGTATATGTTTGGTTAATATTTGGTGCCTGTGTTCTCAGCTATATTGTAGCTAAAAACTGTGTATTCCTGTTTGAAAACTTAGAGCAGTACTTCTTGGAACTAATCAACTTCCACATCATGAGAATAAAAGAAGTTAAAGTTGAACCACAGCAATGATGAAGAGCGACTTCTGCTGTTTTCATTTTGTCTATGACAAAACAGATTGTTTTCCCATCTTCTACTTAAATAAATAAATGAAAAATCTGCATCTTTATTTGAAGTTTGTTGTGCTTTAGGCTTTATTTTTTAACTGGTGGTACAACAGGACCAAAAGAGACTAACAATAGAAGAAAATACAAGATAAGATAAATCTGGCTATCTTGAGCTTATAGGATTAAAGAAAAAGGATCTGATTTCACAACATAGATATGGTAAACACAAGATTCAATTACATATATTTGATGTTCACAGATGTTTGCTCTGATTTTAACAATGTCTCAGCAGCTAATGGCCGTTTCACTCTGAGCAGAACACGAATTATCCTGCACAAAAGTTTTTACAGTTTATGTGGTGAGAGCACACCACACCTTTGTAGTCCATCTGTGGTGCATTGTAGTTTTTACACTGTTGAGTCATGTGACATGAGTAACATACACAGCAGTCAGATTCTCCAAATTCTGTGATTTTCTCTTCGCTAAGTCCTGATAAACCCTTTTTTTTTTTTTTTTTGAGACTCAGACATTTTGAATCAGGTTAAGGATGGATGTTTGAGGACTTTTCAAATGTGCCCTTTGTCTTTAATAGACAATCAAACAAACAAAAGAGAAACAAAGAACTCAGATTAGACAGATTTGGTTGGAAGAAACAACATACTGCAATCCGTAGAACCCACTTCCTCTGGTCTCAGGCACAGACGTGAACTGAGTCAGGAATCACAGACCTGTTTGAGGAGTCACATGCCAGATCTCTACTCATTTTGTAACACCCCAATATGACAGCGTTTCCTCAAAATAATCTGATGTTACAAATCTGGGATCATATCCCCAACAGCTACAGAGTTTTTCATGAAAATTTCTACAAAAGGACAGAGTTCAGAGTCAAACACTGATTTAGGTGTTATTCTTTGGTACCTAGTCTTATCAATCAACCTTTTCCATCAATTCTTTACCACAGAGACATGTGTGTCAAGACTAGAACTTCAATTTTACTGACTGCTCACTGGAGGGCTACAGGCTGCCTCTGAATTGCCAACAGTTAACACTCTCACAGATAGCCATGGGCTGTCCTATTTCCTTTATCCTCTCAGGTCTCTTCTTCATGTGCTAAAAGAGCCTCAAATTGTTTCTTGGTAACAGTGGGCCACAAAGCTAAAGAAGACGCGACGTAAACAAATAAATGTCACTCCAGGAGCGTTTTTACAGCTTTATCCTTCATGGCCGCCCAAACGTAAGCACACTGAGACAGACTGTGTCACTGTCATAGTGCCAAGTGTGATGTTTTTCTGTTCAAAGATAGCTCAAGGATGGTTATTCTTTCCGTATCTCTCAGTAAAGGCCGCTGTGTCTCTAAGCAACTGATTTTGTGACCACAAAAACTTCGATCCTTACATTGTCCCCTGACATTTTTACCAGGTGTGTTGCTTCCTGTTTGCTAGAGCTTCTCCGTTATTGTTTGAGGCAACAGTGAGAGAGACAAATGAGTGGAAATACCAAATAACTGTTGTGAAAAAAGTGGGCCAATGTCACTCGGCATGAATACCACAAAGGCTTCTAAAAATGGAAATGACCATCAGATAACATTGTGGAGGTCTTCTCTGAGTGATTTGAGCCGTTTCACAGGCTACAAAAACAACACACCTTCAGTCGATACCAAAAGTCAATACTGAAATGGGCCCCAAAATGCAAGGCCTCTCCCAGAACTAAGTGCTTTACGGAGAGCTTTCACTTTGTAGGTCAAATCCAGAGATAGGAGCCAACAGAAACAAATGTCTGTAAATGAAGACAGGATGGACTCGGTCCTGCAAAGGAACTCATCTCTTCTGTTAGCCGTGACTTTGAAAGGTTTGCCTCATTGAAAGGTCATTAAGTTATAAGAAGACTGCTAGATAGTGCTAGATAGATAGTTCAATTACACAGATTTTACAAGCATGTGTGCAGAGTGAGATTGCAGCAAACCAGCAGATGTTATTATCTGAAAACTGCTGTATTAAAGGTCATTACACATCGGTGAAGCAACGCGAAAATGCAAAATATTTGGCTTACGCCTTTTCCTATACACACCTGGTGCGACCTAAATACAGTTCGCATATTTGCATAAAAATATGCAACAGAGGGGCAGAGAGAAGATGGAGAAACAATGGCGACTACATCCTCAAATGATGATGGCCTGGTCATGGTTGTAAGCTTATTAAATAACGGCAGTAGCTCAGGAGGTAGAGCGGTCGTCCAATAACAGGAAGGTTGTTGGTTTTATCCTCCCTTTCCCCGAGTCTGTCCATTGTGCCCTTGGGCAAGACACATAACCCACCTTCTCCACTGGTGTATGATTCTGAGTGTTGTGTGGTGGTGGTCAGAGAGGTCATAGGCACAAACTGGCAGCCACGTTTCCGTCAATCTGCCCCAGGGCAGCTGTGACTATTAAGGTAGTTTACCACCACTAAGGTGTGACTGTGTGAGCTAATGAATGATGTATCCAATGTTAGGCGCTTTGAGGGGCTCTAATAAAAAGCGCTTTATGGAATCTTGTGCATTTATAACAAAAAGAAATCGAAAAATCAAAGTGTTTGTGTACATCCAATACTGACCTTGCAACAGGAGATGAGAGCGTTCCACACAATGATCCAGGAGCTTGAATTGTATCCTGAAAAATTCAGACAATACTGTAGGATGTCCCTCAGACAATTTCAAGAACAGCTCCATCAGCTGACTCCACGTTTGCGGAAGGAGAGGACAAATTACAGAGAGTCGATTGATCCAGAACATGGCTTGCCACATGTCTGAGGTAAGATTTATATTATATTTGACCAAGTTTGCCTGCAAATGTTTGCCAAATTTGCCACAGGGGCGAAAAAATCATAGCCGGCGTGGAAGCTCGCATTGAGTTTATGATGTTTTTTAAAAAAAGCTAAGTATTTTCTTCACAAATTCGCCCCCGGTGTGTGATGAGCTGTAGCTTTATCCTGACTCATAGCTGATGTAGTTGAAAAACAAATTGAAAAGCTCTGGTGTCTTCAGGCTTCTCCAGTCAGCTCAGCTAAGTCAGAGTTGCTCGCTAGCTTATAAAGTTGAGAAAATTTGAGTTTGCTTTAGCTGCTAACCAGCTAATGTACTTTTGGAAACTGGGTCTAACAGGCATCCGGATTAAACACAAAGCAACGGCAGGATGTATTTGAGAGTTTTTCTGTGATTTGTCCACCATGAAATGTCACTTTGTCAGCAGTCATGCTTATCTCACAGTATAAAACTTAAACCTTAACATATGTCTGTCTTTAGGGAGGACTCTGTCAATGTCTTTCTTTAGCTTGTTAGACCAGAGCCAGGGCTGTATGTTAATATTTGAGTCTCTCTTCTGTCAGCTAAAGTGAAATAACTTTTTGATGCAGAGTACTCTAAAGTTAAAGTGGCAGCATGGGCCCTGAGTTAGCAATGACTCAGCCATTGACAGGAGCACTTCGTTGTCTTGATTGATCTGCCTTCATTGCAACTACAAATACGTCGTCTGGCAGAGGATGAGATGTCTTCTTAAAGCACTAAGCAGCTTTCCAAAATAATGGCTCTGCTTCAGTCACCTGTATAACTATTCCACGGTGATTCGGGGGCGATGAAAGAAAGAAAAGGAGAGTGTGAGAGAGCTCTTGACAAAAGGGTTGGAGGTTGGGCTCTCTGGCACACAAAAGGAAGACAATTTCACATTCAGACATCATTAGAAGGTAATAGAGTGAAGAACAGTGAGCAGCCTGAATTTCTGCTTCTGTGGTAGCTGCTGCTGCCTGCTGCAAATTCATTTTCATTTCACAAAGAGGAAGGAAGAAAATGGCAGAGCCAGCGGCCCCCACACAGAGGAGAAAAAGAGACTGCAGATGGAAAAAGGGGTAAGTAAGATCTCAAACTTCCTTGACATGTTGGAAAAAAAAGCCGAGCCCTCCCAAAGAGGTGTAATTCATACCACTCTCCGCTTAAACATAGAAGAGGCAATTTGCCCAAGACAGAAGGGAAGACAGCATGTGACGCAGCAAATACAA
Organism: Xyrichtys novacula; assembly: GCA_962446985.1. Classification (NCBI taxonomy): domain Eukaryota; kingdom Metazoa; phylum Chordata; class Actinopteri; order Labriformes; family Labridae; genus Xyrichtys; species Xyrichtys novacula. The sequence continues at coordinate 17,467,074 of OY660865.1, forward strand.
CTACTCACTTGGTTGGATTTCTGAGGCTCCACTTCATGCCTACACAGCCTCAGACATGCTAAACCAAGAGCAGCCTCTGATTCCTCCCTTCCGCCTGCTGATTGACAGCTGCAGTGCAGGTGTGGTGCACCGCCTGAATGGGGAACTAGACTTGGGTACGCCGGCAGAGGGGAGATGAGGAGAGCGGGGATGTAAAGTGAGTCAAAAAAGAGGAGGAAAGAGGGAAGAGGAGAGAGGACAGGATGGGGTGAAGGAAGCGAAGCAACCAAGAAGTCGGCTGGGCTGATTTATGGGAGCAGGTCAGTGCCGAAGCACACGTGTGACACTAATGCACAAGGACGGGACAGATGTAGGAGTGAGTGCTGAGTGGCAGTCTGTCATGCACCCATCAGTTCATCTCCACCCTTGTGAGTCACAGAGAGAGCCTGCTCTGCAAATACTGAAAGAAGTTAAAGGTGACGGCTGAGTCCACTCCAGAGTTTGTTCAACTAGCTCTGGACTGCCAAGACACTCAGTCACAAGAAGAAATAACAAGAGAAAGACTTGCAAAGGTTTCAGACTGAAGGGGATGTGTGGAGGTCACAGGATGGTAAACAAACAGACATGAGAGTCTCTAAGGGCGGGACAAGAGCCGCCTGAAAACCAGATATGGGCATGGGGTGATGGTATCTGCCTCTGGTATGGCCCAGATAGCCCAAAATCAGCTGGTTACACATAAATAGACATGTGACAATGACAAACACTAAGAGTGATTTATCATTTAAAGCCATCAAAATGTCAGAAAAAGGTTGATTTAGATTTGTTTAATGTGCTGCTAATCTTGCAGCAGAGTCTCAGGAGGTCAGAGCCAATCCCAGCTGTCACTGGGTAAGAGATATGGTAGGTTAACATCGAATTAAGAGGACTAACACAACCAGTCGCATTTACGTTCACACCTTCAGACAGTAAGAGTTACCAATTAACCCAGCTTCAAAGCTGCTGACAAGCTCAGATGGATCATGTGACTTTAATGTCAGACAGCGTCTAAATTTAGGATTCCTGATGTCTTCATCTTTTCTCTGATTTCTAAACCTGACTCATAGCAAATGTTTTTTTTTTTTCCTTCCCACTCTATTTGCTTCACTGTATGCTGCTTAAGGGGCTGGAGCCAGTCCCAGCTGTTATCCAGTGAGAGGAAGATACACCCTGGATAGGTTACCATTTAATCCAAAAGGGCTGCCACAACCAACACACTCACATTCACACCTACAGGCAATAAGAGCTCCCAATTAACCCAACATGTACTGTATGTCTTTAGAGCCTGGGAGGAAGCCAAGAGAGCCCACGCATGTACATGCAGAATAAGCAAACTCCTTGTGGTGAGGCACCTGTTCCAGCGCTCACCAGGAACCTTCGTACTGAGAAGTAGAGTAATGACAATCCCATCACCATCCACAGTGCGTCTTTAAATAACAATGGTGTGGGTTGTTACTCGGTTATGCCAAATACTTGAATTTAACCATCCAAATGGATCAGGATTTTTAAAAAGGTGCTGGATTAGGGTTAGAATAGAATCAGGATCAGAAAACATGGTCTTGTACACAGTAGTCTGGTTACAGTAACACCTGAGTTTGTAGGAAGGAAAAGAAGTAAGATTTCAAAACCCTTTGACATGTTGGGAAAAGAGAGCTACCGCACAGAGGTGTAATTGAACCCGTCAGTCAAAACACATGTGCATTAACACACACACACTTCTATAGCTTTCCATGTCAGTCAGTGTTAAGCCAGTGCACTGGCTGTTGTGTTGTGATGTTTGTACCACCAAACATGCAGTCTTTGTGTAACTCAAAGCTTCCCGAGTGAGCACCAAGTGGTTTTATCTGGTACCCCCACCCCCCTTCCTCCCAACAAGTATGCTTTCAACGACTGTGGCACTTTAACACTCTTAGCCTGTGTATGTCACAGGATAATGACCATGTATTCAATCTGGTTTGGCCCTTTCAGACCGTTGGACACAAGATAATACCTGGCTGTCCCTTCTTATACAAGATGTCCTTCTGTCTATTTTTACCTTTGAGTCATAAAAGAGCCTTTATAAATACATGTGCTCAACACAGTTTCACATTTGAAGTCATCTAAACAGTTGTGCTGCAGTGTTGTGTTGCAGACAGCTACTGGAGGTTGGTAACTTTGTGTTGGCACAATACTCCTTTACTCATAAGGCTCAAATCAGAAAAATCTAACACATTAACGAACAATAACTTTGTTTAAATATCTTCTATTTGCAGGAGAGCAGAAATAACAGCCATAAGCATTAATAGGCAGTGTCCCAGTGGGCTGCTTAGTCTGTAATAAATTTGAAGATGCATAATGCACAAGACTATGCAAAGCACCAATATTTCTTAACTTAGCGTTTCAACACACAGACAGATTCAAAGAATAATAAAGAAATCCCCAAGAAAGTATGAATTCTCGGCTGAAGCGCATCCAAAATACCATCACTCAGCCAAGCGTCTGCAGTAATCTGACTCCACATCTGTACAATGTGTCACTGCCTCTGCACAGCAACAAACATGCCTGTCAAAATAGCAGGTGAGAGATGAGTTCAATTTCAGAAGTCAGTGTGGGAAACCTGCAAACCTAAATGGACTATTATGTTGGGAAAATGTGGTAAGAAAAGAAAGAAAAAAAAAAAAACAAGCAGGGGTAGTGCTGACTTTGTCTTCTGTCCAGTGGTCATCGCTCCTCTAAGCTGGTGGAGGAATCTGTGGCTCACTGGCCCACTGGCCCACTGAAGAAAGAATTAACAAAACCGACTCCTCTGCAAGATCTGCAGAAGCTTTCATTAAGTCAATGAATCTGATGGCACCCTGGTTTGATTAAAAAGACTCCTCAGTCTGGGACAACAAAGAACCAATCAGGGTTCAGGGTTGGTCTTGGGCAGTGGGAAAATCCCATACCTAATGTTAGCACATGCTAAAGCTAATGCATTCACACACACTTTCCTAACCTCACGATTGCAAATGCTGCCACTACTGAGCTCAACAACAGTAAAGGTGGTTCACAGGGATATGAAAATTTGAAGGTAAAAAAAGGAGCTTCACTGTTGCACAAAAAAACACGCATTGCTGACTCTGTTGAAAGCAAAGATATTCTTCACACTGTAAAAAAGCTTAAACCCTGCTCCTTATACACTGGTACAACTTTTATTCTGTATCTTAATGAAATATCTCTTCCCTGAAGCTCCTTATAAGTTACAGAGCTTCAGCTTTCTCCCGTATTTCCACAAAGGAATCTAAATGTCGAAGAAACTGAGATGGTGTTCTGACATTTGTTAAGAGGGGTAAACCAACCAAAACTCATCAAGTATGCACTAAGTAGATAGGGTTTAGGCGGGTTATATTGCCACAAAAAAGCTTCAAATTAAAGTGAAATTAGAGAAAACAGCTAATGAAGATCAAGTAAAATACTTTCGCGAGCAGACTACCCCTATTTGTAGAAACTACTCATGCAGCAATGCAATCGACCCAGGAAAATCTACTGTGGGTGCCTTTTAGCTCCAACCCACTGCATCTGATCACGGGCTAAAAATTTAGTGGTTTTTCTTGGGTTTAAAAATCAGTCTGAATAAACAGGACGGGAAAATGGGAGCAGAGGTTGTTGTGGGTGCAGAGGTACAGTGCAATTCACCACCATCATGCACTTAAGCACAAAGATGTCACAGGGGTTGAAGGAACTCTTTTCCATCTAAAAGGTTCACCTTGATGTCTGCAGAGTTAGAGACAAAGTTTTCTTTTTGTAACTCCAGGGCTGAGTTTTCTAAAATCATCAGCACAAAACAACAAAGAAGAAAAGTGACATAAAGAAAAGATGATGCAGCTGAATTTTGTGTTTCAGTCGAGAGCACCTAAAAAAGAAATGAGCTTATTTGTTTGGCATGACAGCAATTGTATAAGAGGTGGAAATCTAAGAGTTTGAGCCAATTGAACAATCTCAAAAAGTGGGTGTCATTTAAAGTTAGCAGACAATAAAGTTTGTGTAAATCTATAAGGATGCATGTATACAGAGTGCATCCCTCCCCATGTGCAATCAGAGAAACCCCTCTGCTGTCCAAACACTAAGCAAAGGTCAAAAAGCCCCCCCAAGATCCTCTTTAGGAGTCTGTTTGGATGAGACTCTGAGCCAGAATAAAGTGGAAATGAAGCTTGGCTCAGTCACAAGGCTTGCCATTCACCTTGCAGGCAGCCTGCAGAGCCTCAATAAAAAGTGCACATAAAAAAAGAGGCTCAGGGCTTACAATACTGTCCCTTCATGCATGCTTGTGGGAATGGAGGATGAAGCAACATTTGGTTAAAGTATGAAATTTAGACTGTATCTTTGGCCTGCCAGTGCAGCCCGTCTATCAGTGCCTGTGGTTGTTCCGGCAGACGCAGTCAAAAAGGATGTTAATGAACTGCTGTCACACGTAGGCTGGTGCCTTTGAGGCAGCAGTCGGGATTCTCTCCACGTCCTCAGTCTGTTTGCAGTGTGGAGGCTGTGATGTGCTGCCTGACTGCAGAGAGTTGCTCGCGGCCAGACAGGAGGGGACCAACTCAGTACAGGGGGTCCCTGCTGCGGTCCCACTCTCTCCCCAGCAGAGCAAAGGCTCGGCTCTATGTGTGTTTCCAACCCTGAGTGTGGGTGTGCATCTTTGTCTGACACTTACTCTTGCTTGTGTGCAGGTGCTTCTGTAAGTAGGAAGCAAATGAGACATCCTGAATGGTGCAATAAGTCCTCCAAAGCACTTTCCTGGAGATAACTATTCAATTTGGTAACAAAAAAGAAAGGACAACGAAGGAACAGCAGAAATGCGTGTTTGTATTTGTGTCCATGTAGGTGTTTGTGTGTAATCATGACGGTGTGTATGTGTTCAAGAGATGGTCAGAGCCAGTTTGCCCACCGCTCTCCCATGCAATCTGCCACTGCTGCACCCTGGGTAGTGTCAGAATGGTTTGGGCGCCCGCTGTGCCACCTGTCACCTCCAGCCCTGAGGCTCACTGCCAGTCCAGCCACCCGACACCAAGGCCCAGCCTCAATTAGATTGCTTTCACACAACCAGGACTGGGGTTGTTGTTGTTTTTTTTCACAGACAGGAGATTTATCTCTCTCAGCCGACACTGAAATCTTTCACCTCTGCACAGAGTTGTGGTCATTTAGGCACAGGTTTCACACCACAAGACTAAAAGCTGATGAATGTGCTGTCTGAAGTAGTAAAATGCTTCCGTAATATCACTGTTAAGAGTTTGATGGAGCTTTTGCAAAGATCTGAGTAAAATTCACTGGAAATGTTGAGCTAATATGATGCAAACAAATGTTGCCTCATAAAGATGTTTGTGATGCTTTAATTTGATCACTTTTACTCTTTACAAATGAGTTGTTTTGTTTCCTCGACTGTAGAAAATAGGCCTTTATTTTTAAATGACACCATTCTGGGAGGTTAAATGACAGTAAGAAAAACACATTTGGAAAGTTATAGTGTAAAAGCACCTCAAAAAAGTGTGTGTTGTTTTTGGATTTCCAGTAAGTGAAAGCTATGGATGCTTCTGCTAGCTCTGTAGCGCCGTAACATGGAGCTGAATCCCCACTGATTGCGCTCAACACCTGCTGCTGGAAACAGAACATAAACGGCCGGAGCTCGACTTCTACAGCCAAAAATAGACACAAGTACAATCCCCATTCAGACTCCACAGCCGCCCTGATGACAGTCCTCATACATGGTTCAAACAGCATTGTGAATGTTTCCAGGAAGTGATGACGCACATCTTTGTGACAAGTATTTGAGCAGAAACACGCTCACTTCAAACCCCAGATAAGTAAAGTTTGCAGAAACTTCACTGATATAATTTTGCTTTTAATTTGAAGCTGCTTACATCCATGCACATAAACCCATGTTACAGCGTTAGAAGGCCGTTTGGGATTTGAGTTTCCAGGAGCTTTTAGTTTTAAATATACATCCACACCTTGGACATCTGCAGAGGTGGGAAATCTCCTCATCAGTTCAGCTGCTAATTACGTTATCAGAAGAAGTCAGCAAATAGGGGACCTCTTGAAGGGGAATTGGGGGACTATCTTGTAAGCATGACATCTGGCTCCACCAAACATCTGAGTAGGCAGATTGGCCCTGCAGGCCTGGTGTGACAGCCGTCGAGGAAGCAGGGAGATGTGGGAGAAGTGATCGGTACAGCTCCGCTGCTCAAGCTGTCACTTTAGCTTGGCTTGGCACACTCTCATTCTCTCTGGCTCTGAAGCATTAGGGCCTACTCCTCTGACTGCTGCTGCCCTGCCGGCACGGAGCCAGGTCTTTCATGGGAGAGGTCGATCATCACGCTCACCCTTTTCCTTCTTCCTCTTCTCCTCCTGCTCAGTCTCTCTCAACAGGGTGCCAGCTCCTCTATCTCCATCTTTTTCTCTTTGTCCTCCCTTGTCTCTCTTTCTTATCCTTTTCCCCAACAGAAGCCACGAAATGGGATCCATTATAATCTGCCTGTTGTTTGCTATTCCCAGTTCCTGTGAGCTGCTCGTACACTCTCTCCTTGCCATCTTTGTTCTTCTCTAAGTAGGCGTTAAGTCATTCAGGAGTCACTCCACCCACCAGGATCCACTTTGACATGTTAAGACAACCACTTAACATCCTTGAAGTGAAAAGAGAATCTGCCATTCATGCCCAGCTGAACTCCACTGCAACTGCTGCTGTTTTGTCTGGAATGAAAATGTAAAACCTTGCAAGAAATCAATTTGGCACCGAAAGTAATTGACTTGAAAGGCATAAATATACACAAAATGATTTTTTTTAGTTATGAAGTTACTTATCACAGCTGACATGAGTATAAAACCGTCGGTAAACCCAACCAGTGGATAAATAATAGTGTTGCATAATGGAGACGTATAGTTCACAGCCAAATACGTAATAAATTTCTGGAGCACAGAGCCTGCAAATATTAAAAAATGGATTTCAACTCAGCAATTCATCTAAGTTATGCACTAGGAGCCAATGTAAGTTAAAAGTTAAAAAAGTGAAGGCTATTTATTATTCCACTTGAGCAGAGGAGGAGGAAATGAATTATTTGAGTCAGGTAATTACCTGCTCACCACAGACTAAACTGTTCTTTTACCTCTCATTTGTAAAAGGTCAGGGTGTCCTGTTGGCCCAGTGAGAAGTCCACGGATGTGATCAGAGTCTCTTTTTATCACTACATGTCATGCCAGTCCTTCCAACGTGATTTTTTTCATCCTTGAAAGCGTTTTGGCTTTCAACTCTTGTACTCCTGCGGAGTTGCTGTTGTTGCAGTGTTTGTCGTCTTTGTTGTAAGTGGATAATTGAACTGTTGAGGCTGCACTGAAATAGTTGGAGAAATACTGATCATGAAGAAGTTTCTAAGTTGACAGTTCTTCTTTTTATCTGCTTGTCAGAGGAAAACACAACCCTGAACATGAGCCAGAGTTTCTGTGAAGTGAAATGACCTGGTAAAATGCATGCTTTCCATTTGTTGCTACGTTACAAGCGAAAGCAGAAAATGTCCAGATGAATCCGGTTGAAGTGCAGAATATGTCGACAGGGCTGTGTATTGACTTTGCCATCTTACAACTCTCCACTGTCACAGTTTCATTTAGCAGACCTTTTAGTCCAAAGTGTTGCACATCTGAGCACGAGGATCAAGAAGAGCAAGAGCCCCAAACAGTTTCAGGTTCAACTGGCCACAGGTGATGGTGTGCAGTACAAGAGGTAAAGCTTTTTTTTTCTTTGGTTAATTCTTCTTAAAAGTTTCCACGACCATGGCTACAGGTTTCCATGGTCCAGATTCCTGATTTACCGCTAACATCATCACCAATGTTTCTGTCATCAACATCAAAGCTGAGGTGATCCACAAAAGTGCTGAGTCTGAGGGCTTTATTTTAGTGCCTCACCGGCGACACGGCGCATGCGCGGCATAAGTCAGGTCCAACGCGCTGACAAGGCATTCCCAAGCACAATTTGGTATTTTGGTGAGTGGCGCAGCTTGCCATAAGCATCCCCCCTCCCTAACTCAGCTCCTCCCAGCGGTGTAAGCCATAGAGAGGCAGGAGAGAGGGTGTGGAGTGGGTTTAACACAGCCAAGTCCTGTTTTCACCAATCACATAAGGTCCTCTCCTTGCCTTTAAATCCACCACAGGCGAGGCGTATAACAATTTTCGGGAAGTAGTCAAAGAGATCAAGAGATGTCTGAAGACAGCAATGCCACAGGATGGCAACAGAAGGCAGCCCTTCAACAAGTGTCGCTGTAAGCGCTGCATTGGGCGTCCTCCACACTCTCTCATATGAGCACAGATGGATATGGTGTGTGTAATGTTGGACCCACTGGTAAGACAAACACCCTTTTCCACAAATAAAGACACTCAAAAGTTGCATATATTCAAACCTCATGTGACAAAGGTGGGTTGTGCGCACAGATCACAACATAAATTCCAATAATGGCATTAAAATTGGAACCATCTGTGTGTAATGACGCATCGCGCTCCGTGGTCTGGTTCTTTCTTTCATAGATGTTGGCATTTAAAATAAATTTGGCTCACAAAACTAATATTATAATATTCGTATGTAGCTCCCCATTCTGCAGCTGCAGCATGACGGGGAAAGGACAGGGAGACATGTCCAGGTCGAGCTGCGCAAGAAATAAGAGGAAGAGGAAGAAAGAAAAGGAGGGAGATGAATTACGTATCTTGTTCACTTCATCATGTGTGTTTATTTACTAGATATTTAATTTAATTTGATGCAGTTTCAGCTGTATTGATTCAGTCAGCTTGTGTGTCCAAACACGTGCCAAACACGCTCATCAGATGAGGTATAGCTCAGAATATATCTTTATAGATCTAAATGTATGTGCTGACTCAGATTATTAGTTGTGGATTTTTCGTTGCACTGAAATGTGCCTGACACTGTGGAAACCTGCCAGTGAGGCATCAGTGAAGTATGCCGATATGCCGCCGGTCTACCAAAATACCACTAGACCAGCTGCGCTCCGCCTGTACTGAAAGCTGACCAGGTTTGAATCGGCGAGCTTTCAGCGCACTTTACATGCTGGCGGCAAGCACGTAAATGTCACTGCGCCAGCTGATTCTGTCGACACCTCCCGCTGCTGCGCCACCACACCCAGCTTGGCGGACCTCGGTGCGCCTCAGTCCATGAAAATACCAAACTGGCTGTATCCCAGGCTCCGCCAGATGTAAATACGACTGCGCAGGGTCTGCCATCCTCCGCCGCATCGCTGGCGGACACGAAAATAGAGCCCTGAGACTTCTTATTCTAGAAAAAGACTGTGTAGATCAGAGTTTCTAGATAAGGTAGTGGAGGAGTCTGAGCTTTAATTTAATATAAATTAACAGCAGAGTACCATGCTGTTGTAATTTGGTTGAAGACCAGTAAAGCTACAGTTTTCTGGATCATATTCAAAGGGTGAAATGTGCACACACAGGAGGCCCGCCAGTAAGGAGTTGCATTGGTCAAAGCCTAATATCACAAGAGCTTGTTTTAGGGGCAAGTGCTCTGACATATATAGTCTGGTCTTTCTGATTAGATAGAGGGAAAATCAGCTGGATAGAGCGAGGTTAGCTGGTCATCAATCATGACACCATGTTTTGAACAGACTAAGTGAGCATGAGTTTAGTTTAATCAAGCTGAGAGCACTATAAATAAAAAATGAGGTGGCCGCCTCTTCCAAATCCAAATCCATACCAACACTGACCTTCATCAGAGGCCAGCAGTGGTGTGGTAAATTTGTCATTTCAAGCTGCAACCGCTGCATCACACTGAAGGAGTGGTGATGCCTTTTTTGAAACCACCAGTGCAGAGGAACAAGGAGCTAATAAATCCAACAAAGAAGACGTAAAAGTGGCTTGTTTACTCACTTCGCGTATAAGCTCTCAGTATTTATATTTCAGAGGCTTTTATTGCAGATTCGTTTCTCTGTAATGTTGCACAATATAAACCGGTAACGTATTTAAACATCTCTCTGATTTAAAGCCTCTCACCAAAATCCCCCAAATATTCATGTAAAATAGCCAACATGAACCACAAAGATGCAACTGATAGAGATCAAATGACTTCAAGGGCTTTGTGCTAAAAAAAAAAAAAAAAACCTCAAGTCTGAGACTGCCTCAGAGCGTTTACAGCAGATTTCACTTGGAGCACATCTGTATGGGAGGTACTACTCACTTGTCTGGCCTGCCAGGCACCTGCAGGCGTAGGCGACATTTGTTAGCACTCTGGATCTGTTCTTCTTTGATGCGAATAAGCCTCTGCAGAGCCAGACACCAGTCCTGGGCCACAGTGGTGTTCAGGTTCTTTGAAGGAAAAACACACACAGTTAACATTTGTATCTCTGCTGCGGTATATAGCCGGTCATATAGCTGTGCTATAAGCTCATTTCATGCACACAGACCACAGGGGGGGAGCGTGAATGTTCATATATATTTTTATCCCAGCACATAGACGAGCACATCCGCTCACAACCACATTTTTATCCCCTCAAATATAACGTTGAATTTATTCAACACCAGCATCCGTTTTACAGTAAAAGCCAGTCCCTCAAGTCAAATAGAATCAAATCAATTTTCTGCACTCAATGAGCTGCACAGAAGTGTTTCTTCTATTTGTTCGCTGGACAATATTATAACAGGGTGGAAAGTGAAAATCAGCCATTTAGTGGCGGGCCAATATCACTCCTCCTGAGGACACAGTGCTCATTAAGTGCAGGGAGGCAAAGGTGCCATCATTAGCCTGAGAGGCTTTTTGGTGATTGCAGGAGTGTGCCCCCCAGGCTGTGGAGTGTACAGGAGTGTGAATGTGTTAGTGGCAGACTACTGGGAAGTGTCCTGATTCGAACACTACAGGAGGGGCACTGACACTTCCTGTCTGCAACAGAGCAAATCTGACACTTCTATATCAGAGGGAACATCTCATTCCCACCATTGTGGCTCTGTTGATGAGGAGATAGATGTGAGACTTCCTGCAGTTCAGGATTGAAGATTCAAGAGGCCTGTGCCGCTGCCTCTTTGATCACATTTTAAACATCTTTAGACTTCTTTTCGCACTTTCTTTAAGAGGAATAGCAAAAAGGAGGTTTCCCCAAATGGTTTCTCTTTACCACCCTGACTTGATCTCTTAGTTTGCACTGAATCTGGGAATTTTAATTAATTCTGCAGACTTCTACTCTGACTTTACAGCCTTTGGGGTGCTCTGTATGCTGCAGCTTATGGAACATATTCCATAACTCACATCATTTCAGAAATGCCTCTTAACACATCAGAAATCAGAGTCTCATAGCCTGTTATTGATGCAACTTTTGGAGAACAAAAAAAAGACATTTGAAGGTCAGTCTGTGGGTGCATGTCTTTTTTTTTTTAAGTGGCCAATTTGGACCGAGGCTTTTAAAGGAGCCCCAGAGAGTGCTGTCATGAATGTGACTTCCAGGGTGACCGAGAAGAACCTCTACCTGACATCTACCCCCCTGAAAGCCTGAGCTGCATTTTATAAAAACAATAACTTTACATTTTATTCACAAGAGGCTTTCAGAGATACTCAGACTTTGTTGCATTATATACATTATTTAAGCAAACAGATATTTCCCTATGAGACAGCCCAGCATCAGTTAAAGTCTCGACATGTAGGCACACGTACCTGATACATCCCCTGCAGCGTGCCCACAAGCAAAGTGACCTCCTCCACCACAGAAAGGTCATGCTGCAGCTCCTGAAGTTCCTGGTAGAGCCGTGGAGGACCCAGGATGGCTTTACCTGAGAGGTGAGTCACATACAAGGATAAGAGTTTAACTCATCACTGACAGATCGAAAACTTTGAGAAAGAAGATGAAGAAGAAGAGGTAAACTTTAAAAGAGAAAAACAATTTCAGAGGGCTCAAGGTGATGTCTGCAAAGTCCTCATTTTGAGCGAACAACCCTGAGGTATAAAGGGAACATTTATGAAAAACACAGTACTCTAAATTTGCTCGACAAAAAACGGAATAAATATTTGATTGTTAATTACCCTAATACACTGTCACTTTGTTTTATTTTGGGTCGCTATTGGCAAAAACCTCAGCAGCAGCTACTTCTCCTGGGGCCCAATGATCACATTAATACCCATACAAAATGAAACCACTGCTGTTCAAAGTCCAAGGAGAAGCATAGCCTTGCAGCAGTATTTGTCAGTGGAAGTGTAAAACAACCCCTTAGAGCATGCCTATTATTGAAATTATAGTCATTATCATTAAACAGAATATTTGGAGTTTTAGACGGTGCTTATCAACCAACCATTTACAAGTTTTGTTGCACTTCCACCATTTGATTAAAATGTTCCAGTTCAAGTTTATTTTCCTTTTTATGTCACTGAGGTAAACTCCAGACTCCCTTACTGTCAGATAGTTTCTGTTCAAACTTAAGCTGTCAAAATATACCAGCTACTGTGTACTGAAGACATGAAAGATCTAGACTGTGAGACGTTGTGCTCATTCTGTCCCTTGGCTTTTCACACATGCACACCCGCCTCCTCCTGCTCTCCTCTCTCCTCCTGGATTTGCACACATGCAAATATAACACCGCATGTTGAAGATACAGTGGTCCACCATTAATCTTAGAAGGAGCTGCAACATCCTCATGCTCCCAACTTTAGTTGCACATCAATTTAAGATGCTTATGATGAAGTGAAAGTGAGAGCTGTAGAGGAAGAGAGGGAGAGTGCACCACTTCATTTAAGGTAAAAGATGTAACGAGGGTAACACAGCAGGCAGCATTATTATCACTTCCTCTTGATTATCATATTTTTATGACCATGAGGAGCCTTAATTGTAATCAAAACTGAAATCTGATTACTTGCCCAGCTCACTTATAGAGTAAAAACTGTCTTTAAGTCAGGGGTGGTGTTGGCTGTCTATGCTTGGTACCTCCTGTTGTAAAGAGGGGGGTGTGGATTTACATGACAGAGGGGGTTTGAAGAGGAGGCAGGAGCAGCAGCCCTTCTAAAGATGATCCGACTCTTTGGAGGAAACTGATTTACTCTAAGTCCAAAAACAACAGAATAGCTGGTACCTCGAGCTGGTACGTTTACACTTTCTAACCTTTTTTTTTCATACTGTTTCCATTTAGGTCTGTCAATTCTGATCTAACAGGAGTACTGTCTACATCACTCCAAAATAAAAGCATGTTTTATAACACAGGAAATAATGTTATCTAAACCCAAATCGGTAAAAATTTCAACATAAAAAAAAAATATCTTTCCCATCAAACACAATCTGTGTACCACTAAAACAACATGTGGATATGTACATGGGCATATGGAATACTTGATGCATGAAGTATGAACATATGTTGACTTAAAAATAATGAATAAATGCTTTGTAAGTGCATCTTATTTTGGCAGTCTCAAATTGAACTTCATTTATTCGTTTATCTTAATGTTTATGCACAAAGAACTGTCAGAAACAGTTTCTGTAATGATCGTTTAACAAGCACCGTGTGGTGAGACGCCTCCGCATCCTGTGTTATTTTGGCTGGACTTCTTGTTTTTTCCCTGTTTGCCTGGTCTGGCTGTACTCTTTTCCAGAGCTTCCTCCCCTCCCCCGGCGCTGAGGCTGAGTGAGACGACACACCTGCTCCTCATCTCTAATCAAGGGACTTTAAGAAGCCTGCAGCCCTCAGTCTCAGCGCCTGAGTATTGTCTACCCTGCCCAGCGGTAAAGACGCGTCTCCTGGCCAAAACCTTGTGGTATAACTTTCTGAACTTTACTCCTTGTGACTCTTTGCATGTCCTTTAACTCCTGTCTCCTCTGGTTTCTCCTGCAGTGTCTCCAGCCCACACGACAGCCAGCCTACCAGCCAACCAACCGGACTTCCTTTGTTCCCTTATCTATCCCTTTCTGTTTTTGGACATTAAAATCGTTTTACGTTGAGCTCTGTCTCAGTGTCTGCTTCTGGGTCCTCACTACAAGCCTGCCTCACAACAGAATACTCAGGCCAGGAGAATGGACCCAACAGACCCAGACCGAGTTCAGCTAGCCGTCCAGAAGCTCGGCACGCGGATTGGCCAACATGAGGAGATGCTCCAGAGTCTCCATCAGTCGCTTCATGGCCTCTCCATTCAAATGTCGCAGCTGGCGGAGCAACTACTCCCTCGGCCTCCACCACAACAACCAGGATTCCCCCCCTCTGTGAGTACAGTCCCCTCTTCACCTCCTCCACCACCCGCTACCCTCAAAGAGCCCTATGTCCCTCCTCCTGAGCCGTATGCTGGAGAGATTGGGGGCTGCAGAGGTTTCCTGCTTCGTTGCACCTTAGTATTTGACCAACAGCCCATTAGCTACCCCTCAGATCGAGCTAAGGTCGCTTACACCATTAATCTGTTAAGAGGTAGGGCCGCTAAGTGGGCTACAGCCGTCTGGGATAGGGACTCACCTCTGTTCACTTCTTACGCCCGTTTTTCCGAAGAGCTCCGGAGAATATTTGATTTTCCGGTCGAGGGCCCCGAGTGTACCAAACGGCTATTTTCCCTCACCCAGAGCTCTCGGTCAGTGGCGGAGTACTCCATTGAGTTCCGTACTGTGGCGGCCGAGAGTGGGTGGGGGGACCTCGAGTTAAAGGGGATATTCACTCGGGGTCTCTCTGAACAATTGAAGGACGAGCTAGCGACTCGTGATGAGCCCTCCTCCCTGGAGGAGCTAATAGCGCTAGCTATAAGAATTGATAATCGCCTCAGGGAGAGACGGAGGGAGAAGAAAAACCATTCCTTAGTCCCTAGAATAGACTCCCCTTCCTCTGTTGCGGTCAGCGGGTCTCCTCTGCAGCCCTCAGTCTTCCCGGATCCGGCGCCATCTGCAGGTGAACCCATGCAGATCGGCCACACTAAGCTTCACCCGGATGAACGGAGAAGGAGGGTAGAGAAGAGGCTGTGCATCTATTGTGGCCAGGCCGGTCACTTTCTCATCAACTGCCCAAACAAGTTAAACGGCCAGGCTCATCCGTGACTGAGGGCACACTGATGAGCCATACCTCCTCCGTTGCCAGCTCTCCCAAACGCATCCTGGTACCTGCTTGTCTCCTGTGGGGAAAGGAGTCCACTTCCCTCCAAACCCTTATTGACTCTGGGGCGGATGATAACTTCATTCATGCTGGACTGGCAGCG
Organism: Xyrichtys novacula; assembly: GCA_962446985.1. NCBI lineage: Eukaryota > Metazoa > Chordata > Actinopteri > Labriformes > Labridae > Xyrichtys > Xyrichtys novacula. The sequence continues at coordinate 17,482,240 of OY660865.1, forward strand.
CGGCTTCAGCTCCCCCTGGAGGAACTCCCGGCTCCCCGTAAGGTCACCGCTCTCGATGGCAGAGTTATAGCCTCCATCACCCACTGCACAGTTCCTCTCACCCTCATCCTCTCCGGAAATCATCGGGAGGACATCCGGCTGTTCCTGCTTCCATCTCCTCACTCTCCCCTGGTGCTGGGACTCCCTTGGCTACAAATCCACAACCCTCAAATTAACTGGTCCACATCTTCAATCTCCGCCTGGAGCCCTCACTGTCACTCCCACTGCCTCCGCTCCGCCAATCCTCACCTCCACCGACAGAGGTCAGCATCTCCACCGCCATCTCTCACCTCGGTTCCCCCCGTCTACCATGACCTAGCAATGGTATTCAGTAAGGAGCAGTCTCTCATTCTTCCTCCTCATCGCCCCTATGACTGCGCCATAGACCTGCTCCCTGAAGCCCCTCTTCCCAGTAGTAGACTGTACAACCTCTCTCGGCCCGAACGAGAGGCCATGGAGGACTATATTCAAGACTCTCTGACCTCAGGACTCATCCGACCCTCATCTTCTCCCCTGGCTGCTGGTTTTTTCTTCGTGAAGAAAAAAGATTCCTCTCTCCGTCCCTGCATTGACTTCCGTGGATTAAATGATATCACCATTAAAAACAAATATCCCCTACCACTCATTGATCCCTCCTTCGAACCTCTCTGTCAAGCCACCATCTTCTCAAAACTGGACCTCCGGAATGCTTATCACCTGGTTCGCATCCGGGAGGGGGACGAGTGGAAGACGGCCTTTAACACACCCATGGGCCACTTCGAATACCTGGTCATGCCCTTTGGCCTCACCAACGCTCCTGCTGTGTTCCAGACCCTCATTAATGATGTCCTCCGCGACATGATTAACAAGTTCGCATTCGTCTACTTAGATGATATTCTGATCTTCTCCCGAAACCTGGAGGAACACCAGCAGCACGTCCGACTCATCCTTCAGCGCCTCCTCGAAAACCGCCTTTTCGTGAAGCCCGAAAAGTGCGAGTTCCACGCCTCCTCCGTCAGTTTCCTTGGTTACATCATCGCCCAGGGGGAGCTACGCCCAGACCCAGAAAAAGTCCGCGCTGTCCGTGACTGGCCCACCCCCTCCTCCCGCAAAGACCTCCAGCGATTCCTCGGCTTCGCTAATTTCTATCGACGGTTCATTAAGAACTACAGTAAGGTCGCAGTTCCCCTCACCCGGCTCACATCCCTAAAGGTTCCATTCTCCTGGACCCCCGAAGCAGACGCCACCTTCCATCACCTCAAATCCCTCTTCATCTCCGCCCCGGTGCTCAAACACCCAGATCCCTCGCTTCAGTTCATGGTGGAGGTCGACGCTTCGGACTCTGGAGTAGGTGCTGTCCTCTCACAGAGGGACTCTCAGACCCAGAAGCTTCATCCTTGCGCCTTTTTCTCCCGGAAACTCTCAGCCACGGAACAAAATTACGACGTGGGAAACCGTGAATTACTGGCTGTCGTGTGGGCACTGCAAGAATGGAGACACTGGCTGGAAGGAGCTTCCCAACCGTTTCTAATCTGGACAGACCACAAGAACCTGCAATACCTCCGCTCCGCTCGTCGCCTCAACCCCAGGCAAGCCCGCTGGTCCCTTTTTCTCAGCAGATTCAATTTCACCCTCTCCTATCGTCCCGGCTCCCGCAACCTCAAACCAGATGCCCTCTCTCGGATCCATGCCTTGGATACTCCGGACCCCAGTGAACCAGACACCATCCTCCCCGCCTCCTGTGTCGTCGGCTCCGCCACCTGGGAGATCGATACCATCGTGGACCAGGCCCTCCAGAACCACCCAGACCCCGGAACCGGCCCGCCGGACAGAAAGTTCGTCCCTGAGGTCGCACGTTCTCAGGTCCTACAGTGGGGGCACTCCTCCAAGCTCACCTGCCACCCCGGGTTTCAACGCACCCTCCAATTCCTCCAGCAGCGGTTCTGGTGGCCGGGGATGGTCCGGGACGTACGGGCGTTTGTTGCTGCCTGCTCCGTCTGTGCCCGAAGCAAAGCCTCCCACCAACCTCCGGCTGGCTTGCTGCGTCCTCTGCCTGTGCCTTCACGCCCCTGGTCCCACATAGCCTTAGATTTCGTCACTGGTCTCCCTCCCTCTGAAGGTAACACAGTCATACTCACCATCATTGACAGATTCTCCAAATTTGTTCACTATGTCCCTTTACCCAAGCTCCCATCTGCCTTTCAAACTGCTAACCTCCTAGTCACTCATGTATTTCAATTACATGGGATTCCCCGTGACATCGTGTCAGATCGTGGTCCTCAGTTTTCCTCTCAGGTCTGGAAAGCTTTCTGCCAGGCAGTGGGCGCAGCAGCTAGCCTCTCCTCGGGTTACCACCCACAGACCAATGGCCAGACGGAGCGGGCTAATCAGAACCTAGAGTCGGCCCTGCGGTGTGTGGCGGCCCATCATCCAGCGTCCTGGAGTACGCACCTCCCGTGGATCCAATACGCCCATAACTCCCTCACCTCTTCGGCCACAGGTATGTCCCCTTTCATGTGCTGTTTTGGGTACCAGCCCCCCCTGTTTCCCGAACAGGAGCAACCTGTGGCCGTCCCGTCGGTGAGGGAGCACATTGGGCGTCTACGGGAGGTGTGGAGATCGGCCAGGGCCGCACTCACCCGCACGGCCGAGCGCAACAAACGCCTGGCTGACGTTCACCGCTCTCCAGCACCAGACTATCGTCCTGGTCAGATGGTCTGGTTATTGTCTCGTGACCTTCCCCTGCAGACCGAGTCCCGCAAGCTGTCCCCCCGCTTCATTGGTCCCTTCCCTATCCAGAAAATCATCAACCCTTCAGCGGTGAGATTAAAACTTCCCTCATCTCTCAAAATTCATCCCACATTCCATGTCTCCTTGTTAAAACCTGTTGCCTCATGCACCCTGAGCCCTCCTTCCATCGCCCCTCCACCCCCCCGATTGATTGATGACCACCCTGCCTTCACTGTAAGGAAAATCCTGGACGTGCGGCCTCGGGGGCGAGGCTTCCAATACCTCGTGGACTGGGAGGGTTACGGTCCAGAGGAACGTTCCTGGATCTCCCGCTCCCTCATCCTGGACCACCAACTCCTGGAGGAGTTCTACGCTGCCCACCCCAACAAGCCCGGCAGAACGCCAAGAGGCGTTCGTTAAGGGGGGGGTACTGTGGTGAGACGCCTCCGCATCCTGTGTTATTTTGGCTGGACTTCTTGTTTTTTCCCTGTTTGCCTGGTCTGGCTGTACTCTTTTCCAGAGCTTCCTCCCCTCCCCCGGCGCTGAGGCTGAGTGAGACGACACACCTGCTCCTCATCTCTAATCAAGGGACTTTAAGAAGCCTGCAGCCCTCAGTCTCAGCGCCTGAGTATTGTCTACCCTGCCCAGCGGTAAAGACGCGTCTCCTGGCCAAAACCTTGTGGTATAACTTTCTGAACTTTACTCCTTGTGACTCTTTGCATGTCCTTTAACTCCTGTCTCCTCTGGTTTCTCCTGCAGTGTCTCCAGCCCACACGACAGCCAGCCTACCAGCCAACCAACCGGACTTCCTTTGTTCCCTTATCTATCCCTTTCTGTTTTTGGACATTAAAATCGTTTTACGTTGAGCTCTGTCTCAGTGTCTGCTTCTGGGTCCTCACTACAAGCCTGCCTCACAACACACCGTCTAGTTCAGGTTGGTTAGCTGGAGCAGCTATGCAAGCACCTTGTCATAACAGGCCCGTCACACACTAGATTAGCAGTCTGGGAGGCCTGTACTCACACACTGATGATTGTGCTCCCTCCTCTTTAAAAACAGCTCTGGAAATAAAAAAGCTGCAAGTGAACAAACAGTATATATCGCCTTATTGCTCCTCTGATATATCCTCATTCAGTAATCCTTTCCCTAAGAACTGACAGGAGTAAATGCAGAGTTTTATACCATGAGGATTGTAGCACAGAAAGTATTCTTGGTTCTAAAACCACAATAAAACTGTTTTTATCATTATATTCTTTGCTATAATAAATGTAAGGTGAAAACACTGTACCATGGCATCCCTAGTTCAATCCTTAGGGAGGTGATCGCCCTTCAAAACTCTCATTCCTGGAGTTCACTTCCTCTCTTCTAACAAACATGCTTTTAAAAGAATGCAAAAGTTTGTCTGTTTGATTGTAAAGTTATAGGACAGAATTAAAACAGATCAAAGTTATTCAAAGCATTTTCACCCCCAAATGAGACATAAGCTCTTAATTCATCCGCACACTCTACTTCTTTCTCTCTGTCTCTGTGTTCTTTGCAGAGCAGGTGTGGGAGCCATATTTGTAAGTAGAAAAAGAAAGAGAGAGTGGTCCACTAGTTTATAGAAAGCAGATGGTGATCTTATGTGGATACAAATAAAAAAATAAATAAATAAAGGAAATGCTAAAACTGGTCAGCAAATATACTTTGGCAGACCGCCCAGCTATCGTCCAGGTGTGAGAAACCTCAGCAGCAAAATCTAGACCTGCTGACGCCATGTCTGTACGCCTCCATTTAAGCCACAAATGTACAGAGACGAATGACCCTAAACAAGAGGCATAGAGCATTCAAAAAAGGAAATAAAAGTGCCCTCTCTTGTTTCAAAGACTATCTGTATCAGAGGGTGACATTCAGCTGAGTTTTGGCTTTTCAATATCATTGGCCCTTTACTGGAACCAGGCCAGGAACACGACTTCTGGGTCAGAAAATAAGAGTCATAAATTCACTCTTGAAAAGTAGAAAACAATCTGATTCATTGCTAAAGTTGTTTATACAGTTAACTCTAATTTATTCTGTTCTTAATCTGACATAGTGTTCACTAGCAGATTTATGTTGTATTTGGGTAACCTGTAAACCCTAAATTGGGATTAATCAAACAGCTATCCCCTTAGGCTGAGTTCGCAGATCTCCTGCTATATGTACTCATAAGAAGAGAATAACAAGTCATTCCTATAATACTCAATCAAAACTACCTCTTCTCTTCTACACTCGCCTCACTTGTCCACATATGCCGGCACCGACTGACAGATTTGGTGGAAAACTAAAGTTTTAGCTGCACCATATTTCAGCCAACTCTAGCAGTCTCGCCACTGAGGCTGAAACGTTCTCTTCCTTCTGCTCTCACACTCCTCCTCTCTGGGGATTTTTTTTTTTCACCATGTGTTGACTTTGGTTCGTCTTTTGCCAGGAAACTGGTGGTTGTAAAAATATATTAACTTGGGAGAAAATCTGCTTTACAAATACGTTGGGGTCCCCCTGGTTGAAAACGCAGAGACCGCAACAAATATAAGGTACGCTATGCAAATCTTAGAGTGTTCGAAACCCTGAACTTTATTAAAGACAACCCCAAAAGAGTTCGAAATTTGGTAAACAAGTAAGAGGAAATCACAAGGACTGGAGAGCCAGAGGGTGCTGGGCCAGCTGCAACAAAACACCTGCATCTAATCGTACTCAATAAACCTAAGAAAACAACAACGCAGCAGCCTCCAACCCAAACAAACTAGCACAACAGCCCACAAACTAGTCCGTAGTCGGGCTGGCTGAAGGAAAAACATACTTCTTTTCCAACATGCAAGTTTCAGAGTTAGTTTGGAGCTGGTGTGAAACTGACTCCAATAAGGAGGCAAGTCGAGTTTTATTTATTTCAAGGAAAGATTCGTTTTTGTAAACTCTGCAGCAAGTCTCCGGGGAAGAACAGACGTGCAGAGCAGTGATGTGATGATGCGGTTCTCTTGCAGCCCTTGATGGTTCACGATTTAAGCCCTGAACTTGCACTGGGGCCTCTCTGGTGGTAAAGGGTTAAAAAGGAATCTGTGTAAACGTTGATGCTGAAGCAGTTTCTAATGTTAAGACAAGAATCGACCACAGACAGATCAGCTGGTCTGGAGTCTAAAATGCTGAGCCTTGAATTCTCAATTTTCCTCTCAACAATTTGACCCCTTCTCTGCTGTGTATTGATTTTAACCTGTTTGGATGCATCTTTAAAGAACCACTCTACATCACATATACAGTAAATTTAGTGTACACTAAATATGGAAAAAGCTAAAGTTTAAAATGTCCAACCTGTGAGCTTCTGGAGGTGCAGGAAGAAAGCTGCTTTTTACTGAAACTCCAGTGGCAACGATAGACTAGGTTCAGTGCTGACAGGATCGATCTTCATTATTTGTTGAACCACAGAGGCTGAATTTATGAGTAAAAACAATCAGATGGAGAAACTGTTATTTGGAGCTATGGTGCCCTTTTGCTGCCCAAAAGGATTGCAGGTGTCTCATTAGACGCAAAATTCAGCATCGATTGGAGGCACGCTACCTTCAAAGTCTCTCTCCGCTACCGCTGTGAATCGATAGCTGTGTCTCCTCCTGTCTGCCATCCTCGGTCCCTGCTCCCCCTGGCCCACATCTTCCCAGCAGGCTCTAGGAGAAGTGCCTAATTAAATTCTGCAGGTAGATTTTGCTCTGGAGCTGTCCTGCACTGTCATGGATGCTGTACAAAAAGAGCAGTAGAGCTGAGATGGAGCTATGCAGGCTTAGTGAGGCATGCTCTTCTAAGGGGTCCCACTGTCTTTTGTCTATCCACATGCAAGCGAGTAAGAGCGAAGCTCCAAGAGGACAGGAGGACAAGGGGACAAGGAGAGGAGAGGAGAGGAGGGGAGGGGAGGGGAGGGGAGGGGAGAGGAGAGGAGAGGAGAGGCTGGGATTGTTGGTTTAAGAGCCCCATTGTAGCTTCTGGGGTTTAATGGGATCCCTGACAGAGGCAGCAGGTGACATCTGTCATCTGTGCAGAGAAATCAATAGGTGTGACATCTGAATATAAAATCATCTGTGAGCTACAGGCAGCAAGAACAATGTCTTCCTGTCCTCTGCAGAAGGACTGCATGGACCCCTGTACAGGTCTGCTGAGTCCTCTGGGGCCTGCTGTTGGCTGCAGCCTGAGAGGTGAATGTGCTGAGTTGTAATCCAGCATAATCCCGTTGGTGAGGCAGGATATGGTTTTCACACCTAGACATGGATATCCACACCGGCCGCCAGGCACATAGCTAAACGGTGAGAGGAAGGCCGGACCCTGGAGGGGTCCATCCCTGCTTCCTCTGGAGTAAGTCCGAAATCTAGCACTGAGCTTCTGTGCCAGTGATGCCAGCCAGTGGATTTAAAGACAATGCACCTGCATGAAAACCCTCCTCTGATCCTCCGCCAAAGCCCAGTGGTCCACTTCTGATGAAAACAATCTGCTCCCCTGATGGAGGGTCAAAAGAGAAGCAGCAGTAAGAGAGGGGAAACTGTGCGAGAGTTCAGGTAGGACAGGGTCAGAGTAAACAACAAGAAAACCCTGCTTCCTTCTAAAAGTGACTTGTTACCAGCTCAAAGCATTTCACTTGGGATTCCTGTGAGGTTACTTTGCTGATAAACCATTACTCAGAAGAGAAACTAAGAGACATCTGTCAGGATAACATCCCCCCCAGTAAATGCAGATCAGTGCAAAGTCTCCTCTTTAATATTGGCCAACATATGTTGTTGTCTTAAGAGGGCCTCTGAATGCACCACAGTCTAATAAAATAAAATAAAAACTGCGCTTAGATTGAACTCAAATGTTTTAAAGAGACTTATTTCCAAATGGATTCAACAAAAAACATTAAATCATAATTTTTGACAACTCTGAAAGGTAGAAAAACACCCCAAAATGGTCAAGATGAAACATAATTCATTTAATGTCTAAACACTGTCTATTACTGTCTTGAATGTCACTTTTTATTGCCATTAGAAATACTTCATCACATTTTCAAAAAAGGGAAACTGACAGCTATTTACAGCACTTCTGGAACCTGTGAGTCTCTGTGACGTACATAACGACCTTGTCAAATCCTCACACAAACAAGGTCGCAAATAGATTTGAAGCCCTGACGATATTGAGTGCTATTTGTCATTCATTTTGCAAGAACTGGTCATAACATGCCTGAAAAGTTTACACATGTTCACTGCATAAGACCAAATCTGGGAGGACAGACTTCTGCACACATGCAGCGTTCACACACCACAACAAGCTAAGCCTGGGCGTCTGCCCAAGTTCAAAATGAGAGGACAAACAGCACCAGGAGACACAACATCCACCCACCAGCCTAGAAACAGACTATGTTGGATTGGATTTGTAGACCACCCTCACTCACATGGAGGTGATGCTGTTTAAAAGATGCAAATCTGCAGACTGGGGGTCAGAGGTCAACCACAGACCGCCAGCTGAGGTACCAGCTAAACATAAAATTTTCTCTGGTGATTTCAAAACTTTTTTTTGTGTGTTTACTTTCATGGCACACTTAAGTTTTCTGAAAACTCCTGTGAGAAACCATCAGTTTGTGTTCATTCTGGTGCCCCCTGTGGGCAAAACAGCCTTTGCTTATCCAGTTCTCTACAAGCTCAAGTTGTGTATTTAACAAATAATCTCATCCTGCCGACCTTTGACAGTTAACACTTATTATGAATATTTTGAGTGGAAATTGTAAAATTAGGGACTAGTCGTAAGTAAGTAAAGTTATTTATTATAGCACCTTTCATTGAAAAGACTCACAAAGTGCTTCACAGTAAAAATTTCAACATACAATCATAGACAGTAAAGTAAAATCAAAGAACAATAACAAACAATGGCATAATTAGAAAATAAGTTTGAACAGGGAGAGATAAAGGCCTGTTTAAATAAGTGAGTCTTTAAAAGCTTTTGAGAAGTGAAAAAAGAGACACAGCTGAATGAATATTAGCAGGTAAGAGTGTTGCTCCACAGTGTTGGAGCCACTACTCCAAAAACACAGTCACCTCTTGTTTTTAGATGGGCTCGAGGGACAACCAGCAAGTTCTGGTCAGCGGACCCGAGTGACCTACTGAGAGTGTAGGGGTGGAGCAGGTCAGTGATATATTTAGGGGCCTGACCATGCGGAGCTTTGTATACAAAAACAAGAACCTTGAAGTTTGTCCTAAATATGATCGGCAACCAATGAAGGGAACATTGGGGTGATGTGAGTTGTCTAGCTGGACTTGGTCAAAAACCCTTGTGGCATCATTCTGGACTAATTGCAGGCAATGAAGGGATGATTTACTGAGACAGGTGAAAAGTGAATTCCAGTAGTCCAGGCAGGATGAAACAAAAGCTCCCTCCCTCCCTCCCTCTACCTCCCTCCAACTCTCACTCTGAATTTTCACCACATCCAGAACGGCTCAGATCCGGAATGGCAGTGATTTCCGCCGTCCATCAATTCCTACTGTATCCGTTTGTGAGGAGAATTTCATGGCGAATTACGGACAACGAGAATGGCGAGAACTCACAAGAACCCGCAGATTCACACGCGATTGCGCAATAACAACTTGTCTCTATAGCCACATAACAATATAAGCAATGGATTGTGTCCTTCCAGAGGAGAAAATCCACTTCTAGACTTTTGGAATCAGCATCTACTCATCCATGGTGTCATCGGGGTGAAATGCTGTCTAAAAACCTTTTACTTGATCATCTCCACCCATTTGCATGGTGTGAAATATAGTAGTGTTTTATTTTAAAAAGAAGCCGGATGTTTTATTTTGGGTCTGTGCCCGACTTGCTTTCCAGCACAGGTCAATCTGTGCTAAATTTACGCAGCATGCTCCAGCGTCCAGAAAAAATAGAAATCTTGCAATCAGCTGCAGAGTCCGGCGATCCACAGTGGAACAAAAAGAAACCGGTGGAAACTGACACATTAACTTGGATGGTTATGATCAGCTGTGATTGGTGGATACAGCCTTTTTGTAGCTGTTTCGGATGCGGAGGGAATTGGGGGTTACAGTCTCCCTCACACAAACACACACACAACCTCTTTCTGTGCACATACAATGACACACACACATGCACGCACTCTCATATATGTCATGATACTAATTTGTGTACCAATGACGAGATGTAATCAGTGCCCAAAACACTGGAGTCGGGTCTATTCATTCAGCTGTGCTGCCATCACCGTATTGGATGCATTGTGCGCTGTAATGCAGGCGTTGTTTAAAGTTGAAGCGCTGTTCACTGGTGTTTTAGCCATTCAACTGTCTTATATAGCTTTGTTGTGTTTTTTTGGGTGTTGATTAAGGTTTGTAGTGTTACCTCCTGATGTAGCAACAGTAGCTCGGCAGGTTCTGTATACGTTTTGCAGCGGCACCTTTTTTAGCCAATATAAATCCACACAACTGCCGTGCTGCCGCTCCATAGTACTAAATTTTCTGCAGTGTCAGCTTCTGTTGAGCGTTAGCCCAATAAGCCCATAGTACAACAGTGCGAAGCGTTGACTTCTCTCCCTTCCTGCTCTGCTCTGGTCTGCTCGCTCACGTCATGTGACAAGATCACGTGACCAGACAAAATTGCAGCCTTTGCGATTAGAAAATTGCGTTTTATTACATTGCAATGTCGGTTTGAATTCGATTAATCGTTCAGCCTTCATGCCCACCCGCTGATGGAATGGTTGTTTTTGTTCGTATCACACAGCCCTTGTCCAGACATCATCTACTGGTTTTCTAATAAACCAGTACCTCCTAAACCTCCTTTGACATTCATCATAGACACAATATATCTCTGTGTGAAAATATTCATATCCTCCACGATCATGAATGTGTAGAAGCATGTTGAGGGGAAGAGAAAAAGAGACCGAGAGCCTGACAGAGAAAAAAAGCCGACACAAAAAGGAGGAGTGAGAAAGACAGGCCAGCCTTTTACCCTAAAGGCCAGCTTTCTTCAATAAAGAGGAATGCCAGGGTCTGCAGAAGATGAATAATGACTCCTCTTTGAGCCATGCTGAAGGAGCACAGGATTCAGACGAGACACCCCACTGAATGACATCACAGGGGATGAAACTATAAATAGATGGGACAGCCTGTCTGAAAGAAAATTTGGAGAACAGCCCTGCAGATGTTCGGGGAGGTTCTCTGGATAGACATGATTAAGGTGACCGCAGTGTGTCGGAAAAAGGTGAAAAAAGAAGAAAAGGAAGTCAGAATAAGAATCCGGCAGCCTCTGTGGGGCACAACGATGAAGAGCCAGACGCAGAAAAAGCTGCACTGAGGATCTGACCTGAAATGATCGCAGATCCTTGCAGTGAAAGTTGTGAGTTTACACTACCTGAACAAAAAAAAGATCACTGAATCCCCAGAGAATCTAAACCAGGAGTCAAACGCAGAGCTGCATGCTGAGGATGACACAGGGATCTCTGAAGAAAGCGCCATTAATATTTAAGTCATGGAGCTGCAACTTTCAAAAAGTCTGTACCATTCCTGATAAGGCTTTGTATCTCCTCTGTTCCCATGGTGCATTTATCAGGGATCTCGTCAAGCTCTATGTACACTAGAGTTTAGTGAGGGATGCTGGGAGAACGAGTGTTTCACCCAGTGATTCCTATCTACTGCTACTGGCTCTCTAATTGGGCCTAGAAAGGGAGGGAATAATCTCTGCAGATTGATGACTCCTCTCGAGATGTGTTTGTGGTCTATCAGAGAGTGAAATGAGACTGTGGGGATGCAGTGGCAAGAATGGGGGAGGGAGACTCTCTGCCGCCACATCTCTCTCCAAGATAAAACACCCAAGGCGGATGGGAACAAGTGACCGTCATCACTATCCTCCTCGCAAACACATCCTCAATCAGAGTGACAAGCAGCGTGGATGCATCGCCGGCCCTCCACGGGACACTCGAGAACAGAAACAGATTAGCCGTGCTGAGTCAGAGTGAGGGGCTGAGACGAGAAGTCAGCCCAAGTGATGAGATTAAAGAGGGGATGACATACGGGGGGAGGAATGAGACAGGACTGCTGACATTTTTACCTGAGGTGCATACACTGCTCGGCCGCCGTGCCCCGCTCTGTTGGAAGAAGGTGTCTTTGCTTTGAGACGTCTCCTGCCCCACCTCCACTACCTGCACCTGCTGCAAGGGGGCACTCCACTTCATGGTGTATTTTGGGCCTATGGGGACCAGGCTGCTGATATCTGGAGGTCCCCTGGTGAAAAATGAGAGAGGACTGATTCAAAAGGTAATCTGAAAACAACCTGGAACAGAGGAATGTAGAGCCCCTGTGTCTACTGTGAACATAACTATGTCTACTGTATGTCCTTCAAATCTGCATATCCGTATACAGATGTCAAACACTGATGAAATGCACACATAATTGCCTGATTTTGAGGCTCAAAATGCTGCAGTGATACTGGCGATATATTTAGGCTCAGCAAAAAGTGCATGTTAAGTTCCTTGCAGACTCAGAGAAAACAAAACTAAAATGACCCTTTGGTTGGCTGCCCTGTCATGAAGTCTTGAACGCTCGATTTGAGCAGAGTAGCTGACACCCAGAGTGAATATCTGTGTGCATACATCTGCATGTGTGTCAGCCCGTCTCTGCAAAGCTCAGACATACAGAAAGACAGGAGAGCAACAAGAGAACAAGAAGCTGAATTTTAGCAGAGTTGTTTTCCATTAGGTGCCTACTTTGTTGAAAATATTTTGCCATTATCTGGCGAACAGCCCTCAAGCTAGAAATCTGCCTTCATCTGGTGATTCAGAACATTGTTCATTTTTATTTTCTGTTTCGTTTTTTAGAAGAATCTGAGACAGGATACAGCCCGAACTGTCGATGCCGCACTTAAGACGTGTAGACAAGCTATTTTGAGTCCCAATAAAGCACAAGAAAAATATGTTTGTGCTTCAAATCGTGCATGTAATGACATCTCCAAATAGCTTGATTTAGGAGAATGGGGTGGCACTCAACAGGACAGTACAGGAGCAGGAGAGTGCAGAGCAATACAAAGTCAGTCCTGCCAGACTTCCACTGGCCTCATATTTATTCTCAAAGAAACTCCTCCAGTTGGACAACACTCACTTAATCAAATATATCTTTATGGTGGATGTATAACTATGTTTAATTATAACTATGATAAGTAAGGAAAGGTTTCAAGGAAAAAGACCTTTCCTGTTTGAACATGATCTCATGCCATCAGTGCAGCTCTGTCTAGCTGGCACAAAGAGCGAATCTACGCTGTAGGGGAGTGAGGTTACTCCACTCTTCAGGAGCAACTTTGACCTGGAGATTGACACAGCTTACATCTAGAGACACGAAGATTTTACATACAGAAATGTCCATCACAGAGCAACCGAAAACAGCACAGTCAACACTTCATTTGAATTATTCATTTGCAAAGGTCTATGCTCTTAAACTCTCATTGGTGAATTTCAGTCAGGCGTTATATTTGGCAGTATGGTTCTGCTCTGAGCTCCACCTGCTGGTGAGGTAGACAAAGCCTGAGGCAGGGAGAGCACACCACCACTCCATCTTATTTTTATATTGAGAAAGCCAAGGCAGAGCCGGCGTCACTGACTTACATATGACGCTGATCAACTCAGACAGGAGGGGGTTGTGGGGGAATCAGCAAGAAATGGTTTAAAAAGAACACCTATTTGGATATGTAGGAGAAGATCAGCTGAGTTATTACGTGATAAATATGCTAGTGTTTATAATTATATTTATGCATGTAACATTTTGTGGTCTTTGTATGTACTAGAAAAGATCAGCTTTATTGCATTAAATGGAAATATATACCTCTCCATATATCATAATGTCATCCCTGTATCCAGGTAGGAATCATATTATCAGATTTTACTGTTTTTTCTCAAAGCATCTCGATGCCATTTATGCTTTTTTTGTCACAGTGCCACCTGCTGGTCGAGGCTGGAAGCTTCTCATGACTTTTATGAGTGCTGTCGCTTCCTGTTGTGAAAGACATGCAATGTTTTGACTGTTGTTTGTCTGATAAGGACACCTCAGCAGCAACAAACTCGATGGCTGCACCACACAGAGATGTGCACCATGGTGTGGGGGGCCCACTGCAGCGCTAGTTCAGCACTGAATTCAAAACTTTAGGGAGAAAAACAGCATCACCTTTTCAGCAATGCACTCCACATCTTCAAGTCTTCATGTGAGCTGCTATGCCCACAGTTTTAACAGCAAGTGATTTAACTCAAGTGTTTTGAAGGTTTCTATTCATTCAGATCCTACAGAGAGCTTAGGAAGACTCTTCACTTTAATACCATAAACGCATTTTGACTAACTTAAGCCACATTTACACAAGTGTTCCTCATTCAAGTTTAAAAATAGATGTAAAAACAGAAGGAAAAAAAAACAGATTAGAGACCTTACCTCACATGCTGTTGACTTAAAAAAAAACATATCTTTAAAAGGACAGAATCAGAGGATGGAGAGTAAAAGGAAAACAACCTGAGAAAAATTTTCCTCCCCATCCACATGCTGCCAACGGCACTACATCCAGCTCCTCATCGGGAGGAGATTCTCTTTGAAATGTCATGAAGAAGACTCGGGAGAGGGAATTAGAATCTGTATGATCACCCATGTTCCTCGCCAAAATTGTACCCCTGGCTGTGAGGAGGAGTTCATTGCTATTCATGTATTCCTGTAATCACGCCGACAATCAACAATGTGATCCGTTTGTCGAGATCCTGCAGGGCAGACAAAGTCAACTCCGGGACACTCCAGTTGAATGAGACGTGGAGTGATAATTACTTTGAAGGCTAGAGAAGAAGAAGAGGGGCTTTCAGCGACATTTCTGACAGGAGCTTTTGCAAAATATACAAAATCCCTTTCCAGTATACTCCTCAAGAGAGAGAGGGGGACTAGAGAGAGAGATGTGATCAATGGCGCTGTCACATAAGATAAATTGGAGAGAAACCAAAAAATGTTTTATGTCAGTTATCTGGGCCTCCTGTAGCTGTAGTTAGGCGTTCTACCATTTGTTTAACGCTGATAAAGCTCCTGCAACCTAAGATAGTGCTCAGAATCCCTAGCAGCTATTTCTCTTTGCTGTTCAGTTTGCCAAAATATCCTTGCAAAAAGCGAGGGCACCCCATTAGAGCCCTGTGCCATCTATTAGCGATTTCCCCTCACTGTGCAGTTTTGCACTCTCCTCTCAAACTTTACTCACAACTCCACGCTCCAACTACAAATTATCAACGCATTAGCCGAGTATTTTTAGTGGCAAGGACATTTAGCATCAACAGGGACTTACTTGACATTTATGTTGGCACAGATCAGCACATCATCAAAGAGGAAGACCTTTCTCTCCTTCGACTTCAGGACTTGTCCCCGCTCGCCGTACACGGTCTCGATGAGCGTCTCGCAGAGGACCAATGACCCCTGCTCCGAGTTGAGTTGCTAAAAGGGACACAGCAGTCAGATCGGAAGCACAGAGGAGACAGTTTCACAAAGAGGGACAGTCCTCCAGGGTTCAACGCCTAGAGGACACAGAAGTCAGGCTTGGGGGAACAGATGTCTCATTGGGGATTAGTGGCACATTCAATCTGCTGAAGGTCAACACACAAGGCACATAGAAGGCTGGGGGATGTGGAAAAATTCAGTCACAATAACAATTTCTATACAGATTCATCAAGTTTAACAGAAATTGATTTTTATCAATATCCTGAGAATTACAGAGGTGAACAAGATAGTTCATCCATTATACTTGAAAAGGGGTCTCAAGAGTAAGCTATCAAACATTTCTAAGGTTGTTCTGCTCCCAGTCTCCAAAAAAGACAACAACAATTGGTCGACTTCTTCTGGGTGCTCAGTTTTGTTCTGATTCTCCCAGTTTCCCTCACTCTACTGGTCATACAAGGAAGTCAGCGTAAAACACCAGCAGGGCTGTCACTGAGTGTTTGTTCGGACATGGAGTTGAAAGTTTGTATTCAAACTCTGATGAGCCATTTGAACTCAAAATACTCACTGTATCAGCTGTCTGAGGTAGCTTGCTGTTTGATCCAGCAGAGGGCACCCTCATCGTTACCTGACTATTGCATGACACTCTTGACCTTAGTGAGCTGATGTTTTATAACAAAAATGGAGGACATGTGTTACAAACAAAGCTGAGTGGACAGTCACAACACCGAGACATTGGAGAAGTGCCATATGGAAGTATTCTGCTTTTTCCACATAGACTGTATATACTATGAACAACTTGGTTCCGCCTTCCGCCAGTATACAGATTCGAAGCCGAAAAGCTCTCGGTATTTTCCACGATTTTTCTTCATTTCCTGAAACCAACATTGCACAGTACCGCTGTATGCACTTCACCACTTGCGCAGTAGCATTGTACGCATTTGGCGGGAGAGTCGCTGTGATGACACTCTACTCAAACAGTGTATCCCACGGGTGAGCTACACCATCTTTGTACGCCCATAGGCTGTATCAAGTGTCAATCATAGATAACATGGACCCCTCTAATAACTTTTAAAAACAGAGCTGTACAGGAAAAAGAGGACTTGAGCACAAACCAGTCTTACTGTAACTACATGTCAACATTGCAAGCAGGGGGGAGAAAAATGTATATTCTGTGTAATAAATTTCATAAATTTCAACTCCATATGGATTGCTGGAAGAGGCGGGATTATGACCTACACTGCAGCCGTCAACAGAGGGTGCTGTTCTCAGAGTGGTTTCACCCAGAAAGGAGGCAGACAGCGTCCATTCTATATACAGTCTATGGTTCTCAATCACAGACAGCAAGACAAATATTATCATATAAATACAGTATATATTTGTTTATGCACTGTGTCTGTGTGTTAGGTCGAGGTAGTGCAGCTTTTCTCAGGGTATAATCGGAGCTCTTTTTCACCTCTGCCTTTGCATTCCTCCTACTCTCATTGTGTCATTACTGGATATATCCACTTTCTTTACCAGCAGTTAAATCAATGAAGCCGAGACACAGGGAAAGGGTTGGTGACTCACTGGATCTGACTAAAGCAACTGTATGACCTTTCTATGTAAAGTAAACAAGCCTGATTGTTTAACGCTTCAAACTCACACCAGCATGTTTATTCAGATGTAGTATGAGAGAAAAGAAACATTTGCATGGCATGCATGAGGCAAAAGCAGCTGCAGGGAGCTATTTTGATTTAAATAAAGACTTTAAACATGTTTCCAATCTCTATTTTTCTCTTTGTCTTCACCATGCCGGCACAGTTTGAGCCAAAACAGCTACACATGGAGATAAATGCAAATAAAGTTAGCTGCATGCACACCTTTTCATGCACATGAACCCACACAAACAAACACAGCTGAGAAATACATTAACAGACACAATTTCTGCCACCACACTGTGTTGACTCATGCTGTGCCTTCCAGTCATCCATATGTTTGGAAAAGAGAAATAGCAACAGAACTTTTTTTTTTTTTTTACCGCCGGCGTCAAATGTCTTTTACGACTGTCTAAATCAGAACTTTAACTTTTATTGATGCTGCATCAATCTCTGCCCTGCTCGGTGCAATTTTCAGAAAGTCAGTGCACGGTGAGCAGCAGGGAAAATTTTGGAGTCCAAATCCTGATACTTCAGTGTTTTTGTTGAAAAGGTGCATTATGCTAAATAATGAATCCCTCTGCTGTATCCATGCTACAGTCTGCAGTGCAGTAACTCATCAGACCATATTTCACTGACTTGGATCTGCAGGCAATCTATAGCTGCTTTCTGCTTCAGCTTAGATAGCACACAGAATGAGTCATTAGTCCAAGTGGAACTACTGTGTGATGGCCACAAAACCTTACAGCTCCCTGAAGAAGTGAGCTTCAATAAGGATACACCCTTAAAGGCTGCAAGCATCAGTAGGCACAGAGGGCACAGCTCCGTGGGTGTGTTCATGTGTGTGTGTATGTGACAGTGTGCAGAGCCCATTCTCCCTCACACTGTTATCGGTCCTATTCCGGCGACTTGGATACTCTGAGACAAAAAATGAATATTTCATTGGATGGTTATGGGGCAATAGAGGAGACGGTTTCCTATTGGAATTCTGCAGTGTCACCGCAGCAAATGGAATTCTGTGTGGAGTGGACCAGATTGGCCGAATCAGCTCATCTCAGGGTCCTGGAAAGCAAGAGCTGATAGAGAGAAATAAAAGAAAACGAGGTAGGGGGGAGGGGAGGGAGGGACAGAGGAAGATGCAGCTGCACTGGAGAAAGAGCAGAGGAGTGTATAAGTGGAGGGATAGAGTAAGCAAGAGAGTGCAAGAGTGGAACAGAGGGGAGGTAAAGTGGAGGGAGAGAAAGAGCGACGGGGTGAAAGAGATAGCTCTCTTACAGTTTCCAATTAAATGTCTCATTTACCCCCTAATTCTTCTTATTCAGAGCAGCATTTGTTCAGATTTGCAGCGGCAGGACTGTAATTTTAGTGTGGTAATGGAGAGGCAATGCCTCTGCTGTTACATTTGGTCCTGTTTAGGGATGATAATGGGCATCGTTTCTGGGAGATAATTCCTCCAAATAAAAATGCCTCCCTAGATTAATGTGCAGGAAAGTGATATAAGCGATGGGTATGTACTAGTTCATTTAAAGGTGTTTGCCTGGCAGTGATAACACTGTCTGCAGAGGAGTTAAAGAGCTCAGAGGCTGGCTAACAGCTGATTTGACCAAGCCATCCGTGTGTGTGTGTGTGTGTGTGTGTGTGTGTGTGTGTGTGTGTGTGTGTGTGTGTGTGTGCGCGCGCGCGCACGTGTTCGTGCATGTGTGTGTGCATGCGTGCGTGAGTGCATGTGTGTGCAGAGGAGTGCACGTGTGTCCAGTCACCTTACTGAGCAGCCGATCACTGACGCTGCGGGCCAGTTGCTGAGTTTCTGCAATCTGGTCAGCAACTCGTTTCTGTTCATTCAGCTTCTCGGCCAGCATCTCCAGCTCTGTCAGAGCAAGCTGCAGGGGCAGACGGTCCACGTGACCCTTCGGTGTGTTCTTAAGCATGTCCTAGAAAAGGTCACAAAGAAAAGTTGGATATGAGGGCACTGAAAGTTCGGTTCTGATTTCTCCTTGATTTTCTACTTCTTTTTTTTTTAAGCTGGATCGGGCTGTTCCTTCATAAGTCCTCAAGCACCAAAACAAAAATTTAAGCGATACAGCCAAAAAAAAGTACAAGTGGCCTCAAATCCCTCTCTGCATCTCACAAAATAATCATAATGATAAAATGACGATTGAGATTGTGCATGCAGCAGAGTTAGCCCATTTTACTGGTGACTAAAACAGCGTTTTTTACTACATGTGATGAGTCATCTCTTCCAGGTGAACAGAGTTTAAGAAGCCACTTTGAAACATTTAGACAGCATAACCATGTCCTAACACTGGGTTAGGCCTCCATAGTGATACATCCAAGTATGTATTATATTCATAAATTTTTGTTTTCTGTTCGGTTCGGTTCTGAGAAATGACAGCAGAAACAGGAGCCTCACTTTATCCTCATTTGTAAATAGGATTCACAGTAATGGTTGACTCCAAACAATCAGAGGTCTGGATTTAGCTGAGGCCACAGTGAACTCTGCATCCAGCTTGTCTGTCGAGAGGCGTCTCTTCAGATAAAGGACTTTAGGGGCTGAGACAAAACCCTGTCCACGTCTCTCACAACAAAGACGTGTTCTGATCATTTTTCACTTGAAAAGTTAATATCTGGGTCGACGCTTTGCACAGAATCGAGGTGAGTGTGGAAGCCACAGTTTTCACCTCCAAGCTCATTCGATTGTGATTTCTGCCCTTTTTCAAGCCCTGCTGGCTAAAACAAACACATTTGTAACTCGGAGGATCAGAGTGTGTCTAACTGAGGGCGTTGTGTCTTGCATGTCTGTATTTGCCCTGCATCTACGACCCACTGGAGTCTGGCTGTTGTCTTTATGTGCATCTCAGACGTGCGTCAGTGCCTTCAGCTCTAGTTCTCTGTAATGTATGATTTAATACACACTCTTCCTCTTTGGAGAACCGGGTTCAGGATGGGGGAAAATGCCTGTTTCACATTCATAACTTATCTTTTGGAATTCATGGATAATCAATGCCTACTGAGGGATGAAATGAGCTGCAGCAGATCCAGCAAGCCAAGCTCAAATCCAAATCTTTGCTCGGAAAAGGGAGAGGAATGTAAATCCAGCAATATGAAAAACTGATGTGGCTAGCTACTTTTGGAGCCTGAAGCTAAGGCCAGCACAGAAGTAAGTGAGGTACAACTTCTTGTAGTTTGGACGAGTTTAAATCCGTAATCGATTCTGTGGCCTTGTGGCTTTGCATCTTTATTAGTGTTTGTGCAGCTGAATGTTTAATTTAACTCCCATTGGAAAAAAAATCAACTTGTCAGACTTAGAGGAAACTCACTCAGATGTAATACAAATGAAAGGCTGAGTGGAGGGCACAATGAAACATTTCACACCTGCAAGAGGAGGATGAACTGAGGGAAGCGTTGAATCGGCTTAACCATGAGGCCATACAGGGTGATCCGGTCCAGACTGGAGGCCTGCTTCTTCTGAAAACACAAGAAGAGAGGAGAAAATTAGAACAGAGCAGAGCTAGAGAGAGAGGCCATTAGGAGGAAGCTGTTATTCCGACTTTAAGACGAGCTCGTCAGAATCCTCCATAGACTGTGTGGGCGTGTGAGTGGGTGAATTAGGTATGAGAGAATCAGGCTCTGTTAGTCATATGAGGGAATGAAAGAAGAGATTTACTTCAGTGTGTCGAGAGTAATGTGGAGCCGGAGGCGGAGGTCAGGAGAAGATATTGTTTTGGTGCTGTGTCAAGCCTGAGCGGTGGTGACACCATCAGTGCAAAAAGGCAAATCACTGGGCACGTCTAATAGATGGTGTTGTAGTAGAGGTGCCATGAGATCAGCGCAGAGAGGGATGTAAAAAACAGGAAAGTGTTTGCTACAACTTCAGAGCTCTGAAATCCTCTGGTTTTCAGAGCAGTAGCTTAAACATAATCTTCATACTTTAAGCACTTTTCCTCTGATTAAGGAATCTCATTTCAAGTTGATACAAGTAGATTAAAAGAGGATGAGATCAAATCAGTTTATACAGATTTTACCTCCTTCAGATCATCTCATATGAAACTAAGTGAGATTTGGATATTTCATATCTTTACAGTGCTGTAGAACTGGGAGACCTGGACAGGCCGGGTGCCAGCATCGACTGATTTCAACTTCCTGACTCAGAGAAACTGTCTGGACACTGTTGAAGAACTTAAGGTCATGGAGAAGTTTGCAAATGTCTTAAAGCTATGAGAAGATTCATGTCACTGGAAAGTGGACTGACTTTAAAATCCTCCACAAAACTCAAAAAGAAACCACAACTAATACAGAGGCTAATTTGACTTCTACCTGACACGGTACTCTGTATTTTTTACAGAGAGAGCAGATAAATTTCAGCATTGAAAAACAAAAATGGAGAGGAGGACTTTGACTTATTCGTGATAAGACTGTTTCATTGTTTTCTTTGTAAAAAGCTCTAATTATTAAATCAGTTTCAAGCAACACTGTCAGGAGGCACCAGGAGTTGTGAGTTTTGCTCGAGAGGTGCAGCGTGGGGGCTTAAATGGCATACACCAAAACAGACTTTGTAGAAACAGGATATAAAACTTGTAGGTATCTTCAAAATTAGTAAATAATTACCAGAGAAAAGGCTGTCAACCAACATAAAGGACCAATAATATGAACTCAGGGTGTAACTGTATGCTTAATTTCTATATTTTTAAAGACTGTTATCGTTGGTAATTGTATATTGCAGCAGCCCTTGTTTCTACAGTAGCCCAAATGGACAAACAAGTCATAAACATGTCACCTTGGAGAAGAAAAGATTGGTGATTGTTGTGCCCAAAATAACTTGTATAAATAGACAAACGGAGGAGCTATTGGTCCTCAGAGGCCACCGTTGCTTGACCAACAGGAAGGGTAAGCTACAATGACGCATGTTGAATTAGTCTGGTATTTTTCTAGTGTTGTTGTCTTGCTTTGTTTGTACTTTTATTTTGTAGTTCCACTTGTCTTGTTTTTTCCTGTCTGTCATGAGCTACTTCTGTATTTATTTATATATACCTGGTTGTTGATGTCAGATCCTGTTGCATGTTCCTGGTGTTTCCAGTTATTTTTGTAGTCCTACTCCTCAGTGTGTATTTTTCCATCCGGTGTATCTCCTCCAGTTTGAGTGCCAGCAATTAGTATAACTTGTGTCTCCTTGTCTGTGTTTTGATTATTGTCAGTGTCTCGGTGCTTCCCCCTCAGTTTGTTAATTCTTATCACTTTTGTTCTACATTCCCACTTCTTGTGCTTTAGTGACTTTGCTGAGTTTGGACGCCTGATGCTTGGTTTTTCAAAGTAAGCGTGCTTCCTTTGGCACATTGGCACATGACGGCAGCCCTTCAGTTTAAATCTGACTGCCACATATTGATAAATATTCACATTTCTGCATATTATAGCTTATAGTTCCTAAAGCATTTTTTTTAGCAGGAGCAGTGCAACATATGGGATTTAAAGTGGAGCTGTTGTGATTGCATTAGACTGTGCAGGTGGTTGTAATATCATAATCCAATGGGGTGACTGTATATTTTCTCTTCTGTTGCACTGCTTTGGGCCATTTTCCTCATGTAAATACATGCAAAAAAAGGAAAATTGAATCTTGACGTGAGCTTATTTTTTGCATCTTCAAGCACCGTCAAACACTGTGTATCATCACATTGCAGATATTATCAAAGCCTTTACAAAAATGCAAAACAAAGCCAGGGCACACAGTGAGCTATCCTGATTTCTGATTAGTTCAAATTGAATTTCATAGAAAATGTCCATCATTTTAAAGGCTGATGTTCTCCCATTAAAAACTGAGCATAAGCTTAAAACTAATTATGAAAGTCTATATAGGGCAGGGATTTATTGGATGTTAACTCTCTCTCTCGGGAGCCCTTTGAAACAGCTTGACTGACTGGCAGGCAAAATCACTTTCAAGACTCCAAGCCCCACTTCAGCACCTTCTGGCATTTTTATTATATTTCCTATATATCCTGTCAACACTCTTTCCCAAACACTTAAGGGCAAATATGTTATGCTTAGAGTTAAGAAACAAATCAAGTTGTCGTGAAATGAGGCGGTGTGATATAACAGAAGCTGCATGGCATATGAAAGTCTCCAAGTTAGCACAGGTGTACTTTCACAGCCTGACTTTTTTAATTGGCCAAAGAGTCTCAAAGTCCATCTGGAGGTCGGCCTCACTGATATTAAACCAAGACACCACTTTACAACTTTGCTTCAGCGCTGCACTCAAATTGGAACATGCTTTATCGATTGTGGTTTTTTTATGTGTTGTGTTTTTCTGATGCTATCCTGCTGCTCTGCTTTCACTCTCAGCGCCATCCCTATTTGCTTCACAGTTAGCTTTGATAGTTAGCTTTAAACTACCAAGAGGAGGTTTCAGGATTGTTAAATGGAATTCAACAACCACGGGGGTTTTACTTTGAACAAACACTCACAATAATCAATTTTTTAGACAGAAATGACACATTGATGTGGTTACTGTATTTCAGTCTCAGTACTCCCGTCAAAAAGAATTATGAAACTGGTAAAATCAAGCACCACATGAAGAGGAGCTGGGGTGAATGTGGGTTTTGAAGGGGTTTGCAGAGGTCTTAAAATGAATGAGTAGAAAGTGATCGGCTGATCTGTTGGCTGGTCTGGTCTGAGCCGAGATAGACCAGTGCCTCAGCAGTGTCAGTTCAATACAGAGGTTTAAATTAGGCTTAAACTAGAGTCCACTGGAGTTTGCCAAATAGTTGACTGACTATTTAAAGTACGCAGCTTTTAGTGGTGACAACTCCATTTTGGGTAACACCAAAAAGCACTAAGCAACGTGTTAGCTTTCTTTAACCACAGGTAAGTCCTCTCAATGTCCTGTTTTTCTCCTCAGTCACTGAATAAAAGTGGTTCCTAACACCATTTGAAAAGATTAGACCTGACTGGCTGAGCAGGCAGCTGCAAATTTCAGCAAGGCACTCTGCAGAGGAGAGTGGTCAAGCTTTGAGATCACATTAGAGGGCCAAATCTGTGTGAAATAGAGCAGGCTGTGATTCTACTTCCTCAAATAGAAAAAGGAGTGAATCTGTTAGTTAGTATGTAAGACGACGTCAAAGAGAGACGTATCCAAACCTCACTGTGGACTGCAAAGCCACAGACATGAATCTAGTCAGTTTCATCAACACATTTGGCTTTGTTCTGATATATTTTTTGTATTATCACCAACCCTAATGGATAGAATTGCATGAGTTGCCAGGAAACTTTTGACAGCATATCGAAGGCTGATTGCTGGAACTGATGGAACTGACCTTTATGCTAATTCTGGTTTTATAACACTTGACATCTATCTTTGGTGTCAAGAAAATGGGAAATGGGCAAGACTGGAAATGTCATCGGACCTGTCAAGTGGACATTTTTCTTCAAAGCTGCTCTGAACAAGATTAGATCCAGGGAAACTTCGGCAGATAAAAAAGTCACACAGTGAAAAAACAAGCCTTCGACCCTGAGCTCATAATACACTGTATATATGAACGTATGGACAATGTTGTGGCTGAAAACTCACAAACATTCCGCACAGCACAACAATTCAGAAAACTTCTGAGAAATTCAAAAAACGGGGGGAAGAAAAAGTGTATTTTCTTCTTTTGGGGTCTTCCTAAAGCTAGATGGCGCTGTTGTAGAGATATGGCACGGGACAACCCCTACAATCACAAATAAGAAGTGTTATTCATACTTTACATCCAGAGGCTGTTCCTGTGTTGGGGTTTTGTTGGAATATTTCTGCAGTAGGCGTAATTTTATCAATTTACTACATATTGGAGTCCCTGTCTTAAATTAATTTTTATGCCACTCTTGATGCAATTGTGTCTTTTGCCGAACGACATTACACATTAGCCTCTGTGAACAACAGCAGACTCTGTCAGGCATTCAGATGTCACCAGCCGTAAGCAAAAAAACTTCCAATCACTGCATCCTTACGGTCTTCTGATCAGCCTGAAAAGTAGCCAGGTGAAACTCTTGAAATTTTATGACCGTAGGCCTGAAATCAGGGTATATGTTGTATCTGGGATGTAGTGCACAGAACCTGACACTAGTCAGAAGTAGACCTATGCTGCACTGACAGGTCAACATTTCTTTAAACAGTTTCCCTTTGCTCCAGTGCATTGAGTCAGTGTTGCAGATATTTCAAAATCAATGCAAGCAGTGAAATCTGTCACTGCGACTGTGCTTCTACTTTTCTGTCAGGCCAATTTCATATTTGGTTTGTCTTCACATGACCAGTGAGAGCTGCAACAGGCAGATAAAGAGGAATGTTTCCACTGAGAGGGAGGGACACATGTTATCTGGAGTAAACGCAGAGCTGTCAGCTGTGTGATCTGCTTCTGTAAATCTGGGATACAGCTCAGTGATGGAGGTCAAACTCATGCATGAATGCTGGGCACACAGAGGAAATGTTAAATTCATCACATTAATTTCATTCCCTGGCACCCCTTCTGTGTCTTGGCTCAATTTTGCATGTTTCCATGTTAATAATCCCTAATTAACCGCTACAACACGGAGAAAACAGTAGAATTAATTCATTATCCAGTCGTGGAATGTTGTCAAATTTCCACTTTTCATTTCACATATTCATTAAGTGTTTCAATTTCCTGTTTTTGTTGAAACAGCTTGTATTCCTGTTGGTATATTTGGCAATAATTTGCAATCTTTTTTTTCATGTTTCATTATCAAACTCATGGGAGCTTGCAAGATATAATAAAAAATGTCAAGGGCAGAGCGGAGCATACAAATGTGGTTACAACATGAATGAAGGACACAATCACAGCCTGGAAAACCTTGAACATTTCCAGGGCTGTAGCTCATACACTGAGCCATGCAGAGCTTTAGTCTCACCTATCAGTTAATAGTGAACATTTAACAACGCTAATTCACCCAATCAGGACACACTTTCATCCCACTAATAGGCCCAAACAACAAATCTGTACACCTTTAAATATTCTCATTTTTACTCAAGACAAACCTCATTTCAGACAATCAATTTAGGCCCCGGTGTTTGTGCGCAAGTGATCTGATTTAATAACGTAACATCTGTAATATGAGTCGAATTAATATAGAAGACACAGTCTGTTTTGGAGCACTTGGAAGGTTTAAAATGTGTTCTTGCATAAAGACATCATCACGTTCAGCAATGTGCAGTTTCTCTACAGCTGTGTAGCTTTATCTAAAACTATCAGTTATCACCACACTGCCCGCCACAGCTAATGTAGAGAGATAGCTGTCCGACAAAAGTAGTCTCATTCACTGTGATGACTTTCTCAAGATTGGTGCACGCCCCAGGTTACCAAGGTTTTCTTTGATGCATGATTATGACCTACTGAGGGAGAGTGGTGTTAAAAAGAGGAGCCTCTAGACTGCTCCACTATGTACCAAGCATGCTCTATGCTTTATAGTGACTGCTTACTTCTTGAGGCGCCATCTTCTGGGTAAAAAAAAAAAAGTGTGACAGAATAAATTACCTCCTTTTGCATTTTAAAGTTTGCAGGCTGCATGGATGTATAACACTCTGCTCACTTTTTAGATGACAAAAAGACAAAAGTGTATCTTCGACACTGATTTCTACAGTAACTGCCCCAACTTGACTCCAGATTTAACGTTACATCACTGGAAAGCAGAATCAATAAGCCATAAGGTTATTGATTTTTACTCTTGAACAGTGTGGAACTAGGCTCCTCGTGGAGCATTGTTTTGAGCTCCACTTTCTTACAAACTCAGTCATTTGTTTGTCATTATTAAAACTTTTTGCTTTAAGCTTTTGCGAGAATCAGCATCTACTAAATGTTACAAAAATCAAGCAGAGGGGCATGAACCCAATCAGTGTGGCCGACACATCAAAACTGTATTAATATCAAGGTTAAAGCTTACCTTCAAGAACTCCAGGAAAGCCGGTTTGGACATGCAGGCCTTTTTGATAAGAGCCATGGCGTTGGTGAAGTTGTTCACGTAGTCGCTGTAAACATCCAGCACCATGGACTTTGAAAACTGTCGACACAGAAAAAAGCAATATCATTTGAATGTGGACGAAGAGCCCTGAAATAAGAGGTGTAAGTGCCTCGTAATGTTTGTTGTTTTGTTTTCACACATATTACATAGACACAGTCACGTAATTTCTCCTGACATTTTGAAAGTCTGGCCATCCGTGCTTTTTGCAGGGAGACCTGGAGGTAATTTCAATGTAAAGAGGGGCCAGAAAATGGACGTTTAAGTATAGTACTTTAAAAAATTGATTTGTTTACCATTCTGGTTACTGCAACAACCTTCACGAGCCATTTAAGGGGTTGGCCAAAGAGGAATGAGGTGGCGGAGCGTGAGAGAGTGTGTGTGTGTTGGAGGGGGTGTGTTTGTTGTGCTATTACATTTATTCCCTCTCCTCAATTAAATCCACACCAGGCAGTAGATAGAGGCAGTTTGAGGAGTGGTGGGAAATTAGCAGACTACACGAAGGCATCAACCCTCTTTGCCTAAAACCTTTTTCAGGAGCATGAATAACCGATATTACATCTACAGCCTGCAGGTTCATTCTTCCATCAAACCTCTATATGCAGATGCATTTTGCAGATGGATCATATAGATGCGAGAAGAAAGCAGGAATCAGACTGTTGACCTTCCACTTCGTTAAATTTTGAGAGGTTAAAACTCTACCAACAAGGCAGAAAGGTTTCTAAAACTTGAGAATCCCTCGAATAACAGCAGGCTACACCGAAATGAAACACATTAAGGCTGCCATTAAGAAGGAACAGTGCTACAAGAGGGTGTAATTATTGTCAAAATTAACAAAATGTCCCAAATCAGTGCTCTCCAAGCTCACATTACGGGGCTGTGTTTTTAAAAATTTAAATTGTACACGATTATAAATATGAAGCTGAAAATCTGAGTTTCTGAAACACTTTTCAAGAAACATTTGGCACAAAGACCAAAAAAAAAAAACAGTCCTGATAAAGTTAGACTGGTTTGGTTAAAGGTGCTCAACCTCTTTTTTAAGGTTAGGAGTCCTTATTACAGTGAAACAGGCAGTATAATAGCTGAGAGCAAGGTGAAAAAAGGGGTGTCACTTTTTATGTTAATTCATTTTATGTGCTGAAACAGTCATGAACTGAAAAAAACAGCTTACAAAGAAATAAAAGGCTGTCATTAGCTACCGCCGTTTCAGGGCAGCAAAAGAGCAGGGTTAAAAGAGAATGTAGCTCTGGTCAAAGTTAGTTAAATGCCAGCAACTGTGTTTAGAAATTCAGCCTTTTATATTTTGTTCAAAGCTAAGGCAATTAAAATGATAAAAACACAAACTCAGGGTGCTGGTTTGGCTCCACAGCCAAAGCAGGTGCCCCCTTATCTAACAGGCTTGACTTCCAGCTTCAGCCCTCTGCTGAATTTCTCCCCTAGACTCTCCTCTCTCCACTATTCTTAACTCTCTCTAGTTGTTCGGTTCAAAACAGGCAAAACAATGAACAACAATGAAAAAGACACACAAATGGTGTCACTGTGAATGTGTCAGCCAGCAGGGCAGAAGGGCACTGTGTTCACTGAAACTCCCACTGTATAAATTACATGATGTGCCTCTTGTGCTTTCACAACATTAACTACAATCTCAGTATCACACGCTCAGATTGGTTAGCTACATGTAATAAGGTCATAATTGTAGGCAAGCGGTCCACAACGACAGTAGCTCTTCTGTCAGATCAATCGAAGTTTAGCTTTTTAGAACTACAATAATACTCTTTGTATGTTTTTTTTAAAGACATTAGAGATACTTTGTATAAGATAATACTCAAATCTTGTCCAATTAATCTATGGGAGAGAAAAGATGGTGCTAAAAATCGTGATGTTCCTAATGCAGAAATACAGCCTGACAGGAGTTTGTGTGAGGTAGCACAAAAGAGGGAAGGAGAGCCGATTGGGCAATGAAATCTTTAAAATAATTGCTGTATGCTTTCAAAGTCATTTGATCTTGATCTCTGAACAAACTGACAGCCCTTGTGGACAACCGATCCACCCCCAGAACACAAACACCGCCGCATGCATGAAAAAGGTCTGAGTCAATGAGGGACACACAGCCCCAGCGTTTTCCTTTGGCCTGTGCGGCCTCATTTGACGGCTGGTCTCAGGATATCAATGAAACGGCGCTATAATGACCAGCAGGAAAGGAGAGGGTCAAATCTGTCCCTCTAATAGGGAAATAATGAGCAGACCTTATGGACAAGCACACTGTGCTGAGACTTGTAACAGAAACTTACACAAAACACCATTATTTTGGAGCCAGAGTTTGTACGTACACATGGCAGCGATCACTGAAGGCAGAGAAGAAATTCAACCTCAGTATAATTGATTCCATGTTTGGGGTAAACTATGCATGTTTGCCCAATCCAAAAAGCTGTATCTCATTCAAACTGTGCTGGGGTGTCAAGTTGTGAGAGAAAATGAATGTCTTCAACCAGAATGCAAATCCTTGATTGCATTTAGACAGAAGTAAACAAGAAACACACACACACACACACACACACACGCCAGATATGTCAGCTAATTAGCCTCCAGTTTGCATTTCTGTTTCTCAGATATGTTACTAAAGCATGCACACACACACACACTAACCGAGGCGACAAATAGGTCTCCGATTTTCTCACAGCTGTCCCATTCAGCCACACGTGAGGCCAGTGCGATCTGGAACATGGAGTGGCACTGTGTGATCTCCCTGATCCGGTAAAATATAGGCCGGATCTTCCTCGGACTCAGGATGCGTGGATCAGCTTCCATCAATGGCCTGTGGTATTCCTGGAGAGAATGTGGGAGAAAATCGTTTTTTTATTCATGTTGATAATGTGCTTTATGTGTGCGTCGGCGGGTGGGTGGATGGGTGCTTAAGATGAATCAGCAGACCACCTTTTATAAGCTTCCCTTCTTTTTCAGACGCATAAAAAGACAATAAAGGGGAACAGACAAATATCCCATGAATGGAGGGAAATGAGGAAATGAAGCCTGGAAGCGCATCAATCCAAAAGATTCACCCATAAAGAAAAGCATTAGCTGCCAGCAAACATGCTCAGAACTCAAGGTGACTTGTAATCATAAAAAGCTGGAATAATAATGTAGAGGAAAGAAAAAAAAAACAGCTCCCAGCAGAGCTACAGATGCAAAAGCAACGTGGTGAAAGAGGCATTGATTGATTCCGCAGTCAGCACTCATGGGGATATTAGCATAGCCTACAGAAATGAGTTGAAGGGCTCTTTGTGGACAGTATTCTTTGTGGAAGCGAGTAAACATGACTTCTTTGAGTCTGAATATGTTAAGGTGTAGATAAAATATTGTGTATGTGCCTAAAATGACAGATGAAAACACTATTTAGCTTGGTGATTTCATCCAAAAGAGCAGCAGTGTTGGATATTTCTTGTTGGGGTTGTGCAGGTCCTGTCTCTGCAAATGATTCATAAACAGAAGGAACACTAGTGAGCAGCACGACACCAGCCACTCTGCAATCTGTTTCTGAGCGTTAATGACAGACAGAACGAACACAGTCTGTCTGATACGGCTCGTGGCCTTTCATCTTTTCACCTTGTCTGTTTAAAGACACTGCGTTTAGCACTTGGCTGGACTCCTTGAATAGGAAAAGAGATTTCAAAAGACCAAAACCTCGTCGAGTATCACTCACAATCACGTCAGTCTGCAACAAAAGGTGGCGCATTAAGTCTTTAAAGGGAAAGGTTTTGCGGTGCATGAGGCAGCTATTGATTGCAACTGATTCGACGCTCTTTTTATTTCTCGGTGATGAGGAGATAACAAGTCTCCTTTTTGCTGCTAAAAAAGAGAGAGATTAAAGACGAGAGGTTGCACCCCATCCTGTGCGAGTTTGACAGTCCCTCTCTCTCAGCATCGGCACAACGCCACAGAAATGAGGATGGCTGTTACATCAGGATTATTTATGCTGAGACACCTCAGTAATTTGATGGATATCACTGCTTCTCTGTTGGGTGTGATTCATAGCAGTTAACCGGTGAAGAGATTGCATGTGGCAGAGGAGGACAACAGGGACGACACAGCTCACCTGCATGATTCTCCTCAGAGACTCCAGGTAGCTTCGCTCGCTCTGAATGATGGAGCCCAGGATATGGCGTCTGACAACCTGCGCAGACAACAGACCAGTCAGAGAAATGTAGCAATAAGAAGACATGATGGGGCTGCAGTGTGCGGTATGCCTTCAGTTAAGCATGCGGCAGGTTGATGGATTGCACTGTAATCATGTGTTTGTCACAGGAGGGAAAGACTCAAAGGGGAGCAGGGCCTCAATCTGGGAATTGGATCAGTGGATACTTCATGATCTGAAAGCTGCATCTCCTGCTGCTCTGCTTTTTGAACAGGATACAGAACAAACAGATACGTAAAACACTCATATAACAAATGCATATATTAAACATGACAGCCTGGAGCTTTATCTGAAGACTACTGGGAGAGGAAGACGCTCTTATAGATGCAAGATGGGGATGCATTTCATAGGAACTTTCATTTTTTAAGGAACTGGAACATGTCCTGGTATAGAGATCTTCATTCTGTAAGCATGAGCATTAGTTTTTGGTCCTCTTTTAACAGTATCAATCATTTTTAAAACACAGCTGGATACAGTACATTATTTTATTTTCTGAAGGATCTTTTTTTTGGGGGGGGACTTTTCATGCCTCTCTTTGACAGAACAGCTTGACAGATACTGGAAATGTGGGAAAGAAGGGGGATAACATGCACCAAACCGTGTCAGGACCAAAATCCAATCCCGTTCCCATCACCTTCAGGCTTTAAAGATTAAAAAATAAAAACAGCCAATCATGTCTCTGATGGTGTTATTTTTCTTTTTTTCTTTCTTTCTTTTTTTTCCGATCTGTTTTGATGTCACATTCTGCTCAACACTAGAGATGGACGTATGATACTAACTGAATTGCACAGATTTACTGTCCCTTTACAGGTGATGTTTAAAGCTTCCAACTTCACAAGCACTTCAAAAACTCTTCAGTCAGATTGACCTTAAAGAAGTTTCAGATTTAAACTGTGTGATTGGTAAAAGATAGAGAGAAAGCAGGCTGCTTCAACTGCCAAACATGTTCACCTGTGTTGGTGAGAATAATGACAGAAACATGTCCGCCTCCACTACAGAAGGTAGTGAAATGCTCCATTTTACAGCTTGTTACTGTCAGGTTGTCTCCTGTTACCGAAACAACCAGCAAGAAGTGTTAGCATTAGGCTAACCACAGGAAGTAGCATTTACAGTTCTGTGCTATGTGTTGGGAATTTTTTTTTTTTTTTATAATTTGTCTTCGTCCGTCAAGGTTTTGTTTACTATCTGGCTCCCTAGCAACTTATCCATGCTGTTCAACCACCGGTTCAGAGCCTGGCGTGCAAAAACTGGAGCATGTGCAGAACGCTTGAGCCAGTTTCATTTCAATTGTGCCGCAAACATGACAAAGAAAATCGATCCCCAACTACATAATCCAGGCATGTTAGTGCGACTATGAGAAGTTGGATTTCAGCCCAACTATCATGTTTACACACATTTTAAAATTCCATTTTTGGTCAGACTGAAGCATTAATTCAATTTTTAAAGTGCATGTAAATCAAGGTGACCAGATTTTTGTAACGAAATCCAGAACAACCCTACCCCGCACATGAGGGGGGGGGGGGTTCATGGGCTGCATGAAACATCTCGTTACTACTTAGTAGCAGCACACGCCCCCCCCCATAATAACCCCCGTTAAAACTGTTGTTCAGGACTGCGCGCAACATGCTTACTCATGCTTCCTACCTACTCGGATACCATAATGACCGTTGTTTTAGTCTACACACAACATTTTTGTTCTCATTCATGAAACGCTTAAATCTGGGACTATTCTGGGGACAGCTTTAGCCGGGGACAGGTCATCGATTACAGGGACTCTCCCTGGAAATTGGGGAGGTCTGGTCACCTTAATGTAAATGTACCGGCAGAATCTGATTTCTCTAACAGACAACAACAGTGGATAGAAGTGTATTCAAACCATCATTTAGAAGGGCTGTAGTTAGTTTTACAAGCTGCCTAGCAGATGTTAATGTGTTCAAACTTCATCCTGTTGGACTGAATGTTTTGCACAAAGAATATAAAGCCGTTCAGTGTTTCACCCAGGGAGGCACTGACAAATACATGAATGAATAACGCACTGGTTATTGCTGCATATATCTGTTCAATGTATCGGCTTACACACAATCTATCAAGTTGTGTTGTGCATTGGCGTCACGCCACAGGCGCCCCACCCCTCTATATAGCAGTCTGTTGGCTGAGTTTGTTTTACTTGTATGGATTTAGAAAAAGGCATCAGTAATAGATTAAGAATCTTTCCTTAACATTTAAATCCTCCTCACAGTAAATTTTACATGACAGCCTTGAGCTGTATCCCAAGGCTAGTGGGAGCAGAATATGTTCACAGAAATGTAAGATTTTAAGTACAGATCTTCTCTTCATATGCAGGCTACATTTATCTGAGAGGAAATTTGTGCTAAAGCTGTCAGCTGCACCTGGTGGCTGGTCAGCCCCTCCGGCATGGGGCTCAGCTGTGGGGGTGGATGCTTCTCTTCTGACACAGCCACATCCAGGTACCCTGCATCGTCCTCCTCTTCTGCACACACCGAGAGAAGAAGGAGAGAAAGATTCAGGGGAGTTGAAAAGAGAGTAAGTGTTTGTGCGCGACGGGATGAGATAGACGGGGAACTACAGAAAGGCAGCCTTCAGATCTCACTGCAGCTGGAGACACACTGCGACACTACGTATATTACCTCTAAAATATAAAGAGACTTCTATACTGTTGAATAAGAGACAAGAAGAGAGGGAGAGGGTGGGAGCGGTGCAGGAAGGAGAGAGAGCTGCAAAGGCCTTCAGACAAAACTTTCTGAGCACTGTATCTCTGCAGGAGAGGAAGATGTGCCTGCGAAAACACTGCTCCAGCACGTCCTCATCGAAATGTTGGCACAAAACATGCAAGAGTCTCCAAATAAACTAACAATCCTCACTTCACTCATTGCAATAAAGACAGCAGAAGCGTCCTCTGTTCCAATAAAAGACTTTGGAATGGTAATAGAGGATTGGTGGAGAGGAATACAATGCTGTGAGATTTCCCTCCCTCGATCAACACCCAAAAATAGCAGCTCTGGCCTCTTTACCTCTTTGTGAAGGCTTGGAGATTGGATGGAGGCATGGGTCTGGTTTCGATGGTTTATAAAGCTGCTCCATACTCACCTAACAGATGCTAATCTGTCTCTAAAACCTCACCTATATCACTAAGAGTGAGCCTCTTCATCCTCCTCTTTCTCACACATCACAGAGACTTCCCCACGTCATCCGTCTTAAAACTGAGGAAGACTTTCTGTTTTATTTATCATATTTAGAATCAGTGAGATCTTTCTTTTTCATGGTGCTTTCATTTCCCCCTGAAGGGACTTGTATAAGGAAAAAGTCAGACTTTCTTCCCTATCTGTCTTGAACACTGCTTTGGCTTGGCCAGCTTTAAACATGAGAAACTTGCCGATAGCTCTAGGAGTCAACTGTAAGGAGTTACGCAAGCCAAACTTCAGAGTAAATCACCATGACTAAAAATAGTATGACTTTCATCCATAAAGAAAGCCAGCTGACAAACATTTCCAACAAGTTTTCAGACTAGCCTGCGTTACCCTGTTGGTCTTTTCTCTGCAGGAAGGAAACTTTGCGCATCACGGCTATTTTGGTCTTTTCGAGCCCATCCTTCGTCCCGCTCCTCGCCGCTTTCATGAGCTGCTGGACCTGGGTGGAAGGAGCACACAGAGACAACGGAGGAGCGTTAGAGCATGAGAGAAGCGTCACGCTGAGGAGATTTGATAACCTACGCTGCTCCTCCAGAGAGAGATGGAGAGAAGTGGTGCTCAGTGGGCTCATCATGAATCTCACCATCTGCGACTCCCTGTGGGTCCCTGTACAGCCTCTAATCAGAGTCTGTGAGCATATCATGGAGAGATTACGGTGACAGAATGAGCTCCACAACTCAGGAACAGAGCTCAGTGTGAGAGAATTCAGCTGACCACAAACTCCACCCTGAGCATCACAGAGGCCCTGCAACCAGACTCCGCTGGCCCAGAATACACCCAGGGTGGCAGTATTTTTAAATGATGCTACTTCAGGAAAGTAGGTCATTAATTGGGGGCAGGCTGCGCTGGTGTTTATGGAAGTAAATATGCAGAATATTACTTAATAATTCATGTGTCCCATGAATGCGTCATGATATGAAACCAAGCAGGGAAATACAGAGATAGACACTGACAGAGAGTGTCAAAGCAAAGTCACAGTCCAAAGGAAAGCTGGGAGGATGGTGCAGAGAGTCAGTTAAAGCTTTGAGCCAGCCGAGGATGTAACACAGCTTATTTCAGCTCCTGCAGAACTGAAATCCTACTGGCAAACATTAGCAGAGTGTTTTCAGCTCTGCAAAGAAACTGTGCTGGATATATATGGCCATATGCTTTCCAGGAAAATTGGAAACATGTATTTGATATTACAAATGTAAACACATGGTTAGGGTGGCATTGGTAAAAATATAGATGCAGATTAGGGCTGTTGCAGTATCACATTTACATCTCACAATTATTTTTCATTTTTACACTAATTTTGTAACAGTTCAGGAAAACTTGAAAACAATTTTAAAAAATTAGAGTGATGAGATACTTTGTATATTATTAATGTGACTTTGAATATTTTTAAAAGCAGTTTGAAAAGGTTGGAGGGAGATGCATCAGGCTGCACATGCTTTGATCGATGACTTTCTTTTATATGATCTAGGATATGTTGACTTTATCAAATGATGTTGCCAGTCTGTAGTGTTGTTGAAAGATGCCAACACTTTTGTAAAAGACGTTGTTTTATCTCAATGAGGCTAAAATACCAGTTAACAATGTACATGCCATTGTTCATTTCTAACAATGTTTTAAATCCTGTTTAGTTTGCTTCACAAGCTCAGCAACTGATTTCTTTTTTAACCAAAAAATCACTGCATT
This sequence comes from Xyrichtys novacula, assembly GCA_962446985.1. Classification (NCBI taxonomy): domain Eukaryota; kingdom Metazoa; phylum Chordata; class Actinopteri; order Labriformes; family Labridae; genus Xyrichtys; species Xyrichtys novacula. The sequence goes on from OY660865.1 coordinate 17,518,155, forward strand.
AGCACTGTAAAGAGGCATACACTGTGAATTGAGGATAAATCTTGAAACCTCTGTTTTAAAATATGCCTGTCTTTAAGCAGACTGCTCCAGCTAGTTAAGCTAGCTGGGTACATCGCTGTTACCACATTTCCTTCTTCTACCCTTCATTTTAAAGCAGGTGGCCACCAGCTCTAATGCAAACTAAAAACAGCTTTTCCATGACACTTAACTGCTCGTAACTGCGCCTCAGCCGAAATTAAAGGAGGGGGAAAACATTGCTCCTGTGTTTTGGTGTAATTTTTGGTCACAATGCTAATGTGTTGGTGTGTCACAGAGGGTGACAGCTACTAAAAATTTAAATCCAAACAGAATCCTTGAAATGTAGCAAGAAAAAGCTGCAGAAAAATAAATGATGGTGATTGAGTTCTTATTGATTTAGCTTGTAGGTCAACAGTTAAATATTTTTGGTATTTACCTCGAGAATCATTGTCCATCTACAACAACATACTTTGAGATATGGTAAAATGTGTTCAAATTGAGTCGCATCTGTTTCAGGACTATTAAAATCAAACAATCTGAATCTGCTTCAGTGGATATCACAGAGCCTTGTTTGTGGCTTTGTTCACTTGCAGCTGGGGATGTACCTTGACGTCATAGTTGTTCTTGCCAGATAGCTTCATAGCCAGTTCACGTTTGGTCTTGGCACAGCGCTCCCTCAGCCGACGCACTTCAGGGGAGAGCTACAGGTGTTGGACAGGGACAGGCGAGGCACAGGGGCAGGTCGAGTTTAGCCGCAAAAAAAGCAAAAGGAAGAGAGGGAAGAGGAAATAGAAAAAAAGGGAAATGGAGCCAAAGTGATACAAGCAAAACAAGCTAGCCAACACTGGGAATTAATCACAAGCATAGAGAGTGAAGGCTTGGAGTTATCTGAAAGGGGCTAATGGACACTGATTTATTGAGGGATGGGAGGACGGGTGCAGGCAGTTTAAGGGCAGATATTAAAGAAGTGAACTCTGCCACGACTCTCCCTTGAATTAAGTAGTGAAGCGAACAAGAAGAGGACTTCAGGTGCACTTGGTGGGAAGTTAATCGGGTGAGACTAATTAAAAACAATGTGTTTTTGATGAGGGCTGAGCTAAAAGTGTTGCAGGGACCTAATAGTCAAGGTCTCTTCATTAATCGTCCAACCAATGCAGCAGCTGAATCCCTCCTCTTGCTCAGCAGTGTGGGACAAGCATGCAGAGAGAACTTTGGGGGATTTTCCTACAAAAACTTCAGATAATAACCTGAATAACTCATGCTAATCCCAGCACAGCCAACATTTTCTCCCCTTTAGTTTCTGTCTCAACCCAAAGCTTTGATTTAACTTTGCACTTCCGGGGTTATAATGAACTAAATCCTACCGAAAGTAGCTTTTAATATAAAAATATCCATACATTAATAATCATTCAACTCAGCAAATTACTTTCCATTAGTGTGATCCAAAAGTTTCCCTATGCCTGCACTGGTGCATGCACGTTAAAAACTGGTGGAGTGTAAAGGGGATGCAGCACAGTGTGAATGTGCACACAGTGCCATCATGTGGAAGGATGACACTGTGAAGCAGAGCCGCACAGATCTGATGAACAGTATCCTTGGCAGTGTAGGGGGAAGAGATCTGAGGCTTTTCAAACAGAAATGCCTCTTTTTTACTTTCATCTCACAATAAAAGTATAAATCCTAGACAGCCTGTTATATAGTTTTATGTTCTTTATAGATTCCTTCCAGGTGTGGACATAAACAAGGACTGCTGCAGTTGAGTTGTAGGGGATGAAATAGTCTTCTTGATTGGTCTTTAAGTGTTGAAAAGCAATGAAATCATTCTGGCTGTGGTGTCAAAAAAACTGAGGGGTTCATTTTACAAAATAAAGCATGCATAGGCACAGGAACTGCAGTGCTACCTTGCTCCGTGTTGGTAGTTTGGTCTCGTTATCTGACTGCTCGTCATAGCTTTCAAACTCACTGGAGCTCCATCCGTTGTCTGCATCCACAGGATTGCTATCTCTCTGGACATCCTCGTAGATCATGTCTGCCCCAAACATAAAGACACCAGGCATCAGAGGATTCGCATTAAGTTTTATGAGTGTTAACTTATCTATAATCCTGCTGTAGTTACCCACCATCATCAGGAGAGAGGGGGTCCTCGCTTGGAACGTCATCATAGATCACCTCCAACGTCTGTAGCTCGGCTTCAGCTGGCAGAGAAAAGCAGTGTGAGTTGAAACAGAGATTGTTTAAAATGGAATCAGAGCGGTTCCTGTCTTCTATCTTTCTTTCTGATAGCTGCACCACCTGCTGATAATTCATCCTTTTGCGTTTCTCCTCAAAAAGCACCACAAACAAAAGACTTCACACGCACACACGCGCGCGCGCGCACACACACACACACTTTTAAACCCCATCGCCTGAATCCTTTTGGCAACACGGAGAGATGAAAGATAAAACACCAGGTTTTCTCCCCCTCCTGGAATTTACACAGCCTCTGAATCTCTGCAAACTTATTGTATGATTTGCATTCACAGGTCTTCTTCCTCAGGGGGATCTAGCATATGGCTTGCGCATGTTGCTATAATGGGCTTTGTCCATGAGACACAACATGATTGTATCCAGCTTGTTTGAGCTATTGACCCGTTCAATCTCCACACTCGACAGGATTTGTCATTAACTCCTTTCAAAGTGTTTCAGCCTAATTTAGCTCAGTGAGCCGTATTGATTTGGTTTTAAACTGTGATTTGTCTGCAACACTTTCTTTTAAGCCCTGAACAGCAGCAATCGCTGTTTTCAATTAATCTGATCGGAGATGTGTATTCTGTCACGGATAATTCAGCAGTCAAAAATTCCAAATAACCTTGGACATGATCCAGGAGATGAACAAAGAGCAACTGTTTTTCTGCAAAAGAGGATTAGCAACACAAACGTTCTTTATATCTCCCTCACTTTTCTGAGCCTGTGCATTCAAAGAGGATTCAGAACAGAGAGGAAAACAACTGGATTTGGGATATCAGCCCGACTATCGGCGTATCTTCAGAGCAGCTGCGCCTCAAGGGAACACGGCTTGTTATTTCAAACACAGTAAACCAGAAGTTTCTTACTTTTATGGAACTTTTCACAAGAGCAACACAATGACATTCAAAAACCAACCCATTCATAGGAAATATTAACATTGTCATCATTTTAAAAAAAATTACTGCTGTTAAAAACTTTGAACAAACAGAGATGAAAATATAAAAGTGAATCAATCACGCCATGACGTCAGGAGCACAAATGAGTAAGGGGGGCTTCAGTCACTTTATTATAAGATAATTTAGGTTTAATTCTAGTGTGATCCATCTGACAAGCTCTTACTTCATCAAATGATTTCTTTGGTCATGGCTCATGTTTACTATCTCATACAGTCAGACAGTGTCTAAACTACTGTTAAAGTAGGCACTCAAGGTACTATTGATCTTCTTTATCAAAGTATCTCATGAGCTCACTTTCAATGTACCATTCAGCATCAGTTTCAAGGTACCTTTAAATGGCTTTCATTCAACAAAATCTAAAGAGGTTTTCATAAATGTTTCCTTTAAAAGGTTTCATAATCAGATCCATGAACGCTTCTCAAACAGCAGAAATGTTGAATGGATGAATACCATCATGTCCTCATGTTAGTTTGAAATTCAAGCTCAATGTGCCCCCTTAGTTTAGGTGGACTCCTCAGTTTTGGAGACGTCCAGTATGATTGTTATTGTTCTATCTTTAACAGCTGATTAAAGTATTCGGGACATGTCCGACCGTTCAGAGCTTTGTGTATGTCTGATTTTTGTGCTTTATAGCCTGGAGTCAGGAATTTTTCCAGCTAAATTATCTGACAATAAAGCTCGCAGTAAATTCTGCTTCCATGCCATTATCAAGCACAACAATATCAACAGAGTAGAGATTAACAATATCATCAACATAGTTACGGTATCACCAGCTTCTATGTGCCAACATGTATAAATGGAATACTTTTACACAACCATGACTGTATTGAAGTACTATAAAGTGTCATAAACAAACAGCAGACACAATGTTGTATGTCCATTTCTAAAACACATAGCCTGTCACATCAGGAAAGACAGGTAAATAATTTCTATTACAGGACAGAGATGGTGTTTTCTACAGCAAAAAAACAGGTGTGAAAATTATAGTACTAACATCAGTACTGGACAAAATGAACTTGAAAACATCGGCTTATTGGATATCAACAAAAATCCCAATATTGTTCATCTCTACAATAAAGGAATATTAATGTCAGTGTATTTTCTGACCGGTGATCATTCAAACATTTTAATTCTTCCTTTTTATCTGAAATGGACTGAAATTCATCTTTATGACTGTTCATGATTTACAAAAGCAAACAAGACCATCAGCAACAATATTCCAATTTTTTTATGCCTGAAACTGTGAATGGGCATCAGTTGAGCGGCTAAAGAAGCAGCCTTGTTTCTACAACTTTCCACCCTGAAATATTCACAAACTAAAAAAGTGACACAAACCCAAACTTCCTCTTTTAGGGTAAACTTTAGCAAATCTATTCTTGGCTTTGTTTCTGTGTTATTCTCTGTGTGTGTTTTACAGTCGCAAATTCTGATTGCTTTTTCACTCTTTGTGGGAAAACATGTTTTAGGTGTAATCATACCACTCTTGCCAAGCTAAAAGGTAGGTGTTGACTGACTAACAAAATTCACTCAAATCACCTACAGAAGTGGACATTATTGTGCTTTCTTACCAGGTGTTTTACCTGTTAGATGGCCAAAGCATGAGGTCCAAGTATTTGATATTACAGAGGATAAATCAGCTAATTGTTGTAAACCACAGGATTTTTTGTGGATAAGTACGAGACGCCAAGAGTTACTGTATACAAGGTTATACAAGACTGATGGTGTGTGATTTTTCATACACGAAAGGAGTGAGGACTTAGTTTGTTTATGCAATAAGGAATAAGACACGGATAAGAGATACTCGCAGGGATCTTGTGTTTAAAGATGTCAAAACACAGATAGAGCTTTGTAATGGATTCTCCTCAAATAACCATAAAGGTAGAGTTATCTTGTTTAAAGTTAGCTTCCATTTTACACTTCTTTATGATAGTCAAAGATGTCTATGAAGGAGGTCTAATATCATTTTTATTACTCAATCAGTATAAAAAATACGGTGCACATTTATATCATAGTAGAGGCCTCTGCGTGTGTGTGTGTGTGTGTGTGTGTGTGTGTGTGTGTGTGTGTGTGTGTGTGTGTGTGTGTGTGTGTGTGTGTGTGTGTGTGTGTGTGTGAAAATACATCAAAAGAGTGGGACATAAAAAAACATGGTGCAGCGGTGCAGGGCTCCTTTACATCTCTCATTTCTGAGCCACCTTCAAATAACAGCAGCACTGCTGACGGAGTCGGAATCCAAAAGCAATTTTCCCTCATGGAAATGGTTCTCTATTGATCCTCATCCTGAATTAATTGGATTCATGTCATGTCTGTGTAGAAATCAAATCATGGCGGAGAATATGTGTGTCTGAGCCAGTGTGTGTATTAAGTCAGAATGCGAGTGTGCACATTATCATGCCTCTAACATATGTGTGTGTCTGGACTCTCTCCCCGAAGAAATCAATGAACCATAAGATGACCATAGGCTTGTAATAAGGTGTTCTTGCCATCTCTGATCAAGGTCAGGAGATGCAATGAGGAGCACTAACATAATACTGGTACACAGGTTTATGCTGCCAATGTCATTACACTGGACTCTGCAGTTCTGTTTACGCAACTCTGGAGGCCCAATTGGTTTTCTAACAGATCTGTCTGCCATGTGAACACTATAATACACAGCAGGAATGAGCCTGAATCCCAAGGCTAGCTTAGGTTTAATCTTTTTGGTCTGAAATTGAACTCTTGATCTACTATATAAGGTACATCACTTCCCTGTCAATATTATTTAGTTCTGTACCTTCAGAGATATCCCTTGAGCCGGAGCTTTCCTTTAGGATTTCTTTGCTGTGCTCTCCTGAATCAGCCGTCGTCTCTGCAGGAAGTGCCCGGAGCTCCTCTCCTCCCTCACAAGGAGCCGGGGTTCTGGGCTCGGCTTCTCCTGCTGCTGCCGCTGCCGCTGAAGCCCTGGAAGGTACCCAAATGTTAGCACAGTTAAAACCAACACAGAGTGCTGCGTGCCTCATTAAGAGTTAATTTCCAAGAGAGGAAGGGGAGGCAGAGCTTCTAGAGGTGGGGGTCGAAATAGTTCTTTGCTATTAGAGCGTGCAAACAAACACTCCCAAAAGTCAGACAGAACACATACGGCTGCTGTCAAGTTATTCTGATATTTTTGGGATGACTTGTCTGGAGGCAGGAACACTCTTTTTCCAGAATATGGGCAGCTGTGCATACTTTTTCATCTGTCTGTTTGAATAAGCAGACACATGTCAAAGACTATTAACAGGTTTAAAACATCAACAAGAAGACTGGTTTGAGGGCTACAGGACCAACAGTGACTCCGAATCAAATTGGTCATGGTAAAGTTTATCGCCAAAGCTCTGTAGACTCTGCCTACAGAGAAGAGGTGCACAGACAATAATTTGACTGAAAAATAAACCCTAAAAAAACCCTAAAAAATAAAAAACTTGATCAACCCCAGGTGGAAGCAGGATGTCCACAGCCAAATTATTGATTTAGGAATTTCAGGGTGGTATCTGAGGTGACCACCCTCTCTATGAGCCCCTGCTGCCTTGCTGCTGTTTACATCAGTGTTTCTGACACAGTCTTATTTCTGATGAGGCACATTTACATAGAGAGGGACACTCTGAATGTATGCAAACAACACTGGTGTACAGTGATGCCAGTTCTCTCCCCAGTGTCATCTGTGGAGCATTTAACCCTTTGTGCATGCTTTGTAAATGGGATAGTGTCTCCTGAATGATATGCACTGGAGTGTGTGCATTATCAGGCTGCACATCTGTTTTGTTAGTCAGGTAAACCGCTTTAACAAAGTAAGCCAAGTGTCTGTAACAGAAGTGTATCTTGTCAAACGGGACCTGCTGCGTGTTGAGCACCGCTAAACTGTTCAGCTTGGGTCCTGGACTATGTCACTTTATCCTCGATGTAGAAGTCCTGCAAACATTGTGTTTGCTGTTGGTCTGTTGGCATCTACAGTAGCACCAATGCTGTTTACTTTCACCTTGACTGGGCTCTATTTGTAATCCTCTGAAGAATTTATCTGCATTATATCTGAATTTAATTGTAACGATACAAACGAGCAGGAGCATCTGTTTGTGGGCGGGGCTTGCTTGGGCAGAGACGGAGGGGAGAGGAGGAGCTGAGGGGAAAACTGGTTGGGAGGGGTAGAGTTTACATTTAATATTTCTCCCCAAAAATTGGATCCTGCCTACCCCACCTTTGAGTGGGCGTTTCTCATTCAAACCTTGCAAGTACAGAGGTGACAGCAAAGGAAAAGCATTGACTTTACAGTAAAGGGCATTAAGCTAGTTATCGGTTTTTAACTAGTTGGTAAGAGGGACGTGGTGATAACTCTGCTTGCAGCTGTCTTCGATGGTAATTTTACTCTATATATGGACATAACAAACTATGCTGATCAGATTTTTCCTCAGCACTGTCATCAAGGCCTTTTTCCTGTTATATCACATGAATAAAAACTGTCCAGCATATGAGTACCATGATTGCACGCTATCACTTTTATTTGGATGCAGCAGGGAAGTCAATCTCGAGTAAACCTTTTGACAACATCCTCCATCACCCAAATAACACATCCAGAAGATTGCCCAGTCTTTCTGTGCAATCTCTGAGTGAACACTTTATTCTTGCACTGATTTTTTTCTTCCCCAGCCATTTGATCATGAAACTTGAAAAATTCTTCCATTTCTCAAAAAACTCTCAACAGTGACAACTTGTGCTGTGAGTGGGATGAGTTGTGCTTACTTATCGAAAATGAACTTTTACAAGGCCAAATGTGTAAGCAGATAGAAAATCACACCTACTGCTTGTTATTAGAGTTCCCTAACCTGCCCCTGAGTGCTGTCAAACGATAATCTGTCATGCCTGAGGCTTACCATAATCACCGCTGGCTTTTTGAATGAAAACATGCTCTGAACCAGCTATTAAAACCATATTCTGACATCACAGGGGAAAATCTTGTTGACACAACTATCACATGGCCTGTGTTGATGCTGCCAGTGAGGGATTGTCCTCCCCCACATGACTGATAATATGACAGCATCCAGCGTGTAGGAGAGCCCCATCTACGCTAATTAAATCTATCCCTGTGCTAGAAACCCCAGCACACGTTTGTGGTGCCAGCAGCAGCCAATCACAGTGATGAGCAACCTGCAGACAAGTAAGGACAAGCCGGGACAAGGATGTGCACAAAATACTGGGATTTCAAACTTTTATAGAAGCAGCCTTGTGGACTCTGACTTTACATTACAGCAGTGAAATGGAAGTTCACTATCTGTATTCGGCAATCTTGCAAAGCATTATCTTCCCTTGTAAAGCACAGTAGCAGGTGAGTGGTGTGTTATGAGTCAGAAAGAAAGGAAGCATACCCAGAGCAGACAAGGATCAACAAACACCAGTTGGAAGTTTGCAGCATCTGTTTACACATAAGCATAATACTTAAAGGGGAGCTGTACTACAGGAGAAGAATTTAGATAGTGTCACTCACAAATTGAAATTCTTGAGCTTTTCCAGCAAACTCAAACTGCCTGGTGATCACATCTCTTCTAAAGGGAAGGTTTAGGAATAGATCCATTTGTTTCACTTTAGTAATGATACATTTTTTTATCTAAATTCATTTCAATTGTACTGTTAATTTTATTGCAATTATATCATGGTGTTATATAAATAATTCAACACTGTGTCCACCTATAGGTCCATGCTCTTTCACTCGTTCTTCCTGCAGAGATGATCTTACAGGGCTCGACAGTGCAACTGTTTCACGTTTATGACTTAAAATAGATGTGTGCAAATTGTAAAATGTATTGAAAGGTACAAGTGCGCTTAAAAATATCAGCCGAGGCAACAAATGTTTTTTCATGTAAATACCGCAGTGAAGTTAGTTTCAGGTTGGATATTTGACGGACATTCACTGCGGATCTACCAGTGTCTTCTCAATCTCCATAACCGGGAATAGCAACAGCAGCACAGTGAGATCTACTCATCAACCTTACTGTCAACGTCGGATGTCAAATAAGGGACCATCAATAAATTACCAGTTGATGTTCTCAAAAAAGTCTGTTTTCCTTCAATAGCTTCCATGTCATGTGACCAATTTACCTAATTGTAGTACTAAGGTCGGACAATAAGACACACTTTATTTCCCGAATTTGTCCTCTAAAAATGTTTGTGTTAAATTTCAAGCCAAATTTTCAACATTTCTTTCAATAGCATCCATGTCATGTGACCAAAAGACCTAAAATTAATTTCAAATAATAGGACTTATGTCAACAAATAAGGCAAACATTATTTGATCAATTGTCATTGTGTCCCCAAGGTTCTTGGTGTGCTCCTTACTTTTTCAACTTTGGAGCACATGTGCTCTTTGTGAAAAAAAAGTTAGTGTCAAGCCCTGTCTCAACAAACATCCCCGGGTTAGACCATTTCATCCCTGCCCAAGGCTGGTGGTGCAGGCTCTGCTAGCATTACCAACACTGCAAAACCAATCTGACATAGTTGACCTGCAGACTCTGTGATCCTGTGGTAACATATTTCAGATGAATGAACTGGAGAGTCTGGTGCTGCGTCCGAATTGCCCGTTCGGATACTACATGCTACTGCTACATACTACTGCTAGATCCTACGCCTACATACTAAACACGTTGGCCCAATTCGGACACACTAGACGAGCGGTGGGGAAAGACGGCCCCGGCAGGCAGAGAGTAGGTACTGCGCCCGTGCAGACAGTGGTAACTGAAGCCCCTCATCTGCTGGCCTGGCTGTAGTACTGCAGCTGTGCAGTTTAATGATGGAATAAGTGAGCTTTACCTCCATGATGTCGCCACATATTTGCTCATAAAATGATTACTTGGGCAAATATGACACCATGACATGAAAAAGAGATACAACCGCACATTTTTTAGGACAGTGTGTGAAGTTACATGAAACTTACATCTGTACTGCTGTGGTCCCGCCTGCTGCTGCTGCTCCGACATGGTGCGCGCTGCTGTGGCCAGCCGGCGTTCGCGACACATTTAAATAGGCAGAGCAGCTGGTGGCGCTAGCATCACATGGCTTCAACACAACTTTTAAGAGCACCGAGACCAAACTACAATGTGGGCGTGTCTAGTATCTGAAGTAGTATCTGAAGTAGCACGCTACTCGCTCCGGTGGCCAATTCGGACATGCTAGATACTACTTTGACTACTACTTCGACTACTACTTGGCAATTCGGACGCAGCTATTGATTCTCTTTCCCTTCTGTTTGGAGTTTCTTCTTAAATGTGCTCTTATTTCAAGTATATCCAAATCCACGCCATAATATCTAATGGAAGTAATTATCGTGTCCTTTCAAAGTAAAAGCATATTTGTTAACAAACAGAAAAAGGCAGAATAATAAGTCTAAAGTAAGAATCACACATAGCAGCGTTTTCTAAGGCAAACTGCTCTCCAAAGCTTCTACATTGAGAACCACGCATCCTATCCCTGGCTGAGTGTATCGCTACATCTCTAATAACAGTGGATGTAAAAAATCAGTGGAAGAAATCCACAGCCTGAATTTTAAACCAGAGCTGCTGAGAGTGCTGTGGTGTGAAGCTGCAAGAAACCGTAGAGACTGTTAAGAATAGCTGTGCTGCACTCGGTATGCTGCTGGATCATTCGTCTCAATCTGAAGAACAAAAATGATCTCAGCCCACATGAAAGCCAAATAAAGAGCTATTTGTCAACACATTACTTACGATAAACTGATCTCTTGTCATTAAAACTGCTTGCGTGGAAAGAGAGTGCCGCCAGAACAATAGCGATATATGGAGCTTGTCTGCCTGACTGCATGCAGTCGTGTCAGACGAGAGTGATTTGAGCGCCGCAGCTATCGATCCAGGCATATCTTTGCACACCCCTTCACAACTTATCTGTGCCTATAAGCCCCAGTGAGTCATATAGCTCAAGGAGAGAAGCGGGAATCATTTTTCAATGCAAATGACACAGCCTGGAGCAAAGAAGAGCCCAGAGCAAAAGCCGGCTGAATGCAAATCTCCCACGTCCATCTGTTCCCATTCCCTTCAGCTAC